>JAEIFK010000678.1:7342500-8676666 GCA_018901825.1 Drosophila funebris | reverse complement strand
TGGGGATCACATTGGAAGTGCTTAGCAATATTCTCGCCATGCACACAGCGCAGCAGCTTGCCAAGCCATGTGGGCAGATAGTTGACAACGATGTCCTCCAGCACATTCGAGACACGAGCGATTTGCACGTGCGTAACTTTTCCTTCCCAAGCTACGTACATGCCATTGAGATGGGAGCACCGCAATTGGGCTTTAATTTTGTTTGGCTGCTCTTGGACAGGCTGTGCACAAAGCTCATAAAAGCGATCCCATTGCAGGGCATCCGGTATGGAGTACCGGCCAACACTTGGGTTTGACAGGACAGTCGGCATGGCATTAAACCGAGGCGTATCCTTGAAACTGGACGTCATATAGGGGAAGACCAGCACGCACGCCGTGGTGAGACCAACGAGCAGCTAGAAAGGAAGCATTAAAGAGAATCCATTTAAGTTATAATTACACTTACCTGCAACATGGTGATGTACTTTTGTGTAGCCCGGTTAAGAGCCAAAACACAGGAGAGCAGCACCACAAGGGAGCAGGCAATGGCTGTTGTGCCCCAGCGAAGATGTTCACTGGCCAAGCCCAAGCTGTCAATAGCCACGAAAACAGGCACCAGCAGTGCCACAATACCAAAGAGTGGCAAGAATAGAACAACGCCAGCCAATCCCAATGCGGCACGCATAGCTCCAAACACGGTTGCGCTCTGCGAGGTGACAATGCACACTTGCAGCCAGCTGAGGGTGACGCAATGAGGAATCAGAAAGGTATAGACGCCATGCCAGCCAGAACGCTTGGCCAAAAGCACGAGGAGCGCGGGTATCAGGAGATATAGAGCAGTGCGGCAGTTCAGGCAAAATTCAATGCCATTGCCAATAACAAACGATGAGAAGGTGGGCACTCGAAGATCGAGGAAACGCCAATGTGTAGAGACAACTTCGTCTAGTTCATATGGATACTTGGCAAGCACATTAACAGCAAAGGAAACAATAACCAACCAGTCGGGCAGCAAGGGCGAAGAGGCATACATGAACACGCCCAACGTAATGAATGTGCAGGTGCCAGAGATGATGGTTAGCTCCGAGTGTGGCAGCCAAGCATCTGTTACCAATGGATAAACAATTAGGTTACAGATGAACGCACAAAAGTAATACAGATACGGTTTCATGTTGTTGCGCAGGAAACGCTGCTCGGAGATCTCGGCCTCGATATTGTGATCGCCATAACTGAGAAACAATCCAGACCAAATGCGAAAGTCCACAAACTGCTGTTTTGTCTTTAACATTCTGCACGTTGACCACAGCATGACGCCCAGACTCACATAGTAACTGATCATGGGCAGCATCTGACGCTCAGTATCCTCAACTGTACTCCACCAGCCAAGCAACACCAGCAGACTACAGCGCACACTGATGGGCAGCATTGCAGGCAGTGCAATAACCAGATTGATGAAGCGATGGTAAAGCAATGTGAAGAATACGAGAGGATGGAAAATCATGCGATAGAAACATGGCACATGATCTAAGCTCTGCGGATGTGGCACGGATAAGATCAGCGTCTCGTTCACACTGGGCATGCAACCGGCGCTATAGTTGGAAGCAGCTGACACGAGATTAGCCTCGGTGATGAAACGACGTCTTTCTACATTCGCACGTCCAATGGTGCCTACATCTTCTAAAGGCTCACGCTCCCATTCACTGCTGTCATCGTCAGTATTGGAAGACGAGGCGTCATCGCTTCCAGCTCCACGACGTCGACGCTTACGCTGCAAATTGTAGATTCGTCGCATTTTGCGTTCCAGCTGCTTGGGAGTTATGTGTTCATTGCCATTCGATAAACAGGCGAAGAGTTCACGAGCCGCTTTACGTGCTGCTCGCTCGCCCGAAGTCATGGCCAGGCAGCGACGCACCTCATCCGCGTTCTCGGCCGTAATACCATTGCCATCATTATAGCATTTGCGTAGCAGACGTACTGCTTCCTCATGGCCTTGTTGGGCGGCGCTGACCAGCCAATGCACGGCCTTCTGGCTCTCGTTGGCCAAGTTTGGTTCTGTGAAGATGTAAATGCAGATTATACGTTTTTTCCTAAGCTAAAAGATAATTACCAATTGCGTTTTCGAGCAGCTTTTTCCCTAAATCGTATTGTACTTGAGGGCATCCCTCTTCGGCAATGTGCTCCTTCAATTTGTTCAGCGAGGCGCGGTCTATTGCCAGTAAAGATAGAGCCATTGATTAAATTATTAGTATGTTCATAGCTTGCTATGCTTAGATTTACCTTCAAGATTCCAGCGCCTCCTTTTGCTGACACCTGTCGGCGCATTTTGGGTCCAGGTGGCCATTGTTATCCCCGAATTGCCGATTGTTTACGACTTAAAGTGCAATTTTAAAGTTGTTTCGAATCATTCGGAATAAGTTCGCACAACTCTTGGATTGTGGTTCATTTTGTTCATTTGAGTCCCACAGTTGTTCGTTCTTTAGAACTTTAGAACTCATTGTAAAAGAGCAGAACGCTTAACTGGAATTCCCATATGGAGTCCAATTAGTGAAATGACTTATCGCAAATACATCGATGATGACTATCGCTTGTAACGATAATGCATTCATTTGCTGATAATTATTATCGATAGATTAATAAATGTCGATACTTGCTAGTTGCCGGCGGAATTTGTTCAGTGTACATGTGTTTCATGTTTATAATTGAAAAGTCCACTTCTTAAATTTAACTAATTGCAATGGAACGAAGCATGCAAAAGCAGCTTTACAGAGTTTCACAAGATGCGTCACCGAACTTAAGGCGCTCGATGCCGGCGTCAGCAGACAACACACGCAAATCATTTTTTGGCGGCAACGCCAACTTATCCCCTTTACCAGGAGCATTGAAGAAGACAGCCCTGAACAATAGGTAAGCTTTAAGAATACATATTACTATTTGAATTTATTCATTTAAATACATTGGCAGTCGCCTCAGTCTGTCGGCGCGCTCAACGACACAGTCCATACCTGGCATTAGATCGGACTACAATGTCGTGGAGAGCTATGGACACGCACTGCCCGTGGCAGTCAATGAGGCTCTGACATTCGCTGGACCACTTTCGAGTTTAGTTTCAGCCAAGATTACACAAAGTGGCTGGGCTTGGGTAAATATCAACAAAGCTCTATCAATGTATGCATCTAATCCTTCGCAATGTTATGTAGGTGGTTCAAGGTCGCCGATTGTTGATTTGGCAGTATAAGGATTCACCTGGCGCTGTGAAGAAGGATTCGCCACCTCGATTAGGCAAGCCGATTAGACGAGGCTCTGGCTCGGCACAATGTCGTGAACTGACATTGCCCCACAGCGACATTGGACACAAGAGCGAATTGGTCAGCGTCTTTCAGGTAGAGGGACAACAAATGGCCTCGTGTATTGCAGTATCTGCCACTGGAGATGTACGATATTGGGCATCGATAGCGCATGACAACAATTCGGTAGATCTGTCTATTCTAACCGGTCAAGAGTTCGTACAGATGCTAAATCTGCCGACCCAGCAGGGCTATTTAGCTGTTACCTCAACCTGCACTTTAGTCTTCCTCCGCGTCGGACTGACCAATGGCCGTTATTCGTTGCATCACAAGACCATCAAGCCTGCAACAAGTTTCCTTGGCGGCTTTGGGAAAAGGTTTGCTTCCATGCTGATTGGCATGAATAGTGGGAATGACAAGGATCAGGTAAGCTCCATCTTTGCTGAAGCAATTGGTTTACTAAACTACCATATTCTGCCTTCTTTAGTTTTTGGTGGGCATGTGTTGTGAGAGTAACTCAAACAATGGTGAGACTATTATATCCGTGCTATCCGACCGTGCACTCCAACGTTGGCGTATTTCCAACAAGGGCAACATGGAACAACTTATCTTTGAGGATATGGAACTATTGCGCAAAATGCGTGAGATGATTTTGCTAAAGTTCTGGAATGTACGAATGCCCAACGATAATGTGGAAGTTGATTTGCATTTTCTTGACTTCCACGTAGTAAGGGGATATTCTTACATTCTAGTGGGTGCTGTTAACCAAGCACATACGCCCCAGATGTACTACGCCATTGGTAAGCTTCTACCATCGATATGACTAAGAGCCAAAGTTAATAACGTTTTTTAATAGTCGTGGCTAGTGCTCAAGAGGAGAGTATGCAGTTGGAATGCTTTACGCCGTTGAAACTTAACAAATTCTTCAGCAGTAAGACGGTTCAGGAATGCCTTAGCGTACGCATCATTGTTGGCACCGCACAGATGTATCTGTATACGCCGAAAGTAGTCTATCCGTTGCTATTGGCGAATGCAGCACCCACAGCTGAAATGGAGGCTGAGAAAGTTGAATTTCATTTGCATGATGACCGCATCCTAAGCGCTGCCATCTGCAACCAATTGCCGCTTTTCTTCAGTCGCACACATGGCCTGGTCTCAATCACGCCTGGCGACTTTGACAGCACCGACTTGCTAAATTTAAGCAGCTGCAACTCGCCTGATCTTTTTGCGCCCATTTCATTTAATGCCAGCTTCAGTGCTCCAGATCAAAGCATGCTCGGCGACAGCAGCAATAATTTGCCCATGTATCAATTGGACCCGGATGATGTCTATTCTGAACTCAACAATGAGGTTGGGCAACTAAAAGCGGCATTTCTGTATAGATTGAAACGCAACAACAACATGGTCAACACAATTATATCTGATCTGATGGAGAGTATTACAGAAACCGATCCAAGTGGTGGACCCTTGGATGCTTATAAACTGGATAGGTAAATTTTCTTTTATTTAATTGCATATTAACTTCAAACTCATGATATGTGTGTTGATAGGGTCGTCATCACAATTGCGGAAGACCTGGCTGAGGATCTGCCTATTGCTGATCCGCGTTGGCAATCGGCCATTGAGCAGTATGACGGAAATCGACACGCACTTGGCAGCTCTCGATCCATGCAAATAGTTAATCAGTTGCGCGATAAGAGCGTTGCCTATCAGCACTTTATTGATTTCCTGCACTTCAGCGGAGTCTGGGAGAAGGTGTGTAAAATCTCGTTGTATAATATTCTGAAGTCTACATTCATATTAAATTGCAGCTTAATGCCATACCCTGCGGCAGTAATATCCTCAAGCCCACCAGCTTTATTCTGGCTGACATAGGTGAAAAGATTGTAGCTGCCACAGCTCTGCGTGCATTGCAGACCAAGATGCCTAAGATAATCGACGAGGCCATCGAAGTGACCGTTGCTGAATGGGAGGAAAAACCAAATGGCAATCTGACCGCACAAGATATATTCTATGTTAAGCTGTGCAAGTTTCAAAGCATATTTGAGTCACTGGCGGATATGGGAGACGATCGGATTGCAGCACAAAATCGAACTACACTATCTGTGGCCCAATTTATATCCGATGTCAATGCAATTGTGCTCAGTACGCTGGGCCAGGTGTTTAGGTACCGTGAGCAGAATGCCCATAGCTTTAAGCTACACTCCAATTCATACGAGAATCAGCCCTGGACGGCCATGTCTGGCAAGGCGGGTGTACAGGATTCGCTTTCGCGACTTATTGATATCAGCGTTCGTTATGGGGCACAGTGCGTGAACGAATCGGAACTGAAACATTTGTTATATCAACAAATTTTGGAGTTGATGGATATGGTGTTAGAGGGACGCAAGAACTATCTGGAGAGCGTGCGAGACACTGAAAAGTTTCAAGTGTTGCAGCAACAATTTGAGGCCCAGCGAGGCGAACTTATTTCTGTGTTAAGTAAGTTTCACATTGTGATCAATCATGTCAATTACTAATTGAACTATTATAGTCAAGAATCAACAGTTCGACGGCGCTGCCAAGCTGGCAGAAAAGTATTTGGACTTCCAAAGCCTTGTGATTATATGCGATGAGACACAAGACAAGGACCGCTTGGATGAATATACTCGAAAGTATGAAGAGTTCGATTTTTCACAGTTTGCAATCAACTGGCACTTGCGTCAAAATCGACATGGCGAGGTTTTCGAACGCTTCAAGGGCAACCAGCCAGCGTTGGCGCAATTCATGCGTGATCATCCGTCACTGGGCTGGATACAGCTCATATTTAACGGAGACTTTGAGCAAGCGTCCAAGGTGCTCTTCGACCTGGCCCAATGTGAGACGGACTTCGTAGCCCGCAAAAAGTCGATGCTATCTCTGTCCAAGTTGGCTGCCTTTGCAGAATCGTCCGATATGACATCACATGTTGAGAAAATTAACACCGAACTGTCTATCATTGAATATCAATCGCATTTGGGTCACGATGTGTTGCAAAACTTTGGATTCGATGCGACCGATCAGAGAGTGCTCAAAGCGGACGAGATTATTAATGTACGTATGATCCGCAGAAAGTGATTGATCAAATTATTTATATAATTATATCTACTCTGCAATTACAGCTATATATCGCAGAGGAAAATGATGCTGCCAGCGAAGTGGAGTTCCGCAAGGCCTTGGAGCTTATTAGCTATGTGGATCAGCCATACGATGTGCGACATAAGGTGTGGTGTGCGGCCATACGACGCGACAACTGGATTGATTATGATACCAACAATGCCATCGAATATATACAAAAGTTGCTATTCTTCAAAATCATTGAAATCTGTCAGCTAATGGGCCAAGAATTCGACAACTTTCTGCCGCCCATGGAGGACTTTCTAGACAGCAGCGAGCTGGGCGAGTTGCCACAACAGAAGTCGTTCCAGTATTTGCTAAAGCTAACCTACGAGTATGTGGGAGATTTATTCAAGCAGCCAGAAGATATGGATCTGTAATTAACTTAAGCATTTGCCAATTAATAAAGTTTACTTTTAAGTTCAATTATGTATGTGGAGCTCATGTCTTTCGTTTGGATAGTTGTCAGCTTTGTTGTTGTGCAGCTCAAACGTTGGTATTATAAAATATTATAAACTAAGTTGCTTTGTCAGCTAGTTGCTGAAGCTGACGCTGCCGGCGAAAGTATCTCAAGTGTGGCGAACGTAGTTGAAGCCCATCAAGTGTTGCTGCAACTTTAACTACAACTGCCCTGCAGTTGCAACTTGAACTGCAGCTAGCGCTCATCAGTTGTCTTTTGATCATGACGGACGAAACCACGCCGCTGACCGCCAGCAGCTCCGGTTATGTTGCCCTGCCGCCATATCAGGGGCCAACCTATGTGTTTCCTGGCGGTGTCTCGCCTCGCGCACGTCGCTCCAAAATGAAGCAGTTTCAGTGTTGCATGACCGTGACATTTATGTGAGTGTGGAATTGTGTGGGATTTGGCAGTGAAGTATATAATGAAATATTTATGGAGTAGATTCACGAATCCATATTCTAATAATATCAAAAGCAACTGAATTGAGAGCCAGAGGATTGTCATTTAATATCCCTGTTGTTCCGTTGTTAACGTTTAGTCTGTCGCTTAACCGCAACACATAATAACCATAAATTAATTTCACATTTCTGCCCTTTAGAGTGATTGTAATTGCCGCCTTATTTCTGGCGTTGTGGTTAAGTGGAAGCGGCAACCCAGACGGCAACGACACCGCGAGCGGAAGCGGGCCCAGCTTCTTTTTTGCCACAAATGAGACGGGAGCATCGGTACGTGACACTTTGGCAGCCACGAAGACGCCCATACCGGATGAGCCGGAGACCCCCTGGGCCTTACAACATGAAACGCTGAATCCGAAGGAAGGTGCTCAGGCGGTGAGTGCAGGAATCAAGGCGCTGGGCGACCGTGAGATATTGGAGGAGGGACTGCAGCCAAGTGCGATTAACACGCCACAATTCCGACACTATCGCTCGCTGAGCACCAATCCAGAGGCACGCAAGTTGGCACGTCGCGGTTATGTTGAGAATCATGCCACGATGGACATTGCACAAAGATTCAACTACACAAAGCAGCCAGGACGTAGCAACATTGGACGCGGTCCAGCTATTGTCCTGCCTGATCCTTCGGTGCTGCGTCTTGAATGCGATTTCAATGCGCGATTTAGACGCAGCACGGGTGTCTGCAATAACAAGCGGCATCCACGCACATATGGCGCCTCAATGGTGCCATATCGCCGCATGGTTGCGCCGGATTATGCCGACGGCATTTCCGCACCCAGGGCAAGTCATGTTGGTCACTTGCCGCCGGCGCGTCAAGTTTCGTTGAGCATACATCGTTCCAGCTATGAAACCGATTCCAACTTTACAGTGATGTTGGCTGTGTTTGGACAGTTCTTGGATCACGACATCACGGCCACATCGCTGACCACCGCGCAGGAAGGCGAGTCAATTGATTGCTGTACGACTCCTAGAGTGGAACAGCATCCGGAGTGCTTTCCTGTAAAGATCCTGCCTCATGATCCTTACTACCAGTACTTCAATGTGAGTTGCATGAATTTTGTGCGCTCCGCTCCAGCACCCACGGGTAGATTTGGTCCCAGACAACAGTTCAATCAGGCGACAGCCTTCATTGATGCCTCCGTCGTTTATGGCAATTTGGAGCAACGCCAGCGCCAACTTCGTACCTATATTAACGGCACACTTCGAATGTATCTCACGGAGGATGATCGCGAGCTATTGCCGATCTCCTCAAATCCTGAGGATGGCTGCAATCGAGTGCGGATGACGCGTCAGGGCAAGTACTGCTTCGAATCTGGCGATGATCGAGCCAATGAGAATCTGTTGCTAACATCCATGCATCTGCTTTGGGCCAGACATCACAATTACTTGGCACAGGGACTGCATGATCTAAATCCAGATTGGGATGATGAACGCATCTTCCAGGAGGCACGTAAGATAGTTGGCGCTCAGATGGCTCACATCACCTACAATGAGTTTCTGCCCGTGCTTTTGGGTCGCAATTTAAGCCAGGCCAAGGGCCTCTTGCCGCAAAGTGGGAACCTCAATGCGGAGGATACGTATGATCCGCATGTGAATCCCAGCATCGCCAATTGCTTTGCCGGAGCTGCCTTTCGCTTTGCACACACTTTGTTGCCGGGTTTGTTTAATGTGTCACGCGATAATAGCACTCCCGAGGCTATTGAGCTGCACAAGATGCTTTTCAATCCATTCTCGCTTTGGCCGCGTCATGGCATTGACCATGCCCTGTTAACAGCCTCAAATACTCCTGTGCTGCGTGTCGATCGTTTCTTCTCTCTGGAGGTCACACAGAAGTTATTCGAAGGCACTGCTGAGGACAAGATACCCGTTTGTGGCCTTGATCTGGTTTCACTGAATATTCAACGTGGTCGAGATCATGGTATTCCAGCCTATCCAGTTTTCCGACGACATTGCCGTTTGCCTCCAGTAGATACCTGGGAGCAAATGTCACAGGCTGTGGATAACGTCACTTTGGAAACCATTAAGCAAATATATGAGTCAGTAAAGATTCAATTCCTTACCAATTCCAATTAATTTTGTGTCTCTTTGTCAGTTCCCCTCAAGATGTTGACGTTTATACGGGTGCTCTCAGCGAACCGCCGCTAGATGGTGCCATATTCGGTCCATTACTCAGCTGTTTGGTCTCTGATCAGTTTATGCGTCTTAAGCTCGGAGATTCCCATTGGTATGAGCGTAAAATGGGACCACAACGCTTTACCAAAGGTAAACTCATCCGTACCATGTTTCGAATTTAGTATAAAGATTATTTTAACTATCGCGATTATAGCACAACTTGCAGAGATTTATAAGAGCAGCCTGGCTGCCATTATCTGTCGCAATTCCGATGGCATTCAACGGGTGCGGCAACATGTTATGGAGCGACATAAGTCGAATGGTAATCGCTATGTAAACTGTGTCGACTTGCAAGGATTTGACTTCGACTTTCAGCCCTGGTCAGAGGCCGAGCAACCGCCGCAGCTGCACAGGGCGGGTGTCAGTCAGGCGATGTCCTTGGTGCGACTAATGCAGCCTTCTTGGATAGGGAATGGCACTCACGATCATTTTATGGGGTAATTAATCATCTGAATTAATAGTCTGTATATAGCAAATCGTAAATCGAAGTTAAGCATTGGTTTATTATCCAATAATATTCAATTTTAAGGTATATATATTCCTGATCGGGTCGACGAGCTGTGTCGATAGAGCCATGTCCGTCTGCTTGCATGCAAATTCGTCTCTCAAAGCTTTAAAGCTATAATAACGAAACAAAATCGATATCACGACGATAAATTAGTAGTGGCAACCACTCAAAGCAAAGGAATTTGTAAACTGAGCAACCTGGTCTGGCAAAATGTAACTGACAGTGTTGGAAAAATTGCAAAATGAAGTGTCATACCACTCAGTCTTTGATCGAGCTGTGAGCATGGAAACAATTTACATATCCATGTGATTTACGCTATAAGTATGCATGTGCTTTACATATGCATACACACATATTTATGTCTGTACATGTACATGTTGGTACAGCAAAGAGATACAATGGAAACTTTCATTGTTTAGTTATACAGGAATCTCTGGTAACTCTAGCTCTTATAGTTGCTGAGATTGATGCGTTCATAGTGACGGGCGGACTATTGGTACTGGTCAAGAATATATATACTTTATAGGGTATACCAATTCTCTTTCTACCACAAAGTAAATACTATAACCCTGTACAGTGTATAATTTCTTTATTCTATTCAATATTCTAATTCAAGTTTCTTAAAATTTGCAGCAGTCAGACAATGACAAACGGAACAATACACATATAATTCTCTGATTGTCTAAATTGATTGAATTAAGAAAAGCTTGAAATAATAATATTTATATCCTATTTGTACATATAATATTTCTTAACGGCAATCTCATTATATCAATTGTCATAGACATAATAAATATTATATCGTATTATAATAAATGGCAAATTGTAACACACATTAACACATTTGAGATGCAAACAGATCAATCAATTGATTTAGTTTGTCTAGCAAACGGCTTATCGCTTAGTCAACAGCTGTGTCGGGAAAGTCGCTGTCGGGAAAGCGATAGCTGATGTAATCCAATGCATGCAATTTCAGCATCCATAATCAAATGCTCCAGTTCTGGTTGCTTCCACTGAGATTAGTGGAAGTTATTAGCTGGACAGCAACAGTGTGCCGTTGTTGGCCAAGGCAAGTGGCGGGGTTGGCAATGTCGTGGTAATTACTCGAGTTGGCCGACAGGCAATGGTACCGTCATGGAAATAAGCCAACGCGATAGCAGCCAGTAGGGTGAGTAGAAATGTCAGCCACAGGCAGGCAATGGAGAGACGACGCACTTTCTGCCAAAAGGGATCCAGTGAAAAGGGAAGCAGCTCCTCCAGGGTAAGTCCATAAGAGTAACTGTCGAAAAGTGACAGACAGCCGGATAACAGGAAGGATGATGGGCAGGCAGAAGGGGGAGTAGACAAATGAAGTTATTTTTTAATGAAATGTGACAGTAAAGCGTTTACTCAGCAGTTGTGAAAACGGGTTCATAATCCTTTGGATCCTTGGCTAACGGTACGACAATAATATGCTGCTGCTGCTGCTGCTGTTGTTGCTGTTGTTGTTTATGTCCCCGCTGCAATTGCGTTGCCAGCAGTGCTGTTCTCTCATCGCAGGACATATTTTTTGTATTTGCCTTTGTCTGACTGAGGCCGAGGATTGCAAACACTTTACAGCTTATGAGACAAAGAGACGGGGGTAGTGCAACTGTAGAGCTGGCAATGACAACGACTCTTTGGATGTGGACAACTGTGGAAACTGGCGTCTGGTCTTTGCTTTGTTTCAACTTAAATTAGCTTTCAGTGCGTAGTCACAAGTTTCATTGTTTTTATTATTGTTTGCCTTTTTCTTGAATTTTTCAGATTCCTGTAAACAACTTTATCTCGTTACAGTTGTTGTCGTTGTCGTTGTCGTTGTCACTCATCTTCCGCCTCAAGCTTTTTGCACTGATTTGGCTTATCGTAATACGCTCGTTTTTCTCTTCACTTCACTTCACTTTCCTTTTTTTTTTGTTTTGCCTTTTGTTGCTGGATCTCTTGAATCACTTGGTTGATTGCATAATAGCCACAGCGTGATTGTCGCCCAGTTTACACAAGCACCGATGCCAGTGACCGGCCCATAGATAAGCCCCCTTAGCTCATCACAGTTATCAGAGATAAAGCATACAACGTTCCACTTTCAAATGAGTTTAACACATATTATTTATTTGCATTTTTTTGGTTGTTGTCATTTTTGGATTAACATGTTTGGAAATACATACATATTTATATGCATATATGCAACGCGTTCTGTTGTCTTAATCGTTTTTTGAGTAATGCTGCGGGATTCCCTAATAACTATACTTAGTATTTTAATATGTAGGTAAACACCAAGTTTGTTATATTTATGTAAGTGCATAGATAGATAGATAGATGCTCTTGCCAGGGCCTTTTCAAATTGTAATTCTTTTTTAATTGCTCGATCAAATGGTTTTTTTTTCCCCCGATTCGAATTTAACATTTGTAATCGTTGAAGAGCATTTATTAGTTCTTTAATGTCAAACCCTTAAACTATTGTTATTATTGTTACTTGTAATATTAGGTTTATTTTGTTATGCAGCAAAGATATTCTCTGTTTTGAATGCAAGCTAAACTATTGATGCTAATACTAGATATTTTAATAACTATCGTATATATTATATATACATACGATACATATATTGTATTAAGTTGAAGTGATCTTTTTATTATTTTTAGATATTTTCCGAGTATATATTTTCCTTTAACGGCTTTTGCATATATTCATATTTATAAGTATATTTATTTATTTTCTGTATATCAGTATGTATATTGTAACTTACACATATCAAAATGTAATTAAAAGTTTGAATCAAAAAATACACCATAGCAAACATCAATCATGTATATATTTTAAGTGTTGTATAACACATAAATATTATTAAATATTCGATTTGCTTAAATGCTAAACATATTTCTAATCTTATACGTCCAATTAACTGAAATATAAAAAGTAAATAAGATTAGTAAATCAAACAAATTGAAATAAAAGTGAGAAATTAATCTGAAATTAGAACTTAACGATATATGTCTATATGTGTATAAGTATGTAGTTATTACAAGAAGCTTATTGAACTCTTTCATGCTCATTGATCATTGTTTTGACGCTGCTAACTCAATAGAAGTACCTAGATTCTACGTCGGAAGCACTTTACTCTTTTTATTTGCCTTTGCCTTCAAGTTATTCAAAATTGTGTATGTATATACTATATACTCATATGTGGATTATGTATACTATTCATAAATATGTATGTACTTATGATAAGACTGAAAATGTATTACTGCTATTACATCATTACTAGATACTTGACTGCTGCTCTATACTTGTCACTCCCACTATGCGTAAATTAACCTGATTCTGTGACGACTCAATTGAATCGCATGTTAACTGCAGTAATATTCTGAATATACGGAATTCATAGGAATATCTCTTTATATGCTCATTATTTATGCTCAAATCGACTATTCAAAATATTTCTTTTCTGCAAGTCACTATCTGTATCTGTGGTTAAACATTTGAAGGGAATCATAAGAACAAAAGAAAACAAAGTAATTGAAATGATTCAAAAAAAAATAAAATATATTTCATGAGCTTAGATCAAGCATTGATATAATTGTATTTCATTAAATAGTACACATCTCCCAACGCATTGCTTAACTTAATCGTAGACATTTGTATTATATGCTAATCATATTAATAATAATATTATTTCTAAATTTGGCGCATATTCCCATTAAGTTCCCATACTGATTATGATTCCAAAGATCATTGATTTTGTCTATATTTGTTGGTTATAGTATTAGTAAGTATTACTTTTGGTATCTATTCAAAATGTTGTATTAAAAAATAGTATAACATTATACAAAAAATACATCCATTTAACAAACATTTGGTGTTGCCTTAATGAAGTTATCATTATTTATCTTTTATAGATATACATATATATATATATATATATATATATATATATCATTCCAATATTGTGACAAAGTTCAAAGTAAATGAAAGTCTTTCATGTAAGTAGATTTATGTAGTGCAGTGCATTTACACTGATGGTCGTACTAAAAGTGCCGCATTTCAATTGGTCGGATTTAAGTTAAGTTTAGGTTTAGTTTAGCTTAGGTTCTTTTCCTATAGATGCTGTGCTGAATTCTAAATAGAGTTATGAAAATTGTTAAAAGTGTTCTTTATTTTTTTTATTTTTATTTTTTGACTAGGAATAGTAGTAGTAGCTGTAATATAGGTGTGGCTTTACTTTTCGAATAATAGAATATATATTTAAAAATTTTGATCTTTCATTACACTTCATCATGCTTACACATCTATTAAATTAACAATGGCTAATCGCGATAATTAATAAAAGACATTTTCAACGTAAATTTTGAATAACAATTTATCAATTTAACATTTAATTTCGCTTATGTAAGTTGCATATATTTATAAATAAATATATATATATATAGATTTGTAAATATATGCATATATATTAAGTACAGCTATAACAAACAACAACAATGATAATAATGACTTTGATTCCAAAGGATGATATCATCTCTAGTATCTTTAGCATCCGCACACATATAAATACATTTAGATTTCAAAACATAATGATAACCAAATAATTATGATAATAATGATCACGTTGCTTGTTTGCCGAGCCCGGGCAGCCTTTGTATTTACAATAAGCATTAATTTATTAATTAATTAATTACATCAATTCTTTAAAATAGTTGTGTAATCTAATTAAACATTACAATTTTTAATAATAACATAAATTTTACATAATTATCAATATTTATAAATCGTTATTGCATACATACATACATATACATATAATTACATACAGATATAAATATATATTGTATATGTATTTGCATATGAGAGGGATAATCGCATAAATAAAAATCTCCGCATATTTGATTACTTTAACAATTTCAATTGTTAAAAGTATCTCGATTTATCGTATTGATGTAAGCTGCTTATATATTGATGACATCGTATGCCTCCAGTGTGCTTACGGTCAGATAGACGACCCACAGAAAGAATAGAATTGATGCATGTATCCATTTCGATGTAACGGGTCCACCAAGTTCAGCTCCAATCGATTTGCTAGTGCGTCGATACATCATAATGGATATGGCGATCATTGCCTCGCCACAGAAGAGCCCAACAGCAAAGCCAATACTGCCGATCAAAGTAAATAGAATAGATCTATGGAATGAGATATCAAATTGAATCGAATCGAAGCTGAACTTACGTGCCCGGTTCCACATTGAATGTTGTGCCATGAGCCATGTGATAGATCGAGGCGAGGGACCACGCCAAGCCTATGCCAAGGAATACATTTACAGCATTGCTGCCCGTCACGTTGCCAATGCAGTTATCGGCGCTATCATCCTGTTTCGATGCAATAATACTGGCGAATGTATCTGCAAATATTTAGCGATAAATTGTATGTACTTTTAAGCTAGTTTCCCTCGATATGCTTTACCTGGTATGCTGGTGCCGAGGGCGACAAAGCAAATGGCCGTAACAGAGTCCTTGACGTTGAGCGCACAGCCGAAATAGGTGGCAGCGTCTCCAATAATTGCGGTAATGACGCCAATAACGAATATCGACACAACGAAGGTGACATAGCCGCCGCATATATCTGCAAAATAATGGAAATTATGCAGTCTTCACATTGATCCTGATAAGGATATTATCTAGTTCTACCTGTGGGCGGCACAAATGCAAACAACACCTTCCAAAAGAGACAAACGAAATGGCTGATATAATCGAGACATCGCGGTACATCGTCATCGTCAGCATCATCACCATCGACCTCACTCTCATCGGCTGTGATTATAGATTGAGATATCATATATGTAGATATGTTGGGAATAATATTGAAGCTTACCTGGAATAACGGTGAGTGCATCCTTAAACTGCTCCCTCCAGGAGGATGTGCCCAGCACAGTTGAAGTATTGGCTTTGGCAACGAGTTTGTCCACAGTAGCCTATAAAATGCGGTTGCGATTAAAGCTGATGCTATCAAATATTACGTATACGCTGCTCATTCGAATGCGCAGCACATGGCCGGAAACAAAGCACATCAACAGCCATTTGAGAGATTTGCACAATTAGCTGCTCAATTGTTTTCAACCTGATGCTGCAGCCAAACAACTGGACACATAGTAACCAGCATATTGTTGTCGTTTTGTGGCTTAGTGTGTGTGTGTTGTTTAGGCTGTAAATGTGTGTATATTTGGCAGGCATTACACTTACTTTGAATTCCATGCTCTCGCGTATTCGCACCTCAACGGTGGTCTGCTCTCCAGCTCGGGGCTTACTCAACATCATAACGCGTTCCAATTCGGTAAGACTTTTGTATGGCTTCTTCTCCAATTCTTGGATTTGCTCTAATAATTCATCGTCTGTGTGCGGCAGTAAATCAAAATACTCGATCAGTTTCATTGACAACACACAGGCCGTGTTGCAGTTTACTCATTTAATTCTAAGCACAACAAGTATAAAGTATGTGTGTAAATTTGTATACATAATACACACACATACACTGAGATACATAAATATATGTATGTACTACATCAAGAAAAAGTTAGTAAGGTGCGAATATTGCAGTCATTTGTTGAGAAATGAGAATGTAACAACAACTGAGAAAAAAACAGAGAAATCTACAACTAAAGATACACACACACATACACACACATTTATATAAATATAAATGCTAATAAATATACTAATTAATGAAATCTTAACAAATCTCATAAGCAAATGGACCTAATGAAATGAGGCAACAACTTTTTGCGAACCAAATAAAGAAATAAGCAACAATATAATTTTAATATTATTTTTTGTATAATTCTGTCAAGAGATAAACATGCTTTTCCGATTGGATAATTATGATTAGAGATCATCAGAATAACGCTTATAATGCAGACAAAACCATGACTCACGAGTATGATTTCCAGTGTGATTTTCTAGAGAGCGATTACGTGGCGAGGTACAACAGTTTTAACAACAGATTCATTTGAAAAATTGCAATTAAAATATGTTTATATTTATAAATAGATATTCTTTAAAATAATTGCTTCATTTGCTATGTTCAGTTATAGTAGTTATTAATGTTGATGTGATTTATGAATGTATTGATCAATTTTATTTTTAAACATTATTATAGTTTTGTTAATTATGTTAAATTTAATGTTCTACTTGCCTATAATATAATAATATAATAGCCTGTTGTGTGTCAATTATCATGGATAAACATTTAATGGCGGGCTCTAACACACACACAAACACACACACAGGCAGAGTCAACTAAATATATATCGATATGAATAATCATAAATGAATAATCAAAATGCGTTCACATAAATTATGCAACAAAAAGAAAGACACAAATATATTGCATAATTTCAAATTAATTTGTGTGTTATATTACTTACAAATCAATTTTGGCGACACAGTATACGACATTATCGTACGATATACGATATACGATATACGTGATACACAGTTAACAAAATTGCCGATGATATCGTGTGTTGAGCGAGAGAGTATCAAGTTCAGGGCACAACAAACAGAAGCGGGCACAAGCGCGTGTAATACGTGGAAATGTCCGCCGAGCATGGGAAAATGTTTAACCAAAATTTGCCCAAAAATGCACTAAACTTTATTTCAATTGAAGACGAAATTCGGCAATCCGTATGTTGATTTTAATCTGATCTAATCTGATCTCAACTGTATTGAATTGTTATTTAACTCGGTTGCTGCGTCGAAAAAGCGCAATTCTTTCACATACTTTTGCTTACAGCTAACACAATTGTCATGCCAATGTGAGATACAGATACTCTTACACACAAACACACAAACACACACACACCTAGACATGTACAGATTTGCAATTATGATATAGGAATAGATCTTTGGCTAATGTGGAAATGTGTTGAAATGAATTGTAAATCAAAATGAAATATCGTTCTTAAATATATAAATGTTTTACTTTCGATTTTGATCAGTGTTTTATTTATTTATTTATTGATTGTGAACAGTTGCAAATGAAATGGCGTATAAATACTTTTACCTACCAAAGAATCGATGAAAAAATGATTCCTTATTAGTGTCATCTGCGTATAGATAATAGCATGTTGTGTGGCGAATACATTACATACGAGTACACATGGAATTAATTAGTTCAATATGAAAGTTAAATGCGTGATGTGAGGTCTTAATTTATATTCAAATACGATAATACTAGCAAATTTATTTCTAAAATTCAAGTTAATTTTTGTATGAGCAGTGCAAATGGAATTTAAGGAGAAGGGGAATCATCTACAGGATGCCCCAGGAATTGGTTAAACATATAGTAGTATGGTTCTTATAGATTTACTTGAGAGGATGTGTTGTTGTTGTTGTTGTTGTTGTTGTTGTGATAATGGACAATTAAGGAACAAGTCGTGATACATTTTGGAGCTCATGTGGAAAGTATTACAGTCGTGCGTTAAAAGTAAATGAAATTTTTCAAATTAATTAAGTTAATTTCAATAATTTCTTTTCATAATTCATAAACAATAAGGAAATGCCTGGGTAGCACCACGTTGCCTAGTCACCAACAGGGATAACAACATAAAAATGGGTTCTAGAGGATAACATAACGAAAAACATACAACAGCAAAGGAAACACAACTAACTAACTTAGGGATTTTCTTGTACACGATAAGCCAAAGGTTTGGACAAAGAAATGAACAAATTTGCACTTTTTTGTCGCAATTTCCGCACTCTGTGAAATATGAGAGGCAAAGAATGTAATTGAATGCTAGGCACAAATCGAGTTAAGAACTTAAGAACAACCCGACAACCCGGCCAACAAAATTGGTAAATTGTTTTAATAAAATTGAATATTGAATTTCTCGCTTTCGTGTTCAATTCAAATAAAAGTAATTAATGCACAATTCAAGTCTTACGGTAGGTAGCGGAATCTAGAAGAAGCACAAAGAACATAAATTATAAGACCAAAAAAAGTGTAAGTACGCGTACAAAGTTCGATTGTGATCCATACTAAATACTCGTTTAACTATGTTTCATTGATTCGAATTGGGATTCGCCAAATCAAAGTCTACCAACGTTGTGTGGCGTATGTGGGGCATGTGGCGTGTGGCGTGTGCGGTGCATTGTCATTGTCTTGCCAAACGGATTAACTTAATTTCAACGTAAAAAGAATTCAAAACAATGGGGAATGATGCTTGGTTGCATCCTCGGTTCGCATCTTCATTGTTATCAGGCCGAAATGTTTCTTCGTATTCTGAACACGAGTTGAATTTGGTAATTTAGTTAACAGAAAATTGAATTTTCATTGTTAGCTATACACACATACACACATACACCAACACATACACACACACAATGTGTGGATAGTCAGCGAAACCTGTCACGGATCGGGAGGGGGGGTTTCTGTTCGGAGTGGCTTTTGGTGCTATCAAATTGAGTTTTAATGTTCGTTGTCGACGGCTGGCAAACTTACCTGGCGCCAATTGCGGTGTGCCAATGTGAACCTTGAAAGCGACATTCTTCTCATAGCTGCTCTCCTCAATGATCTTGATGTAGATGCGTTGCCTGCAAAGGATTAAAGTACACTAATTAGCATTTTTACTATGCATCGATGCTCGACTTTAATCAAATTTATTCAGTCGCAATCTCAGCATTAAGGTCAACTGAAATTGTCTCGAGAACCCAACATTCAGTTTCCCTCTGCCTTTATCGTCTACTCGTTGTACATCGTCATAAGCAACAGGAACATTGATAAATGGTCTTGCCATGGCCAAGTGTCCGCAATCTTGACACTTGAAATAACGTTAGGAATTTATTAGGTGGCATTAACAACAGCCAACAGACTCCCCCTCCCCCCTCCCCCCTATCTCTAGCAAATGGTCTATTGGGCAATAAAGCACAGCAAACAGCAAAATCAATGAGCAATAACTACACACAGATGTTATGGGTGAGTGTGCTTGTGTGTGTGGGTGTGTGTGTGCGTAATGTGTGTGTGCTGCAACAAATTACGTATACGCACGGTGTACAACTACTCATAAATATGCGCATTATTCAACTGTGCAGCACAAACGGAATAATTTGGATATCTTAAACATTTTCAAGCACAACAGAGTGCTTGGCCTGGCCGGAACAGTCAACATGCATAATAACTCAAGCCAGAAAAAACTTATTTGTTGCACTTGTTTTGTTTGCACTCATGCAATTTTGGCAATGTGCCAAGTTGAAAGCATACCTAATGGGTTCACAATTCCGTTAAATGCCACAAGTTGTTTGCTTTTAAAGGCTTTTAAAGGCAGAAAATATTAGACCGATAAGACAACTTTAAGTGGCCAAACAAAAGTCGGACACAACTTCATGTAGTTTGTCAACTGATTATAATCACTTTCTGGTTTTTCTTCTTGATAGTCATTTAGCTAAGCGTATCAAGTGAAATATACTAGAAATATTCTGATATACCCAACAGATTCTCAGAAAGATACGAACAACAGAGATTTGCCAATGTTTATAAATTTAAATTTCAATTGCAGACGTCGTACACTTGCACTCACTTCATGTTTTGGCATTTACAAAAGGGTTTCACAATATCATAGTTCAACTTTCACCTTTTGAATGCGAATGCAGCATGGCAAACAGACCAGAAGATACTCTGCAATCAGCTATTAAATACCCTAACATGATTTATGATTTAGTTAATCCTCTTTAATAATATTATATTATTATTTCCACCCGGTTTTATCGTTAAAAGGCAACACAACGAAAACATGTGGAATACTTTGGCTAGCACAATTACTCTTGTTTAGTATGGCCCTAATGAAATACTTGGAACAGGCAAACAGACTTTAGGACCTTCGGTCAGATTTCTTATGCCCGATTACGTGCTTCATCAATTGGGGGCATTTCCATGACTTTGCTTGACGTTTCTTTTGCCCACACACATGCAACACATTTCACGTGCTTCTTTTATGGTGTAAGTCCGATAATATAAAACATAATAAACGTATAAACTGTTGTTTGTTGTTGTTTTGCGGGCGATCCATAAATAAAAGCACGAGTCGGGCTAAGGGAATTAACCATGTATTAGATTTGGCAAAAATCGCGCCAATGGCTATGGCTATTTATGATACCATATCTTATCCTTATCATAATCGAACATCGTGTAGAGTGGGCTATGAGCCGTGGGCTATGAGCCGTGGGCCGTGGGCCGTGGGCCGTGGGCCAGCCAGCAACTGGAAGTCTAGATTGCCAGTCTTCAACGAGATGTTGCTTCTGTCGAACGTCGCTATTCTGATTGGAGTGCAGCTGCTTCTTGCTGGCGCCTCTTGGGCGGCACCAGAATGCACGCGGAGTGCCGAGTACTGCCAGGATCGGCTTATGCATCCGGATTTGCCGGAGCCAAAGGTGGGACGCAAGGTGGACGGCGAGGAGACCAATGCCTATTGGCGAGAGCAGGCCACACAATTTGTGAAGGAGAAACTGAACGCAAAACTAAAAGAGGGCAAGGCCAAGAATGTGATCATGTTTCTGGGTGATGGCATGGGAATAACAACCACATCGGCGGCACGTAATCTGCTGGGCGGTGAAGAGAAGACGCTGTCCTTCGAGCAGTTCCCCCACATTGGTCTAGCCAAAACCTATTCCGTGGATAAAATTGTACCCGACTCTGCCTGCACAGCCACTGCTTACCTGTGTGGCGTTAAAGGGCAGGAGGGCACCATTGGCGTCAATGGAGCTGTGCCCAGAACCGATTGCAAAGCGATGTTGAATGAAAACACACATGTCGACTCCATAGCCAAGTGGGCCATGGATGCCGGCAAATGGGCGGGTCTGGTGACCACCACCCGAGTAACTCATGCCTCGCCCGCCGGCGTATACGCTCACATTGCGGAACGCGACTGGGAGAACGATGCTGAGGTGGAGGCTGACTGTGGTAGAACATCCGGTGTCGAGGATATTGCCTATCAGTTGGCGAATGGGAAAGTGGGCAGCAAACTCAAGTTGATAATGGGCGGCGGTCGCAAACATTTTGTCGATTCAACCAAGGAGAATTGGGGCCAGCGCAAGGATGGCCTGAATCTTATTGAGGAGTTTAAGTCAGCAGATCCACAGAATGTTTATGTTACCACCGCTGACGAACTAATGGGATTGGATGTGACGAAGCCAAAGCGATTGCTTGGTCTCTTCCAGGACGATCATTTGCTGTATCACATGGAGACCAATGAGAGCACCACACAGCCCACTCTGGAGCAGATGACACGCAAGGCCATTGAGTATATGAGTCAGAGTGAGGAGGGCTATTTCCTGTTCATCGAAGGCGGACGCATTGATCAGGCCCATCACTATAACAAAGCACGGAAGGCGCTTGACGAGACCATCGAGTTCTCCAAGGCCATTGCCGCTGCTCGCGAACTGACCGACGAGGAGGACACTCTGCTGGTGGTCACTGCGGATCACTCGCACGTGTTCACCTACGCGGGATACTCGGTAAGCTCTCGATCTTCTCAGATCATGAATGAACTGTAGAAAATGTCTCAACTTCAAACACTTGCAGTATCGCGGCTCTGACATCTTTGGCACTGCGCCAGCGAAAGCTAAAGATGGCAAACCCTACATGGTGCTCAGTTATTCCAACGGTCCGAGCTATGAGCGTTTCTATGATGCCGAATCCAAGGAACGCATCGATCCCACAACACTGATAAAAGGTGCATTTGATGAAGATTTCCCAGCTGGCGTACCCCTCGACATGGACACACACGGTGGCGACGATGTGCTCGTCTATGCCCACGGTCCCTGGTCCCATTTATTTACCGGCGTCTATGAGCAGAGCGCCATACCCCATCTGATGGCCTACAGCGCCTGCATTGGCGATGGCCTCACCACATGCACCTAACCAACTGTTTGCAACAATCAATCATGAGTCCTGGTGCATGCTTTGCTTGCCCCTAATGATAATTAACTTTGCAGTTCATTCTTTATGCACCCTTCTCTCGTTTATTAAATGCAAATTGTGAATTGTAAATTGTAGATTGTAAATTGAATTAAGGCCAATTTCTACAGAATGCTTAACTGCTCGACTTGATCCACCCATTGCTTGTAAGCGGCAACATAGCAACAATTTTGGCCAAGTCTTTCATCACAAGTTTGAGCTCAGCACTCGTTGGTTATTCCTAATTTTAAACTCATTCACTTAATAGGCGAGGCTTGCGACTGGCAGCCATCTATTTGCATGGGCTCAGTGCCTGTGTTTGTGTGTGAGTGTGCGTGTGTCTAACCATGGTGTGTGTGTGTGTGAGTGTGTGTGTGTGAATACGAACATTTGGTATTCCCTTGCGTGCACGGTGAAAGTTTTGGCCAACATTTGGGTTAAGGTAAGGTAAGCACACGCAAACCCGCACACACATACACACACACACACACACACACACACACACACACACTTAGTCGACACACTTACATAGCCGCGCATTTGCATTTATGTACAATTTTATGCAAAACTTTGGACTTTTCGCTCTACGGTTAAACCCCTAAAAACTGTATTTAGGTATTTTCATACAGCTCTAAAAAAATGTTCGTATATTTGCATTTTGTATATGAAATCAGTTGTTAATTTAAACAATTAAATGTCATGCGTCATGCACATCAAATGGAGGCAATCATGGCGTATGCGTAATATGCAAACAAAATGCGAATGCATTTGTCAATTTTGTAGTTTCCATTTCCGATTTGATTGAGAACTAAATTATATCCGTCACACAAGTAGAATATAGAATATAGATGTATGTATGTTGCGGGTGAAAACCTCATTTCCCCCTATATGTGACAATCATTTGACTAGCAACAACAACAACAACAACAGC
The DNA here is from genome assembly GCA_018901825.1 of Drosophila funebris. Lineage (NCBI taxonomy): Eukaryota > Metazoa > Arthropoda > Insecta > Diptera > Drosophilidae > Drosophila > Drosophila funebris. The sequence continues at coordinate 8,652,792 of JAEIFK010000678.1, read as the reverse complement.
AACAAATACTACAACGGCAAAACGAAAGCCCTTCAGCCTCTATAGCTGTTGGCATTCAATAGCTAATTTCGTTCTATTGCCACTTCTCAGCCACTTCCGCCGTTTGATTTCAATGCCGTCGCAAGTTTGTTAACGCAGTGAGTATACATGTTATTAACGTACACACACACACACAAATACACACACTCATATACACACACTTTTCTGTTAAGCGAAAGTATATTGATCAGCGTGGCAACTATGAGTGCAACTGTGCCAAAGTCAAAGTCAAAGCCGCAAAACGTTGCAAATGCAACTCGACAGGGCCATCGCACAAACTGGCAACCCGGTCGGGGTCTAAGCAGCCACAAAAGTGGTTCATTGTTTGCTTACCGTGTGGGGACAATTGAAATTCGGAATAATTTATGCCAAAAATAAAATAGCACAAAGAACATCTTTCAATTTAATCAACTAACTTTGTTCAATGCACTTGCTGCACAGCTTACTCCAATAATCCAGACGAGAACCGTTTGCTGTCAACCAAGTTCAGTTGAACTGCCTCAATTACCTGACCCGTTTATCGCAATATGGTAAAGTATACCTAATAGACATTGTCCAAGGCAAGGGCAAGAGCAAAACCACAACCAACAAAACCACACACACACACCACCCACCCAGCCTGTGTGTTTTAAAATAAAACCAGTCGAAAAGGCTACAGTCGACCGCATTCGACAGTATAATACCCTGTACAGGCTTCTATATTAAGAGTATTTTGATAATAGATACTTTGATTAAAATAAAAGTAAGAACATAACAGGTGTTTAAAGAAAACCCCTTTGAAACTCTCATTTTGCATATGAATTCTTTGCTTGCTTATAGCAGCTAACTTTCACATATTTATACATATTCAATCAAAAGCTGAGTGTTACGACACTTAGTTTACTTATGCTTGTGTCGCAGTAGTTCCCTATCTCGCTCGCACAAATATGCACACATGGTAAGCAGACGCATGTGTCACAGTCGTTCGCTGTCTCGCTCGCACACATGTGCTGCCTGCTGCTCTACGATTCCGTGGAAAAATAACATTTATTGCTGATTATCTGTCTTATTTACAAACCGATCTTGATGAAACTTTCAGCGTTCCTTCTACATACCATTCTTAACGCACCTGTTAAGTTAGAAGTGTCTACGTTGAAAAATGTGGCTATTATTCGTTTTTTTCGATTTGCGGGGGGAAGGGGGGAGGTATCCAAAATTTAAAATAAACTTGATCTGCGTATGGTATACAGGAACCTTGATGCCAAATTTGGTGTCTCTAGCTCTTATAGTTGCTGAGATCGACGCGTTCATACAGACGGACAGACGGACAGACGGACGGACAGACAGACGGACATGGCTCAATCGACTCGGCTGTTGATGCTGATCAAGAATATATATACTTTATAGGGTCGGAGATGACTCCTTCTGCCTGTTACAAAAATTTTTTTCACAAAGTTAATATATCCCTGTACAGGGTATAATTACAGCAAAATACAGCAATTTGCATGGCAATGAGGATTGAGGATTGAGTATTGAGGAATGAGTGAAGTCCGTCTAAAAGTCCCAGGCGACTCCCTCAACGGAAGCCAACCACTCGGGCTGACCACCCGCAACCACCCAAACAAAAGCAACGGCAAACTTTTACCTTTCCCAATCCCTAATGGCCGTGTCTGTCGTAACTTATATTTGAATTATTTTTTTTTTTTTTTTTTTTTTTATTTAAACTACGCTCTGTCTGCAAATATCTTCAATTCAAATTGGTCTGTGCTTTGTGGGAAAGCATTTGGAATTCACGTTTAAATTGACAAAAACAATGGCACAGCCACAACTGGCTTGGACACATTAATTAATGTTTACAAAAAAACTAAGCTAAATTTATAGTCCAGCATTATTCAATAGTGCAAATATGAGGAGAGTGCGAACTTCTGTATCCCAAACCTTGATAACATGGATAGTTCTGTAACTGATTGTTTAATTAATTTTCTAATCGAATTTCCAAAATGCAAAAATTGCGTTTTTATGATTACAAACATAATGTGGCAAGCTAACTGTGGGCACTGCTGTATTAAATAAAAATATTAATATATTATATCAACAAGTAGTTTGAATGGAAACATGTATTTATTGGCAAAATGAGTTTCATTTAATATAATTCAAACAATATAATTAATATATTTAAGAACTAACGAGCTTGTTAAAGCAAAAACTTGTTCTTAATCGCAAAACTTTCTATGGCAGTCAACCCATCAAACCGGCCAACTTGGTCAACACTCTATGTACTTTAAGTGGACTTTTCTCTGCATTAAAGTATTTCACTTTTTTAGAACAATATTATTATAGCTACTTTGGAAGAATAATGCTTTTAAATTCAACGAATATAAAATATTATTTGTTTATGCTTAACATAAATATACTGAATATTTCATGAGTTTTCCCTGCCAATTGTCACCAAGTTTAACAAAATGTAATTTATTTATTTTGATTAAAAATATACCGCATATTTAATGAGTTTTCCCTGTCAATTTTCAACAGGTTCATATTAATAAATATAAATAAAAAAAAAACGAAGAAGGAGGAAAAAACTGTGATTGGCTATTGAAATTGAATATTTCGGATGTGAGGACATGGGACCGGATGTGAGGACACCCATGTTCAACATTTCGTTCACGGCAATGATGAAGACAAAATATCTGGGCCTATCGATTGCCACTCAATTAAATTAAGTTTTCCATATGTCAGAATGGATTTTCGGTACGTACAGAACGGAACTTGTCATGTCGGCTAATTAACTTGAATCGAATATCATTTTCATAGTGGAGAGCGCTGAGATTTACGCACACACAAGAGGTAGGCGACCATCGGGTGTGTGTTTAATCTCAGAGTAGCTTAAATTGTTTGTGAATAAATTATGAGCTCAGCTGTTGTGTGCCAAATGCCAAGTGCCAAGTTCAGGGTATTTCCCACTAAAGTTAATAATGTGCACTCGGCCAACAGGTGGCGCTATGCGCCCTTTGGTGATACATCGGCAACGCCTTCAACAACACGACAGAGTCGAGTACAAAGTTTCCTTTGATCAATAATTGTAAACACATATGCAAATTGCATGTCTTTGCAGCAATTGTGGCTTTTAATCGAACTGTTAACCAAGTGGTCTCTGAAGTACGTACTTGGCCAACACTGTGCTTAACACATATGAAGGACACTCGACTCTGACAGACACAACAAACGTGAGAGGGCAAAAGAGAAGGCAGCTGAGTGGAGGAAGCAAAACCATTGATTCGAAAATGATTGTGGCTGCCATTAAAGATCAGAGTTCAAATTTGCTTCAATTTAATAAATTCAATTTTTAATTGTGTTTATTTTTCAAAGTCAGTTGGCCAATTCACTTGCTACCACCACTTGCCACAGTCGTTCGCACCAACGATCTGCACGTTACTCTGTCAAATATTTACCCGCAAGAACTCATTGAAAATTCATGGAAAATTTTACGTAATTGACCACCTGGCAGAAGGGCCACCGTTGATGGGCAGCCTGAATTGATTCAGCTCCAAATATGACGTAGTTGCAACATATTGGATATACGTCCATTAACTACCTGTCTGTTGGTCGGACATCCACATGTCTTACCTGTCCTTTCCTTCCCTCACGTGATTTATTGTTCAAACGAAAGAAATCAACACACAATTGTTCAACTTTTTAATCACATGAATTATTTTCAATTGGTTTTTAAATAATTTATAATTTGCAATTATTTTATAAATAATGCTTTCTTGTATTCCAACATTTCTTATCAGATAATTGAAAGGCTTTTTCGTGTATGCTGCATAAAATGAATGACAAAGCTAATAATATTCCAGATTATCTAGATTATGCATGAATGCATGTCAAACAAATTAGTGTCGTGATATCCACAATACTACAATCCAATTATATTTTGTGGGGACAACAAAGGTAATAATAAAGACAAATGATCAAGGCGAGTATGCACGACTAATGAATACCTAAAAAATTAGATAAAATAATAATACTTATCGTTTATGAAATACAAACAGCTGCAGTTACTGCTTAGAAATATATATAATCGATTATATTGAACGACTGCATTATACCCCATTTGCCATTTTACCAACATATAGGGTATTTAAATTATAGTTGTTGGGGCGTGAAAACACTAAATAGTGTGCCAGGTAGGCAGCGGGTCACACACGACATGGACATGATGACTGAGGGGTCAGAGGGGAAAACACTTAATGGAACTTATACCCTAGAATCTGTTTACAGAGTTTTAACTATAATTTTGCATTGCAAATATGTGATAGTGAAAGAGTACAAGTTATACAATTAAATTTGAAATTAGAATTGCGTGTAAGCTCGAATAATTAGAGGAAATAATGGAAATCTTTTGCTACAGTTGATTGCCCTTGGCGTCGTCATCAGAGCCATAATTAGCTACTTATTGGGCTGGAATTGCAAAACTTGAAGTAATTGCAGCAACATTTTACGAGCTGCTCAGTCATAAGCCCATCTTCTTCTCCTAGATTCTCTCTCCCCCGTCATCTCTTGAGAGCTGCTTTATTGCTTCATTTAGCCACCCAGAATTCTTTAACGTCTTCAAATTGAGTCATTAAAGTTTCAAAAGTTTTGCATTCAGTTTGGGGCATTAAAAGAAAAAAATAATTAAACGCCAAGTCGAACACTTGAGTACATTCCCCTAACTACAGAGCCAAGCAGCTCTAAATCTATGTTGATTTCATTTGCAATTTGTGTGGATGTTTTAGTTGAAGCTTCTTTAATGTCTGAGTAGTTTTAATTTTTTAATGGATTTTATGATGTTTTACTGTGTCTTTGGTTGGCAGTTAATTAGCATTGCGGATACAAGTACAAAGAGGAAACGATAAATGAAATCCTTTGCCTTTGCATTGTTCATCACATTTTTACGACATGAATCAGTGCGACGGACAGGTGGTTAGTTAATTAAGGACTTGGGGCATGGCAGACTGACAGCTGAACCCTTCTGACTGAGAGTTACCTTTCACATTAAAACGCAATCTCAATTATTTGTGTTTAATGTCAGCTGACTGTGGCCTTGCTTAGCCAGAGACATGATGTCGTTTGTCAGATCAAAGCAGAGCAGAGCAGCTACCTGCTGCTTTGCCGCTTGTTGTTAAGCATTGACACTGAAAAGATGTTGCAGATGACAGACATATGTATGTCTGACCTTTGACATTGAGTTGCTCTGACTTTGTGGCGTTTCATCGTGTGCATTTTTTGACGTTAGAGCTGGGATGACGATAACAAAACTCACAGTTTATTGAGTTGTACGTCGCGCACACAAGGCACAGCATAAATCAGAGACAGGCAGCTACAAAGCAGCATGAGTTTGATTTATTGCGTATACGCTACGGATGCCAAGGCCACTTGCATACTCATTTACATATATTTTACATTTAAACCGCTTTTATTTACTGTACTGGACACGTTCGTTTAACGAGTTGGCCAGACGCCAAACGGCAAACAGCAAACGCCAAACGCATGAGGGTTGTCGCCATTTCACTGGCTCGATTGCTGGGCAAATAATTTGTTATATTACTTGGCAATTCAACAAGTTTTAAAGTGCTTTAAATTGTATTTTCACCGCTCTCATTAACAAGCAAAACTTTGACTGTACTTCTCAGATAACCTTTGCCTGTGGCCTGACCCGAAACCCTTTTATAAACCAGCGCAACAGTTGCCAGTTTCCCGTTTCCAGTTGCCAGTTGCCAGTTGCCGTCATGTCGGCTTGTGATTTCACTGATGATGATAATAACGATTCCTCCTGGTTGCTGCTTTCGCCCCCTTTTGTTGTTCTTTATGTCATGATAACAACAAGAAAGCAGCAAGGCAAATATAAACAAGAATAACTAAAAGGCTCAAGATATTCGTATCACAACCACAGCCACAGCCACAGCCGCAACCTCGCAGCCTCTGTTGGAGCCAGAGCGACTCTGCCGCTGTGTTAGGGAGTCCCATGAGCTGCTCGGCGACCGCAGTCTTTGGAGCTCTTCAAAATTAGCATCTGAAGCAGCAGTGGCTTCTCCACATTCTAAGAACATTCTGATAAAAATAAAATGAAAGAGAAAAAGAAAAACAGAAACCAATTGACATTGAATAGGTTGCAGTCCAACAAAAAAAAAAGGGACGTCTGACGTGGTCGAGGTTCCTTTCGACGGTAATTTATACATCAAACGAATCCCAGGAAATTTGTAATACAAATGAGAAAACATCAAGTTACTCTTGGGACGACATTTGTGTAACTACATCTAAACAGAATCTATATATATATATATATATATATATATATTATAATAATTATTATATATATACCCATTTATTTGCTGAGTATAGGGGTATATGGTATTCGTGGGACAGTATGTAACTGGGAGCAGAAGGGCAGCCAGAACCCATCAAACGCAAATCGTCATGCCTCTTTTGATCTGACGAGCACTTACTCTATATGAGCTAGACTCTAAAATCAGTTTTATGATTATCCCAACGGATATCAGAGTGTTTTTAAGACACTCCTAAATCGCAATAAACTTTATCACACCCTCAGATTTTAGCACAGAACGCTCTTCTTTTCATTTGGACATTCACGTACAATGTATGCACGTTCAAGTCGTCCAAGGGACAGCAAAATGAAGCTTGTTATGCTCGCATTCCAGGCAAAGAGAAGACCACATCCTGCCCAACCAACCGGGAGACGTTAACACACAACGGGTGAACAGAACAGAACCCGATTGACGAAATATAAGATAAATATAAATTAACTATAAAGTAAAGCATTACAAACATAAACTAGTTTACACTAATTATTAACTGAGTAGTTTAATTATATAGTTTGGAATTGGCTAAGAGATTTAGCATTAGAAAAAAGGGAATACAAAATCTACAGGCATAAAGAGAAGTAATGAAATAATTTCAAGATTTTCTCTGTATTCATCATATTCATCACAGAAAACGTAATACAATTATTAACATTTTATTGCAATGTCCCTTCTCCTAACACATTTCCAATTCATCGAATAATAAAATTTATTTCTAAAGTAAATATAAGTTTATGCATACTTTTTTTTAAATGATTGTATTATATTTTATTTATAGTTCAACTTAAATCAAATATTAGATTCAAATAGTTCAATTATATTACGAGAGATTCAAATTTGGCAAATTGCAGAAAGAAAAGTATCAGACTGAGCTGTTTTCGCTGAAATCTCTGGTTATACGAGGATTGAAACAATGAGGTTTTGCGGTCGATAACTTTAACATTTTCCAATTCTAAGCATCAGTAGATAACGGAGACTACAATTGAATTCGATTTACCAATATATCAAGACATAGCAATCCTCGATCTAAACCCCTTCTCAAGTAAATATAAGACGACACTGTCGTATTTCTACATGACCAGCTGCTTGTTTACCGATTGCTATGAAAATTGAGTAAGTTAATGTGTCGGAGCTGCCCAGGATGATGATAATGATGTTGATGATGGCAAAGATGATGATGAGATTCTTGTTGATTCATTTGAGCACACAAGGGGTTGGGGGATTGGTTAAGATATACACACACAGTCATAGACTAAGACTCAGCTAACACAGTTGCACGCCAAGTTGTCAGTCTGTTTAAGCAGTTGGGCACATTCCCTGGCGGATTGCCGCAGGCTGTAGGAAATGCTACTTGTTAACCAAAAGCCGCACACACCAGAAACATACAGCTCACAGCCACACAGATGATACAGACAGAAGCGTTGCTAAAATGCTGATTTGCCGAGGATAACATGTGAGTTAGCTCGGATTTGTGAGACATGCCCAAGTCGCGTGGCTTGCTTGTGGTTGCCTTTCAAAATACATAGCATAAATTTCAATTTTAGATTATGTGTGCTTAATAAAATATTTGTGCTTATCTTTTCATATGGTGGAAACAACAAAAAAATATAAAATACGCAGACAAAGGTACAGCCACAAGCTCGATTCGTATTTCTTATGCGTTGTGTATATGCTTCACCAAAAGAATAAATAAAAGAAAAACCACAAGTCAACAGCTGGTAAAAGAGAAAGTAACAACGTAAAAGAATAACCTATAAAATCCATAACCCCGCAGTGGGCATTCCTCAAGTTAGCAGCACTTTAAGCAACGCAGGCAGCACAAATTGGCCTAATTAACAAATGCCACAGCCAGAAAATCCCCCTAAAAGCCTGTCTGGCATATGAAATTGCTAGCCGTTCAGCTTTACGTGAATTTATAAGAGCATTCATTACATTTACTTAAGCTTTGCCCAATTGCCCAATGATCAGCTAAAAAGTGGGCAACAATATTTAGTACGGTCATAAAATGCTTAGAGGCCCTGGAAAAGACGGAGTATGCGGTAGCTGCTTTTTTAGACATCCAGCAAGCTTTCGATAGAGTGTGGCACCCTGGTCTTCTTTACAAGGCCAACAGCTTACTATCTCCCCAGCTGTTCCAGCTTATAAAGAGCTTTTTGGACAAAACTCGAGAGGTTGCCAAGAAATATCACGAGAGACTGGATTCTCACCCAAACAGCCTGGCTAGGAGACTCGGTGTTGCAGCACAAAAGTCTGCCAGCCCCCCGCTCTAGAGTTAGAAGAAGACTTAAACGTCACCACCCTCAAGACCTGCTGGACCGGGCCTTGACGTAAACTTGTTCCTATATTCCCAAAAGTAAAATTGTCTGTGATATCTACACCCCCAAATTCTTGTATCCCCTAAACTATGTATACTATGCCCGTTTCTTCCCATAGCCCTACATTATAAACTACCATCTTCCGATTAGATTAAGCTGCCTTAAAGGTAGCAGGGCACTAATCTGTACATATTTCCTTTAATAAAAAAAAAAAAAAAAAAAAAATGCTTGCATAAAGTGTTGCCTACTTTTAGGCAACCCAAAGATTAACTTTATGTTGAAATATTTTAAACGAATTAATATGATTGTAGTATAAATGGAATCGAGAATTTTTATTATTGAATTTATCGACTATAAAGTCCCAGATTTATTTCCAGTTTGTGCAGTTGCCAATGTTGCGAGTAATGAAATTTTAAAGTCATCGTATATAACTAAATGTAAAAGCGCAACGCTTCTCCACATCGTCAGCATTTGACGCAGATTATACAAATTTATGCAACAGTGTTGGCACTTTACAGTCTCCTCTGCGTTGTTCGGTCACCCCACAGTTTGTAATGGAATTACAGACGTCATTTTTTTTATGAGAACTGACGTCATGGCTGCCGCTGCCAGTGCCAATGCCAGTCCCACTCCCACTCTCACTCTCACTCCCACTGCTGTTGCTGCTGCCCACTTCCGGAGCTGCCATGTGCTGCTCGAGAATTGACTTACTAAGGTTAGGCAAGTGGAAAGGGGAATTTGGCGTGGACAGCTCCCGGTCGTCCGCGTGCCGAGCAGCATTTGATTTTCATTAAAAATGCGTAGAAGTGCAAAAAGTTGTTTCAAAAGTTATTGCGGGCAGCTGGCCAAAGCGAAATTCCTTATAGCGATGTAAGGCAATACGTATCAACTTCAACAACAAAAGCAACAGCAACAGCAACATCAACATTAACATCAACATCAAAGTAAGTAGATTTGTTAGTAATTTAATTTAGAGCAAAGTCTGGCCTGACTTAAATGATTTGCTTTGCGAGTAAGCTGGCAGCTTAAAGCTGTCTGATATGTATTGAAATGCACCACATTGTGGTAGCTTACGGACTTCAATTGCATACAGTTTTTCTTTAAGCTGCCAGACGAATCAACAGTAAGCTTGCCTTAACTCCACACTACGTATACGTAATACGGCGCCAATAAGGCAAATATGCCCCAGAGATGTGCATGGAAGAGCAGACGTTTGCTAGGAGAGGGCTGTAGGCCCTCCAGATGGCAACTGGCAGCTGGCAACTGGCAACTGGCAACTTTAAGTGCAAGAAAACGAGGAACAACAAAAAGAGAAAGGGAAAGAGAAAGAAAAAGAGAAAGAAGAAGGAAAATGAAAATAAAACAACAAAAAATAAAATAAAGAAGAGCAAAACCATTTCGAAGCAAGCACACCGCAAGGCATTCAACTTGAGTGGCTGTAAATGCTGCGATATTGCCAGGAGAATTGCCAGCGGACAAAGCGGAAGCATAAAGAAACGCAGGGAGCGAGCTACTTTGACAATAGCAATATTAAAACGTTTAAAATTCGGACAAAATAATTACAATTTAAATAAATGAAGGAACTGACAAATGGAGCAATTGAAAGTGGCAACAATGAAAAACTATTTGCAGTTGTGTCACTCTAAATAGCAGCTTAATGACCATTTGGGGAGCACACACACACACACCCTTAAATATACTATACATATATATATATGTGTGTTGCACACTCGTGTGGCATTCCCATCCCAAATGCCGCATGGCATCGTTAACACTTATTTTCTGAAATTGTCCTCTGGCGAGGGTAGTTAACGTGGTTCCATCTAATTGTCTGCTCCCGCTTTGGTTGCTTATTATGAAATAATGCAAAATCTCTACAATCTACGTTATGTGCCTCGATGGGGCAACAATGAGGAAAGGTAGAGGGAGCAGATGAGCCATGTCTCATGTCTGCCAGTTATTATAGCTCCTTTCAATGCCGTAGAAAATGCCAGCATCGCATCGTGTCCCAAACAATTTATGCGCAGCTGCAAATCAGCAAATTGAAGACAAAGCCAAGGAACAAACAACAAACAAACAGTAACTGACACATTGTACAAAGAACTTAATAAAACAAAGATGACTGCTTTGGGAGAAAATATAATAATAACAACTAAATTAAAGTAAGCCCAGCAAATATTAGTTTAAGCGTAATTAATATTATTAATTTTAGAATAAATATGTTAACTCCATATATTTCTGAAGTTACTATATTTATTTAATATAAATATATATAAAATATGAAAATGTAAATAAATAATAACTACATTAAAGAATACCTTTAGAAGTAAACCTAACAAATAAATGTAAAATAAATGTTACAAAATTCAATTATTCATATTAATTGAAGAATAAATAATATAATAACTATATAACTGCATTTACTATATATATTTTATACGATAGTTCTGACTATGAAAGCATAGAGATTGAATGTCATTATTATCAAAGAAATAATTAACTTAAAAGCCAATGTTTTAATGTTTAGGACCACTAACTGATTTATATATGTATATATGTAGTATGTAAAACATGACCACAAAAAGTTAGCTAACTAAATTTAACTGATGGCAGAGAAATATTTGCCAAACGAACTAATTTTGTAAAATTAATTAGATTTTGCACTTTGTCTTTAACAAACGCATCACACGCACTACCATGTGATCCCTCAAAGTGTGTGTGTGTGTGTGTGTGTGTGTGTGTGTGTGTCTGTGTGTGCTACAACAATATGCCGCTGTGTCACGCAGCAGAATAGTATGAGCATATCGCACAGCTGGTAACACAATCATTTGGCAGCCAAAGACCTATGGGACACGACACAGCTTTGTGCATAGGTGTGTGTGTGTGTGGGGTGAGTGTGCGTGTGTATGTGTCATATGTGGCATTCACACTATCAAACACCATTCGCTAGCGACAACACGACCGCAGGTGCCAGGCGCTAACAAAACAACAGGACTCTATCGCTATCGCCTACATCGGACTCGCATTTTAACCTAGAAACTGGCATTGCCATTGCCATCTGGCGCAGCAATTAAAAACGCGAATTATTTTGGCTTTAATCGATTCGGTTTGCCGACGGCTGAATTCCCCGAGCGACAATATCGAGTTGCTGAAATTAAAAAAAAAAAACTGAACTGGGAGTTGGCGCTGCGTGACCTGGCTCGACTGTGATGAGCAGTCAAAAAAGCAGTTAGTTAGTCACCGAGCTAGTTAGTTAGCTGAGCTATGGCAACGCGAAAGCCGTATGTAAATCAACTGTTATTAGGCTAAGATTGAGTCAAGTTAAGAACACGAATGCGCTGACGTTGAATACAATGCAGTTGTATATAGGTGTATTGATATAGATATAGATAAATATGTAGATAAAGATATAGATAGATATATAGATATAGATATTGATATGGATATAGATATATAGATGTAGACATAATAGTACATATACAAATACATAGATATATAGATATATATGGATAAATAGATGCATAGATATATTGACATATAGATACATAGATATATTGATATGCCAAAGATACATAGATATATAGATACATAGACAGACATAGATACTCACTCGGTAACATTGTTGGCAAACAACAGCTCTCCCTGTAAGCCCTCGTAGTGTCGCCCATCGAATGCTGTGAGATCCTCCGTCCAATAGGGCACAATAACGGAACCACGGGCACCGGAATAACGCATAACCACGAGCTCATAAGCGCCAACGGATTCGCTGATCTCGCATTTGGGCTCGGCAAAGGCAAATATGCCAGCATGATCATCATCGAGAATCATAACAGTGGCCATTTGTGGCACACAGATCGAAACATACTCGGAAGGATTGAAGAGACGTATGTAGAAGCATTCATCCTCCTCGAATATATCATCATCGATGATCTCGATCTTGAAGCGCTGCTCATCGACGCCGGGCGGAAACGTTAATGTACCATTTTTACCCACATAATCGCTGCCGGCTGAGGCGGGTGCCATCTTGAGTCTCAAAGTCGACCTTCGAATAGTTGGAGATATCGCCACGTCGGACAACGCGTACCTCGAACTCGCCACAGTTTTCCATGACGGTATAGTGTCCGGGCTCAAAGTAGATCCGTGTGGGCTCATCATCGTCATCATCATCTTCGATGCGATGCAGTTGCGCCTTCACCTCGTTCAGATCGTTATGGGCACGTTCCTGAATTTTACGCATTAAATTTCCACTGCCGACCAACTTGCGGGTGGCCTGGATGCGATAGAAGGCGCGTGACTTTGTGCCGCGTGAGATCATTTGCTCCTGTGCCATCATTTCCAGTTGCTCAAGATCCGCATCAGGATACTTTTGACGCAATTCAGATAGCAGTGCAATATATTCGCGTCTTGCTTCTTCATAGGCACTCAAGTCCCGTGGATTGGTCATCATGGCGGCCTTGCCGTGCTCAGGATCCGTATCATCCATGTCGTGCTCTCCAGTGACAACAACTCCACGTTTATTAACGATATACTTTTTGTTTATGTACTTGTAGACAAGCAGACGACGCTCCGCAATGTATGCCCAGAGTACGGTTACCGGGAACATGATCAGCGTGACAAGACTCTCCCATACCTCGATGACACCCGGTGAAATGATGGACAAAATCATCCAGAGCCAAACGTAGGCAAACAACGAGACGACAGCCGTAACGATAAACACCCGCAGATGTTTGATGCGACGCTTCTCACCCGTGGGTATGAGCACCATGCAGAGTGCAATGATGATGAACAGATTGTAGGCAGCGGAGCCGACAATTGTGCCCGGCCCCAGATCGCCGCTCTCAAAGTTCTTGGCATAGATCTCGATCACGGAGAGTAGAATCTCTGGTGCACTCGAGCCGAGTGCCATGAGCGTTAGATTGGCCACAGTCTCGTTCCAGACGCGAACCCGCATTGACTGCTTGCTTCCATCGGACGCCTTGATGGTCACGGTGCGTTCAATTGAAGTAATCGCCTCGATAGCTCCCATGAATCGATCCGATATGATGGAGACGCCCACAAACAGATAGATCATTAACAAGAAGTAGACCAAGCCGCGCATTGCACGATCACCCATTGATAAATGCTTTTGGGGCATCCACAAAGGCAATACGAGTCCAGGGGAACATGTTGTATCCTCCTCGGTATCCCCACCACGATTTTCTGTTAATTCGCCATCATCATCATCTAAAACATCGGCCTGCCGCAATCGTCGACTATGTCTCGTCTCACTACCGTAGAGATCTATCGTCTTATTGGAGTACAGGGCGGATGAAGCATCCTGTGCATGGGTCGACTGTAGTGCATATGTTGTCGCATAGACGACCATCAAGAATATTGCGAATCCAGCGATGGATGTGAGGGATTTATGGATTGATAGCATGGCGACAATTTTATTTATTACACGCTATGCTCGATCTTGGTGCTTGGAAGTGCTAAGACAATTGGCTTTATTTTGGAAGGCGTTGTTGTTGTTGTTGCGTTCTAATTGGCTGTGCGAAAATGCTGCTCTCTATGATGATACAATCGTCCTGCGAAGAGGCATCATCACAACACCTTGCGGCTGCTCAAGCGTACAACAGTACAACAGATGAATCTAGAGACACCTGGAAAATGATAAAATTTACAATATGACATTAATTCACTGGAATCACAATACATTCGCATTCCTTTGAATCATTAGTTCAATAGCTAACAGCGTGTAATCATATACACAGAAATTTGCCAGATGTGTAAATAATACATATCTAACAGCCCGAAGTTGTTCAGATCTTTTTGGCGTGTATATACATACATTCATAGAGTATATACGCGTCTGTGTATGTATGTATTTATGTATATTTATCTCGTTTTTTGTGTATTTACACGAAATAGAAATTAAACACAAAGTATGAAATCAACTGCAAGCACACAGAACGAAAATGTACAGCAACATAAAACATAAACAAACTACAAGTAAAATAACAAGAAAGAGCGCTGAAATAGAGATTGCACGACTAGGCGACACCCTGGGCCCAACACAGGGATACCTACGTTTCCAGTTAGAGTAACTTTATTGCATACTTTAATATTTGAAGGCATAATTAAACACATTAACTCTCACAGGCATTCACTTTACAGGCAACGAACGCTAGATGGCGCCACTGCTTCCCATTACGAACGCTGTTGCGCTGTTTACTACATTGCAAGTATCCAATTTTTCCAGTCTCAGTTATCGTTCATTTGAGACAATAAGAAAATCGTGAAAGGAAAATTGTTGAAGTTTATGACAAATGTAATTTAATTCGTAAGAACTTTGATAAAGATATTAGTTAAAATGCCCTGCCTGGCCACACAGTACTCGGTATCTTTTCGTTGAACTGAATTCCAAGTTTCAATTTCTTACAATGATGGGAGAATAAATGAATAGTTGATAGACGTGAAACGACTGACCGGTAAATAAGAATATGATATGAAATCGATAAAATGCATAATGTGGCAATGTCAATAACGGGGAATCGTATATGACAGTTTGTGTGTAAAAGATGAAGAAACCGAGCAAAGCATAACGGTGCAATGGCAAAAAAAAAACAACAACACTGACTGACAAGCTAAGCGGACGGAAAAAGAGAGCAAAGCGAAAAGAAGGCAACACATAACGTAAAATACAGAGAGAAAGAGAGATATAAAGAAGAAGACAGAGAAAGAGAGTGAGAGGGAGAGGGAGAGGGAGAGAGGGAGAATAGGGGTGATAGTAGGCTATATTAAGATATGCAGTTGTTTTATGTACATACATGCATACATATGTACATATTTACATACGTCAATGTATTATGCATATGCTTTTGCATGTCCGCCAACAGTGAAGGTAGTTGTTTTTTTTTTTTTCTAAGATGGTCCGCAAACTTTTATAATATCAAGTACAAAAACACTTTTATATCACATTTGTGGCCAGAACATGGCGTATATTCGAAATATTCCTTGGCAAATCAGCTAGATAAACTAATATGTCGAACCAATTTCGTTGTAGGAGGCAAAGATAATCGTCGATGCTTGCATTAATTCAGCAATTACAACGGCAAATTATGCCAAGAGCTGCGACATGTGAATGTGGGTGAGGGGGTGGTAGGCGGAACATTGAAGAAGGGCAAACAGACAGACAAGCAGACAGACAGACAGACAGATAGGTAGGCGTAGAGACAGGCGAGACAGATACACAGCGAGACAAACAAACGCCCCAGGGAACAAAACGAAAAAATACATACATACATACATACACACACACATACATACATGCACATATTCCCAGGGAACTGCTCATTCGGTTTTTACACCCGTTTTTCATTTCAGCAGCAAATTGCATTTAGCCGTTATTGAAAACTGTATTTGCACATCAACTCAAGAGATTGCAAAAATTAATTGAAATGTTTTGGAGCGTAGCTTCTCCATATAACCGATTAAATATATATTAATATAGTCCGAAATGCGATGCAACTTTAAATACTTTGTCACCTTATTGCATATTTAAATATTTATATTTATGTATATATTTATCACTGCGTTTTTTAAATTAATCTCTCTCTCTCTCTCTTTAGACGCACACGCGACCTTTGAACAAGGACTGAGACTGAGACTGAGATTTGGAATGGAAATGCGAAAGGCGAAGAGGGAAAGAGGCGGCAGTTTCTAAACGCTTCATTACGTTATGTTAGGTTGCTCTTACGTTGCGCTTAAGTAGACGCCTTTCACTGTTTGCATTGGCCAAATTTGCCTTTGCCAAACATTTCGCGTGCTAAATTGCGTACCAAACTAACGTCGAAGGTGTTCGCTGTTCGCATTAAACCGCCGCGTCGGTTAAATTGCACTTTCTGTAGGGGCCCTGATAACTATTTCTATTCCGACAGACTGACCGACCACTCGAGGCACTGATTTCATCTGCTGTTCTCTCTCTTTCTCTCTCCCTCTGTCACTCGTGTTTTTTGTTTTTCTCTGATTTGTATTCGTCGTCATTTCGTTCATTTGGCAGCCAATGCACAACTAATTCTCTAACCTGCCGCGTCACCTGTCTGCTTCTCGCCATCCCAAGCTCATAATTATTTGAATGCGCTACAAATGTTTGGTTCGGCATGCTACTTTCTCAGCTAAACTCTAGCCAAATGTTGACATGACGTTTTAGGCCACAGCTTATCAGTTAAAAGTAACTTTACTCTTCTGATTAAATGCAAACAACGTTTTCTGTTATCTTAGTAGTGCTTAATACTTGATATGGTCATACATGACACAGAAATTGACGTTAATTGTGTTACCCTATTCCCAGACAATTATTAACCAATGTCTTCTTGCCTTTGTCGAATTATTCTCTGTTATTCTGCCTGTCTGCTCTCTCTTTAGCTCTATTTGCTTTGCTCTCAATCTGTCTTGCCCATCTACCCCCCGCCTGACCGTCTACACCATCTTCTGTATTTCTCCCTCAATTATTCTAGTTCCCTTGGTTTAGTTTAGTACTGTATTTTGTTTATTATTACCGTTTCGTCTGCCACGTTCACAGAGCATAAAACAGCAAATTGTTACAAATTTTAATGTTGCACTTTTTGCTCAACCGTTTGTAACAAAGACATCAGATTTTCAAATATTATTTATTATATTTAGATGATGTCTCATATTTGTATATACATATGTATATATATATATATAGTTATTAGCATTATGCAAATAAATAGTTCGACGAGCTATTTATTCACACTCGTATTATTTTTGCCATTCGAATAGAAATTGTATTGTAGTCTCTGCCTACTTTTAAGATATATTTAGTTATATATAGACATAATATGTAGTACATATGTGCATATGTGTTTGTGTATGTATATTTGTGTCTCACTGCCACTGTCACTGGCTATGTCTGCAATGTCTGCAACGTTTGATCTATGTATGTATATACTATGTATGTATTTACATATTTGCGAGCAAACATAATTTATTTACGAACAAGAATGCCCCACGCAATGGTTGGCTCTACTATTTGACTTGGCTTACTTTGTTGGGGTTTTGACGGATTTTTAAGATTTGTATATTTGTGTTTTTTATGTTTTTTTTTTTTTGTGGCAGAGCTTAAACACCGACTTTTTGTGCACTTACTTACTGAAACGGAGAGCAATATTTGTATGATTTATAGTAAAAAGGTCGTCAAGTTTCGGTTTAAAGTGAATAATTCATGGCACTCAGCTGCCTACAGTCTATTCGCTTATTGGCTTACTGGCCCGATATGCCCCATCGAACGACACACTCGAGAGACACTCGACACTCGACACTCGTCACTTGCACTATGGCTACTAAGTGACGCAAGTTTCTTATCCTTATCACAGTGCCAGCTTACCTAGAAGGTGCGTTCCTCTTGAAAGGCTTCACCCCGGCGTCTTCACTTGAATTTATTCTCTATCTTTCTTCTTTTATTATTTGTGCGTAATTTATGTGAAGTATAAATCAAAGCGACGTCAAACAATATAGTATATTATATCATATCGCGTACCAAGCATCTCAGTTAGACTCACATAATACCTGCTGATGTCATACTTCATACTTACATACGTCATGAGTTTATAGAATGCATTTTGATAGGCATCAAATGATTAAAGCCAAAGAACTTGATTTCAATGCTCGTACAAAAAGCCATTTGATACTACGACTATCTGGAATGGTCTCTACTAAATTTAGAATTTGATTTGAGGACAACTTAAGATTGCGTTTACCGCATGTTGTCTGATAAGTTATCGGCCTTAAATTAAATTCGAATGAAAAGAAAATATATATTTACAATCAATAATTGCATTGTTTAAGTTGTCAGTTAATTATTTTACTTTGACAATTAAGAGAATTTTCATTGAAATTGAAAGGTTACATTTAATAATGTAATAGGCGAGTGCTTTACGAATAGTTATAAACAATTTTGAAGTAAATATCCAATCAATTATGGAATCGTTTAAGTTGTCAGTTAAACTCTTCATATTCACAATTATGGAAATGTATTTCTAAAATTGTTCAAATTGAAAAAGTCAAACTTAATATGAAATTTTTAGCTGCCTCAACACACTGTGATTATTAACAATTCATCAGGCTTATGTAGTTATTTTGACAACAGAACTTGAACATCCTTTTTTTGTTAATTCAATCCAGTTCCATCGACGCACATGAACTTTTACATGGACTACTTGCCTTGCCTGGGACTTGCTGACAAGAACGAACTCACTGTATTTTGCAGGCCAAAATATATTAAATAATTGATAAAGCGTCACTTTGGCAACAGGCAAAGGCCCAACAGACTTAAGCCTAAATCATTTAAAGTCAGCCACTTAGCTGGTTGTGTAGTTGGTCGTAGTTCGGTGTCTAAAACGTAAATTGTGTGCGCTTCAAATATTTATCATAAACACAGAAGCTCTAAAGCGAAGTGTCGTTAGTTGAGCATTGAACGACACTAGCTTGATGAATACATATACATATACATATACATATGTAGTATGAATACGAGTATGAATATGTCCATGGGTACTCCAACTCTAGTTTACATGACCACACCTTCATCCTGCACCCTCGCACTTACCATCTGGGCAGACAATGCTTGCCACTTAGCCATGGCTTTCTGTTCCTCGCTCGTCCTTTACTTGTGCTAACTACAGAGGCTACTCGTACTGATTGCCTTGTCGTTAGACAAATCTAAACCCTTTAAAGCTGAGTGTCAAATCAACATAATAATATTACAGTTTCCCCTTTTGATTCACTGCATCCAGACAGACTGACTTCGCTATAAAGAATGCTACGGCAGTTGTAAAACAATTAGTCATGCTTAACTTCATAATAGTCTCTGGGTAAAACCTTATTAACTTGAATGCAGCATTCAGAATAAGTCAGATATTCACTCTCTATTCGTTAATTCATTCAGTTATTTATTCTCTATTCGTTAGGAGGAAGTTCGACTGTAAATTTGGCTTATTGCAGGACATGTAGAAAGTCAGTCACTTATCACTAAAGAATTTCTGATTATTTTCTGTTGTGGTTTCTGGGCCTAGTCCGTTCCCCGTCACCCGTTCCTCATCTACCAACGTTAGTAATGCGACTATAGGTATTAGATTCGCTGCGATAAGAGAAAGGATGTAGAGAATTCCTGGCAACAGCTCGAAGGCCTGGTCTCGGGATGCCAGATGAAATGGTTAATGCAAGGAGAAGTGAAAGCAGTTGGGGCGTCAGGAGGCTCAGGCTTTTGGTAACAGTTGTTGTTGTCAGCACATTTTGCTGTCGTTGCTGTTGCCTTTTATTTATTTGCGACAGTTTTTGGCGGTGTTGTTGTAGTTCTTGTTGTTATCGTCGTTATCACACTCGTTCTTCTTGTTGTTGTTGTTGTTGTTGTTGTTGTTGCTGCTGTTGAGCTACAACAACTTTGATGACGGTCGTTGTGGAAGTCGTCGATTTGGAATGCCTTGTCGTCGGCCCTCCTCTGCCTCCGCTGCCTTATTGTATATGCTTAGATGGATATTGTTACTGTTGACAGTTGAATGCGTACACAACCTTCCAGTCTTCTTTTCCCCATTCGCCCCACCTCCCTTACCGCAATCTTGCTTTTAACATTTTCACGCCTGTTTAGTCTGCTGTCAGAGCTGAGCTGTTTATTATTTATCAATATCGTCCTTTATGACTAAGTGTCGGCCTGTCTGCATACATATGTGAGCTCTTATTTATTTATAAACGTACTTTATACCATTTTAAAATAGATGGCGCATACACCTCACACCCTAAGCAGCCCACACACACACACACACAGCTCATGACTGCAAATGCCTGTTACAAATTTTAATAGTTTGCCACAGACAATGGATTACCAACTGCAATTGTTGCTCAAGTTGCTGCCGTTGTTGCTGTTGCCGCAGCTGCTGCTGACACCAAGCCTTGCCACACACACACACACACACAGTGTATAGTGTATAGTGTGTAGTGGTGCCACCAAGGGGCACCAAGCCGGAAGCAGGCCGTTAAGCGGCAACCGCCTGAAAAGTATGCTACGCATTGTTATTGCTTCAAGTCGCGTTCTTTGGCAGTTGAATGTGTGTGTGGATGGTTGTGTGGATGGTTGTGTGGTGTGGTGTTGGCGGGCAAATGGAGTGCTGCTTGTGTAAACGCCATTTACACTCTTTATCAGCTATATGAAGTGTTTACTTGACGATTGTGTTCAAATGTTTCTCGCAGCATTTCAATGTATGTGGAGATAACGTGTCAGCTTACAGAAAAACTCTAAACAATATAGAAAGATAAGTTTATATTTTGTGCTTAGGGTTGATGCAATCCGTTAGACAATATATATATATATATATATATATATATATATATATATATATATATATAAATTACAAATGTTTCCATTCAGCTAAAAATACATCAATAGCTTTTCTTCAATTTCATTCACAGTTGAGAAGATATGAGTCTCTATACTTGTGGCAAACATAGTTTAAAACAAGTTAGTAAGGCTATGCAAAAGTATTTCGATAATAAGTAATATATATATGAACAAACATTCCAACATTCATTATGTATACAAGCAAGCTACTTTTGTACAGTGTATAATGAGTGTAAAGAAAATGTGTTTCCTTTGCACTTTCTCAACAACTTTGTCTATATTCTGTTTTATGTCACAAATAGTTAATTTAGTTAGTAGTATAGTCAAATTAATTGTATTAAAGCGCTTTAAGTTAACTTTAATATATATCCTGTCCAGCTTCAACTAAAAATACTTGTAACTTGAGTAAAATATTTGCGAGTTTCCGTTAAATTTGAAGACCATTAGCCTTAATAAGAGGACAGTTTTGGCAAAGGTCAAATAACCCAAGGGGACAACAGAATAACGCTTCGCACATGGCAATCATATCAGAAACAAGACATCCATTGCTATCCTCGGGGCATGATGACATTGATTTGATTTCATTTCGAAGTAGCCATCAAATAAGTACAACATCACCAAATGTTGCTTTTGTCTTGCTCCTGTGTGTTTGCCTAGGATTTATTCGCAGCATGCGTGTAACGCCGCAGGGGCCAGGAGGAGGGACTCATAACTGAAACATACCTCTGCTCACATACATAAAATATATATACAACAAGTAGATAGAGGCCCAGTCGAGCGAGCTCAACTAAGAGAGACCCTGTACTTATTGTGTAAAAGAGCAAAGAATCAGCGTACCATCCTCTTTTAGTTGTTTCTTGAATAACTTGCGATTTCCGATCGCGTCAAAATGCAGAAGAAATTCGGATTGGAATATATATTATATCATATGTGGGAGAACGATCTGGCATTATTCTAAAGCAAACTTGGTTCTTGAGAAATACAACAAGCTAAATACCAAGCTTGCCTCTTACAGTCTCTGAAATCTTATACTCGCTGAACAGAAATATGTAAATTTTATGTATTCAGAGATGCCTATTTTATATACCCCTTTTGCTATGTAAGTACAGGGTCTTAAAATACATAGAAATGGTTATTGCGTTTGCCTCCGTATTTGTGTCGTCGTGGCAGCAAAAGTTTATATTGATTTTTTTTTTTTTTTTTTTCATTTCACGGGCATCGCCAACCACCATCTTGGTCACGTTAGAAGAAGTCAGCTATTGACATGACGTACTCACGTGCCAAACATAGTTAAGATAGTTAAGTGCTGTTGCTGGTCTTGGAACTTTCACAGTTGTCAACCATATCAAATGAGGGGAAAACTCTTTGCCAACTACCGCTGCGGCTGTGGCTTCTTCTGTTGCAACTTGAATTTCCGCGTAGTAAGCAAACTTTTCACGCTCAACTTTAAACGAGAATGAGAAACTCTGATGAGGTGTTGCAGCCTCATCGATAGAGCTGAGGTCCTACCAAGAACTGACGTGTGTCTCGGTCAGGCGGTTCCAAGCTGATGATGACGATTGATGATTGATGGAAATTTGTGTGTGTCTCTATTGTTTGTGCATGAACTAAACTATTGCCTATGCTGCCTATGCGATCAATCAATCAATCAATCAATCAGTCACAGTCGAACGGTCAACGCAACACAAATTGCTGATGCTGCAATCAACTCAGCAAATATTTCGATAAGCGGCATTCAACTAGTCAACCAGACTAGCAGTTGTTGTTATTATTGATGCCATAGTAGATATTTCACTGATATCAGGCAATTTCTATTTATAACTTCCTTAATGGCATTCAAACTGCCAATGGTCCCAGCTTATGGCAACTGTGCAGCGTCACCTTGAGAATCCATTAAGGCGGTTGCAAGAAGCCAATACAGATTGAGTGTAACATCATTATGAATATGAGAATGAGCACAAGCCACTGCAATACAGTCAGAGGCTAATATAAAGTGCAACAGCAGCTAGAAATGCATACTCTTATAGCGAATGCCAAAGGTTAATATAAAGTGCAACGGGTGAAAGAAGACTTAAGTTCAAAAGGTTAACCTTTAACTTGCAAAACAATTAACCAAAATAAAAGATTGGCTGGTAGATAAATCTATCTAGACAGGTACAAAAAAAAAAAGCAGATATGAAGATAGATAAACGTCTATAAACTTGGCTTGCTATCATTAATTATCATCCACTAATCAGTTCATATTTGCATTTCACTCGACAACTGAGAAGCCAGCCACATGCCATGAAAATCACAAGTTGAATAATTATTCCAGCTTTATGGGGTTTCTAATTAAACGAACATTCTACAATCAAGTATGTGTTCAGTAATTAAATGCAGAGAAATTTAATTGACTTTAGTTGTACGTGTGCCAATTGTACATTGCATAGAAATGTTGTAGAGAATTTTGTTATATCAACTTTTTGTTACTCGCAGTATCCAAAATTGATTTATAATGAAATACATATTAAGCAATTAATTTATAAATTATATAAATACATAAATACATAAATTTAAAGAGCTAAACTTGATTTAGCTGTCAGCTCATTGAGATTCTCAACTCGTTTGCGAAATTGATGCGTTGTAATTAAATTCTTGTGAATGAATGGAGATGTACGAGTCGAATGATGTTGTCAAATGGAGCTGAGTTCAGTTGTAATCTGAAACAGGGCCAAATGTTAAAAGCCTTTCAATTGAGTTTGTAGATAATTAAAGTGAGCATCACCAGGCCGCTGCCTTCAGTTGACATCATCTAAGGCAGGAGGCTTCTGTCAAGTTTCCCTGTCTACATGTATGTGCATGTGTGTGCGTATGTGTGTGTGTGTGTGCGTGTGTGTGCTTTACTGTCTGTTATGCGGAAAATTATCATTTCCTTTTGCTTTTGTGCGCACAGTCAATGAATTTTCCGGTCGAAAGAGAGCATGACACTACCCCAACTCTCCCTAACACTCCCCTCCACTACACGCACCCCACCCCGCAGCAGCAACAAGAAAATTAAAGGTTTTCACTTCTGGTTTCCGCGTTGATTCCCACACAATGCTGTTACACATACAGGTAAGCGTGCTGTGATATACTTCTAGATAACTTTATGTCTTCATAGCTTCTTCTTTTCACGCCTTTCTTTCTTTTTTTTTTTTTATTTTCCGTTTGCTTTTGTTCATTGCTGTCGTCGCCATTTTTGTGATATTTATTTTATGCAATTTTTTATGTTTATAATTTTTATTTTCTGCTGGCTTTATCAACGGCATCCCGTAGCGCAGCAATTCCAATTTAATTGCCAAGCGCGTCTTGCTGTAAATATACCCTACTGAAAGGGCTAAATGTATTTGATTCCCTTGCTAGAATCGATTTTTATGTTGGTGTTGAGATTTATAAATAAATACAGGAAATTTCTAAAGTATTGATAGATGTATCTACCATGAATAATGAAACATTCGTTAGCATTTTGAGATACTTAGATTACTATAAAGTACAATTGAAAGGGTATTTGGTCTTCTCTGATTCTGTGCCTTTGAAATCGTCGTTTCTTTTGCTCTTTCGTTCGTCGTTCATCTTGGTCGGCTTAAAGAAAATTATTATATATTTTTACCGTCATATCCCCTGGTCTTTATGGCTCTCGCGCTTTAATCAAATTGCGAGCAGTTTTCGGTCCAGGTTTTTACGAGGCGTATGCGCAATTGAATCCGCCCACGTCCAAATGTAGCATAGAAATGGCAAACGTTTGCGAATGCATACATGAAAAAAAGAATACATCTCTCTACTTTCTGCGTGTGGGCGTAGTTTGTTTTCAGGCATCTGAGTGGGATTACGCTTGAATTCTCAGTCAGTTGTCAGTCCACTGATTAACTTTGCAGCAGTCTGGGCAAAATTTACGCATGAAAAATTCATATCTTTCGTTTGCCTGAGGCAGTTGTATGGCAAAGAGCTTGTTGCAACTCCAACTGCAGTTGCAATGGTAACTGAATCAACTGAAGTCGTTTCCAGTTGCGGTTACGGTTTTCCCTGCATCAGACGGGGGCAACAAAAAATGGGAAAATCTCGTTATTTCGGATATCCTGTGGCCGTCCGGCAAAAGCGTGTTGGCGTATTGCAAGCTTATGAAGTTTACAGTTTACAGTTTATAGTTAACCGTAGCAGTAGCTGCTCTGCGTGGGAGAGAGAAAGTCAGTTTGTCGTAGGCGTGGATGTGGACGTGGATGTGGTTGAAGTGTGAGTGGGCGTATTTGGCTGTTGCAAATGCATATTTAGCAATGGTTTACCACGCATGTGGTGTTGTTTTTTTTCATCCTTGGCTTAGGTATAGCCACAACATGTTGCACTCTCCTCACATGCATATGCATATGAAAAGCTTTTGAGTGCCCAGCATTTTCCTCTAAGCCCTTAAAGCACTAAGCCTCAGGTGCAAATCTCATTTCAGATTGTGGCAATGAATGTTTCAAAAAGCAAATATGTGTATATTCAGCTCGCATTATTTGTTGGCTTTCAACCAGATTGCTAGATCTATCAGAAATATTAACAGCTTCCAGTCTAAGCTAAATTGAAAAGAGCTAAAGTTAAGTTTTTTTCTTTTGTATTACTTTTGTTATTATTTACGTTACGGCTCGCAGTCTAAGCTTAATTAATAATAACAAATGTAAAATATTGTTTGTTTTTTTTTTATTTATAACCTTTGTTTCTGACAGTTTCAACTATTTGTCAGTTATTGGTCATAATCCAAATCGATCCATAATTGAGACCAAGCAATGCAAATACTGCCTTTGAGGCAGCACTCTACTCAATTGTCACACCAATTTCATGGAACTTGGCCAACAGGAGTGTGACTTACGATAAGTTTCTGTAATACAAACGAGCGTTACACAATTGAAAATGTCCAGAGCATTTGAATAGGTTAAATGCGCAGAGAATCAAACAAAGCACTCGAATGAATGAAATTGTTGATAGGACGAGCACAGAAAAAGGGCTGAAAGAAATAGCACATAAAAAAATTTGTATATATAAAGGAAAATGCTGCAAACGCGGCTGAGTGAGAAGCGATACTCGTACGCAGCAATGAAACGACACGAACACACAGTATTTGTATTAATGCAGGGGCAAGGAATAGGTGGCGAGTGGCAAGTGGCAAGTGGCAAGTGGACAGGGTAGAGCAGAGCAACCTCCTCTCCTTTCAGCAGAAAGCAGAATTAAACAATAATGAAAGTTGAACGTTAAGGCAATTTGAATTCAAGTGGCAAGCACCAGGCTTTCAGCCATGGCAAGTTCTTGTTCAATTGGCAGTCGGTGTAGAGTTTCGCTGGCTTTTGTTGTGCTGCATTGTCTTGAAGCTGAAGCGACAATTAGTCACAAACGGCAGCACAATAGCATGCATACCCTGTAGTCCAAAGAGCGATCGTTGCATTCATAGGCTTGACACGAGCTAATTTGCCATGTGCGTAACATGCACACACACGCACACACACACACACGGGGAGCAACACGGAAGGATAAAGACAAAGGCAAAGACAAAGGCAAAGACAAAGACAAAGGCAAAGGCAAAGGCAAAGACAAAAGCGACCTAGAGAAACAACTAAGCTTAATCGATAGCAAAATAGAAACTACAACAGAACTGGCAATTGTCACGAGCCCAGCGCTATGGGGCAGCGTTGTCAAGGTAAGCTTAGGGCTATGCGTAATGTTGTGTTATCGAAGGTGAAGCATAAGTTCAGCCAGCTGTAACTAGATGAGAGCTGATGATACATATAACATTGCATAAATTACCGGTTGCTGAACATAGAAGGCGCCAGACGGCTTGCTGCAGAAGTTGCTGCTGCTGCTGCTGCTGCTGATGCTGATGCTGATGCTGCTGTTGATGCTGCTGACACAATTTTCGTTGCTGCAGAGCTGCGGTGGCTGCTGCAAAATGCACACTCACACACAGATACACACACCGCACACCGCACACACACACACACACACACTAATGCACACGAAGCCGGGACGATGCAAAAGGCGAACGCTTACGAGTTGCAGCCCGGCACCAGATTCAGCTTCAGTTACAGTTCTAGCCAACAAATTTTCAACGCTCGGGGGCTGTTGAACTGCACTACTGCACCACTGAGGCGCACACAAGCACACACACACTCACACACTCACACTCACAGCAGCGCCAAGGCACCACTGAAGCGCTGAACTCTTTTTTTTTTGCGTCTATTCGTGTGCTGTCTCCTTTTGTTTGCTGTGGTTTGCTCAAATTTGTTTCAAAATTGTTGTTACTGTTGTTGTAGCTTTTGGCGTGTTATTGCACATTTCTCATCTCACGTTGCCAAAAAAATAACATAAAACTCTGGCAACAACGGCTGAGAGCACGGCCTGCCGGTCAGCAGGTTCAAATGTCGCCGACCTGTGTCCGTTGTATGTCTGTGCGTGAATGTCCTGTGTGTGCTTGTGTGTGTTTGTGTGTATGTGTAAGTGTTAGCCCAAAAGTATGCAAGACTCTTTAGCCCAGTTTCGGTTGCCCGCTTTTGCAGGTGTTGTTGTTGTTGCTATTCCAGCTGTTGTTGTTATTGCTGCACACTCACACTCACACAAGCAATTGGCAAACACTTTTAAACTTCGGAAGCACTAACAACAAATCACAATTAAATCTTCCTAATAAGTGCCTTCTGCTTGTTATTAACAACTTTTCTGCATTCACAATTGCAATCAAAAATGTTCTTGTTATTATTGTTTTTATTCATCTGTCGCACATGTATTGCGTTTGTGTGCATGTATAAATGTGTGTTTGCGTCGAACTGTAGTAAAAATAGTAAAACACTCGCAAAGTTCGGCACTAAAAATAGCAGAACGCAGCTAACGGCTTTTCATTTGTTCCTCTTCAGTTTGTTATTGTTGTTGTTGTTTTTGTGATGGGTATTTGTATTTGCTGTTGTTGTTGTTGTTGTTGTTGGCTGCGTAGTTCGTTGCGTATAAAGCGAAAACGTAACACGCTCGTTCGCCGGATAATGAAAGACTGTCGCTGTCGATGGCAATGCCGAAAGTTTAACCGAATAACCCATTGGCCGAGTGCCTAACGAATCGGTGTCGCTGTCGGCAATCCGAAGTCGTGTCGGAGCGGTGGGACGCTTGAGCATGAAACGCCGACATAGATAAGAACCCAAAAGGCGCGCAGGATAAGAAACGAATTGAGAATGGAACACAACGAGCGATAACAATATTGAGCACACTTTCTTTCTCTCTCTCACTCGCACTCTCTCCCCTCTAGAACACACGGCACGCTGAATGCAGCAGTTGCTGTGGCGCATTGTGGTATACGTGTGTTTGTGCGTATGTGTTGGTGTATCTGTGGTGGGATGGGGTGAAATTTCGCTGTTAGGTTGCTGACGAAGACAGCGGCGTGGGCGGTGGGTCCCCCTCCCACTCTACCAACGCGCTTCACAACCATTTCTTAGACAAGCAAGCGCGCAAGTTTTTGACGCCTGTGTTAAGTCTATTGGAAAAGAGGTCTTGCTCATTTTTTTTTTTGTTATATTTGTTTTGTGGCGCTACTTTTGTGCGGCATGTTCGAACTGATATGCCACATGAGAGCTTAGCCTCATAGATAAACAATATAAATGCTAACTAATTATCTATTACAATTTATCTATTAATAAGACAAACAGTAACATCTGTATCACAATTTTCTAACTGTGAAATAATTGAACTATTAAATAATAAATACGTGTATATACTTAGATTATTTGTTATACCAATTAAATTTAATTAACTCTAAGTTCAAGTCTTAAAGTCACATTTAAAAGTATTTCTTTATTTAGATCAAAGTTGCTCTTCAGTCGAACCTCACAGAAACTATGGGCCAGAATGTTAGCTTTAGATGTTCCCCAAATCGAATGGCAAGCAAAAAAATGATTAGAAAATTATTAGATGGAGAACTCCATCAAGGTCCACAAAGTTCAAATGGCTAATATCATCAATCGGCTAAGCAAACCCTCCTGTAACATGAGGTTCTGTAGTCGTTGGTTGTCCTCAGAATTGATTCAGCACACGCTTAAAAGATTCTGTATTTTCCCAAATCTGTTACTCTTAACTTCTGGAAGATTGTCTCTTTGGTACATTCAATATTTCGGAAGTAATAGAAAAAACAACTGGTTTGTTTTTTTTTTAAGTTTTATTTATGTAGTTTTTTATTTTAATCATTGTTTAAATCTACAAATACATTTACAGCGGAGGGCGAAAGAACAAAAAATTAAAAATGTTTACTCTCATGTTTTTGGTTTTTGTTGTTGTTGTTGTTGTTGTTACATATTATATCGTATGCAAATTTGTAGTTTTTTCTGCTTGTTTTCTTTTTTCTTTTTCTTTTGACAAATTATTCAAGTTATCGTTATCGTTATAGCTTCGAACGTTTATAGAATTGTTTTACTTTCTTTATAAATATTTGTTGTTCACATTATGCATTCATATGGTTTTTGTTTTTGCTTGTTTGCCTTGTTTTTTTTTCGTTTTAGCTTAGTTTCATTTTCACATCAACAACATTCATGATCATGAACATCGTTATTAATATTATTATTATTATTATTATTCAATATAATTTGTTAACAACTAATAATAATTTTGTTTTGTTTGTCATAACTAACATGCCATAATGCAATCAGTATCATTAATTTCAATGTCAATGATCATTAAAACATCATTAAATCATAATGAAAAGATAACAAATCGAAAACAGTTTGAAAAGCAGCGGCGGTTTTATGTCTCTGCAATTGTGTGTGTGACTTGTGGGTGTGACTAACTGACAGACAGACAGACAGACAGACTGACTGATTGAACTCTCTTTTCACAATTTTTCACAAATTTTCAATTAATCAACAGCAGCCAAATTGTTAGCCCTTTTGTATTAAAGCCGTACTGAACTTATGGCGACTTTTAATGCCAGCTATTTAGCCACTAATCAGTGAGTGTCTGTGTGTGTGAGTGTGTGTGTGTGAGTGTGTGTGTGGGTGGGTGGGTGAAAAGCGAAAGTTATACAAAACACAATACTGTTAGCTACTACCTTGGGCTTGTCGTCCCGGTTGTGGGTCGCTGTGCCGTGTATAACGTTACAAACATTCATTTTGTGGGCGTGGCTGCACACACACACACACATATTTGGGCATAAGCTTGCCACCCAAGCACCCAAACTTGTATGTGTGTGTGTGTGTGTGTTTGGGCTTAAAATGCACATAAAGCACAATATTACATGTTATGTTTTATGGCTTTTATAAACTTTTACTCATATGTCATATAACAAATTGCTAGCTGCTTCCATGGAGCTATCTCTCCCCCTCTCTCTCTCTCTCTCCCGCTCTGCCTCTCCAGCTGAGCTGCCCTCTGGCCTTGCATTCTGCAGGTTCCTTTCTGTTGGCTCAGTGCCGCTCTCCCCTCTCCTCGCCGTATGACTCTATCGCCAGTTGGTAGGTTCTGTTATCGTTTTTTTTTTTTGGTGTAAGTATTGTATAGCTCCATTTATATATTCAAATTTATCCATATAATATATGTGTATATATATATATAAACAATTATAATAATTGTGTTGCCTCTTTATGTTAATATTATTAACTTTATTCTTTTATTTCAATTTGTTTATTCATTTTGCATTCTGTTTCACGGTTGCCTCACAAATAGTTCGAAAGTTTTGTTGTTTTTCTTTTTATTTCATTTGCCTTTTGTTGTTGTTTGTTTTAGTTTTGTTTTTTATCATGGTTTTTCTTTGCTTCGCTTCTTCTCTGCTTATTTTGTAACTACGCTAATTTATTCATCTTTTCTTTTTTGTCAAAATTTTCGTTTTAGTTTTTAATTTTTCTAAACTTCTTATATAATTTGTCTCTTCATGCGTTGCGTGTATGTGTATATCTGGGTGTGTATGTGTGTGTGTGTGTGTGTGTGTGTGTGTGTGTGATGTGTATGTGTTTGTGTGAATAGGTATGTAAATATTATTAATGTTAGTTGCGCTTTAGCTTTGCTTTTGTTTCTTTGCGCTGTTTGCGTTGTTTATATTTTTGTTGTTGTTTGTATTTGCCTTCTTTTACGTGGATATTGTTGTTGTGTTGGTGTTTATGCCATTTTTTAAATAATTTTACTAAAATATTTGTTGTTAGGTTATTGTTTGCTGAATTGCTTGTGGGCTTCTCCTTGTTATTGTTTCGAAATTTTGTTTCTTGGTTTGTTTTTTTTTTTTTTTTTTTTTTTTGTTGTATGTTTTTACTTTATTTTTATTTAAATCTTATTTATAGCTTTAATTTATAATTTAAATTTACTTAAACGTTTAAAATAATTATCGCTTGCATTTTTGTTTTCTTTATTTTTTGTTTGTTTGTTTGTTTTACTTTAAATAATTAAATTAAAATTCTAAAACATATCGCAATATGTTTTATGCTGTAGCTGTTGCTCTTGTTGCTGTTGTTGTTGTTGCTGTTGTTGTAGTTGTAGTTGCAATTGCAGTTGTTGTCGTAGCCAGCTACACAGATAACTGTGTTGGCTGTGGTTGCACTTTGTGGTAAATAAACAATTACTATTTGTTGCTTTTGCAGAATCTGTGTAGTACACTGTGTTTTTAGGTGTAGATGTGTGTGGGCGTGGGCGTGTGTGTGGGTGTGGGTGTAGGTGTATGCATGGCTGTGTGTAGTTCTTTAATAGTATGTCTCCTGCTCCAACCAGCCGCCTGGGTTGCGACGCAAGTAGAAGCGACGCGTCTCATCATAGATAAAGATAGCCAACATAAATGGAATGGCTGGGAACCACCAGACAAGTCTGCAACAATATGAGTTAGAATGATCCACAGATTGAGAGTGCTTAACTAGTTTAACTTGAACTTACTTCAGGGGATACATGCGCAGACCCTTGTCCATGCCGGGGCAGTATGAGAGGAAGGCAGCGAGAACTGTTTCAAAGACAAGGCCAAAGTTCAAGGCCCAATTGCGCATACCCTGGTGGAAGATGGAATTACGGCGCGTCTTACAAATGATCAAATCAGCCCATTGCACAACCACAATCGAAATGAAGAAGGCAGTGTGGCAGGTGTATTCCAAAGTCTTGCGATCGCGATAGGTCTGAAGAGATATTAAAACGAATTAGAAAGAACCAGTGATGTTAAACGGGATGTATTGATGATTATGGCGAATAATCTTACCCATTCCTGACCGTACGAGTCAGTTAGATCGTTAACGGCCTTGGAGTCCCACATCTTACGGATGCCAAACAGTTTCATTGGCAGGAAACCGTTCTCAGCCATAATGACAAAGTACACAAAGAAACCAGCAGCTGCTTGGATCATACCAATTTGTCCATAGGCCATGGAAATCAATCTGTATGAAATTAGTTCAATATTCAGAGAATAGAAAGGCAAACAGATTCATTAGATTGCGCTCAATGATATGCATTATCAATTAATTGTTTTTTTTTTTTTTTTTTTTAATAATTTTGTGTGGTTTTTGTTGATGTCATATAGTTATTTTTATTTGAATTTTTTTCTGAATGCGAGACTCTTCTTTTTTTTATCATCTTCGCGAGCTTTAAGGATCGGGCATAGCTTGAGCTAAGATTTGTGGTTGATCAAGGTGTTTGTAACCAGCGAATATGGAAACATTTAAAGTATTAAAGATTCACAGGTAGAAAGTAGTAGAAGTAGAAGAAGTTCAAAGTTGTAAGATAATTGTAAGATAAGACATTAAAGAAAGTTGACAAAAACCCTGAATCAACATGACTGCAGATACCAGTTGTGCAGTTGTCTCTTAGACTAGAACACAGTTTAATTTAGTTAGTTACTCTGCAAATATGCCGCAATACCTTTAAGCTCATTGATGAAGCATTCGTTAAGTTTTTTAAGCAAATGAATGTTATTTTTTTTTCTTTTTTTTTTAATTTAGTTTTTAAAGTGTAAGGCTTTTTATTATATAGCGTGGATTGTGTATTGAGCAAATTCTTTTATTTTCTTTTTTTTTTTTCTAGTTTTAGTTTTTTTTTTCAATAGCGCGCGTTCAATGTAAGCGTGAAAGAGCAAAGATTCGTTTGCCATCATTGTTTGCCATCTTTTATTAAGATGAGGTGAAAAGCAAAGTTCATATTGTTAGTTTTGGGTGCGCGGTGGATTATTAACATGCAGCAGCTATTAGCAATCAAACTACAAAAGTACATAAATGTACATATATATATATATATATATATACTGATAAACATGCAATTGTGTATATAAAACTAAAAGCACACAAAGGAGGACAAGCAAATGCAACTGTAAACTGTTTTTTTGTTGTTGGTTATTGTACCACGTTAACATTTACTTACGCTTAAAGAAGTTTTTAAGTAATCAACTTAAAAGTAAATTAACATATGGGATCTTACATATAAACATATAGAATGTATTAAATGAGGAAAACATTCAAAACGTAATCCAAACAAATGAAGGTTGTACAAATAACATACATATGTATATATAAGACATAGACTTAAATAATAAAATAAATGTATAATAATTAATACATATTAGGAGAAAATCCATTGTCGTTGTTCTCGTAGATTTGTTGTTGATTCGAAACCGAGCCCACATTGAGACTTACTGCGACATTGTTGCCCCACTTGGAACACTTGGCACCAGACTTGGGGCCTCTCGATTGAGACTGAGATTGATGCTGATTGATATATGTGAGTTATGAGTGTATTATCTACGTAGAACACAACTGAAGCTGTTCTTAAGGTATTATATTTAATGTTGCTTATTGGCTTAATAAACAAACTCAACTACAAGTAACGCACTAACTGGACTAAAAGTAACAAAGCAGAAAGCTTCGATTTGTGTCAATTTGTTCTTGTTGTTGTTTCTTTTGTCGTTTGTTTCTTTCAATGTTGAATGTAATTATTATAATAGCTTTTCCTTTCAGTGTGTGTATGTATTTTTGTGTGTGTGTGTGTGTCTTGCATGTTGTTCTGTTTGGCCAGAGGCATGTCCCAAAAGAATGGCTAAAAGCGCGTTTTTTTTAGCATTTCGCGTTGCGACTACAACAGAAGAGTTGAACATTGGGCCCAAAGACTATATAGACTATATATTGGAAGTATACGTATACACAAATCGTGTGTCATTTGTGTCAAATAATTGAAGACTGTGCGACTAACACACAAACATTGATGCACATTGAGTTGATATCTGATAATAACAAAAACTTAATGACAGTAAGACAGAAATGGGAATTTTTTTGTTTGTTGTTTAAAATGATAAGAAGAACCAATTTAAATTTAAATTTAGAAATATATTTTTAGAATTTAGAAAATACAATTGATAATCGAATAAATTTTTCAAAAATTTTCATTCCACATTAAGAGATCAAATAACAGGAAGAAAATAATACAGACGTACGTAACTCTATAAATGAAAAATAGTTTAAGATAAGTTAGAAACGTATAAATCTTTCATTGTATTTTCTTTTTTTTTTTTGCATAGAATCTGAAGAGTTGAAAACAAACGCAATAAAATGAAATTATGCATCAGCAAACGAACAAACAATCGCAATTTTTTTTTTTTTTTTTTTTTTTTTTTTGTTTTTTGGTTGCACTATCAATGTGTGTTTAAATTGAAAATTGAGTAATTTATTGCTGGCCAAATTGTGGGACAAGGTACGCGACACACACAACTCAAACAAACAAAGGTCAAATGTCAAATTGGGAAAAGTTAAATATAAGATGGTTGCATGTTTGTTCATTTTCTAGTATTCGTAACTAAACAACTAAAAGTAAACAACTCTTTTATGTTTTTTTTGTTTTTTTTGGATTAAACCTTATTGTTAGATTTGTCCTGACCTGCGGTTCACCAAGTTGTCGCGGTATGGATCTCTCGGCTGACGCTTCATAATATCGCTCTCGGCTTGCTCGTAAGCGAGTGAAATGGCCGGTATCTTGCGGTATAATAGCGTTTGTTATATTGTTTTTGTTTTTTTGTTAAATATTATATGGATTAATATTGATTTATAGATTTGTTATTGATTTATGTGCGTTTTATTTTGAATTGAATCAAAAAAGAAAGACATAATAAAAGTGGCAAAAGAATTGTGGGGGGAAAATATGAAAAGGAAAATCTGGTTAAAGTTGACGAATAATCTCTTGCTGGCGTATTGTTTATAATAAATACTTGTTATATACTAATCAATATTCGCTAAGATAGTTTGGTTTTTCTTTTTTTGTTGTGGTATTTAAAATTAAATATATAATAGTACTTAGATAGAAACAAATGTGTGTCAATTTGTTACAGCTCTGCATTGTTTTTGTTTTAATAGAGATATTTATATTGTAGTTGTTGTTGTTGTTGTATTTGTAGTTGTAGTTGTAGTTGTATCTGTAGCTGTTGTTGTAGTTGTTATTGTTGCTGTAGTTGTACAAGTATTTAGCTCCTGCGTACTTAAGAAGCTATAACTACACTGGGGAGCAAATAGTAGCACCCAAGTAACAAAATTGATTCGTTATACAGAGGAGCACATAAGAATAGGATGTAGTATAGAGTTTTGCTTAGAGCTTAACTTGCACTAAATTGCTTGATATAGTAGAGTTAAAATATATATATATAAATATATGTATATATTATATTAAGACTAGAGAAAACATGTGCCAGTTTGACATGGCCATAAAACGATGTGATTGATTCGGTTGGGTTTGTGATTGCATCACTACAAATCAAAAGAAAGTTTTACGAATGATTGACTGATTGAGAGATTGGTAAAAAAAAAAAAGAAAAATGACAACTCATAAGTTTCATTTCCAATGACTGAGTGATTGAATGTGCTTGATGAATACGAATGTTTGACTAGGCATGGATACTCATATGAGTACTCAAATGTTAAATGATTGGAACAACTGCTAGAAATGCATTAAATTCAAAATACAGTAGTTCAATTAAATTAAGTATTATAGACTCAATAAATAGTTGTATGTATTGTTAAACCTGCGTTAGCATAAGATAAGTTAACAATTCCTAAACAATAATATTGCGAATCCTTTCTCATTTCAAAGAGAAAGAGCCAACAACAAGCTCAGCGATGACATGGATGTGGGATCCAAGAACAAGTCAAGGGATTGATATTTCTGTGAAACAACGTAGTCTTCGGTTCACTTACCTTCTAAATGGTCTTGAGAGATATGGCAAAATAATAGAAACTTCTGCAGAGACACAAGTTATAAAAGTCGTTTATGGTGAAAAAAAAAAGATTATTACAAGCATAGAAATCATAGGGCATTAGAAAGAGTTAGAGTTCTTCGATTGCCGAAGAGGTTAAGTAAGAGAAGAAGAAGAGAGATCAAAAGGAAGCCAGATTCAAATTATTTCTTGTGAATAAGCTAAGACAGTAGCTAAGTGGCCGAAAGTGGAGGCGCAATTTCATTTTCATTTCGATTTTTAGTTTTCCGTAGTGTAGTAGTTGTTCTTCAAGTGCATAAATCACATTGCTGTTTCGACTTTTAATTTCTTATTTAGAATAGAGCAATCAGTCGTTATAAATACGAATATATCGCCCGAATAAATAGTTTTTCTTTGTGTTCATTTTGTAATTGGTTTTTGTTTTTTCCTTTTCATTTTATAAAAGTTAATTTGGCAAAAAACAAAAAAAAAATAGTTGAAATTACATGATTAAATTCTTGCTATATAGTATAGTAATTAATACGAGTATGCGCATATAAGAAGTATATATTATTATAGTCATTGCATTTATATAATATGAAGAGCGCAAATTACAACAAATATAAGAAATAAACTAAAGAACAAAATATTCAATCAAGATAAATCAATGTCAATAAATCAACATAGAAATTCTATATATTCATAGGGCCTATAGCCCAGTGGTTTAACAATTCTGTTGCTAAAGAGCAAAAAAAGTCTGAAAATGTAGTACTAGATCAGCTGGAAAGTGCTTTGAATCGAATTACATGAGATCATTAAATTGTTTCGAAACATTGAAATTGAAAATTGGATTATATAGAGAGATAAACATAAATACTAGAAGAATAGAATTCCAACATTATGTTACTAAACTTTTAAGTTCAAACGTTTAACTAGCTGATGTCGAAACATTAAGAAACTTGTAGAAAGCATAGAAAAAATACATAAAAAAAAAAAAAAAAACATAAATATATAAACATAAATACATGTAACAAAAAGAATTAAATAGAATTCAAGAAGAAAATCCAATAGTAAAGAAAATATTACAGAAAATGAAAACATTTAACATGTATCGAAATAAATATAGCATTTTTCAAGTAGAATTCAAAGAAAGAACAAAATATGCAAAAGCTAAATCAACACTCGACCAAAATGTCAAAAGTAAATTAGCTAATAAATAATTGAAGCTAATTCGAAAAATTCATAGATTTTAGGTTAGTAGTAGTAGACAAGAGAATTCGAAGAAATATCTTTTATAAAGGAAGCGTACTTTGCTTTTAAGTCATTGACTGAAAATGTATAAATGTATACCGTAAATTTACTTTTGTACGAAATATAAATTGCAGTTCTTTTATGAATTTCATTTTTTTATGAATTACATTTGCTTGCAATATTATGTGTCAAGATAAATAAAATCTTATTGCTGTGATTGTACAAAATATTGATAGCAAAAGTTAAATTATTTTGACCTGGAGTTTTACTTTTAACGTTTTGAATGTATCGTGTGTTTTGTTTTTCTTTTCATTTCTTTTCATTCATTTGGTTGTTGAAAGCTGTTTGTTTGGTTTTTATATTTTTTTTTTTTTTTTTTGAATTTTTCGAGTATCACAAAGAAAAACTTTACCTTTCGTTGACCAGCTTATCTTGAAAGGGATTCCTGGGCTGGCGTTTCATAATATCGGATTCAGCCGTCTCATAGGCTAAGGAAATGGCTGGCACCTAAGTGTGCAAGCGTTTATCGTTTACCGTAGTGGAGAAAATAAATCGAAAATAAATATGATAAATTATGGACACAATATAGGTATTCTCTTTCGCTCTAACTGTCTGTCTGTCTGTCTGTCTCTCTCGAAATGCAACCAAAAAGGACAACGACGATGTAGTTGCTGATGCACTGCTGAGAACCGTTGACACCGTCGATAACTTATCAGCTAATAATCGAGATATCGATATGGACATAACGTCTTACAAATTAACTTAAACAACTGTTAAATGAGTTGAGTTCAGTTGGAATTGAACTGAATTGAATTGAATTGAGTTAAGAGTGAAGCAGACATAATACTGTGTAAAAACTTAAATAACTTAAAAGTTGAACAATGTTAAATAGTAATAAATTAAATAATTAATTCCCGTTTTAGATTATGCTAAGTACAGTTTGTAAGTGGCTACGATTTGTGTGCAGTTAATTTTTTTTTTTTTTTTTTTGGTAATTTTTGCTGGAACTAGTACAAATGCCAATACAAATACTTGGAACATTTTGCAAGGTTAGTTTTCTTGTTTGTTTAGAAACTCAAAATTCATAACAAAACAATAATAGATAATGCCAATTTATTTAGTGGGATAACGAGGACGGTGGAGTTGTTGGGGTTGTTGGTTACACAACAGCAACAAAATGAAAACTGTTAGAACGATTCAGTGAGGTGAGGTAAATGAAACAAGTACAACGCACACCAATTAACATTTAGAGCGTTTTGAATAGAGGCGATTTTTTTAAAGTAATATTCTCATATGTTTTTGTGGTACTTTTATCCATTTACATAAAGACAGAATGTGTGTGTGTGTGTGTGGGCATTTGAATAACTTATGATACAGAACAGAATATATATTTATTATGATTTAACTTAATTAGCATTGAAGATGATTGAAAATGTACACAGAAGATGTATTGTTAGTAAATGTTCATGAGACAGACGAGACGTTTTAGTTTGGAGAGTTGATTACAATAATGTTATACAGATGTAAGTGAAGAAATGTTATGTGTATTATTAAGTTTAAAGGAACAACAAAAAAAAAAAAAGAGATGATTGAAAATCTTAGTAGAAGTAGAAGTAGAAGTAGTTGTAAACCATAAATATGGAACGACTTGTTAGTTAGTTGCTTGCTCTGCTTTCATTTAGCAAGTAAGTATTATTAAGTATTATTATTTGTTATTTGCTTGTTTGCTGCATTGATTTACGCTTATGCTAATTACAATCCAGCCACATACACAGACATCGATTAGTTATAGTTTATATGAAGTTGCAGCTAAATCACTGCACGCATTATTTAGTTATATTTTGTTGTTTATAAGTGGCAACGTTTAGTGTGCATGTATGTGTGTGTTAGTGTATGTGTGTATAGTGTATAGGTATGTGTGTTTAGTAGAAATTGACTTTGATTGGCACCTTGAGTTCACTAATTTATCGTTGAATGGGTCACGTGGCGGACGCTTCATAATATCGGCTTCAGCGTGTTCGTAGGCCAATGATATGGCTGGCACCTAGTATTGGATTATTGCAGGTGGTAACATTAGCAAAACGTTTTACAATTCGATATGTGGATTCATACGAATACGGGGCATATTTATGGTATTTGGTATTTGCTTGGACGATCGATTGCGATACGAAATTACATAAGAATCAATTAAGTCTGTTAACTGAAATAATTAAATAGATCAACAAGTACTTAAACTACAATTGTAGCCTAAAACTGTCTGCAATCGCAGTGTACTAATCCGAGCCTAAGCCAGCGTACATTTTTTGGGATCGCTGTTTACCTCTCGTTGACAAGATTATCCACATCAGGATTGCGTGGACGTCGCTTCATAATGTCCGCTTCGGGTCCCTCGTAGGCCAACGATATCGCTGGTATCTGTGCGCCACGAGGTAGGCAGCACAATCATAATCATAATCATAATCACAATCGCAATCACAATCGTAATCGCAATTCAATTTCAATTATACAATTTATACAAGTTACAGGATTGATTCTTAACGAGCTACAAGATCTGATTCGACTTGATTTTGTATTATAATTAACTTGCTTAATGTCTTAATTACATAGTTAACATTAGTTAAGGATGGTTGCTCTAAATAGGATCTAGGCCAACTTACCATGTCAGTGCCCAAATCGATGCACAGAATGGTTACTGTACCCAATGGCAGTGGTATATCGCACAGAATGAAAGCCAAGAATGGTGAAATTTCGGGTATGTTAGAGGTAAGAGTGTAGGCAATGGACTTCTTAAGATTGTCAAAGATCAAACGACCTTCCTCAACACCAGTCACAATGGAGGCAAAGTTATCGTCCAACAAGATCATGTCAGCAGCCTGAATATCGTGTCAGACCAAAAAACAAAGTAAGCAACGATCCGTTATATACAAATTGTCAGAAGAACGCACCTGCTTGGATACATCGGAACCGGCGATACCCATAGCAACACCAATGTCAGCCTTCTTTAGGGCAGGTGAATCGTTGACACCATCACCAGTGACAGCAACAATGGCTCCCATGCGCTGGCAACCCTCGACAATAATGAGCTTCTGCTGGGGCGAGGTACGAGCAAAGACAATTTCAGTGTGATAGCGCAGGATCTCATCGAGCTGCTCATCGGAGACATCACGGAGCTCAGCGCCGTGGACAACAGCAGCCTTGGCCTCGCGGGGATTAACCTCAGAGATGGGGATGTTAAGGCGCTGTGCGATATCCTCAATGGTCTCGTTACCCTCAGAGATGATGCCGACGGATTTAGCAATAGCTTTGGCAGTAATTGGATGATCGCCAGTAACCATGATGACTTTGATACCAGCCGAGCGGCACTTGGCGACAGCATCAGGCACAGCAGCACGTGGGGGATCAATCATAGACATGAGACCAACGAATCGCAGATTGTCAATGGGGAAGTTAATGTCATCGGTGTTGAACTTATAGCCAGTTGGGTATTTGTCGGAGGGCAGCATGAAGTCACAGAAACCGAGCACACGTTCGCCAAGACCTCCGAGTTCCATGTAGGCATTGTTGAAAGCCTCCTTCATCTCCTCATCGAGCACCTTCTCCTTACCATTGATGAATATGGTCGAGCAGCGTTCGAGAATACGCTCAGGAGCACCCTTCATGACCAGTAGATAGCGGGGATCGTTTGTATCCTCGGTTTCGTGAATGGACACCTGATATTTGTTTGTTGAGTTGAATGGCAGCTCGGCGATCTTCTTGTTGCGTTTGCGAATGTTCATCACATCGCCAAGGGCCAATTCCATGCACTTAAGCAGAGCAGCCTCGGAGGCATCACCGCTGACTTCCTTCTTAAGAATTGGTACGCCATCCTGGCCACCTTTGAATTCGGCACGGTTACAGAGAGTGGCAATGCGAGAGAGCGCCTTGAATCCAGGGCTGGTTCTATCGTATTGAACACCCGACTGATCCTCAGTGGTGTCGGCTTCAATGATTTGGTTGTCGAACCACATATGAGCGACTGTCATACGGTTCTGAGTGAGTGTGCCGGTCTTATCAGAGCAGATGGTGGAGGTGGATCCCAGAGTTTCGACGGCTTCCAAATTCTTTACCAAACAATTCTTCGATGCCATACGCTTGGCGGTCAGGGTCAGGCACACGGTGACAGTGGCCAGCAGACCCTCGGGCACGTTGGCCACAATAATACCGATAAGGAAGATGACGGCATCAAGCCAGTGATAGCCCAAAATGAAGGCAATCACAAAGAAGGTAACGCCGAGGAACACAGCGACGCCGGTAATCAGATGAATGAAATGATGGATTTCCTTGGCAATTGGAGTCTCACCGGTATCGAGACCGGAAGCCAAGCCAGCAATGCGACCCATTACAGTGTGATCGCCGCAGCTGATGACAACACCCTTTGCGGTTCCCTCAACGGCATTGGTCGAGAAGAAGGCCAAGTTCTTGGTCTCCAGGGGATTCTCGTGTGTGAACTCAGCGCCACGGGACTGTGGCTCCGATTCACCAGTCAGCGAAGAGTTGTCCACTTTGAAATTACGTGCCTCAATGATGCGAATATCGGCGGGAATACGATCACCGAACTTGACTTCAACCACATCGCCCAAAACGAGATCTTCGGCGCGCAGCGTAAGTTTCTCGCCCTCGCGAATAACAGTGGCAAATTGGGGCACCATGTTCTTGAACGATTCCATGATCTTGGAACTT
The DNA here is from genome assembly GCA_018901825.1 of Drosophila funebris. Lineage (NCBI taxonomy): Eukaryota > Metazoa > Arthropoda > Insecta > Diptera > Drosophilidae > Drosophila > Drosophila funebris. Next base: position 8,610,591 of record JAEIFK010000678.1, on the reverse strand, counting down.
TTCGATTCCTGTAAAAGTCACACCAAATGTTAAGTCTTCAAATGCATTTCTCATTAAAGAGTCTGCTGCTCACCTGGTAGTAGGAGAAAATGCCTGTCACAATGACGACAGCGGAAAGTACAATACCCAGATACAAGTTGTCATCGGCAGGCTCCTCGCTGGTTGTGGCCTGAATCGAATAGGCCACGAAACAAAGAATAGCACCGATCCACAGCAGCATAGCGAAGCCACCGAACAGATTCTTGCAGAACTTCACCCACTCGGGTGTCTGCTTGGGCGGTGTAAGCGCATTGGGACCATCTCGCTCTAAATTCTCCTTAGCCTTGGCGTGACTCAGACCCTGCGCAAAACACGAATCAACTTTAGTTATTGACCATTCAAATCAAGCTAAGTCATATGATCTGGGACTTACATTTTCGGGATGTGTCTGAAAACGCTGATACATCTCCTCAGGAGAGATTTTATGATGGTCGATGTCCAACTCCTGTTTGAGATCATCTAAATTCTCTTTTTTATTAACTGCTTTGGCCGGCATCTTGCGTCTTGACTATCAACAATTAATTGTGTTAAATGAGGTAAACAAATAAAATATATTAGTTACTGCAGTTTGAAGTAAATGTAGCAAATGTAGATTAACCCAAAAAGCCGACACACAAAAATCGATTTTACTTCATGCCATTAACCGTTGTGTTAAGCCTCACTATAAAGTTTCCCTTGAATAAGTGAATATTATATAGAGTGCATTTCTTATAGAGATTATACCCCTCAACCGTAATCTGTTAAGCGATAGAAAAGCATTGAGATCACAGTGTACCAACTTACCAATATACCTGATATATACAATACATACATATTCATATTGCTGATATTTCAAAAGATCTGAAATGAGTTGCTACTTGCATCGTCATAATCGGGTTAAATACGAATAACCGCTGCTATTGGGAATATGTAGCGAGCGTGAGAATATTCGCATTGACCGCTTCTAATCTACGCGAAAACACAACAACTAATAAAGTATAACACGAGCAGCATGCAAAATGACAAGTGGCGATTTTAGTCGCGCACAAAACGCGTCGAATGTGAATGTGAATGTCACGTATAATGAATGAAAATACTAAATGCAAATGCTACAGACTAACACTGCCTACACAACTCTCTCCCTCTCTGTACTTACTATAGAAACAAACAACAGCAAAACAAACAGAACAAAGCACAACAAATTACAAAATATATATATATATACATTTATCTTAAAATGCATTCAAATAAATTGAAAATCTATGCACTTGAATTTGTTAATGCTGCAAATTAGTCCGAATCTGTACATTTATTTTACCATGCACGTTGACCTCAAAAAAACTTTCGAATTGGCAAAGAAACTCCCCTCAAATAATTATAAATAGTTTTCTTATACTATATTTGTGCATATAGACGCGCCAGCTGTCGTCCGTCTAGTCTCTAGTCTCAGATCTCTGGCAGTCTTATGAAATTTTCATATTTATTTATATTTAGCGCTCTCTGACGTCATAACTATAAAGTGCAGAAATAACTGGGAAAAGCCCATAACTGGTTTTAATCAGTTTTGATCAAGATTAAACCATAGAGATGTTGTGACTAATCTATTCTAAACAACTGAATGTTTATCTAAATTATTCTATTTCTTTTTTGCGCCTCTGCAATTTTCTTTCTAGGCCAGCGCTAGGAATAAATTCTAAATAAATTCAGTTTACTACACAGGTAATTACTATTTAACTATAGTATCAATTCGTATATATCCCAAGTATGTGTGTGTGTGTGTGTAAGTGATTAGTATATTGAAAATGCTATATTTAAGAATTTTCGATTATTTCTTTGAAATGTCAAGCGACAAATAATATTGGAAACATGCCCAAATTATACATGCAAAAATAAATAAATAAATAAATGTAAATGTAAATGTCATTGAAAGAGATGAGATGTGTTTATAAAAACGGAAAGCAATGGAAAAATCCGGAATGAAATGAAAAAAAATGAATACATAAAGTAATATGTAATATTAAAGGCACAAACAAACCGGCATAAATGGAACAAAATCGATGAATATGTGAATATTACGAGTATGTAAAGAATAGATGCGAATGTAGTTTGAATATGAATGTGTGAGAAAAAATGCAATTTACCTTGAAGTGGCCATCCGCTGTGCGATTGTCGTCATCGGTTGCAATAACCGTGGCAACTCGATAAGAGTCCTGCCTGCTAAGCTGCGCAAGTGTTGATGTTGATGTTGATATTGATATTGGATTTGATTGATGATTTTGATTGATGATGAACGGGAAGAAATACAAATCAAAACGTAACAAACACAATGGCAAAACGAAATACAAGCATAATGAAATGCATAAGCTAACAACTGATTACAATATGGAATGGAATACGTAATGCTACAAATAAGTTATAATGATAATAATATAATAATAATAGCATAAACAATACTTAATCATACAAATATTTATAATAATACAACTTAATGACTACAGACAAGAAGAAAATAAATCACATGTTATTGAGGATAATGAATCATGTAACTATATATTATCGTAAAGGATTTGCAAAACTGGAACGAATGACAGAGCGCATGTGCCGATATGCCTGGAAATCAATTGGAAAGCAAATTGATTTGTGGCTTTAGGGGCAACCGAAAAAATATCACACATTACTGCATTGACGTAAACAATGAGCTTAAAACGATTTCATATAAACGAGTTTATCAGCGAAATGAATCAAGGGAATGAAGTGAAGCAAACTCGTACGCATTAAAATGCAATTTAAACAAATAGTGCACTGGGGCAACTCAATATAATAATCGAAATAATGCATTAATTAATAAACCTAAATCTAGAAACTTATTATCGTTTGCCTTTTGGGCTAAAGAAAACTCATGCAAAATGGAGTCTTACATGCCGAGTAATAAAACAAAGAGAGCGTAAGACAAATACAACTACACACGTAGAACGAACATGAGAGTGAGAGAGCGTGCGAGTAGGAGAGCGGGAGAGTGGGAGCGAGATAAGTACGTTCGCTCTAAACAAACCTGTCGCGATCGGTTTTGACGCTCAGCTTCGCTTTGTTTGCCTTTGATCGGGCATTGCTTATTTATTTATTTATTTGGAAGGGGGTTCAATAAGCTTTTGAGTTCTCAAGGGGCATGAAATAAATCGTGATGTTTGTGATCAGCAACGAATATATATCATATCATATATATATATATATATATATATATATGTGTGTGTATACTTGATCAGTTTTGCTTACGCACTTTTAATATTTGGGGCTCTCAATTGGTTTGTCTCTTTGCCTTAGGTTTGCTTTTGCTGTTATTGCCTGATTTTTTTTCTATATGTTGATTTACGTATGCTAAACAATCTGCATTAAATTGGAAATGGTAAATTAGTTGATCATAGAACTTAGCGTAACTTAACTGTAAACTTAGTGCTAGTTTAAGGTTAGTGCAAACAATTGTTAACATATTTACTATCGATTTGCTGCTCCCACAGATCGTCGTTAATTTATATTTTCCTAAACAAATTAATTTAATTTAAAGGTGACTTTTTTTTTTTTTTTTGCTATCTTTTGTTTGATTCGGACAAACTGTTCATGGTTCGATTCATTTGAAACAAAGTCGAGCGTCACGAGCGAACATTGAAAACATTAAATTGCGAATTGTTGCAAATACTGACAAAATCGCAGCATGTGAATCTGTAACCAAGCTGAGGTTGAGCAAACAATTAGAACACCACACGATGCTACACTAGGGTGCGGACTGTGATCACTGGACAGCATCACAGAGCAGCATCAGCATCAGCAGTAGCAGCAGGATGGATGGGATATAAATCAAAATGCGACAATGGTTGCGGCAAAAGAGAGAAGTTTATATAACGCTGCCAATTAAGCGCTCAGATACAAATGTATCTCTAGTTTCATTTTGATTTGTATCTGTGTGTCGTCCAACGGTTTCCCCAACGTTCTGCCATCTGTCACTGAGCATTTGGCGCGCACTTTGTCGCGCAAAGCATTTGCCATTTGAACTTGAATATCAATTTACAACAAAGACAAAGATACTATATACAAATACGAACAGTTATCGGATGCATGACGAGCGAGATAAAGAATTGACAGGCAGCACACAAAACACGCTAATTGATCAATCAATGCAAAACTATCTGCCACACATATGAATGTACGTGTACCTAGAGCAATACGTGTAAACCTGCGGGCGTAACCCAAAAATGAACAAATTAAGCCGCACAATGGGAACGACAATTGTAAACAATTTGAGCCAGCGAAAGTGCATAAAGCAACAGATTTGTGAACACGTCTCTCGATGCAGTTTAAACCAGTCTAAAACTAGAATTTAACAACAACAAAAACTGCGGCAGGTGCACGAACCACACACACAGGTCAAAGAAAATATGACAGCTCTCGAAATCGATATTAAACTCGCTCGATGTAGGGAAAAAGCTTAAACCAGTTAACACAATACATTTCTAATGTATATCATGCTTATTAAGTTATCTGAGATTTGTATCTGTGTGTAATCAAGTGTGTATTGGACCAGTTTTTCAAGTACGCTTTATCTTGAGTTCCACAAAGGGAACTTGTTTTTCTTGGCTCAACTTAGGGCTATTTTCATTCGAGTGTTAATGATCTCAGCTTTGCAATTTAGACACGTTCTGTGTGTGTCTGTGTGTACTTTTTACAATATTATGTTAATTGTTAACATTTTTGACACATTCCTGCGATTTATCAATTCGCATTCCCCTATTCATTATATGTGGATATATCTTAATCAAATAACATGCAAAATATAGTCAATACTAAACAGAATTTAAAGTAAAATTAATAAAATTATATAAATAAATAGCTAAATTAGAAATGCAAATGATTATACCCATAACTGTAAGTGTTAAGGTATATTTTTGAGTTCTTTGTAATGCTTTTACCCACCTGAACACTCATAGCGCCTTCAGAATGATGATATTATAGTACGTTAAATAAGTAATTAAAATAACAACGACGACGAAGTTTAATAACAGTAAATAATTACGTAAAACAATAAAAAAAAATATTTAAAACAGAGAACGTAACTGCAATAAAAACAGAGGAAAAAGTTCAAAGGAAAAATTAATGATTTTCAGCTTATGCAACAATCTGCAGGCAACACTACAAGGAAACGACCCTGGAAGGGAGCCAGCGCCAGGCGGCGAAGCAGCAAGTGGACCACATTGGCTACAGAAACCAATGGAAGTGCAGAGCTCAGCAAAAGCTCAGCGGAGGGGAGCAGAGAAATGAGGCGGCCTGGAAAATTGAAATGGAAGAAAACTGGAATAGAAACTGCAGCCAGTAGCAGGATGTGAAATAACGGCACACAACGAAGACAACAAGAGAGCGAGAGAAGAAACGAAGAGTGCGAGTGTTTTCGAAATCGAGTGCAGTTCGAAAATGAGCGCAAAGAGCGTAGATATTAACGCGAGCGCAGCATAGAGAACAATATGCGAATCGCAATGTAAAATAGACATCTTTTTAGTGTTTTTATTTCCATTCTTTGCCTCTGTTTCTGTGTTACGCTTTACCATCCCATCACAGAATTATGAAATAGCCAACAACGGGTGGTCGATACCGCTCCCTCAAACACTAGCACTCTAGGAGTCCTCCCTCCGCAGAACACTCTCTTGCTCCTATCTCTGGGGAATTATGTATAGTAGGGGCACACATTTGGGCTTGGGGTGGCCAGGAAATTACTGCTATTCCAAAATGAAATCGCCGCAATTGAATCTAAACGATTTCATTGCCACAAAAGTACGTCAGCGCTACGAAATTAATGTGCACATGGGCAGACTGAGAGACTGACAGGCGGACAGACGGACTGGCATGTGGGGAAGCAGGCAGATAGAAAGAAATATGCATGCAAATATACATATTTATATGCACTAAGCACATAGTAGTCGAGTGGACAGTTCGCAAAACTAAAAGTCAAATTGAAATATAATAAATGGTAAAACGAACCCATAACGATCAGAGATCCTAATATATTAGATCAAAATTATTATATACACATTCACACTCAATGCACAGCCACAGAATTGCAATAAACATTATTCATTTTAAATTTTCATCATACCATGCACTTGCTAGAACAAACAGTTCACTTATTACATATGCATACATACGTACATACATATGTACATACTATACACCATACGTATCCATTACGGCTGGCATGAAGTTTTGGAAAATCGATTTTGTACAAGGACGTTGGCGATAGCTTTCTTTTTTTTAGTTGGGTACTGTTTCTAGGGTCCGCTGCAGTTGAACAATAACAAAATAAAGATACCTAGAAAGTCATGCTTGATTTTTTGTCTACCTTTTACACGTCGAGTGGTATTACACAATTTTTCCGTTTAGCGTTGCCGTAGTCGGTTTCGGGTTCTGTCGGAGATACGAATTCACAGAAAACTACCCCGTTTTACAGTGTTAAAAACTTATTAGCACTTAATATGCACTGCTCTTTAGCTTTTACTACTTTTGCTTACGCTAAGAACAACAATAACAAATCACACACGTTGCGTTTTTTATACTCGTTAAGCTGTAGCAGCTTAAGAGTTTGCGTTTTTTATATGTATATTCGTATCCTGTGTGCTTCTTCTTCGCCTTTATCGATGCACAGTTATTGTGTAAGCAGCAACACCAGCGTAACGCAGGCGGCGGGTAGAGCGGAGCAGAGCTGTACTAGTAGTGGCACACTGGCTGTACCACCCGACAGAGAGACGAGAGCTCAGAATAGCTACTACAGTTAGACCGACCTTCCTAGTTCGGTAACAACGCTCGACTGAAAATTTTTAGCATGCCGCGAGTGGTTAAGCTTTCGTTCAACGAAAATTCTATCGACGCTGCGGCGTCGATTTCGAATGTCGCTCCGAGCTTTCGTTTAGCAGATGTTTCACTCCTAACGTAATGTACACTGCATATGTATGCATAGCGCAGTAGCGAGACATTAGAGAAGCTTTCGAATTCTCTCCCACTTTACACAAATGTATGGCAGTGTGACAAGTGAGGCAGGCAATGGGCTGCTGCTTGAGCATGGGCATTTGCACAGTGGTGCGAGAGCTTGGAAACTGGAGCAGAACCCTCCAACTCTCAGACTCAGCCTAGCGATGTCCGTTGAGGCTAAAGCTGAGAGAGCGTCAGATGTGCGCAGGAATGTGTGTCAGTCAGGCAAGATTCGAGTCGAGAACGAGAATTTGCATGAATTGTATAAGCAGCTAAAAACGACAACAAAACGCTTGATGAAAGGCCAAACTATTTGAAAATTCGGCAATTTACTCCCCTTCGTTGGCTTATTTATGTCCTGCCCTTTAATCGTTTATCGAGCCGAATGTCTTGCCGATGACGTCACTTCAGCAGAGTGATGTCAATTATTCATATGTCAAGCAGTTAGACAAGTTCTCCCCAAGGCGAAAGCAAAAGGGACAAACGCAAGTCTCAGTCATCAGAGTGTTAATCGGAGAAAATACATACACATGTATAAATAAGTAACCTAGAGCTTTTATATATTATATATTTATAAATACATACGGGTTTCTGACTATGTATATGGAGAAGTTAGTTGCAGGCACAAAGCTGCAGTTCTATTTTAGGTGCTTGAGCTCAAATACGAGTAAGTCTAATTACACTAAGTGTCAGCCACGCTCACACACGCACACACACACACACACATACAAATACAACATTAAGCAAGTAACACAAAACTCGAAGAAAAAATCAATAGAGACATCCAAATAGCAGATGCGAAAAAGCAGTTACGTGCAGAGAAGGTGGGGTGGGGGGTAGGGGCAGAAAATTCGAATACAGTGAAAGCTGCTTATTTGAAATGAATCCAGAAGAAGGTCGATAGCGATTGCTAACTGATTTACAGTTAGAATAGATAGATGGAATAGATTATCTACAGAAAATTCTGAATAGAATGTACTATTTAAGATATTTTATGAATATAAATTATATTCAGCCACACCCCACTATATATGTCAACTATTATTACTGCTACAGATACAGAGCTTTGTTGTCCTGCATGGCCAGTTATTACTGTAAGCTTAATGCGATTCACTTAAGGCCGAGCAAATAAACAAACAATGGGGCGCACTGACTTTAAGTGGCCGGCGCTCCGGGCCAGATGGGCTGAGAGAGTACGGTATTATGAGCCTTTTGGCTTCATTCTAATATCAAGTTATGTAATGACACAGCACACAGCACTTCACACATGCCAAAGTATGGTTGTGTGTGTGTGTCTGTGAGTTTCTTTCAGTTCGGTGGATAAACTTTGGCACGAAGTTGCTGCAGTGACCTCAAAACGAGCAGCAACAACAACGAGAACAATGAGAGCAACGACAACAAAGAAATAAGTTGTTAACATTTAGAATCCGAGCAATAGTAACTCGTGCCAAATTGATTATGTAAAAAAAACAGTTGAATCTGAGGGCAAACATGTCCAAAATTACTATACATTCAGCTGACAAATGGTCAACTGACAAGGTGTCTACATATAGACTCCAAACGGAATATATACAGTCAGCAATTTATCGTAGATATTCATATCTATACCTCATACGTATTTCTCCAATCGTAATGTTGGGTTTTTAATGAAAGTAGGTGACGAGACAGCCTTAGGGGCCTAACGCATTGTGATTCATTATGTTCACATAGTCAGATTCAGTTATTGTTATTGTTATTGTAAGGTGTTTAATTATACGTTTATACGTTTTGTTGATAGGCGTCGCATCTAATCTATTTCTGTATCACAAACTCTTTGAGACACGCGTTCAGCAAGTGCAGCATAGAGTCGGGAGTCCTATGGAGTCGGGATTCTCGACCGAGCTGTGGCACTTCGAAAACTGACAGCTAACGTATTGTGTTGCCAAATAAATATTTGGAAAATCAATAAGAACTGACAGCACATTGAATACTTGCACAAAGCCAAATTTCATAAATTAAACGCCAATTACGACTTTTAGGCAAAGTAAATACAAAAGTAGTATTATTGCAATACATTCTGATGATATAATAGATTTGCAAAACACTTGACCAAAGATATGGAGCATGAAAATATATATATATCACATTCACACATTACGTATACGCAGCGTTGCCATGCTAAAAGTGTGCAATGCACATTAACAGCGCGCAGCTAAAACTATACATACCCTGTTAATTTCCGCAGCAATCGAAACAAATCTATAACGACTGAGCTTCAAGTCTATCTAGAGTATGATTTTGATCAGAGACCTTAACAGTTACCAGTTTTATTTAAAAAACAATAATTTTTAATTTTTCTTTATACTTTCTTATTTGTTCTATGACTTAAGATATTAGAGTTAGTAGCTGATTAACTATTAATGACAATGTGCATTACTATTGTGAATTAAAAAATTCAATCAAATCTAATAAATAACATAATAACAAATAAATAACTATTGTTGACAACCAAAATTATAATACAAATTTTATTTCAATTCATTCATTCATTTCATTTAATTATAAAATCTACGCATATTGAGATGTTTTCACATTAAATCTACATAAATATGTATTATTTCCGGACAATGTTTTTGATAGACTTGCCAAGAGGAATCCTATCATTGTTTTGTCGCTCAAAGAGAAAAATTTAGAAATATACATCTCGCACGAAAGTAAAATTCCAAACTTTTCATGAATTTTTCCATAACTTTCCAGAGTTAAAGTCAGTTGCACGATTGCTGAGCATCTCAGCGTGTGGGCAGTAAAGGAATTGCATAAGCATTAGGCATCTTTTAATTGTGTTCATGACCATGGCAAACGTGGGAGAGAGAGAGTGAGAGAGAGAGAGAGAGAGAGACAGAGAGAAAGAGACACACAGACTGTAGCATAATCAACATAAATGCTTGATATACGACTATGTGCCTTGTACTATATATGATATATAGAGATAATAACATATGCGCCGAAATGACAAACCGACAATGAAGCGAATGAACTACGGCGCCGACTTGGATTTTGTACTTGAGCTCTGATTAAAATGTGTGCCCCTGCAGCTCACTGTGTGATGGCTATGTTGATGCTGATGATGATGATGATGCTGATGATGATGATGATGATGATGATGCCACTGGATGTGGCATACAAGTACACATACTGATCACTGGCACAGAGTCAACGTCTAGTCTTCTCGACTGCTCGTCTCCTCGTAGGCGTTATGACAATAGATTTACGAGTGTAGTCGCTCTACAGCTTAATTTGCGCTATTCATTGTGTAGAGACCTCCAGCTGAATACCTTAGACAGCTGAATGCGATGACAACGAAGGAAAGACTCTGCTGCCGTTGCGTTTGAATGAAATGCCCGGAAAAAACCAATTGGTAGACTCAGCTTAATATTCACTGAGGCAATGGAAATACGTGGAGTAGACAGGCTCAACGACAGTTGGACGAATAGACTGACAGAGCATTCAACTGACCTACGGATGGAGATGCAGAGATGTGGTGGGCAGTGGGCGGTGGGCGGCAGTTTTTTCGCATCGCTTTTGCCTTTGAATGGCGCAATAAATTTTAATCAAAATTAAAATATGTATACACAATAAACTAAGCAAAGTGCCATAGTACTCATAGTTAAACATACACATTTCTATGGGCCACTCAGCGCGTGTGCTCTCATCTCATCTTCGTCTTCTTTGTCATTGTCATTGGATTGGATGGCAGTATTGTTACTCTACCGCGCTTTCATTCTCTGCCTCTCTCTCTCTCTCTCTCTCTATTGCTCTCCCCCTCCTCGTACTCCAGAAAAAGCAAGAGTTTAGAGATAAGTCATTTGGCTCTTATCGAAAAACAAATTTTATAAACTTTATAGGTAGCTGTACCTGATAACCGGCTTTTTCTAGAACATTTATGAGCTTAATTACTTGTTATGATAACACAAATCGCATCTGTCTCAAAGGAGTGCAAAGAAATGTCCATTAAACTAATATGAAGGGTTTCCGAAAAAATTAAAGACATCTTGCCTTATCATGTGATTAGATTGTGGATATAAGTCGTTTGTTTAGAAGTCGAACATCTGGAGGGGCTGCACGGGACTAATTTACATCAATTGAGTGCTGGGATTGATGTTCATGTGTGGATTAACCCACTTAAAGGCCGGCAGTCAAAGCCAAAGTCGACACTTTCAGACACATTTTAATTGGAGCATACACACCCACACACACACACACCCACACACACACACACACACGCACACTGAGAGCTCGACAGGGAAATGAATGGTGGGAAAAATGAATTAAACCAACAATTACAATAAACAATACAAATTGAGAGACAACCTTGCACATATCCTGCTCCAAGTTGCTTGGAAACCGATTCCAGTTCCGATGCCCTCCATATAGTTCTATAGATAGTGCTTATCTATTCATGACGTCATTGGACATGGCCAAATGCGCAAACCAGTTTCTTTCAAGTGGCAACGATAACTGTTTTGTTATTTTATTAGATTCCACAACAAACTGATTAACTTTAGAGAGTTTATTATTTATAGCAATTGTACAATTAGTTTCAGTCGATAGATTTGAATTAAATTGAGAAAAACCCAATAAGAATACACACAGCCGTACTATAGAAGTAGAAGCAACAGATATCCTATAATATTCTCTAGAATTAATCTGGGTTTTGGCTTTTGGTTGCTTGACGACGATGGGCAATGAAAGGTGGCAGCATCAGCGTCAGCGTCAGCCAAACGCTTTAAATTGTATTTAAATTATAACAAATTGCGGCCAGGCATATCTTTTGTGTGCTCTGCATCTGTATCTGTATCTGGGTGTAAGTAGCAGCAATTGTTCATATTGGAGTGTATATGATGTATGTGTGTGGATGGCCATTAAATTAAATCAAATATTTAATACGACAATTTAAGTAGGAGATACAAAATATGCCAACAAGTGCCAGCTGGCATGCGTCTCTTCCACAATTGAGCTACATGTTCATCTTGTCTTTCTCAATTGTCCTCATCATGTCAGACATCTCATATAAAGTAGTGTACAAAGTTATATCATTAAACACTTTTCGGCAAGGCCAATTTTCAAGTATGCCACATCATGTTGCATGTTCGTATGTTCAGGTTCTACGAGTACTCTATTCTCTCTCTCTCTCTCTCTCTCTCTCTCTCTCTCTCTCTCTCTCTCTCTCTCTCTATTGTCTGTTCTCTGTTTATGCCATAAATATTTATGTGAAATATTCATACTCTTTGGCATTGGAAATCGATTTCAACTGGTGCAAACAGGAATAAATTATTTACTTTTTACAATAGAACACTAAATACACACACAATCTGATTCATTTTTTTTTTTTTTTTTTGGCCACTTGGCAACTGTATTATAGTGTAAATAAATCATTGTTTTGGCCAATCATTGGCCAGGCCATCATTTGTATTTTTTTGAAATTCGGATCAAGAGAATTTCTTGCAAACATTTGGCAGTTATGTCATGCTATTTCCAGATTACAGATGTGCCACATATTTTCTCAGTGTCTGGCATCAATCTCAGCTCAGCTCATCTCAGTTCAGCTCAGCTCAGCTCGACTCGCTGATTGACTGCCAACAAGATCTCTTGCGTATGAGAATGACAATAATGCTCAAATTGCGGTAATTGTTCTCGTCTGATGCCATCAACAACAATGCGTGTTTGTCTTGCTCAACAGAAGATGGAGCTTAGTTCATGTGAGGACAGCAACATTTGGCTTGCTTGAACCAGTTCATCCTGGTAAAGTGCCCTTGTACTGAGGCAATGTACGAGTCATGCAGAGGCACCTTATATGTGCGGAAAGATCGCATGTATATAACTTTTTAACAGACCCCCCCCCCACCCCCCTCTTTTTCGTACTAGTTTAATGTGCATAATTGTAAACTTGTAATCGCATCAAGAAAGCAAGAAACCGCCAGCCAGCGACAGGGTCAGACACTGACCTCTGCGCTTGGCGACAGTCAATAGTCGCCAGTCCGCAGTCCGCAGTCGCCGGTCCCCAGTTCCAAGTCGCCTCCAGATATGATTTGTCGGGCGTCATTGGCCCGATCGATTAACCCAGCACCGATACGTAACATCATATTGTCGAAAAGCAAATCAACGCACAACAACCAAATTATCTACAAGTGGCAATGTGAGCTGATAAGCGACAGAGCGTTCGTCGAGATAATGTAATGTAATACGTTATATCACATGTGGCTCATAAATATACAGGTGAGACGCAGACAGACAGATGAAATCCTTCTACTCGCTACTGTTGACCTTAAAGCTTAAGAAATTGGCAGAAAACAGCCAACAGATCAAGCACAATTTACAATTACATGCGAAATGATCTATCGAGAGGGAGTTAAACAACTGTTTCAGTAGCAAATGATAACAACTTCGATGCCATATTGATAACCCCAATAATATAAAAACTTCGTCGGCAACGTCTTTTCAAGTCATTTGATTAGATTTGATTTTTCATTTTAGATTAGAATAGTTCAATTTGTTAATGATTTCTGGTATTTTCCAGTTGCAACCATGAAGTATTTTCGTATTATCACAATTCGTAACGCCATTCGTAACGCATTCCCAACATTTTCAGAATTTATACATTATACATTATTAAATTTGAATTCAAATCAGATAGAATCCAGCTCAGTTAAGCTAGATTTCGATTCAATTAATGTGATAAAATTATTATTACTCAAACGGGTTTCCTCAAAATTGATAAACATACTTAAAATTTTATGCCAGTTGATTTCTTATTATCGCCTTTTAGAAAAATGTTAATTAAATAAAATACATCATGAGATGACTCAGCACATGAAGCAATGGGGGGATGGGCACAGTGGGGATTGACGAATCATAGTTCTGCCCACAAGAAAACCAATTTTGTGCGTGAATGTTATAAATGAATCTCAGCTCTTTCGAATATTTGTTTGTGGCGCTTTAAAGTATGCAAAGATATACCTTTCCCAAGAAGAAATGCTTTTAATAAAGCTTCAGCAGTAGACAAGGAGGCAGGACTGTGGTTTTCCAATTGGACACAGTGTGACCAGAGAAAGTCGCACGTCGACCGTCATTACGTCCTACGACAGTAGGAAGGAGAAACATGTTTTAATAATTATCAAAGCAAAGAAAAGAATCGTGAAAATGCAAAATAATAGACAAGAACAAAGTATGTATGGCGATTCGCTTATAATTAGCAGCGCACGACGCGCCCCAATGACACCAATTCCGGAAAAAAAAGAGAAACTGAATAACCGCAGAGGGTTGTTTCTAGAGTGCTGTCTCTTTTTTGCTGGCTGGCATGAGATTCCAATAGTAAAACGTGAAGAAATCTGCACGAGAGGTGGAGAAACAGAAGAGCTGTATTGAGAGGGTAGGCGTGGCAATCTTTCGATTGCATGCCAAAAGAGGAGAGAGAACCCTCAAAGCACATGAAGGAAGCACAGACATTGGAATTGTACCGGTTATGTAAGCCGTAAAGCGAAAATGTTCCAGGCTATGAAAGCAAAGCTTTTTTATTTCCCCCCGAATGCTACACGGATTGTCTAATGTGTGCGAGAGGAAGAGAGAACGCATGCATAAGCAACGAGCTTGCCAACTGGAAGCTGCTGAGCTGTGCGCATGGCAGGCCAGGAACAACAAACAGAACAATTGTGCTACAAAAAAATATGAGAGGTAAACGAGGTAAATGTAATCGAAAGTGCTGACCAGGTGAATACAACGAATGGTCTTCACATTGGGCTATTTGAGTTAAGCCGATCAAATACGAGGACTATGTTGTCAGCGAACCCACCTGAGCAGCAAGACAATAGAAAGTAAATAACGAAGAGAGAAGGAGAGCGAGTGAGCAAGAGAGTTAGAGAGTTAGACAGCACAAATGTGTATGTGCTTGTGTCTATATTGCTTGTTCTCGCGCAGTAGAAAAAAAAAACTCACTTTAACCAACAAAAAACCAGCTATCAGCATAGCCACTGGGCCAACTGACTTTTATTGATCATGGTGGCGGCACGCGTGAGTGCGCTTGCAGCGCTGCCAACGCTGACGTCTGCACCGAGCAACCAGGTAAGAAGCCAACAGTAACAATGTTAAGCAATCAGCCCAAAAGGTAGTTAAACTTTCCAATAGGATAAGGAAACTATGAGAGCAACACGGAACATGAACAACGCCCTCGTCTCAACCCTTTATACTTCTAGTTAACTGACTCAGCGGCAGCTACTATAAACAAATTAATAATCGCCTGAGGGCGTCGGCTTGCATCGTACACTAACAACAAAACCAATAACACTCACTCAAACACACACACACACACACGCCTGAGTTTCGATTTTTCCACAAAAAAACGCCCACTCAGCGCTGTTGTTGTTGTGAGTGCTGCTGCGACGTTGCAAAACACACCTCAAACTTCTAACACAGTTTAAACAATATTTTGTTTGATATTTTTCATAAGTTACGTATTGCACTATTAATATCACATGTTAACAATTGTTTTCACTTTTCTTTTGGCTTAATTAACTTAGTTTTATTAGAAAATTTGGCTTAATTATTGCGCTCAGCTTACCTCGTAATCCGACCTTAACGCCATGTTTTATCGATATAAATGTTGCTATCGATGACTTAATTTCATTGGTTCCAGAGTAGTGTTGTAAGGCTATCAAGTTACTTGTTAACAGAGCGCAGCTTGCGTTAATATGACTCTTTAAGTCGTCTGCCGACAAAGAAAACTCAAAAGCTCTCAAAAATAGTTCAGAAATATAAGAATACAAAGATTTTTTTCTAGAAGATTAGACTTTAGACGTTTACAATATTGAATTGATGGCAAGAGGCATATATAAATTTCATTGCATACTCGTAGGCTTTATATTTTATGTTAACTAACATAATTAGTGCTGCCAGACTGTGTTAAATTGATTTCCCCAAACTACCACTGTTATATTACAGTGCCAGTCAAGTAACAGCTTAGGCCGTTAAAACAAATAAAAAGGGGAAATAAATAAAACTTTTTTATTTTGTTGTCAATCAGCATTTCAGTAATTATGACACAGCTCCAACGAATACTCATAACCCAAAAACGTGGCCGCATTAAAGGGCATGGCCCGAGCAAGCAGCATCCAGCTGCCACGAAAAATGCTGCGCCAGCCATAAGCTCTGTAGTTGACAAGGACGCAGTGTAATATGCCACGGAACTTGTGATTCTCATCCGCCTGCATGATGGTCTTCACCACATCGAATGGAATGACGCACACCCACGATAGAATTCCAGCCCATGCGCCGGCTAGGGTTGTGACCACCAGATTGATATTGGAACCATCGGGATGAGCACGTCGATTACGCACGAATTGCGTGTTGTCCAGATAATCAGCAGCTTGGCGGTAGACCAGCATATAGATGCCATATGGCAACACATCGCTATAACCAAATAACAAATGCAACCACAAACGATTAAAATCGGCTTTAACTTAAGATCAACTCACCGACACATCATTGGCAGAAGTCCGCGATAAAGGCCAGATAAGCCATCTTTCTTGAGGATCCGCTTAAAGGTGCCAAAGGCCGTTCGACGCTGGCCATAGAGGTAGTCATTGTAGTCTGTTAAAACACATTTTCAGCATCTTCTGGTAATGGTCAACTAGTTGGCTAAATTCACTTACAACAATGCGTTTGTAGTCGCACCTTGATCAGCTCCATGGGACATGCAATGAAGGACTGCACAAAGCCGGCCACAGATCCGGCCAGAAACATATTATGATACTCCAGCTGCTCCCGCTGGTAATCACTGTGGCAAACCTTTCGAAGCTGCCGCAAATGGTTGCCGTATATGCCAAAGAGTATGGAGTTGATGGCACCCGTGGACATAAGGGGAAACATCATTCCTCTGTAGTAACCGTTGATCTTTAAAGCGTTGTTAACTGATCGCCAACACGGCTAAAGGCAACTCTCTGTTCACTTACCCCATTATTTCGAGTATAAATTTGCTGTACGGCCGTTAGGACGGATGTATTTGAGGCTTGTTGCCAGGTCTTAATCGTGTCAAGTGGATGAGCCACCAGCACACCGCAAGCACCTGAACCACATGATAAATAATAAATAATAATTAAAAAGTTGTTTATACATTTGTAAATATTTGCAAATGGGAACCAGGAGGCACCACGGTGCCGATATGCACATGTTGCCGCATGACGTTGCCAAGAATTTCGATTGTATTGCCCAAAAATACGCCTCGTAGATCAGGGGCGATTTCGCATGAACTTGACCATGACGTCGCAGCCTGCTGCTCTCGCTACTCCGCCAACAAGTGTCTAATATGATTTTAGCCAAATTGCGTCATTCCTTTCAATGGTAAAACTCACCACCAACACAGCCAGCCACAAAATCACAATAGTTCTCCCACTTCATTGCATTTATGTTCGTTCACAAATGCTGTATCAACTTTAAATTATAATTTTAGATTTATTGATTATTTTAATGTGTCTCTCAACTGCACTTGGCAGCGGCACCGAGCAAACTGCAATTCAATTGTGACGCTGCTGTGCTGCATCGGGGAAAGCTCAACTAACTGCTTAGCAGAGCTTGCATGCTCTCAAAAGCTGTCAGCTGCAAACTTAAACAGGCAAACGGTATTTATTTTGTAATTAAATGTTGTTTTTATTGTTGTTGATTGATCTCTTTGCCTCTTTTCTGCGCTTCTCTCTGCATCTCTCTACCTCTCTTTCGCTCAATATATATGCATTTTGATTTTCTTCAATTTGAACTGCTTGACTAACAGACGACTGCTTGCTCGTTCTTCTCTGCTGAAAACAACCAACTAAACATTTGTTCTTATAGTCGTACTAGTTTTTTTTTTTTTTTTTTTTATATACTCATTCTCATTTATTTTTTTGTTTTATAATTTAGTGTAATTGTAATGTATTTATCCTTTTGTTTTTATACTCAGCATAAGATTTTGTTTAGTTGTATCTCTAAAACGTAGAGTTCGTGTGCCAAAGGAAACAAATTGAAAACCTAGCACAACGAACCAAGACTCAAGAATAAGGTTCTTTTTCTTTTGTTTTTGCATTTTTTGTTTTTCGTTTTTTTTTTTTTTGTTGTTGTTGTCATGTCATACGATAGGTTTCTTTTTCTTTTTACAAGTCTAGAACATAAGAAAATATTTCACATTTTATAATTATATGCAATATGTTTAATATTGTTAAAGCGCCTTATTTATGTTTTCTTTTTATTTTTGTTGTTTTATTTTTTTTTTTTTAATGTATGTTGTTAATGCGACTTTATTTTTTTTTAGTACAGTTTTTTCTCTAAAAGTACTTAACGAGTTTTTTGCTTATACTTTTAGCTGGCTTTTAAGCAGCTATTTTTCAACATGCTTTCATTTTTATTTATACATATAAATACATAAAACTATAGTTAAAGTTATAATATAAATTGAGAAGCGGGCTAAACATTAACTCAAAGTGCAACAAAACAAAATCACAAACACAAACTAAAAAAAAAAAAAAAAATAGAACCACATCTCTTAGACATATATGTGTAAATTTATATATATATATATGTAATATATACATATACTGCACATATGCATATGTATTCTCATTTATCAGGCATGATTTCTAACATTTCTTTGCTTTTTTTTTTTTTTTTTTTTTTTTTTACAATTTGTATATAATATTCTTTTTCACATGATTGGCATTCCTATGTGAATTTCAACATTAACTAGAGAGGGCATGATGGGTGTACTTTATGTTAGTTGTTAGTTTTTCTTATTTATTTTTATTTTTATATATATATATTTTATTTTCTGTTTGTTATCGCGGTTCTCTTTGTCGGGAAAAGTAGCAGAGTAATAACTAGAGTTATTGCTGTTAGGTTGGCATCAAGGCATTAAGATGAACTCTCTTACGATCAGCATACTTATTGCATTCGCCACATCGCTATAGTCCTAATTGAACCAACTCATATCAATCTATAGTTTATCGGTTTTGTTGTTTGGTGTTTTCATTATTTTTCTCATGGAAATGGCAGTCAGAAGTTGCATCAACTTGCCATAATGGATACTATAGTCTATTGGTTAGAATGCGTTGTGTTATTGTTATTTAATTGTTGTAGTTTTTTTTTTATATTTTATTTGTATTTTTATTTTTATTTTTTGCTGTTGATCATCTTGTTGTTCTCTGAATTATTTTCATTTAAATTACACTCTAATATAAAGA
This sequence comes from Drosophila funebris, assembly GCA_018901825.1. NCBI lineage: Eukaryota > Metazoa > Arthropoda > Insecta > Diptera > Drosophilidae > Drosophila > Drosophila funebris. The sequence continues at coordinate 8,591,326 of JAEIFK010000678.1, read as the reverse complement.
TGCAAAACTTTCATACACACTTTACTTAGTATTTAGACCATAGATTGATTCTGTTTATTTAGATTTTCGTTTTACTAGATGACAGTTTAGTTGGCGTGGCTAACACGTTTTCTTGGTTATTTTGTTTTACTTTTTTTTTTCATTTGCTTTTATCATATGTATTTATTGGCGTTTACAAACATATTTAATAATAATAACGCATGTTTCATATTTGTTTTTGTATTTGTTTAACGCTCGTAAGTTTTTCTCATTACTTGTTCATATGTATGTATGCATACTATAATAACTTACGTTTCACAGATACAATTTTATATATGTATGTATATTATGTAGTTATGTATATTTAGTTATAAACTATTAACTTCCGGATAATATGCATACTTAGATACTTTTGTAATGGGTGTGTGTGTGTGTGTGTGTGAGTTGAATGACAAACATACATATGTACTTAGTAAACATATACATACATCATTATTTTCATTTTCATTTTCATTTCATTACCATTATTATTATAATTATTATTTAATATTCCGTTGATTATGATAGTTGTTAGTATGAGGAGTGCGCGTAAGTGTGAGTGTAAGTTTTTTGCATCGAATTGATTGATGAAAAGTTTATTATAGCGGAGCGTCACAAAATGTAATTAATATATTATTCCTACAATATTTACAATGAAAAGTTCCTTAAGCGAATTCTTTAGAAATTGTGCGCATTTCCTTGAAAAACAAATAAACAAATTAACTTGTTGAAAAGAATTTAAAAAACAAAAAAAAAAAAAGACATTTACAGCAACAATTTGAAAGTTTTTTTCGAGTCGCTCCCTGGGCATAATCATTGTATTATTTAGTTAAGTTGAACTATGAAACGAATATTCAACGAATGATTAAGTAGATGATGACAGAGTGTGAATTGTGAGTTGTGAGACGGTGCCGAGCTTAACCATTAGGTTGTATTAGGTTTACTAGAAACTAACGACTGTACTTTAATGTTTACTTCGGTATTTAGCTTACAACTTTTTTACAGTGCATATTTTAGTTTTTCTATTGTTTGTTTTTTTTTTTTTTGTTTCTTTTTTAATAGTACATCATTTTTTGCGTATGCGCAACTCATGTTTTTTGTTTTCCATTAAATTTTAACTTAAAAAGAGACTCTATTTTGCACACATACATATACTTTCATACACATACATATATATATATTATATTAAATTTCTGCATTTGTTTATAGATCAGCATTTATGTGGTATACATATATAGTATGCATATGTAAAGTTTCACTTTAAGACGTTATTCTAGCCCGATTAGCTTTATTTATTATCATTTTCTTCTTGTTTTTGTTTTGTTTTATGCTTTTACTGATGAACCCCGCTAATTTAGTTGTTTGTGGACTAAGGTAACATTCTTAGTACTTAATATATGTATGAATGTATGTATATGCTTATAGGTCTGAGCCAGTTTTGAAAATTTTGTCGACAACAGCAACGTGCAACACTTAAATATAGGTAACAAAGTTAGCGTATTCGCTCGATAAGTCTATATATGTTTATATATATATCTATATAAATATACATACATACATACGTCCAGCATACATACATATACATATATAAATATATATATATATATATGTATGTATACGTATATAAGTATATACAATGAAAAGTTCAGTGGAAAGTTGGTACTGCTGCATAGCTGCATACCTGACTGCTAAAATTCTGAAATTTTCGAAACTACAAGGTTTTTTTTCCCTTTATATTACACGTTGATAATGCTTGGCCATGGGAGCAGAAAACGTTAACTACAGTAGAGTGTAACTGTATATGTATGTGTGTTGTGTTGTTTGTTGTGTGTTTGGGGTCAGCTGTTCTTGGCTAGGGGGTCTCTAGCAACACGTCTAGTTTTAATAATATATTTTAATGCGTGTCCAACAATCAATCAATCAATCAGCTACAATTTTCGGATCGCTTACATTTCACATACTAACACTTTTACGCTTTATTCATTTTGTTTTTGCTTAAACCTAATTAATAATATTTTTTCTTTCTCTTGTAATATATATATATTTATATGTATTTATAATATGTGTGTGTGTGTTGTGTGTATTTGTTGTGTGTGTTTGTTGTATTTGTGTAAGATTTATATATTATATAGAATTTCGATGCCGCTGCATTCAAAACGCAGTGACGCTGCGCTCCTCAAGCATATCTAGGTTAGCCACGCTCTCAATTCAAATTCACAACGTCCATTAGCTCCAGCTTCTTGGTTTGGTGTCTTGTTAAACGAGTATACATTTTAATTACCATATTTATTAAGTTTAGCATATGCTCCATTTGTTTTTTGTTTTACTTTATGTGTTGGGTGTTTTTTTTACGTTTTTGTTTTGTTTGCTTGTATTAACTATTATCGCCAGCTCAATAATTTATATTTTCATTCATCTCATTAACTTTGTTTATTTGTGTAGTATTTGCGTGTGTGTGTGTGTGTGTGTGTGTGTGTGTGTGTGTGTGGGAGTGGTTGTGGATGTGGGTGTGCGTGAGCCAGCTGACGTTTTATGTGTTGTTGTTCGTGTTGTTCTTATTAATATTTTTGTTGCTGTTGTTGTTAATTTTGCATTTATCTGTTCTTTATTGTTAGTATCAAGCGCGCGTTGCGTTGCATCTGTTTAGTTCTCTGCCTTGTCTTGTTTGAGTTTTGAATTTGCTGTCGCAGGATTATTGTCACCACCTGGGCCACCACCACTGGAGAGGCTGCCACTGCTGCTGCTATTCGACTGTTGTGGATGAGAGTTCATTGCGGCGGCTATGTTGGGCGGCTGGAGAGACGTTGACGCCGCCGCAGCTGATCCACTGTTGGCTGTTGCAGCGCTACCGCCTGCGGCGCGCCCGCTGGAACGATTTGATTCGAGTTCGTGCAGCTTCTTCCACAGCTCCTCGCGATCGCGTTCACGCTTCTTTTCCCTACGATAATCACAAGAATTGCATTTGAATTAGCTTAAATTATGGGTAATTTCCATATAAAATTAGACATACTTTTGCCTTTCCGCCTTGTAGCTAGAAGTCAGCTCATCGAATAGCTTTGAATTCATTTCCATAAACGTTTTCAATACATTGTAGACAAGCGCAACGATGGTTTGATTCCAATGCTCCTTGCTAATGCGATATAGCGCCGGGAACATAATGGGCATTATTACAGCATTGTTCTCCTCAATGAGCGACATGGCATATTCATTATTCCAGAGATATAGAGCACGCTCAGCAACCTTAATAGATAAATGCAGTGAGGTTAATATATTTAATAGCTTTGGTACAAAATATTCCATTTCGCACCTGAAAATGTGGGCTCGATACACATTTGGCAATCTGCCGGAACAGCGGCTCCTGTATTTTGACAAATTGCGGTGGATCAATCACATCCAATATCTCCTCAATTTCGCCCAAGAACATGACTTCCTTTTGGGAACAGGTTTTGGGCCAGAACTTGAGTAGACCACGCACCACCGGCTCGGTGAGGAATGGATCCTTCTCTAGGAATTGTACAATGCAATACGCAAGCTGTGCATGGTAGAGCGACAGACATTTGACTTTGTGCAGCGGCAACAGAACCTTAACCAAAAATTGTTTATGTTCCGCCTTCAATGGCAAGGCAAAGCCGTTAATGATGCTAAAATGTAAGAAATTAAAACATTATCATGCTATGCATATAAGAAGTATATGGTTAAGCAAGTCGCAAACTTACCTGCCAAGTATTTCCAGCAGTTCGCCAACGCCATTGAAATGCTCCGTCTCATAGATGAATTTCAAGAATATGTTATTGATCTGTTTTCGTATAAAAGCGCGTAAGCCTAAGAATTTCCCATAGATGCGATGCAAGACGGTCTTTAGAAAGTCTCGCTCGCGCGGATCCTCGGAATCAAACAGTTCCAATAGCTAAAAAATAAAAACAAACATAATATAAATACATTTCGTTCAATTAATTAAATTAAAATAAATATGAACATACCTGCAACACAAACTTTTGATCGATCACACGTTTGCCAATGGTCGCCTGGAAATCTTGGGATTCCAGAAAGCGCAAAAACACCTCGTAGACCAGTTGCAAATGTGGCCAAGATGCCTCGAGTGTTGGGTCATCTTCTTCAGGATCGAAATCAGGATTTTCACTGGGCGGCAATGTGCGAAATAAATTGCACGAAATCTAAAAGAAATAAGTGAAACACTTTAGTCAAATTCAATACATATAAGATGACCAATCTGAAGATTAATTTACTATACTTCTTAGCTTTTAAATGATTAATCAACATTTCTTTTGAGTTAATCGAAAATTCAAAGATTCTAGTCTAATTATACAACAATATCTTTTGAATTCTCTTGTAACAGCTTTATGCTTACCATGCGAATTATTTCGGGATAGACCGGCTCCGTGAGAACCCCACGTCCATGCGTTATATAGGTGGATAGATCATTGAGAGCAGCTCGTTTGATTTCCTTGCCCTTTAAGTCCGTAACGGGATCCATGAAGTCAAATGATACACAGCACTGCCGTAATTTCCGTATAAAGAGCTCCTCCTGTTCCAAGCTTGAGCAATCGGCTAAAAGCAATCAAGATACATAACTAATTAGCTAAGGACTATCAGATATTTCTAATGGATATAAATAACCTTTTAACGGCGGCAATTGCTGCAGCTCAACATCCTGAGAGTTTCTGTAGCGCGAGGAACCTTGACTTTTTTTACTTTTCTTTTTAAGTGAACGTTTGGCGAACGGGTCGATTCGATCCACAAACGTGCCCGATGACATCTTTTCAGATTTGGGTTCGTTTGAATCGATGGCGGTCTCCGTGGCTGTCTGTGTGGTATTCAGCTTGCCGGCTTTAGTTCCAACGCTTGCCAATGAAGAAAATTGATCGTCCAACGCCCCACCGGCTGCACCAGATGTGCCCACCACGCACACGCCCACACCCACGCCCTCGTCGCCGTCTTCGTCGAAATCGCTGCTGAGGATCGCGACTGGTTTTTTGTTGCGGGATTTGCGTAGCCAGCCAAAAATTTTATGTGTTATGTTGGCGACTTTTGCAGTTGAGTTTGGCGTTTTGCAATTGGTTGCTTGACCCTTTCCACACGATGTCCTAGTTATTCTCAACGGTATTGTATTGGGCTCCTCGTTTCCTCCAATTCGCTTCTCGTTTGCTTGCTGTTGCTGCTGCCGCTTCTGCTGCTGAATTTGTTGCGGTTGTTGTGTTATGTTGATGGCGGTGTTAAAGCGGTAACGACTTATCTTGACATTTATTTAATGATCGGTGTCTTGTAAGGAGGTTTCTAATTTGTTGACTTTACACTTGCCAAGTGTTTCTCTTTCTTTTGCAGCTTGTTGCAATTGTGCTTTGTTATTGGTTTAAATTCGTTAGACTGTAACGAAAATAAGGTTATTCGATAATTAAATATTGCAAGTAGTGCATATACAACAAATATTCTACTTGCCTTCGTGTTCTGTGTTCTGAGTTTGCATCAGTTTCTTGTAGTTCTTGTTGGTTGGTTGTTGTTTTTTGTTGCTGTTTAATGGAGGGATTGTTGCATTTGCTGTATGCGCCTTATTGTTGTTTGTGGTTGTAGTAATACTCGCTTAGCTTCTACGTTCCTTTGTTGCTCTGAATGGCACATCAAATGTATGTATAAGAGAGAATTTTCTGTCTAAACTGCTTTAGAATTTATATTCACATATTCTCATTCTCTCTCATGTACATTACGTTCTCTCGCTGCTCATCTATCTCTCATGAGTACATGTGTCTCTATGTATGTGAATGGGTGTGTGTGTGTGCGTGTGTATGTGTATTTCTCAACGTGATTTCTCTTTCGGTGTTATCGCTCGAATTTTTGGTATCACATGCACTGCAATTGAAAAGAAAAGTATTTGTCGTACAGCAAATTCACAAAATATAAATCTGTTTGTATTTAAAAATCGATGTGAGTTATAAGTAGTATTACATATACAATTTATCATTGGTATAGTATTTTTATTACTATTATTTTATTTTACTCTTAAGCTTATCTAATCGACCATAGTCAGCATGGCTCTTTTCCTGACTTTGGCTCTCCATTCCCATATCATTTAGTAGATAACAGCTGCGACATTGGCTGTGATTTCAGGTATACCACCCATACCACCACCCAATTGTATTACCAACTACCAACGTACTGAATCAAATGAATTTGGTTTCTTTTTTCGTATGCTTTTACAAATGACCCCATAAACTGGACAGCAGAATGCCAGCCAAAATGGCAGCGATGAATGTGGATTGCTCCAACATTTGACATCATCTCGATGACCGCAAATCATTTAAATCGTTGTAGTAAATCCAACAGCAGAGGCCACTTTTCAAATTGATTCCGAATTGATCTTATTTAACATTTGCAAATTACTTTTACTACTAAATACGACATTGCTAAGGATAAGGACAAGGACAAGAAAACGTAGATTAAAGGAGATAGTTTCATTTCTAGTACGCTAGGTTAGTGGAGTTCAATACACTTTGATTGCGAATCATATCGATTTTGATTCACAACGTTTATATGTTTATTGATTAGTGATTGTCGCTGTTTAGTCAATTCTAATATACTATTTGTTGTTGTAGAAATGGTAGTAAAATGCGAAAATTAATGAAATTATAATCTAATCAAAGTATATATAAGAAAAATAAGTTTATGATTGGTTTATGGCTAAACCAACGCTATTATACATAATAAATGTACTCAAACTTCTTTTAAATGGCATTTAATGCTATCTCTTTAGCATAACATGAAATTGTCGAGCTGTTTTATGAGAATATCAATTTAAAGAATAATTTTATTATTGCAATTTGATATTATTTGACATGTAAGTCAAGAAGGAATGAAACCAGCAACCTCAATGAAAACTTGTTAAACATGTCACTTGCACACAGGAAAATTCAGAAATATGTAACTAGTTACAGCTGTGGGGCCCCTTGCTGGCCACAGGGAGTAAGAGTGGCAGAGAGCTAAAATAGCATCGACTTGGCTGCTGACAGCTGTTGAGATTGCAAATGGAAATGTCGAGTCGCGTGGGCAGCAGAATCGCATTCACAAACGACAAGTTTCAATGCTAATGGTGGCCAGAATGGAAGACTTTTGCAAAAAGGTTATAGAGTTTTCCCTATAATTTTGCAAAGCGGCTACAGTTGAAATGTAATCAAAATTGTAAAAATTCCAGAGTGCAAAGTTAGAATATGCTTGAGAACTAATAAATGCATTTACACAGAATTATTTTAATTAATATTAACAGGGTGGAGTCCATGCTGTGTGGCTTCTATGTTAAATGAGAAGGCACAGAACACACCCTCACACACAGCCACACGCACACTCGCATACGGATTTAATGAAAAGGAAAACAACCAACGACAGCTGGAAATAAAGTAACGGGCACTTTATAATATGAAAGTACAATTATTAAGTTATTTTCTCAACCAACAACTGCTGAGTACAAAATAATTCTATTTATATATATATATACGATGTACGTATATACATATATATTGTTTAAGGGCAAGCCCAAACGATAAGAGCCAAATAAATATATAAATCACATGGTTACGCGACCAAAAGATACCCTATAACAAAAGCGGAGCATATCAAGTTTTCAAAAGTTTATTAAGACTTATATATTATTTATTATTATATATTATAGAAGAATATATATATGTAGTACATACGTATTTAGTATATAAATGAGCACACATTTCTATAAAATTTGAGGAGGAGGCATATAGGGACTAACTTGGTTGTCTGAATGCTTTGTCCATAGGGACAGAATGCGGTCAACACTGCGCCTATTTGTACATGTGATATAATTTTTTTCCTCTGACCTTATGACTTTATTAGGCAAACAACAACAGCAGCAGCAGTAAAATGAAATAGCAGAGGTAGAAAAATAAACCGACAAAATAATGAGACAGGTTAGTATAATGCTGTTGTTGTTGTAGTTGTATTTGTTGCTGTAGTTGTTGGTGAGTGTGTCATTTTCAAGATTTTCTTTTGCCGCTTGGAAAGCCGTCACCGTTCGCCGTAATCGGCGTCATATGCGATAGCGTCGCTAATGACTAACCCACAGCGCCGCACCACCTTCTCTTTCTCTTTCTCTTTCTGACTGTGTGTGTTCTCTGTGTGCGTTCTCTGTGTGCGTTTGGCGCGTGTCTATTGATTTTTCAGGCGTAATCGATACATAAATATTGCAACTGCCTAAAACTGCCAACTCCCAACTGCCAACTGTCAACCTTAACTATCAGACTGCGCACCTCTAACCAAATCCCCCACCCTAACATACCGTCCACACCTATTTCCAAGAGTCCAAGTGTCCAAGTTTATTTGTTGAACTTCTTCATTTTCATTCTCGTTCTCGTTCTCGTTGTGGCTTTTTCTTGGCATTTCCCCTGTCGGACAAATACATATATAATGAATTTTTTCATTGCTTCATTTTGATTTGATTGCGCTTTCTGTTGCGCATTCCGTGTTGTTATTTTTGTTATTATTATTGTATTTCTTCGTGCTGTTGTTGCTGTTGTGTGTTGACAGAAGAAACGTAAATTGAAAGTCAACGCTCTGCTATTTCAACTGCTTATCAAATGTTGTCGCTTTTTCGCTAGTTTTCTGTCAAGAGTTCTACGTGTTAGCGAAGGAACACTAGGGCAACAACTTTGCATAGGCATACACATACTTACATGTATAGTTTTGCTATCGATATTTCATTTGCAATTTCTTTCTTCAAATAAAATATCGAAACAAATAATCAATTATTTCTTTAGAAAAGAACGTTTTAGATTAATCATATTTGAGGGGTTGGCCGAAAATTAGAAAATAGCCAAACTCTTTCGAAGGGTTCATTAAATAAAAGATTAATGGTTAATATGTAATTGATAGTTTTGGCATTCAGCATAAGCAAGTGGCTTGTGCCCCACACAAGGGACAGGATGATATTAACGAAAGTCACAGCAAATTGCGCACTGTTTTTCCGAGTTGCTGCGTACTTGAAAAGCGTCTCACAAAATTGGCATTGGCTTTTGCCTTTAAGGGGTGTAAGCGTCTAGTGTACAGATGATATAGGGTGCATAGGGTGTCGAGGCGCAAAGGGGTCGAGCAGCTGTAAACTACGCAGTAATATTTCGTGCTCGTTTCCTAAGAGCATGTGGTATGTGTGTACTCCATACTTAGGAAAATATATACACAGATGCTCGTAGGGCCACATGGCAAATCCTGACGAGAGTTCAGGGGCGTCTCATGTAAGTATCACAAGTAGCGCGCTGTTGTCGACAGAAGACTTCACAAAGAAAATGCGCGTGTAAAACGTGAAAATGCGTCAAGTGTAAATGCATGCAAATTGTTGTGACCGCATGAGGAGGCGAAAGACAAATAGAGACAGAGAAAGATGGAGAAAGAGAAGAAATAAAGAGAGCCGATGTGGGTGGAAGCAACGTGAGCTGTCTCTTAGTGCTTGTTAGATTCTAAGTCCCAGTTGTGCGTCTTAACAGAGATGCCAAAAAAGAAATGTAATTTGCTTTCAATTGAATCAGTTGTGCTATTGGAGACCTTGACCTTATGCATCAGTTGATCATTAAGATTGTTACAAGCAGCCCAGCATGGGTATCGTTGCGGGGCATCATTAAATCAATCAAATCGCTACATGCATCAGGCACCCATCAATTTGAGTCTGCTTCAAGCTCATAAGTCCACAGGGAAGTGGGGGCTGTAAAATGCAGAATGCAAATGCAAGTATCTCTATCTACATCTGTGTAGCTCTACCACGCATGCTTCTGTCTCTACCAGAATAGTGCGCTGTTTAATTTGAATAAAGTGAAAGGAAATGGAACAGTAAGTTTTAAAACATTTTATATACACTTCCCCCGAGCCATACCCGCTCCGTCGTACAAAGACACTAGCTAGGAAAAGAATGCAACAGCAAAAGAATCGAAAGTTTTCACAATGTGTGCGACAGCCTCAAGGCAACTGATGACAGCAACAATAACACATTGTAAGCGTCATGAGTGGGTGACTGAGGTAGACAGTGATAGCTGTGAAGGAGATACACTCTTGCATGGGGAGGGGAAGGGTGGCTGGGTGAAAATGGGAGTGGTTGGGGTTACACTTATTTCTTTTAAACAACGTTGCGAATCTCGCACACACGTTGCCACTCGACATTTGTATTTGTTTTGGTTTTGCTTTTTGTAGCACACACGCCACACACATTATAAACTATGCACATTCATAGAATCCAAGCCCACACACACTCACACATATGTAGATATAACAACATTACCAGTCGCCAAAAACAGCTCTCTACCTCCTAGCCTATTTTATGGAAATTGGGGCAGTTATTTAAGTAAGCAGAGAGGAATTCTATATTCCTAACTAAAGCTCAAATGTCTTATGGAAATAAAGATACGAAAAATTCAACAAATTAATGAAAAGAGGATTTATTGCAGTTTCCTGTAGTAGCAAAATCAATTTAAAAAAGTTGGCAATGAGAAAAAGGCAATGAGATAGAAACAGCGACCATGTCCAAGCTATCGATTCTTGACAGAGAGACCTAAATGCATAAAGAAAATGTTGGAAGACAAAGAGTTCCCGAAAGGAAGCAAAACAAATGAGGAACAACATGAAAGGCTTGTTAAGAAATTTCAAAGGCAGTGCAACTTTTCAGGGCTTTGTATAGCTTTATCAACAAGAGCACTCGAAGTCTTCAAGTGCACTTTTTTTTTAATGGCGCCTAATAACAAACAGATTCAATTTATTGATAGTTCTATTTAGTTGGGACATTCCACAAATTGATGCACTAGAATGACTAATATCAATTAAAAGAGGCGCCGCAACCTTTGCCAACAACAGCTCACATAACGAATCTAGTTATGTGTCCCCATCCGAATGGGACAAACGCACGCAATTCGTTGGCGCAACAATATAGGGCCCAGTTATGACAGCCAACGGCTTTATACATTGTAATAAAAATAGAAGTGCCACATGCAGAATGGGTTTCTATTTTTGGTATTAACCACAATAGTGGCACACGAAGGTGGACACATAAAGAGCAAATATAATTATAATGAACATATAAATAGGATTCAACTGAATAAGGAAATTGTAAGAATTCAAATAGATGGTGGCGGGAATTCCAAGATTATCAAATAAATATTCCAGACTTTTGCGAAAAAATCTGAGAAAACTTCATGACCAAGAAGCCGTACAAAATTATTTGTGAAAGCACACAACAAATATATAACAATAACATGTAATTGCATCAGCCAACTGTCTTGTCGTGTGCCATGTAATATTAAATAAGAGTCCCACAAAGCGCTTAATAAATTGTTAGTCGAACAAGCACATGACGAAATCATTTAACTGTAAGCAAACTGAAGAAAACCAACAGACAAAGGCAAAGCCCAATAGCGGCAGCAGCAAATTTCTACAATTTAATTAAATAATTAAAAGAAAGACATGACCAACGCGGGCTATCGACCGACAGACAAATAAGTGTTTGAATAATTAAAAAAAAAGCTACAACATATATAGTCCCAAATGAAATTAGTTTTAAGATTACACCCCAATACAAGTTTAAATTCAATATAAAACAAATGAGGGCGCATTAGTCGAGAATACTCTATCAGCATATACCCTGCATCTTAGACTTAAACAACATTTGATAATTTTACAGCATTAATACATAAACATCCATTAACCGTTATGTACTGGTCATTAATCTATATTATGACTAAAATTAACTATATTATTTAAATTCGTTTTTCAAATTTTACTGAGTGAATGATGTATGTGAATAGATACCATTTTCACTATGCACAGTGATTTTTTATTATAATTATAACAGAGAGATAATCAGACAAGTGCTGCTAAGTAGGCGTGGCTGCCAGCCACTGAAATGTCGCATAGAGTATACAATTTATCTGAGGCAAATGTTCAATGCAGATAAGATAAGATCCTCAATGCCAGATCTAGGTGGCTTAGCAAGTGCCTACTAGCCACGAACACATGCACGAAAACAACAACAATTCATTATAAAGGCTGAACACTTTTAAGAATTCAATGGATACTTTAATTTAATTCAATTTTAGAAATGATTTTTATTGAATTAAAAAGAATAATCTATTTGATAAAGTAGTTTGTGAGTTGTTGATGTCATACTCTAGTTTGTTTAGCTTATAGAATGTAACTAAGAACAGGCATTTCAAACATTTTATTATTGATTCCAATGAGGAGCTTCTTTAAGGCCACAACAAACAAGGAATCGACAAGAATCTGTCCCGACTTGCCTCATCAACCACGTACTTATCAAGTGTACTTGGCATTTTTCTTTTGCTCTCGTTTCACTCTGCCATTTTATTCGTTTAAATTCAAGGCCACATGATTTCATGCAGATGGCATCTAAGGAAACTCAAATTATGAATTCTAAAAATAATCACAATTTAATTTAAGAAATATTCAAAACTAAATGTACGCGAATTAACTGCAATTCAGAGCTTCGGGCCACAACACAAATGGTTAAAAGGCTAATTGGTAAATGGTTTGTACTATTTTGTTTGTTATATATTGGGCCAAAAAGGCAAATACATTTTTTCTATTTCATGCCAATCTTCATCTAAAATTAAAACACGAGCTGCGCCCAGAGGAAAAACGTCATTAATAGCCGCATATAATAAAAGCCTTTGAGAAACCACAAGTTTTCAGCAAAAGTGAGTTGTATATGTGTGTTTGTATGGCTGTGTGTTTTTCTTAATGGCTTTTCATGGCATTTGTATGTTCGTCTGGCAGCTGATTTTTTTACATACTTCGAAGCGCGTACGTGAAATGAGAAATGTAAAAAAAGCTCTGTGGACTGGATAGTATGAGACTAACAAATACCCTGGGCACAGTGCGACAATCACTCTTCAAATTTTATACTCATCAGTAACACTCTAGCCTCAACTTGCTTTCAACTTCTGACGTCATTTATACCCTTTGCATCTATATACAAAGGGTAAAAGCACAAAACTGTGCAAAAACATCGACTAAAGTTTATACGGCAATAATAAAGCGATAACTGGGCGAGACCCCACACACAACTGTGCGCGCATTCATCTAATTATAATTAACTCAGCATAGGCTGCTCGGTTTTAACTGATTCAAATTTGCATGGCATGGCGTCAAAGTTAGGTAAATGTATCTCTAAAATTGTGCTAAAATCGTTTGATACTTGACAACTGATTCGTTCTTGAGCGGTTAACTAAAATAAACACAAAGCAAATAAGCCAAGAGACAAAACAACATTCAATTTTATAAACATGTACACTATTTTTCTATATTATTTATAAGGTTTTCAATAACAAAAGAAATACCGACTGAATGCATTGAAATTGCATTGCGTTCGATATAAATTCAATGGAAAACCACACAGAAATTTATTGCAGCTGCGATGTGTAGTACACGTAGATATATATATATATATATGTGTAAACGAGTATATATTTTCCTACGTTGTTTACATCGTTGAAGAGTAGCGTTAACGAGGGAAAATATGCGGTTCGTTCGCTTCTTTTTTTTCGAATGGAGTTGAAAGAAATATGTGCGTTCTACTCCAATGTATTTTTAAAACGAGCTGCAAATTCTATGTTGCCAACGAAAATAAAAGAATTTTATAATAAAAAAGGCAAACAGAATGAGTATAAACATCAACAACATCAGCAACTACAACAATAACAATCGAGGCTGCTGCGCCAATTGGGTCGTCTACAAAATTAGGGAGTTGAGTTTTTATGTGGGGCGCATCAACAGCCCCAACAACAGCAACACCAATTGCTGCATAACGAGCTACAGAAATAGCAAACAAAAAAAAAAAAAAAAAACGGGAACTAAAGCAAAACAACTAACAACCCAAACAAAAATAAAAAACTAAAAACGTAGAGATGTCCCATCGAAATTTGCATGCACTCCACACACATCAGCCTCACCCAGTCATATATGCGTATAAAATTATGCTAATTTTATATTTTGTTGCTTGTTGCGTTGCAACATAGCGTTGCATAGTGAAACCAGGCTTTAACCAGGCTTGTAAAAATCTAAGTAGCAGTCAAAATAATAAACTATTTTGTAGACTTAAAATATTGTTTTGTGTAGGATCGAATATCGTATACCACAACGGGATTCTCATAACAAAGTCGCTGCAAATGCAGGGTACACAAAAGTGAGGTCAGTATTGTTAACCAGAAGTCGGCAATAAGTGCAAATGTTTATCTCTTGCTCTATCTGTCGCTGTGTAAATTTGTGCGTGTGTGAAGGGGGGGATGAGGGTCATTAAGAAGTTATGGCAGGCGGTAGAGCAAATCGGTGAAGATACGATTTACATACTCGTGTAACAACAGAGCAAAAGAACATAATGAAACAGAATGTGTGGACTGAGTGCCCCCAGAGACGCCTAAGTTGATGGAAAATTGACTTTTAGCACGCTCTATATCTGCAAAAGGTAAAAGTTTAAAGTTGCAGCTGCGACAACAATAACAACTATAACGAGAACCACAGCTATACAACCAGGAAGCACAGTGTGCAACGTTCAGGTGAACAGATTATAAAAAGCAGGTCGTCTGCACTAATTTGATGATAATTAGAGCTTCATATTTCGCCAGAAGCTGTTGGAAAATGTGGAGCGCTCTTTATGACATTTTTTTAGCCTACACTTGGGAATCTTCATAAAGAAATGTTATGGTCAGCAAAGTTCCGTTGAACGTCTATTACCAGCTGAGCTATTGTACGCAATTAATAGAATGAAGAATAAACAAATTATTGTTTCAGCTGATAAACGTGTAAGTTAATTTGCTAAGCACGTCAGTGAGCAGACGATTGTGTAAGTGTTAACATCTATTCATTATCGAATTATAATATTCGCTTAACTAAATAAAATTTTAAAGTATAAGCTAAAGTTTGTCCTAGTTATGTCATCGATAGTAAATTTTATACTATCGAAAAAAGCAGTATCTAATTTGCTACACAACTGGACAATATGTTTTGTTTTGAAAAAATTAAACGATTGCGCAAAAACCACTCAATAATGAAAACAATTGCAATTGTTAATGTCAGCGCCTGTGAGCAAAAGTCACGTTCAATGTAACAAATAAATTGTTGTCTTGATAGTTTTATACCATTTTTTTAGTCTGACGTGCTGGCAATAATAGTGTATTATGAATTATTATAATAAAACGATGTAGACATCGATAAATTATGGCTTGTTAGGCAAATATTTGATAATCAAATGTGGCCTTGTCACCTGTCAGTCGAGAGGAAGACGAAGAGGTTCGAAGTTACATTCAAATATATATATTAATAATAAATACAAGTGTAAAAAGTAAAATTTATACATATCTATAGCATTTCACACAATTGTGTTAATTTCGAGCAGATCTGGCAGCACTGGGTTCGAGTAACTGCTCAATCGAAACTTGTTAATTGGGCGAGCAGGTTCGTCACTCAATCAATTAGAACCCGTTCTTTGTTGCCAGACGTTAAGTCAAATTGAAATTCAAACGGAAATAGAACAAATGACCAAAATGGAGCGCCCTCTGTGGGCAGGTGGCAAGGCGGGAACTTCCGTTTACTCTGCAGCTCTCGTCGTTTATTATATACATATGTTTGTAAATAAATGTTTGACATACCTCAGTATCTCAGCAGCATTTTATTGAAATCAATTATTTACAAAGTACAACACACACTCTCAAAACGTTTCTGTCTTTTGTGACTTAAAAAATTGTTCAATTTTACACTTGAGCAATAAAGTTGCACATTTTGCATCTGTATTTGAATTTGCATTCGCAAAGCGCAATGGGGTGGCCAAGGGGACAATAAGAACACATGTAAAATGCAACCGACGACAGCGGCTGCGACATGGACAGCGACGTTGACAATACGGTGACGGCGATGGCGACGGGTGGGCGTAGGGCAGTCGTCGCACAGATCTTGTTAAAACGAATGTGATGCTAAAAGCAAAAGCAAAACACAGCAGTGAATTGTGAGCGTGGATATGTGTGTGCGAGTTTGTTCTTACGTTTGTATGTTTGCTCATATGCATATGTGTGCTTGCACATATACACATAAGTGTGTATATGGTAATAATGTAGGTGAAATATAAGAATCAAATAAAAGAAAACGCCAATAAGAATGACGACGTGTACTAGCAGCAATGATAGAAAGAGAGTGAGAGAACGAGAGAGAGGAATAGAGAAATTAACTCCAAGCAGGAGCAGCTGTTTTGATCGCTGAGCTTGGAGAAAGAGACAAAAGCTTACACGAAACTTAGGGAAGACACTTTAATTTAATTTTCTTCACTTTTTTGCACAGCAGTTAGGTAACGTTTTGTCTATATAAGTTATACTCATAATCTTAACACATTCTTTACTGTGACGGCACCAACACTCATATATATGTATGTTTGAACATACCTATATACATTTATATAAATGTATAGATATTTATTCACATATATATTTATATATATACATATACATATATATATAAACACACACATACGCAGACTCATATACACTAGCGGATACAAAGTGTGCGGCTGCTGCTGGCTGCTCTGCTTAACTCTGGCTGCGGGCAGCCAACAAAATCGATATTCTAAAAATAATATACTTTGAAAAATAAAAAATATAAAAGCACAAACGAATTTCAATTGTAGCTATCAGCCAGCACTGCCTGCCGGCCCCGGTGCCTTCGTTTATACCCACAATAATTATGTATAAATGTGTGGGTAATGTATTTGTAATTAAGTAGGTAAATTACTACATACATAAATATGTACTTATTTATTTACACTTCACTATTATTGCGCACTTGAGAGATTTGCATTTAGTTAAAGATATGATTTTTGTAATATATGTTAGCCCCGATAAAGCGGATTTTGGGGTTTTTTCTGCTTTTATATATTCTTGTATTCTCTCTCGTATTTCTTGCATCCAACCGACGACGACAGCGACGTACGGCAACTAAAACGACGACGCGACATAGCTACTGCTGCTGCGGCACAAAGAAAGCCGATTTTTTTCGGTTGGCGCTCTCTGCTGCTTCTACATGCATGTATTCGTGAGCGTGTGTGCTTATGTGTGTCCCTCTAAAGCTCGAGAGCCCCACATCGCAATATTGACAGTGCACGAAACGGGGACCAAAGCAAAGACATACGAAATGGAAAGAGCACTTAAACGAATGAGGAAAAAACAGACACAAAAAATTTAAAAAGCGGCTGTTACGTGCGTTTTTTTTTTTCGTGTAATACGGCAACACTGTGAGCATACCACAGTGTTTGGTGACAGGTGGGGAGCCAGAAGCGGAAACACCGTGCGATGATAGCAGCTGCACCAGTGTTGTTCTTGTTGTTGGTGTATAGTAAAAGTAGCGAAAATGTGTAGTAGAGATAATTTGTTGGGGTTGTTGCTTTTGTGAATCACTAACACTGACACACACGCACATGCAGACACACACAAATTCAAAAACTGAGCGAGCCCCAAGGTGTTCACCAGTGTGGGGTGTGGTGAGTTTAAATGAAAATACATATGCATATGTATAGAACAATTTTCTTCGTTCATAAAAACGAGACCACTAACAACAACTTTCCATAAAAAACACAAAACTAGTATTCCTACAAAGAGCAATACTTAAAATAATCACTTATAACAGCTAAATATTAAACTAATAACTGATCAGGATGTTTTTTCTAACAAATAGTTATAGTTAGCCGGTAAATAGATGGCAATTAAAATGTTTAAATATCATCCTGGCAACAACAACAGTCACCACTCACCACAAATGATTGTTTTCCGCTCTCACCAAATTTATTTGACTGTGTGTGTCTGTGTGTGCTACTGCGCGTACTCTTTCTCTCTCTCTATCTCTTTCGCAGCTAAGGTTCCCACTGGCAGAATTTTAACACAGGGCACAATTATTTTTGCCTTTTTGCTTACTTATTTATATAATTTAGCACATTCCTTACAACGTTGCAATGTGCAATACTTTTACTGCATCAATTTATGTATGTTTCAACACACAAGTAATTTAAACAAATTCACACCTTCAATTTCTGGTATCAGCGCAGCTGCCATGCAAAACGCGGCGCACGTACACTCAAAGCGGCGACGACAGCGACGACGACGACATTCGCATTTTTTCACAGTGCGTTTGCGTTTACACCTTTGGTTTTTGTTCGTTAATTGCACTGGTAATGGCGCACACACCTGTCACAATTTCAATTGAAAATCATTCCTGGTACTTTTATTTACACTTTGCAACTATTTAGTGCAGCCGGTAATTATATTTTTGGCCAAAAAACTTCGATTTTGTTAAGCGGCTACTTGGATCGTTCACACAGACACAGTAGAAAGTGACGCCATCTTTAAAGGGGTCGCTGCACGTTCAGTCTGATGTTAGTGTTGATAAACGCACCTACAAATACAGTTTGTTTCAATTGAAATCTGCATACAATATGAATTATTCAATGAACACTTTAATTATACTAGCATATTTGCATACCATTCCCAGAAAATAAAGCTATATCAGTTGTAGAGTTAAGTTTTGTGCATTTCATATATAAGAGTACGAACAGCAAATTTGATTTTATTGATATGGCAACATCGCAAAACAATTCTGGCAACCTCTTGGCCGATTGCGATTAATCGACTGGCAAAGTGAATCAGAATGAAATTAATAAAACCAAATTGATTAGTAAAACGGTAAAAAAAAAAGTGATTAAATAGAATAGTTTCGTTCGAAGCAGCATCGAATACTGAGAAAAACTCTCTCTACGTACGTTTGTGGTCGCAGTAAAGTCTAGAGTGCGTGTGGCCCATCGAATACAATTTTTAGAAGAGCTAAGGCGTAGAAGCATCACAAACAAAGCTATGTCTTCGTTATCCGCATCAGCGGAAAATGTGTCCACGATGGGCATTGGTGGTGGCCAAGACTCCAATTCGCATCACGGCTCTGACGGCGGCTCCAGCATGTGCCTTGAGCTGGCGCTAGAGGGTGAGCGTCTGTGCAAAGCTGGCGACTGTCGAGCGGGCGTTGCCTTTTTCCAAGCTGCAATACAGGCGGGTACAGACGATCTTCGCACACTTTCCGCAATCTATTCGCAGCTGGGCAACGCTTACTTCTATTTGGGCGACTATGCCAAGGCCATGCAGTATCATAAGCACGATCTAACGCTAGCCAAATCCATGAACGACAAACTAGGCGAGGCCAAGTCTTCGGGTAATCTGGGCAATACTCTAAAAGTGATGGGACGCTTCAATGAGGCTGCTATCTGTTGCGAACGCCATCTAACCCTTGCTCGTCAGTTGGGAGATCGACTCTCCGAAGGCCGAGCCCTTTACAATCTTGGCAATGTCTACCACGCCAAGGGTAAGCATTTGGGCCAGCGTAATCCAGGCAAATCTGGTGACGATGTCAAGGAGGCACTTGGCAAAGCTGTGGAGTTCTATCGGGAGAATCTGCAGCTCATGCGCGATTTGGGCGATCGAGGTGCACAGGGACGCGCCTGTGGAAATCTGGGCAACACCTATTATTTGTTGGGTGACTTCCAGGTAAGTTTGTCATACCTTTTTGACGGGTTCAGTGCATCTGTATTGACAACGCCAATCCAATCTATAGGCTGCCATTGAGCATCATCAGGAGCGATTGCGTATAGCACGAGAGTTTGGAGATCGCGCTGCGGAACGTCGGGCCAATAGTAACCTAGGCAACTCGCATATATTTCTCGGCCAGTTTGAGGAGGCCGCCGAGCATTACAAGCGCACACTGGCCTTGGCAATAGAACTTGGCGAACGTGAGGTAGAAGCTCAGTCGTGCTACAGTTTGGGTAATACGTATACTCTGCTGCATGAGTTCACCACGGCCATTGAGTATCATCATCGTCATCTGGCCATAGCACAGGAGCTGGGCGATAGGATTGGCGAAGCACGTGCCTGCTGGTCATTGGGCAATGCTCACTCGGCCATTGGCAATAATGAGAAGTCTCTGCAATTTGCCGAATCGCATCTGCAGCTGGCCAAGGAATTACATGATCCTGTCGGCGAGAGCACAGCGCGAGTTAATATTTCTGATTTACGCAAGCTGATGGGAATGCCAGAGGCGGAGCATACGCCCACTACGGAGGAGGAACGCTCAAGTGCATCTGATCACTCGGCCAGTGGACATCAATCAGATGGCTCGGAGAACTCACAGGGACGCATGGTAAGCGGGCATAACTTAAATTCAAAATTGATTGACCATTAAACAGGGGTTCTCTTCAAAGGTTCGTGTGCGTCGCCAGAGCATGGAACAGCTGGATCTTATCAAGATCACACCGGATGGCAAACGCATGCAGGAGGAGAAAAACAAGGCGGCCTCTGCCGCCAGCACAAAAGCCAAAGAGGATGACTTTTTCGAGATGCTGTCGCGTTCGCAGTCAAAGCGCATGGATGACCAACGTTGTTCCATCAAAATCAACACTGGCGGCGGTGGTGCGGCCACAGGTGCAACACGTAAACCGCTCGTTCAGCAGAACTCGATGTTTGTAGATCCGACAAATCTGCCGGGTTTGAAATCGCCATCGTCTGGAATGCCGCCAGCCATTGGGCATGCGCCTTTGGCACGGAGTGCAACAACCACCCAACAGCCAGATGATGCATTCCTTGACATGCTGATGCGTTGCCAAGGCTCGCGATTGGAAGAACAACGGTCGGAGTTGCCTCGGCCACATGTTACCATGGATGCGGAAGCGCCACAATTGCAGGCCCCTCAGGCGCCCGCAGTGTCTGGTGCTCGTGGTCAGTCTGGTCGTGGAACCACCGTGCCCGACGAGGACTTCTTCTCGCTAATCATGAAAGTGCAGAGTGGACGCATGGAGGATCAACGGGCGTCAATACCTTTCGGTGGCTTCAACAATGCTCAGCGAAATGCGCGAGGCACCAACAACAACAATAATAATAATAATAATAACAACAATGCTGCGGGTGGTGCAGGAGGTGGTCCTGCTGCCAAGTAAATCCCAATAGCTCCCAATCAAGCTGTCCATTTAGGCTGATGCCCCTTTTATCATTTGTTATACGTACATTTTGGCCATTATTGCGTGCCTATTGGCCCACTTTTGGTCAACTGGCTATTTGGCTATTTGGCTGCTAAGCATTTGTTGTAAGAATTATACATGAACCTTTAGTTTTTACCGACTAACAAAAGTAACCAAAAATGATTCATTCTTCTACTGTTTTCCGAATGCACTCAGATGCATCTCTCTTCCATTTTGATGCATTTGTTTATCACACACAAATCTACATATACACCCATATATACTCACATCTAGTAGAGACGGTTAAAAATTATGATATTGCGCTTTTTAAATGTCCAAGAATACATAGAATTTGAACAGATATTAATGTTTTAAATTGCATGCAAAGCACATACTATGATTATATAACTAGTTTAAGTCCAAAATAGCTCAATAGATTAATTGATTTCTTTGCTGTTCTTATAGATATCATAGTTATCTCTCTCTCTCTCTCTTCAATCTCCAAATATACCCATCTACTCATCCATACTTACACATAAACAATTGCATTTCGCAAAACTTTTCCAATTGTAACTTTGAGTATTGCATTTTTCTACTGAAACTCTATTCATACACATTTACATATACATATAAATATACATATATATATATTTATAAATCTGAAATACACTAAAGAACTTACATATTATATTATTATTATTTGATTTAATTTAAGTCTAAGTTTTTCAACAAATTTTTTTGCTCTCCAGATATTTACGGATTGTCATGGGCTAATTTTAGGACCCGACACCGTTTTAGCATGTAGCCTACCTTATATACAATACGGATACAATACAGTTATCCATATATTATAAATATACATTGAAAACCGATCCGATGTCGATGGATTTATTGAGAAAGACAATTGAGTTCGTGTTGCATGAAATGAAAAACCACAAATTTATTAATGTTATTAATGAATGTATATTGAGAATGATACAGATCAGATCGGATCAGATGCTGATTATATTGATATACATATATGTATGAAATATATTATTATTAAATATTGAAATCCAATTTGTTTGCTGACCAACTTGTGACTGATCTTCTCAAGCTGACCTTTCCTGGCCATAACTACTCTTCCACTCTCCCATCATGCCAAATTAGAAAATGTCCAATGGAAAAAGTAAGGAAAATGGATGGAAAGTGTAGCATGCAATTTATTTGTTTACTATAAATAAACATTCAATTGTTATTTGTTTATTAGGTTTTGGAAAATATTGCAGAATTGTGTAATGCAACTTTGAACGCATTATTTGATCTATCCAAATGGAAACCAAGCATCCTTATTGACCAAGCATGCCTATTGGCTTTTAAACTATTTTGTTTTCAAGAAACTATGACGAGTTCCCGACTATAAGATACCCATTACTTAATTTAAATATACTATATTAATATTAGCTGTGAACTTGAAATTTCAACGGTACTAAAAATATTAATTATATTTAAAAAAAAAAATGAAATTAAACAGCCCTAACAAAAGTTGCAGTTAAATGGACATGATTGAAATTAATAAAAGTAATTGTTCATGACCACAAAGATCGTTCTATTTTTAAAAGTGGGCGTTCCTAATGATTCCCGATGGCGGCAGGAGGTGTGGTATTTTTTTGAAAGCGGATTATACGCTTTTACCCAGAAATTTTTGAGTCTCTGATCTCTTCCTGTTGGAAATTAAACAGCAAATAATTATATTACAAACTCTTATAATTCTTAACTCTTATAATACAACAGTAACAGTAATTATTTGTGCGAGCTTAGGGAAAAACCAGTCGAAAAGGCTACAGTCGACCGCATTCGACAGTATAATACCCTGTACAGGAATCTATATTAAAAGTATTTTGGTAATACGTACTGATTAAAATAAAAGTAAGAACATAACAGGTGTTTAAAGAATACCCTTTTGAAACTCTCATTTTTTTGCATATGAATTCTTTGCAGGCTTATAGCAGCTAACTTTCACATATTTATACATATTCAATCAAAAGCTGACTATTACGACACTTAATTTATTATACCCTGTACAGGGATATATTAACTTTGTGAAAAAAATTTTTGTAACAGGCAGAAGGAGACATCTCCGACCCTATAAAGTATATATATTCTTGATCAGCATCAACAGCCGAGTCGATTGAGCCATGTCCGTCTGTCTGTCCGTCCGTCTGTCCGTCTGTCCGTCCGTCCGTCTGTCCGTCTGTCCGTCTGTATGAACGCGTCGATCTCAGCAACTATAAGAGCTAGAGATACCAAATTTGGCATCAAGGTTCCTGTATACCATACGCAGATCAAGTTTATTTTAAATTTTGGATACCTCCCCCCTTCCCCCGCAAATCGAAAAAAACGAATAATCGCCACATTTTTCAACGTAGACACTTCTAACTTAACAGGTGCGTTAAGAATGATATGTAGAAGGAACGCTGAAAGTTTCATCAAGATCGGTTTGTAAATAAGACAGATAATCAGCAATAAATGTTATTTTTCCACGGAATCGTAGAGCAGCAGGCAGCACATGTGTGCGAGCGAGACAGCGAACGACTGTGACACATGCGTCTGCTTACCATGTGTGCATATTTGTGCGAGCGAGATATGGAACTACTTCGGCACAGGCATAAGTAAATTAAGTGTCGTAACACTCAGCTTTTGATTGAATATGTATAAATATGTGAAAGTGAGCTGCTATAAGCAAGCAAAGAATTCATATGCAAAATGAGAGTTTCAAAGGGGTTTTCTTTAAACACCTGTTATGTTCTTACTTTTATTTTAATCAAAGTATCTATTATCAAAATACTCTTAATATAGAAGCCTGTACAGGGTATTATACTGTCGAATGCGGTCGACTGTAGCCTTTTCGACTGGTTTATGCTTGTGTCGCAGTAGTTCGCTATCTCGCTCGCACACATGTGCTGCCTGCTGCTCTACGATTCAATGGAAAAATAACTTTTATTGATGATTATCTGTCTTATTTATAAACCGATCTTGATGAAACTTTCAGCATTACTTCTATATGATAGTCTTCAAGCACCTGTTAAGATAGAAGTGTCTACGTTGAAAAATGTGGCTAATATTAGTTTTTTTCGATGTGTGGGGGTAGGTGGGGAGGTATCCAAAATTTAAAATAAACTTGATCTGCGTGTGGTATACAGGAACCTTGATGCCAAATTTGGTATCTCTAGCTCTTATAGTTGCTGAGATCGACGCGTTCATACAGACGGACGGACGGACACACAGACGGACATGGCTCAATCGACTCGGCTGTTGATACTGATCAAGAATATATATACTTTATAGGGTCTGCCACGTCTTCTTCTGCCTGTTACATACTTTTGCACAAAGCTAATATATATATATATATATATATAATATAGGTCTTCTAGTCTCTGTGATCCAGGGGTTCATGCAGATGAACGGAGGGACAGACGAATGAAGAGTACGGACGAAAGGAGGTACGGATGAAAGTAGGGACAGACGAAAGGAGGGAGCGACATGGTTACATCAAGACGCCTCCTTCTTCGTGTTAGATAGCAACGAACACAATATACCCTTCAGCTCTCGGGCTTGGATGAGTTTTCACAACATTTCTGGGGATCTGCTTTGAGTTTGATTGACACCGAATAGCATTAAAGATAACAACAATCATAACTGAATATAAAAAGTGTTCCATGTTCTTCGTTCGTTTTTAAAGCTTTATTCATAAATTAGTCGTCTTACGAGTCTAGAAAGTACATATTATATGTAGATATATCTATATATATTGTATGATAAGTGCGTGCCCTTCTTGATGTGGGGCATGCACCACTGAGTGTCTAACCCAAGATGTATTTACAAATTCATTTATATAATTTAACGCTTAACAACAACAACTGCAGAAACACTCCAGCTCCTCCTTCTGTTTCGTCTTTCCTGGCCCGCCTACGCCTTGACCCGCTTTACACTCTCCGGCTGTGCATCGTCCAGCACGAAAATGGGAAGTGAAAAGTCGACGGACTTCTCTCCGCCTGCAGCAGTAGCTTTGGGATAATCATAGACATTCTTGTGTAACGTCTTGTGCCAGCCACGTTTCAACATGACGTAGACGACAAAGATGCTGACAAGGAAGGCGGAGCAGCTGGCCATGACGAACATTGCCAGCTGAACGGATTCGTCGGGTGCCGTGGCTGCCTGTGCTAGTGGTGGCGCTGCTGTGCGGTGCACGAAGTGAGATCGGGTGAGATCCGGCCGGAAGTGCCCACCAACTAGTTGAAAGCCACCGGATGTGATGACCGATTCAATGGCAAAAGCCATGTCCACTTTGGCCTCATTGTGCAGCTCGAAACGCACAATGACCGATCCATCAAAGTTCTCCTGCACCCGAAGATTCTCGACAACGTTGCCGAGCAGTTGCTGTAGCTCCCGTCGTATGGAATCATACACATTGCGTACACTACTCCCGCTGCTATTGGTCATGTGCAGCTCAATGGATACGGCCTCGATCGGCACATGCTCGCAGTGTCTATCGCCCTGACCGAAGACATGCGATGCCTGCAATTGATTTCCGGCTCCATCAACGCACCAACAATTCCGTCCATTGCATTGCTGTGGTCGGAATGCACCCGCCTCATCGCAACTCACCGGAAAAGTGGCTGTTGCTGAGAGGGCACGACAGCGTGTGGTGTTCAGCTGCATGGGCTGCAACGGCGAAGATTCCACCGACAGCTGCGAGTCCAACAGCGAGTTGGCCAACTCCATAACACGTTCCGTGACAGACTCGGCCACGTTTGCATTTGCAGTTGGCTGTAGTTTCAGCTCCACTTCGTCGAAGTCCAAGCCATCAGTGTCCACATTGTTCAGCTGCGTCAATTGGCCAATGAGCTGTTCCATCAGCGGATCTCCCAGATCATAGTTCTTGCGCTGGCGTGCCTGGCGACTGTTGCAAATGGGTTCAATGTCGCGGGTCAGAGTGCCTTTGAGTGGAGCACCCTTCCTGTCAGCACACCAGCAGACACCGTAGGGACTGGCCAGTGTCTCCTCCTGCGGACTGGCAAAGGCGCGACTCACAATCTCTGTGGTGCGTGGCGCGCTGGCCAATGCGGGCTGTTTGCCCAGACACTGTACGGGACTCCAGTGACCGGTGACGGGATCACAACGTGGCTGGAACCATACCGAAGAGTGTCCACTGCGCTGGGCAGCCAAACTGTTCTTCAGCTTGAGTCGCTCGCATTGGGTGAGCAATGGACAGACGGAATTGCAGGCCAGCTCATTATGGAATAGATTCTTGGTCTGGCAGGTAGCTGCGTCCGCATCGATGTTAACCGCAACACACTTGTTGGCCTTGGGACTGAAGCGATAGCGTGTGTTGTTGTGCGCCGTGTGGATGCTGGAGCGACACGCATTGTCCATGGACTCGAAGCAAACGTCACGTGTCTTGGAGCAGCAGACGCCACGATTGCTGACCGGATTAAGTTGACAGGTGTGGGTTGTGGGACACGCCTCGTGCTCATTGTGGGGACCACAGCTCACATCGAGATCACCCTGCTGGAGTGGATTACCCTCGGCACAAACGGATGCCCGACGCGGCACACAGATGGGCATCTTGGGGCAGGGACTGTCCACGCACTCCACGCTGATCAGCTGGCATTCCTCATCGCTGGCACAGCTCACCTCATCACAGTAGTTCCGACACTGACAGGTGGGACAACCATTGGCGTCCACCTGGTAGCCGCTCTCGCAGCTCACATTGCACTTTGGCTTGAGGCAGGCATAGCTGGAGTTCTCCTGGCAGATGGGCGTGGCTGGTGACTTGATCCTGGTGCCAGCCAGTTGCTGTCCCTGGTCATCAACACACCAACAGTGGCCATCGGGTGAGCACTGTACTTGCTCCCATTTGCCCGTCTCCCCGTCGCATTGGGCCACAGTCATCTGGCGAGCAGGAATGCCCAGCTCTGAGCTCTGATGCAGCTGTATGGCCTGCAGATGCTGGCAGGCAGTCTTTAGTTGCGGCACCACGCACTGCGTGCCACAGCCGTTGGAGCAGCAGCGACGCGATCCCTCGCAATGGGCATCGGTGCGACACTCGTAGGCGCAGACGTTGGCATCTAAGTTGTCCGTTGGAGCAGGTGGCACCAGGTAAGGGCATTGGCCGGGCTTACGTGGCAAACAGGCGGGCACTGGGGGACAGTATTCACCCTCACAGCTGACATCGACGATGCGACATTCCTTCCCCTCGCCACAGGTGACCCCATCACAGGGATCTCGGCACTGGCAGGCGGGGCACCGAGTGCTTGCGTCCAGGGCAAACCCATACTCACAGCCCATGCGACAGGTGAGATCGAGGCAATCCAACTCCTCGCGCAGCTGCTTGCAACTCTCGTCGCTGACATTAAAGCCACGCGATTGTGGAATCTCTGTGCCAAAGCTGTCCACGCACCAGCATTGCTCAACATCCATCTCGACCATGTCGTCCTCGGCAACAGGCCGCTTTGACGCTGGCGCCACCTTCTTCAAATCCGTCTCAAAGAGTTGTCCCAATCCCTGTTGTCTCTCTGCCCCCATGTCAATCACCTTGGCACTGCGTCCCATCACCTGAGCTGGAGCTACAGCTGCCAACTGCACCTTGAGCGTGTTGTCATCCACACGATAGAGCTTCAACCGTTCAGCATCGCGTCGGCTGCGCTTAGATGGAACACTGTTCAACAACATTCGCATGCGTCGTATGGTATTCTCCTCCAGAATCTTGCGCTGCTCTGTCCGCGTCACGCGTATCTTGCGCAGCTCACACTGCCGTCCCGCGTAATCTCCTTCGGAGGTGCAACGTGGCGCCGGCATTGCCAGCTGCATGCCCTTCTCCGTGCCCTCCATGCGCTCCGAAAAGTCACGCAGATATTCACACACTGTAAGAGATAAAAGAAATAAGATGAATCCATAAAAATAGAAGACAAGAAAGAAACTGCAACTCAATTTCGAGCGATCGAAACTAGACAAACGGACAACAGCACTTTCATGATCTCTGCGGAAATATATTTTGTACATATTGATGTGGACTCGGCTGTGGATAAACAAGTCTGAATCGAATGTAAACTTACTCGTCTGCTGGTGCGTCGTCAGCTGATCCCCGCTTGTTGTTGTTTGCTCGGGAACTGGACAGCACACGCTCTCTGCTTCGCGATGCAGTTTGGTGCACTTGTACTGCTCGGGGCACATGATGCGGTTGCTCATGGAGCGACCTTGCTTCGCCTCTGCTTCGGGCTCAAAGAATGCCGTCGGCTGGAAGCTGCGCGCCTGTCGGTCTTCAAAGCAATACATGACTTCGCCGCTAACTGTGTCCGAGAGAGGTGTGCCAACGTCACAGGGATTGGAGTAGGACAAGTCTGGCTTACAGACGGGCCAAGAGGCGCAAAGCGATGAGCCGGACTCACACAACGGATCGGTGGCCACCTCACAATGTGAGCCAATGGCACACTTGAAGCCATCACACGGCTCCGAGCACTCACAGGTCGGACAGCCATTGTGATCATTCTGTGGTATGAAAGGAACAGGAGAGGTGTGTCTACAGTCTACAGTTTACAGTCTTACTAAAGCCACTTACCTTAAAGCCATATTCGCAGACAGCGGCGCAGATATTCGTGTCACATTGTTCCATTTGGAAGCTGCGGGCATAGGAACGACTGATCATGTTCTCCCATCCATCGCAGTTCACATTGTTGGCCGCGCCCATGGACTCTTTGATCTTGTGTCCTGTGCGCGGATCCACACACCAGCAGACGAGGCCATTCCGTGAGCATTGCCTAGGCGAATACTGACCACCAGGTCCATTGCAATCGGGCACATAACCTCGTCCCTCACGCTCATTGATTGAAAGGATATCGGCCAGGGCCTTGGCCTGATGGCAACCGGTTACATTGCTTGGCTGTTGGCAATTGAACTGGCAGCCTTTGGTGAAGCAACACTTCTCCATGTTGCGGCACTCCAGATCATGACTGCATGGGGCACCACACATGTAACCGGTGCTTTGGGTGTACTGCGCTTGCTCGGGAGCTGGACAAATGCCTGGCTTCTGGAAGGTCAGCGTGCTGGGACAGCAGACACCGTAATCATTGCCCGATTCCACCATGCACTGGTAGAGTGGCGGGCATTGTGGTTTACCCGCATCCTGACCACACAAAAATGGCCTTACGCTGTCATCGATGGCCAAGGGAAGTCCGGCGGGGCAATAGTTGGCCAGAGAGCGTGCCTTCTTGCATGTGGGCAACGGCGGACAGGGCTCGGACTTACACTGCACTTCCTGCAGCTGACAGGACTGTCCATTGGGGCACTCGAGGCCATCGCAGGGATCACGGCAACGGCACACAGAGCAACCAGTCTGCGAATCTCGTGCAAATCCCGACGGGCAGAACATGCGACATGCCGAGGCGGCACAATGTGATGGCTCCTTGCACTGCACACCAGCTCGACTCGTATTCCGGGTGCCCGGCAACTCCACGCCGTACTCATCAATGCACCAACAATCTTCACCAGTTCGCTCGTTCCTGCACTGAATACTCTCGAATTCTCCACCCTTGCGACAACGTGGAATCCTCACAGCTCTAGCCGTACCACTTGGTAGAAGAGCCTTGGCACGGCGTGACTCCGCTCGCCTCAGATGCTGGCAGGCAGTCAAATTACCTGAAAAGGAGCAGCATAGGGGAGCTCAGTAAGTTGACATACTTTCATGTTGTTCAACTGCAAGCAACTATGCGAAGACAAAGTAGAAGACAGAGACAAGGAGAAAGAGAAAGAGAAAGAGAAAAACCCAACATCGACGTCAGTTTCACTTTTGCGAACGTGACGCGTTCGATACTCGTATGAATGAAAACAACAAATTCAAATTAAAAATTTATACAAATGGCAGTTGCCCACGGCATTTGTTGTTTAAATTGCTGTCTCAGTTGTTGTCTCAGGGCCAACATTGAGCGCTTTGTATGCGAATTGCGCACAGCTTTTGGCCAAAGCGGCGTATGCGCAATTTACTGAAATGGCCTGAACCATTAACGCCATTGGATGCTTGGATTCTGCCTTGTTTTCTGGTCATACGACTGCATAAGGCACAGTCATTGTCTATTGCTCGCTCAATGCTTATGTAATTGAGGTATCATCCCTCCACCTTCCCTCCATCTACCCCCTGCATTTTCTACACGCAACGATAGTTTTTTTTTTTTTTTTGGCATTTCGTAAAACCCCCGACGCGCTCACTGACTTTTGGCCATTGTTTTGGACAAAGCCACGTAATGCATTTGCCATGCACATTGCACTACAATTTACAATTGGATTAAACAACGGTTGACCTGGCCTTATCGAAGGCACTTCAATTCAGGTCGCAGTTAAGTCGTTCAGCTCTTAGTTCGTTAACTTGCCTCATTAGCTGAGAGGTCTACCGTTTCATGGTAGACTAAGCATCTCTAGACTTCCGACTTGTATTATTTTGTATTAGAATATTATAATAATTTGTCTTTGCTTGATAGATATAGATGTTTTTAGAATTTAAGTTAACGTTTTAAAGTTTAAATATTATAATGTTATATTTAGAAATAAATTTAAAATTATAATTATTATATTTGTTGTTGTTAAATTTTAATTTTTACTGCTGCGGCGCGCTTTAAAATATTAAATGTGATAATAAGAAACTAATAATATTTAATAGGTGAGAACATTTGCTAGAATATTTCTACTACATATGTATATGTTAATAACAAAATATTACATACTTTATGCATAATGGTTATATATCCCTCTACGGAGTATAAGAAGGAAGCACAAGCTAGGAAATACCATGAAGAATTTAACCAAAGCTATTTTGATTCCTCAATTTTTAATTAAATTATGCTTTCATCATTTAGATGGCATCAAGAAGACTAAGGAGCTATCACCAAAAGAAAGCAATATCATTTTATATACAACATTTTTTAAATATTGAGATATATCCTATCGTAAATATACATATATCTTAACATATAAGCATGTATAAAATTACAAATATTTTTTGTAAAATTATTTTTAAATTTCAGTTATATAAACTTGTCTTGGTCTTGGTTTGCATACAGCTCAGAGCTTCTTCTCTATCTAAAATTTCTGGATATCACGAGCTTATGATGCGACAGACATATAGACTCGTATGTACATCCGGTTTGCATCTACATTGTCAGCTTAATTGAAGTGAAGTATTTTTAACAGAAATTAAATGAAAGTTTACTGTTTTTTTTCTTTCATTTCCATCAGCTCTGTAATTTGATTAAGCATTTTGATGTTGATCGCGCTCAGCTTTCGGTTTTTTTTTTTTGTTTTGCTTTATGAATGAAAACAAAAAGCAATTAAATGAAAATAATGACGAAACATTGATGTGGGTAAGACTGCCTTTATTCTAGCTATAGGCCGCAATCAAGTTTGTCGCTTAAGTCTTTCGTTGTTCTGAGGCCGAAGCGTAACGAAAATGAAAACAAAAGACAGAGACAACGAACTCCCCGGGCAACTGGAACTAATACTATGAGGAGCAGCCGAAGTTGACCGACTGACACACTGTGTGGCAAAATAGCAAAGTTTCTTTGCTTTGCATCTGTGCATGTCTGCCTGTTTGTCTGTGCATTGTGTATGTACATATATATATATATATGTATATATGTATATATTGGTAACGGTTTGTGGCCGTACTATGTTTCAAGTTCGTGTTGTGAGTCTTTGGTGCGGCTAAGCGCTTTTTAATGATGCCGTGCTATATTTAGCG
Organism: Drosophila funebris; assembly: GCA_018901825.1. Lineage (NCBI taxonomy): Eukaryota > Metazoa > Arthropoda > Insecta > Diptera > Drosophilidae > Drosophila > Drosophila funebris. The sequence continues at coordinate 8,559,485 of JAEIFK010000678.1, read as the reverse complement.
CCTGAGTTCTGCACGAATTTGCCACACGCTAATTGCCCCATGCATTTTGCAATTGCAATTGACTTTTAATGAATCAGCGGCAAATGGCGAGCGTCTATCTAACTTGTTCCACATACCAAACGAAGGGTTCATTGACTGGCCAAAATAAAAAAATAAAAACCAAAAAAAAGCAGCAGAAAAAGAAAAGAAAAGTCATTGACATGATGCGTGGCTGTCCTGATTCTGGTTGCCTCCCTTTAGGCACTTCCACTTACCCGATGTACGCTTTGCATCGGCAGCTTGCAACAAGAGCAGCGACAGCAGCAGCAGGCAGCATGAAAAGAGTTTCAGCCAACGTTGATCACAGTGTTGGGCCATATTGAGGCGCAAGCATTCAAAATGTTGCCAAAAAAGATTTCCTGTTTGTGGCTGCAACAATGCCAGCAGCTGCAAAAGAGAGTTCACATTGAGTTAATATTAATGTGTGTGTGTGTGTGTGTGTGTGTATGCGTGTATAAGGCATGGCCAGCGAGACGCTTTGTCACGTTTGACGTCACACACTGGCGCTGAGCTTATGAGACCGAAACCGGGCATGAGAAATTCAAATTCAAATACATACTCAAATATGCATACAAATACTTTCACTAGCCGCGCGTTTACTCTACATTTTCTTTATTGTTTCTTTGTTTTGTTTGCGGTTAAAGAATTCAAGCAAATGCTATGTTTGGATGCATAATTTAGCTATGGTTTATTGTTGCGCAATAGGCAGTGCCAACGGAAGCCTTTTAGCCAGAGTTCACGATTGGGTCATGAACTGCACACATTTGTGACTTCTTTTGTCATTTGCTGTAATAATATCATTTATCAGCTCTCGTTGTTGTTGTTGATGGTGGTGACGCTGTTGTTGTTGTTGTTGTTGCCAGCGAAGACGAGTGATTAATCTGCGCTGTTGACGCTGTTGCGCTTTCACTTTGGCAAGCAGCAGCAGCAGCAGCAACAGCGGCAGCAGCAACTACAACAACTACTTCAACTGCCGCAAGTTGAGCATAAGGTGTGCACCATTTTTTTGCCAGCACTGTTCAAAATTCACTTTTTCGTACGTTTTCCGGTCCATTGAAAACGCAAGCCAGCTCAGCTTTAATGACAATGCCGCAGCCGCAATCAAAGTGGATTTTCACTAATTATGATGGCCAAGCAGTCAGCAGCTGGCCAACAGCTGATCAGAGTTAATAACACCTTTGGCATGGACAGTTGAAGAAGCAGTTTGTTGCTTAAGTCTTTTGTTTGCTTGCTTTTTTTGGGTGAAAATTTGTTTTGGTCTGAAAAATGTGCCATACTCATTTTTTCGTTCATTTCTTTTTTTTTACAAAGCAACACGGAACTACACGAAATGTATCAAGTAAAATTAACTGTACAAGCTTTTGGTCGGTTCAAGTTAACAGTCAGCGCAATCTTTTTAAGTATTTTCGTGTTTTTCTTTTCTTTTCTTTTTTTTTGGCAACTGTAACCCTAAACAAGGCCAGGAATGGACAGTACCTGAGGATCAGGCAGGGGGACAACATTTTCACTAATAACATTTCACGCCATGTCGCAGTACCGTTTTGAATAAAAAGCAAATACAAAGTTAACTTGAACTTGTGTCGGTACTGCGAATTTCCATAGATTTCACCATGACCAAAAACCTGTAAAAGAAACCTGGCCAAACTGTACAACTCTAGTTGGTGTTGCCGTTTTTGTTTTGTCATTGAAATGAAGCTAATGCGCTGGGAGAGGGTTTGACCCTGTCACATTAACTCCCATGCTATGCTTGGCCTGCCTTAAACCGTATGACAGTTAGTAGAGTGTAAAGTTTAACGATTGGCAAAATGAGGTCACATGTTAGCCATGTTATGGATATGCATTAGCATGCGTGGGCCGAGACAAAAACAAAAACCATGAATGGGTTTTTCTTTTAAACAAGTACTGACAGTTCTACATTTGGGAACCGTCGACACTTATCTCCTATTTAAGTTGTTTAAAGCTGTTCCAATTTCTGTACGGTCTCTCTATACAGCTGACTCATGCCTGGATTTTCGGCAGTTTTCGACGTAGTTTTTTTTTTCCTTCTTCTTGTTGTTGTTTTGCACAGTTTTCTGCTACAGTTATTATTGCGTGTGCAGTCACTTGCGAAATGTTCCAGCTCGGGCTATAACTTGACTTGGTCTAAATAACGGTGGGCCGTCGCTTTACTTATAACTTTACTTATTTTTGGATACCTAATGATGTTACCATTTATGATTTTTTTTGGTTTTATTGCGTAATAAGCGTAATAACTGTTTCAGTAAATGATTTCGCTTATTTCGCTGAGTTTGCAGTATTAAATAATTTAATTATTTTCTAGAATATTTCATTAAGTTTTTGGGAATATTTTTTCTATTTTATTTGTAAATTTTTAAAACAAATTTAAATATGAATTAAGCTCAATTTGTTTGTTAACTAATAAAGCAACGCCCGCAATCGAGTGTGGGTGAATTAAATGCCAAAAGATTACCTTGAGCTCAACCTCATTGGCTCATTTACAGATTGAACTGTACAGATATTTGAGATTTTTTAACTTTGATTAGCTGCGACGAGTGTCACATAAATTCCCAGTTTCGATTTCAATTTCAAACTCAATCTATAGAGTGGGGACATTGCTCAACAAACCTGTTCACCTGGAGTTAGATCAGATGAGTTATGGTGTGACTGCAGCTAATCCAATAAAAAGTGAAATCCAAGAGCCTTTTCAGATGTGTTGAGTTATTATTTTTATTTTTTTTCTTAATTATTTAGTTTGTGCTTTAATCCAAGTGCACAGATTTACGGTATGCGCCTTAGTTTAGCGCTGGATTTTTTATTAGCAATTTTCACAATTTCACTGAGCTCACACACGCACATACAGACGAACTGCTAAATTTGATTTTCACTTTGAATTTCTTCGGCGATACAGCAACGGAACAACAACAACAACAACAACAAAAAACTCTCTCGTAACGTTTGTAGGTTTTTATATTATTTTGCGGCATCCAATTTAAATTCGCGTGCGACTTGAACGACGAACGTTGCTCATTTGAGCTGGCGATGGTGCACCACGGTTGGTAGTAGCAGTGGTGTTTGGTGGTGCTGGTTACTCGCCTCGGTTGATGTTCGATCCAACATGTTGGCGCTGTTGAGAGACACTATTCGAAATTCGAGTAATAACTCACATGTCACATTTCGAAGTTTTAATTTTTGGCTTTTGAAACTGGTTGCAATAGCTCGCTCATGGTTCAATTGTACGCACCATCTACCTTTGGTAGATTCTCGGTTGATTCATAAAGTTCAGTTAATGGCATTATTATTGCGAGTATGGGGGCCCACTTAACCTAGTGCGTGACAGCCTTCGGCCGGACAGAATTAGCTTTGGACTCGGGTAAAACCGTAGATTTGCGTACCTCGCGGCTCAGCTCAGCTGAGTCAGTTCGACGTCAGTCACATCCAAGGGCATTGATTTATGACGGAATGTTGACGAAAACAATTATGTTTTGCAGCATCTGCTGCTCAGCTACAGCTTCCGCTTCACTTGGGTTTCGTCCGCTTTTGCCATATTTTCAATGACTTTCATCTTTAATTTTATTAATAAAAAACGTCTCCGTTTCCCTCAGCGAGGCCATCATTAAATTAAGTGCCGCGCATGAAGTTCCGTCTCAAAGAAAGTCACAGAGGCACCGAATATACATACAAACAACAGTGTGAAAGGCAAGGGTAATATTTTAGCAGGGTGTACATAAACTAAAAATCTCGTTAAGTATATTAACAGTTTTCCATTCAAATATATATTAAACTTAATATAAATTGTAGTTAATATTTTATATAGTATTCCTTTCATTCCTTAGTTCTATTAGTATTCGCTTCAGCAGTCCAAACAGAGCAGTTGCCGGCTTACAACTTGCCTGACGTCTTCGGAGCTGAAAGTGAAAGTTCTGTGAAAGATACGATGCGATGCGAGGCGCAAGTCGGTCAATATCACACTGATGCTAACAAGTTATTCACTAATCAAATAAAAATAAATAAAGAAAAAAACAATTTGCAAAAAGTATAAAAGCCATTTTCATTGCATAATTTTGTTCAGTTTTTTTTATTGGTTTTTAATAAACTAAAATAATTGTTTATATATATATATATATATATATATATATATATTTATTAATTACTTTTATCTATTTGTGTATTTTGTTAAAGAATATTAAAACTGTGGGACTAAAAACAAGTCTTTCGTACCGAGTTGTTAATTTCTTTGATTCACGTTTCTCTTACGTTCGGGCAGGACATAATCGGCAGACAAGTATTTGGGTTAATAAAAAAGCATTTTTCTTACAATTGAAATTGGAATTGAAAACATTTTGTGAATTAGTGTATGTGTTGGCTTGAAGAACTTTACAATTAGTGGGATAATCTGAATTATTATAGACCAACATGTGAAAAGTGTCTTTTAGTTTTCGATATATATATATATATATTAAAAGTTGAGAAGTGCCTTTTGATTTAGTGTCTTTGTTCATTTGTAGTTACAATGTGCATTCATTGTTGTATTGTTGCTGTTAGTTTGCTCAAATTTGTTATCCAAGTGGAAACCTTACTATTAGTTTGCGATGTTCGTTCAATTCAATTCAAATTAATTTGTAGTTTGCATCCCATAAACTAAGTGACATTTCTGATTTGTATTGAGGGCGTTTTTCCTATGATTACTATGTGTATTTATATTTATATATATATATATAATTTACGTATGTATATTTAGTTTTTATTTACAGATACATTTGTGTTTGCCATTTGTTCATTTGTTGTAAATGTTTGCTCAAAACAAGATACTTTCGTACTTTTCCCATTATTAAATCTGTCAATTATGAATGAACACAGTATAATCTGCAAGATTTCCACGTACATTTTTTTTATAAACATCACTTTTTTTTTTGTTTGTTTTTGTTTTTGCTAAAAATGAATTAAATGTCTTTTGTTGTTGCTAGCAAATAAAAGAACAATTGCATAAATCAATTTTAACAACGCGCTTAAGATACATATACATACATATGAATGTATATATAGCTATATGGATATATATCCATATATATGCATATAAAAAAAGGGACCTACAGCTGGGGTTGCTAAAAAATAGTTTACATTTTCGGTATAAATAATAAATAAAACATTTACAACTATTTGCAATGCTAATGCCCTATGAACTATATTAAATTGTATATAACTTGTATATAAATATGTCGTTTTGCTAAAAATTATTATTATTAATATTTAATTATAATTATTATTTGCATCGCTTTTCATATTTGTTTAGGGTATTAGACTAATTGCATTAAAATAATAATAACTGCGGATTATCAACTTGCTAGATGCTGGCTATTTGTGGGTGTGTTTCATGTGTGTGTGTGTGTGTTGAATAGACAAAGAAAGTCAGAGCAAATACGCTTAAGATCTAATAACTAATTGTACACATTATAATAGCTATTATCATCTTTAATGTGTCTCTATTTTATGTACAACTGTCTGGATGTTGGCTCTGCTTGCGTTTCGATTTTGGCTCCTTGGGGTTCACCTCGACCGATGGACGACGCGGATTACCAAGGGTGACTAAAGCGCTGGCCACGGCCAGTCCGGCCGATTGACCGGAAGCAGCTTGTGGTAGACCACCTAACATAGAAGAAACAGATACAGTGCGTTAATAGATCATCTTTTATATAAATATAAATACTAAATCAACGAACCCGTAGGTAGCCGGACTAGAAGCGAAAGCACTGCGGCTCTGTTTCCATTGCAGGGTTCTAAAGCAATTGGACTGGGACACTCCTGTAAATATAATTAATGCCATTATATATATGCCATTAACTTTGTACTCTTTCTTATTACCTTTTTACGTTTCTTGGACATGTTACTGATGCCTTCCAGCGGCAAACTCAAATCAATACTCTCTCTGGTTTCAATGTCAACCAGCACCTGAATTGTGAATTGTGAAACAAGATTAGCATAGCAAATAAGTAGCCATAAATTGGTTGAACTACCTGTGAAAATGGTCGGCTGGCCATTTGTTCCATTTCGACGAATAAACGCTGACGGCGCCGAAACATATCATATTTTTGCTTAATTTTCCATAGTACGGCAGCCATGAGGAGCAGCAGAAGGAAGCATGATGAGAATGTGATGAAAAACTGCTGTAGATTGAGTTTGGGATACTGCGAGAACGCGATCTGAATCCAAATTGGCGGCTGAAAGTCGTGCACAAACACATAGAAGGTGGTCAGTGAGATATTATCAATCGGAATGTTGCCAAATTGAAAATCAGTTTTGGGAAAACGATGACGGAACGTGGAGCAGTTGATGCCAACCAAAAGGAGTCTTTCTGGTAAACCGACACGCTTCACCGATATGTCCATTTTGGCTGGCACACTACACGTTATCGTAAAGTCCGCATCGATATCCGGTTTCACAGGTGAATTGCGAAAATTGATTTGCGTAAAGTGTCGATCTTCTTTCTTGGACAGATTGAACGTGAACTGATAGTCAATGGTTAGTTCATAGTAACACGATCCTCTCAGCGGATCACCAATGTAATGATTCTGCGAGTCGCATTTCTCGCAATGATCACCCACAATGCCCTTGGTGTTGCAATAGCATTTGCCCGTATCCGGATGACAATAGTCGCCTTGGTTATTGCACTGACAGTGCTGACACTCGCCGCCATTGATGGCATTGCCCCAGTACCCAGTGCGGCATTTCTCACAGTGCACACCGATGGTTAAATTGTTGCATGGCTGCTCGCAGTGCTGCTGATCATTGCAATAGGAATGGCCATTGCAATTGCAGCGTGGACAAGATGTAAAGAACCAGTGCTTTAGTGCGCACTCAGACTGATCATACGGCGACAACGCGCCGCCAACAACACACTTGCCCAAGCCCGTGTTGGAGCCGTTGTCGCACCAGCCGCACGCCGGATCATCCAAACACTGCTGGCAGCTATTGTAGTAACCGCACTGTGCACTGGATAGGGCTGTGGTGGTGCCAGCGCTAAGAGCATTTATTGGCGCTGATCGGCATTTGGATGTGAATGTGGTCCACTCACGACACTGGCCATACGGGAAGCTTGCCGTATATGCATTGCGATCGACACATCGCTGCTCATTCTGACACCAGATGCACTCATCCTCCGTGCAATTGTGGCAATTGGTTTGAGCGGTACATGTTGCCCGGCAGAGAGTGGCATCGTGGAATGTCCGATTTAATGGTAATCCTGAACCAGTTATATAGCTGCGGCAACGATTCGACTCCGGATCCCACTTGCAGGCCGCATTCGACATGCAGGCGCGACAATTGTGCAATTGCTCGCAGGTCGACTGCACCAAATGATCCTCAATTTTCGGGCAGCTATCCAGACGCTTGACATTGAGTGGTGGCGCCGCAGTCATTGCTGGATGTACATGCATTGAGCCCTGATGAGTTGAAGTTGACGAGTCGGCGTAGAATATGGACGCAACCGAGGTGGTTTCACGGCATCTATCCTTGCTGCAGACACCATTGCCGCAGTAGGTGCACTCAAAGGCGGTTGAGATACACGACTGACAGTTGTTAAGCTCTTGGCAATGTAGCACATGATGCAGATGCTCCGAAGTCATAGTTATGCGACTCTTGGAAGGGCAGGCCACATAATCATATTGCTCGCGCCCATAGATTGCCGAACGTTGTATTCTCATTATATTTATGCAGCGACTCAGTTGCACATCCCAAATGCACTTGACGCCGGGACGTGCACTAGTGCATTTCTCCTGTTTGGTGTAGTAGCTGCAGTACCCAGCATTAAAGCGCAGCATGTCATTCAGCATTTGGCCATTGAATCCACCGTAGATATACAGTGCATCCTCAAAGACCACCGAACTGTGGCCGAATCGTGCCAAATCAGTTTGCAAGTGGGCGGGCATTTGATGCATATGCCAGGAATCACAGTACACATCGTAGATGAGCAAATCTTGGCTGTAGCACTTGGCGCCATAGCTCTGTGAAGTATCATTGTGCGTGTTGCCGCCAAAGACCATCATCAAGCCGGGATTCACAAAGTTAGCCGTGTGCAGAAGCCGTGCACTGGGCGCCGACGACAAAAGCTTCCATATGCGAGTGGAAGGATCATAGGCAAACAATCGTGAGCTTAACACCTGGCTGGCATCACTTTCCGACACAATGCCGCCATAGATGTAAAGCTTTTCCGTTAACAAATCGTAGGCGGCGCTATGTCCATATCCTCCCTTTACCACATAGCCATAGGTCTCAACGATCTTCCACTCGCGGGTGTTAAAGTTGAATTCCTGTACCGTATTCAGGTAGCCGTATTTTGATGAATGGCCAAATATTACCACCATGTACTGATAGTTATTTTTATCTCCGAATCCGGGCACCAATGATGCTGTGTGTCCGACCACATGCAGCGGTCCGCACATAGAATAGGTATTATTGCAGGGCTCTGTCTTGACGGTGACATTCTCCCATGACTTGGCCGAGACATCGAAGGCCCACAGTTCGTTGGTAATTCCCTGGCCTTTGACAACGCCGCCATACATGAAGATTTTATCGCCATACATAACTGTAGAGGCGCCATACCGCTTCTCGGGCGTGACGGTACCATCTTCTGGATGCATTGTTTCCCACACATTGCCATTGAAGTCGTAAGTGCTCATTAGCTCGCCACGTCCATATGACTCGCCGCCAATGATGTGAAGAGTGTCGCGCCAAACTGCGGCGCCATGCGACGCGCTGCCTGATGGGGCAACCGAGTGCTTGGGATGCACAGTGCTCCAAACACCGTGTGCTCGCAACTGGCCGCAATCATCGCCACCATAATCATCATTGCATTCACATCTAATCAACAACAGAACAGAATGCCAACGTAAGTGATGAGGATAACTTGGAGAAACACTTCGAAACCTACCGCTCCTTATCCATCTTACAAATGCCATGACCACGCGACTCTGTGCAGTTGTTGGGACAGGCAGCCACATTGCAGGCCTCGCCTCTGTACATGGGATCGCATAGACAGTCGCCCTCGCTGCACGTTCCATGTCCAGAGCATTCCACATCTGGGAAACATGGTACAATTTTATTTTTATAAAGTTAATTTTAGATTCTATGTACTTACCATCTGAGTCTGTGGGACAGCCGTTCATCTTGTATGTTAGATTAAAGCCGGACATGTTATAGGCATCATCGCTGAAGAAGTGTAGCAGTGCTGTGCCCGATCTTGCGATGACCTGAGGCACTCGGCGTATGGAAAAGTTGCCCCTATACATGAGACCACTGCAAAGAGACAGATTAAAGAGGATATGTAAAATTCGATTTGGTTGGTACAGTGTCAATTAGTGGGACTTACCTGAACACCGCCAGGAGCGGCGAATCAACGCTGTCGCCATCATATATATATAAATGATCCCAGCCGCATTCGGTGGCAAAATCGCGCAGGTGAATACGTATATTGGCGGCACGTGAGGGGTTAGCGCTGTGACGGCGACCCCAATGCGGGTGATGGGCGTCAATTAACCAACTGCATTTTACACTCACCGAATAGTTGCCCCAGCCATCGTGTATGGTGCCCATGGGATGATACATCCTATTGTTGCACAATACAAAATAAAATAAAAAGGGAGAAAGAGAGAGAGAGAGATGGAAAATTCGTAAAATAAATCAATTTTGCCAGCTTTGATGCGGCATCACTTGGCATAAATTCAGGCTCGCAATTACATATGTAAATTGTGGCCAGATGCTGATGATGCTGCTGTTACTGCCAAGATAATTGAATTTGCCAGCGAACGCAAACGCAAGCTTTATTCAATTGATGCACACAATGAGAATATGAGAATATGGGTATGAGAGTGAGAAGATGGCGAGGAAAAGTAGCGATTGAAGAATGCGGAATATGGAATGAACATCAGAAGCACCGCAACTGCACTTGCAACGTGATTCCTCATTCAACGGATTGCCACAAGCAACGGTCTTTGCTGTTGTTATTGTTATTGTTTTTGTTTTCCTTTTTCATTTTGTTATTGTTATTATAGTGGCAGGTTCGTAGGGTAGTCATTTAAAAATAACTACTTTATTTTAATTCAGCGCCTTACACTTACGTGAACTGTTTTTCAAACCCTTAAGCAAAACGAAAACCGACTACAGACACAAAGTATACACACATACAGTGTATACTCATAGTTGATGGCCTGCTAGCAACCCCTACGCATACCAAGTATTTTCAAATATTTACTGTCTGTCTGATAGATCACATATACATACATACATATTATATATTATAACGTAGTAATTTGGTATATCATATTTCAATATCGTAAAGATAACGCTTTTAGAACATGCTTAATTTGGCATACAGAAGAGTTTATTATTTCGCTTCGCATAAATTTATATCAGGTTGGATTTTTAATCCTAGTCGTAATCTGACATCATCGGAAAATTCACTCTTTTGCATAAAAACCTATAGAAATTTCCCGAAAAATGCAGACGGTTATATTCCAAATAATATTCGTACTATATATACAAACATGATACATGCATAAAACGACGCAAAAAGTATTTGTCACATTATATATCCATATAATTCACAACTAGTTTATGTGACGTATCTATAAAACGTTTTCTTTTTATATTTTCAGTTGCAGTATAGTGCGTAAAATTAAACAGAACGAGGATCTGGTAATTGTGTGTTGACTACATTTAAAGAAGGAAATTTTTTCGACGCGACTGAAGGGCGGACGAGTTCAGTTGTTGGCCGAAACTAAACTGATAAGAAAACGCTTGTATTGCTGATAAGCGCTAGCCCGATTAAAGCTACGGGCTATCAACTGTAAATCGCAAAACTAAATAAGCATTTAGGTAAGTGAACGTACATATATAATATAATATAATTGTATAAATATATACATGTTGATGTCTCATATATCGTAACAATGACAATCGGTCAATGGAGAAAGAAAACAGCAAAGCTTCTAAATCAACTTGCCACACTCAGTGTCAGTGCAACAACAAGCAACGTTGAAAGAAAACCACCCGCTGAAGCATTCTCCCGAACGGTTGTTATTGTCAAGACAGAAATGCCCTTATCGAGTCTACACTGTTTAAATACCCGTCATTAAGAAACATAAACAAAGGAGTCTTACGTGCGTTATGATGTGAGCTTATGAGCAATTGCAAACTTCTGATTAGAAATAGGTGAAAGAAATTGTGTTTCAAGTTGCACACGGAATGATTTAGTTACAGCATGAAGCTGGTGGCAGTCAGGTTCAAAGTCAAGACAGGTAATTAAATCAGACAATATAATAATTGGAAGTGAGGATAGTGAAGAGGGCTTCAGAAATAGCCAATTGGCCAGAGTACTGTCTGTATAATGAAAGCATAGAATGGAAAGGAGAAAAAGCAGAAAGAAAGAGAACAGAAACGGGAACCAGTCTAACGAGAATGGACAGCAGCAGCAGCTCAAACTAAACCGTTGCTTGACACAAATAGGCCAGGCCACAAAAGAGTGCAAAGCTGATTGAATAATATATTTCAACGTTGATTTCGACTTAGTGTTAGTGTTGTTTGCTATGAATCATACAGCGACAACGATAACTAAATTGGCCTATTTGGATGGCGGGAGGGGGACAGAGCGTCCCGTTATTAACTTACCGTACTTTGCCGCCACAGAACTGGCAAGCGGGTCCCTGCCAGCCATCGGCGCATATGCATTGCCCATCCAGGCACTGTCCTTCGTTCTGACAAGGATTTGTTGTGCAGTTGTATGCGCTGGCGCTACGCAATCCGCTGAAACATCCATGGAAGAGCAGCAGTGATAGCAGTAAAAAACATTTTCGCCTGTATTTGGCGTTGAATGTGGGCGTTGTGCTGTCACAATGCAGTCTCTGATACTGATCTTGTTGTTGTTGCGTGTTTATATCAACAACGCCAATGTTGTTGGAGTAGCTGCACCCGTTGTTGCTGTATTCAGAATTGGATTGGCTATCTTTATGATTTGAGCAGGATTTTAGTAAATATCGCGACCTTTGTTTGTTTTTTGTGGATGTAGATGAGAGCTTATGCTTATTTCCCGCATGCTCCACCAAGCACATTTTTCACTTTGCTGCTGCTTTGTCGCCTACTATTTTTATTGAATTTTCACACACACGAATGCGAATGCAACTTCTTCGATTTTCGCAGAGCTCGCATTGTGAACTGCCTATCGTACAATTCAAACGCTCTTAATGCACAGCATAAAGTGCAGGCTTAACACCAAAGGAACACACAAATTGCACAACCTGATGGCAAATATGAAAAAAGAAAACAGTCGTATTAACTACAGAGCAAAAACAATATATACTAGTCGATAGAACTGCAAATCGGTCGACGATTAATCAGGGAGGCAAGCCGATTGTCTATTATAAGATAACCTTTTCCAACACTTGATGGCCAACAACTTTGTTATCGATATGAGTATAAATTTAATTCAATTTTAAGTTTTGAATACTTTAGGTATTATATGGCATACTTATGTGACAAATCGTCTACATTAAATTAATTTATATGAAATGTCTGAAAATTGAAAAGAAAGAAATTTAAAATAAATCAAATATGAAGTGTTGATAAACATCGAAAGCAGACAAGTTAATGTTTAATTTTTAATTTACATCTCACGATGTAAAACTTAAACTCACGATATTATCCCGCATATAATAATTAAACATAATTAATTAGAATTTTAGTAGAATACGCAATTTGTACAGCTTTTTACAAGTTTCAAATATCTATACCGGCAAAGCCGTCGAGAAAATGTTATTTGTTATACAGCGTAGTATTGTAGCCCTGCTTGTATAACGCCATCTGTCCTATGTTATGACTAGAGGCACTATGCTGTAAAATTCAAACTGAGCCACTGCAATTCTGGCCTTGGTTCGCAATTATGCAGTAGAAAAGTATTTAGTAGATATATAAAATCATTTTCTTGCAATATGTATTGTAAAATACAGTATTTTCTTTGGTTAAAAGAAAATACAAATACCTACTAATTTTGTTGATCTGTTAACTAAATGTTAATTAGTATATTCCTTTTAGTACTATAACAATTGGCGACTGATTGCGACAGTGTAGCCCTTGTATGCGTTATAAACGCATACGAACTTTCTCTTATTAATTTCGCAATTTATCGTAATTAGTGGAATTGCTGACTTAAAGTAGAATTTATTTAGATGAATTCTTATTGTGAGCTTGTAATGCAAACTTAAAAGGCTGTTCTATTGTGGGATCCCTCCATTTTAACATATCAGTGCGTGTAAGACAAAAAATCAATACGTTACAAATGTACAACAGACAGTTGCCCGTTGTGAATTGCTGCACGCTACACAACGAGCGCGTAAATTCCGTCAGTTTGACAGTTTCAGTTTAGTTTCAGTTTCAGTGATAAGAAATGCGGATATATGGCGCAAGCGCGCTCTTTACGTGAATACTCTGGGCTGGCTTCCTATAATTTACAGGAGTAAAGCTTCAGCAGTCGACGTTCGGAACTCGCTGTGCACGGTGCTTTGTGCTTGTTGCTATTAGTATTTCGCGTTTGTGCCGCTGCATGTGCGTGCATGTGTGTGTGCCCGTGTGTGTGTGTGCGTGTCTGTGTGCCAATGTATGAATCAGTGAGAAAAATAAATACATATGAAACATACACATAGAACATTAGCTTTAACAATTTGCCGAAACCCGCAATCAACTTATGCAAACCGAAATTGCATATCGATAATTAGATTGACAATAGCGAACAGCATTAGCAGCAAAGGAACAACCGCCACAGCAACAAAACAAACCCCAGCAGCAGCAGCCGTAGTCGATGTCGCCGTCGCAGCGCAGGTGAGTTGCGGAATTTTGTTATAATGCAGCAGCAGCAGCCGTAGCAGCAGCGTAAGTTTAGCCCCTTGGGATTTTGGGTGGTGGATTTACCATCGCAGACACCACACCGAATGTCTATACATGCGATGCGGGAGTTTTGTTTGTTTGTTGTTACTTTTGTTGTTGTAGTTGTGGCAACGACGACACTTTGGCTGATGATTGCTATTCGACGAAATGAGGAAATTCTCGCTCGTTATATTGTTTTATTTACATACATATATCGACTTTTCTCGCATTTATTTAGCTTTGTGTTGAATTCCAAATGATGGTTTCAAAATGTAACGAATTTGCTAAGTCAGAGTTACTGGCAGAGTATTTTCGATTAATCCGCCTAACATAACAATGAAAATCGATTGGCATTGGCATTTCTTTCGTTTTCATTTTCGTTTTCGTAATCGAACGCTGGAGTGTTTTAGGATAGGGAACGGGAGCGTCAGCTTTTTGGGAGCAAAGTAATCATAAACACACGTCTAAAAAAAGCCACGCACAATAGGAGCACCTTATGCGTGCTCAAAGCTTAAATTCTTTGGCTGTTTGCATAAAAAACAACAACAAAGCCGCAGTTTGCATGCAGTCGGCAGACGCTATCTTCTGTTATGTGTGCAGGTTAATAGCAGCGTTTGTGGAACGTGTCCACAATTTGCAATGTTAAATGTGTCTAAGCATGTACTTATTACATGCTTGCATAGATACATAGTATATACGCTGTGCGTCCGGCAATTTCTCACTTTGTATAATTTCAATGACGCTGCTTACGTCGACGCCGACGGCGACGTCAACGCCAACGCCAACGCATGGCCCCCATTTCTTGCTCTTGATCCGCTTCTTTCCTCATTCTTGGTCTTCGTTGCTCTTTGAGAAATTATTTTTAAATTTGATGTGTCGTTGTTGTACTATCTGTTGTTGTTGTTGTTGTTCTTGCTTTTGCTGCTTGCTCTCAAGGTCGTTACATTTGTTTTATTTATTTCTATGCTCGGTTTCGTTTTATGTTTTTTTTTTTTTGCATTATATAATTTGAGTTGCGTCGCGGAGGACGACGCATTGCTGTTTGGCGGTTTCTGTGGCAAGTTCAAGTGCAATGTGTGGGTCTACCTCCCGTATAGCTCCCCCATTTAGCTCCCACGTTCTTGTGGTTAGCAGCAAATGTTTTGCCAATAATTTTGCCAATGGCAATAAGCGTCGTCGCATTTTATTTATTTATTATTATTTTTTCTTATTGTCGTTGGCAGTCATTTTTGGCAACAGCAACAACAGGCAGTAAGTAATGAATAATGTTAAGATACGGCTCACAAAGGCAAGCATAATATAACAAATATAATTGGACAACAACAAGATATCTTCTACTCGAGTACTTGATTAATATCTGCATAACATTTATAAGGATCTTGTCAACTAGTTACTAAGAGCGAAAGCATCAGCTTACATTTGCATAACTTTATAATTCACTTGTTGTCAATTTAATGTGTATATAGGGTATAGAAAAGAAAACCCGCCACAACAATAACACGCACTCGTTGCTGTGTGTGAAGCGCCACTGAGGCGCACAATTTTCCAACATACGACATCGGAGGAGTGGGGTTGGTTAAAGTAGAAACAAATTATACGACACCACACCCCAGCATAAAGTCAATAAACAAGAGCCAGAAACAACAACAACAACAAGAACAACAGAAACAACAACGGCTACAACATTGCAACCCGACAGCTTTTATATTTCCCAGTGCGTTCGGTTCGCAAAGCTCAGTGCACAACACATTTAACCTACCCGACAAAACACAAAACACCCATCTCCCCCAGAAAGTAACCAAACCCATCTTTTCCACTCCTCTAGACAGGACAAAGGCTGCTTTGTCTCACACCCCCTGTCGCTTGTCCCCTGTCCTCTATCCTCTGTCCTCTGTTTTTGTTGTATTTGTCAGAGTTGCTTTTCCTTGCTGTCATTTATTTCGTCATTTATGCAAAACTTTATTGCTTTCTCTTGTATTGCGGCGAGTTCTTTGCGATTTCATTGACAGCACAGAGTGGCTATTGGCCAGATTCAGCTTTAAATGCGCCAATTAAGTGCATGCAAGTAACTTTAATGGAACTGCTTTAATCAAATATTTGTCGCATATGTGTTAGCGTGTTGTTAATTCAAGTCTAGGGGCACCGCGAGTGCACGATTAGAACGTGGTCCGCAATTTCAACTGCCACATTCGTTCATTTCGGTAGCGCTTTGAACTCCTTTAAGCCAAGCAACAATAACAATATTCAAACGTTAAGATCATTATGCGCAAATGAGGGGAGAAGGGCAAAAGCTACTTAGATCTTTGTCGCTGTGGTAGGCATCTTAGTTTCTTTGGCGACATGCAAGCAACTTACAAGTCGTGTTTAGTTTCTGCTTTTACTTTGGCCCATGATATGTATTATGCATGGCTGCATTTTCATTACGCAGAGCTGAACTAGTTTAAAGCAGCTCAAGGACGCGCGGCTCGACATCCCTGGCCTGACATGTCATCGTCAACAACATCAACGAAAGATGCCTAAAGAATCGTCGGGTCGTTAAGAAAAATAAATAAATAATAGGAAAATATTATGCTATAAATTCAAAACGGAGCTATAGGTCAATTAATGACACAGATACAAAGCATAAAAGAAATAACTAACAAGTCTGTGCTCTGATCAGTAAACCAAGCAAGCTTAGCCCGGTTTCAGTTAGCTGAATAATATATTAGAAATAAATAACTAAAAATTAATAAAGAGTTAAATAAGCAGCAGTAAAAATTTGTATTATTTTATGAATCCTTAAATTATAATGTGTTTCTCTGCTCTCCTTTCGGGCAATTCTAATGAATTCGCACATAAAGTGTTGGCTTAAATAAATTGGTTTTAAGTAATATTTCGCAATAAACTCAACTGAGTTCGTTTCATATGAAAATTCTGGCATTATTGACTTAAATGTCACTGTACTACTTTACCATTAAAAGGTTTTTAATAATATTTCCAAAAAGATTATTGCTTACTCGTTTATGCTTTTTGCTGGAATCCATAATGCATTTCTTAAGAATTTGCAAATGGATTCTTGGTTTAAATAAACACATTGAAGATATCTGAATTGAAATGTAATAAACCCATTCTTTCGTTCTTGAGTTGAGGCGACTGAAAAGTCGTTTTCCTTGTAACTGGGCCCACACAACAGCAACAGACGAAGAAACAATGTTGGCGCAAAGCTCTTGGCCAGAATAAAAGCAACATAAGCGCCTTAAATGCGTGGTGCGTACAATGGAGCGTATGCTTAATCCTATTTTCGCAGTTTAATTGCGGAAGTGAGCAGAGCGAGTCAGAGTATATAAAAAAGAGAGAGAGCGAGAAAGACAGCAGCAGTGAAAACGAAACAAAGCAAAACAAAACTAATGTCAAACTTATGTGGAACCTCTAATCTAGGGTTTATGCATGCTTGTGCGGGAGCGTTAGTGCGTCGATTTCCACATAATTAAATTCGAATGTCAGGGACGTAACACCACCCTCAAGACCTGCTGCACCGGGCCTTGACGTAAATTTGTTCCTATATTCCCAAAAGTAAAATTGTCTGTGATATCTACACCTCCAAATTCTTGTATCCCCTAAACTATGTATACTATGCCCGTTTCTTCCCTTAGCCCTACATTATAAACTACTACCTTCCGATTAGATTAAGCAGCCTTAAAGGTAGCAGGGCACTAATCTGTACATATTTCCTTTAATAATAAAAAAATAAAAATAAATAAATAAAAAAAGGGACGTAACAAAAAGTATTGCCTACTTCGCAGCGCAAAGTCGAAACTTTTTGTTGCCTACTTTTAAGTGTCGTGCAATATTTAACTTCGCCCGTCTACATTGGACATTTAATTTTTGGCAGACAGCAGGAGAGCCAACCAAGGACAAGGTTGACTCGGGCTGTTGTTGTTGTTGCTATTGTTATTGTTACTGGTTAAATGCACAATCCATGTAAACTGCACACCACACACCTGCAGCAATTGCACGTGACAAGTGGGAACTGTCTAGCACTTTCGGACTGTTTTGACACTTCGACAGTTTTCCGACAGCGATTTCATGAATTTTGCCAGCTTTTGCACATTATAAAAGCCCTGAAACGGTGAACGAGTGTTGAAGAAGTAGAGAGATAATGTGCTTGGACAAAGCAGTTTGTATAAATTTAAAGCAGACATATATGTATATACCCTTGTATAACAGGGTGTAAGCGTATAACTGCTTGGCTTCTGGCTGTGTGTGTGTGTGTGTGTGTGTGTGTGTGTATGTGTATGTGTGCTATAAAAGTGGAGAAAGTAACACGTACGAAATATGGCTCGTGGCATTCGTATGTGCAATCATTCGTAGCATTGTCGTGGCTTTGCTTTGATTGTTCGACAGTTAGACACTCAAGAAGCAATACACCGAAGCAAAAGGACTGGAGACCTTGGCTTGTAATTGAAATTTAATACACCGAACAACAAAAATAGTCACTATAGCAATAGAAGAAGACCAAAAGTGAGTTATCAATATTTAAACAGGCAGTGTTTCAATGAAGACAAGCAACAAAAGTTATTTGTATCAGCGCAGTGTCTCAATGCTGTCAATGCTTTCCAGAGGTGATTAGATGCTGACAGCTTCCAATGTTGACAATGTTGGGGTTGTGCGGAGATGGGAAGAATGAATGTCCCCTTAGGCGTGTACTCAATCAAAAACTGTATATCATATGACAAATTCAATCAGACAAAGCACACGACATAATTGAAGTGTATGCACAGCCTGCGGCATTACGTTGCCCAAGACAAATGTAGATGTTGACTTGCTGCCTACACACAGACACATTCACGCACACATGTATAAATACGCATATAGCAAATACTAAAAGCCAGACGATAACATCAGCAACATCACATCAATTATTCAAGCACATTTTGAAACATTCTGATGCACAGCTAAAGAGCAATAGAGTAAGAGAAAGAAAGTAAAACAGACAGACAGACAGAGGCAGAAAAGAGAGAGAGAGAGAGTCAGAGAGTCAGAGAGAGAGAGAGAGTTAGACAAACATAAGCTGACAAACTTTTAGAACTATTGAAACGAGCAAGCAACTTTTAACAATTTATAGAATTTTTTTTTAATTTCATATTGCATAAGTTTTATCGTGTTGTCTGTGTCTGTTGTATGTGTGTGTGTGTGTGCTTGTGCGTGTGAATGGGTTATCGCTGCCAATGGTAGATAGAACATGTGCGATGACATGTACACTTGCTACTCTAGGCAACTTTGTCCACTTACCGCTAATATCCAATTAGTGGCCCGGTCGTGCCCTGAAAAGTATGCTTCAAATTATGTTTGCTGCGTGTTGTGTGGTGCAATTTGTCAACCCTTAACTCAACTTATAAGCTATAGATGGCTAGCATATGCCACAACATGTACACACACACACACACACACACACACAGTTCGTAACCCGGGGCAAAGTTGGCTGCGTTCTTGATGATAAGGCAGCTCCCATGGCATTAAGTTTTATTGTAAATTAGTTATTGGCATGTTATACTAAACGATAATGAAACATCCCCAAACTTCTGCTCTCACTCTTATTTAGCAAAATGTGCGAGACGTAAATCAGCCAAGGAGGTGGAACAACAGCAACAGCAAGCAACAACAACTAGTTAGCTTTATTCTTCATGTGGTAGAAACGGAAGCCGAACTCGTAAAATGCATTTACACTTTGAACGCAACATCAACACAAAATGCGACTGCACAATACTATCGCTATCTTGGATGGGAAAGGTGCCAGATGATATACCCGAGGTAAGTCATTTACTTTAATGGTTCGGTCATTCCCGGCTGAAAAGCTATTAGAGCCCAAGTGGCTGTCCCCATGTTGGGCTGCTTTTCAATATTAATACAATAAATACTGACAATGTCCATTAAACTGTAGACCACTTTAAATTGCTGCCCCCACTATTAAGTACGACTGGCAACGGCCATTAGATCAGTAAACCAATGTGTAAGAGAGTGTAGAAGAGTCTGTTGTAGAATATGAACGTGACAATGCTTAAAACAGGGCCTAATGGATACGGATGAGGCTTAATACTGCTTGCTTAATAAAGAACATTAACCGTTAAGCTATAATTTAAAAGTCTACAGCAAAGGGTTATATTTAAAACGGGTGCTTAAATATAACAGCAACAAATATATGATGAACATCTGCATTCAATCCCAAACAATGTATTATTTAATGGGTCTGAAATGTAAACTTTCTTCTTCAACTTCTACGTCTACTTTTACTTTTACTTCTACTACTATTTTACATTTACTTCTACTACTATTTTACATTTACTTTTACTATAAGTATACTTCTACTTCTACTTCTACTTTTACTTCTACTTCTACTTCTACTTCTACTTCTACTTCTACTTCTACTTCTACTTCTGCTTCTGCTTCTGCTTCTGCTTCTACTTCTGCTTCTGCTTCTGCTTCTGCTTCTGCTTCTGCTTCTACTTCTACTTCTGCTTCTGCTTCTGCTTCTACTTCTTCTGCTTCTGCTTCTTCTGCTTCTGCTTCTGCTTCTGCTTCTGCTTCTGCTTCTGCTTCTGCTTCTACTTCTACTTCTTCTTCTTCTGCTTCTACTTCTACTTCTACTTCTACTTCTACTACTTCTACTTCTACTTCTACTTCTACTTCTACTTCTACTTCTACTACTTCTACTTCTACTTCTACTTCTACTTCTCAGTTAATGTTTTAATTATTTTTGGGCAACGGAGTTTTTCTACAGGGTATGCGCAAGGGCGACAACGAATAGATTGTTAAACTTTGATGGGGTTTATTTGGTATTGATCCAGTTTTTTCTATTTCACGGTTTTGTGTACACATGACTTAAGTGGTATGGCACACCGGAAGTGATAGATTCACAGCCGCCTCTTCAATGCTTGCGTCTATTTATAGGGCTCTTGTCGCGCTAGGGCTTAAAATTGATTTTATGAGTCTTGGCCAAGGTAATGTGGGTGGTATCCTGGTCCGTCTGGAGCCTTAACTTTTCCAATTATTATGAACTTTCAATGCTTGTGGAACACAAATGCCATATAATCCTTTTTATATTGAATATAAAAATCCAATCACGTTCAATGCATCGGCTCCCGATTCCTGTGTCTTCTGGCGCCAAATTAAAGTTGAGTGGGTACCTCAAGTGGTTAACTCCGTCAGTGTGCTTGTAACTGTACCCCATGCTCGAATCCTTTCCTTTCCCCTTTATCTTTCCCTATCATCGTTTGTCTGTTTGTCATTCAGCTTGGGCATTCGTCTGGGCAAATACCCTATAGAAGCAGTACTTGCCTGCGATTTATTTAACAGTTTTCAATTTCATTTTCAACACCCAACAATGCGTGCGTACGTGTATGTGTGTGTGTGTGTGTGTGTGTGTGTGTAAATGTGTGTATGTATTTGTATTTGTATGCGGTTAAGGGCACGTGTCGATTGTTGTTCTCATTCCCACTCGCAATACTAGCATTTCCATTTCCAATTCCATTTCCATTTTCATTCCCATTCCCCATTAGCCAAGAGCAATGAGGTTTCGTATTCTCGTTACGGCTTTGCAGCAATTTACGGCCGATAAGCTGCTGTTCTTATACCCTGTACACATATAAATAAACAGAGTGAGCATATTGAAATGACAACACTAGAAAGCGCATCTTTACTGTAAATTGATAATTAATAATTCTGCTTGATAATGTTTGTTCTTAAAGATACATTTATTCAAAAAGCAAACTTCAATACTCAGAATAAGTTGATTGAGCATACCCCTCTGTATTGTTACCTACGTACTGCGCCTTTTTTGCCGTCTTATAAGCAGTTGAAGCTGACGCTTTCATTTCGTTAAATGCTCAAAGCCGCTGGGAGTTGTGACTTTCCTTTCATATAAATCATCTCAGCAAAAAGCTTTGCGCGCCTCTTTAAATATTCCCTCAGCGCATACATCAAAGTAGATAGAAGTTATAATAAATATATGTATTTCGAAGCTATATGCGCGAGTATATGCGTTGTTCACTTGACTCCTTGGTGTCATAATGTTTTAACAGGCACTTGGAATGGACGGCGACTTAAACTTGAAACTCAACTTAAAGTAATATTGACTGATTGCTTGCTTCATGCTGTCATTCAATCCAATGTGTCAGAGGCGATCATAAAATGTCAGTCCTTAAAGTTCTTGCCTGTCACACTCTCATACTCACATAGTGTATGTGTCGCTTGGCCATGACCAATGGAATTGCTCCGCACAATAGGCAGTGCTTGACTGTTGAAACAGCCAGTGTCAGCGTCAACTCAACTGCAGAGTGCACACATGAGCCATTTGGCAACCACTTTCCCCTTTCCCCTTTCCCCGTTACCCATGCCTATTCGTCCACTTCTTAGGGGTTGCAGGCGGCTCAACTGTCGCGCCGATTCACGAACATAAATTGATATAACAAACGGATACGTTTGCCTTACTGACATGCCCAAAATGAAATCGTAAAACGAAATTTGATAGCGTTTCATAAGTGCATACACATACATACATACATACATACATAAATACATACATATGATGTTGATGTACAGATTTACATGCGTGAGGCAGTGGGTCGGGTGGTTGCTGAAAATCAAAATCACATTTAGCATTCTCCAATGTCCTTGTCATTTCCTGTTTGGACATTATGCAAATTGTTAGCGAGCCCAAAAAAAGGAAACTAGAATTACAAATTGTCCTTCACAATCTGTGCACATATTTCTGCGATATTGATTTGAAAACGGAATATTATACTCTTTAGATGTTAATTTGTTATTTTCAATGTATTACAAGCAGTTTTAGGGGTATCTGCAAGTCGGACAAGGCAAGTCTCTGCACACATTTGAACACATTTGTGAAGCGCTCAAATGTATGCTAGAAAATCTAATTCGAAAGGTATCTGTTAGTCGAGCATTTGCTGCTGTCATTTTGTGCTGTTTGAAAGCGAAAATCCTCGAACGGATTTCACTTTAACAGAGTATTTGCCAGTCGAGCACTCACTTCTGTTATTTTTCCAAGTTTAAATTCATAATTTGTGACATTAAGCGAATTGCGCTGAGATTTCGGAAGTTTATGAAATGTGTTAGAAATATTTATGAAGCGCTTTTTGCTTCCTTCAACAGTTTTCGAATTAAGCTTTAGAAATTTCATCATCTTAGCTGAAGATGAAGCATCGTTTAGCGCAATAAGCTTGGCAACTGTTGATGAAGTCCACAAAACGTTGCTAACGTTTTCCTGTGCGTTCTGGTCATGGGCATTAGTAGCGGACTTAGCAGAGGCTTCATTAGACAAGGCATTTGACCAGAGGGGGAGAGAGAGAGGGGGAGAGAGAGAGAGAGAGAGAGAGAGAGAGTGAGAGATATAGAGAAGGCGAGTGAGAGGGACCGACTCAAGCATAATTAAGAAGTCCTTCTGCTGACGTTGACTCTTCAACTCTGACGCTTACCCTGCCACCTACTTACTCGTTCCCTCTCTCTATATATATATATATATCTCTCTCTCTCTTTCTCTGTTCATTTACTTTTGCACTGTTTTAATTACATACCGTAAAAAATAATTGAGTTCTTAGTTCCATTCAATCTGAGTGCACTGCAAGAGCCGCAAATGACAGTAGAACGCTGGTCACTGACCAGGCCACTAAAGCAAAGCGGATTCTGTATGGCAAACGGAGAGGAATAGAGCCAATTCCTCCTACTATTCCCCCTACCGCTGCTAATTATGTGCACTAGACTGTGCTTATGCCGGCGGCATTTCATTTCATTTCGTTACGTTTCGTTTTGCTTATGGCACTTTTGTTGTCGTTGAAGCAGAGCTGAGCTATGGGAATCGCAAGGGGAGCAAGCAGGAGCAAGCAGTGGGAAACAGAAGGAAGCAGGAGCAAGGGAAAGGTAGAAAAGGAGCGACTGCTGCGTTATTTATGTTTGTTTCATTGCGCGTGTTTTTATTTAATTTTGTAAAGACCATAAAAATGCCAAAGCAGCAGACGCTGTGCGTTGCTATTGTTGTTGTTGCTGCTGCTGCTGTTGTTGTTGTACCTTGCTGTTGCCGTTGGTTACATTTCTACGTTTATTATATTCGTAATGAGCTGTGCATAAATACCTCTAGAATTAGCTAGAGGAGGACTTTATTGGTTGTAGAACAAAAGTTTAAAACTACTTCTCACAATATTACGCATTATGATCAACTAAAATCTAATTTTTATACCCTGCAAATTCAAATGGCCTAAAATTGTCTGTTATAGACGGCTGTGTGCATTTTGCAGCTTGCTTAGCATCGATAGCTGGTTTTGTTTGCTTGTATTCTGGATATTATTATTTTATTCCTTTTTATACCCTGTACAGGGATATATTAACTTAATTCATAAGCAAAAAAATGAGAGTTTCAAAAGGGTTTTCTTTAAACACCTGTTATGTTCTTACTTTTATTTTAATCAAAGTACCTATTATCAAAATATTTTTAATATAGAAGCCTGTACAGGGTATTATACTGTCGAATGCGGTCGACTGTAGCCTTTTCGACTGGTTATTCCTTTAGTTTCTTTGATTCCCAAAATATCAGTAATATTTTAAATATTTGTATTATTCTGCTTATTAGCTTATTGTTAAGTGTGCAGTTGTGAATACAGAGTATCCCACTGTCGAGCCCACCCAACGGCAGCGTTCTTACTTCTCATGCTAATTTTTGCACAACAACTTTAATTTGTGTACGTGGTATCTCATAGTTGTGTAGTGCCAAACAACAAGCAACCCTAAAAAAAAGTTCTGCACACGATTTTTCGAAACTCATCTTCCCACACACGCGCACACACACACACACACACATGGACACGCACAGAAGACAACTCACGCGTAATAAATGTGTTACGTGTGCAACGCACAACCCCAACCCCAACCCCAACCCTTACCCCAGCCCCTCGTAGGTTTCCATACATAATCCGATTTAAAAATGAATCCTAAACTTTGGCTGGGCACGTTGAACAGGTGCCGATTACAAGTGCCAATTCCGCTGCTGCTGCTGCTGCGAGTTAATTGAAAACTTTTTAATTGTTTGGCCTAAACTGAAGTCGAGTTAGTTGCAGATTAGGGCGTTTTGATTTATGGTTTGCCTGCTGCTGACAGTTTCAATTAAGAGACGGCACGCGTTTTAGGTTGAACTCTGTCTCAATTGAATTGGAGCAATACAATTTAAGTCAATCGCTTGGCCAAGAATTCAGTCTGCACTTAGTTCTATTTGTGGCCAGTGCTAAAAACTGTAATTTTATGTGAATACACACGGCTTCACACACACACACACACACACACACACACACAGTGACAGAAAGAGTGTGTGTGAGAGAGAGAGAGACGAGTTTGTTCATTTATCTGGGCACTCGCTCTTTCCACTTGGTTGACATTGTGGCTTTCAGTTGTGTCATTGATTGGTTTACCCAGCATTTTGTTTGTTAGCATTGGCTTCACAACGGACCTCGAAGCTGTCTCGTTGTGTTATATGTAGTTGTTTTTATAGTTGTAGCTTGTGTGCGGTTATTGTGCCTGCCATTTGCCACTTGCCACTTGCCACTTACCACTTGCCACTTGCCACAAGGCTCACAGCACCCACATTCAATTGTTGCACGTCGAATCAATCAATTATGTAAGTGACCAGGCTTAACTATTGCATAAAGTCCGCTTGTTTGCGGTGTGTGGACGGATAAGGCCCAAACCTTCCACAGTTTGGCCATTGTGAATGCAAAAATTGTGAATTCAATTTCCCATTTTCCTCTTAAACTATTCACTTCGATTGAGGAACGTTTAAATGAGCGCAGGGTATTAAATAAAAGAGATGGGAGTGCACGACTACGAGATACTCTACTTAGCATACAAACCGGTGACTTAGACATCTTCTCTTTGCTTCAGTTATTGTCAGACAATTTTCTACCGATTAAGTTTGTAGTATAGAGTTAGGGTCTCTTTTTCTCGTACTACTCATTGCAATTCACTAACGATTTATTGTAAAGAATTGTAAAGAATTCTTCTTTATGCCATTTCTTTGAACATTTTAAGCTCAGCAGAAATCGAAAAATGTAATCTATAATCTCAAATTTAGTTTTCTTTTCGTTTGCTTTATGTTTGTTGAAGTTGTTTTTATGTTTTCCATCTGTTGCTGTGCAATAAGCAGTTTAGCTTTATGGAGTTTTCAGTTGGTAATTGCTTGAATACTATGCATTTCAAGTTCGCTTTTTGTCCCTTTCGAGCATTGCGCATACGCCACGTGCACGTCAAAAGTTTTCACTTTGACAGGCAAAGCATAACGGCATGTGGATTGGATTGGGAATTGGGGAATGAGAATAGAAAGGGGTGAACGAGGATGTTAAATGGAAAAGGGAAAGGGGAATGTGAATGTGAATGTGAATGTGAATGCAACGGATGCATATGCATGGCAACTGACATGGCATGTATCTCATGCTCCATTTGTCAACGCCGGGACAGAATAGGACATGTGTAAACCATTTGCTGCTCGCTCTAAATCTATATCTATATCATTGTCTCTTTCTATCTTGCTATCTGCTGTATGCATTGTAACAAAAGATGAGTTGCACTTGAGCATGCTAAAATGCGTTATTAAGTGCATAAATATGCAATGCGCACAATCATACCCTTCCACCTTCCATCTTCCCCACCCTTAACCCCACCATCAGCCCCTCTTGCATTCCCTACCCACCAAGTTCGTGTCCCTATCGCTAACAATGGCGCTCAGGTGAACTGACAAGTGGATGGGCGTGATTGTGCGAAGAGCTTTTGAAATTTAATAAAATGCAAATGCAAATGCAAAGCCTGTGAAGCAGACATATGCAATTCAAGACTGGCTCAGACATATGCCCTCCCTCACAGCCCACAGCCCACATCGTACAACGCACACCCAACCCCTAGCCAGCCCCCCGGCCATTCCACCACAATCCCCAACCAACATTGTCAGGCTGGCAAGCCCCTCATACGCTAATGAGTTGGCCCCGTCTCGACACACAAAGGCGGCCAACAACAATGGGCATTATATGAATTATGCAGCTCGAGAAATTGGATGCAGTGAAGCGTCTGACCCCACCGAATTGCGGTAATGACAAATACATGTACGACTAAATGTGCCCAATTCCTTTTTTTAATTATTTTAAATGCAAATGTGCAAATAAACTAAATGTTTATGGGAACAGAACGACAACAACAACAACAAGGGAAAAAAGAAACAGAAAATCGATAATTACAACTTTTGGGTAAGGTAGGAATAAAGCATAAAAGGTAAACGTGCCACACGTGCCGCAAAGCATTTCAAGTTGACCTGTCACATTACATTTAGGTTTAACAAAGGAATAATGAAAAATTTAAATATTAAATTAAGATCATTTATATGATTTCAAATTGCTTTACAGACTAAAAGCGTGGACAGATTTGTAATATTTGTAAATTTGTTGCCGTTAGAAAATTAACAAGATTGGAGTGAAGTTTTAATGATAAAGCATTTAATTTATTTTAGTTGTGTGAAAACAAGTTAACAGTTAGTTCTTATTCATTCATCATTCATCAATGTTAAATATCATCTTTCGTACATCTTAATAATAAAATTATAATTCAAATAATTATTATAATTCAATAATTGCTCTTCTTTAAGATATATATTTATGTAATCTTGTAACAGTTCCTCAATATTTAATGTATTGTACAATATTTCATAGTTTAAGTCAACATTGAGCGCACATAGACTGCTTTGGCTGCCACAGCTCGTACATGGACATAAAAAGTCAACCTCCTTAAATTCTCAAAGCATAAACCTTTCAAAATCCCTCAAATTGGCAGATCTGAGCCCTTGGTTCACGGTTCTCATCAGTCTGATGTTGACTGTCTGCTGTCTGTTGTCGACTGTCGCCTGTCGACTGTTGGTTTGCCAAGCTTTTGCTTTCGCACTTTGCGCGTGCTTGGCTCGAGTGGCAAAATGTTGTTAGATGAGCATTAAACCATATTTTAAGTTATTAAGTTATTGACAAAAGCACACGTCACCCCTTTACCGGGGTCATATTTGGCTTTGTTCGCTTCCACGTCTCATCTCACTCTTGTTGTAAGGTTGGAAGGGTGACAGCCGTTGCCAGGCAGAGCTCTAGGCTCTGAGTTCAGGGCGTGTAGCTGGATGACACTTGTGTGTGCTGCTTATCCGTTGTTGTTTACAATGCCAATGCCACGCCCTGCACACGCTACACACACACACACACACGCTACACACACACCCATCCATACAGACATACACTTATATAATATCCTGTATTATATGTCTGCACATAAAAACTGTAAGCGGCACGCATAAAAAGAAATTTTCAATTTAGTCCAAGCTGCCGCCGGAGGCGTCTCCTTTAAGTTTTTTTTTTTTTTTTCTCCTTATTTTTTGTTTTTTATTTCATTTTGGCTTTGGTCTTTTGGGATCTGTGGCAAGTGCTGCCAAATTTGTTAAATTTTACAAATTTGTGTTGTGAATTAAACATAAATATGGTATCCAAGTTACTCCCGTGGCGCAGGTAACTTCCCACCTTTCCAGCTCACAGCCCAGCGACATACGTTCTCATATATATATATATCTATATATTTTTTTTTTTTTGTAATTTCTTTTGCTTCATCTGCTTTATATCTTTGTCGTTATTCGTCTGCATCTTTTGCTGTTGCTCTGTGGAATTGTGTTCTGGCATTGCTATATCATCATCAGTATATCTGCACGTTTGTGATGAGAGGGATCTGTATCGATGAAACTGAGGTGCTGCTACGTGTATAGAGGTGACTCGGGTTTTCTTTCCTGAAGTTTTAGCTGCGGGGTATCTTTTTGTGAAGGTTTTTCTTGTATCTAAATTTGCATACCCTGTAAAAGCATTTGTTTGTTGTGAAAAAAATTTTGTTAGTTGAAAATGTAATTTGAAAACACGAAACGAAACACGAAGCTCTCTCTTTAAGCTGAGTTACCTAACAGTCGCTCACTGCTGTTCAAGCTGAGTTAAAGGGTATCTAGCAGTCGCGCACGGAGTACACATCAGTACAATATCTGGTTGCTGTCTGCAGATGACATGAAACAAAGCAATTTTGGACTTGGATATGTTTAGAGGCAGCGTTTTATGTGAAATGCGGCTGAAAGTGTCTTGCACTTGGCAACGGCATCTACCATTTCGTTAGCCATTTGCTCTGGACATGGTGATGGCCTTAAGAGCAGAAAATAACGCTGTCTGTAAGTTAATTCTATATATGGACTTGTGCAGAAAGTTACAAAACTTTTGCACACAGACAAAAAAGGGAGGCAATTCCGTCTGTCCAAGCAAATAAACAGTCGCAAAAGCTGGACAATGGCTGCTTAGAAGGAGAATTTTCTAGTTGTATATAAGTGTGTGTGTGTGTGTGTGTGTAAATACGTCAGCAGCCTTTTTTATTTTCTTTTTGTTTGCGTTGCCAAATCAACCACCGCAGTCGTCGCAGATAATTTGCCAAGAGAGTCAGGAGAGTCGTGAGGGTGAAGTCAGTGCCATGACCTACTTTTGTCACAACTTTTTCAATTTGTTTGTCATCGAGTGTGTATACTTACTAATGTGTGTGTGTGTGTGTGTGTGTGTGTGTATCCGAAATAACTGACAACGTGCCTAAAGGCTTAATAGGTTTATTTGGTTAAATATTACAGTGTGTAGTCTATGGCACTAAACTCTACTCATAAAGCTTTTTCAAATGATTTCAATGTCACCCCCCCCTGCCGTCCAGAGGATCCCATTATGCAACAGCGTAGAGAATCAGACCAACCATAGCATAGAGTCGCTGCCCCATCAATCGCTGATCGACCACTGCATCACTTGGTATACTTCTGGCCTCAGGCACATGATCAGGCACCATATCCTCGGGTCGTATTTTATGCTCTCTCTCATCATCATCATCGTCATCATCATCCCCATCCCCATCCCCATCGTCACCGTCATCACCATCATCACCGTCGTCAGGAGATTGTGTTGTTAATCCACCTCTGAGCATGTTCAGCTGTATATCGATCAGTGAGGGAGTTGTCACATCTTGGTTCAGGCTACGGTGCCAATGCGGTGGCGGCAGGAAGGGTTTGTAGTGCGGAGGAGCTGCATCGCGACCACGATAACCATAGATAAACATTTGCGCAAACATCGAAGTGATATTGAAGTCCGTTATGGTTGCCTTCAGAGTGCCGGGCGAGTAATGACTGTACTCGGCCACAGGAGCTGTGTAGTTCTCAGCGGTGCTCACCTTATCCGTAAAATGCTGTGAATGTTTACAAATTGAAAGGGGAAAGTCAGAGGCTATCGATCGACTGGCCAACTGGTACTACTCACATCGAAGATGACGAACTTCACATAGGTTATGTAATCGCTATCAATGTAATAGAAGATAAGGGTGTGATTACCACGTCCCTGTGGCCCATCCGGCGATGTCTGATATGTCTCGTATATCAAATCATCACCTAACAATCGAAACAAATTGAACTTTTTGAGAATATGTAATGAAGCACACAGACTTTCTATAGTTACCCATTTGACGTTCTCCAATTTCAATGATCTTGTCTTTGATCTCAAAATCCGTGTTGTTGATGTGTTCATCGTAACCGTCGGTAGACTCCTCGATCAGATCCTCTGAGTCAGCGTAGGGCTTCAGTTGCCCCTGAAACTGTGTATCACGATTGAGCAGCAACGCGGGATCCAAATCCAATGTTGTCTCATTATACCCAAAGATTCTGATGATCACATCGAATTCAGTCGGCAGATTCTCACCTGCGGACTCTACAAATTCGCTGTCATCATCGGAAATACCAAACGATTCGTTGCCATGAACAAGGCGGACCATGCCCACGACCAGACTGTCAGTATAGCTGAATTGCACTTCGGCTGAAATATTCTGGAAAAGATGAACATAGTAGTTTCTTTTTTAGGGGGAATTCAATCAAGCATGCCGGCAATTGTGCAAGACGCGCCGACACTCACGTCTATCAACAGTTGAAACAAAAATAATAACAACAACAGCCATAACAACAACAACAACAACAACAGCAACGATTTTCGAACTGCTTAAAGGCCCCAAAAAATGTACTTTGTATCGCATTATAAATACATGAGTGTGTTTTGCACAGTTTCTTAAGAAAACTCGCGTCAAAAGTAGCCAACATATTGCCATATTGAAAAACATTTACATTTCAAATATTTCCACTTCACCACACCCTTCCCCTCTCGTTCCACGAACCGGACTGCTGTCAGAAGTCATGCCAAATAGCCAAATTTGCAGTATATATGTATGTGTGCAACATATATGCACATATATTCAAATTAATTTCTTTCTGTAATAAACTAAATATTTAGCTGAGCGTTTTCTAAGCAAACTGTAACTAAAATAAATATAAATAAATATTATAAATAATCTAGCAAGGCTTGTGAGACTAGCAGCTTCTTTAGATGGCAGAACTAAAGTCATGTTGAATTAGTTATGATTTCATATTAATATAATAATAATATAATAATTATTATTTGCTGTTAACACAATTAACATTTTATAACTTCGAGGGTATATTATGTTCGACACTCTGCAAATAGTTTGGCTCTGTTGTTTTCAAATTTATGCCAACTCAGAATCTCATTAGGTATAAATACTAATTCAACAATTATTACTTAAAAACATTTGCAAGTTTACCTAATTTCGATGTTCGGTGTTTCGTTTATGTAAGTCTACCTATTTTTTTTGCTTTGAATATATATAATAGTCGTATTTTCAATTAGCCTGCCACATTTGAGTTACAAATGGAATTTGGTTTCACATGTTGCTAATTTGGTTCATAATCCCATCCTATAATCTGCGCATCTAATGGCCAAACGGAATAAAAATGAGATGGGGGGGGAAAACATTGGACGAGAGAGTGCGGCACCGACTTGTACTAAATATATAAATAAATACATCTCTATATAGTTTTGCTGTTTGTTGTTGTCTTCTATTTTGCTGTAGGCACTTTTCGTTCGCGGTGACGAAAAAAGCAAATTTCATTTCTATTTCGGTCTGGGATGCAAAAAAAAAAAAAAAAAACTCCCGAGAAAAGAAAAAAAGACTTCATCGAGGGTTCGGCGACAAAGTCAACTCACTTCCTCCGATACAATTTCAATGTAGGTTATCGGCTCTGCGATATTATAATTGAAGACAACGGTGGCCGGTTCACTGACGCCGGCCGGACGCGAATGCTGCACATCCTTCAGCAATAGCTGGTCCCCATCGTTGCGCTGGCCACCACCAAAAAAGCGATCGCCTTGAACTCCATTGTTGATCAGCAGCAACTGCCCCGCGATTAGCAACAAGTAACCAAACTGAGAATACATTCTGTGCGGGCTGTTGATTGTTAGTTCGCAGTCTCGGGTTTTGTGTGTGGCCAGACAGGAACTTGGCACATTGTTGGCAACGCGGCCAGAGAAACAAAATGTACTTTGAACGTGCCGCGGCAAACGAACGTTTGCAACTGATTTGGAGATTTGCCCTCAGATCTGTCGCCTCCAAATGCTGAGCGATCAGCAGTCATTTAAATTTTCATACAGAGAGCACGACTATGCGCAGTGAGATTGACAGAGCAAGCGAAAGAGAGAGAGAAAGGGAGAACTAGATCTTTCTCTCTCAGGGAAATTGGGAGCGCAGGTTCTATACATTGAATAACTGTCTGCACATTTGGTTGCCTTTCCTTAGATCTTGGGTTGTTGTCATCGAATTGGGGGGGTAAACAATAGCAAAAAGCCGCATCGTGTACTTGACCCCAAAATGCGTCAAATATGCGACGCTGGGCAACACGCCCCATCCATCCATACATCCAAACGCCCACGGCACACAGAATGTGACCGTCAACGACCCGAAAAAATAGACTCCGCTGACCAACAACTTATTTTAATGCGATTAAATTTGCTAAAAATATGAGGAAAAAATGAGAAGCAGATAAATAGATTATCTTCTCACACCACCAGGGGGGGATTATCTTGTCAGTGGCAGCGGGAAAAGAGGAATATTATAGATAGAACAGATTGTTGCATGATAAAGCAAAGCTTAATTAATTTATTCATTTGTTCAGGCGGAATCATTCCAGAGGGACCTATTAAAAATTAACTGCGCTTTCATGTTGCCAATGCACACATATACACATATGACAGAGCGAGAGCGAATGAAAGGTAAAGAGAGAGAGAGAGAGATAGAAAATTATTGAGGTATTTTTATACCCTGTACAGGGATATATTAACTTTGTGAACAAAAATTTTTTAACAGGCAGAAGGAGGCATCTCCGACCCTATGAAGTATATATATTCTTGATCAGCATCAACAGCCGAGTCGATTGAGCCATGTCCGTCTGTCTGTCCGTCTGTCTGTCCGTCCGTCTGTCTGTCCGTCTGTCTGTATGAACGCGTCGATCTCAGCAACTATAAGAGCTATAGACACCAAACTTGGCATGAAGGTTCCTGTATACCATACGCAGATCAAGTTTATTTTAAATTTTGGATACCTCCCCCGCTTTCCCCGCAATTTGAAAAAAACTAATAATAGCCACATTTTTCAACGTAGACACTTCTAACTTGACACGTGCTTGAAGAATATCATATTGAAGTAGTGCTGAAAGTTTCATCAAGATCGGTTTATAAATAAGACAGATCATCAGCAATAAAAGTTATTTTTCCATTGAATCGTAGAGCAGCAGGCAGCACATGTGTGCGAGCGAGACAGCGAACGACTGTGACACATGCGTCTGCTTACCATGTGTGCATATTTGTGCGAGCGAGATAGGGAACTACTGCGACACAAGCATAAGTAAATGAAGTGTCGTAACACTCAGCTTTTGATTGAATATGTATAAATATGTGAAAGTTCACTGCTATAAGCATGCAAAGAATTCATATGCTAAATGAGAGTTTCAAAAGGGTTTTCTTTAAACACCTGTTATGTTCTTAATTTTATTTTAATTAAAGTACCTATTATCAAAATACTTTTAATATAGATTCCTGTACAGGGTATTATACTGTCGAATGCGGTCGACTGTAGCCTTTTCGACGGGTTTGTTGTTAAAAACTGAATTTAATTAAAACTGCATGTTATGGAGCTTAATATGGAGCAGTGCTGATAACGCGGCACGTAGCGCGACAATGCACCAAATGGCGACCACAATTTATGGATGCAACATGCCACATGCCACATGCCGCAACCCGAAAAACTGCAGCGCACACAAAGTGTGCAAAGTGTTTGTTTTTGGGCTGCTGCATTGAAGTTCGCACAACAATCTAACTGCAACCATCTAAATGGAAATCCATACAACATTGTTGTTGTAGTCTAGGCCTAATTGCTTGGCCAGAATTTGTTTGCCGGAAGTTGTTGCTACAATCAAGGCAAATTTCCGTTAAGAATGTCGATGATGTCGACGCAGCGTGTTGCAAGCAGCAAGTGTCAACTTTGTAGGCGAAGTGCGGAACAGACGGACAGCTTGTCAACCAGTCTTGGCCAGACAACTTGCAAACGCTCGACATGAAATTCAATTACGTCATTTAAGAAAATTGCATTAAGCTGCCTATAGTTGTAAGGCGTCAGCTTAGGCCACATTAATGGGCCATCATCAAGTGATTTGGACAACTTAACAATCGATTACCAATTTGAGACCAACAAAGTTATTTAATTTGATTTCAATGCGAGTGCTTTTAATTGTTTAATGCAATTTCATGTACAAATTGTAAACAACATTGTTGAAAACATGTTTTTACTCGATTTCGACTGCATTCTCCGAGTGCAATTTAGCATTTAGAAAACATTGAAATGCACTAAAATGCTCTATGGAAATTTCATCATAAAATGGCAATAAAATTGTTTTGAATATTTAATTTCAAGTGTTGCTCTAATGCGCTGCAGCCAATATTGATTGGCAGGGAAGGGGTTGCATAATATAAATAGTTAAAGATGAAAATAGATTTGCGAATTAAATCAATTTGCATTGCGTGAACTATATTAAATATTGATTGTAGTTATTTGTTTATTAAAAGAGTTTCCATATATGTTCGTTGTAATGGGTAACTTCCAAGCGAACAGTCTCCACTTTCGATCTCAAGTGCTTATAGCTGAATGAGTGAATGAAAGGCGTACTTATAGAGATACATGTATTAAGTTCGCTGATGGCCATTGGCGTTGTATCTTCAAGTGGCCTATTGAAAGGTTAATAACACTCCCAACAAAAGAAATGCGTTTTATAATTGGCGCCGTCATTCAGCGGCACATGGCACAATGTTCTGGAAAATTGTGACTAAATGCTTGTTGATGGCATTTGTAAATTGTGTGTAAATTCCAGTTGGCATTGCCAACGTGTGTGTGTGTGTGTGTGTGTGTGTGTGTGTGTGTGATGCGAGGGTTGTAGCCGTAGATGATCCTGCCAATGTCCATTACGTAATTGCATTTAACAGCAGCGTACACCAATCAGGGCTAGTAAAGCAATTAATGCTTGTGCATAGCCATGGGCGTAAAACTGGGCGTGTGCTAACAGAAATCAATAAAAACGTTATGCCCGCTGACCATTGCCCTCAGCCCTCAGTTCGCTGACCAAACGGATATGACAAAATTTCTTGTTGGCACTTTAATTTACGGCTCACAAATTGGATTTGCCGTTAAATATATATATTGACCAATTTTGGATAAGCTGGGATAAGCCAAATGGCTACCAAACAGCGCAGGGATTAGTTTAAAAAGATGATTTTCAAAATGAAACGAAAGCAAGTGAAAACAATCTAATTAGCAGTGCTCGACTATGAGATACTCAACAATCAAACTCACACTCCTTATCGCCAGCTCCATACTACTTCTTCATTGTGCTTTTGTCTGTGTAAACAGTCCACTATATTAATATTATGTTTATTTTTTTATTGAATCGTATCGTTTAAATAAATCTACAATAATGGATACTAAGATCAAAAGCTATTGAAGAAGAGAGCATTGAATCTGCATAGTTTAATTTATTGTGTTTATGTATAACACAACTTAGCATACGTTAGCAAATTTATAGAATGATGATTTGGCTTTTGTTTGGAATATGTACAGGGTCTCTCACAGCCGTGTACGCTCGCCTGTCGCCATTCCAAATAGTCACATTCAGACTAGCGCTAAGAAGTAGGCTACACTTTTTCATATAATAAGCTTGGCAATTGATAGCCAGTTGAGTTGCAGTCCCGCGAGAAGTGATGCCAACGGCAACTGCAAACTGCAGATAAACAGCTCAAGAGGCAGATGGTAAAATATCTTATTGAGAGCTCATAATAACAAATGGTAGTTGATGTTGGTAAGTTGGGTGTGAAGACCGTCGCCAAGTGGGACACTGCTGAAGGCGGCTAACCACTTTTACAAGCTGTTCAGGCTACGCTGCATTTGACTGTCAATTGTCGGTTGCTTAGGCGACCTGCCAAGCTCTATCCAATTCGGGACAGCAGCTGCATGAATACAAGAAGATTCTCAATATATGATTTGCTTTTATTTGCTTGCTTTCAGGATGAAGGCTGGAAGTTGAATCGCACGAACTATTATCAGGAGGGATGGCTTGCCACGGGCAACATACGCGGCATTGTGGGCGTCACATTTACCACATCTCACTGCCGCAAGAACATGGACTATCCACTGCGTACCAACTACAATCTGCGTGGTCATCGCTCGGATGTAAGTGGAGCACTTAAAGCAACTCTTTCTTAGACTTCACTCAAACTGCATTTTATGCAATTTGCAGGTAATTTTGGTCAAATGGAATGAACCGTATCAAAAGCTCGCCTCCTGCGACAGCTCTGGCATTATATTTGTTTGGATCAAATATGAGGGACGCTGGTCCATTGAACTGATCAACGATCGCAATACACCGGTTACACATTTCTCCTGGTCGCACGATGGTCGCATGGCGCTTATCTGTTATCAGGATGGCTTTGTGCTCGTTGGCTCCGTGGCCGGGCAACGTTATTGGTCATCCATGTTGAATCTGGAATCGACCATCACGTGCGGCATTTGGACGCCAGATGATCAGCAGGTTTACTTTGGCACCACCCAAGGGCAGGTGATTGTGATGGATGTGCATGGTGCGATGGTGTCACAGGTGCAGTTATCTAATGATGTGCCCATTACATCCATGGCCTGGTCCTGCGAGAAGTTCAAAATGGAGGAGGGCGAGGAGGCGGAGCCCGGTGTAACCAATGCTGGTGAGTGTAGCCGCATAGCCTCCCTCCTACATTAATATGTGTTTACTAATGTCTTTCTTCTTGTGGCAGCCAAACGCTCCTTTGTACTGGCGGTCAGTTTCCAGAATGGATATATATATTTGCTAAAGTCGTTTGACGACGTCTCCCCTGCACATATCAATACCTGCCTTAATGGCGCCGTCGGCATGGTCATGGAGTGGAGCAACTCCCGTGAGCTGCTCGCCGTTGCCGGAACTCTGCGAACTGGCCATGGCTTAAACATGGATGGCAAGCTGGAGGAACTGCCCACGCCCAGTTTCTATAATAATCTGGTCAAGTTCTATACGGAAACGGGGACATGTTTGTATCAGGCGCATATACCCTGCAGCAACGCCACCGTCTCGGCCATCACCTGGGGCCACAATGACAAGAGGCTGTTCATTGCCACTGGGACTCAGGTGCACATTGCCTGGGTATCCCGTCGTGTTGCCTCACTGCAGTTGCTCTGTCGACTGCAAATACAGGCGAGCGTTGGATCCGAGCTGTTGCTGCCATTGTTGCCATTGCCTTCTAGGATTAAGTCGCTAATTGGCAATCTCTTTGCTCAAACTATACGAGTAAGTGCTGTGCAGCAACGTACGTTCATCCTTCCTTTAACATCTGTGATTTGACAGTGCTGTGTACCTGACCTGAAGTCACTGCGAGAGTTTGTCTCACGTCCTCCGTTGTGCTCGACGCGACTGCACTGCACCATGATACGGCATGATGATGACTCCAATCTCAGTTCGGGCACATGCTACACCCTCTACTTGGAGTATCTGGGCGGTCTGGTGCCGCTGTTGAAGGGAAAGCGCACGTCTAAGATTCGGCCCGAGTTTGTCATCTTTGATCCACAGGTCAATGGTAAGTAGACTTAGCATTCATTCTTTCTATCTTATTGTAAATGACTTCATTTTGCAGACAACTCGCTGTATTTCCAATATTCTGCCGAGGCAAAGAGCTCTTCGGGTTCCAGCCAATCAACAACGACGGGCAACAGCGGACGCACTGACTCCTCCGACAGCGAATACGATGAGCGCTCTCGCTTTGGTTCACCCAGAACACCTCGGAAGCGTCGAGTGCGTGCCAAGCGACGCAATCAGAATGGAGATCGTGCTACCAGTGGAAGTGGGGGCAATGATCCGGACAGTCTCGATGAGTTGGCATATGTGGATACGCTGCCCGAGGTAAGAGGGAAGCATATATCCGATATTTGAACTGCAATCATTGATTTTGTTATGTCTTCTAAGCAGGAAGTTAAGCTGGTGGAGGTGACCTCCAACATTTGGGGGACGAAATTCAAAATCCATGGACTTGCCAAAACCGTCCCAGCCAATTTAGGCCAAGTAACTTATAAGACGTCCCTACTGCATTTGCAGCCGCGTCAAATGACGCTGGTGATCACAGAGCTACGCGACGATTTTCCGCCTGGTCCCGATCCCAGCTTCAATCCGAATCTGTTCTCCGAGGACGAGGAGGAGCATCACAATTACAATCATAATCACAATCACAATCAGGACGCAGTGCCTCATGTAAGTGTTACGAGTGCTGCCCAGGGGGAAACGGTTGTCGCCTTGAAGCCACCAATTATGCCACAGCGACGACTAAACGAAGGCAGCTCAGCTCCTCCAATAGCTCCAATGTCGCCACGTCCAAATCGCATATTGGCGCGGCACAGGAACTCACACTCTCTAACGGTGAATGGAGGCAATGCATCCTCGGTGGGGCTCAGCCCATTGGCACGTGCCGAAAGCTATGACGATGACTCGTCCAACGAATCTCAGGAGACGGTGGCCAACGCCAACGGCATCACGTCCACAACCGTGTTGTTGCATCAAGCGCCCACCAGTTGCTCCACAGCTGGTCCAGGTCCTGGTCCCAGCTGCAGTAAAAACATCACGCGTCCCAAGACAATTAGCAGTTTTAAGAATAGCTACAGTCGCTCCAGCTCCAACTCCAGCTGCCAATCGCGACATGCCATCTCTCCACTATACTGTGATGGCTCCGTGCCCACTTTACAGTCACCCAAGAATGCGGTGGCGCCTTCGGACATAATATTCGAGCGGCCCGCTGTGCCTGCTGCTGGACAAACCACATTGATGTCGTACTCCAGCAATGCCGACTATGCCAACAATGTAGTGCAGGTGAAGAATGCGCTTATGTCGGATCCTGTGAGATCTGCGAACAGTCATGTGAATCCAGTGCCCCTGAATCTGAACTTGAATCTGGAGCGCATGGATGCAAGGGCAGTGAAAAGTGCGGCACCCTCAACTTCCACAACGAAGCGGCGCGATATACTTTACATTGACGAAGAGACGCACTCCACGACACCCACCAGCATCATAGCTACCACCGCCTCCACGGTCACGAGCAGCAGCATGAAACGCACACCAACTGTGGTGTCTATAGCGCCAGCTTTGCCTGATTCCATAACCCGAAGCTGCAGCGTTGGGTACCTGGACTCGGTGGCTATAACGCCTTCGGATGAGGCGTTGTCAGCACTCCGAAAGGATGCGCCGAACAAGCGACTTATTCTGGTGGACAAGCGTCGCAATCGTAATCGAAAGCGGCAGCAACAGGCGGATGCGAGACGCCACAAGCTGCAGCAGACGGGCAAGTCAAAAAGCCTGGACTCCTGTGATCTACTGTCGCTGCAAACGAAGCTGTCCAGCAAGGAGCACGAGCAGGTGGTCCGAAAGTTGCAGGAAATCTCCGACAGCAGTGCCTGTAGCAGTGCAGCCAACACGCTTTGCTTCAAGTGCCGCAACAACATGAATCCTTTCAGTGCCTGCAAACGCTGCCAGCCTGCAAGCAACTCGACGCTGGATGAGATTACCACTGCCGCTGCCATTGTTGTAGCTGAGCCCGTCAAGGAGGCAAGTCTGGCCAAAACAGCCACGGTACCAAGCAAACCGCCGCCTAAGAAACGCTTCGATGTTATCACCAGCTTTACAGACAGTCCGCTCTTCACGCGAAAGCATCGCTTTGGCTATGGACGCAGTAAGGAGCTGACACCTGGCAGCAGCACGGAGAATTCGACGCCATTGTTGGCACGCAAGCATGAGAACAGCTTTAGTTTTGTCAAGCAACTGTCGGAGGTGCGCTGGAGACGCAAGGAGCCCTCACAAAACCAGAATCAACTTCAGGGTTCAAGCAATGCTAGTACTTTGGAGCGACAGCATTCGGAGACTGGCAATGTTGCTTGTGGCACAGTGGAAGCGACGCCCGTGGAAGCCAAGGCATCTGTGTCGTTGCACACTCAGGTTAGAGTTTAAAAAAAACAGATGAAATCTTTCAATCGGATGACTTCAACTTCATATCTTATATTCCAGGCACTCACCACGTTGGAGAACATCATCAGCCGATTGCGTGATCTGGACGAGGGTTGTTTAACGCCGCCATCGACGCCACAGCGTATGCCACGCAGCTCGCCAGCCTCTCCAGCAGCCAGCAAAAAGAACAAGCGACAACAAAGCAACTCGCCCATAAGACATATACTCAACTCGCCGCTATTGAATCGTCGGCAAAGGAAGAAGCCCAGCATCATTGAGAGCTCCGACGATGAGGGTAATCAGACAAATGGTTCTGGCGAGGAAATGGGCAGCAATGGCAACGGGAGTGGCAATGGCAAGCAGTATCGCGATCTGGAAACATTTCAAAAGGCGCAACTTCGTCAGAAGGTAAACAAAGATGAATAAACCTTGACAGACAGACTCTTAACTCTTGGTTTATTGCACAGCTTAAGCGTGGCAAAATCGAACCCAATGGAAGCGCAAGTTGCGCCAATCCTGCGCCAGTGCGTCGGGAATTTGTGATGCACAACAAAGCGCCCATGTGGAATGAGATGAGCCAAGTATATCAGCTGGACTTTGGCGGTCGGGTCACTCAGGAGTCCGCCAAGAACTTTCAAATTGAATTTCGTGGCAAGCAGGTAAATACTTTTACTAACGATTGTTGTAAATAAAAATGTATTTATTTATTAAATAAATTTATTATTATAAATTGCAGGTCATGCAGTTTGGACGCATTGATGGCAATGCGTACACCTTAGATTTCCAGTATCCCTTCTCAGCGCTGCAGGCCTTTGCCGTGGCGCTGGCCAATGTTACTCAGCGTCTTAAATAATTGGATATGGATAATAATATTTCTGTTTATCGTATCGTATTGTATCGTATTATATAGTATTTACATACATGCAACATGAAAACTTGCAACTTAACACGCCGACAGTTAACACCTCAGCAATTGCTTCAAACGTGCATATTTTTTATACAGAAGGCGCCTTGCTTTTTAAATTTGTAAATATGTACTTAATGTATTGTATTATGTATGATCTTTAGGTTTCTGAATGGGTACCGAAAATATGTATAATTATAATGATATATGAACACATACCACCACCACTTGATTGAAGGTTTAGCAATTTGATATTGGTATGCAAACTCACAGTCCGATCCATTTTTTGTGCAATATTTGTATGACAAACTTTTTGGATTAAGTAAAACGATTCTAAATGTTAAGCATTAGAATGATATATGCGACTACGCGTAATACATTTGTATTTAGCCATATGTACGTGACTTGTGTGTATCTGTGTACGAATATACGAGTATATATTCAGTCGATTTTTTAACTAGTTTGTACAACAGCAGCCTTTTTTTGCATAGAGCTTCGTTTGTTTTTCTCGACTTTAGTGCAATATAATGAATGATTCCTTTCGTTATACATTTTAGCTGATAAGCAAACTAAACATAATTGATATACATTCATATGTACTTATTATCGGCATATCGCTTTAAAGACAAAACTAAATTAAATATGAACAACAACAAAACGCTTGATCCAACATTTAAACAAATTGAATGTTTCGTACGAGTACTTAATACTAGCGTATTTTTTATATATTATAATCCAATTGTGAATGTTAAATACACACACACACTCACAAAGACATATATACACACACACACACACACACACACACATACATACATATACATAAGAACTTTTGTGCTTTTCCTCTTACTCACTTTTTGTAGTTAGGCTTAATTTCAAAGAAAATTCGTTATTGTAATTGTTGTGAATATTGAAATAAACTCAAACTCGAATCGTAAACGATTTAAGCGTGCAAACAATTAAATAAACATATTATATGTGAATAAATGCTTGCGTTTTATACAAATATGGAAACAAAATAATATATACAATTCTATTTACATATTTTATTACGTTATTGCACTTAACTCATTCGAGAAATGGAAAATTGGATGCGTTATGTATTCTTCTTTGTTTGCTCTATTTCGATTTCAGCTTTCTCCCAATCTGGTAAGGACTTTTGCTTGATTTGCCATGCATCCGTTTTAGGCCCCTTTGTTTCAGCTGTAAATGAATTGATAATAATAAGTTTAATGTTGTATAGTAAAATATTAATAAATATTACA
Source organism: Drosophila funebris (assembly GCA_018901825.1). NCBI lineage: Eukaryota > Metazoa > Arthropoda > Insecta > Diptera > Drosophilidae > Drosophila > Drosophila funebris. Next base: position 8,516,833 of record JAEIFK010000678.1, on the reverse strand, counting down.
AGATTTGAAACGTTTAACGCCGTCCTGCATGTCAGTTACCATCGCTGATGACACGTTCATAATTTCGTTGTGCACAGCGGTATAGAAACCGGGTCGAGCATAGACATTGGCATTCTCTAAAACAGCATTGCGATCGTGCTGAAGCGAAGCCATGGGAAACTTGGCAATGGAAAACGCCAAGTTAACAGCTTGGCCCAACGATGTACCTGTGGCCACAACGCGATTAACTAGTCCGATACGCAGAGCTTCCGTGGCATATACACGTCGTCCAGTCTCGATTAAATCCACAGCATTTGAAAAGCCGACAGAGGCAGTTAAGCGTACGGTGCCACCATCGCTTAGTGGAACGCCCAAGCGACGATTGAAGAAACCCATCACAGCAGTATCTTCCATAACACGCAAGTCGCAGAGTAGGGCCAGTTCCAAACCAGCGGCCACACAGAAACCACTGATGCCGCATACGACAGGCTTACGTAGGTGTCGTCTTGTGGGACCTACTGAACCCTCGTGACGCAAGAGAAAGTTAAGACTGCCGCGCTGCGCCTCTTCCTCCAGTTCGTTGACATCATAGCCGGCACAGAAAGTGCCGCCTACACCGTACAGCACGCCCACAGGTGAGGTATCATCTGCCTCAAATTGATTGATGGCCTCGGTTAGCTTCGCTGCGGTTTCCCCATCAATGGAATTTCGTTGCTGCTCTCTGTTGATTCCGATCAATGTTATGTTTGCATCTTTTTCGACAAGAACAGTTGGTGCTGCTGTTGGACCTTCTTGATTGCTATCGTCATATTTCGTAGCAGTCAGGCACAATGTTCTTCTGTGTAAATTTGATCTAAGTACACCGCGAAATAACTTTTTACTAGAGGCAAAAAGAGTCACAACAAACAATTTATGCATTTCAGCCAGCATAACAACTGTAAGTGTTGGACAGCTTTAAAAGTGATGAATTCGGTGCCGCGCCTTACAACACTGACTGTCAAATGAGCGACGCTGTCAAAAAGAGGCGTGTGTGTGTGTGTTGGTGTAAACCAAAAAATAAAAAAGAAAAACAGATAATACGAGAATACGAGAATACAAAAAGTAAAACGCTGCGCTGCCAATTAGACACAATTAATTATTTATAAAAATATCAATAATATAGTGCAAAAGATAGTTTAAACGGCGGCGTGTGTGCTAACGCATTGCATTTGTGCAGCACAAAAAAGAATACAAAAGTGATAGAAGCAAAGTACAAAGCAGCTCGATTTCAATTGCCGCTTTCAATCCCGCTGCGGACAAAGGATAGTTAAGAAACGGTATTAACTAAGTTATATTTTACGAAATTGTGCATTAATTGCTAACCTACGAAAAGTGTGAGCGGCAGCTGCAGGCTGCGGCAACGACGGCCTCTGATAGAAAAACAACAACAGAGCGTAATGCATGTCCAGCGCTACGGCACTAGACCATAACAATAAAATAGAGCGCCTGCCCTGCCCTAGCCGGCTCTACCTTGCTGCAACGTGCATGTGGGGCCAGATGCAATGATATGTCGATGTAATTGAAATGGCATATGAAATACAGTTAAACTCCGGCGTTCTCTGCGAGGTCGAAACCGCGGCCACCGCCTGCAATATTAGATCTTAATTGTATCTATTTTTAACAGTACGCGTCCGACCAACATTTAGGCACATTCGTCTGCTGTCGAGTTCTCCTCCTACCGCACTGTCCTCCTCTCTTCACGCATTCAGTTTCTGTTTGTGTAATGTGCTCCATTGGCGCCCCCGAGGGCTGTTGTCGCCGTCACTATTGCCATTTTGCTGTTGTGTGAGTGCGTACTGTGTATGTGTAGGGTATTATTATTTTGTCATGGAATGTGTAACGCAATCAACGAATCATATTCAAGTATGTGTTTCTGATCAATCCAGCTGAATTCTTGGGGCTGAGCATTTAGTGTCATTTGCCAACGTCATAAAACTGCAGTAAAAATAATCCGCTACGTCAAAAGAGTATTTCACCTTCGGCTTACCGAAAAGAGAATTTGTTATTATTTACTATGTGTGCCGCAGTCTCCACAACATCATGATCTATTTTTGTAAATTTTATTTGCAAAAAACGTCTTAAAGCGAATATAAAACATTCGTTTTATTATTTTTACGGCTGGGACACACCTTTCGATGCCGACCACAGGCCAACCAAGCCTTTGATCGTACATATACATACATATATAAGTGGTATATCGGTATATTCTCCTGTTTCTCAGTTAGTCATGGCCCTAAAAGCAATTAAAATAAGTGTGTCTGTGTGTATATGTGTGCAGATAAGTGCAGATAAATTCCATTGTAGCGTCAGATAAGATGTACAGTTTATTGCCATAAGTAGAGCTTAATTAATTGAATTAAATGCGCACGCATTCACTCAAAAGACATTCTGACAAACACATTCACATTTCGTTCATTCAGCACACACAGTCACGACTCGACGATGTCAACCGGAAGGCCCATAAAATGTGTCGTCGTTGGTGACGGTACTGTCGGAAAGACTTGCATGCTAATCTCCTACACAACAGATAGTTTTCCCGGTGAATATGTGCCTACAGTGTAAGTCTTTCTCTTTAAAACCATTTGTCATGTGTACTTCCTTAATGTCATAGATCTTTTCTAATGATATTCATATTCCCTGTACAGCTTCGATAACTATTCCGCACCCATGCAAGTGGACACAATACAAGTGTCGCTAGGCCTGTGGGACACAGCCGGACAAGAGGACTATGACCGCTTGAGGCCACTATCCTACCCACAGACAGATGTTTTCCTGATATGTTACAGTGTTGCGAGTCCCTCGTCGTTTGAAAATGTCACATCCAAATGGTATCCGGAGATAAAACATCATTGCCCAGACGCACCCATTATTCTAGTTGGTGAGCTGCTCGATTCTATTGTCTTTATGGGAGTGGTATAAATATAATATTGCATTTCCAGGCACCAAAATTGATTTGCGTGACGACCGCGAGACATTGAGCGGCCTGGCCGAACAGGGTTTGACGCCGCTTAAGCGTGAGCAAGGTCAGAAGCTGGCAAATAAAATACGCGCTGTGAAATACATGGAGTGCTCAGCCTTGACGCAGCGAGGCTTAAAGCAGGTATGTAACACTCCTATATAACCCGACTATACGCTGACAATCCGTTTCTTATGTCTGTTTGCATTTGCTTTTTAGGTGTTCGAGGAAGCGGTGCGCGCTGTGTTGAGGCCAGAGCCATTAAAGCGACGCCAGCGAAAGTGTTTAGTTATGTAAATAAGCAGTGTGTTATTTGATTTGAGCCGGCGACAATGGATACTCAGAAACGACAAAGTAAACCAGCAAATAGAGAAAGAGAGAGATACGTACACTTATAAACCACGAGATCGTTCTCATCCCTTGTCTAAACGTGAACGAATCAATTCGAATATTTGATTCATTGAGAAATAACATTATTTTATATGTAGAAGTTTAATTATTGTTTGCATATTTTATTTAAATCACACATGGCACAAACACTACGACTCCCTCCCATTAGAACTAAAACTAAATAACAAGAATACAGCAGCTACACATATTGAAATCTAGTCAATTGAATCAAATGTATTGTACTAATTTTAATCAGCAGAAGCAGCAACGGCAGAGAAACAAGTGAATTATAAAATGGATGCAAGCAGCTTGGACAAACAGAAAATTGGTTTCGCATATCAGTGCTAAAGTAAATCAATATTTAAGCAACTCCTAACTTTGATTATGTGTATTATAATTATGTAGACAACGCGTTTCCTAAATTCCTAATTTCAACAAAAACCAATTATCACTTGACGATGAGCTCTTAGAGAAACAAAACTAACAAGTTTATACGATACTTTAGCATAACCCCCTCATTATTTCAACTTATTTGCTTAGCTCGAATCATCGAAGGTTAAACATTTGAAATTGTCTTTTCAAATTGTAATAACTGTTGTTTATTATTTTATACTAACTTATTTATTGTCCTAACTTTAATAATTCAATGTATAAACAACTTTTACGGCTTAAGTATGACGAAAAGTGTGAATAGACGTGGAAATGGAATGGCAAACTGCATTTAAATGTGACTTGACTCGAATCAAAAAAAAGGGAAAAAAAAATTAAAAATAATATGTAACAAAAAAAAAAAAGAAGATAATTAAAACAAAGCACACAATTTTGTAAACACTTCAGAGAGCAACGTTAAGATTAAATCCATACAATTTTTTATATTAATTATTATATAAAAAGAAAAAAGAACTAACGAAAACTCATGTAAATGCAATGTAAACGAAGGGCGTCTTGATCAAATCCGATTGAGCAGAACCCGAAACTGATTATTACTGATTACTTACAAGAAATATATATACAATACACTGTAATTAATAAAAATCAAAAACTGTTCGATTTGTGTGCTCAACATTGCTAGTTATTAAATTTTTATTTATTTAAATGCCACGTTTCATTATTTTGTCATAAACAATTAACAGTTTTGATGATAAGTTTTGAGTTCCAGTGCGTGCCTCGATTTCATCTCGTTAACAATTCCATAAATATAGATAGGAGATCTCTCAGTGCATCGGTTGTTGTTTGTTGGTGTCAATGTGCTGGGTGTTGCGACTAATAGGAGAGCAGGCGTCACTCAATACAAACGGAAGGGCTTCGGATGCACAGCCTGTCCTGGCTTCTTTTTGGCGCCCGCACTCTTCGGGCGTTTGGGCTCTGAGTTGAGTGATGGCATGGATACAGATAACACCAAGCATTCCGCTGGCAAAGACATAGATGAGGTCAACGTTGTGGCACGTTGTATGCGCGGAGCCTTCCAATACTGTGGGGCAAGCAAAGAATTGTTATTTGAATACATATATATATATATATATAAATATATACGTATATGGTTATCGGATTGTTGGCAAAATAATATTAATAATCATTAATCAAATTGAAATTGAAATAAGTATAAAACTGACTTAGAATAGAAACTTACAATTTGCTTCTAATTTATCAAATTTGCTCAGATCTCTTTACCAATGCATCCAATGTGGTGGAGTTGTCTTGTGCGCATAGTGTGTGGCATTTGATACGCTTGCGGGGCGTTAGCGTGGGCGTTGCATTGTTTTGACTGTTGCTACTAATTAGTTAGTATGTATATGTATATGCGCCAAATAGCTAGATAGATACTCGTATCCAAAATAATCTGTCAAAATTGAGAAACTATGTGCATAAAACGCCAAGTTTTGGTAAATGAAAAAATTTTTATTACGTTTTTAAATTGCATTTCAATTGCATTCTTACATTTTGTAACAGGGGTGTAAATAAGTTGTGAGAATGATGCATTTTCCTATGTTTTAAGGATACTCGTACAAATTACAAATTACATATTACAAATTATAAAATATAATAGTTTGTATGCTTAATCAGTGGTAAATTGTTCTTGCTATTCTTCGCTTCGCTTAGGTTCGGTTTTTTATTTCTATTAATTTCATTTTATTATATTTTTGCAAAAAGTAAAAGTATCTAAATTGTAGACGAATGTGAAAATGTATCTGATTCTCATTCTGATTTCAATTCAAATTTAATATTTCAACAATACGCGTTTAGAGTTCAGAGTAAATATGAATGGTTCAACACATTTAACTACACGTAAAGCACACAGATATTATATGCATTTATCTATATGTCTCATTGTATAATTTCCTTAACTCTTTAGATACTTTTTTCTCTCAATATATATATATATATATATATATATATATATATATATGTGTGTATATATGAATTTTTTGCATATTGTATGTATAGATTATATATAGCATTTGCCTTGTAAACCATTTGATAAATAGTGCATTGATCAACTAATCATATACTTTTTAATTTCTTTATCAGATTGTGTGTCAGTGTGTGTGTGTGTATGTGTGTGTGTGCTTGCACATTTCAATTATCAAATTGAGTAATTACTCGTATTGTGTGGGAGTTATTGCATACTTTTCATTTAATATAACTTTTGCTTACAAATTACGTTTCAAATAAGCTTTGATCAATACATGTATGAATGTGTGTAGTATTTGTGTGTATCTGTGTGTGAGTTTTCAATTTTCTCAACATGCATTTTGGACATTTATTTATTTTTTAATTTTTTTTTTTATTTTTTGATTTAACTTTGTTGATTCAAATTTTCATCAGCGCCGCTTGTTGAAGCCGTCATGGATGGTTGTGGACTCTGCGTTTAAGATAAAAATATAAATGCGTTTAATAATAGCGAAATGAAAATGACATGAACATAGTGTTTTATATAATGTATATAAACCAGAAATGCCTCGTTATAATAAAAAACAAATTAAGGTATTCAACTGAATGGGAAGTAAATCGTGGGATCGACGAGCACATCAAGCAATTTGTACATGAAACCGGGACTTAGTATGGGCGGTTGGTTGATCAAATCAGTACGGTTCGGTTTGGTTCGTATCGGTTAAGATTGGTTCGGTTCGGTTCGGTTAGTCTATCACAGCACTGTTAAAATATATACGCAACGCACAAAGTTCTTAACTCGTACGCAAACTTACAGGACTTTTTTAGAAAGTAGTGCATCGTTTCATAATATATGAGTAGAGTATGCAGTAGGCAATAATGGACGTAACATTCTTGTCGTAAGTTTTATAGTAAGTACGAGTATACGAATATCGAATTTAATGCACTTATTTAAGATCATTCATATGACTATGACTAATAAAATGTATATATATATTCCTATAATGAATGAAAAAGAAGGAAATAATTTAGCACAAAATGAAATACATAAAATCACACACAATTAATTATGAATTAAAGATTATAATTAATAATACATGATAATGTAGACATGTATGTTTTTGTTTTGTTATATACTTATGTGAATGAGTTAAGACCAACCCAAAATTCGTTTTTTCTAGATTCGTATGGATGTGAGAGCAAAGCAATTTGCACTTTTATGGTTTTAAATGCTGGGCAGACTTTTAACAATCTTATTCTTATCTTTAATCGATAGATATTGAGCATTTCTATTGTTAGGTCAGTAACTGTAACATTCCTTATTCTTAAAAATTTGTACTATTCTACATAGTATAAAAGTTTTGACTATTGCCATAAATAATACTCGATTGGCATTCACTTTCTCACTTTTTTTTGTTGTTTCTCAAAATATATATGTAGTACTAAAGACTATGGGAATTAACAATTGTTTAGTTGACTTCTTGAGAGCGTTTGTGCACCTCTTCAAGAACAGGCGAATTCATACCCTTTCCAAACAAGGTCAGCGCAATTTCGAGAACATTTTTGGATAGGGTATAAAATAATTTCAGCTAGCCGAAATTAACCAAGTTTATAATATGATTTATAATTAAGAATTTGTTTGTATATGTATGCATAATTTAAAGTAGAAACTCTTGCAAACTCATTCGAGATATTCATGTATAACTACAATTTCCATTCGCTTATTCGGAGATTTGAGATTGCAAATTGGAAATTGGAGACTTGAGATTTGAGCTAATTAATGTACTTTTGTTGTTTCAATTTTTGACCCGAATTTTAAAGTTTTTGGTACAATTATTATTGGGTTATGTGTTTGTTAGCTTTTCCATTGATTTTGTTATTGCAATCTTTGGGATTTCACTTAAAAAGCGACTCAAATATAGAGTTACACACACAGTCAGAGTTACAAAGACCGAATTCTAGGTGTATGGTGGCAACCAAGCGACCTTGCGCAGCGAACTACAAATTCCAGATGGGAAGCGAGAGAGAAAGAGAAAGAGAACGGGAGAAAGAGAGAGAGAAAGAAAGAGAAGATAATGTGTGTAATATGGTTAACACTCCTTCGTAAACATATCATTTATATGAATACTATGAAGCACGTTTTACAATTATTGGTATTTGGATTCGTTATTCGATTTCATGGCCAATGGCATCATCTCAGTTTGAGTTTGAAAGAAATTCATTTTTAAATGTAACGTAAATAATAGCAATAGCATTTAAAAAAATTAACGAATTCCAAATAAATAAAAAATAACAAAGAGAACATTTGATAAACACCCGCTGTAAAAAAGATTCAATTCTTAGGTTTGTAGTGCCAGTTTTTGAGTCAATAATTTGAATTTCGATTTGTTTAGTTGGTTGTCTCTTTTCTGTTTATTCTTTTGCATTTTTTGTTGCATTCATTAAATTCTGGGAAAGTGAATTGCAGTTAGTTTGAGCTGTTTGTTGTTTGTGTTTACTTTTCGTGGGTGATTCGTTTGCCATTTAAATGTGCTGTTTCATTGAGTGCGGTGCTCTCGGATATTGCTTGATTCTATGCCATATAAGATATAATACTCGTTTCGAATGTATAATCAAAATCATATCAACTAAATGCCACAATTAATTACAATTACAATTACAATTATTAAATGAATTTCTTGAGGTCAACACAAAATGGGATCATGTATCATGGATGAGTGTAGGTAATGAGTGTTACCATTGCACGAGTAGTATTCGTAATGAAATCAAATGAATCAAATGAATCAGAATTAATATCAACTACTATCTAGCAATAACTACTTCATTTAGGTAGACGTCGTTTACCTGTGTTGGTGGTGTTGTCAGTGCAACAGAGTGTTCAACATTTTTCAAATAATCCTTATCATCGAAAATCTTCTTTTCACCGCCACCGGGCTTGTGCTTTACATTATCCAAAGAGCCAACTTTGCTTTGTGCCTTAATTTCTATTTTTTGCGATTGTATCTGAAAAGTAGCAGCACCGGCAACGCACAGAAATTGATTAACAAATTGCATTTTCATACTATTATTTTCTTTTTTATATTGTTTGGTTTTTGGATATTTGTTTTTCGACTTTTTTTTTTTAAATATTGTTTTTCGCATTTGTCTGTGGTGGGATTACGGACACACACATCAATCTTAATTCGAATGAGAGGCCAATCGTTGATATAACTGAAATTTAGAATTTACATTCAGCGCAACAACACAGAAATCAACTGAAAACATTGAAAACAAAAGCTACAAATGAACAAAAAATATTACAACTACATTTTACTGAGGTGCTTTGAGGTTGATTTTAAACAAGTTCTTTCAGCACGTGAGAATATGTGTAAGAATACGAAGTAATTGAATCGAAAACAACGTTTTTACAATGATATGGGGAACAAATATATATAAAATGTATACACATAGATATAATTAATCAAAACTACTTACATCCTTCACGTTGTTATCCTTTGTAAATCATTTGTTAAATGTAAATAATTGATGGTTAAAACAAAATACATATTTCAAAAATGTTTAATTTGTTTAATTATGTTTGAACAAAACTAGAAAAATTCCAATTCACAGCTAAGCAGATTCTTATATTTATATTTAAATTTATTTTTATATGTAGAATATGTATAGATAAATGAAAGCTGCTGCTCAACTCCGGCAAGCCAAAGTTTTGTGATTGTATTGAAGATCATAGGACACCTAATTGTACATGCTAAAGAAACTAATTGATAACTGAATGAGTTATGATTCCCTTTTTGATTAGATTATGATTATTATATAGTATTATCACCGATTCGCAGTGCAGTGTGACTTTGTTCACATATTACGAGTAGTACGAAGTACTACATACGAGAGATTTACATACCGAACCATACCCTAATCCATACTAATCCTCTTCATTATACAAATTCTCATCCAGTCGCTTGTTGTTCATGCTCAGCAGGCGATGGCTCACAATTTTGGAGCCCTCGCCAAATATAATTCTCTGATTGTTAGCAAACTTGTATGAGCATCTCTGTAAAGTTGCCAAGTTTTTTGAGTGGTTGGTTGATGTTAGTTAGTTGTAAACAGATTGTCTGATGAGGTGAGTGTCGAACACCATTAAAGTAATTTGAGAACATGCCGTAAAAGAAAACCAAAAGATTGCATATTGCAGCACATGCAGATGCGATTGAAGATGCCGTCAGTCCAGAGCTGGAGCGGCACATGCCCATGCCCATGCCCATGCCCATGCCACTTAAGTTCAACGAAAATATATTCTTAAGGATATGGCTAAACAAAATGAGGTTGATAACCAAAACGAAATAAAGAGAAAAACTAACTGCGCTCGTCTTAAAATACTCAACTGTTTTTTTTTTTTTTTTTTTTCTTTCGAACTGATAAATAGATAGATAGAATCGATCGAATGGTGTAACTCTGAGAATTGTGAATGAGCTTATTTATTAAGGGAGTGGACGTACCTTAATATCCCCACCGCCGGGCTGATGCTTCACATTGTCCTTGGAGCCGACCTTCGGCTTGGCCTTGTCCTTGAAGTCCATTTTCAGGGACTCGATCTTCTTATCGCCACCTCCAGGCTTATGGGCCGCATTATCCAATGAGCCAATTTTCGACTTTGCATTCCACTGCAACTTTGTTGTAACTATCTACAAATGTTGTTGGGTTTTTCATATTGCATTGCATTGTTGTTGTTGTTGTTGTTGTTGTGGTGGTAGTGGTGGTGTTGTTGTTATTGCAAATAGATACAAAGTATGTAAAACGATTAAAAGTCAAAGCTAATTGTTAATTGTGTCTCGATTTCTATCATAACTTCTCAATGTCAAATGTCGCGCCCAGCTAGAAAAACTATTTATACAGAGTTAAAATATAATAAATAGTATATGATACATCTACTCTATAAGGCTATCGAATATTTAGCTAAGTGCCGCTGTTTCTTATTATTATTATTATTATTATTATTATTGTATTGCATTGCAATTGCATTTCCAACAGTTACTTGATGATATTGCCATGAGAATATGCAACTAAATACGTACACATACATACGATATACGTATCGCAAATCGACCGTGAAATTGAATTTCTAGCGAATGCTTTACTTGCGATTTCATTTTGGTTTTGCTTGTCTTTTTACAATGTAAGTCTCTCAATTAAACAATAATGTCTATAAAGATTTTCAAACAGATGATAAGAAGTCCAATACAAATGGGTTTCCACACCCAACACTCAATACCCAATACCCAATACCCAAAACACAGCGATTCAATTCGATTGAACGATTCGACAACTTAAAACTTACCTTCTTCTCGCCACCTTTGGGCATGTATTTGTCATTCTTGGCCTCGATGCGTGGTGCAGCCTTGATGTCGATCTTCTTTGATTCAATTTTAACATTACCTCCACCCGGCTTGTAGGTGGCATTATCCAGTGAACCAATTTTCGAACGTACCGCCTTCAGATTCGGCGACGGCGCATGGCCAACCTGTACCTTGTTCATTGGAACTGGCCAAGAGTTATATGAAACAATGTCCATAGATGGACGAATGCACTTAAGGCACTTACCTTTCTTGGTCGGCTCGGGTTCGGGCGTCTTGAGCAGCAGACGATTCTTGGAGGTGCTGCGCGACTTGGATGCTGATTTATTTGACGGAGTTGCGCTCGGTGGCCGCGATATGCCCGACTTGTCTGGCTTCGAGGAGCTCGATGTGGGCGTCTTAACTGGCGAACTCGGAGAATTTGGTCCGTTGCGATCCTAAACAGAATAACAGATAATCAGTTGCAATTGCAATTGCAAGATTGTAATAATTTGGACCCAATTACAATAAGATAGCTTGTGTCTGCCATTATGACCAAATGCATTTTGCGTATGCTTAATTTACGACTTTACGACTGCCAATAACACTCATCCGCTGCTGTCAACGTAATGCCATTTATGACTAGTAATGCTATCTGCCAGTTGCTGGCTGCTTGCTGCTTGCTGCCGTGTACCTGGTGCCTGGTGCGTCCCCAGTGTCGTCCTCCTTGACGTTGTCGTCGCCGTTGTCGTTGTCGACACGAAGGATTCATAGTTTATGCATTGTTTTATCGATTGTCGCCGCTTGTAAGTATTTATAGAGCCAAAATTGAGAGGCAACTCCTGCCCCATGCTGCCTGCCCAATGCCCCCTGCTCACTGCTCACTACTCCCCTCCTTTCTCATACCCTTTATGCTTCAAGCTGTTTCGTGTTTGAGGCAGGCCGCCTTGGCACATAAATCGCATTACTTTTGGCAATTTGTTTTGGCTTTTGTTGCCACACTCGTAGCACCTGTGCAGCTCTGGACCTGGTCACACACACACACACACACACACACACACACACACGCATAGACACTGCTACACACACTGGCACTGAAACTCACACACTCACACGGATATAAATTATGGTATCTCTTGGTTTATTCCGTTGTCTATGCCGCCAACTGACGTCTGCAAAGCCACAACTTAGTCTGAACTTTGACGTCTCGCAGCTCTGAGCTCTGATGAACTGATGGAATTACTAGAAATACGCTGCCTAATGGAGCGTGGAACGTGAAGCAGCGAGCAGCGAGCAACGGCAACTGGCTGCCATTTACAGATATTTATGATTTGTGAACAAACTGAAGACAAAATAAAAGATTGAGACGCAGACGTCTGGTCAACGAATTCAATTAATTTGCAGTCAGTTAATTTCCTCTCAATTAAATGCTGCGACCCAAAAAAAAAAAAAAAAAAAACAATTGGTAAAAAAAAACAAGTTAAGGCGGAAACTCACCTTCTCCTGAGTGGACTCATCCACACCGCTATCATTGTCACCCTCTGCAAATGCAAATGCGAACAAAACAAATGATTAAATTAATTAATGAATTAAATATTGTTTGTTGTCATTATTAACGCTATGATTTATGTTCTCTCTTCAATGGCTTCATTAAATTGGCACGCCCACTAAGTCTAAGGTGGAGTCTTACTCTTGGGTGGCGCATCTGTTGGCGACGTTAGGCTGGTGTCAAATGGTGGCTCCGTTTCCTCCAGCAGCGGTGATCCCATTGGATCGCTCCTCATGTTGAATGTCTTGAGCGGTGTGACGGCCTGACCCATGATGACATCATCATCATCATCATTATCGTTGTGCATGCTGGCGGCTGAAGGTGGGCGTAGCTGCGGTTGTTGTGCTTGTTGTTGTTGTGGCTGATGTTGCTGTTGTTGTTGTTGTTGTTGTTGCTGTTGTTGCTGCAACTGTTGCTGTTGCTGCAATTGCTGCTGCGCCTGCTGATTGTAGAGCGGCGGTCGGAACGGCGCCTGCAGCGGCTGCCCGGGCATAGGACGAGCAAATGTCGGCGGCGGCGGTCGTGCCATATTCTGTGGGGGACGCGTTCCTGGCGGCGGCGGCATGCCTGGCGCAGCTGACCAGGGGAAGCCACCTGGTGGCCTGGCTTGCCCCTGCCCAGGTGGACTCAACGGTCCGCCCGAACTAGGCAAACGCGCCTGCTGCATGCTCTGCTGACTGAGCTGCGGCGGCGGCATGCCCGGCCTCATTGGTGGCGGTGGACCCATGAGCAAGTTGCTTTTGCTGTCTGTTGGCCGCAACGGTGGCGGCATTGGTCTGCCGACCATATTTGGTGGCATGGGTGGGCGTGGCCCCATGCCGACCATGGGACGGGCGCCGGCAAAGGGCGGACGCGGCTGGGGCGGACCCACAGCTGGACGCATCTGTGATGGCAAAACAAAGTTGGGATTGGATCGATCTTTAAGCACATAATTGGTATCGGAATTGGTGTTGTAGGTGTTGAGCGTGCGTTCTTTAGCTGTGAAATCAGTGCGCTCCTTGGCCACCTGCGGCTGTTCCACGGAGAGCACGTTACTCCTGGTCCTATTGTACTCCGGATTAGGCTGAGAACGCATTTGAATCGGGCGTTCGTTGTCTGTGTAACTGGGATTAGGCTGAGATCGTGATTGGATGGGACGTTCTGCTTCAGTATACGTTGGATTAGACTGAGATCTCTGCGGAGTCGGACGTTCTATCTCTGTGTAACCAGAATAAGGCTGAGATTGCTGAGCAGTGGCACGTTCAGCCTCTGTATAACTGGGATTAGGCTGAGATCTCTGTTGTATTGCTCGCTCTGTTTCTGCGTAACTGGGACTCACTTGCTCCACATTGGAGCGTTGCACATAGTTGGAATTGAGCTGCTGCTTAGCGGCATAGTCCAGTTGTTTCGGCTGCTCTGGACTCTCATAACTCAAGTTGGACTGCTCCGTGTGGTCGGCTGCTCTGCGTTCCTCTCTGGCCACAAAGCTGGGAGTTACATTTGAAGTTGAAGCTGGCTTTTCCTTAGACGCCGTTGTGCCGTACATTTTGTGTGTTTGCAGTAAGTGTAGACTGTGAACCTAACGCCTGTGGTGTCCGTGCAGAAATGTGCAAGTGTCGGGTAATCCAATACCGTCGTAGGCTCAATAGGCTCGAGAAGGAGGCGCCTGGTGGCCAGCACCATATCATTTGCATACGTGCATGCATAAAAGCCAAGCAGGTGTGCGAGTGTGCAGGTGTGCGGGTGTGCGGGTGTGTGTGGGTGGGTGGGGTAGTACATACATGTCTCAATACACAATATATAGACATTTGAGTATCGAGTGGAGCTCTCAATTTTGATGGGCCCTTCTTGCTTTTGCATTTGTTTACAGTTTATTGTTTTGGTTATTCTTTTTGGATATTTGGATATTTGTATATTTGGTTTTGGGTTACCATTTAGGGAATTTTGTCATGAAATTCGGTTGCTATTTGGAATGTGACCCAAATTGTTACTGTCGCTTATTGATTCAACAAAAGTTCGACTGTTCTAAGACCAATGCGACTACAAATACCAAACTAAACCTCAATGCGCCATTGGCCAAATTGCTGTTTGATTTTGTTTTGTAAAGGGTTCTCTGTACTTTGCTGCTTGCCAGAAATCAACCAAAAAAAAAAAGAAGAATAAAACTAAACAACACATTGTCTAGCCCTGTGGCATGCAACCAGCCATATTGTAGCCGTACTCAAGGTCAATACAATAATATTGCTGTGTACTTATGTACGGATATTAATAACAAATATCGAGCTTCATTTATGCTAATCCCATAACAAATTGTCTCGTAAATTGTTTTCTATGCATAAATTCGGTGTGCATTTTCTTTGCTTTTATTTTATTATTATAAGTATAAAAAAAAGGGAAAAGGAATATAGAACTCACCGCATCGGTATCACTCATAGCAATTTGCTGGGGTTGGCTTTGCTTTCGAATGCTTTTGGACTGGTTCTCGTCACTAACTGGCAATTAACTTTGGTAAACGCCGAAAAGTTTTGCATTTAGTTTTGTGTGTCCGATTTGACAGGCGATCGATAAAATTGCAGAAGAAATTTTTAAACTATATACTAAGTACAAGAAGACGGAACTTAACACGTGTAAACTCACTACGGAGCGGCAAAATACTGTGCGAGTCGCCACTTGTGCGGCTTGTGGCAGGGTCTGCAACCTCAAAATGGAGGCAAAGCCAGAGGCAGGGGCAGTGGCAGTGGCACAGCCAGAGGCGGAGATGGAGTTGAAGGCAACGGCATCGGCATCGGCAACGGCAACGGCAACCGCAACCGCAAATTACAACTGAAATGATTTGTTTTACCCTGCATTGCACAGCAGAAATTCCAGTTTGCTGAAGGAAACGCTTTTCATGTCAACTGCCACAGAATGTGGCAACTGTCGTTTGCTGTGGCCAAATAAACTTGGCCAAATTGATTATCAACAATGGCGGCTGACGGTACGTATACTCGATGTCGCAGTGACTGCGCATTTGCCTGCCACATTTGCCACACTTTTGCCACACTCTTTCCATACTTGCCACACTTGACACACTCTTGCCACGTTTGGCCGTCTAAGCACGCCGCGGTTTCGTTTCAATTAGACTTTCAGCCATTGCAAATGCAAATTGTTAACAAACTAAAACTTTGGCTAAAACGAGCAGAAAGTCCAATTGAATTCTGTTGTCAAAGTTTTGCTGGAAATGCAGTTGTGATCTTATCACTGACTGCATTTACATGTTACACGGACTTATTATCAATTGTTGCAGTTTGCCATAAAGCAACGCACACACATGCACTCTCAGACTCACACATACACACACACACACACACAAGAAAAAGTCGTAGTAAACCCATGCAATTTTATCGATTTTGCTAGCCAAAGGGTAATAACTTGGCCATGCAGAGGATAATGCACTTTGCACTTTACACTCTGCACTTTACACTCTGCACTTTACACTCTGCACTCTTCTCTCTTCACTCTGTACTCTACTCTCTCCACTCTTCACTTTGCACTCAGTGCAAGGATATTCTTTCACAAACTCCACTTGAACACTTGACACATAGCCACAGTTGTCTATTTCATATAAAAACAATTTCCTTTTATTATAATATTTTGTAATTTTAATTTACATTTAATCTTTTCGTTGTGGTTTCCTTTGTTATATATTTTCTATTAGCACGCCCGCTGCGTACTTTTTGGCACGAGTGTTAAAACTCGACTACTTTTATTTGCTTTGAAAAATTTCGAATTACAATACTTAGAATTTGTTTTGATAGTCTGAATGCTCCCCTGCCGAATCGAATGCCCGCCTAAAGTTGGTCGCCACGGACGGAATGGGGCGGCTCGTAAACTACTTCTCGCAACGGTCGCAAATGTCCTTGCGCAGTTCGAGGCTCGCTCACCTGGCGATTCAGCGACCTGACTCTACTCAATTCGTCTCGGGGCGCAACGTCTTGGCATATTCTATTGACATACAAATTTATTAGTTGGGCGCCATACAGAAATGCAAATTCAACACGCCAACAATAAGGCAAGGACTTGGACTCGTATCCGTATGCATGATCCTTGCCCCTACCACTACTCGTATCCTGGCACAGTCGCAATTTGATTTTCTATGCAGATTTCATTTGGCTTGATTAATTTAATAGGCACAGGGGGGCGCATTAGACGCGCGTCTGTGCATTATCTGGCTTGTTCCTATATTAACAGTCATATACAAATTATGCATATACACGAGGGTTGCTACAACTTTACTATAATATTACTTAAATTATATTTCCTTAAAAATATATTGTATTACAAATATATTTGTAGAAACAATTGTATATTTGTATATGTATAATCTTTAAATTAAATTTCCTTAAAAGTATGTTTCAAATATATTTGTGGAATATATTGATAAAGTTTTAGTATTGTTTATTCTTGCAATTATCTATATCAATATATTGCTTGAAATTTGATTTAGAATTTGAATTTCAATTGATATTGCATATTTATTCATTTGCGTGCACTTGAGTACGTTCGAAAGAACCCTCGCTGGCAAATAAATCAGCTCAAGACGCTACAGGCACTGACTGCCACGCATCACATTGTTAGTATACAATTTTTACTACACTTTGTCTATTATTCAGGTGTTGTTGTCATAGGTTCCATGATTTGTAACTAATTGTTGTATATTTAGAGTCAAGCAGCACGCAAGCCCCACATTCGGCACACACTGCGTAACCCAGAAGTAAGTCAAAGTTGTATATCTATAGGGATGAGGGTGGGTATATATTGTAGTTTATTTTGAGGCGTCTATTGCATGTTGCGTTAACTTAATGTCTGCCTTGTTGGCCCTGTTATCGTTCAGTCGCTCATTCGATTGTCAAGGTTATTATGTCTGTGCTCCGACGGCGTAGCATGGGAGAAGTGTTCACCTTGTATTCACGTTGAATTTAGCCAGGATTAGTTACATTGTTAATTAACGTAGCAGCTGAGAAACTGCTGACTATGCAGCAAACCGCTCGTTTACTGATTAACCTTTGATTCTATTGCAATTACAATGTTTATGTAAGTTTTCTTTAATTAATTAGCAAACAATTGCTTACATACAATTTTAATGAAGTCATTGAAACAATGTAGTTGAGAAATGTTTCTTACCTGCAAATAAATAAAAGATAAATTCGGTTATTTTGATTTTCATTTTCAATTCGATTAAATTTAGTTCAATAAAGCGCCATCTCTCGGTTTATGATGAATACTAGCATGAACAGCGCCAATTTTGGCTTGTGTCTAAATGCATGAAAGGTGTGAAACCTTGCTAACGTTAAAGCACATCTGCTGTGCTAAAAGCCTAGTGCGCAGGGGAAATGAGCTAAAATTGTGCTTATACACACACAAACAACGTAACGGAAGATGGTTAAGCAGCAACAGAAACAGCAACAGCGACCACCCGCGTTTACCGGGGGTTGCTCTGTTGCTGCTGCTGCTGCTGCCGCTAAAGCCGTCGCGTCTCTCTCTTGAGCATTTGTTTTGCTTGTATTTTTGGGGGTGCGAAGGGGCGCCGCTGCCACTGTATTCAGTATCTATCGGCATGTCTCTTTTTGTTGGCTTCCCTTTGGTCACATTTATATAAATGTACATAGATGTATATATATATATATGTGTGTATATGTTTATGTATTTGTGTTTGGGCATTTTCCTTTCACTGCGTTCGACAGACTCGACTCATTGATTATTTTTATATGGAACATAGAATAAAGTTGATGCCACATTTTAGTTGATGCAATTCACAAGTGACACTTGAGGATTCTCTAAGAATGAGAACTGAGCTTTATGCAACTGCGCATGTATGCATCCCCCTTTGGCCCTTTCCCACAGCCCTTTGAGGCTGCGACGCAAATGAAGAATCACAGTAAGCTGAATTAAAGAGGGACAATTTAACAATTAATCAACATTTGAATTTATCACAAATCGTATATTGTGTGTGACTTTTGATATTTATAGTCAGCGGGTAGATAACTTTAGCGTTTGTTATTTTGACGCACTTCGGTTATTGATTGCCACAAAATGTGGCAACTACCGCACGCACGCAGTGAGGCCTAAAGCGGCGACGCGTCATCACAAATATGGACTGGCCACAACAAGAATTACAAATTATGCGACGGCTACCAAATGCGGAGCTATTGGGTAACCAGCTGAACCAAGATCCGACCACTTCCCCCTGATCCCCCTAATCCCCCTGAAGACGACAAAGACGCTTTAAAACTACTCGGGCAAGTGGGCGAAAGTGCAAAATGATGAATGTCTATAAAAATCGAAATGAAATCAATGCAATCCACGAGTTTGGGCCAAGTTTAATGAACTGTCAATGGGTGTTCAATGGGTCGCCATTTGGCAGGCACTGCTGCGGGTAACTCTATTGCAATTTGCGTGCCAAGCGACACTTTGCTGAGGAAAACAATTAAGCCAACACCCAACCAGCTTTTCACCCACCCCTCCCCCCTGACTGCTTATACATGTGTATCTGACATTATGTTAAGTAACTTTGACGTCCTTATTAATCTCTGGCATACATTTTATTGATCAAACTTTTAAATGCCACATCCAAAAATTTAATTAATTAATAAAGCAAAAGCATGCGGCACTTTGCAGTCAACCAGGCAGCATTAACATTCACCTGGCACACACACACACACACACAACACAACGTACACACAGCTCAAATCACAACACAAATCACAGCCTAATAAATGCTCATCGCACGCATTGTCCATATTAATTGTTGCACCTTGACTTGGATTGCAGCGCTTCTAATGCACTCAATTATAGTGCAAGTACTGTGTAATTGGACCAACCCTCCTTCTCGCTTCTCTCGCCCACATTTGCATGCAAATTATGTTGTTATCACATATTTCGCTGCACACATGCATAGTCTTTGCTGCAGTTGTCATTCTGATGTCGCTGTTGCCTCACTTGTCTAGTTTCTATAACTAAATTCCACTCAGCCAAACTATGTACCACATTATCGAAAACTTGTGTATATAGTTCTTCATAAATTCTTATAAATACTATCTCAATTTATCTTCAGAATGTATGCATTTATTATTCATAGAATAGTAGGAGTACATGTAGCGAGTCTTTCTCTTTAAAGATTAACAAGTAAGAATAACTAGACTTAAAGTGACAATATATTTTAAAGATGTAATTTTCTGAAGATTTAGCTTATCAAATTTAGCAGGGAAATGTGAGATTCTCACTTTAACATGGAAGTGTGAGATACAACCAGATTTATGATCCGATTTCTACACATATGCTGTATGCAACAACATCAAACAACCTTATAGATGACAGAGAGAGACTTAATAACAGACAGATGGACACTTCTATATTCAAACTAAACAAGAATATATATTTTTATAGTAAGTGGAAAACTTAACTCTTTTCAATTAGTTGAACATGAGCGAATGATTGATTTAATGGACAGTCGAATTAATCATTAGAAACCAAATAAGGGCCCACGCATAAATAGGAAATTGTAATGAATTTTTTGATAGATTTTCGTGCTTCATTTGCTTGCAACACAAGGCGTGGCAGCCGCCAAATACAAATATGGTCCTAAGTGTTTGGTAATTGACGGAAATCGTAACAATTAGCTGAGTCGTTTCAACCGGCAGATGAATAAATTTGTATTTTTGGTTTTTATGTTTTAAAAAATCGTTGAGAACTAGCACGCCCCCAATAAAGCAACCGAAGAAAGATAGAAAGTGAGAGAGAGAGAGAGAGAAGCAAGAAAATCAATTGCAATGTTAAAAGAAAATGCAAATGCAAATGAAAAATTGTCGCTCAGCTAGCTGTGTTTTGTTGTTAATTAAAAGGTGACAGAAATGCAGCCAAAGTTAGCTATTTATAAAATGGATGAAGCTCTCTCAGTTCGCATCAGCAATTAACACTGGGGCAACAGTGACGTGAGCTAGAGAAAAGCATACAGATTGACTGTTTACACCTATCTACAATTCGCGAAACATTGAGCAGATAGAGAGCTGCATGTTGTTTTATCACCTGTTATCAGCGTTGCAGATAAAGTTAATCTGAACTGAAGTGGAGTATATATACAGATAGATCTATGTATATATACATGCACTACAAGTGTTACTATATGATACTATAAGCAAACTGTGCTTAGGCTGAGAAGCAGATGACGTTCTCGGTGACTGATGACTTCATGTACAATGACTGAGAATAACAGACGCAACCAGATGAGATGAGGGGCACTGATAGCCATCCACAACTATATATTTATTATTTATTATTTATTTTTATTACTTTTAGTTTTTGCTGTTAGTTTATGTGCTAAAACAATAGCTATTGTTGTTGGCAGTTTTGTTTGTTGTTGTGATTACTTAACAGAGCCGGTTAGCACTTGAGTTAAACGTTTGAGCATTTGATTTAATCAAAGGTGTATCTGCAACACAACTGTGTACTGTGTGTGCATGTACTATGTGTGTGTGCCACATAAAAATAATTCAGTATCAGTTTGAATGTGTCTCAAAACGAAAACAAAATACTCTAATGGCAAAGTCCAACAAAAGAGTTTAAACTGAAAGAGAGTAAAGTAGAATAGAGAATTGGAGAGACACTAATATTTAATAATTATAAATAGGTATTTGGAATAGGTAATTTAAAAACTTAACGAGAACAAAACAAAGTAATTAATTAAAATATTAATATTATTAATATTATATTATTTTATATTTTGTAAATGAGTTGCTTCATTAAGTTGCTTTATGCATTGATTTATTTTCCATTTCTTTTCTGCTGTAGTTTTGCATTCAGTTCACAGAGCCAAGCTGAATGATAAATTCAATATGCCAGCGCCAAAGCAAGCTCTTATTTAGATTGATTTAAACGAGGTCGTATGCAGAGCGACCACAAACAGCAGCAGCAGCAGCAGCAGAAGCAGCAGCAGCAGCGTTAGCAGCTGAGAGCATGAGCTCTTGTTGTTGTTGCTGATAACTTATAACGCTATCGCAACATGTCGTCAAATGATTCTGTTAGATTACATCTCAGTTATACGAGTAGACAATGCACATAATGGGAATTCAAAGGGCTGCCACAGTTGCAGGTCGTTGGACCAGCGAGACAATAGCGCATATCCTTTAGCTGGCTTACAAGGCAATAGCGAATGCTCGCTCTTCAGACGGGTCTGATAACCATAATCAACTTGCTGCGACAGTTGTGCAAACAGTGTGTCAAGGTAGAACATGACAAAACAAAAACACAAATCTATTTGCATAACGGCTGACAGGCACAAGCTACAGCTACTCGTATAAGCCATGAGCCTCAGGTCTTCGCACACAAAAATGACGTGACGGCCAAGAGCTGCATGTTCAGCTAACATAACCATTAATGTCCTGATGTCCTGATGTCCTGAGGGGTGTGCCAATGCCACACTTTGTATAATTGAGCCATAGATACGTATGTAACGAGTATAGCTCTGGCTAATTGATTTTCTCAATTAATACACGGCGTATGCGTAATGCTCTCTGAAATCATTATCCCTTACCTTTCTGCTCATGCCCAGCGCGTGCCGCTTGAGCCGGCTCTGCTTTCTGTTGTTGTTGTTGCATTGGTTGTTGTTGTTGCAGCGGTTGTTGTTGTTGCAGCGGTTGCTGTTGTTGTTGTTGTTGTTGTTGTGGCAGCTGCTGCTGTTGGAGCTGGACTTCCTGTTGCAGCGACTGCGTTGGGCGCGGGTCGCTTATTGTTGGCACAGCAGCTTCCAGCATAGAGCTTTTCTCCATGACATCCGCCATATTGAAAGTGTATTTGTTTGTGGGTATATAATTCTATGTGTGTGTGTGTGTGTGCGAGCACTGCACTCAGACCAGGACTTTTATGTGCGATTTAACTTTTTCTCGGGCTGGGACTTTTGTGTGTACTCGTTTTTTTATTTGCTTCGCACTTTGCACAGTTTTCTGTATTTCACAAATTCTTTTGATTATTTGTCACGTTTGGAATGCTTTGGTTGCACTTACAGAGAGAGAGAGACCAAGAAAGACTGGTGTTTTCAAAATTGGCCAATAATAAATATATAATAATTCTGCACTCACTGGCACTCTGTTGTATTAGGATGAATTTTATTTGATATAAATTTCTTGTTTGTTAATGCAACTTTTAAACGACAGCGAAGCGCTTTGTATCTTTAACGTTTGTTATCTCGTTTTCAACTGATTTTCAATTCGTTGAAATTCCTAATTAACGTACTCGGGAGACGCACAAGCTGCGCTAAAGCTTTTTAGTACACAGCTAGGGGAAAAGCAGTTGAGCTTTTTCTTGTTATTGCAGAAACTTTGACGCAACAGCGCCATCTGTTGTCAATTACGTATTGGATATGAATAATGAGATTTTCAAAATGGCAAATTTTGATATGTTTAACAAAAAGTTAAATATTATTTTAAATAATATTTTTAAGAACACTATTTACTTTTTAAATGGTTTTATTAAGCAATAAACATTTAAAATTAAGTATTACAGTTGAGCTCAGTTGACTCGCGTATATCCGTAATTCTCTTCAGTGAACTCATTTGAATATATTTTTTAGCTGACATTACTTTGTCAAAACTGTATCGATTCCCAAGCAAATTGCCCTTTTAAACCATAATTAGGCCTCAAGATTTATTCGTCTCTCACTGTAAGAACCAAAGCTTGAGATCCGCTCAAACTGCGAAAGTGATAGCTCTTTCTTGACTTAGTAAACAGCAATGATTTAAATTAGTAGCTGATGGTATCAGACAGTGTAAATTTCACACAGCATCCTCTTTGATCTATCAAATGTGAACGTCACTTATTATTTGTGCTTCCTATGAAGATTTGCGCTTCTGGCAACACTTCCAATGCTTTTGCTACTGAGTTTATTTGCGTCTTTCAAAATTAAAATTAATAATAATTATCGTTTTGCAATTGTAACCAAAATAACAAAAAAATATTGCTAACTTAAAAGAAAATGAACAGCAAACTTATTTTTTCAGTTTTTTTTTTTTTCATTATTTTTTATAATTTAAATTTTTTATTTTTTAAAAAATAATATTATCTTGAAGTTCAATCTTGCAGTTGTAGTAGCAGAAGTAAAATTTAATTAAAATAATATACGAGAGAGAGATAGAGAGAGTTAGCGATGAATATAACATCTATGGAGAATGGCTGTTGCTATAAATTTGTTTGGTGTTGTTGTTCTGTTGTTGTTGTTGATAATTATTTATAGCTGGTCTGGTCTGTCACACATTCTTGCGAAGAATGCTATAAAAAGTATTGAAATAAATAGATACGATTAATATCAAATAAAGTGCAAGGGATCTAGTTTACAGAGATTGGACGTATAGACAATACAATACAACTTACTGTTTAGTCGAAGACGACGGGATCGCTCATCAAGCGCTGGATGAACTCTATAGGATTGGTCACATTTAAAACACAACAGAGGCGCCACGTGCGTGATGTGTGTCATTCGTGGTGTGTGTGGATTGTGGTGTGCAAGGGGGTGTTTGTATGTGAACACATTGACAAATCCAACACACATTGTTTTGCATGGTGCAAGGTGCATATAGATTGATTGATTGATTGATTGGTGTTGGGTAATTGGTGTGTGCGTAGACAATAGGTGCATGTAAAGAATACAAATAACATATATGTTTGACATTTACAAAATGACACACAAATTGGACACACAGTCATTTGATGATGGACAACTCATCCATGATACTTACGAGAGTATGGGATCATGCCCTCATCATCCTCGGGATCCATGCAGTCAGCGAACAGAGTCTCCACTTGCTCATCATCCAGGGACTCACCTAATGGAAGAAGTGGATTGTTATGATATAAAAACTAAGTCAATGGGGGACATGAAATAACTCACCAAGGGCCAGCAGGGCGTGCTGCAATTCAGCGAGCAGCATGGTGCCGTTCTCCTCCTTGTCGTACAGTTTCAAGCACTCAATGAAATCCTCATAGCAGCCCTGCTCCTTCTCCTTCTTGACCTGAGAGTAAATGGGCAGGAATTCGTCCATCTTGATCTTCTTCTCGTTGCGTTTCTTGGTGCCACCCATCTTCTCGATCAGAGACAAGGTGGGGTTCAAGTTCAAAGCGCGCAGAGCATCGCCTAGATCGAAGGCATCAATGCCCTCACCGGGAGAGCCCATAACTTCGAAAACGAATTCGACATCTGCACAAAATCAAAAATCAACAAAAATACTCCAATTAGCAAACATCATTTCAATAGCTGTTAATTGTTGTTTAAATTGTTTATGCATTCTTATTGATTTATGCTCGTATTTATTTATTTATTTGATATTCATCCGAATGAGGTCAATTCAATAACCCTGAAATAAAGGGTACGCACATTTTTGGTCATCACGAAAATCTTAACATGGCTATGTGTGTGTGTGTGTGTGTGCATGCGTGGGAGCGTTGCCAACACGAAGAGTATATTATACATATACGTATACGTAATCCGACACCCGAACGCCTTCGTCTATGCTACACACACACATACATACGCCTATGTGAGCCTTTAGCAGTGCGTTCTAACCAAAATAAATCCAAAGAAAATATCTTGGCCAAAATTAGATCGTGTGCTTTGCCCGAACATTCAACGCGATCGCTGCTCACATACATAGACATCTGCATATACATTTGTATATGTACGTATGTATGTATGTATGTATGTATGTATGTATGTATGCATACATATATATACACAAATTTTCCATTGTGAGTGATGCGTTAGATTTTCCCAATCTTTACATTGTGGGGATTATTCTTTAGATATTTATATGAACGTTTTCCGCAAATTAAATGCATACATATATGTACATATATGTATATATGCAAATATATATTTGATGTATTCGGAACGATTACGAAATATATTCAACTTTTTGATGCATATTTGAACTGTACCCACGCTTTTCTTTATAACATCATTGAGTTATATATATATAGACAGATTCATCTGTAGTTCACACGCGCACATTATGCAATCACTTTTGAGATACATTCACTGTGAATGTATATTATATATTATTATATTTGACATTTTTGTATGTAGCCGACAAATTGTTTTTTTTTTTATGACTTAATATGATAGTTATTCAACTGTTTTTGTTGTTGTTTAATTATTATATATATTTAGATGTATGCATGTATTTTTTTTTTGATTGAGGTTAGAGTTATAATCCTTGTGCTGTTCTCGATTCGATTGCAACTTACTTTCAACTTCACGCTTTGGTACATCAGCCTGTCGTTTGGATGGTAGAAAGAAAGTAAGATTTTATAATATATTCGAGTTAAGCTATTGCACATATTTCAAAACGGATCACAAGAGGTTTTCCCTTCCAATGTGCGGCGGCACTCACCATTTTGTCTATTGAATGCGAAAAGCAACTGTATCGCGGATGAGCTCGGTCTCGACTGAACGCTATTCGTCAGTGGCAGCACGGCAAGGTAATTCTGAGGTGATAGCCAGCGGCGATTCTAACCAACTCACACATAGATACACAGGCACACACTCAGGCACACACTCACAGCATAACGAAATTCTCTAGCGCTTTTCCTACGCAAGGCTGTTCGTTATACACACAATACACACATGCTTATGTGTATATGTGTGCGTATGTGTGTGTATATGTAACATATGCTGGCAAGAATTTACTTTCATCTGGGCAGCATTTTCATCTGCCCTCGCGTACTAATGTTCGCTCTCTCTCTCCCTCTCTCACTCCATATAACTCGAACTATGCGACGATTCTCTTAGGGAAACAGTTTGTTGGTTTTCGGTTCTTGATTCTTGGTTCTTGGTTCTTAGTTCTCGGTCTCTCTGGCTAGTCTATTTTTAAGATATTTCGTTTTTATTTTTCTATTTTTTTTTCTATATGTGAATGCAAAATAATAATCACTTGTGGCATTCTCAGCCGCATAGTGTTGAATATCATTTGATGTTACACATGATTTGGCAGATAATATTTTGGGGTAACATTGTGGATTATTGTTGTTATCTGCCCTCTAAGCGGGCCGACAGACTTTTACCGAGGAACTATTACTATACCATAGATATATTTCGATTCCACATATAGATGTATAAGCATATGCCTATATATCTGCTATTTATCTGTATATCTTTAATATATATATACATCGAGCGACCCTGATCATCTATTTGGCAAGATAAACGCAATTTATTGGACATTTGAATATTTTGTATTTCTTGAGAACTTTTGCATGTTATCATTCAAAATATTTTTGCTGCTGTCGCGTCGGGTGTTCTATGGCCAGCATAAACACCTGAAAGTCGTTTAACATGCGTAATATATATTTTTTGTAGTATTTTTCTTTAGTTTTTATTTTTTAAACCGAACAATACTATTCCTGTATAGCTCTCTCCCTCTCACACTCTCGCAACACCTCGGGGCTCTCATCTACATAGAAGGCGTATTACTAGCGCTCGGGCATCCAATTGTATGTGTGTCTACAACAATTTTAATGCGTGCTATTTATAAAAACTATGACACAGATACACCAAATGTATTCAGAGCAATAATGTACAACGCATATTCATGTGGGCTGTTCCTCACACACATACACACTTATACATATACATACATATGTGCATTCATACATACATATTTGCATACGTACTTCAATGCTTATCTTCTTATATAGAATTTGGCATATTACGTATGGATATTCGACTAAAAAAGGCATAAATTTCCATTATTTGACCGGCAATTTCCATCTGCAGTACTTGTCCTTGACATCAGAATATCCAAAAATGCGAAGTGACCTTCTTTGACCCAGTTTCCGAGTTACCGAGATTTCGTGTCTCCGGCTCAGCTGTTCAAGCCGACAGGAGCTCATCTCAATTCTCTCTCTGCAGATTTCGTTTCGACAATTTTGCTGCGCAGCCTCATTGCCATGTGAGGCATGCAACGACCTGTTGCTGGTCTACAATGGATTTGGGACATCAATTGTAATCATTTGTAATCAAGCAGCTGTTAAGAAGGCCAACTCTGCGCAGATGGAAGTGCGCATCCCATTGATAAAGAATAATATGATAGTATTCTTCCAATTTGGATTATATAATTATATCTATTTCACTTAAACTTCGATTAATTATAGTTTAATTCCCTTGCATGTCTTTTGTTATTTATCCACTCTTCACCATTAGCAAAAAACACATACAATGGGCTTTAATGATAAGCAGACATTGTGTCATTTAAAGGCGATGTTGACAGACATCAAGGGGGAACCCACGACGTATACGCAATTTTCAACCCTCAACAAAGGCAACGCCATTTGTTATCAATGAATAAGTGCGCTAAACGTACAAGGTGACCAAACGAAAGTGAAGCTGTTAGGCTTCCCATATGCTGCATCTAGTGACTGAACACCCTGTACATTGTGTTCAGCCCTTTGGGGGTGGCTGTGCGTATACTTAATGGGGATGTGTGTGCGTGCGTTGGCGACGAAGAGAAAGAGACCGAGAAGGATAACGACGATGTGAATCGGTCGACAGTTAACGACGCTTGTCCCAGTTGCATCCGAACACTCTACCAGTAAACGTTATCGCAACTGGCCACAAACACAAATCAAGGTAAGTTTCAGCAAAACACAAGAAAAGCTGCAAGAAAAAGTACAAAATAATTGTGAACAAATGTAAACTCATTAAGGTCTACAAAATAAACAAAATTCAAGCAGACAGACAAGAGCAAACTACGAGCAATTAGATAGCCAGATGAGACATGGCCAAAAGCCAAACCCTTTTGTCAACTGGGTGCGGTCTCTAGCCAGACAATTGCTGGCAAGCTCATAAAATGCAGCTTTTGATTTGATTGCGTGTTAAATGTTCAACAATTGATATTGTGGCAGCTAAAGAAATTCTATAGGTATTCTGTGAAAATTTTGCCAGAGCATTATATAAGACTTTGGGGTCTGTGAAAATTTTGTGTGGCCCAAATTTGCATGTATACCAAAAACCCAATTCTGTATCTATAACTCAGCCGAATGAATAAAGCTAAAAGCAGCGAAGCTGCGGAGTCTGCGTTCTGAGCAGCGTTCAAGGAGCAGCTGGCAATGCTCAGAGTACAGCTGGGATTGCGAGATGTGACCCATGTGAATGAGAGGCTGGAGATGTTTTGTTTTGGCACTGACCTAGACGCAGACACTCTGAACGAGTGGGTGGGGCAAGAGTAGAAGGGTCGGGTGTTTAGAGTCTGCGCACGCAAATACTTGTTGCTGTGGCAGGACATGCTAATGTGTCGTGGCATGCCACTTTTATGAATGACTCTGAGTGTGACTCTGACTCTGACACTGACACTGGCTCAACATGTTGCATGTGTGTCCTTGTTATTTACAGCTGGCCACCATGGTGACCAATGCCACGAATAACAACAATTTGCAGGCGAACAACAACGGCCAAACGCCAAACAATAATAACGATGACTTTGACATTGATCAGGACGATGGCCTACAGGATCTGGGCTTGCCGGTGTCGGTTCAGACATTCCTCTGGCGGCAAATTGCTCCCTTCATAAGGCCCAGACTGGGCAAACTGCATGAGGCCAGCTGCATGGTAAGTGTGTCTGCCAAAATCATATCAAATAATGAATGAAAGCAACAACAATAAGAACAACAACAATGTGGCCATAAATCTCAAAGCGAAATGGAAACGAAATGAAATGAAATGAATTATGCTGTAAATTCGCTATGCGTGTTTGTTGTAAGGATGGACTGTGAATACCTGTATACCATTGTCACAGACTATTTGGTATATAACCATAACCATACTAAGTGTTATCTTCGTTTAACTTGTATTAATCACTTTTATTTTTATGGTGTTTGATAATCATTTAATCATATACAAGACTATTGATGTTTGATGTCTTCTTTATTCATTTTGCATACGATTTACAATTTCAATTCACAAACTAACACGACTTTCCTTGTTATACTAATTGCTTTAAACACCTCCACCAACACCACTAATAACAACAATAACAACAACAACAACAACAATAATAATAATTATAATTATTATAATAATAATTTTAACAATAACAAAACCAACAACAACAAACAAACTGTACAAATTAACATTGTAAAATCTTTTGCAATTTGTCTGAATCTAAAAACTGCATCTGAATGTAGTTTTGTCAACATGCACCAGGACACCATGTAAGTCATAAATGTTATGTACAGTTTATACTTATTAAATACCATATTTGTATTTGTATCTATGTTTTATGTATATAATAATAATAATTATATAATTACCCGAAACTTAATCTGTGTATATTTTCGTTTTACTGTTGTATTACTGTACTGACTAACTTGTATTTAGACTTAAGTGAAACCTTGTTTTGCTGTATTTCGCTACTTAGAATTCTATGATTTTAAGAATTCCTGTTATACTAATTATTATATTATTATATTATATTATGTTTTGCAAATATCTCATAATAAGGAATCCAAGGAAGCCTGTAAGGTAAGCCAGACTTTTCAGAGAGTTTTAAGAAATACATTTCATAAGTATCCATTTTGCAGTCCTTTGAGAAGGTCCTTGTGCAGAACATTCAGTTTGGTCTGTCGCCACCGCTGACCAAGGCCCTGGGCGCTATTCCTCGCTGGCGCCTCTTACAAGGCGCCCTGCCACATGTCATGCATGCCTGCGCCGCATTGTTATACTGTAAGTGGCATCAATCAATCAATAGGTCAGTCATCAATCATCTGTTGCATCTGTTGCAGGCCGCGTAAAAGATATGCAGGCAATTGGGCCAGTTGAGACTAAATTGCTTTACACAATGCAATGGATTCTCCTGTATGCCGCTGAAGAGTGCGCCGATGATGAGGATGGGGATGAACTGGGTCTGGCCGAGGCAGCTGAGCCCAAGCCCAAGCCAATGGATCAGTATCTGTTCTCAGTGCCAACAATAACAGTGAGTAGTTACATGTATACTTTGGGATTCTAAGATTCATCCAATGCCTCTCTCTCTCTCTCTTTAGTTATTTGTTTACTTGTTCGCACCCATAATACATCATCTCAAGGAGTCGGACTTTCAAAACTTTCGCCTGGAGAACGGCATCAAATTGTGGCAGGGTATGTGGGACAATCGTGCTCCTGGTGCTCCTTGCTTCACTGCCCCCGTAAAGCCTAAGGCGCGCAATTTGCTCTGTGCTCCAACACCAAAGGGTTCCACGGATGTGTTTCAAGGCCGCAAGCATTCGCTTGGACAGGATGCCATGTCACCCAAAGCGGACTCACCACAGAGTGGCATCACAGACTACGGCCAGCAGGATGAAGAGGTAAAACCCGTGCCACCTTTGGCTTCAATTTGACATCCAACTCACGATGCTAACATTCCTAGGGATCCTGGGTGTCATCACCCAAGGAATTCTTTCCCGAAACCATACCTGAGGAGGCTTCCAGCGTTGAAGATGAACGTGTTGTCATCTTTAGGCTGCCGTCTGCGCCACAACTCATGGATAACTCTTTTTTTACAGTAAGCTCTCTTAATCGGATCAAACTTTTCCTTGACTTTAATCAATTTGCAGGCCGATGCCAGTTTGTTGCAACAACAACAGCAGCAGTCGCAGAGTCGCCGGGGCAGTCATCAGTCCATGAACTCGAGGGATAAAGAGAAGGTGCCATCTACAAAGTTTGAGTTCGATCAACAGGAGCTGACACGTGGCGCCTCCATGAAGGAGAAACGCAGCGCTTCCATTGAGAAGGAGACGGACACTGATAAATCGGAGAGTATTAAAGCTGATGTTTCAGCTGCCACTTTCCTGGATGTGTCCGTGCTACGTTGTCTGTTCATTTCGCATTGGCAGGAGGAGGGCATCTTCTGGAGCTTGCAGTATCTTTATAACCGGTAAGCAACTCCTTATGGATTAGCTGATACCATTCCTTATCAATTTCTCTTCTGTAGACTCAGTGAAATTGGCGAGGAGGCAGCTATCACATTGAATCAGCCGCGCAAGAGATCTAATTCTTTGCCAATACCACAAATCGAGATTTCCCTATACCAGGGCCCCGGAAGCAACAGTCGCGACAGTCCTGGCAGCTCCGTGGTCAAGGACTACATCGAAATTCCCGAGCAAACTACCGCCGTTACAGCCACTGTAGTTGGTAAGCTATAGAAGAAGAAGACGGAGATTGAAGTTCGTATTTTCTCATAACAAGATTCAATTTTCTGTAGAGGAAGCACAAATTCTGCCCAGCAATGCGGAGCGACGGAGCAGCGAGAAGAAGAAACGGGTCAAAATGGCCGATCTAAGGGCATTTGTCGAAACAAAAATGTTCTCGAAATCGGAGAAGAATCTGGAAAAAGTAGGGCTCGATACAAACTCTGCCAATGGCAAGATTCCACTGCAACATGCAGTAAGCCGAAAGCTATCATTAACTTTAGAGAGTGAGAGAGTTCATTGCACGCGTTCTTTGATTATGATTATGTGTTTGCTTTCATCTTAAATCCCCGTTTAACCGATCATTATATGAACCTGTTCATGTGTTGTTCTTAAAGTTATTTGTTAGCCAAATGAAATTTCATTTATTGCATTTGTTAACATATCTTATTTAATTGCCCTGCTTAGGAATACCATCGGAGTCTTGATACCGGCGAGAAGAAGTTATCACGATCCGCTTCAATGATCACCCGAGAACCGTCTAGTAATCTCATCAAAGGAAAGTCTATGCCCAGTTTGAGGTTAGTGCAAATTCCGAACAAATTCCTTCACCCCAAAGAATACTCTCACAATCAGGTCACAGACACAACAAAACACACAGAACTCAAGTTTTCCCACATCGATACTCGTTCTACATGGACTATTCCTGTTTCAATTTCAAATCTAACAATTATGTCTGTATATATTATTATACTTATACTTACTATCTTTTATGAACTGAACAACCAGCTGTCTGCTTGATAGCGGGTGAGTTTTGGTCAGCAACTGAATGTCTATGCCTTTATGTCTATGCTTTATACTCTAAATATTCCTGAACCTCAACCTTTAACTATCTACCCTCAGGCTACTGAATACTTTTCACCTATCAGCTTGTCCAAGTACACCTTGCTTGCCAGTTGCCACCTTTAGATTCCTTCAATCTGAAACTTTTCCCCAATTATCTCCTCAAGCGTTTTGCTTTTATTATTAAGTTATTTGCACTTCCGTTTGACTAATGCTTAATGCACCTACATTTCTCGCATGTCTCCTACAAAATGCCAGATTTTATAGGTACGTTGAGCCGCCTAAGATGTCTAGGCCTCCGCAAGCCCCATGCCCGCGATCCTCCACAGCTTTTTATCCGCGCAATCCCATCATTACTGTTACCGAACACACGCCTACCCCCTCGCCGGATTATATGAAACGTCAGGTGAGTCTAATCAAGGGTTATCCAAGCAAAGGATTCAAAGCCATTCACGGACAGGGTTCAATTGACTCCCAACTGGATGCACTGAGTAATGGAGGCAGCCTTGCCGGCGCAGCTGGTGGCAATGGCAGCGCTGGTGCAGGCAGCAGTTCCGCTCGCTATCGTGGTCCAATGCTACGTTCTCATACTGA
Source organism: Drosophila funebris (assembly GCA_018901825.1). Lineage (NCBI taxonomy): Eukaryota > Metazoa > Arthropoda > Insecta > Diptera > Drosophilidae > Drosophila > Drosophila funebris. The sequence continues at coordinate 8,483,604 of JAEIFK010000678.1, read as the reverse complement.
TTCGCATATCGATTACACGGGCGTCGATGAATCTGAAGCACCAGGTTCATCCTTCTACATAACACGAGATGGTGGCATCGACTATGAGATTGTCCTACTGGCGGTTAGCAGCGTCTTTAAACGAGATCCATCTCAGGTCTGCTCTCTACGTGTCCTCGAGGCTGGGTTAAACATCTGTGAGCTGCTCATCGAGATGGGAGTGTTAAAGCTGGGCGAGCATGCCCATGAGATATCCATGGGCATAACACGACGAGCTCTTCAGGTGTTGGGCTGCCCACATGGTTGCAATGATGGTAAGTAGAGCGGGGATTGAATCATTCTATCGTTCACTCAACGATGGCTAGTTTAACATTAATTGAAATAGAAGTAAGTTTACATCATTTCAGATATTAAATGCTAATTTGTTATCCTTTGCAGGAGTTCGTGGTCCTCCCGCTGACTTTCTGCGTAACCAATGCCAAAAGATTCTAACGCGGATGCTTCGTCAGGCAGGACAACGCACCAAGCGTTTTCTGCAGGAAATGGTCAAGACTTCACCTCTACCGGAGCTCATCGATTACTTCCATGCCTTTCTTGCCTTCTGTGTGGATCCCAGCTCCCTGCTGTCACCCTTGAGTAAGTGAGATCGTGCTCAAATTATTCTGAAACTACGCAAATGTTTTTAGCTTCGTCTGGATCTTCAATCGATTCTTTAAGTGCACAAATCCCAATTGCAATCTCTTGATTTTCCAGTAAATTCCTCATCAATATTAAAACGCAAAATACAGTAGACACTTACAAATAACGACCACAATTAGATCTAATTCCATTAGATCTAATTTCAGCAAATTTCACATTTTAGAAGAGTTCGAATATACGCAAATTCCATGCTGTGAGTCTCTACTGTATCAATTTGATCATTTCACACTGTTTTCTCTTATTTGCAACCAATTTGTGTACTTTGTATGTGGTTTTCTCTTGCATGCGACAAGTTTTGCTAATGCTTTTGAGTTGTACCCTCTTGTGCCTCCTCTTGACCCCTTCACCATCAATTACCAAATACTCGTACGTTGCATATATATATTTATATATACATAAATATGTATGAATGTATATAATGATGATGCAATAATAGCTCATAAACGTCAGAGTGGATTTAAAAATGTTAACACCGATCTTGGCGGTGTACCAGGTCAGGGCGGCTATTCGACCAATTTTAGTGGCGGCATGAGCGGAGGGGCCGAGGGCCAGGTCGTTGGAGCCGTGTTCAAGCAACTGGTCAGCAGATTTGTGGAGGCCAGCAAGGATCTAAAGACGGCCGAAAATGTTGCCCTCTACGGTGACATACGACAGCTGGTCACCTATGTAAAGGGGGCTCACGGTGGCCCCTTCCGTTTGGTGGCCCTCAGTGGCATACTGGCGGTCACGCCGCGTCCTCACAAGAAGGGGCCAACGGCTCAGACCACCAGAGTGATACGGTAGGTGCAATTTCCTTTCCTTTACTCTTTTAAGAAATAATCTACTTCCCACCGTCAGGCATATTCCCCAGGCCGATACCACACATGGTGCGTCTAATGATGATAATCGCTCGCAACGCCGTCTGCTTCTCAAGAAACGTAGTACATCCTCCGCCTGCGCCGTGGTGAGTCTTAAGTAAATCATTAAAACTGTAGCTGATCCGCCGAATCACATTGCAGAGCCTGCTGGAAACGGAACCTTGTGATGAGCACTATAAGACCAGCCAGTCACCGCTGAGCAACTTCAGGCGACGCACGACCGGAGTGAGGCCAACATTGACCCCGCGGCATAGTGAGCGGGCGCTGCTCTCTGATTCCACGTCCAGCTCGGAACGCAATTCGCTGGGACGGCTCAGCGGCTTGGTGCGCTGGTTTCGCGGTACGCCCAAAGAGGCATCGTCCATTGACCTGGAGATAGGCTCGCTAAATCCCGAGATATCATCCACATTCATGCGGCACGCCTCGTTGAAGATTCAACGTGGTCGTTCTAGCGATGGCATTGGGCGTTCCATACAGCGTGCCAAGCGACGCGTTGAGCGACGGTTGAACCGTTTCGGCGGCATTGTGAAGGGCAAAAAGAAGGTGGGCGGTATCGAAGAGACAGCAGATTACAGTAGACGTAGTTCCTCCGACATGTGCGACGGTCCCCGCGAGTCGGAAGTGGTCATCTTAAAGGAGCGCAAGCTGGTGCCCATTGAACCGGTCCGTGTCGGCATGCTCCGACTATCTTTTCTCTTGGAAACTTGTGCGCCGGGGTCATTCCCCGATCCACAGCTGATTGCTGCCGTCTTAGATCTGGTAAGCACTTTCATCCGTTCATCCAATCAGAATATTTAATTTGACCAATTTGCAGCCGCAAGCTCCACTAGTTACACGTGCCACATTTCTGCTAGAGTGTGCCCACTTTGTGCATCTTTGCAACAAGGGTCAGTGGCCCATCTGGATGAAGCAGAATGTGGGCGGATATCGTGCCTCCGGTGCCAACATCAATCCCTCACAGATGAAGCAACAGGTTAGCCAGACGAGCGCTCGACGCACTCACATCCTATTGAGAGCCGCTGGCAAAATGTTCCATCAATGGGCGGAGATGGTGGGTGCACGACTCGAGGAGATTCTATTCACGGAGCGTCTGCAATATGAGGCGCTTAATGCCAGTCTTACTGATCCGGAGAAACAGCGCGAATTGCTGCAGCAGGACGAGGAAGAGGATTTCCTGGATGAGTCTTCCGTCAATCCGCATGGCAATGACTGTCCACATGCCCTCAAGCTGATTGCCTGTGTGCTTCTCTTCGAGATTACAGCTTTTTTACGAGACACATACATCACATTGCCCAAAACCTCCAAGATGCTGCACCGAGATAGACCCGCGCCATGGGAGAAGGTTTACCGTGAGGCCAATCGTAGGTGGTCCATGGCCCTCAGTTCCATGGGACACTCGCAGACTTCAGCCCAGAGTCTGCAGTCCATTGCAGCAGGCAACGATGGTGCCGGCCAAACAGAACGCAAGATATCATTTGTGCTCCATGAGCCGGACAACGAGTCCGAGAACAGCAGCAACACGACCTTAACCAAAGAGGGCGAAGAGGGTAAGTTAAACTTATACATTATAAATGATTCAAGTACATGCGTAAGTTTTTCAATGAGTAGCTCGACGTCCCACTGCCTCTGCAGTGCGTCCATTTCTGCTGCGCCGTGGCACAGCCACAACCACGGGAGGATCCTTTAAACGACGCTCCCTGAAACTGCGCCGCAATACCAAGGATAGCAAGGAAATTGAAACAGACTGTAAGTAGAATATATATTTCGTTTAAGCAAATTTTAACCACTTGGTTCTTCTGGTTCGACAAGTTCTAACTTCTGTTCTTTTTTGACCCTGTACATAAAAGTTAGGAAGGGTCTATTTGTTTGTGTAGGGGAAGACGCGAGTAACAGACAGAAGGTGGCAATAATAAGATCACGACTTTTTCTGTCTGTTACATACTTTTGCATACAGTTTGTATATATTGTAGTTCTGTACTTATGCTCATTTCTTCCACACAGTCAACATGCAGTCGAGGCGTAAGGTCTCCTCGCTGTCAGATCGCAGTGACACTTCGGAACAAGGCATGGTCAGCGGTGGCGAGGAATCTCCAGGCATACTCAGTGATGATCAGCAGCCGGAATCGCCAACAGACTCAAACGAGAACGATGAGACGGCCAAGAATATGCCTTGGCTGAAGGCAGTCATCGATTTGATCACCAGCTATAACTATTACTGCTCTCACAAGGGCTACTGTCATCCCTTTTGCTACAAACGGCACATGCGTTCCTGCACGCGACTCATAAAGGCGACGCGGAGGGTAAGTCTTTGAAGAATTTATATACCAGAGATCGCATTAACTTCATTGCCATTTCGTAGGTTTACGGAGAGGAATTCGGGTTCAATTTCGATGTAGATCATCCAACTGTTCAACCCACGGTCATAAGTGGTAAATCCTCAGCTCGCCCTCGCTCGACTCGCAAAGTTTCGGAGCAAAGTTCCACACAAACCTCACCGTCCAAGCGCAAGGACAGCTTATCCCGCAAGGATCGGTAATTTGAGACTCATCTTATCTTATGGGCCACACATTAATCAGAATCTCTATGTTGACAGTATTAGCGATGATCCTGACATTGAGATGGCCGAGAAGTTGGCTAGGGCCTTTCGGCAGGAGAAGGAGAAAAAACTGCAGGAGGAGGTGCCCATATTGAAATTCATTCGCATCCACATACGCAATCTCTTCCACTTTCCACTGGCCACAATGCTGAAAGGAGCTGTGGTTTTATCCGAGGAACTAGTCATCGAAGCTATGCCCGCCGCTTGGGAGCTATTGCTGGAAACCAATCACGATACAGCCACATCGAGTGCTGCCGTTTTTCTCATGGGATCAGTGAAGGCACAAAACTTTGCCTTTGATATTATGCAGCGGGCCTTGAAGCATAAGAATCCGGATATACGTATTGGAGCCATCCAACGTTATCTGGTGCTATGGAAATGTCGCTTCCACGTCTGGCCACGCATGGAGGACAATGCTCATGATGCCACCTTCAAAGTGCCACCGGGAGGCATTGAGTTCACGCTACCCTCACCGAAAATCGGTATTGAGAGTCTACCAGTTGTAGATCCTCCCTGGATGCCAGTGCAGCAGACAAAGGACATGGACATGACGCTTAATCAGGATAGACATGTAAGTGTAATGCCATCAGGTATAACTTCTTGACCTATCCTATGATTATTACAGCGTTCCTTGGTCACCGCTACGAAGAGTCGAAAGATGCAGCAAACGGAGGCGATAAGAAACGCATTGCGTCAGCAACGTGACAAGCAGCGGGCGGAGCGGCACAGTTTTCTTATCACAATGATACCGATCAGTCAACAAGCTTCCCACGAACCGGGCATGGAGCATGAAGATCACGAAATTGAAGAGGATTTAGATGGCACGCGAGCATCTTCGCACCTACATCATGCCCACTCGCTATTCCCCTCGGTGTTGTGCTCCTCGGTGATGCAGATCGTCGGCTGTTTGGATGACGCGGCCATTGGATCGGATGGAAATGCCGTTTACGAAATTGCCTACCAGGTGATCTGGGTGTGCCTGGTCGAGGAGTCGGCATTGTTTTTACGCTATGTCTTTGAGCGATTAACGCGTGATCGTCAGGATCAGATGTTTAAGTTACTCCGACATTTAATACGCTTCGTTCCACGACTACCACAGCAGGCGGCATTCGCCCTATATAACTCCATAATTGGTTACATAATGTTCTATGTGCGATCATCCAACGAGCTCAAGCAGGAGGTAAGTCACATATAGTATTTGGATAATTATCTTTTGACCGGAAGTACTTTTAGCTTGTCGGATCAGCATTGTCCGTTCTGTGGATGGTTGTACACTCTGTTCACGGCATTATGTTCAAGGACCTAAAGCAAATATTGCGCAAGGAGCAATGCGATGCATCCATATTACTAACAGCTAATGTGCCCGCTGCCAAGAAGATTGTGGTGCATGGCCCTGCTGATGATGACTACAATATTCCATCTCAGTTTCCCGTACAGGAGGACACATTGTTCTGTCAGCTACTCAAGGAGGCGCTGGACTACTACCCCATTGATGAGAAGAGCATAACACACTACTGCCTGGTGGACTATAAGAGCAGTGAGTAATCCTACATGTTGTTAAGTTACCATTAATAATCCTATTAAAACTTTTTCACAGACAAAATACTCAATCCCAATTGGTATATTCGTGACTTGTATTTCTTCAAACGATCCCAGTATCCAGAAGTGCGTTTAATGCTTATGCGGCCAGAGGAATCATTCCTAGCACTCCAGAAGCAAGAGTTGACCAAGAAATTTGTTGAAATCGGCAAGGTTCATCTCACCTGGGCTATTCTAAAGAATGTCGACATGGTCGTCCAGCGAGTTGTCTTTTTGCATGAGGAATTAATGAAGCTACCCTCGTTCCCCCGTAAAGCGCTTGAAGTAGACCTAGATCTGCATCATGGCGGAGAATATGGTAAGGTGTTGCTGGGCCTAGATGTACTCCATAAGTTCATGTGGGTGCGTCTGATCGCCCGCATGTTTGAGGCGATGGCTGGAAACTTTGCCTACTCGGCGGACATTCAGCTCTTCCTCAATGTGCTCTCCGGTGCTTCCATTCTGCATGCCGAGGACTCATGCATCATGCGCTACGTTATGGCTACATTCATCAATGCCGCGTTCAACTTCAAGAACATCTTCTCCACAAATGGATACTTCATGATCATGCCCACCTTGCTTCAGGTGTACTCGCTCCACCAAACAAACAAACTGATCACTACGACCATCGAGTATGCCGTGAAGCAGTTCTATCTGCTCAACCGGAAACCCTTCATTCTACAGATGTTTGGATCCGTTTCGGCCATTCTGGATACGGATGAGGATGGCACCTACGGGGAGGCGCATAAAGTGCAGTCGAGTTGTCTATTCAACCTACTCCTCAGTCTCGAGGATCCTTCACCGGATCCGCTTAATATTGCCGAGTTGGTCAAAGAGCCCAAGCCTCTTAAAGCCATTGACTTCTGTTACCACGATGAGGATGACGATGTCACCGTCCTTGACTGCATCACACTTTGCGTGATGGTTGTATCTTACTCAGCTGAGAGCACCCGAGGCTACCAAATGCTGGCAAGTGTTATTGCGTTGTTTGCTTTAGTACAATTGTAATACGATTCTTTGCATTCCAATTTATAGATCATTTTGGAGGCCATTCTTCCTTGTTACCTGCAACAGATTCAATCGCCCAGCTACATTCCACTTCAAGGCAAATCCGAGCGAGATATTATACTTCAATTGGCGGTCGCCATACGAACAATGGTTCACAATTGTGAGGGACTGGCGAAGAGCTACAATGGACCCTACCGCAATAGTCCAGAGCACAAGGGCTCCTCGCAGCGCAACTGTAGCCGCGGACCGCCTTGTTCGCCTGGCATGGATTTTGAGGAGGAGTCCCATACGAAGTATGCAACAGATCCACGCACCAAGAATATGATGGACTCTGCCGAGGATTCGGAAATGATACGCACCGAATACAGGCGACCACGTGATGTCCTGCTCTCAGTGGTGGCTGACTTCCTAATTAAATCAACGTCTCGGCTGGCCGAGCTTTCCAAGAAGCTACCTTCCAATGACAGTAAGCCTACCGAGGTTTTGGACGCCAAGTGCCACATACGTCTAGCAGATATCGCCCACTCACTACTCAAGGTATCACCCTATGACCCAGAGTCCATGGCTTGCCGGGGATTACAGCGTTATATGCAGTCGGTGCTGCCGCGCGCGGAATGGTCAAATGATACACTACGGAACGCTTTGGTCACCGTACTCCGACGCATCGACAAAGTGTTTTTGAAGATCTCAAAGAAGCCATCGATTCGCCGCAATACGGATTGGGAGGCGGCAGCCGGATTACTTAAAGGCATTCACGAAACGACCATAAGACATCCCTATGTACTCCACTGGCAACAGATGAAGACACTCATTAGCACGGTCCAGAATCTGATTGTCAACGAACCAGGCACCGGTATACCCGAGGGCGTGTCTAGTGCAGGTGCAGCGCTTATGTCTCAGAATCCGCCGGCCTTTTTCTGCTCGGCCGTGGTGCGTCTAGTGGCACTGCAGGTGGTCAGTCCCGTTGACTGCTTCTCTCTCGTCCAAATATGCGGTGGCAGTGCCGAGTTTGCCACGCAGGAAAAGGCCGAAGGATTTCTAATGCATCTGATCATGCCACTGTGCTTGAAAGTTTGCTCCGGACGAGGTGTTTCCGATGTCGGTGAACTAAAAATGAGCGATGTCACATTCCTGCTCACCGCCGTCCTCAATGCCATGAGTCCTCCGGCAGGTCGCACCGGCCAAGCGGTGTCGCAGATTAATCGGGTTACTGGCGACCTTCGCGCCGGCTCTTTGACATTCACTGGCAGCCGAGATGCCAAGCGACCAGCTCGCATTTCTGGTTCCTTATATCAAGCGGCTTTCCTTGCCCTTCGCATCGTCTGCATTTGCTTTGAGAATCGCCTTTCGAGCGAATGGCCGCGGATTGTGCGCGTCATGCGTGACCTAGGCAGGCGCAACGAGGCTGCGCCCGATCTTTGGAGTTTCATGGAATTTGTGGTTACCCACCGTACGCCTCTCTACATCGTGCTGTTGCCCTTTATTTTGCACAAGGTATGATTCAGTTATTCAACATAGATTGAAATGAATAATTAAGTCTGATTCTCGCACAGATCTCACAGCCTCCGATTGGTGACCATGAGCGGCACATGCAGTTCATCATCAGGGAACGACTGCGAGGCACCCCACCGCAAGGTGGACTGAAGTCTAAAGGTGCTCTGCTCCTTGAGTTGGCCCGAGAGCTGCGTGATTTGCGCGACGAGTTGGAAGATAAGCGATATGGTAACTATATGAACAGCAAAAGCGTTCCACACATATAGCCATCTCTTATGTATCAGTGTCCACAGATCGCGAGAGCTCCGAACAGAAGAAGAGTGACACTCCGGCCGCCACCAGCGTTGCAGATGCACACAAGTCCCAACAACGACCCTCGCTGATATCCATATTCACGGGGACCACAACGGGCCAGGCCACGCACTCGCATGTTTCTGCAGCGCCCATCGACTCACGCAGTGGCTCTGGCGGCATATGCACTCCCAGCGATACACTTTCACAGCAGACGCTGCATCCACCGCGGGAATCCTTGTCCAGCAACTCCACAGGTCGTGATCCGCATACCACGACCAGCGAAAGTCACAGCGGTGAGGTAGCAATTGGCTCAGCGCCAACTTTAATTGGTCAAACGGGCAGTGGCCCCAGTGGTTCAGGACATGGAATCACTACAGCTTCGGCCCTACCACCGGGAATTGCCTCACAGCTCTCTCATTCACAGTCCCTACAGCAGGCACCATTCAAGGCTCAGCCGCCAAAGCTTCGCTTTGTATCATCAGTGGAGTTTCGACACTCCTCTGGTGAAACGTCTACCACACCGCTCTCGCCTGAGAGTCCCGCCGAGGATAGTTCGGGCGATCACACTCGCTCGAGACTGCAGCGTTCCAAGGCGGCCAGTCGCAAGACTTTCAGGCTTAAGCGCAGTCGACTGACCCCCATAGAGGCACCGGCCATTGTAAGCATTTTCAAGGCATTCAAATAATTATATTAAGTCTTAATAACCGATCAATCTGCAGGTTACTTCACTGTCCCAGGAGGAGAGTCAGCCCAAAGCCATTGGCGAAATATCCTGGGATTCAGTATCACAAACTTCGTCCACTTCTGGTTATCGGGATAACAATAGCCTGCAGACGGGTCTTCTCTCGCCGGATGGCTCGCTGGGCGGGCTTACCCTGGGACGATCACCCTCGCAACATTCTCTGCTTATGGTTTTCGAGGGTCAGGACGAAGACACACTCATTTAACAATCACAGAACGGCGACCGGGCCTACGAGCTTTAGGACAGCCTTAATCTAAACTAAATTATCACAGATATTATAATTAGAATTACAAAGATGTAGCTGATGTTAAGTTTTATATAAGTACGCATAGTAGTTTTCCATTATGTGCCCGATTTTGTATGTTTTGATGTAGTTCGATTAGGAAATTATTAAAAGATTAAAATACGCAATTTTTCATTGGACAGTCACATATAAAGATTCCCTTGTGAATCACAAAGATATATATCTGATATTATAAAATAGTTGTTGATGTTACATATGCATTTTAAGTATCTTTAATTATTGGAATTTTTAATTGAGGTTGCCGCTTTTTGCCGATTTTCCTTGACCAATTTTCGCCACTCCATCCATTTAGCCAACTCGGGCGGTTCGCTGCCGCTGTTCTGCTGTTCAAGCTGCATGTAGTAAGCCTCACGTAGTATCTTGAACGCTTGAATGCTGTAATAGGGCTGTTGAGTCACGGGATCATAGTAGCGCGCTGGGAGTCTGGTTATGGGACATATTCCACTTGAGCTTTTAGGTACGCGTTTCGGCCGGAAGATAGCATTGAAAGCTTTATCATTGAAATCATTTTCGATTGTTACAAATGTGCGCTCGCATTTTGATGCCGGATCTTTGGGATCATGCGGCAATGTGGTGGTACGTGTAGGCTTTCGCATGACAGGCATAGTCAGCGAATGATACCGTATAGTTGGACCCGTGAAAACTCTCTTTGTTGGTCGCGTCTTCTTTTTCTCAAGTTCCATTTTTTGGAATTTCTCTGTGTGTTTGAGAACAGTTAAAATAGACGTTCATATGTCGGTCCTATTGATTGACTTACCCAGTGATTTGATGTTTTCCTCCTCAGTTATTTTGGCCTCCTCAAGTAGTTCTTCTTGCGTAGGCATATAATCCTCCACACGTACCTTTTTCTTTTTACGCTTGCGTGCATCGTCCAATTCCTTCAGTCGTATTTTTGTAGCTTGTGTTTTGATTGCAGTAGACGTGCGTATCGATTTGCGCCCAGAATCCTGAACTGTGAAACGCGGACGTACTCTACGTTTAACTATACCACCGCCAACACGTTTTCTGTGAAGCGCAGTTACGGATTTCGTGTCCTTCTTGACTGTCTGTTTAGCCGGTTCCTGTACAATTGTATTCCATTAGCATATAACATAAAATAATAGGAGATAATAGGAGAGAGAAGTAGAAGAAAAGTAAACATGCCTTATACGCTTTAGTGTTAACGCCACCACGTTTGCGTTTTTTCTCAGGTGCCTCCTCTTGATCAGATACAGGTTCATCTTGTTCGTCGATGCTGAAATCCGAGTCCACAACATCTTCTTCTTCATCTTTTTGTCTGTGGCAACAAAATAGTTCATTTCCATGCTTACATTTGCTTACAAAGCTATATTACTCACACATATTCCTTGTCACCTTCTTCATCCTGAAAACCACCATATGAAGTCTTATAGAAGTCGTCCTCCTCCTCATCAAGAAGCTTGGCTATTTTGTTGCCAGCATTGTGACGACGGGAGCGTGATGCCGCCATTTAAAATTATTATATTTTATTATCTAATTTATAATTCTTTCAGATGCTGTAAATGTTATTTTCAACTGTAAACAAATAAATGCAGCTATATTCTTCTTCTTAAAACTAAAATTCAAAGCCGGTTTCACATTCACACAAAATGAGATTGTGTGAATGGCAAAGAGGCAAAATCAAATTTTATATTCAATTACAATAGTAATAAATAAATAGAAATAAGTGTAGTAATAGAAGGAACAATTACTTAACCGAGTTTTATCTGAGACTCTGACTAAAAATGGAAAATAAATATATAAATTGTACCATTCATGCTGATGCAGCGCATTCAATAGGTGACATGAGCCGAATTCTTCGACTTTCGCCTCTTTGAGTCTGTTGTCGCGGCGATCTGATTGCACTTTGGACTTTCACATTTCAACATTGATCAACTGTGTTTAAGACATTTTTAGTGCAAATTTACTTTATCAAGCGAGCGGATTTCAATTAGGAGCATACAATGATTAACTCTGGAAAATTAGCGGGACGAACCCTCTTCATTACTGGTGCATCCAGAGGAATTGGCAAGGCAATTGCTCTAAAGGCAGCCCGTGATGGCGCTAACATTGTGGTTGCGGCGAAGACAGCTGAACCACATCCCAAACTGCCAGGTACCATCTACACAGCTGCCGAAGAGATTGAAAAAGCTGGCGGGCGTGCCCACCCTTGCATCGTAGATGTGAGAGATGAAAAACAAGTGCGAACCGCCATTCAAGAGGCTGTGGCCAAGTTTGGTGGCATCGATATTGTTGTGAACAACGCCAGTGCCATTTCTCTGACCACCACACCCAATACTGATATGAAGCGCTATGATCTGATGCATCACATCAATACCCGAGGCACTTTCCTGGTGTCCAGGGAATGCTTGCCATATTTGAAAAAGAGCAATCACGCTCATATTCTAAACATTTCACCGCCCCTAAGCATGAAGCCCAAATGGTTTGGTCCTCATGTTGCCTACACCATGGCCAAGTACGGTATGTCCATGTGCGTACTCGGCATGGCAGAGGAGTTTCGCGATTGTGGCATTGCAGTAAATGCTCTTTGGCCCCGCACTGCCATTTACACTGCCGCAATTGAAATGCTCACCGGCCCTGACAGTGCCAGCTGGTCACGTAAGCCCGAGATTATGGCAGATGCTGCGTATGCCATACTCTCCAGGGAGCCCAAACAGTTCACCGGACAATTCTATGTTGATGATGAGGTTCTCGAGTCTGTAGGAGTAAAGGATCTTACAGACTACGCCTGTATCCGGGAAAATGCCGACAAACTAATGGTCGACTTTTTTGTTGAAGCAAAGAACGCACCTGTTGAGGATGCTGTGCCTGCTGCCGCCTCTGGGGATGCTAAGATACCTGAACTGTTTAAGAAAATTGAAGCTTTGCTTTCAGCTGAAATAGTTTCCAAGACGCAGGCCGTCTATCAATTCAACATCAATGGTGCCGAGCAAGGCACTTGGTTTTTGGATCTGAAAAATGGTACTGGTGCCTGTGGAACAGGCGCACCACCGGCAGCTCCAGACGCAACACTGACCATGAACTCCAACAATTTCTTCGACATGTTCTCAGGTAAACTGAAGGCTGCACCAGCCTACATGTCCGGCAAGCTAAAGATTAGCGGAGACTTTCAGAAGGCCCTTAAATTGGAGAAACTCATGAAGGCACTGAAATCGAAATTGTAGATAGAAATTATTGATAAGTGGTAATGAAATAAATAAATAAAAATATAAAAAAAGAAATCAACCATTATGAACTTTATATATATATAGTTCTAACAGTCAAATTAATTGTGTTGAACACATATGTGCATACATATGTATGTACGTCATAACAGCCGGTTATGTTGAATGTTAAATATGTTGAATGTTAAAGACAGAGCCATACCATATACCATAGTTCTAACAGCCATACGGTTCAGTTGTCTAGTCTATTCAGTCGCGTAAGCAATTTCGAAGCTGTTGGAAGGCACCTTGATTGTGAGGGACATCGGAAAATAAACAAATCACGTAAAGAGATACATATTACGAAGTAGTCATAATTACTCATACATCAATTACATTAACTGTTTGTATTTTTAGTTGCACGTAGAAAAGGTGAACTAAAATGAATCGACTGAACCAAATAGAAGCGAAACGAATTTACACACTTACAAAGAGTCCACATCAGTTACTAAAGGATAAAAGAGCGATTATTGAAATTCGCAATTTCATAGAGCATCATGTAATTGGTGATAGTAAACTTTTAAATCACATAGAAATCTATGAGAAATGCGATACATTGTTACAGGAAAAAGAGATACCTCTAACAAAGGAGGCATTCCAAGATTTGCTTCAGTTGGGAATTGGACAAAAGGAGAGACAAGAGCTTCGCAATTCGCTGAGTGGCAACCGGACGACAAGTAATCTCATTATTCAAGAAATCCAAGAAAGCTGTGTTAATAAGGTTGTCATCTTAAAGGAATTCACTGAGTTGACTGATTATATGCTTTCTAAAGCAAAATAATACAGAAAAACCAGTCGTAAAGGCTACAGTCGACCGCATTCGACAGTATAATACCCTGTACAGGCTTCTATATTAAAATTATTTTGATAATATGTATGTTGATTAAAATAAAAGTAAGAACATAACAGGTGTTTAAAGAATACTTTTTTGAAACTGTCATTTAGCATAGGAATTCTTTGTATGCTTATATCAGCAAGTTATTGATGAAAAGTTTAGTGCTACGTCATTTCATATACGTCTTCACGTTCGCTGTCTCGCTCGCACACATGTGCTGCTTGACGCAACCGCAACGATTCAATGGAAAAAAAAACATCTCAGTTTTTTCATGGACCTCACTTGCTCGCCAATATTTAAAATGCAAATGATCATTAGAATAATCAATTCTATATATGGACCGATCTTTATGAAACTTTCACATTTGTTTCACAACAGTATTCTTCAAACACCTGTTAAATTAGAAATGCGTACGTTCAGAATTACATGCTTTTAACAGGGTATAAAGAGATTAGATCGATTTGCGGGGGAATGCGGGGAGGTATCCAAAATTTGAAACAAACTTGATCTGCGGACGGTATAGAGGAACCTTCATGCCAAATTTGGAGTCTCTAGCTCTTATAGTTGCTGAGATCGACGCGTTCATACAGACGGACAGACAGACGGACATTTTTTCACAAAGTTAATATATCCCTGTACAGAGTATAATCAACATTTTAAAATATTAGTCTGCAGCTAAATTATACAAATGCAATCGAATTTTTTTATGAACCCAATTTAAATATAATAATAGAGATGGTTAACCGAATCAGGTCTTTTAGCACAAGGACGACCGAAACAAATATATTTACCGATTGGATTTTGTAAATCAAATGTTTTTCAAACAGGTTTTCTGCTGCTATTGCTTTATGTGAGATTTTATTCATTTAATATTTAATATACATTTTTATTGTTTATTAAACAAATTTTAAATATTTATTTATAAAAGTTTGGTCGAGTTTCGACGTACCTTTCTTTTTTTTTTTTTTGCACGCAGTGCACAGCGGAACACGCACGAGACAGTATGAAATTCAATTTTACAACCCGTAACCTCGGGAGCCCACAGTGGCACGATGGGTCACGAAAAGAAGCACGGCCCGTGCTCATCTCTACAACAGAACATATGTTTCATGAACTTTAGCTGTGTTCATAAATCAGTAGTTCATTTCAATAATCCGATCATTTGTACGTACCTTTTTCTTTTTACGCTTGCGTGCATCGTCCAATTCCTTCAGTCGTATTTTTGTAGCTTGTGTTTTGATTGCAGTAGACGTGCGTATCGATTTGCGCCCAGAATCCTGAACTGTGAAACGCGGACGTACTCTACGTTTAACTATACCACCGCCAACACGTTTTCTGTGAAGCGCAGTTACGGATTTCGTGTCCTTCTAGACTGTCTGTTTAGCCGGTTCCTGTACAATTGTATTCCATTAGCATATAACATAAAATAATAGGAGATAATAGGAGAGAGAAGTAGAAGAAAAGTAAACATGCCTTATACGCTTTAGTGTTAACGCCACCACGTTTGCGTTTTTTCTCAGGTGCCTCCTCTTGATCAGATACAGGTTCATCTTGTTCGTCGATGCTGAAATCCGAGTCCACAACATCTTCTTCTTCATCTTTTTGTCTGTGGCAACAAAATAGTTCATTTCCATGCTTACATTTGCTTACAAAGCTATATTACTCACACATATTCCTTGTCACCTTCTTCATCCTGAAAACCACCATATGAAGTCTTATAGAAGTCGTCCTCCTCCTCATCAAGAAGCTTGGCTATTTTGTTGCCAGCATTGTGACGACGGGAGCGTGATGCCGCCATTTAAAATTATTATATTTTATTATCTAATTTATAATTCTTTCAGATGCTGTAAATGTTATTTTCAACTGTAAACAAATAAATGCAGCTATATTCTTCTTCTTAAAACTAAAATTCAAAGCCGGTTTCACATTCACACAAAATGAGATTGTGTGAATGGCAAAGAGGCAAAATCAAATTTTATATTCAATTACAATAGTAATAAATAAATAGAAATAAGTGTAGTAATAGAAGGAACAATTACTTAACCGAGTTTTATCTGAGACTCTGACTAAAAATGGAAAATAAATATATAAATTGTACCATTCATGCTGATGCAGCGCATTCAATAGGTGACATGAGCCGAATTCTTCGACTTTCGCCTCTTTGAGTCTGTTGTCGCGGCGATCTGATTGCACTTTGGACTTTCACATTTCAACATTGATCAACTGTGTTTAAGACATTCCAAGACGCAGGCCGTCTATCAATTCAACATCAATGGTGCCGAGCAAGGCACTTGGTTTTTGGATCTGAAAAATGGTACTGGTGCCTGTGGAACAGGCGCACCACCGGCAGCTCCAGACGCAACACTGACCATGAACTCCAACAATTTCTTCGACATGTTCTCAGGTAAACTGAAGGCTGCACCAGCCTACATGTCCGGCAAGCTAAAGATTAGCGGAGACTTTCAGAAGGCCCTTAAATTGGAGAAACTCATGAAGGCACTGAAATCGAAATTGTAGATAGAAATTATTGATAAGTGGTAATGAAATAAATAAATAAAAATATAAAAAAAGAAATCAACCATTATGAACTTTATATATATATAGTTCTAACAGTCAAATTAATTGTGTTGAACACATATGTGCATACATATGTATGTACGTCATAACAGCCGGTTATGTTGAATGTTAAATATGTTGAATGTTAAAGACAGAGCCATACCATATACCATAGTTCTAACAGCCATACGGTTCAGTTGTCTAGTCTATTCAGTCGCGTAAGCAATTTCGAAGCTGTTGGAAGGCACCTTGATTGTGAGGGACATCGGAAAATAAACAAATCACGTAAAGAGATACATATTACGAAGTAGTCATAATTACTCATACATCAATTACATTAACTGTTTGTATTTTTAGTTGCACGTAGAAAAGGTGAACTAAAATGAATCGACTGAACCAAATAGAAGCGAAACGAATTTACACACTTACAAAGAGTCCACATCAGTTACTAAAGGATAAAAGAGCGATTATTGAAATTCGCAATTTCATAGAGCATCATGTAATTGGTGATAGTAAACTTTTAAATCACATAGAAATCTATGAGAAATGCGATACATTGTTACAGGAAAAAGAGATACCTCTAACAAAGGAGGCATTCCAAGATTTGCTTCAGTTGGGAATTGGACAAAAGGAGAGACAAGAGCTTCGCAATTCGCTGAGTGGCAACCGGACGACAAGTAATCTCATTATTCAAGAAATCCAAGAAAGCTGTGTTAATAAGGTTGTCATCTTAAAGGAATTCACTGAGTTGACTGATTATATGCTTTCTAAAGCAAAATAATACAGAAAAACCAGTCGTAAAGGCTACAGTCGACCGCATTCGACAGTATAATACCCTGTACAGGCTTCTATATTAAAATTATTTTGATAATATGTATGTTGATTAAAATAAAAGTAAGAACATAACAGGTGTTTAAAGAATACTTTTTTGAAACTGTCATTTAGCATAGGAATTCTTTGTATGCTTATATCAGCAAGTTATTGATGAAAAGTTTAGTGCTACGTCATTTCATATACGTCTTCACGTTCGCTGTCTCGCTCGCACACATGTGCTGCTTGACGCAACCGCAACGATTCAATGGAAAAAAAACATCTCAGTTTTTTCATGGACCTCACTTGCTCGCCAATATTTAAAATGCAAATGATCATTAGAATAATCAATTCTATATATAAAAAGTTTGCGTTTGCGTTTCATTGTACCTAGACGTGTTTTAGTTGTGCTCTGTGAGTAATTTGTCTTCTAAACTGTGTTTAATTCGCATGTTAAGTTCAAATAATTGTGGATTTGTGTACCAAATTATTACTCATTATCATCTTATTTGAACTACTAAGCTGTGCATATTTTTGTTTAATTTTATAACAAAGGCATTTAAAATTGTTTGGCCATTTTTGTGTTTTCGTTTGTGTTATTGTTCTTCACTTTGTAAGTCAGCCTAAGCTGTTGTTTGTGCTATTTTTAGATCGCGCAATTCTTTCTCTCCCGCTCTCGCTCTCTAAATTTCTGTGCGTTTGTGCGTTTGTGTTTAAATAACGGCGCTGCATCGTTTGTGTTGTTGTTGTCATATTCAGTCGTTTCTCTTGGCTGCTTTGATACACGTTTGTGTTGCTGTATTTTTCTATTTTTGTTTTTACTTTATTTTTTTCTGGTGCAGTACTTTGTTAGAGCATATTAACTTTTCCATTATGATGGTCTGCTGTATTAAAAATTGTAAATGTCAGTCCGATTCGAAGGCTGACTTCATTTGTTGTTGGCTATGCGATAATGTAGCTCACGTTAAGTGTGCGGGTTACACACAACGTGTCAAGGATTACATTAATAGCAAGTCTGGACTTAGATGGTGCTGTGAGCCTTGTCGTGAGGCTGAATTAAACATGCAAATGTTTATGAGGCATACACGGCATGGTTTTAGTGCCTTAAGTGCATCCTTTGCAAAATTACAGGGTGAATTTCAGGCTTTGGAAGAAAAATTTATTAACTTAAAAGGTTTTGATGGACCTTCCTTGCCTGCTGAAGTAATCAGTATCCCTTTACATGGCTCTTCTGATTTCTCCGTCACCCCTGCCATATCTCTTGCCTCGTGTCCGTTAACCCCTACTGTTAGTGATAGGCAACTTATGACATTTAATACCCCTCTTCCTGCTTCTTCTGCAAATAAGGCTGTACCTCTTTCTCCTCAGCCTTTGGCAGTACCTATTCTGGAGTGTAGGGGTGTTAAGCCTCTTTCAGTGGTTCCACCCAGAAAGCAAATATTTGTTTCAAGGCTTGCTCCCGATACATCGGTTGAGGATGTCAAAGCCTTTATTTTATCAAAAGTTAAAACGTCTAGCATAGTGGTGGATAAATTTAAATTCACGTATGCTAGAGATATTTCCTCTTTTAAAATTGGGGTCTCGGCTGAAGTTTTCAAAGAAATTTGTTGCACTTCTTTCTGGCCGTTGAACCTAATTGTTAAAGAGTATGAACAAACTAAAAGAAATCGGCCTCCGATTTCACTGCCTAGAACTCCTGCTGTCGCTTCCTCTTCTAATGTGGTGGCAAAAAACTAAAATCTTCTCTTCTCTTTTCCTATCAAAACGTAAGAGGCCTTAATACTAAACTTTCCAAATTATATGTTGATAGCCTAACTTTTGAATTTAACGTGATTGTCTTTACTGAAACTTGGTTAAAGCCTGAAATTTCAGATTTCTCTATTTTTCCCAATAAGTACACCCCTTTTAGATGTGATCGTCTATCACGTATGGGGGGTGGAGTTCTTATTGCTGTTGACTCTGACCTTTCATCTGAAGCGATAACTTTTAGTAACGTAGCAAATATTGAGTTCATTGCAGTTAAAATCTCAATGAACAAGTTTTCAATATTTCTTACTTGCTCCTATATCCCTCCACAATCTGATATCTCCATTTACCATGAGCACCTTTGTGCTATTCGTTCCATTTCCTCCTTGCTTTCTAACAAAGACTTTTTGTTCGTATTTGGAGACTTTAATTTGCCTGATGTGGTATGGTCTGATTCACCAAATGCCTTGGTTCCGTCCAGCCCCCATGAATTTATTAATTCACTTCTGGACCTGTCTCTCTCTCAAGTTAATCCGTTTCGAAACTGTAGAGGGCGTCTTCTGGATCTGATTTTTGTATCTGATCCACTTTGTAGTTTAGTATCTCGTAGCGATCCTTTAGTTCTTCCTGAAGACCCCTATCATCCTACGTTGGATCTAGTTATAGAACTGCCTTTTTCTGAGCAAATTCGTTTCACTAGTTCAATGGTTAAACCCCATTATTTTCGAAAAACTGACTTTTGTAAACTTAACACTTTAATTTTATCTACTGACTGGTCCGCTCTGTACGCTTGTACTGACATAAACATTGCTTCTTCTCTTTTTTATAATATGTTAAATTCGCTCTTTGAGCAGTGTGTGCCCCGTAAGTCCCCTGTGAGGTCTAATAGACCTCCCTGGTTCTCGCGTGAGCTAACAATGTTAAAAAATGCGAAATCTCGATATTATAAAAGATATAAGGGGTCGGGAAATCCTTCTGATTTTTCGCGATATGTCGTTGCCAGATCAAACTTTATTACTCTTAACTCGCGTTGTTACAATGATTATTTGAATCGTTGTCGATTGCAATTTGCCCAAAATCCTAGGCAGTTCTATAATTTTGTTAATATGAAACGTAAATCTTCCTCTTTACCCTCTTCTGTATCTTACGAAGATATGAAAGCAAACTCTGATCAGGCAGCGGCCGATTTGTTTGCAGACTTCTTCCAATCTACTTACTCAACTAATAACTCCTCTATTAACTCTCCTTATCCTTACAGTTTGATCAAGTCTAACTGCATTTTTGGTCCTATGATCACTGAAAGTTTGTTACTTAATGAACTTATTTCAATCAAGCCTGGTTTTCTACCTGGTCCTGATGGAGTACCAGGATGTATACTTAGATATTGTGCTGTTTCTCTATGTAGACCAGTGCATTCTCTTTTTGTACTCTCGGTTAACTCTTGTTCTTTCCCATCCATTTGGAAGGAATCATTTATTATTCCACTTCATAAAAATGGATCTAAATTTGATGTCAAAAATTATAGAGGTATCTCCAAATTGTCCGCTATACCTAAGGTGTTTGAGAAAATAATTACATCTCAACTACAACACTTATGTAGCTCTATCATTTCACCTTTCCAACATGGTTTTGTGAAATCGAGATCTACTACCACTAACCTACTTGAACTTTCTTCTTTAGTGATCAGAGGATTTCAGAACAAAATGCAGACTGATGTCATATACACTGACTTCAGTAAGGCTTTTGACTCTGTCAATCACTGTCTCCTACTTAACAAACTTAATCTAATCGGTTTTCCACATAAACTTCTTCTGTGGATCTCCGAATATCTTAATTCTAGAACCCAAAAAGTGCTCTTTCGTTCATCACTTTCTAAGCCCGTCGTCGTAACTTCTGGCGTTCCTCAGGGCAGTCATCTTGGTCCTCTACTATTTAATCTCTTCATTAATGATCTTCCGTCTATTTTCAAACACTCTAGTATACTAATGTATGCCGATGATGTGAAGCTCTGCTTAACATATAATGACATCAATTCTTGTAATATACTACAAGCAGATCTTGATTCCTTTTTTTGCCTGGTGTAATGCTAATTTGTTAATATTAAACTGCTCAAAGTGTAAGGTGATGTCATTTTATCGGACCAGGCCTCATATTTTTACTTACACGCTTGATCGGATGCCTCTTGAGAGCTTAAATCATGTAAAGGATTTAGGGATTCTTCTAGATCATAAATTGAAATTTGATCTTCATATCTCATATACTGTCAATAAGGCAACTCAAGTTCTTGGGTTCATCAAACGATGGTCTAAGGAATTTGACGACCCTTATACGACAAAATTACTTTATACTTCTCTTGTTCGGCCAATTCTTGAATACGGATCTTGTTTATGGTCTCCCCAATATCCGGTACACCAGGACAGAATTGAGTCTGTTCAAAAGAAATTTTTACTTTTCGCGCTTCGTGGCTTTAACTGGGTTTCAGGTATTGACTTGCCCTCTTATTCTAGTAGACTTTTGCTAATTAACCTTCCGTCCCTAACTAATCGTAGAATCATGTTGGGTGTCTTGTTCATTGTTAAATTAATTAATGGGGAAATTGACTCCTCTGTTTTATTAAATAAAATTAATTTTTCTATTCCTTCTAGGCGTACACGCAACTTCATTCCTCTTGCTCTTAACACTTGTACTACTAACTATGCTTTGCATGAGCCTTTTCGAGTACTCTGTGCTGATTACAACAGACTTTATGGTGTATTCAACTTGGAGTCCTCTCTTCCTACTATCAAGTATCTAATTCTTAACTCTTTAGCTAGTATAAACTAACACTCATTTTAATTCTTCTTGATCTGATTGGGTTTTTCTGGGTTTTCCCCAATCCTTGCAACAAATGTTGGATCAATTAAATACTCTCTTTGAATACCCCAGACTTAAGCTTAAACTCAATTTTATTATTGTTATTAAATCTAATTTTAATCTTAATTATAATTATATAATAATGGTTTAATTCATTTATTCTTTGTTATTGTTTTTGGTCGACTGCCATTAGTCGACGTTAAATAAAAATAAAAATAAAATAAAAAAAATAAAAAATATGGACCGATCTTTATGAAACTTTCACATTTGTTTCACAACAGTATTCTTCAAACACCTGTTAAATTAGAAATGCGTACGTTCAGAATTACATGCTTTTAACAGGGTATAAAGAGATTAGATCGATTTGCGGGGGAATGCGGGGAGGTATCCAAAATTTGAAACAAACTTGATCTGCGGACGGTATAGAGGAACCTTCATGCCAAATTTGGAGTCTCTAGCTCTTATAGTTGCTGAGATCGACGCGTTCATACAGACGGACAGACAGACAGACAGACGGACATTTTTTCACAAAGTTAATATATCCCTGTACAGAGTATAATCAACATTTTAAAATATTAGTCTGCAGCTAAATTATACAAATGCAATCGAATTTTTTTATGAACCCAATTTAAATATAATAATAGAGATGGTTAACCGAATCAGGTCTTTTAGCACAAGGACGACCGAAACAAATATATTTACCGATTGGATTTTGTAAATCAAATGTTTTTCAAACAGGTTTTCTGCTGCTATTGCTTTATGTGAGATTTTATTCATTTAATATTTAATATACATTTTTATTGTTTATTAAACAAATTTTAAATATTTATTTATAAAAGTTTGGTCGAGTTTCGACGTACCTTTCTTTTTTTTTTTTTTGGCACGCAGTGCACAGCGGAACACGCACGAGACAGTATGAAATTCAATTTTACAACCCGTAACCTCGGGAGCCCACAGTGGCACGATGGGTCACGAAAAGAAGCACGGCCCGTGCTCATCTCTACAACAGAACATATGTTTCATGAACTTTAGCTGTGTTCATAAATCAGTAGTTCATTTCAATAATCCGATCATTTGAACTTCTATGACAATACTTTACCCACGACCGTTTTGATATTTGACGTCGGAAATATTCAGGAAGTAACGTGGAGCACAGACGGTATTAGGACCAGTTAAAATTAACTTAAGAAAGAGTCAACATGGCATCATCGTCGTACAAGGTTTGCTTATATATTTTATTATAAATATATGACGCACTGCTAAAGTAAACCATAACTAATGCACATATTCTTACTTCGACGTATGTAGAGCAAAACTGTGCAATTAATCAAGTGCTTTTGCGGTTGCTCGGATATGACCATTGAGGAAGTGCAGCGCATTTACACTCTAACAAATAGTGTCCAACAGACGTTGCTGGACAGCGCTGCTACGAAATTACTTCATCGGTATCTGGAGCTGCAGCGCGCTGGTGACAAAAAGGAGATCGAACAGTATCTGGATATTTATGAAAAATGTGCCGAATATCTGCAAGAGGATCAGCGTACTTTTACGCAGGATGAAATAGATGAACTCCGTGACTTGGGATTGCCTTATGACCTGGAACAAGATCTGACTAGACGCACACTTACTGGGCAGCGTACAGATATTAACCTTGGTCTGAATCGAATTCAGGGAAATTGTCGCAATGAGATAGAAGCGAGTAACGATTTTAAGGACTTTAGAAATGCTATTCTAGCAAAGATGCGACATGTTCCGAAATGATCCAAATCAAAAGTGAAGAGTGGTGCCTTTTTTGTGTTCACATAGTAATACCAAAGTGATATCAATTCATTTCTGGAAACCGCACTAATCCTCACGTGCTATTTAGACCCCAGCACGTTTTCCCACACATCTTAGTCATTGGTGCAACGAAACCGTCCTACGGTTACCTTTTAGCCAATAAATAGTACTTATAAGTGTTCCTTAAGCCCCTTACCACATACAAGGGAAATGTATTCTTACAATTAAAATATGTTATATTTGTAAGTATAATTTTGTTAAGCATTTTAACGATAAAACTATACATATATATTTCGATTGCAGAAATAAATGTTTGCTTTGTAATTAAAATGCCAAAAGTTTAGGTTTTTTTCCACGAGTAATACATTTCCATTGGCTTATTGACCTGTAATTTGAGAAGGAGTATGCATTAGATGTGCCCTTAAAAGCTCTTCCCATTTTACTCACCTTCCAGAACTTATCATTGACCTGATGTAGTGTCTGGTTGCCGTTTAAAATAACCAACTGCTGTGGTTGAGGGGCGACGTAGATGCAAAAATTCAGCAAGCGACAGGCTTCCGGTAAATCTGCGCCTAAATCAAGGGTCAGACGCATGGCTAGGTACTTGCTGAGATGGTCCACAGTCGCATTGGCTGTGGTTTTGATATAGCGTATGCAGTTGTCTTTGAGCGCCCTTATAAGCTGGTTATCTGCAGACATTTCTGTAGGATGTGGTTTAAAAACGAGCTCAATTTCATCATTGATTCCCAGTTCACCATTGCCTTCGCCTTCAGTATCTATATTTGAATCTCCTTCTGTGCGACAGTCCATTTGCGAGTCTGATTCCGACTCCTCGGATCGCTCGGAGGTCATCACAGACATAGCACGCTTGGGTTTCGAGCTGCTCGAATTTGACGGCACTGGCGAGGGAGTGCTACGTATTGAAGGTGGATTCGATGCATCATCTACTTGCATACGACTTGACGAAGTACTAGCGCCTGATGTGCCGGCAGACGTTGCCGCTATTGTTGTAGTATTTATTGACGCTGCGGCGCCTGTTACTGCAACAACTGCTGCTCCGGTAGTAACGGAATCGCGGTTCTCGCGGTCGGTGCCATTTGTGTTGCTATTGCTGTCATTTGAAGCCGTATCGTGGGCATTGACTGCATTAGAACCAGCACGAGTAGAACTAACGCCTCCTCCGCCGCCGTTACCACCACTATTGTTACCAGCACCACTGCCTTTGTTAGTGCGGAAACGTTGTGGTCGATTTTGTGATTGAAGTTTAATGCCTTCATTGATCGAGTTTACAAGAGCTTGTTGTGATTGGGCTTGATTAAATTTGGCCATTTGTTTTTCCTGTATAGCCTCATACTCCTCTCGGCTAGGGTAAATTTTTGAAATAAGCAGATCAAAGTTGGGATCGGCGCGAAGTGAGCGCTTCGAGACAAGTTTTTTGCGGCAAGTGGGACATTCTTTGTTGCCCGACCGTAGCGCTGTCACAATGCAGTCCGAGCAGAAGCGGTGTAAGCACTCTTTGGTCGTCATGGTTTTCTTCAGCATGTCCAGACAAATAGGGCACATTAATTCGCTATGTAAACTTCGCGGAGATACAGCAATTTCGGTGCTGTCTGTAATTATTTCCTGCGGCTTGCGTTGCAGCTCGTACAGCGATAGATCCCATGTTTTATTTTGTGTTGGTTCAAGCGAGGCCATCCTCTACTGTTTTTAGTTTTTTCTACCACAATTTTCACTTTACTCTGAATACATTCGATATTCACGATGGTTTGCGTTTGTTTACCATCGAAAATTTGCTATCGAATTAATCTAACTAGAGTCGATACTATCGATAGCAGCATAGTAGATTACACGATATATCTATACGTTTATCTGGCAACCCCGAAAATGCTTGCCATTGTATGTATGTATGAATGTACAATGTACGTAAATACGTTCTGTAATTGATGCTCGATGTGCATTGCACATTTGAAAAGATTTCTCTCTAATTGCATTGCTTTCATATCCAAACGCGAGCACATGACAATGCGTCAACACTTCAGTTAACTGCTTGATTGACAGGCGTCAATCAAACACGCTGCATTCTCAAAATATTTGAGAATCCCGCCAAATATGGATTAAATGCCGTTAACTAAACTGCATATGCGAAGAATTCCAGCTTTATATTTCATTTTATGTGTGGGGGGCCAAGAATGTGCTAAATCTATTCCGCATCGACAATTGCGCGCTCTCTTAACATACTCAAGCCGTTTTCCCAGCCAAAGGTTTTTCCAGTCAACGGCATTTCACTGACTTGTCACACTGGCTGCGCATGCGTCCAAGTCCAAGTCAATGTGACGTGGCAGTAACCTGAGGTAAACATACTGTATAAATACATACATATGTATGTACATAATGTAAGAGGCGCCGGAATGCCAGCGACTGGTGAAATGGCTGGACATGCGTGACAGGGCTTTGGGGTCTGTGCCAAAGCCTTTAGGTTTACAGGTGTAACTATGTATGTACTTTTAAATGCCTCATTAGAGAGGGGCTAATTATCGGTAAGTGGAAGCATGCCTGACCGTTTTCCATGCCTAATCAAAACTGCTTTGTCACGGCTTAACAGCACAGCCAATCAGCATACCTGTCAGTTTCAATTTATTGCATTTCTGAATCTGCAACCTGCTTGACACCAATTGAACCATCCAATCAGTGCACCCACACGATGCTTGAGGATCAGCTTCCTCCATCTACTGTGTGGTGTCCTCAATTTTGTTCGGCAAGACACGCGCAGGTTCATGACCCAAAAGCCTGACTGCATGGCCAAGTCATTTGTGGTATTTCAAAGCTGAGTTTGCGTTTTATTGACATTAATCATTTGCAGTCTCTTGTTAAAAGTTGCAACTAAACGAGTACTTGGAACCTCATCCTCATCTTCATCGTTTATGCCTTTTTTTGTGTCTTGTTTATGGTTGGTTGTTAATTACAATACATGTCATTCCACTCGGCAATTCTAACAAATAGAGTTTTCTATTCTTTTCTTTTCATTTCATCTCTTCTTTACGTGGCTTTTGCTATTGTGAATGCAATTTTCTTATTATTTCTATTTTTTATTTTTTTTTTGTCCTGTTAACTCAATCATTCAGCGCAAGACCGGAAGGAAACGAAAGCCATTTATTTTTTCGTCCTTTTGTTGTCTGTTTTCGGGTCTCTTGTGCCTCGTCTGCGCCATTTTGTTCGATTTTGTTTTGTACTTATTTTCATGTCTGGGCAATTGTTCTGGAGCTTTGAGTGAAAGTTGTGCCACGATATTTGCAATATATAATTGAGCATAACGAAGCGAACTCCATCGTTGTTTGTAGCTAAGCAGAGCTAAGCAATTTGATTGCTGCCCCAAATTGTGCAGCGTGTATAGCGTCGAACATGCCACTTAACCTTAACACAGACCCTGCCCCTGGTCCAATTCAATTGCCGCTCATTGCTGCAACTGTAGTGCATTCCTGGCTTGGCCACAGACACCGTTGTCATGTCAAAGTCGGCTCCCACCACACACACTACACATACTACACGACACACCACATACACTTTAACATGTCATCCACAACCACTTCCAGCAGATGGCAAACAATTTGACAACGAGCTGGCGAATGCCCGCCCAATTTTCAACCCAAACTCAGATCCAATCCGTTGTCTGATGCTTTGTGCTGCTGAAGAGTCAGGGCCTACCACCACGGCAACAACAGCAACAACGGCAACCACAATAGCAACACAATTGGAGGTTTCAATTGCCTGCTGCTGCTGTCCAAATATTGCCAGGTCCGTGGTTAGCTCATTATTATGAAACGCTCTTTGTTTTTGGATTTGACTATGACTATGGCTTTGGCCAGGCCATAAATAAATCTCAATTAAAGTGCAACCCTTTTTATTTTGTGCTTGCCGGGAGGGGGGTATTCGCTCGGGGTACAAACAATCAATCAGCGGTCAAGTGAGCAGGCTCAGCACTCAACCTCTTCTTTTCCTTCTCTCGTCGGTGTCCAAAGTTTGTCTCACGTTCACACCCCGCCCGACCAAGCAGACGCCATGCTTTATTCCTTTGTGAGCGAGAAACACGAGCACACGATGAACACCCCTCATTCCACCTAACACCATAGCCTAGCATGTTGCATGCAGTTTATTTTTTTCTTTTTTTATACCCTTACACAAGGTATTGTGACTTTGTCACGAAATGTGTAGTGCATTGAAGGAGTAATTTCTTGTGATGTAATTATGTACATATGTATGTATATAAAACTCTTGTTTCTGACTGACTTTTAATCACCGCTGAGCCCAGTTTGGAAGCTTCTTACACTCTCGCATTCTCCTTGTAGCGGATATAGTATTCTAGTATCTTAAATTAAAAACATACTTTTTGCACAATGCATAATAAAACAACAATTTTGAACATTTCTTTTTTTATACCCTATACAGGGACACCAAATTTGGAATCAAGGTTCCTTTATGCCATACGCAGATCAAGTTTTGGATACCTCCCCCTTTCCCACTCAATTTAAAAAAAAAAATAATAATAGCCACATTTTTCAACATAGACAGTTCTTACTTAACAGCTGCTTGAAGAATATCATATAGAAGCAATGCTGAAAGTTTCATAAAGATCAGTTTATAAATAAGACAGATAATCAACAATAAAAGTTATTTTTCCATTAAATCGTAGAGCAGCAGGCAGCACATGTGTGCGAGCGAGACAGCGAACGACTGTGATACATGCGTCTGCTTACCATGTGTGCATATTTGTGCGAGCGAGATAGCGAACTACTACGACACAAGCATAAGTAAATTAAGTGTCGTAACACTCAGCTTTTGATTGAATATGTATAAATATGTGAAAGTTAGCCGCTATAAGCCTGCAAAGAATTCGTATGCAAAAAATTAGAGTTTCAAAAGGGTATTCTTTAAACACTTGTTATGTTCTTACTTTTATCTTAATCAAAGTACCTATTATCAAAATACTTTTAATATAGAAGCCTGTACAGGATATTATTCTGTCGAATGCGGTCGACTGGTTATTTTTATATAAATTATCAAAATAAATGTTAAAATTGACTTTTCAACTGACTACATTATTGTATGCAAATAGTTTTCGGTTCTTAAGCTATTTTAACTAAATTAAATAAAGCCTGCTTTATATTTGCAAAGTAAATACTTTGTGTTATTTTGTATGCAAATGTAAAGTGTTTCTGCAAGGGTATTAAAACTGGGGCTTGGCTGAGATAACTTTTCTTCTTATTTTCTTTTTTTATTGTCGTTTTTTATTTGGACTCCGGTGTCCGGCCTAGACCATGGCCAAGTCGCAGTCGCAGTCGTTAAGCGTGACTTTCTTATTGTTGTTTTGTTTGTTGGCTTTTTGCATACTGACAACAACAACCCAACAACAACAACAACAACAAAGAACGAAGCGATGCGATGCGACGCGACGTAAACAAAAAACCGAAGTGAAGCCCGAACATCAAGCAAAAGAACAAAACCCAAAACCAAACTCAAAGCCAAAACGTTGGCCACTTGGCACAGACCGGGAACATTGCCCATTCAGTCTTTGGGGAGATTTTATCGCGTGCGGACGTGTTTGCGGCTGGCCAACTACAAGTATTCGAAAAGTATTCATATTGAGACTCGCATTCGCATTCGTATTCGTATACGTATTCACTGATTCACTCGACTTACGAGTCCAAGCTTAAATGTGACTGGAACTTTGGCGCCACCGAACGATGCATCAAGCATAAATAAACAATTTCAAGTAATCGCAAGTGCCAAACAGTAAAAGAGTTTATGTTAATCAATATGAGTGCAACAAGAACAATAATTGCAACTGCAACTCCAACGGCAAAATCTATAAACTGGAGCTGGCTGTGGTAAGTTTTTTTTTTCATATTTGTTGTGTGGCACGTTTAGCTGCTGCGGCGCAGCCAAAGGAATCCCTTCTCCTTGTCCCTTTCCCTTTCCTTGTCCCTGTCTCTGTCCCTATCCCCGTCAGTTTGTGTTGCAGCCACAAAATTGGTGGCGACCTTCGTTTGCGTCCATTTGCAGCTGTTTATGTGAAGGGGGGAGGAAGATGAGAATGCGGAGAATATCAAGAACTCTATTGATGACTGTTTAAGCACCTACTCTGTGGGCGTGAGCTGCGACTGTGTCTGAGTTTCTCTGTTTAGCTTTGTCGGGGCAAACCTTGTCTTGTTGCGTTGCATGTGCAGGCAGCAGCGATGCTTGCAACGCAGTCGAGCTCTGTGGAAGCGGGCAGAGATGTGAGGCATTAGCTGATGGAATTTGTTGTGTCAACATGGGAATACCTTTTGGAGTACAGTTGCTTGACCTCGGACAGCTTCTTGGCCTTCATTGCAGCCTCTAACTTAGCCTTTGTCTGTGCCACTATCTTTGCCTCTTCCTCTTCTTCTCTCTCTTTCTCTTTCTGTGCCACTGCCTCGGCCTCTGCCGCTGCTATGGCAGCAATTCGTTGTTTTTGCAATTCCAGCTGCTTGAACTCAACTAGCTGATTAATGGACTCCACGCCTCTAAACAGCAACTGTCCCTGACTGCAGCTTGATCTCAATAGCAGATGAAGTAGCTCCAAATGCGGCGACAATAGCATCTCCTCATCCTCCGCCATGGTTGTTTGAGTAGAACTCCGACGGAATTGCACTGTTTCCGCTGTCTGTGTGCCTGCCAAGCTGGTGCGGTACATCTCAAGATTCGTTTGCGTCCATCTTGTTTTTACATTCAGTTCCATTTGCGTGGAATGCTCCTCCAGCTTGGACTGCTTCGTCTGGCTGCTCGCTGTGATTTTCGATATTTTGAAGGTCTGCTGAAGTCGGCAAATCTTCAAGCTCAAATCAAGTGTGTCCACTCCGATGTTACTGCGTTCCAGGCTCAGCGTTTCACTGGCCACATCCACGAACACTGCAGTTGGTACATTTCTTTCCAAGATCGACGTTTGGCACATGACACTGACCTGCCTGGGACGCCGTGATGGAGTTCGTTGGCGTTTCAAGCGCTTGCTTCGAGCAATCCTAATGCGTCTCACCCGCTGTATGGTCAAGAGATCGTTGTGTAGCTCATAGCAAACATAGTAGCTGTAGAGGCAGATGATGGTATAAGATATTCGCGTTGTTCCCTCACCACTCACCTGACTTTGCCCTTGCCCCGGATGCGACTGTGCATCCGCAAGGTTCCCTCAGTCGACTTCGATAGTTGCAACATCGCTTTGAGGTCAACTCGAAACATGGCTGCAGCCCAGCATTCAATTTGGACAATAAAATCAATTATTAATAAAAATATAAAAAAAAAAGTGAAGAGATATGTGCTCAGATTATGCTCAGTATTTATGGAAATTATTTGAAATCTATATTTATGTATATTTATTTTTGGGTGTGTGTGAAATATCTGTCTGTTGTCTCCTGTCTGTGGTCTCTTGTCTGTTGTCTGTGTCTTTGTCTGCCACTCCGACTGCTTCTGGCCACAAATTTGTTCAATTTCGACACGCAGCCTTTTGATTTAGCACGCAAACTTTGTTGCTGCTGTTGTTGTTGTTGCTGCTGCTGTTGTTGTTGTTGTTGTTGTTGCCGCGGGCTCCTTTGGGCTGCTTTCATAAATAATTCAAAAATGCCACATGTATGCAGGACGAGCCCAGGCAACAACAAATAAAACAAAAAACAAAAGGAAGAGAAGGAAACTGCATTCGATTATTCTGCAATTTATCAAATTGTTGTTTTTGCGAGTTGCCTCAGTCTGTGGCAGCCACAATTGGTGGCCAGCGCTAAATACGTGTTGATTGAAGTGATTTTTGATTTGCACATCGTTGCCACAGCCTGCACAGAGTCAATGACATTCGAGTCTTTCTGCAAGGGGCAGGCAATCATCAGTTGTGGCATCCTCAATTTCCGCCCTAGGGGGTCCATCGATTCTACACTTTTCTCACAGGGTATTGTTATGTTGTGTCTGCAAGCAAGTGAAAAGCGCAGATAATATTTCAATTGAATCATCTTTCGTTCGTGAATTTCTCTCTTGAATTTAGTTTCAGCCATTTGATCTTCTAACTGCGTTAGAGTATTTGAACTTCGGCATGGCAAATGCTAGTTAGAATACTTGCATAGTTGTTCTTTACTTTTCGCATAAATCGTTGCATGAATTATGTGTGTGAGACTTGGGGCTGCAACTTGTCTTGGAATCTACTGCCAAATGCCAGGCACGTTGCCCGTTGCACGTCGCTTCGTTGTGGTCGCCTTCGGTTACATTTGATGCATAAAACTTCGTCAATACATGCAGGCAAACATATGTACATACATAGATACATACATGGCCAGTATAATTTGTGGCTGAAAGAGCTTAGACCTGGTTTGGGTAAGGGGTCTGGTTATGGCCAACTGCTTAGTCGGCCAATACACTCGCAGCTTGGTGTGCTGCTGAGCGACATCGATTGGCACAGCCCAGTGATTATGTGGAACAGTTTTGGGATAAAAGCCTTCAAGTGGTATTCTCTCATGCTCATCGTCATCGTTGTCATCATCATCATCGTCATAATCATCACTTTCCACTGAACCGTTCAGCGCATGTGACTTTCCTCTATCATTGCACCGTCTATTCTTCCACTTTTCCCTGTACTGCGGACACATGTACGTGCTCATTTGCATTTTGAGCCGCTTTGCTTTGCGCTTTCTTCCGTATTATTGCAGAACTTTGAAATGTGTTGCCGGGAGGGCCAATGGTCGGATGGGTTTACGATTTCAAAGGTTGACCGCTTCCTAAAGCCCACTTGAATACAGTGAATACAGTGCTTGACTTGAATTACAGTGCAGATCCTCTGTCAATCGAATGTTGATTGACCCTGAACTCGACAGTCCTGAAGTGAACTTAAGTTTAATCCCTTTTAGAATTTCGCACATAAAAATAAAAACTATTGGCATATAAAAATGCAGACCATAAAATTAATTTTATTTTGCAGTTTATGCTGCTTGGTTTGTCTCGCTGCACTTGCTCAAGGCAGCGGCAGCAGCAGCAGCAGCAACAACGCTCGAAGTGGCAGTAACAGCGGTAGCAGCAACTTGGCAAAGTCATTGGCAATGCCATCGTCAGTGACTCTCAAGGATGCCAAGCACATGTACGAAATCAAAAGGCAGGACAAATACCAACATCAGCAGAGGGGCGATGCTGCGGTTGGACCTCCTTTGCCAGGCGCAAAGCAACAGAAAAGGCAACAACAACAACAACAACTGACAAGAGGTGCACACGGACTCAACAAGAAGATGCTGAAGTGAGTATCGAGCAGTATGGAGCACCTTTCATTTTGGGCTTAATTAATGCAACGTGTCTAGTGCCAAAGAACAAGAATAACAACAAAACTGAAACTGTTGCACACTGTGTTGTATGTGTTGGCCATGTTGTTGGTGGCGTGTCTGTTGCGGCCATAAATTATATTATGATATATTCATGGTAAACGTTTAGAACTTGCCAGACAGCGCACTCTACTCTATTGATAACTGACTAGACTCCCTCTCAATCTCCCTCTCCCTGTCTGTTTCTTTTTCGTTTCTTTTCTATTCTTTTGTTTTGTTTTGGTTTTTTGTTGCACTTGCAGCAAAATGGGCTTCATGAAGGTAAAGGCGCCCAACAGCCATAACCGGAAACGCTTGGCAGTTGA
The DNA here is from genome assembly GCA_018901825.1 of Drosophila funebris. Classification (NCBI taxonomy): domain Eukaryota; kingdom Metazoa; phylum Arthropoda; class Insecta; order Diptera; family Drosophilidae; genus Drosophila; species Drosophila funebris. The sequence goes on along the minus strand of JAEIFK010000678.1, from coordinate 8,450,592 downwards.
GTCACGACGTCACGCATCGCGGGATGATTCACACATGTTCATCATAAAGCTGCCGCCAAATCTGCACTACTATACAAATCCGAACGGTGGGAAGAATGCACTTGATGTTTCACCAAAATCACAGCAACAGCAGCAACATCTACATCCACATGCACATCAATTGAGCAACAGCATCCATGACAACGCACAGAAGATTGCGGCTCTGTTGACGACGGAGGCAACTAAAGGAACGCAGACAACTGAGGCGTCGGCGTTGAAAACTAACGGGAAAAAGGTAAACGGGATTCCATTAGGTTACACCAAAGGCGCAACAAACAACAACAACAACAACAGCAACAACAATATTAAGAACTGGCCATAATATAGCTGGCCAGTCTCTCGTACCTCGTCTCGTACCTGGCCAACAACCAACAACGATAAACATCGTGCGCGCATGTGCACAAAACAAATTGCAAGAAACAACAAACACACATATACACACACACACACATACACACACGTACACACATACAGATGCATAGATAAAGCAGAAATGGATTACCCATTTGAGTCGAGTGTTGCAGCCATGGCTCACCCATATAGCCAACAAATAGCTGGAACGCACCCGGCCTGGCCAACTGGCGACCGACTTACCAACTTTGGCACAGCTTCCAGACACTCTTGGCAATAGCAGTGGCAGTAGCGGTGGCAGTGGCAATGGTAGTTGCAGTGGCAGTGACAGGCTCTCCACAGCTTTGGCTATTTATATACGCACAGTAGAAGGCATTGTTGTTGTTGTTGTTGCTGCTGTGTCAATGTCAATGTTGGTGGATGAGGAAGGCATAAATGTTATTACGCTCTCACGGCTCGAGCTGTAAATGAATATGCAAGCGATGGCCATTAAGCAACTGGGAATGCTTTAATTAAAAATCCAATTTGTTAGAGAGATACTTGTTGACTAATTTATAGACTTAGATATGGCTAATGTTAATGTTAATGTTAATGTGTAAATGTTACTATTACTGTTGCTGCTAATGTTAATGTTAAGTTTTATGAACTAACATGGAATTCGTCTAATCAGTATGTATGACACATTGCAGGTATCGTTTCCCTTTAGCTCGAATGGTCGCCCCGGTCGTATCTATCATTGGAATCTGCCCGTGTTGAAGCAGGCGCTGCACAAGAAGCCGCACTTTGCCCATGTTTCGGCTGACGATCGCAATCGTCTACTGGATATCGAGAATATTCCGACGTGGCGCAAACCCTGGGAGAATGAAACCATTGAAAAGTCCTTTACAACGGGCAGCAGCAAATCCAAATACAGGAAATCGCTGAATCAAAAGTCTCCCACATACTATGCACCTGCCCAGGCGGTGAATAAGCAAAGTTTCCACAAGTATTTTGCTGGTAATGGGAAACCTAAGGGCTTCTATGTCATCAAGGAGCATCAGACAAAGCCGCAGTTCTATCAGAATATCATATCATAAGTTTATCTAACTTTCATTTTTGTATGCAATGTATACTAATAGATCTAGGTATGCATCTATAAGACTGTGGTGTGGGCATGATTACTTGATTAGTTTTTTTTATTATTATTAATGTGTGTTCTACTTTGAACTCATAAACTAACTGCGAGTAAAAGCAAAGCTAGACTTCCAGTCTGAATGGGGACTGCTTCAATTCGAAGAATTTCCGTCCAAATTCTGAATAAAAAGAAATTTAAACGCGAAGAATGAAAGGTGAAAATGTATTTTTTTATAAAAGAAAAGCACAATATCAATGCTCGTGGATTGCCACTGCGACCATCAATCAAGAGAAAATTATACTAAATAACAGCTACTCGAATGTACGAATTTGTAATTACAAAATAAATATGATGACTGATTTAAAGCACAGTGAACAGTAAGCAACAAATTGGCATTATAACTCAATGGGAATTGGGAATTGATTGAGCTTGAGATACGGATCCAGTATTTGAAATAATGAAGAGTATAACATAAATTTTGGCAGCGTCTGCTCAAGCAGCGTAACGCTGGCAATCTGGTTGGGAATTTTTGCTAATTATATGAACACAAGTAATCGTACCACTGGGAGTTCTCTGCTTAAGCCCTGAGCTAGATCTGAGCATTAAGAGGCAGCCGCCTGGAAACGGAAACGAGGCGAGCGAGTGCGCGCATGCGCAATATCTCATTTGGCAGATAAAAAGCTTGAGCTGCAGATACACAGATACACAGACACTCGTACATGTTTAAAAGACGGCGACAGAGAGTCGAATCTGTAATAAGCAACAACAATAATAATAATAATAATAATAATGACGACAAAAAAGCTGGAGTAGGCGCACCTCCAAGCTGCCGCATAAATAATGTTGTTGATTCATTTTTTGTGATTTTTCATTTTTTTCTTTTTATTTTGGCAACTTTGCCGCATAATTGTTTTCTTGAGTCGACTTATGTTGTTCCTTTACAGTCAGACTGCTGCTGAATCACGTACATTGAACTTTTAACCCGTGCCTTTATGTACACGTATGTGCGCATGTCTGTATCTGTAGCTGCCGCATTGAGTGTCCATCTTAAGTAGATTTAATGACTTGTTGTTTTGTTAGCAAAAGGCAAGAGAATGAAGCAGAAATCACATTTATGACAAATGCCGTCAAGTGATAAGCTTAATGAAATGCGCATGGGCGGGGAATTGGCAACGTATACAGTAATCCATTGATTTTTTATGGCCTTTTTGAGTGCAAATTGCTTTAATATCTTCCTGCATCAATCCCGCTGACTAACCGCTAACAGTTATATATTTAGTAATCAAATGCCACATTGCAGTCAGATAACATTCATTGGCTTAGCATAAGCTAAGTAAAATCAGACTACAACTTAAGCGGCTTGATATCAACTGTGGCCGCTGCCAGAAGTTGCAACTTGTTAACGCCATTCCATTTCCGCCTGTCATATCAAAATAATTATCTCAAAGTGTTGCTTAGACCAAGTCCTAAGAACCATGACTACGATATGCGACAACAGCAGCGGCACAAGCAACAGCAACAGCGACGACAACAACAACAAGAGCAATCAGTAACGGGCGGCGTTAGTTTGCGTGCGAAGCCTCGGTGACTCCAACTTGATCTAAAGAACTTGTTTTTCACGCAATCTTGATTGCAATTATGTAATTCCGAAATGCGCACTAATTAAAATAACATTTCACTTAATTGTACTTACATGATTTTTGAACTACTTTCTCTAACTGCCATTTTCTTCAAAGAATATAGCGATGGGAGGTAATATAGGATGGATACTGACAAATTCAGAATTTTATCACAACTTTGTTAAATAGCATTTCATCAGTTTAAAATGTAATTCAAATTTAACTGGTATTGTGATGCCACCTTAAGACCGATAAGTACACCAGAGCTGCCACCACGTTCACGATAACTGAAAAGCTTAATTATCGAATCATATCGGTATAAAATACGAACAGCTGATTTTAGAACCGGCAAAATTTTTGGAATATTTTCTGTAAATTCAAAATATTATTTGTGCTAGCACAGAAAGTTAATTTACCATATGAGCTCAAAGCTGCGTGATATTATCTTAAACACACATGTGCCTTTGGTTGTTAAGGACTTTTCCCTTAATTGGGAATGTTTTGATGGATCTCTGAAAGAATGGTGCTCTCGTTATGACAAGGATGCAACTAAATTGCCGGAATTTGAGAGCATGCGAGTCGCAGATTGTGAAACGCCGCAATGGGAACGAAAAAGAAAACGGATTAATATGACAATGCAGCAATTTTTTAATGATAACGCAAAGGACGAAGAGGATCAAAAGGAAAGATTTGAATGGGCAGCTTATCAATATATACGTGCTGCTCAGCTACCGGCGAGCTGCTTGCAGGGCATCGATTTTAAGCGGTTTGGATTTGCGGATCATCAGAACGACTACAGCTTGTGGCTCGGATCGAAGTACGCCAATACTCCTTGTCATTACGATACCTATGGGATTAACATAGTGGTGCAAGTATATGGCAGCAAATCATGGTTACTCTTTCCACCCGAAACGCCATTACAAAGTACACGCATTCCATACGAGGAATCAAGTGTTTACTGCTTGGAAAACTTCTATTCCCCCTCTCCCAATAAACTTAGTCACTATGAGCAACTTCACGGACAGGCTTATCACTGTCTGTTGCATCCAGGAGATGTGCTAATTGTTCCGCGACATTGGTGGCACTACGTGGAAGCGGAAGAGACATCGCTCAGTGTAAACTATTGGGTGCCACTTAAAACGGACTTGGATTTTACACTGGACGAGCTCATAGTTAAGCACGTAATTGAAAGCTTCGTTAAAGGTGAAAGTGATCAACTGAAAAAATATCTGTTAAATCCCAATCAACTAGAGGAAATAGTCGAGAAAGCAAGTTCCCTCTTTAGTCAGTTCGAGCGTGCTGTACACAACCAAAGTTCAGAAAGCAAACGGCAGCTGTGGGACTCTGAATACATGAGTCATAGCGAAGTATCCAAAGCCATAGGTAATATTGGGATACGAGTGCGAGCCCTGGATGTTATGCCCAAGGAGGCATATACGCAGCTGATTAGGAACAACTCTAAGCGCCATGACGCACCCGGAGTAACTAAAGAAAGCAAAGATGATAGCATTATCAGCTCGACGTTGGAGCTACTGATAAACAGCATGTGCGCCCCTCGGTGCATCGCTTCCATTAAACGGGAATTATTCCGCAGGTTGGGCCAGAGTGATTTATAGCGCTAAGACGGAACGTTTATTGTGATACGTATATGAGATTAAAATCCAATAATCATTCAACTGTGTTTTATAAAATTTGAAACGAAACCAGAGAGGTGCGCATTAAATGCCATTGTCATTTGGTTTCCATAGAATTTCGATTTGCGAATAACATAATATGCAGTTAACCTGCTGGGTAAACACAGTGCAAAATATAAGATGCGTTGGAGGGATTGGCTGTTTACCAGCCGGGTGGCTTCTGGTTTGGATAGCCGCCCTGTTGATGAGCATAACTGCCTGGATAGGTGCCATAGTTGCCAGGAGCGGGTCCCTGAGGAAATCCACCGTATTGATAGGCTGAAAATATGTATTATTTAATAATAGTCCTTGTAGCTAAAAATTCGATTACTTACGGCCCGGATATGGCAGAGTGGCGTAGGGATTAAAGCTCTGAGGCATGGGAGGCGGTACATATGTGGGATACGGTACATTTGCTGACGCACCATATGGGACCGGCATATGTACTTGCGCTGGGTACGGCACATTTGGGGCAGTACCTGGAGCACTAGCTGGCATGCTTGGAATTTCTATAGAGGAACGCATATAGGTTAGTAAATAAATGATTAATCGGTTAAAGAGTTACGAACCACTGCCACTGCCAGAGGTGGATGCGTAGTGTGATGGCAAGGCCGGTGTGGCCGGAGGTGCCTGGCGACTTGACTCAGTGGTAAGATCCTTGAGCAACTCATCCTTTTCGGTTTTGCGTGCAAATACAAAATCACTTATTTTGTTCTGGAAAACGACCAGCAGCTGGGTGAGGTCGTTGTAAAATTTAGTGCCCTCTTGAAGATTGCCCGACAGCTCCATGTAGCTATCATAGGCGGTCGCAAGCTCCTTGTATAGTTTGTCCCGCGAGTTGCCACAATTGCCTGTCTCGGAGACAAAGGTGGCATGTGCAGCTTGAATGTCTGAAACCAATGTTTGCTGGCGCTCCACACTCTCCTTGACCTGTGCTTGCAATGGGTTTAAAACCTGGCCGATACGCGCCAAAGACAGAACAGGCTCGTCGATGGCACCATCTTTTTGTAGAGCATGCAAGAACTCATCCTTCATGTTGAATGTGGCCGACTTTAGCTCTAGCTCGACGGCATCACGCTCGGCCTTGATTGTATCAACGGCCTCCATTAGCTGTTTTAAGCGTTGCACACTTGAGCAGGTGGGATCCACACTGCCGCTGGCCGAAGGTAGAGCCTGATGTATTTGCTCTGGTGGCAGTGAGAGAAGCTCAATGCCCTTTTGATTGGCTTCGAATTTCTGACGCACCACTCTGTCAGCCTCAATCGCATTTGTGATAACCTCGCGATACTTCTTGGAATTTGTGCGGAACATTTCCGTCAGATTGTCCGAGCTAATTCGGGTCCAGCGCTCCTTAAACTGAGCACGCAACTGATTGTCTGAGTCACGCTCCTCGTCCAGCATACGTTCGGTCTCATCTAGTATCTCGCGATTACGATTTAACAACTCTGGCAAATCCTTTAGCATTGTCTGCACGTTCTCAATTCCGCCTTTTTCGCGCACCTCATTTGCTTTCTCGCGTAGCGATGGTGGCAAACCACTGTTGGTGTCTGTGGTTTCCACAGCCGCTGGGAGATTAAGGCTGGCCAATACAGCGTTAAGGGTTTGCGTAGATTCGCGAAGTTTCATGATTTCCACATTAACGATCTCGTTCTTGCGCATATCAGAAGCGGTCAACGCTCGGTGCAGCTCAACGGGCACCAGATTGGTGAATATGTCCTTAAAATTGCTTGTCATAGGCACACTAATGGGCAGCGCCTTGGCCAGCTGAGTCTTGCCCGGTGAGGCCAATGAGCTGAGCTCTGGTATCATTTCATTGTAGATGAACTCATTGTCTTTGGTAGACTCGGCAAGATTGCGTTTGGCCCGACTAAAGTACTCATCCAGATAAGTCTCATTGCCACCACGAGATTGTGCCGCCTTAAACAGATCGATCGCATTACGGAGTCGAGCAATCTCCTCGCCAATCCTCTTTGCCGAGCGGCAAGCCAAGCTTTGATACAGCTGAGTTAGAGCATGAAGACCAGCCTGCTTCCCAGCCACTGTAGGAATCCATTCCTTTTCCCAGATATTGCGTACCGACTCCTTTTGCATAGCACGCAAGACGTCCGCATAGAACTCTTCACCCTGGCAGCATAGCTTGGCTATGATCTGATCCTTCATGTTATCTATGAAACGTTAAGAATTAGTCAGGAAAATTACAAAAATAATTAGCATATTACTGTTTACCTTTAATTGCCTTTAGTATGAACACTTCCTGCGCCTGTGCTACCATCAATGCCTGCAAAACAATCAGAGTGTCCTGACTTAAATCTGGCGTAGGCTCAGAAGGCACCGCTGCGGGCGTTGCACCCTTCAAATACTGGAAAATGCCTGCACTCTGCTGCAAAAGCTTTATTGCCAGCTTGAGACCATCATCTGTATCCAGCTGCTGACTAGCTGCCACACTACTCTGCAAGGCAGCAATGTTGAACAGGACACATACCTTCTCAAATAGAATCGAGGTGTGTGCTGGAAAGACTCTTGGTTACGGCATAAACCGATGAAAATTTAATCACAGCACTTACTCAAACTGATTTTTCCTCCGAAAATTGAGCCTTTGTCGAAAGCATCCTTCCACTTGAAGGGTATCTGCAGCTCACTGGCAGCAATCTTTGTTTCCAGTGCGCATATCTGATCGTAGTAGCTAAAATAACAAAAGTGAAATTAAACGCCAACAGCGCCCATTAAAGACTGCGTCATCTGGTTGCTTGTTTACGTCTGGTTCTTTCTCTCCGTCTCGCTTACTCTCTTGCAATGACTCGTACACTATCACAAATACATGGATGCGTGTGTAAAGCACTTTGATTAACTACTGAGTCTTAACACTTCTATCAATTGATATGAGTCATGCCACAAAGACTCCAAGTCAAGAGAAAACCGCAAATTTCACAAGATTTTTTTTTACACAAATGACTTACGCATAAACGATTTCCAGTGACGCCTCATACTTCTCGAAAAACTTCCAAATTGCTGTATTGCGCTGCTTTGAAAATTCATTTACTGCCTCTGTGTACTGCGCCTTCTCTTCAGCAGTAGCGCCGTTGTAGGTACTTTGTATTAGATTGTTCAACGGCTTCACGACGTCCACTTCTGACGGCTTTTTCAAAGGAACAGCCAAAAGTTTCGACATATTGATGTTTCTTGATAGAGAAATACTTGCACTAAATTAATTAGAAAACACTAGGTAATTAAATTTTCAGACGGAAGCACGAATTCTTTTACGCCGCCCGTTGTCTCATCAGCAGCTGCTGACCAGTGTTGGCGAATATTTAAACAAGTAGACTTCAGTGTTAAGTAAGCTGAGTAAGATTAAAAACAGCTCTTTAAAACCAAGTTGGATTACGGACATAAGGAGACGTGGTAACCAAGTCAGCTGAACACGTCGATCTAAGCCACCTTTCAAGTTTCAAGATCGGTTCCCGCCTTTTTTCAAAAGTCCTCTTGTTAGTCTTTCTTATTTTGATCAGCGAATTGATATGTAAAAAGTAAATATTCTAGACAGCGGCTAGTTCTTCCAAAATTGTCGAAATAAAAAATAAAAATATTTAAATTAGTGGACTTGAGAGTTCATTTTTGAATATTTAGTTAAAGCTTTAAATATGGAATACTTCGCTTAGACGTGGAGTACGGCTGAAAGATAGAAAAACAGTTCTGTACGTTACTGTTTTCTTTAACATAATGTGATTCTGTTGAGTGTGGAGTTAATCGTTCAGTGAGCGAAAACATGTTATCCATTGTGAATTGTTGAAATTACGGCCAGCTGACAACTCTGCCAATTCTGCGAAGGATTAAGTCAACTCTAGACACTTTCTATTTTCTGATTGCGTTGTTGTGGAAGAAAATTGGGTGAAAATAAGATATTTTTGCATATTAATTAAAAATTGTTCAAAGAATATCTAGGAAATATATAGGAGTGCAAGAAGAGGTACAATTCACGTGTAACTTACGTGTGTGCGGGTCTTGAGGAGTTGTACACGAATTTCTGTGATAAACATTTGCAGTGACAGCAAAAAATCGAAGAATCGACTTGCGATGGCCGATGTTGAAAAAATGACGGCGGCTGCACCGACCGATATACCCGTCTCATCGCCAAACATTAGTGAAACGGGCGGTGCCAGTAGCAGCACAGCTGAGCTAGGCACTTCGCCGACACAGGAACCATCTAGCAATTCCCATCCTCATGATTCCGAATATGATACTGCCAGTGACTTGGAGGGTGGTGAAGACTATGACGATGAAAGCTCAAGTGAAGAGGAATCTGAAACCGATGACGAGGACGCTGGCAGCGAGACTGATGAGGACGAAGATGAATTGGGTAGTGGAACTGTAAGCGGTAATGGTATAGATCGAAATGCTGCAGATAATGAAGCACAGAAGAAAGTCGACGAAGATCGCAGTAATCCACAGTACATACCAAAACGTGGCACATTTTATGAACACGACGATCGTACGGCCGAAACGGAGGGCGACGGCGTTGTCGAAACGGGCAGCGACAGCGGCCAGTGCTCTGTGGAGCCCAGTATTAGTGATGTCGGCAATGGCGTTATTGTTACAGGTGCCGCGCCTGCTGGGCAGACACCAACAATTTCGCAAGCTTCTAAAACTATGAAGAAATGGCAACCAGCTTCGGGGGGAGATCGTTGGTCTCACGATCGTTTCGAGGCCAGCGAACAAGCTCCCAAATCGCGTGCCGAGTTATTGCAAACCTATGGTTATGACATACGGAATGAGGATTCAGCACCGCGAGCTCGCAGACGCAGACGTTATGGACGTGGCCCCAGCAGATACTCACGAAACTGGGAGGATGAACAGGCATACCTAAAGGCTAGCAACAAGGAGCGCAAGCCACCTCGTCCTCAAGACTTTCCAGCGCTTAATGAGCGCAGCAGCACCAGCAGCAGTAGCAAAGTTCGCGGCCAACGCACAGCGATATCACGCGATGAAAAGGAAAATCGTGCCGACCGTCGATCCCTTGCTAGCGGCGGAAATGAGAAACAGCATAGTAGTACTTCAGGCGCAGGAAGTGCTCCTTTACCACCAAAATCTCAAGAGTCTCGTGATCGTGATACTAAGAATCGCAATTACGGAAGAGCCAATGGTGGGCACAATGGATCAAGTCGTCAAAATGCAATGGAGTTCAAGCAGAAATCAAATCGTGCGTCAAATTCTCGTGGCGAGCAACGAGATTACGTTGATCAACGAGCGGAGCGAGATTATCATCAGAAAACAGTAGCAAACAAATCAAATGGGATGCCCAAGCAAATGAACGATGTGCCGCCACAGCCACAACAACAACAGCAACAACAACAGCACCAGCCACAACATCAACAACAGCATCAACAGAGGCAACCGCAACAACAGCAGCAGCAGCCCCATCAACAACAGCAGCAGCAACCACAACAACAGCAGCAGCAAAAACACCTTTCATCGCTTCAACAGAAGCAGCAGCAGGCTCCACTGGTCACCTCGAACTTATCGCAACGTTTGCAGCAGGTGCAACAACGCAACGATCCAAGTCATGTGGGAAGTGTGCAAATGCACTCGTTAGCCTCACAGAACCAACAGCAGCAACAGCAACAGCAGCAATTGCATCTGGCTCAGCAGCAACAACAACAGCAGCAGCAACAACAGCAGCAGCAGCAGCAACAACAACAACAGCAGCAACAACAACAGCAACAGCAGCAGCAGTTGCCAGCTGAGCAGCGAAATGGACCCAAGCGCTACTCGAGTTTGCGGCGCACACAACATGAGGCTACGCAGCAGCAGCATCTTGTCGAGCAACAACAGCAGCAATTGCAACAACAACTACAATTACAGCAGCAACAACAACAGCAGCAACAGTCACAAATAATGCTGCAAGATCCGCACATGCTAATGCAGATTGCTTACCAGCAGCAGGAGTTGCAGGCACAGCTTCAAACTCTTCAATTGGGCCCAGCACCGCCAACAGCAGTGTCGACACCACAACCCAAACATGTGCCACCAACCACGGCATATCCCCAAGCACAAGGTGCACCTTATTATGTAACTGGGGGGGACACAGTTCCAGTGCCAGTACCAGTATCGGTTCCCGTACCAGTGCCACAGGCGCCCTATGTGAATCCGGCCAATGCCGCCTATTTGCCGCCTCCTCCAGCGGCTGTGGCTTATGCACAGGCACAAACGGCAGCCACACAACAGCCACAGCCAGCTCCTCAGGCCACCCAACCAGCTTCTCAGGCATCACAAGGACCATCGTCGATTAACTATCACCAAAACTATAATACCGTCGGTGGTACAACATATTTTGTGCCGCCAGCCCAGACCACTACACGCCCCGCTGTACTCCCTCAGCGACGTCCCACCAATGCGATTCCTATTTTACCACCATCCGAGAAGCACAAGAGCCGCACTGCTGGCAACGCCAATGCCAATCCAAAGACAGATGAAGTCAGCGGCAGTTCCGACAACATTGATCACATCATTGATAACATGTTTGTGCAACGTCCGGCGTTCCAACCACCGCCTACGTCCACAGGGGCTGGAGAGACAACAGCCACAAAGTCAGCTGCCGAGGATCCCAACAGCAATACGTCTGTTGGCCAGCCGATATCTGCCGAACAGACTCATCAGGCCATTGCAGTGCCTGGGCAAGAATGAGTGCACGTTTATGCCAACCAGCGGCAGCAAGAAGGGCAACTGCAATTGCAATTGCCTCAGCAGTATCGACAAGGACGCCACACAGGTGATCAATTGCCAAGTGGCTACACAATGCTGCCGTCTCACGTTGGCTACTACCATACCCACTAGTTCAACGAATTGAGCTAATCCTCATCAGCGCTGCTGCAATGATCATTTTGTTTCTTTGCGGAAGGTCTGTGACTTTTCATGAATTTTTTTGTAGAAGCGCAAAGCCAATTCGCAATGTGCAGTAGGTACAAAGTTGTAATTAGTAAATAGCAGCACTTAATCGAACTAACTAACGTCAAGTAATTGTAATGCATAACCTAGAGGTCATCATACTGCTACCGTATTTGTAGTAATGGATCGAAAGCCTTGCAGCTCATTTAGCAAGTATCATGAAATTTATCCAGTCTTGCCGCTGGACCCCTTATATAATATGCTTACTCATAAATATATAGTTGCATTTTGAAGTTGAATAATCGTGAAATGTAATTAATCATTGAACATTGATTTTAAATAAAAGTTGTAATGAAAAACCAGCTCTGCCGTTTACATTTGATCATTTGATCGCATATAATGCACAAAGAACTTTAAAACTTATTGATACGAGTTAAAAATACAGCATCGTCCAGTCAGAACCACTCCGAATCTAATTAAGTTGGAAGAGGCAGCACCCAGTATATTTGTAATCCCGATACGAATCCCTTTTGGGATGCATACAGATTGCACACTGGTTCATGTGACTAGAGTGTACGGTTCTAAAGAATGTTGGCAATGGAATTTTTTGCATATTGAATGATTTACAAATTTGATTCAGCCTTCAGCTGCTCCAGGAGACTGCGCATACGACGGAACGACTCCTTGAAGATAACATTAAACTTTCGAGCGCTGGTCTTGATGCTGTCACGGTATGCCGTCGTGTTCATGTAGATGCTGCAAGACAAATGGAATCGATTTGGATTACTTTGACTTTGGATGAAGCAGGCATGCAACTTACGCATCCGAAGTAATTGCATAGAAGACTCCATAACCATCGAAGGTCATGGGTGCCACAAAACCCACATTGGGTGTAAAGCCCAGTGTACTCGTGGATAATACAAAATTGCCGCCTCCGCCACTTTTGGCATACAGCGGATCATCATAGAGTGCGGGAATGTCCAACTTATTCTCGTAGGCAGCGCACCACAGCCCAAACAGATGCCTATCAATGCCGTGGCCCTTGCGAGCCTCGTCCATTAAGTGTCGGTGTTCACTAACAGCGGCGCGAAAAGCTTTGATCAACTGCACGTCAGTGGTACTTTTGCTGGACGAGGCCTTAAGGAATTCATGTACTGCGTTGGTGCAGGAGCGCAGAGTCTCTGTACGTCCTTTGTAGAAATGTCGCATCAGAGCTGTCTCATATGTGGGTGCGATCCTAAAACGAAAGATTGTGATATAAAAAGTTGATCAGCAGCAAATCAAGATGGGAGTTCGTACTCATGGTGCATCTGGTAGTAGGCCCATTGTAGGACAACTTGCACAAATGAATCGGGATGCAACTTCATGGTCTTCATAAACTCCTTGCCGTAGTCATCGAACACCGTAAAGGTGGCAGTGACATCTATGCCCTAAGTGAATAAAAAAAGTTGTAATTTAATTATTGATTCAATGATGAATAAATTAAAATACTTTACCCGTTCATCGACCTCTTTGAGCACACGTTTAATCTCAGACTTGAGGTTATCGTCCAGCTGGAATTTGAGTTCCTTTATCTCCGTCACCTTGGAATGCTCTGCCTCGCTCCAATCAGGCTCGGGAAACTCAAAGAAACTAATTTGCATGAATGTGGCAAAGCTGGCACTGAGTGTTCCATCGTAGCAGCTGTGCTCGCCCGTGTACACATAGTGTCCATTTTTGAAGGCAACAAGACAACTGCTGCGATCAGCCCAGCGGGAATGATAGTCGCCATAAATAGAAAGCTGCGAGGATTCTTCAGTTCCCCCCGGTGTATGCTCATCCCAGCAAATGGTAATGCAAGAACTCTCCACCGTCCGCAATGTCGTCTTGTTGGCTTCCGAAATCTCCATAATGCGGTTGCGATTCTTAGCCCAAGTTGTTCGATCGTCATGAGTTAAAGCTGGAACACCGTCACCATCCGGTTCATAGTCGAGGATGCTGCGTAAGCGCTGCAGGGCAACCAAAATCTCTGGCGCCGTAAGAATGGTATCATCGTCATGCACACAATTAATAGCAAACTGTCGACCCTTGGCCCCAATCACCATGTGCGTGGGTGTACTTCCCTCTGACTGGGGAAGAAAATACTTCTCAATATGATCCTGTTCCAAGCCTGGCACACGCGATGTGGAGAAAAAGGACCTATATAGCTCCGATGAGTATTTAATCTTGCCGCCGTTAGACGAAAGCGGTTTCATCGTTGCCTTGCGGGTCAGATCCCAAAACTCAAGCGTATGATAAATTTGGCGGGCGAGGCTCTGAAATAAATGTTAATTGTTAATTATTTGATCTGCAACTAAATGAATCATGCTCACCTTAAGCATATAATCGGATGATTCTGGAATGTCTACCAAATTTAGCTGGCATGGCATCGACATGATCTGATATGGAAGCAGTGGCAAACGCATCAAATGGTAGCCATAATCCTCCCACCAAGTGCCCATCCAGTTTTTCATTGTTGCCGCACGCTCTTTGAGCGTGGCCTGCAACTTAGACCCGATTCCCTTTTCGAAATCCTCGATAATCGTACGTGTTTGGGTCAGTTCCTCTGGTGTGGCAAACGGCAATAAGCTGGCATAATATCGCTTCATGGTGTCATGCAGTTCCGGCAATGGAAGCGCTGGCAGAGCGTCGTCAAAGGAGAAGGTGTTTTCATCTTTATTGTCCGAAATAAAAAGGCTTGCGCGATCCATTGTGATTAATTTTAAGGGAAATCTAAAATTAAATTGGGTCAATATGACTCTTTTAATAATAAATAATAAACATGGAGTATAGACCTTTGCAACATACATACATATGTATGTCTGTGAGTCCATGTGATAAGCTGATAACTAAAACGCTATTTATAGTGTATGCCAAATTAAAACATTTTCGATTTCATTTCACATCAAGTCCAAAGTACCAAAGTCAAGTGCTGACGGCGGCCCCCCGATGTTTTGATATATGCACTTATACATTCAATCTGTATATACATACATTTAGCTATTTGTGTACATGTACATATGTGTATGTTTATGCTTTATGAATATATTAATGAGGGAACACCCCTGCAATTTATTATATTTTGGACTGACCTTTGTACCCAATTGAAGTTGCGTCTCACTTGTTTCTGCCAACCGCAGCGTTCAAATGCTGTTAAGCAACTAAACGTTCATCGATAGACGCGGGTCACAGCAAAGTTCGGTAGAAGTGAAGTGCAACTGGGAGAAAGATTACTTTTATTAAAAGCTAGATAAAAGTTCTCTCTGATAACACAACCTGTGATAAGAGCAGTTGAACGAACGCATGCACCTCTATACAAATACATTAACACATTGCATATATGTACATACTATGTATGTATGTAAGTATATGCAAATATGATAGTACAAAAGATCACTTCAAGTTACGGAATAACGAATGCAAATTGTTTTGCATCTTAAACACAAATGTATACACATATTCATACAAACATGTGCTTACTTACACTTTGCACTTTGACGTCACGAATAAATTGAGTTAAGTGCGATGTGGAATGCACATAATAAGCATACTATACAGTCATGTTAGTCATTTATTTAATTTTTAAGCAAATAGAAACACACACTCAACTTAAATAAAATATCCAATTTGGTAGATACGAGTACCCAGGTGGGTGTAAATTCTATTAAGCTCTGATTCATACTTTTCTGAGATTTAAGTTCTCTATATGCTTAGTATAAACCATTATCGTATTTATCTGGTGTGCTATGCTATATTTTGAAGATTAAATGTCACTTTTAATCTGCAGGTTTAGAATTGACGCCAAGATTTCATTTTTCAGATTACTGTCACATTTTCTATTGGGGTGCTGGCTTGTTTTGTTTATGTTCTCAGCTGTTGTGACAGAGTTGCCACATTTTCGAAAGTCTGGCAGCGCCGCATTCTCGATTTGCAAACTTCTGGCATTAATTTCATGAAATGAGCAAATACACGGTACAAAATATTAGAACATTATATTTTCTTTAACGCTTGCTATATAAAGCAGCGCTTACTAATTAGGGAGTACAAGTTGCAAAAATGTTACCGTCGACTGGCCTTTTTAAGGGTATCGTGTGCCCTTACTATGATAGCACAGGCAACGGTAAGAAAGAAAGCAACGGAGAAGCGTCCTTCACTTGCAAACGTCCTTTCTGTCATTTCAAGCATATACGAAAGGGTAAGTCTGTGTGAATTCAAACAATTTCAGAGATCTAACGCAATTTGCTTATAGAAGATGTGGAAGCGGCCGCGGCCGTTGAATCGGTGCCAGAGTACAAGCCAGCACCGGTGCCAAAACTGCTCTCACTGCCGTTGCCTGAGATGACCATGTGTGCGCCCAAGAAGAAGCCTAGTTTAGAATATCATCCAGAAAAGCCGGCATTAAATGCCTCACCGTCCAAAAGAGTATTTGGTGATGGTGTAGGTACGGCTAACGCGCCTAAATATGTGCCCTCGTCAATGGCCACTCTCAATGGTGTCAGTGGGGAGTGGAAAGAGGGCAGCAATGAGAGAGAAGACGAGGTGCAAGACGAAGAATTACGCATAGAAATTGAAGATTGCGCTGAGGTGAACGCTGATGTTCAAATGGAAGAAAACGACTTAAACGATGTTGAACTTAAAAGTGACATTGAAAAGAAATCGACTTCTGTTTCCCGTAGCGACAGCCGTAAGCATGAGCACAAATCTAGCAAGTCTCGTGATAAAGGTAAGGAAGAGGACAAAGAACGCAAGAGCTCATCACATAGAAGTAAGGAACGATCGGATCATCGTAGTTCTAGCAGCAAGCACAAAACTTCCTCTTCATCATCATCATCATCTTTGTCACACAAAAAGTCATCGAGCAGTGATAAGCATCGAAATGAAAAGGATACAAGTAAGAAACACAAGAGCAGCACATCAGCATCAACATCAGTATCAACATCATCATCATCGTCGTCTTCGTCTAAAAGCCGTCAACATAGCAGTTCCAGTTCCAGTTCTAAGTCAACATCACACAGTTCAAACGGCTCCAGATCAAAGAGTTCTTCTTCCAGCTTAAGTTCAAGTAGCGCCAGCAGCAAAACCAAAGCTGAATCAGAACCTGCAGCGGCCAGCCGAAGTTTAGTTAAGCCAAACGAGGACATCGAATTGGACTACGATATTGATGTGGCCACCTCAGATGCGGAAATTGTGCGTCAATGTGAAATGATCTTTGATGAACTGGAACTGGAATTTGCGCAGTTGCACAAGGATAAGGATAAAGAGACAACAGAGTGCATGCGGAAACGCAAGGCGCCCTCGCCGGATATTGATGCCTACACCGAAGCAGCAACAGCTGCGTTGCAGAAGCGTCGTGTGGCCCATGAGAATGCGGACAAATGTAAGCCCCAAGCCCCAAAGGCGGTGCACAAGCCCAACCACATACGAAACGCAATGCAAGCGATTTTCGATAGGCGTGCCGAGCTTCGTCGCCAGGAGAAGTTGCGCGCTGATGCTGACGCGGAGCAATTGCGGCAAGCGCAAGAACGTGTTCGCGTGGCGCAGGAGGAGCTGCGTGAAGCTAAGGCCAAAACACTTACACCTCTCATATCACGAAGCGCGCTAACACCA
The DNA here is from genome assembly GCA_018901825.1 of Drosophila funebris. Classification (NCBI taxonomy): domain Eukaryota; kingdom Metazoa; phylum Arthropoda; class Insecta; order Diptera; family Drosophilidae; genus Drosophila; species Drosophila funebris. The sequence goes on along the minus strand of JAEIFK010000678.1, from coordinate 8,433,292 downwards.
CCAGCACGCACAGGTAAATGCCAAATCGTTTCACACTGATCTCTATGTACTGATGCTTTGTCTATCCAGCTCGCACCATTGCACCTGTGGCCAACGTGATAGCTATTGCACGCGCGAAGAAAAAGATCGAAGAGTTGCAGGCTGAAAAGAAGCCCGCCTTCACAGCAGCCCAATCATTCAAAGGCGGAAGCCGCGTAGCTCATAAACCTTCGGCTGCGCTGGATAAAGTGGCGCCCTCAACAGCTGTCGCTGCCGAAAAGCCACCAGTGTTGGAGCCACAAAGCTCTAAGATATCCTACAATATACGGATGCAGTATTACGAGATGATGGTTAAGCAGTGTATTGTCATTTATCCGCAACTAACTGATGCCTGGGAGCGCGCACAGGTCGAGGAGCTTGCCGCTTTCAAAAAGTGCAGCACGCCAGCGATCTACAAGAACAGCTGCATGCTGGCCATCAACAAACTACGCAAGGAAGCTATCGAGGCTGGCAATCAGCCCAGCTTGGCGAATAAAACTGTCTCGCATGAGATGATGCTGGGTGGCAAGCGTGCTCTAACCACATCGTGGAGCGTGGAGAAAAAGGAGTAAGTTGAAGAAAGATCTCATCAAGTACACACTAATCGGTTTGTTCCTTTAGTAAATTTAGCTCTACGGCGACTGGCGAGCCCTTTGACTCGCTGTGCGGACAAAAGGCCTATGAAATGGTTTACGATCTGCGTTTGACGGACGAGCAGCTTGTAGAGAATGGTTATCCACGACCGGGACCTGGACGCGGCACAGCTGTAATACGCGCCTGTCGTCCCAATCGTCGACCTAATGAGACTGAACGCTACTGTACACGCTGTGGCAAGGTCTTCAATCTGGCTATATACGAAACCAAGTGCACAGACATGTGCAATTACCATCCAAAGAGTACGGGCTATCGTCGTGGATTCACAGACAACCAGCATCGTTGCTGCCAACAGCCTGCGGGCACTCCTGGCTGCAGCTATGCCAACTATCATGTCAGTGATTATTACGATCCCAACAAACTTACCTGCTTTATAAAGACGATCGAGAGATCGGACGACAGTGTGCCCACCAAGAAGGATATATATGCCATCGACTGTGAAATGTGCTACACTACGCACGGCATCGAACTAACACGTGTGACCGTTGTCGACATCAATGGCCGCAGTGTTTACGATGCTCTTGTGAAACCGGACAATCTAATTGTTGACTATAATACCGTGTATGCATTATAGTTTGTATTAATATTGTAATTAGTATAATTCTCTGATTGTTCTGCCACAGCTATTCGGGCATAACGGAGGCTATGCTTTCGAAGGAGACGCGCACTCTACGTGACGTACAAGCCGTGCTTATGTCCATGTTTCACGCCAAGACGGTGCTCGTGGGCCACAGTTTGGAAAGCGACTTAAAGGCCCTGAAGCTGATTCACGATGTCGTGGTGGACACTTCTGTGCTCTTTCCCCACAAGATGGGTCCACCTAAGAAACGAGCGTTGAAAACTCTGTGCATTGAAAATCTGAAGCGCATTATTCAAGAGAACGGTGAGTGGGTTATTTATATATAAATATTTCGTCATATTATATAATTCTTATACCTTGCCCGCTTTGCAGAGGCCGGCCACGACAGTGCTGAGGATGCTGAAGTCTGTATACAACTCATCAAATATTTCCTTCGCAACAAGATAAGTTGAGCTGAGTCATGGCACACAGATACTCGATGAACTACGATTCGGGCGACATTTGAAATCATCAGTAAGACGCAATACATACAAATATAATATGTAAGTGGCGCTATCGCCCCAGTTCCAGTCATCCATCCCATTGGAATCAAAACGTATCCCATAAGTGAGCCTTAAGACCGTAACATAATTATTTATGTAATAAACATTAAGCTACAAATAGAAACATTGTTTATTTGAACAAACAATATGATGCATTAGATGCATTTATATTCAAGATCCGAGTGTTTTACTGTTCGTGGCGTACTCCTTAGTATTAGTAAGATTATATAATTAATATTATTTAAATCATGGAGTCTGACATTTGCGTGTGGCCAGCCCGAGTTCATTGACTTGAATAAAGAAATATACACGAACTGCAACGATTCTCAACGCTTACTCAAATACCCTTCTCTTTTAATAACTATTCATCTTTAAAAATAACTTTCAGGTGTATTAATATGATGAGCTTAAATTATTAAGTAGAAAAGTTGGATTTGTAGCTGATTGTCTGAATGCTGTTCAATGCAATCTGCAGCAGTAACACTGCAGCTTTTTTTTTTGAACTTGTCGAGATTCGCTAAGTAATGGAAAGTTTGCTTTTCTTTCGTTGTTCCAATTGCCAGACGTCAAAATCCGTTCATAAATTGGCAGTTGGACAAAGTGTTTGCAGCACTTTCTGCTATCTATTCCCCAAGTTACTATTTTTGTTATTATTTCAATGTAATTTTAATCAGATTGCCGCTATATTACATAATATTTTTCAATTATGTACATGAGCTACCATGGACTGTTGCTGTTGCCCAGGGCAACATCTGGCTATCAGTTGTTACATTTTGTTCGTGCTGCTTCTGTTGTTGTTGTTGTTGTTATTATAATTGTTATACAAGTATTTGCATGGTGTGGTTTTTCAATTTCACCGTTTCATAATTTCAGTTTCATTATGAGAGTCGAAAAAGTTTGGGCATTGAACTTTTTTAGCGTGAAATTCTATTAGTCAAAAGCTGAGGAAAAGAAAAAAGCCGACAAAGTTTTGTGCTTTTATTGCTTTGCCGTAGTAATTTTCAGTAATTGTTTCCGCCGGGCATGAAGCTTACGAATCGAAGGGTAGTCAACCAACCGTGGGGCTAACTGATGAAAATGTAGATGGAAGACATACACAGAAAGATATGCATGTATCGAGTGGCATTGGGGATTGAGGTCCTGAACAGCAAAACCTAACGAAATGTAAATAATATTAGTGGTACTTGGCAATGACAATGTGCATATGTGGCCCAATCCCAAAGACCACAAACAGTGCAAACAAAGCACACGCAAGTGCTGCTCGAGGCTCACCAGCAGGCACTAAGAACAAGCAGTGAAGGAGCCAAGCAGCAGCTAAAGAGCAAAGGAACCAAGGAGCCAAGGGCTAGTGGCAAAACAAACACAAGCCCCAAATACAAACACAAATAAGAAGCTAGAAAAACGGGGCGATGGATCAAGGGGTCGGGGGCGGTTATGGTCTTTGGTTTGGGGGTAAGTCAGCGCTGCTTGACTTGTCCCTGTCACACATTGGACCGCCTGGCCAGGCGGAAGTATACTTAAGACCGTAGAAATAGAGGCATTAAGATCTTTACAGTTAATCCCTTGAGTAAATGTTCTGTGGTCGCGACGACATTGTTGTGCCTTTGTTCACATGTGTGTGCTTCCACACGTGTGTGCGTGTGTGTGTGTGTGCGTGTGTTTGTATGAGTGTGCTTTGCAGATATGTAGTACACACATAGTAGTGTATACCTTGTCTAGTTGTTGTTAAGGGCATTATAAAAAAAGGCTTAAAAGCTTGCTTACAATCATTTCGGGTCCTATGTCGTGTCCTGCGTCGTGTTCTGGGCCTTGGGTCGCGTTTTATGTACACTCCTGAATATTTCAGCTAACCAGCGACAACAAAGCCAGTGTGCATGCAAGTTAAGTGCTTAAAGCATTTAGCCTAACGGTTTTGGCTTTTAATTTGCACTTTCTGTCAGCCAACTTGGTGGGAAGGCGTGGCGTGGAGGGCAAAAGCAAAGGCGAAGGCGTTGCTTTGGGCGCGTCACGTATTTATTTATATATAAGCAAATTGCGCATACGCCGCATTGGTGCAGCATTCAAATATTAAAGCAGCACAAATTTTGGTAGAAATTATGCGTGTATTTTGTGTTTTGCGATTCATATGTAAAGGGGCTAAGCCAACAGAGCAGCTGGCAAGCTGGAAAACCTTTTTACAACTTTTCTAGAGCGCGCAGAACGAAAAACTGTTAAGCTGCCGCCGCCTTCAGTTCCGCCCCCCAAACACCTAAGCACCCAAACATACATACATATATAAATAAGGCGGCAAAAGGCAATGCCCAAAAGAACAAAAAAAAAAAAAAAAAAAAAAAGAGAATGGAGGCAAGCAAAACAGGCGAGAAAAGCCGGCGGTAAGCGCAAAATAAAGTCATCACAAACATATTAGCAGCGAAAAACACCTGAGCAAATAGATTTATATGCACGATAAAGCACAGAGTAATTTCCCGTAGATCCTGTCGCCTGCCCAACTCCATGCCCCCTTCTCCCAATCTACCCATCTCTTCACTTTCCACCCGCACTCCAAATATTCGCCTGTTGCCTAAGCCACAAAGTAGCTGGGGAGCAAGATAACATCACTTTATTGTAAGAAAGTTAAAACGCAGAAATGCAAGCCAAATAGCCTAAAAAGGTGTCTGGTAAATGTGACTGTGTGTGTCATTGTGTGTGTGTGTGTGAGGGGGGCACTTAAAAAAAACACTTCAAGTTAAAATTTCAACACATGCAGAGGTGAAGAGAGATATGTATGGGCCGAGTGCTAAATACCCTTGAAGAACCTGTGCCTCGATCTAAGTAATTTTATATTTTTCCGCAACAGAAATCTCGTAACTTCATCGCAAATTTTCAAGCATTTACTTACGCTACTTAATATACATAAAATTATTATATATATTGCACAAACCTGTGGCAAAACGGAGAAAAAAATAAGTAAAACGATGCTATGTATAAATATTATTAAAATAAACTATAAAAAAATAACAAAAATGTAACATAGTACAGCCTTAACTGATCATTTTTCAACAGAAAATATCCACAAAGAAGTTTTAAAATTTAAAGCATATTAAACTTTATCGATCCTTTTTGGAATAAGCTTTTCGAGCGATTTCCGGCTGGAGGAGCTCAAGTTGCGAAATTATAAAATTTGTAGCATCTTTCAAGGCGCCGAGGAGTCAAGTTGGTAATAGATACATATTGCACTTGCAGATACATTCTGTTTGCCTTCAGCGTAAAGTTGATGATGGCAACTGAAGCTAATCCCAATGCAGGATGTGCACGTGCGTATCCCTCGTGTCACACAAACAAACATACACATGTCACGCTTTTATATTGTACTTAAGTGAAGTAAAAACTTTGCCAGTTGTCAGTGTGGTGGACATGAGGTCGGCCCAGGCCATTAGTACTTGAATGCTGGACAAATAATTAGAGCAAAAAACAACCAATATAAGGTTGTCGCCGGCAACGCAGGCAACGCGAACAATACACACAAAAGCAGGCATACACAGAGACATACGAACACATGACTGATGAAGGCTATTGAAGGATATCCACTCAACGATGACATCCACAAATTGACATTGCTCAACATGGCAGTCAAGTGGCTTTGCCCAAAGTTCGAGCAAAAACGTCTAAGATTTGCCGCGGTCGCCAACTAAAAAAGTTAATTGCAGTTAATGACGACATTAATCACAAGAAAATGAAGCCCGGCGCAATGACAATAAGCGCCAAGCGACAAATGAAGAGACAACGGCTGCTATGGCAGCTCCACGACAAGACTCCACAACAGACAAGAGACAACAGGCGTCTATTAACACCGATTCCTAGACTTTGTACACTACAAAAGGCGGCAAAACAATGAGAAAGTTGCGTCAGCCAGTTGCTAGTGGCAATAGCAGTGGCAGGACAAGACGCGCAACAAGCGGCAACAACAGGAAGTGAGAGCGTAGTAGGAAAAGCAATTTTACTGCGAGCTTCCTCAAGACAAATAAGTCAGTTGGATCAAAAGGGGCTTTCAGGCATGGCATCATGGCAAGGCAGGGCACAATAGAAATGAATTATAAGTGGAGCGGGCGCAACCAGCGCAATGTCAACGATATAATGAACTAGCATGACTGATGATGGCGTCCAGTAGTGCACATAAAAAGTGCAACTGCACGACGCGATGTCCACTGTGATTAGGTAATAACAACAAAAGATATAGATATAATATATATACATATATTTGCTATACCTTCATGAAAATGGTCGTAATGAATTGGGTACCCGAACAATGCTCATTGTCAGCTGTAGTAATTAAATGCAGTTCCTGCTAGAGATGAGCGCATGTTGTTGTGTATTTAAAACTCTCACGCCGTTGAATTAATCAACTGATCATGATGCTTTTTATATCGATATATTACTTTCGATATTGATATCGATACAAACCGTTTAACAGTGCTGCCTTATTTTTTACATTTTGTCTGTTGCCTTATTTCTTGTATTTAAATACTCTTCACAAAACGGTTTCTCTTCTTATTGCCAGGTACATCTTCAGATTTTATTGATTGTTTGTTCTTGTGCTGGTATTAACAATTTCTATCTATATATTGGCAGATCAGGTAATGAGCTGCACGTTTCTAGCAATTGCCGCACGAATGCGCTGAATAACAAGAGTAGCTCAAAGGCTGCAACAGCTTCAATAACTGCCACACCTGCTATTCCATGCCCTGATCTGCCCTGCTCTGCTCTGAAATGTGTGGGCGCCAAAACAAAGATGTCTGTGGAATTTATGCAACATGAGCGTCTATAACTTATCCAATTAAAACTCAATAAACGCGCTTACCCAGGCCATTCCACTTCACTTTACACCAGAGTAGACCCGGAACAGGGCGGGAGAGGGCAGGGCAGACCATATGAAATGAAGATGCCAGCAATGCCGAGGGCAAGTCGATTGGGATGCCAAGAATAGGGCGGTTCAATAACAGGCAACTCTGGCTGCTGGCTTAACGCAGCGATTACAAGTGCCTTCAGCTTGTAATCCACTTTTGGAAATGCAGCCAGTGGCAGTGGCAGTGGCAGTGGTAGTGGCAGTGGCAGTACTCGACTGCCACCCAGCATGACAGCCACAAATTGAAGATGACAAAATGTCTAAACAAGCAAGCGCTGGCACGCCTACCTGGGTGGGATTGTGAGGGTGCGAGTGTGCGAGGGAGAGTATGCATAGCTGCGAACATATCTAGCGGAATAATCAATAAATTACACACCTGTCTGGCCACAGCAAATTTATATATACCTATATATGTATGGATGTACGGCTGTATATATGTATGTACATGCATCCTTGCTTCCAGTTATGGATATAAGTATGACTTGGGGTAAGCGCGGCAGCCAAAGAAAGACGACAGGCGGGAATATAGAAAATATTTTTCAAAAGATTCCAGCAGCGCATTCCGCAGGTGCCATTTGCCAACTGACACTCAAGCAGATACCGATGTCGATGCCACTATTGACGCCCAATGTAGTCGTGGTCATCACAAGTATACTCCTATAGTCAAGTACGGTACGGTTCCAGGCAAAATGTGGCTTGGGCGGTCTACAACTTCAATATTTCATGGTGGCTAAGTTCTCTATTGTGTTGGGCTTGGAATCGGCCCTAGCACTTGGTGGTAATTGTACCTGCAAGCACTGGACTTGCACATTGTTAAGCATTTTCACGGCCCCATAGAGTCCGGCAATGGTAGCGGCATCGTCTCTGAGTTTGGGTTCTGCTCCTGAACTGACTGAGTATTTGTGCGTGCCATTCTGACAGGCAGCGATGGGGTCTACACTGGCAGCAGCACTGAATTTTTGATTTATGTGCATTACTTATGCTTTTACTTAGTTGTCTTGCTTCAGCTCCTCTCTCTCTCTCTCTCTCTCTCTCTCTCTTTTTCTCTTTTTCTCACTTGTCCGCACTATCGGAGACGGTATGCTGTGTCTCTCTTTGTCGCTTATGTACAAGCCACCAAATTGATGCTAAGTGCTTGGGCGCGCGTGCAAAATGGGTTGAGCAGGAGCTGGAGCAGCAGAAGGAGTTCGACTAGGAGCTCCAACTGGAGTTGGAGTTGAAGTGATAGCAGCTGTGGGAAGCAGCCTGCAGTGTCGAGCCTTTTACACACGAGCCGCACACATATATTAAATACCATCCTTGGAGAGTCATCAGCATTCCTCGAGCGGTTTTTATTTCCGTTTTCATTAGTAGCTTTTTACACAAGTGCCACCCACACACACACACACACACACACACACACACACACACGCATAATGGCATTAATGTCTCGTTTACGTCGTACCACGACACATAAGTTTGTGTGTGTGTGTGTGTTGGTCGCTTCTAGTTTGTCAATGGCAGCCATTTCTATGTTTGTGCACGTACTTTGCTGTTGACATTGCGAGCTGTGGCCGAACGGACAAACCAACCAAAATGAGAATGAAAAATGCTTGCGATAATTTGTTGACCTCAACAGGCGATCTTTACAACTTACACACACACACACATATATATATATATATATATATATATATATATCTTATGTATTCTAGAGTATTAAATTTACTGCAACCGAAACTTATTTAAAATTGTTGTTAAATTATTTTGGCTTGTGCAACGTTGCGTATACTTGATAAGTGTGGCATAAGGCAAAGCTAAGCTCAGACACGGACTGGATTTTCGTGCGCTAATCAAATCACGTACTTAGCCAAGTAAAGTACACACCGAGCAAGGCACAAAATATGCCCCCACACGAAAAGTACGAATCCTAAGACGAAACCAAGACCTGGCAGGCAACGTGTAACAGGCACAGCAATGCGCATTAATAGCTTAGACAAACCAAAAGCACACAATTACAGTTCAACCCCATTAAGTTAAACCATTCAGAACGTTATTCTTCACATTTTGTAAAACAGGTCACAAAAAAGCGTTATATTACTAAGTTAATTTTTAGAAGTTTCCATAGTTAATCTCAAATAAAACCATTGAATAAACCACTTCTTCCTTCTCGCTACACGCAGTAACTGGTGGCTATAAGCCGCTTAAAAATTGATTGAGTATTAAATAGGAAATATTTGAACTGAACTATAACTCTGGTTTACGAGCACTTTAAAATGTTTTATGCTATTTTGAAAAAGGAATTCAACAATTTGTTATACGTGTACAGTAATCGTATGCTTTACTGTAGAACATACACATATGTTATAGTCTGTGTGTAGAGACGTATGTTTCTGCGGCACAAAAAGTTGGCTGGCACAAAGGCAAATTACGAGCGCATTTAAACTGGGGCGCGAGTGCTACTTAAATAACTCATTTAGGTCGGTTGATCCCCGCCGGAGCCTGCCAATGTGTAAGAGTTGTATGGGTGTTTGTGTACTTGTGTGCTTGTGTGTGTCTGTGTATGTTTGTGTGCGCGTACATAAAATCAACAATAAACTTTGTCATCTCAATTTGCTTATTACCAGCAGCCAGGCGGGGCAAAACTTTCTTATTAATGGTGGCGATTTCAATGCGTTCTCTCACACCACGCATACCCACACCTCATCACCCCACTCAACGCCACCTCACAGCTCTCCACATATGCATGCCGCACACATATGTACATACATACATACATACATATAGGACTGTGTGTGAGTATATGGTACTGTAGATAAGGCTGTAACAAACTTACATAGAGACTCGTGGAATTTTGATGTCAGGCAACTTCCTTGGCCTCGCCTCGTCTCCACCCTCTCTTTCTCTATATCTGTCTCCCGCCATCTTCCGCTCACTCCAAGACTCTCACTCAATGCTCGCATCGTAAGACACCGCAAAATGGCAGCGCGAGGTGAGTCCTGTGGCGACATCTCCTTCTTGTCGCTGCCATCTCTTGCTCTCATGTCTTGCGGTTGACTGTAAGTCGCAAGTTGCAAGTTGCAATTCGCAAGTCGCAAGTCGCAAATTCTAAAATCCATAATTAGTGTCTGTCATGGGACATAGACATACCACAAACCTCCACATTCACATACACATTCACCTCCATATCCACATCGTACTCAAGACGGGTTTGTTGCCGGAGAAACGCGTTAAGCTCAGCTGCACTTGAGTTGAGCAGTTGCTCTAATTGCAAGTAAATATTTTATGCCCAAGCCGCTTTTAATTGCCAGCTAAAATAAATACAAAATTATTATAAAATTATACAATTTTCAAATATATAATACATGGCGGTTGCAGGGCTAATGGGGGTGCCAGTGGCATGGCCCACATTTGTAGTGGCAAATATCAAGTTTTAATGATGCAGTGACGGCTGCCACTTACGCATGCACCTACAACGTCCTGCAAGTCCGGGATAAAAATGTAGAAATGCAAAAATCACGCAAATTATCGAAACATGCGCAAGCACACTTAAACTCGCTGCGACTTTGCCGCATAAATCTTGGGAAATTCAAATAAAGAAAAAAGGATCAAAAAAAGTCAGCAAAGAGCTGAAAAAGTACAAACATCTTGAGGTACCAGTATCGGGTACTGGGTACTGGGTACTGGCCCAGGCAGGCACAGCATTAAGACCAACTTTCCATTGCCGCAAATTGCAAAACTTCCAAGTTTATCGTATGAAGTGCGAACAAGGCGCAATCGATTGGAAATTGCAGCAGACATCTAACGCGTAGTGTGGGCGTGTCAGCAAGTTGGGTTATGAACTGTTTGAAATTTGACATTAAACTACGTAGAGACAATATTAAACAATTTAAAAAAATGTTGGAAAATTCAATTTAAAAGAGTAACCAAAAAAACAATTGCCAATTGCCCCCTGTGAGGGTTGAACTCACGGCCTTTGGTTTACGAGACCAACGCTCTACCACTGAGCTAAAGGGGCATTTAGCAGCGCGCTGGAAAGTTCTTAACATAAACGTTACATTTAACAGTCGCTTGCGATCGACGCTGCTGATAACAGCTGCTGTCTTCCTATCGGAGACTCGTAATTGAGCAATCGCGATAATTATTTTACAAGCAAAAATATGCAAAAAGTAATTTCATTGAAATACAATAATCGATAATATTCTGAAATCGAACATGAACTCAATCAAATAACGGGAGTTAGTTTCAAAGCGGTAATTGAGGCATACGTATACTTAAATTGAAATTCAATTGAGAGAATTATAATACTTTGCTCTGATGCATTTTCAGTTTCACTCTTTCAACGAGTTCAACGAGCTACGACGAACCAGGAATTATGGCATCGACCAAGGCAAAAGTTTTTTCGCCAACTGTCAAATGCAATTTAGTTGATAGGATCAAAATCTTTGAGCATACTAAAGGCCTTGGCGCTTTGGCGCCTTGCCCTCCCCGCTCTATCCGCTGGCCCGAGCACGAGCCCGAGTGCTATGAAATTGTCTCCGGCTTTTCCTCCGTTGGGGCTTGTTGCCGACACTCTAGTATATGCAAAGGCAAAGTGACTGGATGGCTGCGAGAATTTTACGATTTAAATGCGATTTACGGCGCTAATTCGTAGTGCCATCGGCATAAAGCGCGCCAGCTACCACCATGCCAGCCCTAGCCAGCCAGTCAGGCAGCCAGGCAATTGAATGGCGTGGAGTCGTGTCGAGCTTTCCTTTCTCTTCTTCTTTTTTTTGGCTGACTTGTCCCCTAAACCATAGCATACCATTCAACCTCATTTGATTCCTCGCACATTTATCATAATGGCAAGCGATGCCCGGGCAATGGCAATGGCAACGCCACACAATGACAACGAATGCAATTTTATGGTAAAACGTTTGTAATCTAATTTGAATGAGATTGTATAATGGCATTAAAGCGCAATTATGAGAACTACAGGTGCATCTGCCGTGCAAATTGATACTAGCAATACAGACTTGATTAAAATTTTCTTCCGTTTTTATCAGTTTTATGCATTATACAATTACAAATATATATTTATGTTTAAGCGAGTGTTTCAAGCGCTTGTCTAGAAGTTACACTTTAAAAAGACTCAAGTTATTGTTAGAGGGATGAATAGACAGAAAAATCGATTCTCTGTCTTGTTTTGCTGTCAGTTGCATAACCAGAAACCTGAGAATAAACAGCTCAATTTAGATTACATTGAATTATAAATATTAAAGTTGCCTTGAAATTTATTATGAATTAAACATAGAACACCATAAATAAATTGCTGGAATTGTATGTCGTTTAATGTCACCTTGAAGACCTCTTAGCTATTTACTCCAATGTCATAATAGGAATACATTTATTTCATTTTCGAATACAAGACTCTCGAGCAATGTAAATTCTATAGATTCTGTTTTTTTTTTTTCTCATTCAAGATGATTCCTATTGTGCAGCGTCTGCTCCAGGCTGCCCTCAGTCTATAATCTTTTTGATTTCTCAACTATTTCTAATGCGATTGCTGACGTGCATTACGGTTGCCATCTCCTTCAGAGTAACAATTGGGCTTTGTCGAGTTGTGCTCGAACTCGTTGCCATCATCTTATGCCACCTAAAATCCGTTGCCTGCGCTTGCACCCAATGAGTGCACTCATCGGTTCGTGTGCCGTGGTGCACTCAATGAGCGCTCCACTTGAGGCAACCACTGAGGCAGCCACTGGCAAGGCGAGGAATTGCTGATTCTAATGGTAGGCAAATTCCGTTATCAGCTAACGGCGGCTGCTTTTAATGTGAGTGCTTCTCAGTCAGCCAGGCTCTCCTTGGAGTCTTGCAGTCTGCTTTGCATTGTGTCTGTGGGTGTGTGTGTGTGCGTGGGTGCCAGTCTGATTATTTGACTCTAATGGCTTGATAAATGAGATTTTGAAATTGAGTTGGCGTAAAGCATTTAATTGAATAAGCACAACGGCAATTGGCAGACGCATATATCAGCGCATACAGTCGAATATACATAGAATGTCAATAGAGTTCTCGTATCAAATATCCCATGTCCCACATGCCATGTGCCAAATAATTGCCAACTAATTGAGAGCCAGTTAATACGAGCTGTCTGTATTTGAGCCATCCACCCGGCCAAGGCCAGTTGACCAAACCAAAGTAAATTCATTTCACATTTTCGGATATTAACACAAAGAGCTGACCCCAAAAAACAAAAAGCAACTTGATTTATAGGCGCGACTTTACGGCTATGTTTTGTGTTGTTGCCTTTTGTTATATTTATTGTATTTGTTGTTGTTGTTGTTCTTGTTGTTGTTGTTACTGTTGTCGATGTTGTTGTGGCTGACAGCAAACTAAGTGCGAATCATTTATGGACTGTAGAAGGGCAGGCTCGATGTAGTAGAAGAAGAAAGCACCCACTCCTGCCTTTGCCTTAGTCCAAGCAAAAGTTTTAATAATAATTTGCAAATAAATTACAGTCAAGTTTGGCGGACGCCGCCGTTAGGGGGTCCATTAGAAGGCATTGAGCAATTGTTGTTGCCGCTTGTACATTAAGAACTCATTGGCATAAATTGCAATTTAATGTCTGGCTGCTTGCTTGGCCTCCACAACAGAACAGAACAGAACAGAACAGAACTGAACAGAGCGAACTGTTGTTGCAGACCTTTTAAATTTCACCGCCCGCTGCCAAATAGTTGAAGCATATTTATTGCCGTCAGGCACTTTACCGGGCAACTGCTGTTCCTGTTGCTGCCACAATTCACACTCGAAGCAAGCATCAGGCAGCAGGCAGCAGGCAGCAGGCTGTGCTGCATTGCACTGTATGTATTGGCCAATGTAATCGTAGATAGCGCGTGGCAAACGTAGCATACTTTTCACTCTGCTATTTTCATTTTAATTTTATAGCTTCTCACTTGTGTGTTTATGGATTCGCACCTCAATTTGCCTGTTGTCTGATTTTCCGACGATTTTCCGACGATTTTCCGACGATTTTCCGACGATTTTCCGTCGCTTTCCCTAGGAGCATCAGCATCATCAGCAGCAGCAGCATCAGTTGCCTCTTTTCGAATTAATGTGCTTATATTTATTTCAGCATAAATGTTCGCTTTTCGGTGGGAGAGTAAGTTGGTTGGGATGGTTGGGCAACCAGTTAATTATGCCAAAAAAATTCCCTGCCCATTAATATGGCTGCGAGGTCAGAGTGAAAGCGAGGTGAAATTTTGTTAAAGCCATTGCTTGCAAGTGCATAAAAATGCTTCAGCCCCAAAGTGCAGCTCGTCCTTGGCCAGGAGAGTTAACGTAACGAGCTTCAGTTTGTGCAGTCTCCCTCCCGCACTCTCTTTCTCACTCTCTCTCTCTCTCTCGCATTCTATCTCTCTGTCTCGCTGTTTGTCTCCTCTTTGCTGGCGCCATAATTGTGTATGTAATTGTAAACGCTGAATTAAACAAGCGTCATTAAAATGTAATTAATTGTAATTTACGTTCACGTACCGCTGCCCTGACGTCCAGTAAGGTGTTGGTCGGTGCCTCGTCCTTTCAGCATCTTCATGCCATTCTTGAGATGAGCCCGCTAGCCTAGTTGACTCTTCGCGCTGCGTTGCCTTAATGACTTTTCGTGATAGGCCTTGCCCCACAGAATAAGAAAAAAATATATATTAAAAAAACAGGTAACTTTAGCGTACCGACGGCTGAATACCCTTGATGAGGACAAGATGAGAACTGATAGATGAAAGGAGATGGATAGGCATAGTTTGCTATTGTAATTTGTTTTTTACATAATGCGACATTCGAATCAAGTGAACTCGACTTCCCAGTTCTTAGATACCCTAACACCGAAAACACTCTAATATGAACAATCTATTATCAGGTTGGCTGGCCAATCGGATGGATGGAATCGGATGTTCCAAAAGCTATTATACCCTTGCTATCATTTGGTTACAGGGCATAAAAACAGATTGCTGCATTCGTGTTTCCTGCTAATTAATTAAATTGCAATTAATATGAAAAGTTAATTTACATATTCACTGGTTAATTTGATTTACATGCCCACACATTTGCGTGTGAAGTGCAAAGTTATTAAGTCAAATAAGTCAGATAAAAAAGAGCACACATTTGAGGTAGATTAATGGTGGGCAACGCTGCGTATGCGCAATCAATTGAGCGTCAAAAGAGTTTGCCAAACTCAATTACAATCTTGGGGCAGCAATTCAACTTGGGCGGCAACTCAGCCGTAATGAGCGCAGTACAGACTTTGAAAATTGATGTGAAACCATTTGCATAAATAGTGCGCAAACGAAAAACAAAATAATTAAATAGCAACAGCAACAACAACAATAGCAACAGCGAGAACAACAAGCGACTGTTGCAACTGCAGCCGCAAGAAAAATGGCGCGTTTACATGCAAATTATGCCAGAACTGTGCTATAAAATGTGGATGCAATGGCATGAAGAAGTAGCGGCTGCATAAATATTTACATGTGGCAACTTACTGGCTGCCACTGACAACATTTGCCTATTCTAATTATAAGCGGCAGCAGCAACAGCAACAGCAACGACAGCGGCAGCAGCATTTGTCATTTGCCATAACGGACAAGCGCCTCAAGAGGCGCCACGGCAGCCAAGTTGAGCAACCAGTTGGGGCAGGCAACTACTTAGCCATAGTTCAATGCGCAGAGCAATGTCCCTTTGCCTTTGCAAGGACCTTCTCAAGCAACAATGCCACACGCTCACACGCTCACACACAAATACACTCACACTCACACACCCTCACAGACACATACACTGACACAAACTTGTCTATGTACAATTTTTCTATTTAATTTTCTTACGCGCAAGCAGCTGCTGCTGCTGCTGCTGTTGCTGCTGCTCCTTGGCTTGAAGGATAACGCGTGCAATGACATGGAGAACAGCCACAGGAGGGGCAGCAATAGCAGCAACAGCAGCAGCAGCAGAAGCAACCGTTGAAGGGGCAGCAATTCCCTTGCGTGCGTGCAACACACTCTTTTGTATTAGTTTCATTTGAAGCAGCTACTTTTAGCTATTTATTTAGATTTCATTTTATTTGCCAGCGGGCGCAGTTTGTTCCCCGCTTCAAGTTTAATTGACTGTAGCAAAGGATATTCACACGCGCACATCCTGGCCGCAGTTGAAGTTGAATCTGAAGCTGAAGCTGAAGCTGAAGCTGCTGCTGCAGTCGTTAATCAGTGGCATGCAACTTTAAGTCCCTAAAGGCTTTAATCGGATGGACAAAAAGTGCAAGCAGGCAAATAATTTTTTATTTCTTTTGACATATTTATAATCGCATAAGGCATTTGATATCAAGCTTCAAACCAATATTGCACAAGCACAATCGAGTTTATGCACAAAAAGGATTTAAAAAGGTGGATTGGGCAGTGAAGCGCGCACCGGGGCAGGAATGCGAATACTTTTACACATGGCACACAGGGGCGGTGTGTAAAAAGAGGAAGCAATGACAATGCTAGGACGATGCTTGAAGACGCTCTCAAACTTGTTCAATAAGCTTTTGTCACTTGCATTGGACCAACTTACCCATCAGTCAGTCAGTCACTCAGTCACTCAGTACGCCTGCCAGCCAGACAGCGACGCAGTCATCCATATTTACCATTTCGTTTCGGCATTTTGTCGAGCTACACAATTTGCTGTTCAATTGTCTTGGCAACGGTTCCGTCTTCGTCTTCGACTCCGTCTCCGTCTCCGCCTCTGGCCCTAGCCCAGCCCTGGTCCATTATATTCTTTGTGTGCCATAATTCAATTGATTCCTGGCAACATTATATACCAAATGCTCAGCATGTTTATCGCCGGCAATAACCATCCATTCCAGCAGTCTTCTATCTGCAACACACACACACAAACACACACACAGAGAGGCAAATATAAATGTATACATACTTATAT
The DNA here is from genome assembly GCA_018901825.1 of Drosophila funebris. Taxonomy (NCBI): domain Eukaryota; kingdom Metazoa; phylum Arthropoda; class Insecta; order Diptera; family Drosophilidae; genus Drosophila; species Drosophila funebris. Next base: position 8,416,704 of record JAEIFK010000678.1, on the reverse strand, counting down.
ATTCGAAATGCTGTAAGCCTTTTTCAATGACATGCACTTGAGCCGTGGGACAAATGAGCTCTATATTATTACGTTTTATGTCAAGTGCACCTCATTGACGTCATCGCAGTTCAACGTATATCTCCACATCGAAAACTCAAATGATTTGGTCAAGTTATTGCACACGTCGAACTCTTGAATAAAGTCGACTAACTTGCAATTTGCATCTTGTATCTTGAAGTTTGCATTTGCAGTTGTTATCAGGCTTAGGCTAATGATTTATGCAAGTACTTTTACACTTATGATCGACTGAGCTACTTAGCCACTTAGTTACTTGACTCAGTAATATAATAAGTAGTATTTATAATGGATTTAATGAGAGTTCAGCTCGAAAGCGATTGAATGGAAGTTGAAACTATTGACAAGCATAAATTCTATTAAGATCTCTGAGCTGATTTAATATTGTTGTAACTTTTGTCATGTTTCCTTTATATTTTGTAACATAAATCGTAATTGGAGCACATTTATTCGCTTGTGGCAACATTTAATTTAACAAAAGGATTTCGATAAAGCTTTCCAATAACCCATTTGTTGCATTTGCCCAGAAGGAAGTGAGCAATTTACATATTTTTGAAACTTTTTGTGGCATGCAAATAAATTAAATAAATTTCATTTTCATTACAACCTTTTGCCAACCTTTTGCTTTAATTAATAAATGCCAACGACAACAGCAGAACTAAACCATCAAAAAACTTCTCAATGGGTTTTGTTATGCAGCTTAAAAGCACAAATATCAACAAAACAATAAACAAACTGTGGCAAATTGTAACAAATTAATCAACTTTTGTTGTATTATTACATCGATGGAAGCACAGCACCAAAGCAGGACATATTTCCTGAATTTCCAATTTTGCATAAACTCAACGGACATCCTTAAGGTTTTTCTTGATAAAATTTGTTTGTTTATATTTTTGTTTAAGTAAACAATGCTCCTATGTGTGTGTGTGTGTGTTTTGTGTGTGCGTGTGCGTGTGTGTCCTGTGACCGTTGACTTATTGACTGCTCATACACAATAAATGCAGGACATTCCAGACTTTACTTCGGCAAATTATTATTTGCTTTATTTATTATGCATTGAAGTTTCCTCAACTGCATACGTGTGAGAGTAAGAGTAAATTGTAATTATATTTAAGGCATTACCCAAAATAGAAAAGTGTATAGAAGGTGAAGTTAAGAGTTAAAGTTAAATGTTTGCTTTAATAATTTATTTAAATATATCAACCATAAATGAAGAGCTTAACTTTACTTTAGTTATAATTATAATTTGGTCAATAAGTATTAATACATTTGCTCTGAAGGCTAACAGCTGGAAAGACAGAATAGTGTTCACTTTTAGGTTAGTTTTGTTATTTATAATTTGTTAAATCAATGGCAATAACAAGCAGGCCGTGTAATTAAGAGGCCCGCCGCACGGAAATAACACTTTAAGTGGGCACAGAAGTCAAATGCGTAGGACGGAACAGGGCAGTACGTTAAAATAGCTCGGGCCATTGGCACGTGACTCGGCTACCAAAATAATTTCAGCGGAGTCCTGAGACTGAGTTCCTTGCAACGTTTTGCGTGTGATTTAAAAATAATTAAACACGTACAACGAATAACTGTAATTTCCAGTCAGGCAACACGCAGAGGGCAAGCGAAAGCCAGCGTTTGGGGGCATGCAACGAGAATTTTAAAATTAACATTTTTATTTATTTGAAAATAACACTGGACGGCTCATTGGGCAGTTTGGCCAACGTCAGTTGGCAGTTGTTGTTTGGCTGAAACGGTAAACAAGAAGCCAACACCTTATCCTTCTCAATGTCCTGGCTCAATTGCTGTTGTCTGTTGATACTTTTGACGATATGCCGTTGCTGCTACTGCTGCTGCTCTTTGAGATCTTCTGGGAGTGGCTCGAACATTCTGATGATTACCATGGGCGGCACGAAATCGCACAAAATACCCTTCTGGGCATTGGGTAGAGCGCTTATCAAACGGTGAGTGTCCCTTTCAGCCACAATTCATGAGTGTATTGTGCTATTGATGCTTATGCTGATGCTGTTGCTGTTGATGATGCTGATGCTGATGCTGTTGCTGATCCCTGCAGCGGCCATCGGATTACGTTTGTGAATGGCTTTCAAGCGGATTTCCATGTGGATGGGCTGATTGAAGTGACACCAATGCGACTCGTTCAATACATACAAAACTATACTGATTGGGATTTGGTGGGCGAACGCTTTGCCGGCCGCGCTCCACTCTCCATAGTCGATGCCATGCGATATCCATTCGAGGTAACTGCTATGCCACAACAAAGTACACACACACACACAGATACAGAGACAAGCAAACACACACTAGACTCTTAGACGAGAAGTAGGATAAGCTTGCGGCTGACGTTTATTACTCAATGCCCGACAGGCATGCAACAGTTTGCTCAGCGACCCTGCCACGCAGCGTCTGTTGAGGCAGGGGACAAACGGTGAGGAAGGAGAGGAAGGAGACGGAAGGAATAACTCCCACTATCAATTGGCGATTGTAGATGGCGCATTTCCGGAGTGCGCTCTGGGCATTGTCCATAGTTTAAATGTAACGGCATTCATGTACATCAATACGGTGGCCTTCTACACCGGAAGCCTCTCGTTGGCCGGCAATCCGGTTGCGTATGCTGTCACGCCTCATGTCTTTACCTCTTGGACGTTGCCCATGCACTTCGTGCAGCGTGTGGCAAATTGTTTAACTCATGTTTTTGCCGACTTGCTGCATTGGGTTAGTATTGGTTCGGATTGTACACATTGTCAGCCTATAGACAGCCTATTGCATTCCCATCACATCCTCCCAAATCACCTCCTGCATCTCCTCAACGGCCTGTTTCCAACTAACAAACGCATTAATCCTTCCCTTGACATGCTTTGCCTTGCCATGCCTTGATTTAAGACCGATTTTACTGTGATGCGAGTGTTGCAAGCACGTCTAGTGGCAACCAGCATGCGGCATTCGATACTAGACTCATCTGACCATGATTGGCTCCTGATTTATCATGCATCAGACTGATTAAATGATGCTCAGTGGCTGTTATATACGCTTGAGAGTGTGTGCTACGCGTATATGTGTGAGTGTGTGTGTGTGCGGTCTTGTCTAAGCCCCTTCCGTTTCAGCTGTGCATGCAACGTGTGCATCACCTGCTGCGCCATCATCTGGGGGAGGATGTACCACATCCCTACATGATGGCTAGGGATGTTGCCTTAATTTTACAAAATGGTCACTTCAGTGTGAGCCCTCCCATCGCCCATCTACCCAATGTGGCCAATGTGGCATGCCTCCACTGCCGTCCGGCCGTCAATATAAGTCAGCTGGATAGTGAGTTGGGTCAGTTTATGGAATCAGCGCCAGATGGCGTCATTTACCTATCGATGGGCTCATCGGTGCGCTCGGCACGATTGCCGGCGGCGTTGTGCCAACTGTTTGTCGCGGTCTTTGCGCGCCTGCCGCGTCATCACGTCCTTTGGACGTGGGCAGGCAACACATCGGACCTGATGTTCACATTGCCTTCGAATGTTCGCGTAAGGGACTGGCTGCCGCAGCAGGATATCCTTGGGCATCCCCGGCTGAAACTATTCATTACACATGGCGGATTGCTGAGCCAACACGAGGCTGTCTTCCATGGCGTTCCGCTTCTCATGCTACCCGTATTCTGTGATCACGATGCAAACGCCGCCCAGGCCGTGCATGATGGCTACGCCAGACGGTTGGAGTTGGCACAGATTAGCGAGGAATCCCTTTATCGTGCTGTCTACGATGTCCTGCATAATGATTGCTATCTGCGTTCCGTTAGGTATTCTGCATTCTGCCATCTTAATCGGATTGCATTTCGTTTATCACTCAACCTTTTGTTTCAGACGTCGACGAGCTTTTCTCTTCGACCAATTGGCTTCTCCAATGCGTCAAGCATTATTCTGGACCGAGTATGTCATAAGGCACAAAGGAGCAAAGCATTTGCAATCACCAGGCAGGCACTTGAGGTGGGTGATAGCTGTATTCTCTGTATTTTGTTTATGTGAATCTATTATCCTTATACATATATACCTTAAATATGGCTAAGGAGTTGGTAGCACTTTAACAGTAGAAAATTATTATCCATTTAAATTAAAATTTATATATGTTTTTATATTCTGTATACCTATTCTTATATTTGGATAATTCTGTTTACATTAAACTCCTCGCTCCTATTTTACTATCTAAATTCAGCTAAATTTTCTTAGTCTTCTTTGTCCGAAAGACTGGACCGGCTATCAGAAGTGCAATGTGGCAACACCAAATAAGTGTATCGAAAGACATCGATACTTTCATGAACTTATCGCCGCTAGGGTTGCCCAACACTCCTGGCAACTCTCTCTCTCTCTCTCCCTCTCCCGCTCATTTATTTATCAGTTAGAGCTTGTTAGTTCTTAATATTTATTAATTATAACTGCAAAATTTACTTATGCTATTTATGATTGTACTTTAGTTTCGTTAGCTATCATTCGCTGGATGTACTTGCTCTGCTCTTGACCAATGTTTTGCTGATGCTTCAGCTGCTGCGTGTTCTCTACAAATACTTTGCAGTAAGTCGGCGAGGAAAAACCAAAAAACTGCTTAAAACTTAATAACATCAAGAGGGAAGGACGGCAAAATTTGATTTCGATGTACTTGTCTTCGAGCAACAGCCGGCTACGACATTGAAGTCATTGCCCGGCTCAGACTAGCCAAAGGGCAGGAAATGTTGAAATGGAGTTGGAGATGGAACTGAAGTTGCAGTTGTCGCTGTCGTTGTCGTTGTCGTTGCATTTGAAGTTGTCATCATTGCAGTTGTCATGTGGCTTTTATGACTTGTCAAAAATTCCAGAATTGTCATTGTGCAATGATATATAAATGTCAAAAGAGTCTTTTAAAATTGTGTTTTGCTGTTTCCGCCATTGTTGGCGTTGTCTTTGCATGTTATATAGCGGAAGCGGAAACGATAATACTACACGATACCCATACGTACAGACGCACAAGCGCACACACAAAGATGTGTCATACACAGTCGGAGTGTGTGTGTAGGAAATTGCCTTCAAGTCATTTTCTGTCAGTTTCTGTTTCCCAAGAACCCTAAGGCGAACAGCCGCAAACCAAAGCCGCATGCTGTTGCATGGGGTTGCACACCTTATCGTGCTGTATGCAGCCTGCAGTCTGCAGCATGGGCGTTGTCGTGGGCGTGGGCGTGGGCGTGAGCGTGGGCATGGCATATGGAATAGCCCAGTTATTGTTAGTGTGATTTTAAGCGCAACAATCAATTGAATGCTTATCGAAACTGATCGAGTTAATGATAGTCCGCAAAAACAACAGAAAAGCATTTTGAAAAGCTAGCAGCCAACTCAAAGCTTCTACAGATAGCTTTAGAAACCAGTTTGCGGCTCAAAAGCTCGTGTCGTATGAGGTAAGCAGCACGATCGATGCGAACGCAGTGAACAGAAATGAGCGTGAAGACATTGTGAACGGTTCACAGCGGACGATTGAACAAAATAAAGTGTTGAAGACAGTGTGAAAGAGAGTGGAAGAAACAGAGAGAGAGAGAGAGAGAGAGCGAGAGAGAGAGAGAGAGAGAGAGAGAAAGAGAGAGCGAGGAACAGTGTAAGCGCAAGAATGTGTGTGAAAGAGAGCAACAAGTTTGCAAGTGGAAATTTTAACAATAAAATGCTGTGAAATACATTAAACTGGCTCAAACTTCAAGGCAACGCCAGTGCTCAAAACAAAAGAAAAACAAAGCAAAATATAAATAAAGTTACAAAAGCGCAATTTTAAATAAAATATGCAGAGGGAAAACATCAAAAACATAAATATTTAAAATATTTACTCCACATTATGAACAAAAGTGTTGAAGCAACAACAACAAACAGAATCAGCAAAGTTAAACATTTGAATGTACGTATACCCAAAATAACAAAGCAGCCAAGTGAACGTTAGAAAGAGAGCGAGAAAGCGAGCTCAAAGTGTGCCAAAAAGAGATAGCCAATGAGAGCGCTAGACTTTCGCAACTAACGTTGATTTTTGCACGCACACGCCAAACACTGTGAAAAATAACAAGCTGAATTACGGCTCCCATCGACGTCTAAACATACAGAGAGACAAATAGAGCTCATATATACAAAGATAGAAGATACAAAGCGCGAATCTTTGATTAACGTGAAAATAATAAGAAGTGCAAAAATGGAGTATGAGAAAATGATGTACATGACGAGCGCCGAGGTAAGTCAATGTCATGTTATACATATATGTTACTTATAATAATTTTACAACTATGTTAAGTATTTATATAGCTGTCTGCTTTTATGGGTCGCGAGTGGGTGCCTGTGAGTATAGTAAGTATATGCAGTTGATAGCTGACAGCTGATAACCTATTCGCTTGTTCTTATCAACATTGAGAATGTCTAAATGTAAACACATGCCTACAAACAAACAAGCATTCATACATACATGCAAACATACATGCCATACATATGTATCTTCGTTTCGACGTGTGCTGTTCGTATGCTCAAATAATTTGCGCAATTGCTCTAGTATATGACAGATAATGTTTTTGGCACCCATAGCGGTGCTTATTAACTTTGGGAGCCTGCCATCATCTGACTTTTAATTAGCAAATGTACGAGCATAAACACATACGTTTGCATACATATGTGTGCTAAGATATGTATGCTGCTGCTGTGTGTGTGTGTGTGTGTGTGTGTGTGTGTATGTATCTCAAAGTTAGACTGGCACAAATGAGTGTCACTAGGTGAGAGTCGCACTGCGTCGCATTGTCTGCCTTACACGTTAATGTTGTTGCTACTGTTGATGCTGTAGTTGTAGTTGTTGTTATTGTTACACTTGCCAGTTACATTTTCCATTTGTCTTATGGCATTTCGTTTTAATTACAACAACAGCAGCAGCAGCAGCAGCAGCGACGTGGAGGCATCAAACGATGGCAGCAACTTTCAAAAGATGCTTTCATTTTGCAAGAAGTGATTCTAAATGATTGTCAACTATGGCACGGCAACAATAACAACACCAAGCAGCAGCAGCAGCAGCAACAGCAGCAGCAGAAATAGCAACAATGTCAAGCTGGCATTTCACTCGGAAAGTGCATTCCAATGCAACATCAACAGTAGAAGCAGTAGCAGCAGCTGGACAGACAGACAGGCAGACAGACAACAGGCATCAGATACTTTTGTTGGACCTACTTAAGCTCTATATATGCTATACACAGAGTTTGACGTTTGCCGCAATAGCAAAAACAAAAAGAAAAAACTTGTATTTACCATTTTTGATTGATTTGATGGAAATGTGTCTGCTGCGATTTTGCACGTCGTTGTCGCTGTTGCTGCCGTTGTTGTTGCTGCCGTTGTTGTTGCTGCCGTTGTTGTTGTTGTTGTTGATGTTGTCGTTGCTGTCGTTGTCAATCTTACTGGCAACTCGCAGACGCGTCTTCTTGAGCTTCTCGCGTTTCCAAATGCTGACACAGAAGGCACACAACAGCAAACAACGTTTGCAATTGCACGTTGCACATTGCACATGAAGTGATGTTGCAGTGGTTACAGTGGTGCAGTGGTGCGGTGGCTCGATGGTGCAGCAGCCAGCCAACACACTTATGCCTCATTATATTTATGGACATAATAAAATAAATACTATGGCCAACAATTAAAAATGCAAGCGCATTTGCCGCTTTCGCAGGCGTCAGAGCATAAAAAAACGAAGAAAAAGAAAGAAAAACTGACATGACATAAATATTTGCCAAGTGTTGCTGACAAGATTTTCTTTTTCTTTCTTGGCAGTTTTCACAATAATCAAGAATTTTACACCGACAGCTACAAAAATAGCAACAGTTGCCAAGGGGGCAACTACAAGCCCTTTGGACATTTTTGAATATAGTTGAGTATCAATCAAACAGAAATAGAAATGGCAACAGAAACAGAAACTCAAACTCAAACTCATATTCATTACACAATGTAATACGTTGGCTGTGCATTTGGCATTTGGGTGTGGCTAAGTAAATTCGAATTGTTGTTATTATAATAAACATATACTTATACTTACATTGTTGTTGTTGTCTGCCGATTTGCAAGTCGCGCTCTAAACGAACATTGAAGATGTCGCCTGGCTATTATGCAAATTGAAATGACTTGGTTGGCACAATGTCTTTTCCACAGAATAATTGTCTATGCGTGCATTGCATAATGAGAAGCCGAAGAGTCGATATGGTGACCAAGTCAACGGCCAAGCCATCAACCTATAAGCCAAGCCTGCTACTCTGCCACTCTGCCACTCAAGACAGATACCCACACATTTGTAGGGGCTGTGGCTATGGGTGTGGGTGTGGGTTTATAGGTGTGTAGGTGTCTGTGAGTGATCGGTTTCATTGCTTTCAGAGCGTCTACTCGCAGAGCTGTATACTTACTTGTTTGAGGTGTCTAAATAGTTATGGGCCAAGTGAATGACCATAGTACAGGCATAACTCCAATCAGCAAGTGCAATGGATTATTGCTATGTGGTTTGTGGATAAATATTATCACACATGGTACCTACTCAGAATTGCCAATTTCTCAATCAGACAAACTATGTATGGTTCATGCTCCGACTGCTTAGACGAATGTTTAATTATAATGGCTGAGTGAGTAAGAATTTCAAGGTGTGTGGACTTAGGCTATTGTCGTTATGCCCTTTATACCCTGATGGGTAAAGTGTATTCTAGTTTTGTGTTTCTTTCAATGACTTCGCTTTTAGAGACTTAGTTTATTCATTTCGTTTGGCTTAAACTAAACATTAAATAGCAAAAATATACTGCACTAAAATATAGTTTGATTTTCTACAATTACAATACGTAGGACTTTAAAAGCTACAGTAAATGCAACTTGACTTAAATATAATATAAAATGGAAGCTTAGGTCACTTATTGAACACTTAATAATACTTTTCAATAAGCTAGAATTTGTGAACATTTATTGAAATACCCAAAGGGTTACTACCTTTTCAATATCCCGGAACAGTTGACATATTTTGCATATTGCATGACTATTTTGCATAAATTGTTCTCAATGTGTTATCTAACAGCTGCAGAAACCTCTTTGGCCATGCTCTAATGCACTGTTATGGACAGGCTTAAAGCATAATTGAAATGCAGTGATCAGTTGAAGGCTGACTAAACAAGATTTACTGTAACGAGCCCGAGTGTGTCACCTTGTGTAGTCGCAGCAACAATTTATTGTTGCATGAAATGTCGACAATTAAATGCAATGTAAACGACAATATCCAAAGAGCACACAATTAAAAGTCGCACAGTCACGAACTGCGATCTGTATACTGTGTGCTAAGAAGAAAAAAAAAGAGACTAAGAAAACAACTAACGAGCAGTGTAAAAATAGGCAGAGATAATTCTTGTCGCAGTGACAGCTTAACCCACGCATAAGTTGTACATATCTAAGTATCTACGAGTACGAATATCAAAGTATCTACTCGTATCTGTGTACATACGTGGATTTGTGCACTGATGCTCTTGACTCTTTTCTGTTGCCTGTAGTCTATTGTTTCTGCCTGCTGTTGTTTGTCGCTGGCTGTTGACAGCGCTGTTGGCTCAACGCTCTTAGCGTGGCCCGTAACGTAGTTAAAGCCGCACACTCTGTCCCTCTCGTAATTAATTAAAAAATTTGAGCTTGCGCGGCGAACGGCTTTGGAGGTTTGTCTTTATGTTTCTGTTTTTCTTCATGCTGATTCTATAGTCATAATGCGATTAGAACAGATTACCTGACAATTGTTGCCAGTCAGTCAGTCAGTCGGTTGGTCGGTCGGTCGGTCGATTGCTGTTGAACACCTGAGGCTTTACACATTTGCATAGTTTTTTTTATTTAGTTTAAAGCTACAAATATATATAAATTAATTTAAATAACACTTGGCAATAATTCAACATCAACACCAACATCAACATTAACATCAACATGAAGCTGCCATCATGGCAGCTTTCAAGGCAACTGCAATTGCAATGGCCAACTGGCTGTTACCCCTTCACTTTACTGCCAAAGGGGTTTGGGTGGGGTGGGGTGGGGACGGGTGGTTTCAACCTTTTGTCGCACACACGTCGTATGCGCAATGCTGCCTATCCCAAGGTTGGCAAATGGTTTCTTTGTCTACCTGACCAGGCATGGCCTGGGCGCGCCCCCTTGTAAAGCCATGCTTAATTTATTTATATAGATCGTGCGCTTGCCTTAGGCGTTGGCCATTTCATTTATTATTAAGTTGAACGACAATAACAAGAACAGCAACAACATCTACTATGTACAAACAACGACTATGAGTGTATAAAAGCTGGTGGCCAAGCTGAGCTCCATACGCTTTTGGCGGGTTCTTTAGGCCACAGCTTCTTATCTGATCGTCGCTTTATTAAAGCTTTTGTCGCTGCTAAAAGGAACGTTCTGACAACGTAAACGTAAACTTGATTTTATTATTATTATTAGCAAAGCATAGCATACACATAAATACATGTACACAAACTCACACACACACATACAGACAACTATGCCACATTCTTTGCTATCATGTCTGTGAATTGTTCTAATGAATATTGGTATTTTGTTGTTCTTGGCCCAAAGTCAAATAAATTGCGAAACTTGTTTCTGGTTTGCCAGCATATTTCAATTTATTATTTATCCAGATTGTTGAATATAATTGTTGCTAATTTTCAAGAGTTTTTCATCCAAATTGAAGCAACAAAAGTTTATTAAATATTGCTCATCGTATCATATCTCTGATTTGCCTTGAATTTTGATCAATGATTCTTTAATATTAACATTTTTACATTTTAATTTGCTTTTGATTTTCTGCTGCTCGACTTTTACTACATTTATTATGAGTTATACGTGTGTGTGTGTGTGTGTGTGTTTTTTGTGCATGTGTTACCACAACATGAGTCAGTTATGATTTCATCTCTGTTTCGTTCAATTTTATAGACAACTTTAAGAATTTACACTGAAGCATTAAGCAAAAGATTTAATTTCTTTTGCGTTCAATTTTATAGACAGCTTTATGATTTTAAAAAGTACAATCAAGCATTAAGCTTAAAAATGTAAAACCAACACTTCGAGATAAATATTGCAACCACACACATGCAAACGTGTAAGCCTTAACGAGCAAGTTAATATTTGTATTTATTTTATATTACAACTAGTAAAATCGCCCGCAGCTTTGATGGCTTACTGTTTTATATAACTTGATTTTTGGGTATATTAGTAAATGAAAAAACAACTATTACGAATCCTTTAAATTGTGATTAAGTAAATTGCTTTATAACATTTCTTTGGTTAGTAACGATATTTTTATGTTAGAAATACATTTATATATATATATATTGTAAATGTTGTTGGACAATGAGTTTTATATACATAAAGATGATGAAAAATTAAAATATATGATTGCTCTATACCATAGTCTGAACCAATTCTTTTAAAGTCTTATAGAATTCAATATATTTACGCATTAGATTTAATATTGAGAAGCTGTTCTGTACTGTATGAGTTGTAGATATAACGTTATGATATATCCTTCTTTTTATGTCCGATAATTTTAGCCCTTTTGTTCTATTTATAGTGTTATTTGCCATTTTAGTTTTCAATCTTTAATTCTATCGATTTATCTGCGAGCTCAAACTTTTCTGACACATTGTACAGAATTTTTGGTAAACAATTTTTCTATTCGCACTTGGTAAATGTCTTTAAAAATAGACCTGTCATTTAAATGGATCTATTAAAAGTTGCGGCTTTTCTAAAAATACAAATCGGCGCTTACAGAAATACCTGACTGCCATTCTGTCAGTTCAATTCTCGTTCTCAATTGCCATTGTGGTTAAAATACTTTTGTTGCTGTTGTTGTTGCCGTTGTTATTGTTAGTTTTAGCCATTGTTGTGCCAACTTTGACACCAAAGCCTCTGGCTGTTGCGGCTATTTGTGTGAGAGTGTTCCTGAGTGTGTTTTTCTGTGTGTGTTTTGTATTTCGATAGAAACAAACAGCAACAGGAACAACAACAGGAATAACCAAGAACAACAATATCATGTTATTTTTCAAATTACCAATTTGTGACGTTTATTGTGGGTGATATTTAAATGAGTTGGCCACATAATGCATATATCCTAAAGCTTGTAAGTATATTTATATATACATATACATATACTATGTGTATTTTGGCTTTATTTAAATCTGAAATGATAGGTTTATTGACAGGCGTGTCATGTCAGAGTTACCAATGAAATATGATTGTATTGCTGGACGGCAAGTCGGCTAAATGTGGCACAAAAAGACTTTTGTTTGTTCACATATTGTAATAAAATTTGTATTTGTAGGCTATTAGAAACACCGCCAAAATTTGAGCATTTGTTGTATTGAAATGTTTAATTAAAATTTACGGACTACGTTGTTGTTGTTGTTATTATTATTATTATTTTTGTTTTTCTTGTTGGTTGTTTGTTTGTTTGCGCAAAGTGAATAGCAGGAAATGTGAGACGGAATAACCCGAATGATCTAATTGCCACAAGCCTCTGAGAATGTGGGCATTGTGTCGGGTACATAATGGTCAAAGCGAATCTAAACAAATAAATATTAATATATAAATGCCAGTTTTTGTTGTTTCTTTTTTAGCTTCACAAACTAAAAAGACTTTTCCAATAACCAATTAAGGCATTTTCGCTTTTCGCTTTTCTTTTGTACAATTTATGATGATGCTCGCATCGGTTAAGGGCAGGGAATTGCTTAGCCATAAAAATATAGACTCAGGCTCAGATTGTTTATGGTCTATAAATAGCATCAAGTGTGAGACATACGCCCCTCTCTCCACCCCCATTCCATGTACCAGCTAATAAATATGCACTCCGCTTAGCACTCTCAGCAGATTTAATGGTTTTTTTTATTGAGTCACTTGCTGCTTCTATTGGCAGCTGTGCAAGGCTGTTGAATCACTCGACCAGTTCGCCTTATAGGACCGACCAATAGCCAACGAAAGTCGGGTAAAGCACCCTTCTGGGTCTAAGAAAAAGTACATGTTGATACTAATACAGCTCGTCAATGTTTAAACAAAGTTTTAGCGCAGCCAATTAACAGCCAGCTGAGAAAAACTAACAACGAAAATCACTCATACGACCCCTGTTCGTACAATTAAAACATAAAAATTGTATTAACATCGTGACTTGCTGGAAATCTAAACAAACGTCGACGTCAATATTGTATTGACACGCCCCCTCCTAACTGGCTGACAGTCCCCCTGATCTGGGTCTGTCATTGTGCTCTCGAGCTAAAACTGCAAATCGGAAAATCCAGAATGAGCTGTTAAATTAATAATAAGCACACAACACAAAGACACAGGCACCGGTCTGTCAAATCCCCCCCCTTTTCCCCTCCCTCAACCACCCGCTAGGACTGGCCGAGCTTGGTCTGGTGACTGCTGTGAGAGCTTAATGAAAAACCAGTTTACCAGCATTCACTCTAAGGCAAACATTTTAGATGATAATAAAAATCAAACAGCCACAGCCACAGCCACAGGCAGCTGCACAGAAAGCGAAAATGTATATTTATTTATTACACTGCATGCTGTTATGACGCTTTTAACTTTAAATACCAACTAATAAAGATCATACAATACATTTGACTTAAGCAGAACAAAGAAACTGAATTTCCTATGCCAAAAGTGAATAATTGATTGAATAATTTAGATTGAAAAGAGAGGAAATTGCGTAGATTCCAATATACTCATTGTTCCAAAATTCATATTCATTTATTTATTAATATTGTTTAAGAGTCTATAAGAGTGGAGAATATAATATATTTTGGTTATGGACAAAATATTTATATTCATTTAAAGTTAGAGAACATAGAAAATAGATTTCAATCTAGTCATTGTTCTAAGGTACATAAAAAAAGCACACGCTGCTCATGATTGTTATTAGTTTAATTTCATAGGCTTCCCCTATTCCCCCTGGCGATCTAAGGCTCAGTTGGGCTTTGGGTTTTTTCGCAGTCAGTTTTCATGGGGTCACAATCTCGGGAGTCGAGTCAGTCATAGTCTATGGGCCGGTATGGCTCGGGTTCGGCTCAGCTCGGCTTTAAGTTGATAAATGAGTAAATCAAAACGGCTTTGAGCTTAGTACGAATCTTGCTTTTGTCGACTGCAGCTTGGCATTTGGTAACGGCAGCGAAAAGCTTGGAAACTTAAGGTTAACATTAAAAACAAATCGAAATCGAAATCGAAATCAAATACGTATTATTGACATATGCAGCGGCTTTTGTTGCTGCTGCTGTTGTAACATTGTGGGGCAGGTAGGTGCCATACAATTGAAATTAGAAAGGCAGCAGCAACAGTATAACAAAAATGAAAGAAAACTTCAAACTTCAATCTTCGGTTTTGCATAGGGGTGCTAATTAAACATTTGAATTAATTAGTGCGATGAATGCAAAATGGATTCATTGAGGCTGATGCTCAATTAGCAGTTGAATCAACAATTCTCAACTCTCCACTATCTCTGTCTCTCCTCACAGATGCCGCATAGTTCACAGTTTAAACTTGGCGCCACGGTGAGCACAGAACAATTCCAGAGTCAAACGCCGCCGGAACAATACTCAGCCTATGCCTATGCGGATAATTTTGATCTGTCTTTACTGCCAGAGGACCCAGGCATACCCACAACTGTTTACCAGTATAACGCGCCACAGATTAAGATCGAGAGTGCTTGGGATTGCTCCCCGGATCAGGGGCCAGTTGCTGCCTTTCCCGTATCGACACACAGCAGTCATCAGCTGATACCGCCACCTCCTGCCTATCCGCATAGTGCCTATCCCTCACCGCAATCCAGTCCGCAGCAGTCGGAGTTTGCCTCGTTTGCTTATGGTAAATACAACGGCAGCTACGATTGCCTGAGCAGCCCGTGTCCATCGCTGGACGCGACGAGCGTTAAGCACGAGTTGCTGGACGCAACGAGCATCAAGCAGGAGTTGCACATATTGCCGCCATCGCCGCCAGAGTCCAACTGTGAGACGCCATCGCCTCGATCGGCGTGCAGCGATAGCAGCAGCATCAAGGCGGAGCCTCTGGATGCCGACGTTGAGAGTTTCATAGATTTGAATTCTCTGCTGCAGCAACAGGAGCTGCTGACAGAGACAAAGCCCAATCATCAGCTGTTGCGTGAGTGCCTTGAGGACACATCGTTCCAGAAGAAGCACAACCTGAAGCCCCTGGCACTGGAGTCCTTCATTGGCGGCCTAGCTGAGGTGCGTGGTGACTTTGAGCCGGTCATATCGCTGGCCCTGGAGCATGCCAAGCGTGAGGCGGACGCCATCTGCGCGGAGCTGCAAATATCGCAGGGTAGGTTAATAGATACTAAGTATTTACAAGTGATTAATCCAATGTTCTCACAACTCGCAGATCCCAATGCTTGGACGTCCGCCCAGGTCCATGCATGGCTACGATCCACCCTGGCACAGTTTAAGCTCCCGCCAGCTTTGAATCTCGAGCTGCATTTTAACGAAGACGGCGCTGCATTGGCATTACTCAGCGAGGAGGAATTCACGCGACGTCTGCCCGAGGTGAGTACAGCAGCAACAACATACACATTCTGGCCATGTGACTGACTCAACATGTTGGCCAGGCCATGTTGATTACAAAATCGAAATGGGGTAGCTAATAAGCATAATATAAGAAAACAATGCAAATGCTAAAAGCAAAAGCAAAAGCAGAGGCAAGAGGCAAGAGGCAAAAAAGTATGGCTATAACGAAGCCACACAAATACAAATAACCAATCAATGCTATTGAATTGAATTGAATTTCGCGTACGAACTCAATACCAAAACCAAAATCCAAAACCAACTGACTTGTTTGAGTTAAGTTAAGCTGAGAAATGAGAGAAACAAAAACAAAAACAAAACCGAAAACTTAAAAAGAAACAAGTTTCGTAACTGACGTTGACGTCATGGCCCAGACCAGAGCAACAGCAACAGCAACAGCAATAGCAACAACGGCAGCAACATCGATCGGTAGCAGGCTCAACCAAATCGGAAAGCAAATGCCAAAACGACAAACCTGTTGCCAACAATTAGGCAAAAAGCTTGCGGCATCAAAAACTACTCCAAATGCGCTACCCTCCCCATAACTTCACCATCTCCCACCAACAGCACCACCTCAAGCTCAAAATGCCAGTCAGCACTTTGCCAAAAATATATCAATGATTACATTTGCCAATGGGTGAAATGGCGTCGCATCAAAGTAGCTGCTGTGGCTGTGGCTGTTGCTGTTGTTATTGCTGTTGTGGTAAATGCAGCAAAATGATAACAAAAGACTTGAGCAACGAACGCGACTGAAACGAGAGCGAGACAGAGAAAGAGAGAGAAAAGGAGAGAAGTCGAAAAATTAGTAACCGTGGTCATGGCTGTAAAGGTGAAAGAATGTGTGAAGGTTGTTTGGTGAAACTGCACAGCACTTGGTTGATTACGAGCTGTTGCCGTTGTGCCAGCTCCAGCCAAATCTACAGCAACAGCTCAAATGACAGCGACGATGGTGAAGGCGGCGGCGGCGACGGCGACGACGACGGCACTTGAATTGAGCCAACGACCAGCAACGACATTGCAAGGTGAAAGTAAGTCGCTGGCGTTGCTGTTGCTCTGTCGTTGTTGTTGCTGTTGTTGTTGCTGTTGAGGCTGCTGTTGTAGTTGCTGCTGGCGAATGGCAACTGCAACTACAACTACAACTACAACTATAACTATAACTGCAACTGCAACGTAGGCATAATTTATGCGAGCAGTTAGCAGATAGAATGCGAATTGATATGCCGTCTGAGAGTAGATTGAGATTTATGCGAGATTTACTTGGGCTCAATTGAAATTTATCTTTTGTGGCTTTCTTTCTTTCTTTCTGTCTCTTAGAGCGGCAGCACATTGCACGCACAGTTGGAGATATGGAAGATGGCCTATGCCGATCAGCTGGGCAATCTTAGCCTGGAATCTGCACAGCCAGCAAATGATATATGGCCATCCAGTGCCTATTCAGCACAGAGTCTGAAGCATGAGGACAGCGAAGGTGCGTCAGAGTATTATTCAAATCATGTCCATATCTTGAACTATCTCTAAATATTTACAGATGAGGATGAGATGGAGGTCAGTGAGACACCAGCTACTTTGGTTGCCACGGCCACGCCTGCTGTCACCCCTCCCAAACGTTCGGGTGGCTCTCGCAATGGCGGTGGCTCGCATATACATTTGTGGCAGTTCCTTAAGGAACTGCTGGCATCGCCACAAGTGAATGGCACTGCCATACGGTGGATCGATCGCAGCAAGGGCATATTCAAAATTGAGGATTCGGTGCGTGTGGCTAAATTGTGGGGACGACGCAAGAATCGACCCGCCATGAACTATGACAAGTTGTCGCGCTCCATACGCCAGTACTACAAGAAGGGCATCATGAAGAAGACGGAGCGTTCTCAGCGTCTGGTCTACCAGTTCTGTCAGCCATACCATCAGTAAGGACGCAGGGAGTCTGGTTGACTAGTTCTAAGTCTATTTATTTGGTAGTCGTAAGTCTCAAATTTCCCCAGAAACTCCGTCCTGACATCTCCACGTAACTATGCTCGACTAGTCCTGAGGATCTAGCGAGTTCTAGTTCTTGTACATACTACTCATCTATATCTAAACATAATCTATAACAGAGTTTAGGCACGAAGGTAAGTTCGTGTATTAGTTCAACTTATGGCTGATGCTTCTATTGAGCGTTCGGCTTCAGTTGATTAGGCTAAAGCCGATGACAGCTGGCGAAGGTAAGTTCGTCCTGTTGAGGCTTTAAGTTACTTCACCCAATCAATCATTTTAATTGCACAAGTGGGCGTGGCAGTAAGGGGCCCACAAACTGCATGAGTTTGACTTACCGGCGGCATCTTTATTCAAATGTTGTCTGTTAAAGCGTTGCACCTTGAACTCTGATCCCTAAATGCTCTTGTGTTTGATTGTACTGCTATTGTGCTATTGTTGTTTGCGTGTTGGCCTTCATTAGTAGCCTGAGGTGAATTTGGTCAAAGGTCATACACACATACACTTCTGCATGCTGGAACAACGATAACGATAGCAGCAACAAGGAGCACTTCAAAGGAGCATTGGATCAAAATGATAATCGAGTCAGCAGACGTTAGCAGCATGAAGGTGTTGTGGTAATTTTAGGAACCATATATCTATGATATATCAAAAGTAAGTTCTATGAACAACAAAACACAAACAAAACGAACAATTTGTTACGAATACGAATACAATTAGTTAATAAGCACTGAAACGAGTTCATATATTACTCACAGTACCATTTCCCCCATTAGTTTTAGATTCTCGAAAATTTTTTCTCTTCTCTCTGGAAAAGTGAAAAAATTTTCGACCATTTATGCAAAAGAACAGATGAAATTTTTTTAAATTGTAATTATTATTATTTATTTTTGTTACTCTGGTGTTGGTACAATGTATGTGTAAATATATAATTGTGTGTCTATTGATTTAGAAATCAGTTAAGTTAATTTTATTATTTATTTTTTGTTTAATTTTTAAACGAAGTGAAAAGTAAACAAAGCGCATTATTATTGCATAATGCGCTAAAGTCAATTGTTATGCTTCTAATTATTTGTATTTTCCATTTTGCATTTTGCATTTTGCAATTCGCAATTCGCAATTTGCATTTTGCTCATTAATATTACAGTTTTCATTGAATTATTTAACCCGCGGTTTGGCTAAGTTCTTTTTGTAATCTCTTTCACATTAATATCGTATATACAATTACACAATTTATATAGAATAAATGCAAAACAAATATGCAGAATTCACACACAGATAGTTATTGATATAGGTATAATTATGATATTGTTTGAGCGTTTTTGCTTCTATGAACACAGACACAGATACAGATACGGTTACATGTAGAAATGCAGATACAAAAACATATTTAGTATAAGATATACATTCATTTTTATTGTGCATTGTGCATATTTATGACATGCAAATTATTTATTTATTTATTTAACTAACATATTGTCATGCTCGAATATTTCAATGATAAAATAAATAAAGTTAAAACAAAAAAAAAAAAAAAAAAAAAAATAAATAGAAAAGCACACACGCGCTTAAACAAAGACCTGCATTATTTCTCGAAAATCTGTGAGGCGCTTGATTAAAACCTTTAAGTCGCATTTAATGCGACATTTAAATTAAAAGCTATTTACAAATGAAATCTCACATATTTATGGCAATGCGAGGGCGGATCGAGGCGTTGGTTACCGTTCATATACATTTTTAAATTATTCCAATTATGTGTTCATTAACTTTGTAGTTGAACTCTCTCGTGTGGAAAACATCATAAAACAATATCCAAAAATGCATTGAAATGATGCCAGTATAAAAGTAATTTTATTAATTTCCTTGAATTAATAAAAAAGGCGTAAAAGTGATATAATGTAGTATAAAATCAGCGAATTTGCAAGTTCAGCTAACTGCCTTTCGACAGATGAGGGTTCAGTGGGGTTGGGGGGCTGGTTAGCCAGAGCAAGCCAAAGCAAAGGGCCATGCTGAGGACATACAAGTGCCAATGCAAACATGCGATATGCATATGCATTGATAACTACTTTGAGTTTTAACTGAAGCGGCATCGGAATATTGCTCATTATAACGGAGCATGTACATAAGTTTGTACCTCGTTAAGCTGATATTTTGAAGCTTAGTTAGCAAATATGTAAGAGTATGTTTATGGCTTGCCTTGGCTAAGATTATTTTAATGCGCCTCAATGAGTTTATCGTCCTTGTTGTCCTCATCATTCTCAGCGCGAGTGCGGACGTTTGTGCCATACGCCCGTGGGCTGCTTCATTTAAATACTAAATCGCATTAAATGCCATCAAGTGGAAAATTCCCAAAAGCAATAAATTTATTGCTTGCTGCACAGTCCACGATCACGCCCAGTTCTCCATTCGCATCAGCATCAGCAGCATCAGCAGCAGCAATAGCAACAGCATCCGCATCCTCATTCGCATCCACAGTCTGAGCCCCATCCTTATCCTTATCCTCGTCATTGCCTGTTGGCGTCGCCTGTCACTGCTCTCACTTTTCTTGAGGGAAAGCCTTATGTATAGTGCTTACGTTATACAATATTTGCATTATAGCTTTCAGCCCGACTGACTGGCTGGCTCGCTGTCTGGCTGCTTGCCTGGCTGACTGACTGACTGCCTGTCTGACTGTTGGGGTGGGCCACTATGACGCTATGTTTATCCTTAGACATCCTGGCTTTGTCTTTGTCCCCTGTCTTTGTCTTTGTCATACGCTCGTTTGGTTTTCATCTTTCTTTCTTTTTATTTCTTATATGTTTTCTGTTATTTTTTATTTTGAGCGAAACTACAAAGACAAATATTTAATTGAATTAGTGCAGCAAGCGTTAAGCAGACAATGCAAGGCCACGCCCACGACTCTGCCAAATTTGAATTTTGTGTTTGATTCATCAACAGGTTCGTTAAGATCCCAGTTACATCATTCGCCCAGGCAACCCAGGCCCAGCAATTCTTATGTTAATTTGTCAATTGCAGCCCAAGCTTAAGTTTGACCTCCTCCTCCTGCCCCCCTTCCCATCACTTCTTTGTCGCTACAGTCAAACTGTGCTCGCTTTGCTGCTAAATGCTGATAATTACGCTTGGGTTGCCAATTGTTCAGGCAACAGCCCTTTTTTGGCCTTTTCTACTAAGCCTTGGTTGTCTCTTGCCACTTGTAAGTTGTCAGTTGCTACCTGCCACTTCCCACTTGCCACTTGCCACTAGCCACTAGCCACTTGCCACCCTCGACTGGCCCATTGCCAGCCAATTTTGAATGCTTAAAAATAGCCTCGCATTTTGCACGCATTGATGAACTTTGTACCTTTACTGTTGTTGCCGCGACCTTTAATTAGCATAATTGGTAATACTCACGAGCCGTCTGTTTTGAAATACGTTTAAATTCCATGGCAATTTCGATATTTGTTGCTAATTAAATGTGACGCCTAATCAATTAAGAGTTTCCAGCATTTTGGGTAACCACTGAAGCAGTGGTTCAATGGCTTCTAGACCTGAGAACGACCGACAAGTTTGATGTGTAAATTTTACATTAGGCTAATACAAGGTACAAATTGCCGGCCAGCTGTGCCGCATACCAAACGTGGTAAGTGAAAATTCAATTTAAATTGATGTCGACTGGTCTAAAGCAAGCCAAAAGCCAAGGCAAGTAAGTATATGCCATTTAACTTAAGTACCTTGGCCACAGACTCAACTTGCCTTCCTCCTCTCACTGACTCTCTCTCACAGTCTCACACATATACTGGAGCCGTTGGTCAGGAGTTGCCTGCATCGTTTGTGGCCACGTAAAATAGGTAACAAGTGGCCAGACATTTGGGTCTACGGGCCCCACACGTTCAGGACCACGTCTGCCCATGACTGCGAAATCAGCGCTGACGCCGCCAAAGCAGCAACAATTTTAAAAATTCATAAAAATGTTGTTGCACGAAAGGTGAGTGCGGTATGGACGGGGGAGGGTCGGTGGTCAGTAAATGTACATGTTGGCTACTTCATTTTTCAAGTGTGTTTCAATTTCCAGCTAAGCTAAGAGCTGCCTGCCCCACCTGATCAATCCAAACTGTTCAACTGTTCAACTGACTGTCTGTCTGAGCCAACTTTGTGCTCTTGTTTTGTGGTAATGCAATTACAATTTTTTGCTGGCCAAGCCATGAAATATAAATGAGGTCTAAGCACATTGCACAGAAAGTGTCTAAAATCTCAACCATACACTTACACTCACTCTCTCACACACACACACACACACACACTCTCACACACAAACATTCAACAAGTTTGGGCTAAGGCGGCCTACGCACAATCATAAATATCATTCCCGAAACGAGCAATGGTCCGACCCAAGCCCAAGCCCAAGCCCAATCCCAAAACCGTAACCTTTTTTTGGCTCTCTTCTTTTTGCCACTTTTCAATTAACTTAAAATATATACACGAGCTTTGGGGCCGCCCAAAGGGAGCGACACCATTTCATTCAGCTTAGTTTGTATGCTTCGCTTCTTTGAATTTTGTATTTCGGAATTCAATGCCTACTTTTGAGCGCAGCATTTAGTTAAGTGCATTTGATTTCGGGGAAAGGCCCCCTCGACACAGGTTAACTACGCGTAATGCGAACAACTCAGCTGCAAATTTATTGGATTAGGCATCTAAGCCCCAACGAGATATCTATATATAGATATATATACATACATGCACATAATATGTATGTACTTAATGCCAGAGACAATAACCGCATTATGCGGCTTTATCTGATGCCCAACACCGAGGGGAATTTTATGCACATATGAAAATGTACGCAGTTCAAATGGTCATTGCTCGAATTTGATTAGAGTTGGGCACGAAAAATGCAAATCGATTTGGCTATCGATACGGAAAGGGGATTAGACGGATTGGTGGGAAGTCAGCCTGCCAGGGGCCAGAAGTGTTGGTCGCATTGTTGGGCGTTTTTAATTAGTTGTGTCGCAATGTGCTTGGCAGCGCATTTAATTTAATCACGTGCCGTAAGCGTCAAATATTTAGCAGCATTGAAAATTGCGTATACGCCATATGGCCCAAGCAACTCAGACTCAGTTCTCTCTCTCTCTCTCTCCTCGCTGTTCCGGTGGGAAGTTGTTGTTTGGACGGGGCAGAGGCAATTGTGTTGTAGGCGTCGGATGGCTGGCAAGCAAATGTGTTGACGCTGTTTACAATACACAATGGGCCCAGCACACATAACGTACACAACACACACAACACACACAGCACTCACACACACTGGCACATCTAGTGCAGAGCTGTAATTATGAATTTCATAATCATTTTGTTAATATGCGCAGCACGCGACGCGTTGTCGGGCGCTTGGAATAAATTGCAGTAGCGGCAGGAGTCAACGCTAAGGCAGCTTTTGGGTCCTGAGCGTCTCTTCTATTCCTTCCCTGTGTGTGTGTGAGTGTGCGTGTGTTTGAGCGCGCTTATTCTGCGGGGAATTAAAAATAATTTGGGTCGTTTTGCTACGCGTTTGTTGCTGCCAGGTGTTAGGCTCTGTCTCATTCTGTGTGTCTTGTATGTATGTGTGTGTGTGATGATTACGGCTTAATTTTTGTAATTATATTAACATGATTAAATTAGTTTTGATTTTGCAACCTTTGCCACATAACGCCTCTGGGAATGGGTTGACACAGCCCGAAGCCTGCATACCCTTTCTGCAACTCGAGTCATTCAGCTTGAGTCAGAATGTATCAAACTGAAATTCAAATAAATACGATGATATAATCTCTTTGTTTAAATAGTAAAACTCTAAGACTTCTCTCTTAATAGGTTTACCTTGCTCAAGACTCTACTGTAATGTAAGAATTCTAATTTAAAAACGTCTTATTATTTAATTGTATTATTCTACTAACCATGATTCACTTTTTAATTTCAATTGTACATATTAAAACATCAAGCAAAAGTCCCTAAAGCCACTTATTAGATATAACAAAGTTCAGCGGATAAAAAGAGCATTTGCTTAACTCCAACTCATAATACTAGGGAATTATAATTATTTTTTATTTAAACATATGTATGCTGTGTGTGTGTGTGTGTGTGGGTACCTGTGTGCTTTGGCATTAATTAAAATATAAAAATATAAAAAAATTGCACACATATGAAACTCATTAAGTGTGCACAATTTGCAAAATTATTTTTTATTTTTATTTTTATCGACTTGTTCGCAATTCAACCGCATTGCGAGATTTTAACACTTTGTGTTGCATGCCATTCATATGCCATAGTAGCAACAACAATAATAGCAGCAATAATAAAAACAATTTCAACTGGAAACCAACTGGAAACTAGTTGAATTAATAATAAATCTGAAATTATGCAATTCAATTGCTGCGTCCTACAGGCGAACTAAAGCTGCAGTAAAAACTATAAAGCGAAAGGATGACAAGCAAGGGAAACGGATCCATGTAGTATGTGTGGCCAGGAGGTGTTATAATGAAATAAAAGTTTGTAATTATTTTGTTGAATGAACGGGTGGCAAGAGTATTCCTTTCTCCAAAACGGAAAGATATGTGCGAGTGTATTTTGAAATGAAATGGTGGACCATGAGAAGTACAAGAAGTGGGGAAAAATGTGCAAAGTGTGGTGGGCGGGGATGGCAGGTAAAAGTGCGTAATTTACTATATGAAAAGAGTTGCAAAGAGTTGCAGCAGGCGCCTCTTTAACTGACAACCAATTGTGATACACTTCAGTATGCGATACGCCATACCTCCGAGAGTCACCTACTTATGAGATATTTTTCAAATTACACGAAAATACGCAAAATGCGTTACAATGGAGGCGATTCGAGGGTGACAGAGAGAGAGAGAGAGAGAGAGAGAGAGAGAGAGAGAGAGACAGGTAGAGATAGAGAGAGTTGCATGAACTTTGCCCAAAGGACGACGACTCGTTGCAAGTAGTCGCGCAGGACTTCACGTCGTCTTGCCACGCATTGTCGCATTGGCTCATTGCATTGTGCTGATGCGCTTTTGTGCTGCAGCAGTTGCAGCTACAGTTCGTTATAGCATAAGCAACTCATAAATAACGCGAGAGAGGCCAATGCAACTCAACTCGCCCCAGGAGAGGGGGAAGCCACGTACTTGTACTTTTCTACTTACTTACTTACTTACTTACTACAGTGCTTCTGCGTGTGCGTGTGTGTTAGTGTGTGTATGGTAGCTTGCGTGCGAGTGTGTGTGTGTGTGTGTGTGTGTGAGTGAGTGTGAGTGAGTGTTTGTGGCACTTCAACTCTAATATAAAGTTTGCACTCGAAATGTGCTGCGAGCACTTTTTGGTATTACGCAAAGTTTTTCGCACCCGCGGGCCAAAAGGGGGCAAGCCAACGAGGGCATGGCTGGGCGGTGCTGCCAACTGATTTCTTGAATAAAAGAAAATATAGAATGAACAAAAATAAAAAAGGAAAAATTAAATTGCTCGCAATTTGCACAGTTCAATGCGCTTTAGCTGCGAAGCTGCAAGCATTTTCGCACAGATTTTCATAACTTAGATTTTCAGATGTTCGCGCAACGAACAATGGGAAACTTCTCTGACATATGTGTTCGGGTCTGTGGGCGTAGTACCTGTGTGCAGGTTGTAAACTAAAGCAATGACAAACGCAATCACAATAAGAAATTTTACAGTTAGTTAAGTTTGTCTTGTTGGGGTTTGTTGTTGTTATTGTTGTTTTTGCTGTTGTTGTAGCTGTTGCAGCTGCAACACCAACTTGTTTCGCAATTGCCTTTCCACACCTACATATGTATGCTGATGCGTGTGAGTTTTGCTTTTGTTCCTTACAAAATATGCATAAATAAAACGTAAAACATTTCCCATTTTTCATTGGCATCTTCACAATTACAATTTCTGTGGTAAAGCTGTTGAAATATTTAAAAATTATTTAAAACTTATGGCAAAAAAAAAAAACATGAGCCGCACATCAGCAACGGAAAGATGGCAAAATACGGTAATAAATTGCGTCTGCGATGAAAAAGTTAATAAAAAGGTTCAATAAAATCGAAAAGGGTGCCGATTCTGATGCCGCCAAGGGAGACAGAAGCGTTCGATTGTCTGTCTCTGACCCTCATCATAGTTCATTAAATGCGTAAACGCATAAAAAATGCCCCACACGTAAGTGTGGGATGAAGAATATATACATAAGGTATGGCCAGGAGTCGCTAAGTTGTAGATGTTGCCTTCTGATAAGTTGGGGGGCTCAAACTTGCGGCACATAAAGGCATTTATTTTGTCTTTTACTTTGTACTTTGCTTGCTTAATGCATAAAAGTGAAAGAAATAAATTTTGTTTTATGCGCCAATAATGATGAAGTTATTATGATGACTTTATTAGAAGCAGCAGCGAACCCAAACACAAACCCAAAAACAAGCTAAAAAAAAAAAAAAGGAGCTGGAACAGAAACCGAAACCGAAACCAAAACCAAAACCGAAAAGGAAGCATATCATAAAAATGCTCCTGCCTGTCCCTTTCCTCCTTCTTATGCTGCTCCAGCTTCATCTGTTGAGGCAGAGCATTAAAAAAGTTTACCAAACATATTTATACCCACCTATACATACTTATATGTATATTAACCGCAGTGGTCTCTGGTCTCTTGGAGTACTCGATTCTGTTCTCTCTCTCTCTCCCTCACCTAACTGGCCAACCCACTTAAGCGACGCTGAAACTTTTTTATTAAACTGCGCTAATAGAACTGAGAACTGAGAACTGGGAGCTGTGAGCTGAGAGCTGGCAGCGCCTGGAGTCGGGTCAATTTCCAAAATGGCCGCCTGGTTGCGCTTAATAAAATTTATGATTTCAACGCTCGGCTGTGACAGTTAAAATTAAAATGGGGGGCGGCAAGAGGCGGCACTAGCAAATGCCTGTCAGGTGACCAGAGATCTGGGCGAAAAAGAAATGAAAAGTGCAAAGTCAAAAGTTAAATACAAACTTCAGCGCGCAAATTGATAATGTTGGGCCTGGACCTTAGCCTGGGCTTTGGCTTCAGCTTGGGTTAGCACTAGAACTTGGACTAACTCATCATGGACCGGTTTGGTGACTGGAAACTGGGGGAAACTGTCGCATAATGCAAAAAATGACATGGCAGAGAGCGCACAATATGAGAGATTATGTTATGCAGCAAGCAGCAGGCAGCGTCAAGGAATAACGCAAACAGCGCGGAACCAGCTCGTCGCACCACTATGGATCCCCACTTGGAGCGGATGTGCCGCCATCAAATCATTTTGCAAGCGGAAAAAGCGCTTGACAGGCGCTTGCCACGGCAAGATGGAGTATGTATGATGCGGGCCCCATAATGGGTGTGGGCGTGGGCAAGGCGAGAGGATGTGGGTAAGAATGCCAATGGCATTGTTGTTAAGCTGCGGTAGTTGTCCACCATTGGCAGCATTTATAGAGCTATGTAAAAAGTTGCAAATGCAAAGCAAAAACCAAATAATGCACAACAAACCAAAGACACTGCAAATATATACATAGATGTATATACAAAGAGTACAGCTATATACATATACATACTGGCATAATCAGGTCGGATAGTTGGAAGTGATGGTAGCCATGGCAGTTGACCAGCGCATCCGCCGGGCTGGTCGCCACGTCTCGTTGCCCTTAGTTATTTTCTTCATTTTATTTTTCTTGTTGTTTTTGTTCTGTTTTGCTTTTATTTTATTTTATTTTTGCGTCCTTGCACGCTTTTCTGTTTGACTTTCATAAAGTTTTAACGACTTTTGCCTCTGCTGTCATAGCTCAAAATGTCTTACATGTGCAGCAGCAAAAAAATACAAAAAATAAAATAAAATGAAAAGTATAAGAAAGAGCAAAAACTTGTACAACTTTCTACTTATAAGTAATTTTGCAGTCTTCGTATACTCTTCCCCTTCCTTCACTTCATACCATTGACTTGGACCGCCTTTCATTTCGTCAGCGTCAGCGTCAGCGAATGCCGCACTTGAGTTCACTTCATTTCAGCGTCGATTGGCTGCTCCTCCTTTATATTGATACCGCTCCATTGGGCGCCAGGATAACTTGCAGTCTCATCAGAGTCAAAGCTAAATGCTTCTTAAATGCTTAGGGTTTGCAGCCAGGTCAACGTTGACCAAGCTCCTTAGTCACTAACATAACATCTGCAAGAACAATGGGATGAGTTTGCTGTCGAACGTTGTGAAAATTTATTAATATGCATATGTAATGTGTTAATTATCAATTAAGTCAGTTAAGTGTTAAAAATAAATCGATAATTATTTGAATTATCGATACAAATCTGATAATATACTGACTTAACAGAATTTAGATCATCTGCAAAATACCTACTTAACAGAATGTCATCATGCAACGAGCAGACATGTAAAATATCGACTTAACAGCATGTCATCATATTATTATAACAGTGGCTAACAGTGACTTTGACTTTTTGTCGAAATGAAATTAGTCTAGATTATTTATTATATCTTAATATGAATAAGATATTAAACGTATACTATTGCGTGCAAGGTGCAGGGTAAGCTGAAAACAAACATGTGGCAATTTCAACAAGATTTCAAATTAAATTTGGACATAATTTATAATGCTTAACCAACACACCACAAGCACACCCAAAACACATGTGGCGCTCTGTGTGAACTGCATACATATGAAAACAGGGATTGAGAGAGTGGAAGAGAGAGAGAGAGAGAGAGAGAGAGAGAGAGAGAGAGAGAGAGAGAGAGAGAGAGAGAGAGAGAGAGAGGAAGGTAGAGAAAGAGAGAGAGGATATGCCAGTGATATGCCAGTGAGGTCAAACATTCATCATCTATTTATATAGCCGAATGACAATTCCCCTCAGCCACATCCTTGTTGTGTTCACTGGACCAATTAAATGCCTGTAGCTTTGTATGTATGTATAGGTTTGTTAAGTGTGTGTTTCGACCGATTTCCGGTGCGTATGAACATACGGATCCTCTGGCAGCCTAGTGACCTCATTACCAGAGAGAGCGGCTGAGGAAAAGAGATAGATAGATGGAGAGTGTCGATGGCGGAATGGAAGGGGTATTAAATTGTACTCGCAAGTATTTGCAATTAGTCAATGCTCGTGGCACAGTTTTGCCGCCTGGCTGCCCTTGGCCACAAATTAAATCATATAAATGCACAATTATTTAATGTCCTCGACCAGGACCAATAAATGCCAAACAATAAATCAATGGCAAAATGAGCTGCGATGCGGATCGACTTGAACATTGTGTAAATAAATGTAAATTAAAATGCATAATTTATGTGCATTTGTAATTATTTATAAACCGACACATTAAAACGCAAAGATAATGCCCATACGAATGTCCGCGATGCCCAACCATTATGGTGGCTCCATTGTGGGCGTGGCGGCAAGTCAATTTGCTCATTTACTTTTGGCAGCACGCAGCTGCTGCTAACAGCAACCCAATAACCCAACAACCCAACAACCCAACAACCCAACAATGGCAACCCAACACTTGTCCCAGCTGACCAATGAATGCTTAATGTGTGGGCTCTGTGCTGTGGGCATTAGCCACAGTTAATTGTGCGTGTGTGTGTGTGTGTGTGTGTGTGTCTATGTATGTGTACTGGGTGTATGTGCGTGCTGGATGTGCGTGTATGGCATCTGCTTATCAGCGACGTGCGCGTCAGAAGTTCGCTTATCGGGCACATTTGAGCCCTTGGCGCGGTCACCATTGGCAAATATATATATTCTGTGTTACACACACCCACACACACACTCACACATATGTATGTATGAGAATGGAGTAAAGCATAATAACCACAACCCATTCATACTCCAGTCTCTGTTAGACTAAGCTGGTAATTCAATCGAATTGTCAAAGTCATACAAAAGCTGCAAAATTGTGGAAATGCATAAATAAATTTTTCAAAAATGTCAGGTGAAACAATCTCTCTCTCCCCCCTCTCTCTCTCTCCCTCTCCCTCTTTCTCTCTCTTACACACAACAAAAAGGTCGAGCTCTCAGCTCTGTGGGGCTGGGGTCATGCGAGTGTAACTTGAGCTTAGCAGCTCATGAATATTGTGCTCATGCAAACGGGTAACGAGCTGTCAGAGATTAAGTTGCAAGCGTTACTTTTTATTATATTTACCGCGGGTCGCAGAGAAGGCGGGGTTGCTTGTCGCCTGCTGGCCAGATAAGGGGGCAAAATATAACATTTTGCATATGCTTATAGCGGGGCAGCGAACCGGGGTAAAATCGTTTTGACCAGCTCACAAACAAACAAGCAAACAAACACAGAAAGAAACAAACAAAAATGCAAACGAAACAGGCGAAAGGCAGATGAGAGAATGCGCAGCAAGCCGAAACGAACACTTTGAGCAGGTTCACGAGGGTATACTGGTGTGGGGGGAAAGGGGCCATGAAGGCGGGTGGTGCAGGGTGGGGCAGTCAGTGTGCAGCGCCCGAGGACACAGTTGCAAGCGAATTTATGCGCTTTGTTAAACAGCAACAGCAACTAAAGGAATATGGCTAAAAAAAAAAGACACAGATGTGCGCCGTGTACTCCCTTACCCACCAAACACTTCCCTGATTCTCCCAGCATGTCCAGCATAAGAAGGCTGGTTTGTGGGCGTGACTGGGTGTGCATAAATAACGCGAGCGCCCACTTAGCCCCCCTCTCGTCTATGCGATACAAATGAAAATCGTGTTTGCGCTGGGTGTAAAGTGGCATGTGTAGTGGTATAGTGGTGCAGTGGTGCCTTGGTGCAGCGGCAAGAGGCAACGGACAAGGGACAACGGGCAACAAGCGACGGGAACTGGCAATGCCAACATTTTCGTTGTTGCTCCTTGTGATTTACAACAAAACAAATATGCTGGCCGAAGTAACAACAGGAGTTTACCCTTACCTTAGGAGCAAGCACGCGGACGCGACTTGCTTATCCTTACATCGCTGAGAGGGGGGGCTGGTCCCCATCCACCATCCACATACCACCATTCACACCCAATCCTCCATCCGGCACATAGACTGACTGATTTACAAGGCAGCATGCTGAGATTGGATGGCGCTGTGTAAATAAAATAGGAGACGTCGCTGCGTCGAAATCCAATTTTCGTTTTTCGCATTTTTGAAAAATAATTAAAGTTCAAGAAGTTCTCTCTCTTGCCAACGGCCAACACCCCAGACAGCCAATGGCCAAAAGCAATAGCCAAACTGCAGCACCTAAGCGCCAGTTGAGGACAAAGTTGCCAACTGCAACGGTGCAGTTAATTGCAAAGTCTGCACTTTGTGGCAGGTGTCAAGGCTACGCTTTGAGTGCACCATCATAAGCAGGAGTAACAACAAGTCGATCTGCCAGTAGATCCGTTCCAATTTCCGCGGGATGTTATGCCGCATCATGTTGCATGTTTTCGATAAGGTTTTGTTTTTTTTTTAATAACATAGCAGAGGCACATGCGCGGCCTGATTGGTCGTATTTATCAACGGAAATCATAAATAATAGTCTGTACATATGTCATGCGATGCCGCTGGCAACTTAACCACCCGATACTCATAGGGTATACCTTGTTGAAATACTTAACAGAATCCATTGAAAGTATGAGACTGCCAAGGGAATGCCACATAATTAACATCAATTAAGATTATTATTTGTTTGGTTTATTATACAATTTGAATCCTGTGTGTAAAGGTATTCCATAGTCAGGCTTATACTTTCACCAGTAATTTAAAATACAGTGGGTTTCAACCAAAAAAATTGGGAAATATGTAAACCACACGCATATGTCACACATTTTTTAATCTTTTTAATTTACAATCACGCTCATTGCGAATTTTAATTGTTGAATAAGCGAAGCGAACAACGAAAGGACAATGCTGTCGCCGTTGGCGTACAAAGAAATGGGGGCAGAGAGGGAGAGAGAAAGGCAGTGGGAACGACAATGTCACCGAATGTTCCCTTTGATTATCAACTGCAATCAGAGCGAGACTGGCAAGGCAATTGAATAAAGAGACAGCAACTGAATCAGGGTACAATTTATAGAGTAAGCTGATCTTATATGCTGTACAATACGAGAGTTTAACGGGCCAAAAGAGAAATTTTTGTGGCCAATAACAAGTAGGGAGAAAGAAATTAAAAATGAAAATAATAATAGATGCGAGACTGCTCTAGTAGACTACTTAGTTACCCTAACACAAATGTGCATGTATATATAAATAATTAAAGGCATCAGATCTATATTATATTTATATTAAACACTCACTTTGACTGTTGTTATAATACTTAGTATACATGAATGGTATTTAATGAATTTGTTGCAATGTATATCTTCTGTATTTAATATTTATCTTTTCGACAATACTCAATGCTCTATCATTTAAATTGATCTTTCAATTCTTTTCCTTTTTCATTTCCTTCTGAATGTAGCGCACATTTGATACTCCGAAAACCTGATGGACCTTCAGTGTTCTTTAAGTACAGGGTCTACAACGATTGAATGTTATCCAAAAGTCGGAGTTCAATATGTTGCCCAGTTACAAGTTAATTGAATTTAAAACGAATAATCATTGGTTGTTCGGCCTGTTTGAGAATCACAAACCGCATAACCCGATATACAGTTGAAGGCAATAACTTTGAAAAAAAATTGAATTGAAATGGGGAATTGCATGGCTGACAGGCAGCCATTTCTCATGCGCAGCCGGGCAGGAGACAGAAGGACCCCCAATGGCTAACCAAATGGTTGTCGCCGGTGCGCTTTACGCTTGGGATGTGCCACGGCCATTGAGACGGCAAAGGCGACTGCGATGGCGATGGCGATGACGATGGCGATGACGATGGCACTTGGTTGAGCTTCTTGGCGTAAAATTTATGTTTTCCTGGCATAAGTGGCACGGCGTGGCGACGATTCGCCCGGAATTTGTGGATGTGGTCAATGTGCTTGACAAATTGCTTATTGTTATGGTTTTTGCTGGCGTCTCGTTAAGCTGCGGTTTTGATATAGCTTCTCTCCTCCACTCTACTCTTACAATTTGGTATCCATTCCGCTCGTATTAGGTCGACGCGCTTAATAAGTCTGCTCATTATTTTTGGCTACGTGCGGGCACTTCACAAAAAACGGAAACGTCGCGCAAATGCGGCCTCGTTAATTGTTTTGATTAATGAACGAGCGACCTGACCTCACGTGTTTGCCATGGCCTGACTCTACCAGTAGAGAGAGAGAGAGAGAGAGAGAGAGAGTAAGCAGAGGTGGTGGTGGATAGGAGGAAGGGGAATTTGGGTAGGAAGTTGGGGATTAAAAGCGGGTTGCTCTGACATCGTTTCAATTTGCAGTTGCATGCACTTTCGCCTGGCTGCTAACGGCTTCAGCTTAACTCTCGACACGCTCCCAACCCTACCCTACCCTGCCCTACCCTGCCCTGGCTTTGCCAATCCCCACCCTTCACTGCCCGTGGCTTTGCCAGTGGACGGTAGGGAGGGGAGCTCGTTGTGGAGCTGTTTATTCGATTTTGTCGTGTGCTGCATTTTCTTAATTTGCAGTTTTTGGTCGCCCCACCCTGCCACTTATATGCAGCTGTCCCTTGCGCGTTTATTTACTCTTTGCATTTTCTTTATTTATTTATTTATTTTTTTTTATTATTATTTTTAATTAATTTAATGCGCCAGTTTTGCGCGTTTTGCGCGTTTTGCTGTGCATTGCATGCTTTTAGGGGCCGTCTCCATTTTGATTGCGTGCACCGCAATGTAATTAGAAAATTGTTGCACTTTGTTTATATCCAGTTGAAGCGCATTTGCTGACGAAGTCTGCAATTTTCATAGCTTCCAAATTAAGCCATTTGCCATTTAGCCACAGGAGTTTCAAGTGTGCTCAAATCGTTGTGGAGTCAGCCAGAAAGCTGGCAAATTAAAGAGAGAGAGAGAGAGAGAGAGAGAGGCGAGCTTAACGGTAGCAAATCCAGCGGCAATAATCTAAAGGAACTTAATTCCATGAGCGAATCTGTTGAACTGCCACGGGACAAAAGAGAATGGCGAAAGGATCTTAATGCCTGTTCAGCTGGCAGCTGCCTGACAGCGTCCAGATACAAACAAGCAGACCACGACACAGGATGACGACGAGGACGACGACGACGCTGTTGCATGCATGCCATGTGCTCAGGCAGAGCTTGACAGGCATTCAGGCACAAGAGGAGTCGGGCAGACGGGCAAGCAGGAAGATGGGTCGTTTGGCAATGGGTAGGAGGGCCTTGTGGCTAAGTAAGCCCTGCTGGATGTGCACTAATTGTGGCCAACATGTTAAAATGAAATGGATTTTCATTCAACAATTGACTTACACACACACACACTCACACACACAGACATATATGCTGTAGAGGGATTCAAACAAAAGCCTAGCTGGGATTGGTAGTGGACGCCAAGGAGCAAATGAGCTGGGCGTTTCAACTTATGATGGATTATGGTTGCGTTATCGTCTGCTGGTCTTGCAACGAGTATTGTTTGCGTCCCGGTTGCAGTTTGTTCACATTGATACGGCACAGCACTCAGTGTTGGCCATAATACCATGGGACGGTGCATAATAATGCAATTGCCAGCTGTCCAAAGACCATGAGTCTGACTCACAGCTAGAACCATGGTTAAAGCTGGTAGCCGATGTCGGCTGCAGAAGGTGCACCACAACAGCTACGGCTATCAAAACACTCGCATTAACTCATTGCAAATGGCAAACACCTGGCGGGGCACAGGCACAAAACCGAGAACTGCCTGCAGCAGGAAGGCACACACATTCGAAGGGGTATATGTACAGGACTCTTGTATTTTTCGGTGCAGGGGGCAAGTTGTGGCTATGCTGCGGCTGCCACTTGGCGGCAATGACAGCAGGCAACAAGTGAAGTAAGTATCTGGAGGGCAGACCAAGGGCAACTACAACAAAGTCAGACCAAATGTGGCCAGAAAAAGGTGGATGACGTGAGGACCTAAGGGGGAGGACGAGTTAAAGATAAGTCACATCCTGACCACGAAAACAACCATACAAACTCTGTGGGAAATGTTGACATGAGAAACATGAGAGAAATCAAACTGAAAAGAGAATTATGTAGATTACGTTATTGTACATCGGAAACTCTTGTAAGGCGTACACAAGGACACGCTAGGACACAAACGGAAGAACCCAACAGAATAACACAAAACACAGGAGAGTTGGCGCAAAAATGCGCAACAATGTGCAATGAAATCGAACAATTGGCAAGTGGAGATCATCGTGGGTGATTTTTGGTACGCTGACATCCTGTAGCAGACGAGAATACACACACACACACACACATATGTATGTATGTATGTATATACATGTATATTATATGTGGCATGCAGCATGTAGCACTCGAAAATGACAACTTCGTTGACGCTGGCTTCATTGCAATGGACAAGCCATACGAGTAGCTTGGGGCAGCATAAAAAGCAAAGGGAAAAGTAAAGAAAAATAAAACGAATAAACATATAAAAACAGAGCATGAGAGTGGCAGGGGCAGGATGGCAGGATGGCTAGATGGCAGGATGGCAGTGGCAGTGGCTGCTTCAATTGCGGACATGCCACAGCTCACGAGTATGTTTACATGTAAAATCTCTGAGAAATTCTATAGCTGCTAAATGGTGAAAGAGAGGGTCACTGGCGGGTGGTGGGTGGAGGGCAGTTGGTGGAGGCCAACCAACGAATGAATGAACTGGGAAAACACAATTTAGCAGAAACAAATATACAAACAAATCAAAAAAAAAAAAAAAAAAGAAAGAAAAATAGAGAATCAAGGAGAGGAAGTAAAAAGAGAGAATAGAAAACGATGGGAGCACTTTTTATTGAGCAGACATTAAGAAAAAATAACAAAGTCAACAACTACATAGAAAAACAACAACAACGACAAAATGCAACAACAACAACATCCACAATATGAATACTCTGCAGCATAATAGCAACAGCATTGCCACGAGTCAGCGGCAAGGATCCAACGACAACAAAAGAAACCAACAAATCCATGCAAATCGGATTTTGTGATTTGGCTGTTACTGCAACATTTTTACGTTAGATTCTGGGTTTTTTTTTTCTCCTTTTTTTTGTGCATTTCCATTTAGTTTCAGCTGCCCAACCCCTCCGCATGCCGCACCTCAGAATACCCTTTAACTCTATGCTCCATGTCCCACTGCTGTTATTTGCTTTGGCATTCAGCTTTGGCAACAATTGCAGCCAAGCGGCGTCCTCTCTAAGGCACTGCTCGTTAGCGCCGCTGGCTTCCAGATCCTTCTCCTGTTTCTGTTCCTCTTCCTGCTCCTGCTCCTGTTTCAGCTGCTGCTGCTGCTGCTGCTGATGCTCCTGCTGCCTGGTCATTCTCTGGGGTCGCATTAGCTGCACATCAATACACATACTCGTATGCGAGTGTAGACTGTGAGGACCAGGCGCATGTTGTAGGGCGTATTTATAAATGATATTACGTATACGTAACAATGCTCCAATTTTAAAGGCAAACAATAGTTATAAGTCAGCCACATACCAGGCTTATTTGAAGCCAAGGACAACGTCATGAATTGACATAGAATATCTCCTTTGAAATCTGCTTGGTTCATTGTTTTAATTTAACAAATTTAAATAATCATTGAGGACATTCCGAACTTTTGATGTCCTTTGAATGTAAATTTCGATACTAATTAGCAAGAGGACACACACTTTGAGCTTGCTCTGTTAAATGTAATTAACTGGTATAGCTAACTTGTTGCAGATAAATGTAATATTAATCACACAATGCACTACAATCCATGGTTAGGCAATTTAATTAATTAGACCCTGTACTTAAAGATTGCAAACCGCCTATAATTAAATATTTATATACATTGCCAGCAATGTCTCTCATTTGAAATCTGCAATCGCAGTTTGCAGCTGGCAGCAGTTAATTTCAACAGGCACATCCTGCACATACTCCACTTCCCCTTTCTGTGGCATGCATTATGAATTAAAAGTGTTGCTTAGCAACACGGCTGTGGCAGCTTATAAAATGGTATTTTCTCTGCTCACCTTTAAGTGGAGCGGACCCACACGTGCATGGCCTTTGAAGTGCGCCTGGCATGTGGTGCAGGTGGGGCAGTTGGTGTAGGTGGTGAGCTGGCAGCTCGACCACCCAGAGTGCGCTATCCTTTAAAATTCTTTTTGCTATTGTTATGTGATTACACAATCAAGCATTCGCAGCAGTCGGAAATACTTTAAGCCGGTACAACCACTTACAATTTCATAGCTTCACAGGCTTAACATAATTCCAGTAAATTTTCATAAATTATCCAATTGGGAATAAACAAAAAAATGGAGTTAAAGAGTAAAAAACAAGATTGTTTGGAAGGAGAGTATCACTGAGTATATTTCAAGCCTTTCTTTGGCGGTTTAAATCATCAGCCCATATACATATTATCCATATAAGCCATGTTGGAGATCCAATTAACTTGTTGTCGACAGAAGGTTGACAAATGCCGCTGTAACTTTAAGTTAATTTATATAGAAATTGCGCTGAGGCAAAGGCATAGAAATATGAGAACATGAGTGGAAATGGCACTCGAGCCGTACAAATGTTGTGCCCATTTGAAAGGGGGTTTTCATTTCGTGGACTTAATTGCAGCCAGCTGGTTTTATCTTGGGCAGCAACTGAAATTGGAACTTAGATGCATGTATGACCCACTTCCGGCCGCACAAAGGGTCTCAAATTGCAAGGAAGGCGATGACGACGGTGACGATGATGTAAACGTAGATGGAGATGGAGACGGAAATGGAGGCGGAGTAGACATCATAGGCTGCCGTGGCACATAAATAGGCTTAGTGACGACAGCGACAGCGAGGTGTGAACGCTGGTGCGGCGGCTGCTGTTGATGCGACTCACGACTGTCACAGGCTGTGGACGAGGGGAAGCTGTCATGACATTTGCTGCCAGCCGACTCTGACTTCATTATGCAGACGCCTGGGTCTCCACAGTTGGCCTTATTTCACTACTCTTTTACCACTTTCCCTTTCTCTTTCTGTCTTTGCCTCTGTCCCTCTCTCTCTTTGCTTTCTCCCTTTTAAATCTTGGCTTATTTTTAGCATAATAAATTTCATATGCAAATATTTATGGAGTGGTCTCGCTCTATTTGTGTGTGCGTGCGTGTGTGTGTGTGTGTGTGTGTGTGTGTGTATTGCAGCGTGCGCACATTTCAACTGCAACTTACACACACATGCTTAATAAACACAAGCTGTTGAGTGGCGCTCGTGTTGCCATAATGCATTTGAAGCTGCAAAGGACTTTATGAAACACACACACACCACCTTTCTGTATGTGTGTGTGTGAGTGTCTCTGTGTGTGTGTGCTTGTACTATTTGGGCTGCGCAACGGGACAACAAGTAGCTCATCACGTAAATGCAGTACAAACTGCAGCTAACAACAACACGACCTGAGGCAACAGTCCGTCCTGGCCAAAAGCCCCAAAAACAATGCCCGGAAATGAGGTGAACACACGCACACACAGACACACACAGACACACACTTGCATGCACAGAACAACATGGCGTCGGCATGTTTCTGCCATTCTATGCTGTGGCTCACATTCGCTTTCATTCGCGTTGCGTCACGTAGCGGGAGCCAGAGTGCAGCATTTGGTGTTCGAGTTCAGTTTGAGGCTGTTGTCGCTTTCGGGTCGCCTATTATTGCCGTAATTTTATGCCATTTGCACCTTGTTCCTTGCACTTCCCCCCCACAAACCCTGCATCAGGCGGTGAACATGTCTAAAGCGGCACCAAAATTAGCCTGGAAATAATATTATGCCTACAAATTTTTGTTATCGCCATTCGTACAAATTGTGGTAGAGTTTTATATATTTCATTTTATTTGGATGTTTGCAACTTGTTCGTCTCAACTCCGAGAAATGGGGCTTAAATTTTCAATTTGCCAGACTGCTCAGCATGTATTTGGTTTTTGGCAGGTGTGTGCGAGTGCGAGTGTGTGTGTGTGTGAGAATGTTATGCAAATATTTCAGTTTCCTGTAGTCTCGTCTGTCATTGTAAGCGAATTGCTCAACTGTAGAGTGCCCCTACTATACCCAATATATATATATATATATATATATATATATATGTGGGTATATATTTAAATAACCGTTATACTTACCTGTCAAATTTTTCATTTAAAGTTTTGGCATTGCATTGTTGTGCCACACTCTGATTGTCCCCTTACCGATATATTTCCCTCCAGTTTCCCCTTCCGCACTGAGGCCCGTCCCATGCATCATGACGTACAATTCTTCGGCATGCAAAGTTTTCCATTTTCATTTCCATATCGCTTGGTTTATCCCTGCTGCGCGCGTTCCCTCTACCCCACTCTCTGCCTCTCTTAAATGTCTACACGGCCACAGAGCAACATAAAAAAGGTGAGGCAGCTACGAGTACAGAGATGTCTACGATGTTCGGAGGTTGCGAAAGTAAGTGGAAGTGGGTTCCCAACTGTTCCACAGATCGCTGTCATCTTGCCACTTTTTCAGGCATATACTCATACATATTTAGACATGATGCAACTGCAGGCTTATTGCAGATTGAAATAAATAACTTGAATATTAGATTAAATTTAAATGCAATCTCTTGTCTCGTATAAACTCGAGTTTTACACCCAATATATAGAAATAAGGCGAATTTTGTGCTTAAACAGAAATACGAATGGAATTAAAAGACATTTAATTACATTTATATGTTAATATAGACTTTATTTATTTGTAGTTGTTTGAAAAATGTTTACAAAATAATCAAATATACATATACATACACATACGAGTACGCATCTAGTCACATATACATATACATCGAATGCAGAAAAATGTTCATTTGTGGGTTATCATCATCATAATCAACTGTTGATGTCGGAAAGTAGACTTGTACACAGATTTCGTTTGGTTTGGTTTATTATTGCATTAACTAAATACAATTAAGTTTAAATGCATTTAACTAAATTATATAAATTACACATATAAACGCACATATACATATATTTTTATATATACTAGAACATCTTTTTTATATTATAAGTTGTATTTACCTATCAACTGATACATCCAAGCATCGGAAACGGTCAGTGGGGGTATTTCTTATTGGGAAGAGTGAAAACGTGGGGGGGGGGTGGAATTGAGGAATGTGAAACATAATCGCAATTATCATTTGAAATAGAGAAAAAATGTCTTGCAGACTTGTATCGGTTTATTAATTAAATTTCAATATTCTCTTACTTCATATGTCAATTTCATTCCTCATTTTTGTTTCCTCTGTTGCAAGTATATATGTATTTATATATATATATATATATATGTATGTATGTACGACTAAGGAGTATATATACACATATATATTTGTTACGCACTGTATATTAATATATTTATAAGTACGTTTGCCTTGCTGTTTATTCATTTGGCCATGAGATTTGAGTAAACATGCAATATTATACTTTTCGATACTTTTCATTAATTTTTCGACTTTTTTATTGGCAGCCTTTTGGGCATACAAATGACTTTTTGTTTTTGTTTTTTTTTTTTTTATAATTAATTCTTTTAAAAGCGGTTTGAGTAAATTGTTTATTTTATCTTTCATTTTTTGTTTACTTCTTTTAAATCAATTTACGTGTTTTCACATATTTTTTTTTTATGTTTATAATTTAATATAGGGTATTTTATATTTTATGATTTACTTATGCATTGGACTAAAGTGAATATTTTACCTTGCTTTAAATTTGCTAAAACTGATAATACATAGTGTGCGGCCAAGGTGCCAGCTTTCATTACCCAAATGCAAAAATTGTGCTTCTGCCTTATAAAGCAACATTATGTGTAGATTCTTGTCTTAAAAGTACATTTAAGTAGTTCGAGTAACAGGGTGCAAATTATTTACAAAAGAAATACTGGAATATTGGAAGAAAAACCACCTTGACCGCAACACACTGATCGATATTGAAGCTAAATGCACTTAATTAATTAATACAATTTGCTAAATGTATCCATTTCTTGGCCTTTTAAGCTGCTTTCCCATTTCCAAATCGTGGTATTTACACTTATTCTCTAATTGTAATACAAAGCTTTAAACTATGTCGTCATGTGTAAATATGTGTGTGTTTGTGGAAGTGTATTTGTGTAATTTACATATAGAAATCAAAGTATATCAATTTACTTTACTCATCTACATGCAGACATCAAAATAGCAAAAAGCTAGAAAAACTGCCACTTGCAAGTTGCGTTTAGCATGTTCTAATTGAAATTCAAACTGAAATAATTTCAGTTGCAATTTCATTTTAAATTATGGAAACGAATGTGAGTTCACTTGCAATACAGCTTTTGTATAATTATGAATAATTGGCTATGCTCTGGAATGTTAATTGAATTAACATATACACGTACAAGATGCACGAATCAATTTACTTGCTCACACACACACACACTAAAGCATCGCTATTTACTATTTGACTAACACATTATTCAGTTACAAACTATGTGTGGGAGTGTATATTTATTTGAAGTGCATCGTCATCGTATTCTATGGTTTCATCGGCTGCATTTGTCGGTGCAATTGATGCCCGCTCCTAAAAGTATGCAATAAAATCTATTTACACTTAAATTGAATTTTGAGTTTCGAGTGTTGAGTGCTGAATTGTTGAAATGTTTTATGTTTATGCATGGGTAGTACATGTATATGTGTAATTATGTTCTCATATGTCGCGTCTTATGCTATTACATTGATTGTATCGTAAGTATATGGTTCCATTTATTTTACTTGCCTTAATATTTAGATTTTTTTTGTTTCTGTTTCGATAAAGTTTTGCATTTGGAATGATTCATGGAAATGGAAATTTGAGAGCTTGAGAGAAATTGAGGGTGTTACACCTGGTTTGCACATATGTACATACTCGTATGTAGCATGTCTTAAGCTAGTTATAACTCAATGGTCAACATTTGTTGACTATTCAAATCAAAACCATCCATTAAAATGCTATTGGCGGTGAAATTCGTTACTTAAATCAAATTAAACTAAGTGTAGATTGTAGATCTAAGCCAGGATTAGTCGCAGCATTAGCGTAGCTCCGCTTAATGTGAGGAGGCTCAGTTTCTGTCGATTAACCGCACCGCTGCCATAGTAGGTTACACTCAGATCTCGCATCTCGTTATCTAAAATGAATTACCAATAGATAAATAATAACAACATAATTTTTTATTGAATTGTCGATACACGACATAAAATTGTTTGTAAGCCATTCA
The DNA here is from genome assembly GCA_018901825.1 of Drosophila funebris. Classification (NCBI taxonomy): domain Eukaryota; kingdom Metazoa; phylum Arthropoda; class Insecta; order Diptera; family Drosophilidae; genus Drosophila; species Drosophila funebris. Next base: position 8,374,841 of record JAEIFK010000678.1, on the reverse strand, counting down.
AATATATTTGTAGAATGAGCAAATTTAATGATTGAATGACACACATTCGCAATGGATTCGACGTATTTATCTCTGTTTCACAGTCAAAAAATAGATTCTTTGTTCATGCAATTTGAAACGTTTTAAATGTGTTCGATGTGTTATACTTGTATATAAATTGAAATATTTATGTTATTCATTTAAAGAGCAGCTTTTTTTTATCCATTTGCTTCTTTTATTCTCTCTCTAAAGTTTTTCAAATTGAACAGAAAGAGTGTTTTCCCACAAAATGCTTGGTAAACTGCAATAAAATACAATATTGCACACATACATTCACGATGTTCGCTGTGTGTATATTTGCCATTTGTAGGAATTTTATTTATTTATTTTTAGAAGCTGTAGGCAAATATCGGGTCTTTATTCAATGTATTTGAAAGTGTAAAAAACAAAAACATGCGGATATAAACATGCAAATGAACAGAGAGATAGATAGATATATAGATATATATACATATATATAGAGAGAGAGAGATTCATAGGTAAAAAAATCATATGACAGTTACATGAATCTGAAGCAAAGAGATAAATAGAGAGAGAGAGAGAGAGAGAAACAGAGTTAGAGTGGACGAAGACTAACCTGACTGACCGTGATTTAACAATGTTGACAGATCGACAAGTACATCTGCAATTAATACGTGGATCAGTCATTGAAAATAAAATGAAATTAAACGATAGTTGCGATAGCGATAGTAATAGCGATAGTGATAAGTGCTTGGGGGCTTAAACAAATGGCTAATGGCTAATGGCAAATTGTGTGTTGATAAGCAATAATTTTATGGACATCCGCAGTGCGAATGCAAATTGACATTTCAATCAAATCCATGGCCGCAAATACATAAATCATTAGCGCTTTAATTGCAATGCACAATCGGGAAAAGTTTACTTTGCCCGCTCAAGCGGAGACGAATGACTGAAAGGACAGCCGGACAGTCAGATGTACAAGCGAGGTCGCATCCTGGCGAGCAGCTCATTTTGTGTAAGCCGCCAATTAAAATGGAAAACGTGCGACATCTGTCAATAATGACAAATGAACATGTTGCCATTAAAGCCAGGTATAAGAGAGTAGCCATCCATCGATATCGAAATCGTTGGCAACGACACCTGCTCACTTTTGGCCAGCATTCAATGGTAATTGCAATTGCAATCGTTGCAACATTGGCGGCAAAGTAGAGCGTAAGCAATATGAATGCCATATAGCCAAGGCAACGAGGTCCTGCTGTTAGTGCTGCTGCCGTCTGAGTGGCTCTCTTGCAATATATGTATATATTGCAGAACTTTTGCTGTGGCTATGCGTTGTACCCAGGGTCCTCGAAACTTATTCATATTTGATAAGCGTCTGCCAGCCTGCCAGTTGCCTGTCGAACAAACTGTTCGACATTATCTAAAACATAATCAGCAAATCTCATGAAGAGCTTGCTAGAATTCATTCAATGTTTCTGCAGCTGTCAAACGCAATGGCAAAGGCAGCATCCGAGCATTGGACAGGCAAACAAGTCGGGAGCTCAGCAAAAGGCATTGACATGCTTCATGTGTTCTCATTTGTTGCGTTCACGTTGAAGTCATTGCTGACACTTTTAATAGACAGAAAACATCTGACACAGGACACTGGACCTGAAGCATCCGATCTTGTTTGACGTTGCACGTTAAATGGTGTGTGGTGTGTGGTGAATGGTGTATGGTGTTTGGTGTATGGTATACGGTGGATGTGGTATTGCAAGCTCCTGCACATGCAGACAGAAGAGCTAATCTATTGAGGCATCTGTGTTGCCAACGCCTCAAAACATGACACGTTCAATTTAGAACTCATGCTACGCACACACACTACAAGTCTTCACTACGACACGCCCCTTCTCTTGTTTAGGATTGAATTCATTTGCCCGTTTAGTAGGAGCCACACAAAGCGACTTACGAAAAATGGTAACGCATTGCATTACCATATAAATTCACATACTGTCAACATAAAATACAAGCAAATTGTCAATTGCGGCGCCAGCGAAATGCCAAACAATTTTATAATGAAAACAGACACAACCAAAGTGCACACCACGACGACGACGACGACGACCGGTCGTCCTATGCTGCCAGTGTGGCTAATGTTGCCGCTGTCGCTGTCGCTGCCATTGCCCATTGCCCATCGACTGTCATTGCGTCTTTTATTGCCTGCGGTTTGGTGGCACAAAACCATAACGTCACTTGTGATTTCGTGTTCAACGTTTTGTGCAGCCAAACAATCGTCAACCATCCTCGATGTCGGCCAAAATCGTTGCCCAACTTACCGCAGTGTCCACCTTTCAGCACCTGCCCGTGCTTGGTTCAGTTCTATTCTAAACTGAAAAGAGGTTTTATGCTCAAACTGTTCCCAGCACCGGACGAACGCACTATTCTCGTAATAGCATTGCGGTGTGGCAACAAATACCCACGCACACACACACACACACGCACACTTACTCAGTTGCAAATACGTGTGTTGATAGGTGCATCAGCAAATCCGATTTTTAAGCGAAACATTTCTGATGCAATTTTTTATCGTTGTTGTTGTTGCTGTTGTTTTCGTTGAGCGCATTTGCAATTGCAATAGGTAAAAGCAACAGTAACAATCAGCTTACTATATTCGTACCTACTCGACTGAACAGGATAGGATTGGACAGGACTAGACAGGACAGGGCAGGACAGGACACACAGTAGACGTGAGCTATTGCCAACTGCCGGGTAAATCAGTCAGCATAAAAAAATGCTGCACCTGGGGAAATTAGGCTGTGGAAAATGGAATGTATCGATTAGCGAAAATGCAATTCAATAAATTTTCTACAATTTAATTAATAGTTGTATTTTGAAAGCTATTGCGAAACAATAGAGTTTCCCAATATATAATAAGAACTTGGAATAAACTAAGATAGGAAATTCAAACCCAATTTAAGAAGTATGAAATATTATAACTATTTTCAAATGAACAACAAAATGTTACATATGTATCTCGCATAGTATTTCTCGCAGTGTAAGGCAGTAGGGCAGTGCTGTGAGCCGCTATAAAGCCACGGTCGTCGAATAGTTGGCAATGCTTGTGGTGTAGTTGTTGCACGGATTTGGCGCGTTTTTGGCGTTGCTAAATGCGGATTTTCGCTAACATAGTTGCAGGTTGTTGCAACTAGTTGCTGCCACAATTGTTACAATCATTTTTTGTGTGCCTGCCAGCAGCAAATGCAAATACAAATACAAAGTGTAGTTAACTTAGGGTCAAACGTAACTAACGACAACGTTGGCCACTTAAAGTTTGGCTTTAAACTTGGCCAACAGTGCGACACGCACACACACACATACATATAGCCGAGTACATATAATTGTGTTGGTGCAAGTGTAGTACTCATAATAAAGCAGTTGCTTCTTTTGTATATACGCAGCACTTGAGGCAAACTTCAGCAACAGCCAAACAACATTGCGTCCCACCGCGATCTTCCGCATTTCTTGCTCCCTCTGCCTGCTCAGTACCCCGCCAGTCCATACGCACATTGTGGGACCAGCACTTTACATAAACATAACATTCACGTTGAGAATTCACATTAAATATTTTGCAACAGCGCGTGTTGCAACACATACACACGTATATAACTATATATTATATAGTTTTTATTATATATATATATATTTTTTTCTCTACTTTGCCATGTGCTTATTACGCTGCAACTACAACTACAACAAACTTGCGCACACTATAAGTACACGCTTCTGTGTGTATGTGTGTATGACTGTGTGTGAGTGTGTGTGAGTGTGTGTGCCTTGGTAAACTTTGCAACTTGCAGGCAAGCAAAAAGCGATGTTGCTGCAGTTGTTTGGGGCCTTTGGTAAAGCATTCCCAGCGGCAACACAAAAGCTTCAAATGCATACAGGGACGCAGCAAAATGAGGTCGGGGCAGGGGTGGCAGTGGCAGGGACAGCTGGCTGGAGTAAAAGAGATAGAGATACGATGGACAAGTAAATTGAAAGTTTGAGCTGCTCTGAGCAGACGAAAGACGGCAAACAGCAGTCGCGACGACGCGTCGTCCAACTCCTCCTTCAGTAGTAAGAGTCCACTTTGTCATCCTTTGAATGTGTCGCGTTGTTGTTGTTATTGCTGTTGTTAGTGTTGTTATTCTTCTACTTTTTGTTGTTGCTGTGGCTGTTGTTGTTGTTGTTGTTGTTGTTGTGAATGCTATTGCTATTGCTATTGCTGACTGGTCCTCAGTTGGCAGTTTCAGCAAGTTTTACGCAAGTTTCAACGAGTCTCTCATTTTCTGATATTTCTTCTAGCCTTCTTTACTAGCAGCTTGTCCGCCCCTCACGCTCTTCTCCCCCCTGCTTTTCTCCTTTACCACCCCCTAATATAACTGCAGACCGCCTGTCCACACACATAACACTCGTTGCCTTACTTTATGTTGTAATTTTATTTAACTTCGCTTCTTCTTTTTCCTTTTTGTATTTTTTTTTTTTTTTTTTTATTTTTTTTTGTGCTTTATGTCGAGTATTTTTTCGCGTGCACAAAATGCATTATTTTTTATGTCTCCATGTCCCGTTAGTAATGTTGTCCGTGCACTGCCCTCTGGCCCCACATCTAAGTCTCAAATATTACACTAAGGTTAAGCTAAGCGTGTGTATTTGGCGTTAGCTACACATATGCACATATACATACATACTTATACATATATATATATATATATATTTGTGGGTGCCTGTGTGTAAATGCTATGTGTGAATAGTTGCATACCTCAGACGACTATCTCTGTCTCTCTGCTATTCTTCTGTCTGCCTCTCTCACACATTACGCATCGCAATGATGACAGCAAAACGTAACAACAACAACAACAACAGCAACAACTCTGGTCATAAAACTAGCGCACTGCGAGTACATTAAAAAAGTTCCATAAAAATTAAATGCCCTTTAAGGACGATCTAAATGCTGACAACGTATCCAGTGGCAATTCGAAGTGGAAGTCGATACACCCTATGGGGATCTATGAGTATTATTTATACAAAATTGTGCACCTTGTTGTAGTAAGAATGAGTCAATAAACTATCAGGATATGTTGGCAATAAAATGGGTTAATAACATGTTTAAAATACAAATCAAATGCACTAGTAAAACTTTGCATACCTCAAATTAGGATTTGTTTTGTAGAAATGTATTTTAATTATTGTTTTTGATACATTTAAGACAGGATATAAATATTTAATTGTTTATCCCTTAATTAATAACAACTAAAACTATGCTTAATTTAATCAAATATTTCAATTGTATTTGTATTGTTATTCTCAAAATATTCATACAAATTATTCGTTTTTATGTAGTTACTTGTTGCTTTCAATTGGCTTCTTTCAAAATGCTTACTTGGCAAACCGTAATTTTATTTTAGCTTTTCTGCAAAAGCAATTCTACAAAAGTCTACTTAACAATACACACCATACACACCATATACACCATACACATATGCAATGTACTCAAGGACACATATGTGAGCTTTTGTTGTCTGCAACGACATTCAATTGGAGTTTTCTTTTAGTGGCACGACCTGCAAACTTGCCACTGACAGGGGCACGAGCAGAAGCTACTGTTGTCCAACGTGGTCTACTTGCGGTGCACGTCGTCTAGGTAAATGAACTGCTAATATGTGTATGGTTATGTATGTGTGTTGGTGTGTGTGTGTTGGTGTGTGTGTGTGTGTGTGTGTTGGTGTGCGTTCAGGTGCTTTCTACAGTCTGGTCGAGTGTGCTTGTTGTCCTTTAGTGTTACTGTTAGTGTTGTTGCTGTCGAGTATTGCAATGGCTGGCATTATTGTTGACATTGTGGCTATAACCGCTGTTATTGCTATTGTTGTTGCTGTAGTTGTTGCTGTAGTTATGACACTCTAGGCTCATTAGTTGCCGCTTGGCACGATTGCCAACCCAGGCAGCATTGCTGCCGTTGCTGTTGATGTTGCTGTTGCCATTGCTATTGCTGTTGCCGTTGCTGTTGTCGTTGCTGCTGCCGTTGCTGCTGCCGTTGCTGAATTGCATACCATGTCGCTAATTGCGTAAATTGTTTACGTTTCGAAAATATAATGAAGTAATTTCCATTAGCACAATGCACGGCAATGACTTGCCACGAAACGCGCCGCAATTGCTGCCACATAGACAGGCCACTGCTGCTGCTTATGCTGCTCTTATATAGTTATGACTGAGAACAGGAGCCACGTCCTGGGCGCCTTACAATAGCCCTTAATGAAGTTGTGTGTAGAGAGAAATTGTGTGTTCACCTGTCAAAGGCAAAACGTCTTTCAAATGTGACATCGATACTACAGCTGCCTTCCTTTTGTGGCATGCACGTTTTACTTGATTTAATTTTACTGTATCGCTTTGACCTGCCTCTCTGCCTGTCTGCCTGTCTGTCTGCCTGTCTGTCTGTCTGCATGTCTTCGCTTCTGTATGTGTGTGTGCGTGTTTATTGCGCATTTCTCTTGACTCGTATGCATATTTATTCGTTTGTTTGCCAACCGACGGCATTGAACGGCGCTGCGTTTGCATTTGCATGCATTTCGCGCAACGGTCTAAAGATGTAGCTGGCCAAAAGGGAGATGACGATGGCAACGAAGCCAACGCTAGCGCTGACGATGGCACTGGCAAATATGCGTCATTTGCATGGGAAAACGGTTTTCCGCGCGCTCTCGCACCCTCCACATTTTATATGGCGGCACAACGAGGTTCCTCCTGCATGGTTGCATGGTTGCATGGCTGCCAATGCGGCATTCATTCAGTATGCAATGCAACAATAGTTTTGCATATAAATGGTTTTCGTTTGCGCATTTAAATGCAATCCACCTGCCTTCTACCTGCTACCTGCCACCAGGCACCTGCCACCAAACTGGCAAATGCAAAAACCCAATCGACGCCCCGCATCTTTGTTTATTTATAACCGCAATGACGACTTTCAAGAATTGTGCGAGTCTCTCTCTCTGTATGTGTGCAATTAGTGCTTGCTTGTGCTTATGTGTGCGCGGCTGTGTGTGTGTGTGTGAGTGTGTGTGTGTATGCGTGGGTGTGCTTATTTGATTTTTCAACCTCATTATGCAAAGTCAATCTTTCAACGCGACGACAGAGACAGCGTTGCAATTAGTAGACCAATTGTAGCAAATTGAGTTGATCGGACTACAGTGCGTATACTTGTTGTGCATAAAACGTAATCAGGCGAATGTTGAATAGCGTTAAGTATATTTATACATGATAAATAATATCACTTATGTTTTTTTTTGAAATTAAGTTTTTACAATTTGCAGTACTCGTGTTGCACTTATATTCAATGTTGGCCATAAAGCGATTATTTTTGAGCTGCTGCTACCATTGTGAATTTTCTGGATAACGAATGCCAGAAAAATCTGGATTTAATGCAAAATTATTATGCCAGCAGCCACAAATAAATAAAATAAAGCATAAAAAGAAGAACTCGGAAAGGCTACAATCGAGCACACGCAACAGTATGTTACCCTGTACCAGCATCTATAGAAAAGTATTATGATAATAAGTAACACAAAATTGAAGAATACTTCGTATGCATACGTATTATATACGCATATACAAGGGGAAGGTTTCCAATACTTAAGATAGTATAAAGCTTTCTCGGGATCGACGAGTTGCTACAGTCAGATTAGCTTGTACTTATGCAAAAAATATATATATTCTCTGGTACTTTGAAAGCAAAACCAAAACATTTGAACTATAACTTTTCATTAACATTCAGAATTAATGATTTGATTAACGATGTTGCTTGTACTGTTGCAAGCAGCCTATCAAGTTGACGATACCCTATGGGAAGTGTATAAAACAGAGGCTTTTAATACAGAAAATAAGAAAAAGTTGTATAAGCGCCAGACGCATGCATAAGCATGACTATGTGAGCTGTTTCTGCATTGATGAGTGTGCGATTGTGCGAGTGTGTGTGTGTGTGTGTGTGCGTGTGTGTGTGTTTGTGTTTGTTTGTGTATGTGTGAGCAGCTTACGCCTTTTATACCCACACAGATACTACATAAATCCATAGGTAACATACATGCGCCGGGCTTAACGTTTGATATTGCACAGTACTCTTATTTACGAATACATATATATATTTATATATATATATATATATAACGATTTATGAAGAGCCTGAGTCTTTATAAATCGTTGTTGATTATCGGGACAAGGACTCACCATTTGATGATGTTGAGAAGAAGAAACTGTTGGTCAAATCGCTCCAGCCATAGCGGTTGCTGTGAATGACAGAGAGTGAGAGTGAGAGTGAGAGAGAGAGAGAGTGAGAAACATTAAGCCAACATTAATTATGCAGTTGCAACTAATTGTGCGGCAATAATATGCAAATATGTTGAAAGCTAATGAGCCAAGCTAACCAAATGTTGTGGTTCGCTGTCAAGTTCTGTATGGATGATATCTAGTGTATGCTTGGGTTAAGTTGTGTTGAATTGAAGGGCACTCACCGAGATTGCACTGTAGCCTCGTACTGCTGATCGGGATCAAGTCCGCGTACCATATAGCTCATGCCTTGCGTGTAATGATGCGAGAGGGGGAATGCGGGGAGGACAACATCACGCCAATCGTTGTGGCCCCAGCGCATCAGATTGCCATAGCCGCCATAGTTGGCCAAGTTGTTGCCAATGCGATGATTGTGGGTGGCCGTGCCGTACATCTGCGAGGACGACGATGATGATGATGACGACGAGGATTGCGAGTCAATGGCATTGTCAACGACCTCATGTCCTTGTGGCAGCTTGCGGAAGGACAACTTGTACTCCTCGATGGGTGTATGCGAGTCCACTGCCCAAGAGATGTTGTATCTACACGAATTGCAGCAAAGCATTGCGTTGGAGTGGGAAATATAGAGATAGAAATAGAGAAAGTCCCTTGAGTATGTGGCAAAGTTTGCGTGCAACAGTTGGCGCCAGATTTATTTTAAGGCGAACTCAATCAATATGTAATTGTTAAATTTCATATAAAGTCCTGTGCGCTGCAGTTACACAGTCAACCAACAAGCTGACACGCAAGCAATGCGAACGATAAAAACAACAACAACAACGAGAACAACAACAACGAGAACAACAACAACAACGAGAACAATCATCATGACTACAACAACAACATAATCAATGCTGACGTTGCTGGTACGACAATGGTCGGGTTAAGATACCATATTTGAAGCTCAGTCCGTGCGTTGTTGTTCATATTGATGATGTTGCTGCTGCTGTTGTTGCTCTTGTATGTTGTCGTTGCTGCTCCGTACTTGCTTTTGTTATTGACCCTTTGTTTGCCCTTCGCAATTCAGAACGTCATATAATGCGTTCGTTCATTCAACCAAAAGACTAACCGACTGCCACGCCCACGGAGCTGGCTCAATCGAGAAAATGCATTCTCGGGCCAATGGTCCAGCTGTGGCTTAAAGGTGAATGAGTTCCATTGACTTTAAGATGCCAACGAGATTTCTCGACGCTGGGACACCAAAGCTTATTAACAATCGCATTAATATTAACAACAAAGTCAGATTTGGTAGTATTTATAGCGCTACTCAAGGGGAGAAACTATGCAAGTAAACAACTAATTAGATGGAAGCGGTTGCTCCAGTTGTCCTTGTTGTCCTTGCCTTCAAAGGCGCTAGTTCATTGCTTTGCGATAAACTCAGCACACAATTTGAATGCTAATCAGTTTGGTTGGAGCGAGGGATAAAATGTGTGAGGGGTGCGTCGTTCAAGTCATAAACAAGCCAACTTATAGAACTTGGGGGAAGGAATGGAAGGAAGTACACAACGATATAACATTGTTTGTATATAATGTATTTGAATTCCTATATATATTCTCGTTTGTTTCGGCATTTCTTCCATTAATTTCTATGTTTTTTACATGCTTATTGAGCCATATGAACTAATAACCTAAAGTCCTGTGCCCCAATAAAAACATAAAACGCCAATCAGAAAACTTTTCGCATATTCTCGTGCCCGTGCTGCTGCTCGTGGCATCAAAGTAAAGTAAGCAATAAAAATGATTATGAACAATTGAAGAGCTGGCGACTGGCGCCAGTCGATTGCTGTAGCTCGATGGGGACCAATTGCTAGCTTAATTGCCGGCAGCAGTTTCCGGCAAAATCACAAAATGAAATCAGCGTGCTGCGTTGACATCGCCCTTTGCCTCCATTCTCCTTTCTCCTTTCCCTTTTTTCGCAATCCAAGTGACATTGCCATTGCCATTTCAATTGGGTTTCCCAATATCAGAGAGTTAGTAATATTTGTTTGGTAAACTTTGTTATACAGTGCGTATGCGCATTGAGGCTCTCCCCCAAAATGGAATTATTTGGTAAAATGACATTTGGAATTTCATATGCGTGCTATTTGATGTTCTCTTGACTATTTCAAGCATTTTCAATTTTCCACATTTTCCAATGCCAATTTGTAATTTTATTTTCATTTTTGCCTATTTTTTTATTTTTTATTTTTATTTTTTAATCTAGTTTATTGAACTTAATTCAAGTTGAATTATTGAAAGGTGTCAATGCCACTCACTGGCAATTTATCGGGTCTATAGCTATCCCAATGCTCGTCTGCCATGTCTGTCTCTTTGTCCATATGACTCACTGTCGTTTGCTTCGACTCTTCTGTGTTGCTGTGTGTGTGTGCAAGTGTTTGTGTGTGTGTGTGTGTGTGTGTGTGTGTGTGTGTGTGTGTGTGCTTGACAGTGAGATGTGAGCTTGTTTGTCGGTTGGCTGCTTGTTCTCTCAGCCATGTATGTCCGTCTGTTTGTGTATGTGAGTGTGCGTCTGATGACAGCTAATCCAATTAAAAGTTTTATTTGTTACGTATGCGACTAGTTGTCCCAATGTCCCATTGTCCCATTGTACCATTGTCCGTTTGTCATTCAATGGAATTAATCTAATAAAGCCGCTCTCTATCTGCCGTATTGTCGAAAAACTGACAGTTGTTATTTCAGGTTCAGTTTTTGAATTTTATGCCCCGTTACGTATACGTAACGTGCTATTTCGTATAGTCAGCAAGGGGCAAAATCTCAGCACGGTTTTGTGCTAATTAGACGCCCCAAAAGCGAGGCCAACTCAATTGAACAGAAGTAAAATCAACTTAACTGAGGTCAAGCACTCTACAAATTGTCTAACATGGCCATCAGAGTGTGGCACGTGGGCACGTGGGCACGTGTCTGGTCTTGGGTCTGGCTGCCACTGCCACTGCTACTGCCACTTGATATGGCTGCCAATTGAGCAGCGAGTGGAACGTGAAGAGCTGACTGAGTGAGTGAGTGTGATGGGGGAGTCCGCTTACCTGTCCTTATATTGACTGATTGCTGGTGAATTAAAAACGGCAACATTCGGTTTTCCGCTGAGCTGTAAAGTTTTGCGTGACTTGCCAAGTTGATTCTCAGCCACGCAGGAGTAGTTGCCAAAGTCTTGCGGATGCACTTTGCGTATAATCAGTGTGTGACGTGAGCCGCGATTCTCCATGATGTGGCGCTCGGTGGTGTCCAATTGCATGGTATCTTTGAACCAAATTACCTGTAAATAATTGAAAACTTGGTCAATCGAAGCGAACACGAACCACGAAAACTGCCAACTTCAAACTGCCAACCTCAAACTCATTTAGTGTTAGCCTGGCTGAGTAACTGTAAATTGGCGTGTCTCCCTATGGTGTGTGTGTGTGTGTGTGGGGTGTGTATGTGGAGTGTGAGAAATGAGAAACTTGTTCGAAGTGATTTACGGCAAATACTATTAGATAGATCGCATTGCATGCGCTTGGGTTTAACTTTAATATTGATTCTCTACGCGTTTAAATTAAACAAAACCTCTTAGTTACTGAGTTTCACCTTCATTTACCACATTCTTAATTCGGCTGAATATTTTGACAACTTCAACGATATTTCAACAGCTTGTTTCGTATGTCAAGTGTGCTCATATCCTCTGCAAACAAAGTCCACAACCCAGATCCCAGATCCCGGAGCCCAGGACTAACTAGTATTGTGGTGTTAGCCTGTCAGCCATGTGCGTGTTCGGCCAACAAGTCGTGCTTTAGGCCCTACAAAATATTTTACCTACTCAGCTGCTTGCTGGTTGCACGTTGCCAGTTGCCAGTTGTTCGTTGTCTGGTTGTCTGGTTGCCTGTGTATGTGCGATTTTATGGCGGCTTTGACAGGATTCAAACAGGCAGGCAGCCGTTGGGGAAATACAGCGTCAGGATACAACGCACGAATTAACACAGAAAAACGGGTAGCAGCAGGTGCTCCACGCATGACTCACATAACATACAACCAAAAAAAGATAGCAGCAACTTAAGCAAGAAAAGAAAAAACAATGCCCAAATAGAACAAATGCATATTTACATACATATATATATATATATATATATATATAACTAAGGGTAAAGTAAATATAGAATGTACGAGTTCAATGAATATGAACTCTATTGAGTTTGATTAAGGCAAGGGAAATTGAAAACATTTTGAAGAAACAGCTCGCTTTATTATTGTTCTAACTGAGCAGATGGCAACTGGGCTGAATATAGACTAGTTTTGATATGCCCAGAATGATACGATGGCAAGAATTTATCGTGGTGCTGCCTTGACCGCTGTTCTGTCTCTTATTCCATTAAAATCGCTGTCAACAGGGCACACATGTGTTGTCATATATATCAAGCATACACATTCGCACATATCCATATACATACTTATATAGATATGGCTGGGATACGTGTGCAGTTAGAGTTTTGCTGTTATGACATAAATGCTTGTTATTATTTGTGCAAAATGTTGATGTTTGCTTTTAGCCTGCCTTTTGTTAGGCCTCAATGTAGCTGTTGCTGTTGCTGTTGCTGTTGCTGTTGTTGATTTTACGCTTTTCCCTTATTTAAGCTACGCTCATCAGCATGGCCAACATCATCAGCAGCAACAGCAGCAGCAACAACAGTAACAACAACAACGGCATCAGCATCAGGATCTGTATCCCAGGCTCGTCGCTCGGCCGTGCGTAACGAGGCGTAAGTGTTGACATGGCAGAAAAATGCCCAAAAATTATTGTATTTCATATTTTTATCTGTATCGTGGGTGTGCGTGTGTGTGAATTGTTGTATTTGCCGCAAAGTCTGCTAAGCGCATTAATTACTTTGGTTTATTAAATGTGCTCATTGATTGCCGTCAAGTAAATGGTGGCGGCCTTAGACAGGCGATTGATTGGCCGAACACTGCACACTTAATCAATATCAACATCAACATCAACATCAACATCAGCGCAAATGTTGCGTCAATAAATCTTTTGCACTTGCGCTACATTTTGAAGAGTGCGCCAAGGCAGCAAGAACTTGAACAACTTTGCAGTCAAGTGAAGGAGGCAACAACCAAAAGAAAATGTAAGAAGTAAGGAAAAAAAAATTAGCATTGATGAGCAGCAAAGCGAAAAATGCCAATCAACACTAATCAGCTACAAAAAGAAGAACGAAATTTGCGTGAATTTCTACTTATTCCTTCTTTTGGCTTCCCACTTCTTCGTTTTGTCTAACACTCAATGATGCAATCCCCACTTGGCTGGCATGGCGGAAATTGTTAACGGAAACGTGTTGTTAGGTGTGTGGCTGGAGGCAGGCAGCAGGCAGCAGCGACGTAGCTGCGTGTCGTAAGCTGCTTTTGTTCAAAGTAACCAGACATCGTAGCCAACCTGTCGCCTTCCACGCTGGGACAAAAAGCAAATAATTACGCATACGCAGCGTAGTCCTACAGCACGCACAGTGCGAAGAGTTTCGAGTTGCGTGTCTGCATGTGTGAGTGATGCTAGTGTCGCCCTTAATGGCCAGCAATTGACTTAAGTTGCTGGCAGGTGGTTGATGAGCCTGTTTTGCCCCCCTCCACTCATTTCCCACTGGAAAACTCTTATAGAAATTAAACAATAAATAATTTGTCGTAATTATATGTCCGTCAGCAGTTTACAATTGAACAGCAATCATCCAAACTGTCTGTCAATTTCCGCATAATCCAAACAATAATCATTGGACAGCACTTCAACTCAACACACAACGCACGATCGCACGGCAAGTGTTTGGACTCTAATTAAAAGTCAACCCAGGACAGCGAGTGAAGTATTCGCTTCATTAAATATTAAGAGCTCCACTTCATCACCGTTAATATAATGATGTTAAAATCAAAAAAATGTAAACATATTTTTTATTTGTTTTATAATTGCAATTATAACAACGATTAAACAAACAGCGAAGACAAAACTGCTGAATTTACTTAATTATATTTAACTAAATTATACAGAAAAGTCAAACAAACAGTCGAATATGTTTTTAAAAAAAAAAAGAAATCTTTGATTTATTAAATTATTTTATAATATACTCTATAAGTTGTTTAATTTGATCGGGGTATTGAATTAGATTAGATTTAGATTCAATGAATGAAAATATGTCAATAGAAATGTGTACTTTGAATTCCTTAGGAAACTGGTGATTGCCTTAAATCCCCTTTCTCTGGCAAAGACATGTATTAGTCCTTTATTCGGTCAGCTTAACTAACTTAAATATTTCGACTGCTTATCCTTATTTACATTAGTTGCATTTGTAGTTGCCAATAATTAATCGCCTTTTGAATATAAGCAGTTGATGGTAAATCACAGCATTAAATGAAAATCAAACTTAGTGTAGCCAAACGCGTAGTTAGTCCTAATAAAATAACAGTAATTAAGTGGCAAGCTTATCGATGCACACAATTCGGGATAACAATATACTCCTAGGCATCTCAATTGCAAATAGGCCAACTTTCAGTCAATTACAGCAGAGGCAGCTGATGAGGCCTCAACATAAAAACTCATTATGCGTATCATTGGCAGGATGACATTTTCTAGCAGTGTATGTGTGTATGTGCGTGTATCTGCGTTTGTGTGTGTGTGTGTGTGTGCATGGAATTTTGTGCAAATGTGAAGAAAATTACCAATTTGGAAATTAATTTGCAAAATAATTAAAAGCAATGACAACATCAGGATACGAGCCGAACGATGACAGCGCATTAAACTGCCTACCCCTAAGTGGGGCAAGTGCTATTACTGCCGCTGCTGCAGCCGCTGTTGGTGTTGGTGTTGCTGTTGCTGTTACTGTCCAGGCAACACCCATTAATGTTGTTAGCTGTTGATAACTCTGTCAAATGCTGCTGCATGTTTAATGCGTCTGACATCAACATCGATGACATTGATGACGCAGACAACAACAACAACAACAGCAACAATAACAACAACAACAACAACAACAATGGTGACAATGGATGCACTCGATGACGTTGATAATTATGTTGTCTCATTGCTGTCGCTCATCTTAATGACAATTGCTCTAATGACAATGTTGCAGCCGTTGCGGCGCAGTTGCAGCAGTGGCTGTCGTTGATGGCTTGCCACATGGGTGGCAGACAGCTTAGTGCTTGTTTATGGTATTCATTATGCAACAAATCAACAATTCAATGGATTATGAATATGCCAGACTTCTGCCGCAATTCCTAATTAATATGCAAATATGTATGCACTCATGTAAACGCACGTGAATGCCACTTCACACTCAGACTCGTGCACTGGCATGTGTGTCTGTATGAGTATCCACATGTGTACACCTTACACATTAGCAGGTCGTTTCAAATCATGCTTAATTATTTATAAACCTATCATTCAGAGTGTCTCCAACTTGCCACAATTACTTATTATTGCGGTAGCCATTGTCAATGTGTAATTAAAAATGCACAACGCCGCTGCGTAACACCTATCGACATTACCACAAGTTTCAAATCAATATCAATTACAATCTGAAATATTTATGTACTAAAATATTAATATATTATATAATATATATGACATTTGGGTTAATAGATATATTTAAATAATGTGTCAGAATTGTTTTCATAATTCAAACGAATTCAATGAATGACAAATAACCCAAGGATTCTCATCATTTATAAGATTTGATCATATTAACTTGATATGTGAAACAGAACACTAAACAACTCTTTTCTGGTAGTGAACAGGGCGTACTGAATTAACGTAAGTGTCTAAAAAGTAATTTAACAACTGTGCTACATAAAACTTTGATACAGGCTGCAGAACACTTGATACAAAATATAAAGCAATAAATGCAGACACACGCCGAGAGCTGGCTTGGTTGCAACTTGCTGGCTCGTTAGCGTGCCCCGGCAGTGGGACAGCAACAGTCAAGAGCAACGAAAACGAAGCGTTAAATTGTATATATTTAACTAGAGTCATCAAATAGCAAATGACAGGGAGGAGGAGGGAGGGTGCTTTGGGGTCAGCTTGTAAGAATTGCATGAGGAAATGCCATTCTCAAAGACTACAAATGCCATGCCAAGCACTCAGTATTCGAATCCCTCTCTACTCTCACTCACTCGCTCTCTCTTTTGCCACGCCCCTTTGCCAAGTACAATGCAAAGCAGGCGCAAGGCGTATGACTCGTCGTATAATGAAATGTGTCCAACAGACCAAACAAAGAGCTGCAACTGCAACAGTAACAGAAACAGAAACAGTAACATTAATAGCAACTCGTGGCCAGTCGGAAAATAAATAAGTAGTTGGGGCTTTTCCAGGGAAAGCCGTCAACTCTTTGCGGTCGCAAAACGAGCTTAAAAAGTGCCAGCAAAAAATGTGAAAAATTAAATGGCATAAAAACGTAATGCAACGCCCCAAATAATTCGTGGAACTGGCGGGCGGTCCAAGGTCCATAGTCGTCCAGCTCTGTCACTATTCGGACTCGGACCAAACCCAACCCAACAGCCCCAAACCGACGCTGTATAATTTTAAGCATTGACATTTGCGGTTGCTAGTCATTATTTGGCGCACTAACTTTGTGTCGGTCTCACTCACTGTGTATCTGTGTGTGTGTGTGTGTGTGTGTGTGTGTGTGTGTGTGTGTGTGTGATGCGTGCTCTGTGCTCGGTGTGTAGATTTTTTTCCAACTCTCTCTAGCATTTTTCCTCTTTGCTTGCTCGCCGCTTCACACTTCCGCTTTGGCAACTTCCGCAATTTTACTTTGAATTATAGCCAAGCGTATTAATTTAAATGTCGACAAAGGCACACAGCACAAAAATAAATACTTCTTTATAAGAAAAAGAAACCATCTAAATATGTGTATGTATGTGTGTGTGTGTGTGTGGCCAAAAAGTACATTTTTGCCTCTCTCACTTTACATTTGCTGAATGTCCTAAAGCTTTGTCATGTCATTTGTGACGCATTGCAATTGTATTGCATCAAATATAACCAACATTTTTATGGCAACCCAGATATCAGTTTCAACTTAGATGGTATAGGTTACAATAAGCTTTTGTTATACCCTCACAAAGTATCTCATAAGTGTGTACATTCCTACTTTGATTACCATATCATACATAGATTGATCAGCTTAAATTAATCTGATCATATAAAACGATTTAAACTTCTTCTTTATTCTGATAAGATGAAGCTTCCATATAAACCATTAAATAAAGCAAATGGCAGTGTATTCCATATTCAGTAATCATTGAATTCAAGAGAGAAATGTCTGTTATATCTTTCCATTGTGTGGCATTCGTTTTATGTTTGATTAAAATTATGCTTTGTCCTGCATTTCAATTTGCTTTTGCAGTCTTTTAATTAATGTGTTGGCAGCTGGGAAATATTGAGAGATTTATTTAATCTCTTTAGATACTCAATCCAGCTGTGATTTTAGCTTAATAGATATCTTAAACTGATAGTTGTAGAATGCATTGTTTGGGATATTATACATACTTTTATGTGAAATTGATTCGATTTCTTAAGGACGTACAGTGCTGTAAATTAGTATGTGTATCGGTATGTATGTGTATATTATTTGTATATATGTATATTAATGGGTATATTCATTCAGCTGTTTTATGTCCAAGTGAACGCCAGAGCGTAAATGAAAATTTATGCACGAAATTTAATTAAAACATACCTCAGGCTGTGTTTCGCCGTGAACGATGCAGACCAGCATTGCCTCGTGTCCCTCGCCCGAGAAGACAACGGGACGCTCCACGGAGATTTCTGGTGGGTCTGTGTGGGTTTGGGAATATTAAGAAATTAGTAAACAACATGGCAAGCAAATAGAAAGCACAAAAAAAAAAAAAAACAATGGCACATGGACACATGGCACATCGACCACGGGGGTGTGGATGGATGGACTTTGGCCATATAATTAGATGTTGGCAGGTGAAGGACTCACACCACTTTAAGCCCAAGACTTTCATTGAAATTGCATATAAATTTTAAATAAATGTCGGACAGTCACTTCCATAATTTGAAGTCAGTGTGTATTGTGTGTGTTCGTGGTGTTTGTGGGGTTTGTGGGGTTTGTGTAAATGCCAAGCACATGCCCATGTCCATTTCCAGTTCAATCGTCTTCCAATTGCATTAAAGCCAATAACCATTAAAATCAGTTTTCATATAAATTGAAGTGTCTACCAATTGGAGTAGCCAATTGGCTTAAAATTAATTTGGTTCGCTTACAGACACTCAAGTTTGGCATTTACACAGACACACTGAACACACTCAGACAAATATGCTTGCCGGAGTACTTACATAAGACGTGCAGCACAACCTGACTGGATGCGGGTTGGCCGACCCCATTATTGGCGGTGCATATGTAGACGCCGCCCTTATGGCGATCCACATTCTCGATGGAGAGGACGTGAGAGTGCAGCTTCTCTTCTCCTGAAAAATGAGTGAAACAACAGCAGGTCAATAAAAGTGGCCAACGAAGAAATGACAGAGGCAATTACAAGAATTCAACCAGCCAACGAACCAACCGACAGACCAAGTGTCCAAACGTCCTGCCATCCAAGCGTACAACTCAAACAGAGCAACCCCATCAGACGACAGGGGGTCAGGATTGCTTCACTGCGTATTGTATTTAATAATAAAGGAGAGGCGCCAAGCAGAACGTGGGATAATGCGCTCAAAATAAGTTCTTTGACTTTTAATTTTTATGGAAATTGTTTAAGTTCTTTATATTCATTTTCGTTTTGTTTTTTACTTTTTTTTTTGTTCTCCTCCGTTTGCATCTTTTTGTTATTTTTTATGCTTTTAATTTGCGTCGCCTGTTGGCCAGTTGACTGCTTAAACTGATGGCCAGTTGGGCAGTTGAACAGTTGAACAGTTGAGCAGTTGAGCAGTTGTGCAGTTGGTCAGTCGAACATTTGGACAGTTGACTGGTTGGATCCTTTCGTTGTGCTTGCCTATTTATGCAAAATCTTACCATTGGGCAAAATATTATTTTTGCGGCTCCAAGTCACATTTGGCGTTGGATTACCAGAGGCCGAGCACTCAATGCGCACTGATGAACCTTTTTTGACTTGCAAATGTCCGCCGGTGCTAATGTGATGAATCCTTGGTGGCACTGCAAAGGACACAAGCAAATAAACAGAAAAACAAAGAGTGAGAGAGAGAGAGAGGAAGAAAAACACATTAGAAATGGCCACCAGTCTCTATTCCGAAAACAATGACTGTCCAGCGTCGCGTTTAGGCATTGGACCACCAAAAATACAGTACAAAATGTATGCAAAGTCGAGTCCTGGCCAAGGATCAAGGACCATGGACTGCAAACAATTTGAATAAATATGCGCACAAATGCAAATTGAATGAGTGCAAAATGGCATTTACGCGTGTGGAAGTAGGCTCACTCCCACAACAACAACAACAACAACAATAACAACAACAACAACATGGATGAGGCTGTGGATGAGACACAAAAAGTGTCGCTGGGAGCGACGCATCTGCCAATTTGCCTGTCCACCAGCATTCGGCAATTTTATTTAATTCGCCCCTCCAATTTATTTATATTTGCGGCTGAATTATTTTACAGCTGTTAAGAAAAAGAAATTACCAGCACAAGTATGTCCGCTCTGCGGCGTCAGGAATCAAGGACAAGTGCAATGGCCACGCCCTCAATTTGCTTACTCTTACGCAAGGGGACCATCTTGTTGCTAGGGCCACGGTTATGTGGCCTCCACATTAATGTTATTTATATTTGAGCTTTGTAGATTTGTGCCATGAATGTATGCTTCATGGGTATCATCATTTGTGGACAAGGTATGATGGCATACAGTCGACTAAGTTACCTCTGATTTGCTCATATCGATGCTAAAATGATTCTATTCATGTTTGTTATACTTTTAACTTTTTGACCAAAAATGTGAAGGCTTAAAAAGCCTTTATCTCACGTTTCTTATTGCCATAAAGGCTCTGTAAGGGTGTCAATACTTCAGCATGACGAAGCTCTTATTCTTATTTGTATTCTGAAGCTTGTTTCTATTATCCAACTCAATAAAATAGTCTGAGTATTTCAAGGTTTCACAGATTTCTTATTTAGTCAGGTTCAACAAAATGGATTTCCAATAAATATAAATAAAAGGTGAAAAGGCGTCACTCTTATGTCAAAGTGCGCCTTCATTGATACAATTCTTGAAAATGTGACAGACAATATATTAATAACACAATATTCGTATGAATGCTATTGCTTTGTCCAATGCAAATATAAAGAAACAATAGAACAAAAAAAACTCCCTGTGGCCAACCGATTGATGTGAGTTTATATTTGCATTTGAAACAAAATTACAATTGATCATTGAAGACGCACAAACAACGCAGCGAACAAAGTGAAAGCGAGTAACAGATATAAATAAATATGCATCTTTATCAATATCAAAGTATGTACATATACATATGTATGTATGTATGTATGTATCTGTATGCGTGTATGTGTGTGTTGAACTAGGAATGATATGGTTGCAAAATCTGCATTCGACTATAATAAATCATATGACTGTGGCTCTCAGCCAAAACTAAACTAAAAAGACATTCGGCCAGGGACTGAGAACTCACAATGAAGTTGTCTATTTGCTCTGCAAAGGACCAAAGGACTCACGCTCTATGTTTGCATGTGTGTATGTGTGTGTGTGTGTGTGTGTGTGTGTGTATATCTGTGTGTAGTCATCTAACTATATAGCTGCTAGGGGCACTGCCGAAATATTTTCAATAATTTCACGCTTTGCTGGGACTTTATGCCCGACAACGGACTTGGGTCGGAGGGGTGGTGAGAGAAGGAGAAGGAGAGATGGAGGGGATTGAGTGGCATATTGAATTCAATAAATGCTCGAATCCTTGGTCATAACTGTGTGCGGCAGTTGACGACTTATAGAGCAGTGGATTTTGACTTGCTGCTTGGGTGGCATGTAATACGTGGATTGCGGCATGTAATGTCATACAGATGACGACTAATGTGATGCCAATAGACGGTAGATGTCGACAGAGGGTCCGCAAAGGGGCAGAAGGTGCAGAGGGGCGGAGGGGCGTGTGTGGACAGCACTCAAAGATTTTAATAAGCGAGCTCTTTCAAGCCAAACGATGCCGCAGTTGCCACAATATCCGCAGCGGCAGAGGCAACTTTTGATGCAACTTGCGGCCATTTACATGTTCTTATATACATACTTATGTAACATACATACATACATGCACACGTACGTACATACATATACATGTATATTGATTTTATGCCTTATTTCGCAATGTGGCTATGGCTATGGCTGAAACTTCAGAGTTTGGTTTGCGGCTTTTAAAGTTACGTAGACACAAGCTGGACTGGGGCATGCAGCAAGTCGAGGCACACACATAACTTTACTTAGGTATGGTATGAGTGGAAATGCCGACTGTTAAGTAATTTAAATACATAGTTAGTTTGGTAAAGTTTAGTGCGAAAACTTAAACGGCTTTCGAAGGGCTTGGAATATTCTTGTGTTTAATTGTCGGTTCACTTGCCCAAGTATCCTGGCTGGACTTGATGCACAATACCGTTGCATATCCTTGTAATTTACTTGCCATTGTGTTGGCAATTTGTCTCAAATATCTGAAGAAAGTCGTCTTGCTGCCTGCCAGCTTGTAGCTTGTTTTGGCTTCACATTTGTTTATCGCATATTGTGGCATGCTTGGGCTTGTGTCACAATTCTCACCAGCTTCTTCTCTGTGTCTCTGTCTCTGTCTCTTTCTTTATCTTTATCTATCTCCCTCTCTCTCTCTCTCTCTCTCTCTCTCTCTCTGTGTACTTTTCCTATTGTTGTTATTGTTTGTCTGCCAACTATTGTTATACTGCTGCACATAATTAAATGCTACTCGACTGCCTACCAGCTCCTGGCATTGCCTGTCGCTTCCCCTCCCCTCTGCACTTGTGTGCACTTGCTAGCAATTGATTCTGGCATATTGGCCGTATAATTTACAATTTTGTGTGGCTTTATTTACCATCCAGCTACCATAATAATTATGGTTTCCAATTGAATACATATGTTATGGCTTGGCAATTATATTTCAAGCTAAGTGCATACTACCAATAGATGATGCAAGCTAATCAGGCTTATTCTGCTGAGTGCTTGTTGCCCAGTGTAAGTTGCAAGGCAGGTTAATGTTTGTATTGAATGGATTATTCATTGCCAACAGTTGTAATCGTTAAATTCGTTAGTCAGTGACAATAAAAATGACGAAATGACCACAATGGCTGCCCACACGGCGGCCACGTAACTTAATGTTTTGTGGTCTGATTGTGGTCAGCCGCAACGAGGCGTGGCCCGTAGTGCACTAATAGACGAGTAGGGGAGTAGGGGAGTAGGGAAGTAGGGGTGAGAAGAGGCAACCAGTGAAACGGGCTAATGGTTGTTTGGCTGCCAGATGTCAATGGCAAATTGGTTTATTAAACGCAATAAGTTCAATATTACGTACTTTAAATACGCAAACAAAATTGTTGCCAGCTTAAAGCCAACTAGCACATGCTGCATCAGCTCCTGCAACGTATCCGGTCAAAGAGTTTCGACCATTATCCACAAATTGGTCAATAAAATAGAACAATACCAGGACAGCCAGACCGGATTGACGGACAGTCAACGGATTAGCCAAGGGCACAAGTGAATGTGGCATGTGGCATGTGGCGTGTGGCATGTGGGATGTGGGATGTGGCATGCAATATGCTTGCATCAAATGCTGTTGCACAGTATATTGACCGTATAAATAAATATATGAAAGCCATCAGAGCGCGAGAGAGAGTGAGAGAGAGAGAGCGTGAGAGACAGTGAGAGAGAGAGAGGGATTCATGATGGGGATGAGTATTAAAAGATTTGTCAACTGAGGCAAAGTTTGGCCCATAGCTGAAGGCGCTATTTGTGTGGTGCCACAGGAACTGGTACTGGACGCTGCTGGACGAATGCTGTTCCACTTGGCCAGCATTTTGGCCAACATTGGAACGCTCGGCTAATGTCTTTGTAAGTGCGCCGTTGTCGGGGCAAGTGCAAAAGTTTGGCAAGCGCACATTATTTTTTCATCTTTAGTGTGGCCCAAACTGAAAGTAATTTACGCTCGTAAAAGCTGGCAAGCCAAAATGCCAGAGCACAGCAAACTTTATGAAATTTATATTCGACGATGTCGAAGCAAATGAACGAATGCCGAAGGGGAGCAACTCGCTGACTGGCTGCCAGGCTGACTGGCTGACTGTGTGTGGGGGTCCCCCTACGGTCAGGCTAGCAAGTAGGAGATGGAGGGATGCTGGTTTAGGGTGTCTGCTGTTGAGCCTATAAAAACTTCGACAGCGCATTATTTTGCTTGTTTCTCCTTTGACAACAATGCGAAATCGAGCTCGGAGTTGGTGTCGAGTTTGGATTTTTTATTGGGGCGGGGCAACAATTTACGTGCGCTGCTAAAGTTCAATAAACGAAATATTTCTGGCCATGATCATTATTTGGCAAACGGAGCGCATAATAAACACATAAAATAAACAAAACTTTTCAATAATCGACTTTTTTTCTCCTCATTTTGTGTGTATGTTTTGTTTTTTTTTTTTTTTTTTTTTTTTTTTTTTTTTGGCCGACAGGCCACATCCTCCACAGGCTGGCATCTCTTGGCTTTCGGCTTTGCCAGACCAGTCTTTGTTTAATGTTTGTTTGTGGCGACGCCGCATCAGGATCAGGCCCAGGGTACGAATATTCCAGCATCAGGACCAAGTTTCAATGACAAATGAAAAAAAGTTGTATTCGACGATTTCGTTCTTTTTTTTTTGCTGCTGCTGCTGTTCAAATAAATAAGCAATTTTTATAGACTAACAAACTCGAGTAATGCTTTAAAGTGTGTACGAGTGGTAAAGGACATCTTTAAGGACATGTGCTAAACTATTTTTCAATCATCTCTCACTGGCATCGGAGCACAGAGCACAGAGCAACGAGCCCGGCGATGAGAGATGAGCCGTCTCCACTTTGGAGATTTTGGGAATTGTATCGCAATTTGCATGCGCCGCATACACAGATATACAAACACACACACAGACACACACACACAGACATACTGATATCGCATAGAAATGTCGGGAAAAGTGTTAGCAATGCACAGAGTCCCTCTAGCCAAGTGTATGCAAATAAAAAGGCAACATTGTAATTGGGGGAAATATATGCAAATTATTCATCATTGCTGATTAGAAGACGCACCACCAAAGGCAATGATAAGGCAGCGAGCAGAAGGGCAGCGGGGCAGAAACAAGATGCCTAAAGAGGAGGAACCAAGAGAGCAAAGCAAAGCATAGCAATGCTGAGCTGAGTTAAGTTAAGTTGAGTCGAGAGCTGGGTGGAAGAAGAGAAACGCACGCTTGTTAGGCACAATACGTTGTCGACAGGAAGTAGTTAAGGAGTCAGGGGGTCAACAGTGAGGCAGGGGTAATTTGCATCCGTTAGAAACTGGAGTATCTGCCGCTGCAATAGAAAGTTCACTTTAAAGGGCCAAAATGGCAGATTAGTTGTGATTTTTTCGTTGGTCGGAAAATTTCCCTATTGAATCTGTGGCCATAAAGCCGCCAAATTGCAGCGCATCTATTTTGCATATTTGAGTGGCCTGAGCGCATAATACGCCAAGGATCTAAGGATATGTTAATTTGACCCATGCACACTCAAACACACTCAGCTTTTATAAACGAGGTGTCCAAATGATACGGCCCACTCAACAATGGACCCAAGTGATTTGTGAATACCGCATAAATTTACACATAATAATAAAAATCCATTCCCAATCCCAATCCCACACCCATACCCATTCCCATTCCCGATCCCAATGTCGTCAATCTCTGATATGTGACGACAACGCCCCGAACTTTGCATAACAAAAAGTCTATAAAAAAGAGGCCCAACAAACAAAATCCCCAAATTGAGAATGTGATGCAGTGCAGCGCCTATCCATACTTTTACTTACCCAGAATTTCGACGGTATGTGTAATTTCGCGTGGTTCCATAGTGGCAATTTGGCATATGTAATCGCCGGCATCCTGTGGCACAGCATCACGTATCTGCAGATTGAAGCCACTAACCAGACGCACGCGCGGATCGGGTGTCACCTTGACGGAGCCGGCGGTGAGTATGGCGATGCCGCGTTTCCAGGCAACCACATATGGTTCTGTAAAATGAATACAAGTTGAATACACTCATCAGTTATAATCTTATCTTGCTTGATGCAACTTAATTGGTAAATGTGACAAGGCAATCACTTAAATTACGATGAAAAGATTAAATCACATGCCCAGAAACACACACACACACACACACACGCACACACACACGCACACACTTGTGAGAATATACGGCTATTCGCGTACTCGGAACGTAAATTGAAAAGTCAGAATTCAAATCACTCAATTACAAGGCATTTCAAAAGATCTAAAAGGCTAGAAATTCAATTTGGCATGGACTCGTGCACAACAGCAACCCAACAAAAACACACACACACACACACACACATACACACATGCACACGCAGTGAGGGGAAAGTGGGCAGAAGTAGGCGACAGATACTCAGTAACACCCACTTGATATCCGCTAATGTGCGGCATTTGCAATCATATGCTAGGCACTCGATTGGGGAACAGGAAAGCGCATGGAAATGGGAATGGGAAGGAGTATCTGAAGGGGGAAGGGAATGGTGAAGGAAATGGGGATGACGGGGAAATGGGGTATTATGTTAGGGGTATGTGTGTGTAGACACTTTCAACAGGCAGGATGCCAGTCTGCCATACACTCAATGGCGTATTCATCGAACTCATTAATTGTGATTCCTTTTCAATTTATTTGCGTTTTGTGTGTGTTGTGTGTTGTGTGTTCCGTGTTGTTGTTCGTTGTTGTAAATAGCCAAGCACGTGCTATTGCAATATGCGATATTCGCACTGGAGGCCCTTGTACGCATATTAAAATTGAAATTGAAGTTGCCGGATTCGCTACTAATGATGTATGACTTCCGCGAGCGATGCTCATTAAAAATTAAAACAACATTTTCGACACGCGGGCTTGGTATACCGCACGAGTATTTCGGGAGGAACGATGAAAATAATACATCTCCTGCTCATTACCGACGCTCTATGTAGTAAATGAGGCAAGAGACAGACCGACAGATACAGCAAGTAAGCGAATGAGAGGGAAATCAATTGATTTTAAAAATGGAATATAAACTCAACATATGTATGCGTTTATATGTGTTCGAGTTCACGCGACTTAGAGCTCACACACACACACAGTCATACACACACAGGTGCACACTGATGCTTGGTGGTAATAAAATGCTTATGAAGTCATTTACATGCGCATTCAAAAAGCGTATTTATTTGCAATGAGTTCAACAACATCAACAAGCCGAGCAAGTTACTAACCAGGCTTTCAGGCAGACGGGGCAGCCAGACGATGCCGCAGACAAGCCGAATGTGTTGTGCAACACTCAGACTCAAACACTCACAAACTCTGACACTCACACACTCACAAACTCACATTCAAGCGAGCAAATAAATAAACTAGCGCCACCTGCTGTCGTTAGCGTGCACTATGAACATAGAGCTGAAACTGTAGTCCCCCCCCCCCCACCCCCCACTTCAAAGCAACAGCCTTTGGAACGGAAAGCATAATTCGTTGTCTGGCTTAGATGGAAGAGGTAGAGAGAAGAGAGGGAAGTAGGTGTGCATGAATGGGGTATCCATGAAGTTGTGCGGAGTTTGGCTTCTTTACTCTGTGAGTTGCTTAAAACGAGGCGGACAATGGGGAGCAGTAATTTGCCTTTGTGAAGGCAATCGAATAAGGTGTACGGCTTGTGTGGCGCAAGAAACACGCTAAAATTAGTCATACTTTCACTATTATTCAATGATTATACCCTGTACAGGGATATATTAGCTTTGTGCAAAAGGTATGTAACAGGCAGAAGGAGGCGTGGCAGACCCTATAAAGTATATATATTCTTGATCAGCATCAACAGCTGAGTCGATTGAGCCATGTCCGTCTGTCCGTCTGTTCGTCCGTCTGTATAAACGCGTCGATCTCAGCAACTATAAGAGCTAGAGACACCAAATTTGGCATGAAGGTTTCTGTATACCATACGCAGATCAAGTTTATTTTAAATTTTGGAAACCTCCCCCCCTTCCCCCGCAATTTGAAAAAAAATTAATAATAGCCACATTTTTCAACGTAGACACTTCTAACTTAACAGGTGCCTAAATAATATCATATAAAAGCAATTCTGAAAGTTTCATCAAGATCGCTTTATAAATAAGACAGATAATCAGCAATAAAAGTTATTTTTCCATTGAATCGTAGAGCAGCAGGCAACACATGTGTGCGAGCGAGACAGCGAACGACTGTGATACATGCGTCTGCTTACCATGTGTGCATATTTGTGCGAGTGAGACAGCGAACGAGTGCGACACAAGCATCAGTAAATTAAGTGTCGTAACACTCAGCTTTTGATTGAATATGTATAAATATGTGAAAGTGAGCTGCTATAAGCAAGCAAAGAATTCATATGCAAAATAAAAATGAGAGTTTCAAAAGGGTATTCTTTAAACACCTGTTATGTTCTTACTTTTATTTTAATCAAAGTACCTATTATCAAAATACTTTTAATATAAAAGCATGTACAGGGTATTATACTGTCAAATGCGGTCGACTTTAGCCTTTTCGACTGGTTTTACCATAAAGTTATTGGCCATGACTTGTCAAATTGAATGAAGTTTGTTCAATTTACTTGGGGATGGAAGCTTGAACAAAAATATTCACTGCGCGGATGTGAATTAATTTCAGTTTTCATTTATTTTGAATACATTAAACACTTTAATTGAAGCATTATAGTAATCTAATAATTGTATACTCAATACTCTTTAATACTCAAAACATAACTTCAACGTTCACTTTATACATTAAACGATTGACTTTATTTTATTTTAACTGCAATAATTTATTTAATACTTTAGCTAATATCAAATGGGTTAATTGCAGTTGAAATATCTGTAATGCTCTACATATCGCTGCACATATTAGCTAACAATGTTAATAACAAATTAATAATAATTATAAACGAACAATGTGCTTTTAACCCTTCAATACAAGCACCAAAGCAAGATATTCTTGTTATGTTTAAACTTTTGAATAACTTTGATTCTATAATAATCATAGATACGATACAGATATGGCTACATACCACAAGGTAATGTGGTCAGTTTGGGCACTCCAAGTTAAACCAATAAAGTAATAAGAAACTAGGAAGATTCGAGTATGTATTAGATGGAACTGAAGTTGATGCTAGGACTGAAATATGGATGGTTTGTCTGGTATTGTCTGGTAAGCGAGGGACCTTAAAGTGTGGTTAGTCAGTTGCAGAATATACGCAATGCACAAATAATGCACAAGCTCATATAAATTGTCTCAATGTGTCTGCTTGTGTGTGTGTGTGTGTGCGTTTGTGTGTGCGAGGTGGAAGTAACTAAATAAATTGTTAACTAAAATAACAACAATCTAACAGAAACAAGCAAAACACAAAACGCCTCAATTTCCGGTTTAAGTGTTCTAAACTAAATAGAATAGAAATACACATGCAGACACGCACATACATCTAGACACTAGTCTCATATATATTAACATTCACACATAGCATATACATACATAGATTCAGTTGTGAGTAACTCTGGACAGGATGAGACTATCCGTTAAGGCGGAAACACAGTAAAAGCATTTCGGTTTTTGTATGTCAGGCTTACAACATTCACACAGTGCACATAAACTCGGCCAGCCTGTGGACTGGTCTCTGGTCTCTGCTGTTGCTGCTGCTGCTGCTGGATCTGGACAAATTGCTGGCCATGCCTAGCCGCATGTTGGCCTGAACGTTTGTTTAGAGGCAGAACTAAATTTTAGTTTTCTACACTTCGCACTGAGGCGGACAGGCCGACTAACACGAAGGATAAGCTTGCATATATACATACATACAGACATACATACACACAGAGAAGCTATTCAAATATGGCCAACATTCGCTTTGTTGTCGAGCTCTGTTTGTTTGCCCTGGCCACACGGTGCGTATGCGCAATTTGCCGCTGAGCCAAGCAGCCATTCTTGCAACAAGAGCAGCCGACCGACATGTTGTTTGTCTGAGCGCAATTTATTGCATGTCGGAAAGGCCAATATTATAAGATGATGACCCCCGAAGATAAACGATGTTGCGGCTAAGCTGCCGCATGCAAACATACAGACACACACACACACACACACACACACTACACATACACACACACACAGAGAACAGGGGAAGCATTGCCCAAGGAGCCTCAATATGGCTTTATTCTACAACTTCTTGTACAACTTTTGTGTGTGTGTGTGTGCGTGTGTTGCGTGTATGTGTGTGCTTGTGTTAAGTGTTGTGTGTTGTGCGTAAAAAGCGAAATTAGAACTGTAAATGGCATTAATATTGAAACTTTGTTGCCTGCTACATACTCGACTCCTGTCCTGTTGCCAGTTGCCTGCCGCCTGCTGCCTGCTTGTTTGCACAACTTCAACTTTTGCGGCACGATTCCATTTCCGCTTCTCGGTAATAGTTTCAAGCGCTAGCGCTCCATCAAAGCATAATGAGCATTTTCTGTAGCCGCAGTGACCGAGGTTTTGTGCCTTTTTGCATTTTATTGCAATCTAGTTTGCGAGTTGCCACTTTTTTTGCTATATAGTTTGCTTGTTTTCCCTGTAGTTGAGCGTGCAGAAGGCGAGATGGAGAGCGAGTGAAAGAAGAAACAATGAATGCCGCACTTCGACATCAACAACTAAAGGTCTTATGCCTGCTGACAAGTTAAGCACCGGCCTTGAGTTAAAAAATTGCAATAAAAATTAACTATTTGATTGAGTAAAGCACAAACAATCCTAAGCCTAATGCATTTTTGCCGTAGACATTATTAAATTCTCTTCTAACTTAACTTTTGTTAAAAAGATGAAAGATCACTTGCTTTGCAACATTCCAAATTGAATATAAATTAGCAAACAACACACAAACATCAACAAACATCCTTGACAAGAGTGAGACAGCCCAAGCACATTTCATACGTCTGATACATTTGATGAGTTCGCAAATATTCAAATATGCCTAAGGAATGGAGTTTTAATAAACCCAAGTACATGTCAGTACAAGTTGATTATAAATAAACCTTAGAGTACATATCATTTTAAATACATAATTCATGCAACAAAAGTACAGAAGCAGAACGAGTTGGAAAGAATCCATCATACGTCCTTCGAAATTCTTCCTACTTCCTCGACAAATTGAATATTTTCGGGTTTATTATTACATTTAAATCTTTACAAACAATATATATATTACATGGAATTTTTCATATATAAAATTCGTATAAAGTTTGTATTTTGTCAAATATGAAATTCAAATGGTTAAATTTCCAGCTTCTGATTAATCACACAGCCATAATAATGATTTTGATCCATTTGCATGAATACAGGGTATGTTCCGTGCGGTTATTTGCATGTACTTAAAGCAAAGTCCTTGCCTGTGTTTGTCTAAGCGGAATTACTTTTGCGTTTCACAGCCCCAGGCGCAAGTGTCGACTAGCATAGAAACAATGGCAGAGCTAGGAGCTTACAGAGGCTGCCCCGCTCAGAGGGCGGGAACAGGGGAGAACAAACCTCCTTCTACATTTCCTAACGCTTTGCATCGCTATGCACATGTGGAGAAAAAATTCAAATAACATGATAAAATGATTATGATGAAATGCTTCAATGTTTATTTAAAAAACTTGCATTTTCTCTCTCAAGCACAGTATCTTTCTCATTCATTCACTTATAATGTCTCTCTATTTCGTGTATGGGAACTGTTCTTATACATTTTTCTCTTCAAAGACATAAGATTACTTTTCAAAAGTGCGAAGCACCGCAATAAGTATTTAAAGGAATTTTCATATAATATGCAAATAAGCACTTGAGCACATACTCACACATACTCGCACATTTGAGACAAGTAAATGAGGGAGAGAGCGTGACAGAGTGTGAGAGATGCGGAGGGGGAAGAGGAAGGCCTCATCCTTTTGACTCATTTTCATGTGATTTTCTTTCGAATTTTATGGGTTTTCGTCATAAAATGAAATGAAAATGGGCATAAATATTGTGCTGCTGCGCTGTGCTCATCATCACTCACAATACTCGAGTGTGAGTGCGAGTGTGGGTGTGTGACTGTGAGTATGAGTACTGAAAAGTTTAGAGTCGCTCGCTGTGTTCGCTTTGTGTGGTTTTTAAAAATTCTATCAATTACATTTTTAACTTTATAACAGGCACATAAAAAGTGCCAGCTGTTGCTGTTGTCGGAATGTCTAAGCATTTTTTTGTCCGAAGACCCATAAATCCCGCCTTATGAACAGGACAGAAACGATGCGGCTTAATTTTAATTATTGCAGTTAAGTCCATGAGCAAAAAAAAAAATGTTCTAATTAAACTGTCGTATGGCAGAGTCTTTATTAGCATAAAATGGCATTAACCTGCACAGACTTTGGACTCAGAGCGTAGTATCTAGAATTTTCTTTACTTCTTCTTATATTGTGTATTTCTTTTTATTCATTGCCATTTACTGGGCTTGCGGTGCTGTTGCTTTCATTTTACTCTCTCTCTCTCTCTCTCTCTCTCTCTCTCTCTCTCTCTCGTGTGTGTCTTCCGCTTCGTTTTTATTATTACTCAAATGCCTCAAGCTACAATTTCGTTGCATAAATGTTCTACGTATCGTCTTCGCTCTTCTTTGGGGCAATGAAGTGCACGAGATATGCCAAGGAAATTTCATGTTCTTTGTTCTGCATGCTGGTTCTAATAAACGGATGATGTGACCGCAACCACTTACAAGTTTATGTATCCACATATATACTAATATGGGTATATACAGTATACATATGTATGTAAAACTTGCACATACATATAGAATGTGCGGCAAGTGTTTGGGTCAGAGCTTTGATGTAGCATTTTGTAGCATAAAAAGGAACATCTTGGCCAAGATGTCCAGGCGACCAATTCTGATGGCCTTATGTACGCTTGACGCTGTTGCTTACGCTAAATCCCTGTTATGTACAAATAATCTCGCACACACGACCGCATTTAAATTGAAAAACGTGCATGCCACATGCCACATGCCACATGCCACCAACATTTGAGTGAAGCAGAGACAAAGAAAAACTCCATTTCGCCATTTTGCCCATTTCTTGGACATACATATGTCTGTCAACTTCTCATCCCATTATGGACAACATTGGATGGGGATTGTGGTGGACATGAATGTGAATGTGTGGCTTCGCTAGATCCTGGATTAATGTATAGTTGCGGTCAGTTGGCTGGCATCACATGGTGTAGGGTTAATTATACATATGCATAAGAATGACAGACCACAAAATGTAAACAGCAACTGAGCTGAGGACACACACATATGTACATAGATATATTATTTATACTATATGTATAACGTTTTTACTCACCCGTATTGGCCACTTCACAGGGCAACACTATTATGTCTCCGGCAATGAATTTGAATGTCTCCGAACGTGATATGAACATCGGCTCATGCTTGGCCATAAGACCCTGGGCAGATGCTGGAAGGATATAAGAATATGAAATGAGAATGAGAATGAGAATGAGAATGAAGGTTAAAGAAATTCAAATATTAAATGTGATATATGAAATTCCTTGACGCTTTCAAATATCAACTAAATCACTTAAAATATTATTACTCCACATACAACTGCACATCATACAGTTTAAATTTATGGCCATCAAAATAAACCATCATCATCATCAAAATGTATACACAAGTCTGCATGTGTGTGTGTGTGTGTGTGTGTGTGTGTGCTAATTGGTTTAGGACATTTGACAAAATTTGTCAAATGTTGCAAAGTTCATAAAGTGCACTTTATTATGCCCAGCTAATGAAAGTTGTCAAATTTACTTTGGACAGCTCAGACAAGATACAGAATCTGATGTTTAATGTCCGAAGTGTGTTTCCTTGTGATTTGACGTTCACACAGCCAGAGCAAGCAGCTGGAACGATTACTCACAAATAATTTAGTGCATTTGCTGTTGATTTGCCAATCAATTTTAAATGTCAATTTGCATTATATATGAGTGCTGTGTGTATTTATGTGGGAATACACTTTAAATGCCTTTGCTCTTTCCAGAAGCAATACATAAAAGTGTTAAAATTCACTTAAATATTAATACTTTTGGATCGATGCTTTGCATCTAAGCGCTATTGGGTTTAGATCATTTAATTGTCCAGCTTTATTTAACTATGATGTGACATGAACCTAATCTGAAGTTCGAGTTGCAATTTCATTATGCTTTGTTTTTTTTTTTTTTGAATTTGTTTTGTAATTTGGCTATAATTATTCTTAGCAAATCCGCTTGCATCATCATTTGTAGCGCTTTCGGAGTTCCGCCAAATACAAAGCGGAAACGAACATATCCGGTTACAGGCATTGGGGCTGGCCGAGTAATCGATTGCTTTTCGTATGACACTGCAAAACGAGTGGACGAGTGGGGAAGCACGCAAGCAAAAGCAACAAAAAAAAAAAAACCAAATGAAAAAAGAAAAAGCCATCAGGGAGGTCCTCGAACAGAAGGCAACATCAACAACAACAAAAGTGCGTATAAATAAAATGCCAGGCTTTGCTTGCTGGCCAGGAGCAACAGCAACAGTAACAGTAACAGTAACAACAACTACAACAACAATGGGTGAGCTGTGATGGCAAACAATTTAATACGTTTAAGCGATTGTGTCAACAGGCCAAGCTGGCTTGAGCCTTGGGCCAAGACCAGAGAGCCAGAGCAGGCGATGGCATGGCAAACGACGAATGTCCAAGCACTTTTGACACCAGCCCAAGTCGTGAGTTTGGACTTGGAGCTCTAACAGAAGTAGCAGCGGGTATGGGAACAGGAGCAGTAGCAGAAGTGGGAGCGGGAGCGGGAGCGGGAGCGGGAGCGGGAGCGGGAGCGGGAGCGGGAGCTGGAATTGATTCGATTACGCTGCGGGCACAATAATGAAGTGTCAAATGTTGTATTTATCTGCTGCGAAAACATTCGTGAGGAGTGAATAGTGAAAAAGGCAGGCGAAGTGGAAAAGTAGGTAAGCAAAAGTCGCCAGGGCTCACTTTAGGTCCAACTTGGCTCTCGACCCTCAATGCTATGTTTCCGGCATTTTATTTGATTTCGCAAGCCTGTGCTTCGTACTCGTATTCTGATTCAGAATCATTCCCCTTAGCTACGACAATCGCCTATTTGTGTTCTGTTTTCCCTGCTTTTTTTTTTTTTTTTTTTTTTTTTTTTTTTTTTTTTTGCTACTGCACGACAGTAAATATAATTTCTTTTGTATCTGCTGCGCCTCAGTGCGGCTGTCAGTTGTTGTCCTTGCTCGTTGCTTGTGACAATATTTTCGCAAGGATAAAGGCGTTGGCAGCACGTGCCTGTGCCTGTGCCTCTGTCTTTGCCTCTGACTGTGACTGCGCCACCGTCTGTCAATCGAATTCTTGATGCGGATAATAACGAAATAATGTCAGCTAAAGAAACTTATTTATTATAGCGTCTTTGCTTTTGCCTTTGCTTTTGATGTTGGCCTTAGAAGGGTTTCCGGCCAAGGCGTCTCTCTCGACTTTTCTGTTTCGCCCTCTGCAATAGTCGACTGCTAATAACTCAAATGACTTTCTGGCACTTGGGCCCAGATACACAGATGACAAAAGTGAAGCACAAAAGAGACGTCTTCGGCTACATTAGAGACTCACTAATTGGACAACCGTATATGTATAAGCATATGTGTGTGTTTCAAGCAGATGGAGATTTTTATTTTGCTTTTAATGCTCTGATCAACTTAGTGTTTCTATCTGTTAACTAATCCGATTGCGGGAATATATAATCGCGTTTCATAATAATAAAAATACTGAATAGGGTATAAATACTTTATTTTCCTTAACATATTGTTCGTTTACATACCAAATAGTTGTTCAAGATCTGAGCTATTCCGCAGTGAAACAACGTATTCACTTCTAAGTGAGCTGAAACAAGTGCAGTGTATTTTTGGCTGGAACATTTTGCTATTCATTTCCATACATCAGTCTCAATATACGAAATATAAAAGAGCTGAAACCAAATTAGATATTCAAAGTTTGATCTGCTGTTTCTCTGTATTTCATGCAGCACGTGTACAAATTGTAGTTAGCTTAACACTTTTGAATCAAGCTCCAGTTGGAACACTTGATAGCTCTGTCTGCTTATGTAGAAGTATGTATATGAATCGACTATTCAATTTTAATTTTCAAGTTGAGTGCATTGGCTATGAGTCGGGTTTGAATTGTGACTGTGCATGCGACTGTGACTGGACCTGGTCGAGTTTTTTTTGTTTTTTTTTGTTTTTTTGTTTAATGCGGTTTGATATTCAAAGTTTTTCCATTAAAGTTATTCACAGAGAATAAGAAAAGTTTGGCACACACACACCAATACACACACACACACACACACATACACACATACACTTTTGCAAATATTCAATTTGAGTAGGAAATTATCAAACAAGTTTTTTATATGCACCTCGGCAGTTATTCGGTTTACTTTGCACGCTGACCTTCATGAAATTGAAATAGCACGTGGTTACCACCCAGCACCAGCAGTGAAAAGTGTTGGCCCGGCATGGGGCATTGCTATCAAAGATTCTGAAGCACGCAAAGTACATAAAATATGAAAAAGGTTGCGATTGTTGTAGTTGCAGCCGCTGCATGGCAACTCTGAGCACCTGCTGTGTCTGTGCAGCGTGTAAAAAGCAAAACAACAACTCGTTGCAACCAAGGCTACTATCACCAGCTTTGAAGGAACAGAGCAGCAAATGGAGGAGTGACCAAGTAGAACAGCTGGATGAGCATTTGCCTTTCGGCACACTGGGCATGGGAATGAGAGTGGAAAAGAGTTTGAATTTGAGTTCGGGTTGGGGTTGGGGTTTGGGGCTCGGACTCGGAACTGCTTTTGCATTTGGTTATGCTGCAAGGCAGATAAAAAAAATTTCATTAAACGCCGCACTGAGTTGAGAAACTAACTAAAAGCAAGAGAAACTTTAATCCACGCACATTTGCAAAAGACGATCTCGACTGACGCTGCAACGCGCTGACGGCAGGCAGAGAAAAAGGAAAAGGAAAATCGCACAAAACTATGCGCAAGTTTATCTCATGGCAGTTGGAAAACCAACACGTAATTTCTTTTGAGTAGCCACTTATCTTCCACTCCCTCTCTCTCTCTCACTCTGGCCCTCTTTATGCCTCTCTATCTCTAGGTCTACCTTGCTCTGTTGTTCAGTCGATACTTAGCCATCTCTTTATTTTTGTTGAACGCTCTTGACTAGTTGGCTCGGGCAATGGCTATGGCCCCAGACGGCTGCATAAATCTCCCATAATTCGGGCAGTCGAAACTCGGTGAAAAAGAAGAAAACTGCATCAACTATTAAAGCAGGCAATGGAAGCGTGGCGAACGACAGGAAAATGAGCCACCAAATGCAGCGGAATCAAGGATTACCTCCTGCACACATACCCAAATACTCTTACAGATACACACACACACACACCCACACATACACACACACATGCACTTGTGCATGCTTTCAAACAGCTTTTCCGGCATGCCAACAGCAAGCGAAATTGAGTGAAAGCCAAAGTTTGTTGTTGCAACTTTACGTGTGGCGTTGGCTACCATGGGCAAACGACCATCTTACTTCCTTACCAACTTACCTCGCTGCTACCACACCGCACCGCATCGCACCGCAACGCGCACTAACCAACAATGCCACGCCCACGCCCATTTCCGCCACATGCTAAAACAATCTTAAAAGTTAGCGGGAAAACAATGTGATTGCAAGTGAAATATTCATGAGGTGTACTTCAGACTTGCAACTTGGCGATCCGTAGACAACGTCATTGCAACTGCAACGGCGAAACCAAAAGGTGTTTGTGTGCTTACCCTTTGGTTTGTTGCATGACTGGGATAGGCGAGTAGAGGGTAGACTACAGACTACACGGCTACAGACTACACGGCTGAGAATCGCTAATTTCAGTGCCGGAGCTGCAACAACGAGAAGCGAAACGCCAAATTGATAGTAAACTGAGTTGTACCATGGCCCAAAGACTTGCCCGCTCACATGTGGGTCGTAAAATCTGAAGTTATGTATGTTGCAAATTGTTGGCCAGCAGCTGTCGGAAATTTGTTTGGCAGTGTTGCTGCGGTCCTGACAGCGTGTTGTGTTGCGTTGTGTGCGTTCATTGTTCGTTCGCTCGCTAAAAATCAATATTCGTTATTGCATGGATTTTTAAATAAATCGCACATATTTCTTAGCCATCTTTTTGGACCGTGACTACCGTTTAACATGTTACGCATACGCACTGATGAGCTGGCAAAACAAGCATCCATCCTCCATCCCCCCCCCTTCCCCCCAACCCCCTATGATTACTACTAACACAAACAAACAAAAATAGAAGCGAACAAATGGCCAGACAACACACAAATGCAATGTGTCACCTTTATGGCGACAGGAAAATGAAATCACGTTGTCCCTCACGTGACAAATGTAATGATAGATGTGAGAGTGTGTGTAATTGTGTGTGCATTTGTATGTGTGTGTGTGTGTGTGTGTGTGTGTGTGTGTGTGTGTGTGTGTGTGTGTGTGTGCGTGCATGTCCGTGTGTCCGTTAGCAGGAGCCTCAGAAGCAAGCACGTGCCACGCCGTAGACAGTCAGTGACGACAACACGTAGCGAGATGCGCATTAAATTGTGAAAAATGGAATTTCGTCCAAATCAAAAGCGTATTACACAAGCCCAAATAAGTGAGACGCAATGGTGCAAAGTTTCCTTTTCCGTTATTTTATTGTATTTTTGTTTTTTTCTTTAGGGCTAGAAACGTGGAAAACAAATCAATGTCGTTGGCTGAACGACCTGCGCATATGGTATTACAATGTAGAGAACCGTGTTTAACTGTCGCCAAGTGATTGACTTGGGCAGTTCGACGCACCGGCAGTTTGTCGCAACCCCCAGCCCATTCTCAGACCTTACTCCATTGAAATCATCAATTCCTATTCTCAGTCCCAATCCCAATCCCAAACCCAATCGCAGTCCCATCACATGAATATCTCAAAGCATATTTATTGACTTGTCGACACCTTTGCTTTACGCCTGCCCTTTGACCCAGCTCATAAGCTGTCAGGACATCTTTCGCCTCATCATACTGCTATATATTTATACTTGATAGGAGCAGCAACTAGCCTGGCTACGGCATTTGACTGCCTGCTCGTGCATTAGTCAAAGGTTATGCTTGCTGACTTTGGGCGCGATATGTGGACGCGGATGTGGATCAAAAAGCATCGTCGGCTCACGCCTACAACATTTTTCACACTCAATTGCCTGGCAACCTTTTCACAGGAACACGCGTCACGGCACCACCCAATCGCATTTCACCCGCCAACTGCCAGGCAGCTACTTAGCGTATGTGTTGCATACAGCACACGGCGGCGCGGCAACAACACTCCAAGGCCTCCCCCCAACATTCGCCCTTTTTGTGTGGCAACTTTGATGGCAATGCCACAAAGCAAGCACCCCCATACACACACACACACACACATACACAATACGTGTGTGTGTCAAGGACATTGGCTGAGCCTGAAGTGCTTTTAGGCAGCGATTTTAGTTTCCTTTTTGCCAACTGCGATGCCTTTTCGTGAGCCTTTTGTGCAGCGACTTATGTTGAAATTGTATTTTTTTTTTTTTTTTTTTTGTTTGGATTGTTTGCTGCCTCGTTCGGTGACATTTTTATTCATCCGATTCATCTGTGTGCGTGCGTGTGTGTGAGTGTGTGCCTGCATATCAGATTAACGCATATATCATACATAATGGTTACCAAATGACGGCAATGATTTCAATTTCGCGATAAAAGCAAAAGCCACCAGAGGGGAGACTTCACTTGGCATTGGATAACGAAGGCTTTAAGTCTATAATTTAGCGTCTTTCATTGTGCCCGGAATTAACTCATAAAACGTAGAATGTGTGTAACCCATCTTTTAGGTTTCCTTTGCTTGTTTGTTTATTGTGAGTTTGTTGTGCGTTGTAGTGAGCGTTGCATTATTAAGAGTTCACTTTTGCTACGTGCGACGGTGCGTATGAGTAATGTGCACACGTTTTACATTTGTTTTTCGCTGATAGAACGAATCCTGCAAGTCAGCAGAAGTCAGCAACAGTAGCAAAGTAAAAAAAAAGAGAAAAAGCATCAGCAACAGCAAGAGTAACAGCAACAAAACGATGAGTTCTTGGCCAGTGATTGACGATAATTGAGTGTCGCCAGCATGTGACATCAATCATGATGTCAGAATGGACAGCAGCATGTAAATTGCATGCGATAAAAAGCAAAATTGAATTCGGCTAACAAAATAATGAAAATCTCACTGATAATTTATGCAGTAGCAGCAATAAAATGAATCCAGCCAAAATGAATCCCAGACAATTCTATGCTATGCTGTTTGCTTGTCATTTGAATATCCTATGATATTTCTGCAAGAATATTCCTCTCATTTCTATCTTTATCTCTCTCACTGTCTCACAGTTGAGCTTTAATATTTGTGCGTAGCAAACGACATTTTTGAGCTACCGTCAAATGTAATCTACACAATTTGCGCCTCGACTAAGAGTGAGAGATAGAGAGAGAGAGAAATAAAGTTAAAAAAAAAAAAAAATAAAGCTACAAACTAATTTGTCAACCCAAGAGAATTTCGCAAACTTTATTTGCAAATTCTATTCTCCCTCTCTGTTTCACAGTCTGTGCAGATCGAGAGAATTGCTAAATAAATGTTGTAGGAAACCCTCTACAAAATTGTTGAAACCCGCTGCATAAATGCCGGACTTGTGGCACACAAGTTTGGCTCTCGTTGTGAGTGGGAAATGCGTGTATGCAAATTTACCTCCATAGAAAACATAGCTTCAAGTTTTTACATGCAAGCACCCCAAAAAAAAAAAAAAAAAAAAAACGCTAAAGGATGAACAGAATAAGGGAAAGAACTGTGCGGCGGAGTGGAAATGCTTTCGTGACACAGTTTTCAAGCGGGATGTCTACAGTGTTCAAAGCATGTATTTCTGTGGGCAAATGTCAGATACGTATGCCGCTAGTGAGGAAAATGGGCGGAAGGAATGACCAGCAGCATTGGATTTTGTTGCTTGTTAATTAGACAACTTGTGTGCAGATGAATAGCTTTTCCCTGCTGCAACATACCATGACACACGGCATAGAAATCCAGACTGTATGTAGACTCTTCACCATCACCATCTTTACTCCTTCGTTGGGCCGTGTTTGCCTGTCAGGTGAATGATGAAAAATACATTTTGCTGTAAATATGAGAACGCGTTGAGTGCATAGAACAAATCCGATTACGGAAGCGGAATTGCGGACAAAATGTGTTACGTGTTCCATGACAATTTTGCATAAAAGCAAAGCATTGTGTTTTGTATTTTTCTATTTTTCTGTCGCCACAAATATCGACACACGCAAAGGACATCGAGGCATTAACGATACAGATATTAATAGTAACGCTTTTATGCAAGTCACTATCAATTAGGATCGTTATCAATGGGAACAGTCTTTGTTCATTTCATTTCAACGAATCGATCGATATTCAAACATGACTATATTTTCTATTGCGAAAATCCAAACGCATGAAGTCACATCCAATTGTTGGAAAGAGAGACAGCTAAACTAGAGACAACAGCGGCAAGCACAGCAACGAATTAAATGGAAAAAATGTGTTAACGCGAGAGTAACAGAGATAGAGAGATAATGAGAGAGAGAGAGAGAGAGGAATTATACATGTGCTGCGATGTGAGGCTGTGATGAAATGATATGCAAAGTGAGATACACAAACAAACAGCCTTGGTGTTAAATTTTAAGTGTTACAAGGACAACAAGCACAAAGCACAATCACAACACACACACCCACCCGCACATACACCAACTCACACATCCGCATCCACTCGAAACGGGAATGTCTGCGACTGAAACAGAAACAGAAACAGAGACGGAAGCCACAAAACCCTGCGGCTGTCGCTTGCCTCTATGTGCCACTAACACAGTCTGCATTTTGTATATAGGTGTAAATATCTATGTGAGTTTGTATTTGTGCACATTGTAATTGTTTACTATTAAGTTAACGGCAACCGCAACGGCGGCAACAATCGACGGCGACGCTGACGCTGAGGCAGCTGCTAATGTTGATGAGGTTGCTTTAAATTCTAGCGTATAACTTGCATTGGTTACCTTTGATATAATCCTCTTATCCATTCACATAGACACACACTCACACACACTCGCACACACACACATATATATTTCATTATTGTTGTCATGCCAAAACGCTTACTAACTCTGCCAAGTTGCGTAAGTTCATTGCCAATTTAATTGATTTTATTTGCTTACTTAATTT
Source organism: Drosophila funebris (assembly GCA_018901825.1). Taxonomy (NCBI): domain Eukaryota; kingdom Metazoa; phylum Arthropoda; class Insecta; order Diptera; family Drosophilidae; genus Drosophila; species Drosophila funebris. Next base: position 8,332,968 of record JAEIFK010000678.1, on the reverse strand, counting down.
TCTCTCTCTCGATAGAGAGAGAGAGGGAGAGCGAGAGATAGAAAGAGAGAACGTAATTAAAGAGTTTGGTACACCATCACTTGACGTAATTAAACGCACAGCTTTTGTTGCATAATTAAATTGATGTCTTCAGGCTTCTGACTGACTGCGTCCTTAGGCGATATCTGTATTATCGCAATGCGCATACGCCGCGTGTGTCGCGCATTAAAATACGTTCACACGAGAGAGGCTGGCAGAGCAGGAACACTATAAACAACAAGCTGCAAAACAGCCGTTGTTTACATATTTAATTTAGCATGACACGACACACCTTGCCCGAAGCACAAACCGGGCCCGAAAAAAGGGTCAACATTGTGATGGCCGCCTTGGCACTGATTTCTTTCTATTAAAATTTTAGCTTACGACATGCCTATGCGTGACGTGGCCCACACTTAAGGGCTGAACAAGAAACACAACAACAAAAATACTGATAAAAATGTCAACACACAATTGATTCTCGCACTTTGCCTGGACCTGAATCCCCGGCAAAGGCAAAACTCAGCAAGTTGGCATCACGTTTGTTGTTTGATTTTATTGAGCCACATTTTTTTTTTTTTTTTTGTTTCATCCTTCGGCCGGGTTGTGTTTTTTGTATTTTTGTGTTTCTGTTCAACCCTGATGCTGCTGATGTCCTGTTGGGCGTTGTTATTTAGATGACCCGGCCAGCAATTGTTTACAGCTTTTGGGCTTGATAGGAATTGGCTACATGCTTTGCATGAAATCACGTCGTCATCAGGCTGACATTACGAGTATGTCCATGGGATTAAAGCATCGAATTGGCACTTTCAATTTATCGCTCAAGTTGCAAAGTGTGATTTTTATTGATGCTCAACTTTGTTTTTTTAAGACCTGCCACTGCCGCAGCGTCTTTGACTCTTAGGCTTTAGCTACTTACTAATACTTTTTATCAACTGTGCTAACTGTTCACTGTTCACTGCTAACTTTGTTGCTCTACCCAGCAAATGTATGCAAATATTATGAGAGAGCAGATGGCGCTGGAGTTGGAGCTGGAGTTGGAGTTGAAGCTGGAGCTGTGTCTGCAGTTTTCATTATCTCGAATGCCACACAGTCCGGGCTTTGGCTTAAAACTTTATTTGCATAGGCTTTGAAAATAATATCAAATATTTTGCATTTAATTATCACGTTTGTGTAGACGGCGGAGCAAAGCATTTTCTAACTTTCCACATTCACAACAACAACACACAACGAGAAGAACAACATCATTCAGACAAGTGGACAAGGCAGCAAGAAATACAGAATAACAACAATTGAATGCGAATTCACAACAAATAAAAGTTTCTCCAAATATATGTATGCCTGGAAGGTACAATCGGTTTGCAGGTGGTGTTGTCACCTGCAATGGCAGCACCAGGTAGGCAGTACCAACGCAGCCGCCCACATGCCGCCAAACTTAATTGCAACGTAATACGTGCGTAAGTTTGTATATTTTTAGCGTCAATTAAGTTTCAACTCAGATACTACCCAAGTTATTGTTGTTCTTGTTATTGCTCGAATCTTTCTTATTGTCGTCGTTGTTGTTGTAATTGTAATTGTAGTTGTAGTTGTAGTTGTTGCCGACTGACGTTGTCGCAAGTTTTAAAGCAGATTCTCATTACGCGATTGTAAAAGTTTTAATGCTGTTCTTTTGTAACTTGCTCCTCCCGCTGGCCCCTCTCTGCAGCACCACACTCCATCATGACTCTCCTTATTGTTTTTCTGCTCCTGCTGCTGCTGCTGCTGCTGTTGCTGCTGCCAGTTGCCAGTTGCCAGTTGCCAGTTGCCTGTTGCCAGTTGCTGTTATTGTTGCCTGATTTATGTGATAATTTTAGCTCGACTTCGACTCATATGCGTTCTGGGTTCCGGATGCGTGCAGGATATGAGCCACTTTTACAGCCATACTTCGTAGTTGTTGCTGCCATTGTTGTTGTTCTTCATGTTGTTTATTTTGCGTGCGTCTTTTGGCGCTGCAACTTATTTTTATGTTTGCGCTACATGGCAGGAAGTAATCATCTTGATGGCTGTTAAAATTTATAGCGTATTTTGTCTCTTGCCCAACCACTCTCAACGCACCCACGCAGTCGTCTCTCTCTCTCTCTCTGTCTCGCATCATTTGTCTCTTTCTTTGTAATGAAGTACACGATTTTGACATTAAAGCAGACGGCGCCTACCAAAAAGCCAAAGAACAATTGTGAAGGAAATTCACAGCCGCCGGTTGGCGACAAAACCCAATCGCATGTGGGCGTTGCCTTTGGCGAGGGCGTGACTTTCCAGCTAAATCTCTGGCAGGTGTGAGACATGATATGTGTGTGTGTGTGTGTGTGTGTGTGTGTGTGTGTGTGTGTGTGTATATGCATGTGTGCCATAGACAGCTTAACACAGCCTTAATGCTGTTTAACTCAACTGTCGCTAACGCTTTTAACCTGAGGTTAAATTTTCAATTTGCTTTTACGCTCTTCCCGTGAAACAGCTCAGACAACACCCCAAACCAACCGAGGCATTCCGAACCATACCGAACCATAGAAATCCGTAGAAAACCGTATAAAACCAAGTCAACCAGACGACAACAACGCTTTTATCTATTCACATGTGTTGGTGGTCTGTGTGCATATGTGCATACATATACTACATACATGTGTATTATCTATGTATGTATAAATGCTTCGCCAAACGCTTCAAGCATTATGTGTGCCATAGCAAATTACTCGCAAGTTGGTGCTATACTCTAGCCAAGAGTTCTATAATTTTCTGAACAGCAAGAATAAACCATACAACGCATACACAATATATTTAGACAATATAGACAATTTGACGACATGATCAGTATATTGTGCAGTTTACTTGACTTTAATTGAACTTAAATTGCTTATAAATGTATAAATCTATTTCTTCAGTTCGTAGTGTTCTTTTCTAGAAAAGAATTACATTTAAAAATTGCAATAATAATATATTCATTTTATGCCTCTGCGCATTTACTTCGTGCCAACTATAAGTGTGAAGAACTTGACGTTTAAATACATCTACATCTAATATTATATCGTTCGCACTTGTTGGGCTTTATGCATTGGCTAATTCATTTGCAAATCGAATTATGTATATTGAATTTCTTATTAAAATAACAATTGGTTGAACTGAAATTTAAGGATATGTTGGCTTCGGTGTGCCAGCTGCTGTGGATTGTTGTGTGTTTTTGAATTGGTTAGAAATTCAAGACAAATATGCTCGTGTGATGGCACGTAGCTTGCTGGAGCCGTGCACTTGACTTTGGATTGCAAGAATGTTAAATTAAATTAATTCTATTGAATATTATTAGGTTTCGTCTAAGCGACGACAATGGCCCTGAACACAAGGATACACACATCCACTCAGGCAAGCATTTGTAAGCATTTAGCTTGGCCTCACAACTCAAAGCTCGACTGCAAGTAAAGTTGCCAAATTTCTCCTCATCTCTATTTGCCCTCCTTGTAATGTACGACAGTGTGTGGGCCATTATAATTCAATTTGCTACTGTGAAAGTTGTGAAAAAGTTTCATATTTCAAATATTGAAAATGGATACCAATTAATATAGTTGGAGTCTAACCGTATGCTTAATATACTGAATACAAATTTAATTTCATACAGCTGACAAAACTTAATGGTTCAACAATACGCAAAGTAGCGTTATCAAATTGTTGATCAAGCTAGACATAAAGTGTTGCCATTGCCATTGCAACTGCAATTTGTTTTTTAGTTTTAGCTTCTTTTTGCTGCGTGCAAACGAACACTTTGACTTCCGTTTCCGTTTAACGGCATAACGAATCAATTAGCTTGTGTATATGTGTGTGTGTGTGTGTGTGTGTGTGTAAAAAATTTACCGGTTTAGCATAGCTAATGAAAATTCATTAGCCAATTTGTTGAAAACAGTTTCACATTGCATTTAATTAAAGCTGATAAATATTGTTTAAGCCATTAAGCTGCTAGCCGATTTTTGTGCCAGAGACATGAGGTTGAAAATGCTGGCGGCTACTGCTTTTCCACAGCATTTCCACAGCTTCCTTTAATGCTGTAAATGACACGAAGTCACGTGTTAGAATTTGCGACTTTGGCGCTTGTTAACGGTTCTCTCTGTTAAGTAATGCCTAAAACGTATTCGGTGTATGAGGCAAAGTGACATTTAAGTCTTGCCAACAAAACATTTCATAACGGCCTCCATTCCACCGACTGTTACTCTTACTCTTCTGTCAGCAATCGCGCTGTCCTGCTCGCTTTCATTTGTATCGCTCGCCACATAGAATAATGTGCAACAGCGACCAATGCAGAAGTCACAAAATCTCTAAAAGGAAAACCAATTACGGCCATTACCACATGTGGCAATTACAAGGGAAGCCCTTAGCCGTTGGCCCTTGGCCCCCTATCACGTTCCAGCTGTCCAACAAGCAACTGGCAACCTCTTTGTGAACGCGTCGGAACAGCAAAGTCTCATTAGTTGGCCACAAAACGAATGACGAATGACGAATGACGAAGGGCGACGGATGAAGGATGAAGGACACGCCACTTACAAAGCCGCAGAAACCAAGCCCAGACTCAAACCGAAACGGGACACAGCAAACTAGAACTCAAATTCGTACTCCCACTCCCACTTCCACTCACCAAAATATGGATATGGATGGCTGGCAAGGGTAATGACGCTTAGTATTATGGCAAAGATGATGGCCAACGGTTGCTACCGTTACTCTGTTGCTCATACTCCTCCTGTTGCTGCTTTAATGGATGACAGGTAAGCTGCAACTGTAGCTAATGGAGCTTTCCCCTCTTCTCCATCACGTTATTTGTTTTCTTCTGTTGTGCTCAATCAATTTAAGGCTTTTGCTATATTTTCCAGTGCAATTCACGTATTTTCATTTAATGCTACCGCATGCAAAGCAAATACGAAATACCATAAAATGTGATATTTTTATAGAGATGTCCGTTTTATGCGTGGCCAAATCATTTCGCTTCAATTTGCCGAACTTATGAAAAAGCAAAAACTTATAAAAACTAAAAAAATATGCATGTATTACAATAACAGCTGCCACAATTGTATACCCTGTACAAGCGGAACTTATAGATAAGGGTATTTCAAAGTACTGCACTATGACTGACTATTTGTAGCTTAATCTAATTAAATGTTTCTCTAGGTATCAAATGGCGTATAGCTTTAAAATGTTGTACTTTTATATCTTTTAAGGAGTAACTTTTGTCAAAATAGTTTTCAGGTTTTCAGTTTTCTTTCATTGTTTTTCTTTTTGCAAAAAAAAAAAAATTCATTTAGCGAATTGTTTGCTTGGAGCCGTAAATTTACGGCAGTAAAAAATTTAGTTGCACACGGCCATTGAACGCGCGTCATGTGTGCGTGTTTACAGGAACAACATGGAAAATCAACATATGCGACATACAAATTTCATGATATTTCATAGTTTATGCATAGCACAGATGATCTATGTTATTCGTATGTATATATATATATATATATATGTATATATATATATATGTGTGTGTGTTTTCTTATTTCAGCACATGCAAAATGCTATTAACAATAGCATGGCATGGCATGGCATGGTTGTAGTCCGCCTCAACATTGTCTCATTAGCATATTGCGTGGCGGACGCCTATTTGGGAATATCGATAAAGTTCGTTAAAAAGATTGAAATGTGCGATTTGAGGCGATTTACTCGATGTAGAGTCGAGGGAATGCCAGTGCCGAGGGGCCGAAGGAAAAGCTTGCGAACAAGGGTTGTTCTTCCGATTGCGAGATGCGAGAAGAGAGAAGAGAAGGACGCTGTTTTGACACTTGTCACCATTAAGCTAAGCAGCGCCAACAAGCGAATATTGCGGAAGGAGGTGACTGTAGATGTATGTATGTATGTTTATGTAAGCGTGTTTGTGTGGGTTGGGCAGGGTTGTGCTGGGGTGACAATTCTCTGCTGTGAAAGGCCCTTTCCAGGGACTTTAAACTCAGCCAAGCGTTTTGACATCGTTCGTTGTTGCTGGCTGTGATGCTTTTAAGTCAGTTTAAGATTTTTGCAGCCAAGTGACAGCCACTGACAGCGAACAAACGGGATCTGTATGTAGGAGGGGCACATGTCCCCATCTCATCGCCCTCCCCCCTCACCCTTCTCCATCAACATTCACATGCCACGACCCTGTTTCTCGCGCTTTTCGCGCTTCTCTCGTTTCTCTCAGTCATTTTGGTAGCTCGACACGGATTACGTTTTTATCCTTGCGTTTCCCTGAAACACTTTCACAGCCAATTTTATTATACGCGCGCTTTTTCGTTCCCTTTTGTGATGTTGTTGCTCCACTTGCTGTTGTTGTTGTTGTTGTTGTGGTTGTTGCTCTTCCTGTCACTGTTTATGTTGCTCTTGTTGTTGTTGTTGTTGTTGTTGCTATGTTGTGCATTTTTATGCCGCATATAAATAAATCTGTTAGTTGTGCATGTTTACGACTTTTTAAGCCTGGCCTAAGCGTGCAGCAAAGGGGGTTCCCAGGCTGGGGTCGGGGTATTCTGTCAAAGTATGCATAAGCGTCAATTTTATGCATACTTCGCTGTGTAAATAGCGTAAAATGTTGTTGCAAAGCGTTACAAAACGTATATAAAAGTGAAACAACTGCTTTCGATTTATGCTAATCCCGCAATTTGAAGTTGACAAAATGCGAGTACCCTACGGCACCTAAGGCACCTACGGAGGGACCATCGATGGGATCCAGCTAGTGTTGCTGTAATTGACTGTCCGGGTCCCAGTGACGGCAGCGGCCAATTGGTCAGCAATTCAAAGTTAAGTACCGGTCAACTACAACAGCAGACGGAAGGAAGAAACAACCTGAAAGTGAAAGTGAACCCAAAGAAAGCAGAGGGGTAAATATGAGATTGAGGGTGAGAGGTGCCAACTGACTGAATGTGTATTTTATGCCCTGCACTTGAGTGCGTAATTTTATGAGGCGCTTTTCGCTTTTATTAGCAGCGCCGACAATAAACTGTTTATGTTTATTATTTGCTGATGACCTACGTGCAAAGGGGCGCTTCCAAAAAGCTCAAACTCAAACACAACAGCCCAACAAGAGCCTAAATAGTGACCGAGAGCAGAATGAATCACTTACGGTCATTTGGCAGCCATACAAAAGCAACAACGGGCCCAACAACTACAAAACAAAGTGAACAACTTTGGCACAGCATTCGGAAATGTTTTGGCATCGGTTGGAGTAGTAAAACAGGAAAGAGCGCCCGTGGGTAGACTACGTAAATTACAAATTAGCAATCACACTAAAACTGCAGGCGGAATGTTGAACACTGAGAGAGGGAGACGGAGAAAGAGAGGGAGAGAGGGAGAGAGGGAGAGCGGGCGGCCAAAAACGAAAACTTTTCATATTCAAAGCGTCAACTCATTAAACTGCTGTCTGAAACTACAGAAACCCAAGAGGAATCAAATGAAGCACGAAAAACAAATCAAAATCACAGCTCACAGCCACGTGCGAGTATACACACACCTAGATACAGCATCCAAGTCACACACACATACACAGACACATGGACACACAGCTACAGACACACACGCACCCACTGAGCGAGGTGTAATCGCTGTCGGAAACGGATGCGTGTGCGTTGAGCAATTTGAAAACGGAAATCAAAAATTGACCTTAAGCCCCAACAGTGAATGAGGAGCGTTGAATGAGGAAAGAGTCAGCAAAGGCAAGAGCTGAGGATGCGAGGAGGGGGAGGAAGAGAGGGAAATGTCAGTGGCAAGCAGTTAGTCGAGTCTGGGCCATTAAATCGACACCTAGCATGGATAGCAAGAGCCAAATGAAGCATAAAAGTAGCAGAATAATAAAAATTTATTGAGAAATAAAAAACAATTTAATTTATTAGTATTTAGTGTAAAAGGAAATAATCGATGTTATAAATTTTTGATGCCAGGCCAAGCAGCTACTCTCCTTTATATATATATACATGCCAATTGGTTTGTGCAAGTGTGTGTGTGTGTGTGTGTATGTCCGAGTGTGTGAGTGTGGGGTGTGTGTGTGTGGGAGCACAGTGAAAAGGCACATCGAAAACAAATGAATTGGAATACTCGAATGTTGGCAGCTCACCACCAAAATAAAGCGGATATGTTGCCGGAAACGTGCATGTGAATCTATGTGTGTGTGTGTGCGTGTGTGTGTATGTTGTGTATGATGTGTATACATGTGTGTGCAGGCGGCAAGTACGTGTCTATTTGTGTGAGTTAGTGTTTTAGAAATTCGGCTCGGATGTTAAGTTCAAACGCTTATCAAGTGTGTAGATCTTACTTATGAGTTTAACGGCCAGACCACACCACACAAAACTCGGAGAGAAGAGGCAAGAAAAGAAAAGAAAGGAAAGCCAAACGAAGACAGGCCAACCATAGTAGAGTAAAGAAGAGAAAAGGCCAAAATTTGTTGGCTGTCGGAGGCCCGGATAATTTAATTTATTGTTTTCTCTGTTAAATGATGCTCAAGAGTATAATTCGCCAGCAGAGAACGCAACGCGACTAATGTGCGCACAAATTGCCCAATGTCGAGAGCCGGATATCGACCAGTCTATGACCTTTGATGCGTGCAAAGGATGTTTGCATCAGTCGGCCAACAATGTTTGCCTGACTCGTTGACTGACTGACTGACTGACTGACTGACTGGCTGGTTGGCTCGATGACAGTTCTTGCTGGCGCATAAACTAAAGTACTCAAGCTGATGGGCTTTAAAACCGCATACGGCGATGTCTGCGCAAACTATGCAAATGTTGTTTTGCAAACCTAGTCGTGAGCGCGCACTGAGCGAAAACAATGCACATTTTAATTTTAGCCTAGTTTGTTGCCACAAAACAAGGCGCAGTCAACAACAGCAGCGGCAACTCAAACAAGCAACAACATCAACAGCAACAACAACAACAACAGCGGCAGCGGCAGCAGGACTGCAGGATATGTGCCAATAAAAAGTTTGGCAAACAAAGTTGGCGTCACAAAACTGTAACTGCAACTGCAATGGCAATGGCAACAGCACCGGCAACAGCAACGGCAACGACAACGACAACACACTGCGGCGTCAGAACCAAAAATTAGTGGCCTCGTATCTTACCGTGCCACATTTCCTACCACACAATCCGCACATTGTTGATGCCAACCTGATTTGAAGCTCAAGCACGAGCCATCCTTAAATAACAGACTTAATTAAACTTAATTTGTGTGTTTTACTTTGCGTCTCTATTTAAATTGCAAGTCGACTGCTGAATTGTTTTAAAATTTCCAACTGTCACAGACAGTCGAGCAGTAACAGTGTAAGGCAAAGTAGAAGAAGCTGCTTCGGGTTACAGAGGTACATAAACGCTACATAAATAATGCAATTTATGTGAACCGCATAAAGAAATTTGCTGTGCCCGACACTAAAGCACTTGTAGTATGTATGCATGTCTGTGTATGTGTGTATGCACTTTTTCTCTGCCAGCAGCTTTTGCTTGAAGGACTTACACACACACACACACACACAGACACACAAATGGGCACACACAGAACAGCTTAGAGAATTGCGTTACCTCAGTTTGGCTGTTTCAAAGCCGAGCAAACGACAAAGTCGACTGCACTTTGCCCTTGCATAAATCTAACACAAAATATCTCAGCACATTGCCCCACAAAGTAGGCAACAACCAAATTTAAAGAAAAACTTGCAAAAGTGCAAGTGGCAGGATCAGATTCAAGGCTTGATGTAAGCAGTTCATACGTATTCAGTAACATGCCAGCAAGCCAAGCCGATCTCAGTTAACTAACAATGTGCTTAATGCCTTTCACTTTCATATTAATATGAAAAAATAATCGTCTATAATTTCATAGACTTTTTTTCGGGCTTTTCCGCCTTTGATGATAAAGAACAGAGCCATAGACATAGAGCAAGAGCTGGAACTGGAGGTGGAGCGGGAGCGGGAGTGGGAGCCGGATCTGGAGTCGGTTGGGCTTGGCCAGTCGTTGGATTTTATGCAGACATGCCCACGCATTTTAATTAAGAAATTAAATTAAATACAAACTGATGCGTAACAGATTCCTCATTACTAATTAAAATTCAATTTCTTGCCATTAAAATGAGCTGCGGCGACGACAAGAGAGAGGCACGATGGGCAGCAGCAGCAACAACAACAACAACAACAGCCATAAGAACAAAAAACAACAAGAAGAACAACAACAGCAACAACAACAACAACAACAACAGCAACAACCACAGCTGCTACAGCGTAAATTACAAGCGAAAACCCTTCGCACCGGATACACAGAACACAACACAGAACACAGTAATAGCAACAGTAATTGAGGCGTGGCCACGCCCATTTGCCACACAGAGACGGCAAATTAAGCACGCAAAATTAATACGCAATAAAAAAGCAATAATAAAAGCCAAGTCGACTCGACTCAAGTCGAGGCATCCTCCGACAAACGAAATAACTGAAAACAATTTGTAGTCTTTTGGCTGAGCTCAGCTCTTAACTTTTATGTGCATCTTGTTGTTGTTTCTATTTTAAATCGAAATCAAAATAAAAAAAAAAGGAAAATAAAGAAGAATGAAATAAGAAGGGAGCTCTGAAAAAATATCAAATAATTTGTTAATGGCCAGCAAATTGATAATGTGGCAAGTTCTTGCTGAAAATTTCCTAATTAAAATTTTGATATTGAAGCAGACGTTTGATTGATTCACTTCAAGTTTGAACAAAATGCTACCAGAGTTGTTGTTGTTGTTGTTATTGTGGCTATGCTTGATGTTGTTGGACGAGAGTTGCGGTTAAGTGGATGCTGGGCGTGGCATGGGCGGCAGGCAACAATGGCGAACAGCCAAAGGCAAAGCCATGGAAAGCCGTCTGCCAGCTCGAAAGGCAAACAAAAGCTACAGAATACTTGGCGCAACTATGCCTAGGATGTTGTTGCGAGCACCCTATATTCCGCAAACCCCCCTCTGCACCCTGTATCCACTCCTCAGACCCTTGTCCAGTGTTACGCAGAAACATTATTCGCCATTTACCAGACTAAACGGCATAACAAAGCAAAAACATCTTTGGATGGATGGGGGCTGGGATGGATAGTGGTTTCAACGGTCGGGAGAGGGGCTGATATGGGAGGAAGGTGCACAGACGTGCAAAAGGGGTAGAAAATTACTTAAGAAAACTGTTGTTGGCTTATTGGATTAGGTATATGAAAAGTAGGCGAGCGCAAAGCGTTTCAGATCTTTCAACGCACAATTACCAGCGGCTCTTTTATAATTTCTATAGCATCCTGAAGTATCCGGGCTGCAGGCCAACCATCAAATACGAGTATCTCGTGTCTTTAAAAATAAGCACATACTTTTAGGTTCGTGGTCCCAAACAAGTTTTCTGTCGAGTTTGAGCTGAAATATTTGCCCAGCCATGCTCAGCCCGTTTCTTTTCCCATTGGTGGTTTTTATTGTTTGGGCCACGTCAAGTTGCGAGTAGTATTTGTTTTTTAGCTGCCTGAAACATCTCGAACCATTGGTCGTTTTTCTGTGCGGCGCTTAGACCAAACGTCGCATTCACCCCTGAGGCCTGTTTGGCGTATTGTTACACAATTTTGTTGAAATTTATTTACAGAGTTTATGCCACACAGAATCAACATTGAAGTTGGCACAATGGCAACAAGCAGCATACACCGCAAAAAAAAAAAAAAAAAAAAAAAAAAACAACAACAAAATCAACAGCAACAACAACAACAGCAGCAGCAACAAAAGGCAGCCAAAGACCAATATCGGGCCAAAATACTGCGCCAAGTTGTGCTTCTAAATTTCTATCCCCAGTGCATGAAAGTTGTCTCATGCCCCTCATGCCACATGCCACGTGCTCTGTATGCTAAACAGCAGCAGCCAGCAAATATCGGGCACAGCCCGGCATCGAGGTCAAAGTTGGGTCAGAGTTGGGTGTAGCATAAAGCACAAAACAAGATAATAAGTTCATAAGTATTATTTGGCTACATAATCTCGCGATTTGATTTTGAAAATTTGCAACAAACTTGAAATCGTATCAAAGTTTTCCGACTTCTAAGCACAGCAGAAAGTTGTCCAGTGAAATGACAATGGATATGGATATAGTTAATTGGTTAGATTTGCGGTTGAGTTAAGCTACATTCAACTAAGAATTGATCTTCAGGATTCAACTGGAGCTATATCAAAAGTGGCTTAGCAACAAGAAGACAAAGAATGTAGCGAGACTTAAACGTTGATTACATATTCATAATTCGCAAACTTACCGACTTATTATGACTTTGGCCCTAAGGAGCTTGACCCAAAGGGCCAGCACCAGTGTCGCTCAATTTGTCGCTGCTGTAGTGTAAACTTGGCTCCTTTGGCTAATTAATCACGCCAAGTTAAGTAAACAGCAGCTGCCTGTTTAGTGCAACTGCTGCTAATAGCATTTCATACTTTCGCTTGGCAACTTGGCCAACTTGTTCCACTGACTGGGCTGGCAAACTTTCACTGCCAGCTTCTAAGTGCGATTTATGAGTGTGCGAGTGGAAGTGCGAGTAGAAGTGCAATGGGCAACGTGGTGGCAACTGAATGAAATTTGTTTACAACTTAGGCGTTAATTGACACAACCACAGCCACAGCCAAAGCCACAGCCACAGCACAACAGGACAGCAGGAGGACAGAGCCAAACAAAACAAAATAAAACAAAACAAAAGCAAGGCCAAGAGCCAAACTTGGTTACACAATTGGCTTCCTCAAAATGCAGCCAACAATTTTGCATTACAAACCGAGACCCCATGAAAAGTTTTCGAATAAAATTCAACACCTTCACCAAGGTTGCCTTTACACTTTTTAAATACTTTTAATAAGCTCGCCAGCTGCATCAGCTTTAGATACAGCTTCACTTTCAACAATGAGACATTGCCCAGACAGGACCCATGCTGCAACAACTCTCTCCCCAGTTAAGGATATTCTTAGCCATAAAAAAGTAATTCCTTGAAGCGTAGTAAATCAATGTCGCAATAATCCGCACATAAGGCACTTTATCAATCAATGCAGAAAGGATTTTGTCGAAGTTTCTTTTATGTCAACGCCTCGCCAAGGGAATGAGTCGCTACTCTTTGCTATGACAAAGCACACTTATATACACCCAGACATACACACACACACACACACACCCAGACACACACACACACACACACACACACACACACACATAAACACACACATACGTGCCGTGTAAAGTAATAAGCGGTAAAACAAAGTAAGACTAAATAATACAGTAAATCACAAGCTAATGCCTCACACACACACACACACACACACAAGCACAGACTAGCACACTCATGCAGGCTTGGCAGGCATTGAAGCAATCAAATTAAATCCCAATCGCACACTTAGATAGATATAGACGGAGAACTTGGGTAACGACAAACGGCGATAAAGCGTTATGGTTCATTAGGCCCATCGAGTGCGAGGCCGAGCCGGTTAGACAGCGGTAACAACACCGACAACAGCAACAACAGCAACAACGATAACAATGGCAATAGCACTGAGCAGAGTTTACAATCGATGCGTATAAACGCTATATGTGTATATATCATGTGCCGCGAGTCCTATCACATTCGCCTACTCACATAGGAGGGGTCTATGCAGAAGGTAGCAGCTGGGTAACAGGGGTTTAGGGGCTTAGGGGTGGTTGCACATTTCCAGCACTTAATGTCAATATCATTAAGTGTGCACGCATTTGGCAAGATGGTAAGCTGATCCACCACCATCAGCCACATTACCAACATCAGCACCACCACTTGAACTCACTGCAATTGTCACCCAATTGCAATGAATTCCGCATCCGAACTGTCAGATGTGACACTTGGCAAATATTTGCAGCAGCAAATTGCTAAGCTAAACATGGGTTCCCATATTCGAGCTCTCGACACTGGCGACACATAAATAAATAAACCATGCCGCGTATTTGACAAATCTGCTGCAATTGACCATTGTCACATGTCCTGATGCTGTGACCAATTTAGTATGCCAGGACATGCCTCATTAAAGACATTCGCGACTGCTGATTTTGGCCCATGAAAATGGACACCTGCGTGTCGAATTAATGCAATGAACATTTACCAAAACTTTTATGAACGAGTTATAGAAGAGTTGGTGGGTTGGTGAGTTGGTGCGTTGCTGGCCAGCCGAGTTGGCTTGGAAAAACTAATAATGAGCTTTCAATGTTAATAAGCCGAGGGGAAACTTCTTCGTCGCAAAAAGGCTGGCGACAGCTGCAGTTCTCAGTGCTCAGTGCTCAGTTCTCTGTTTTCGCCTGCAGTCATCGCAAATGGGAACCGGGAAGTGGGTACTGAGAACTGAGACGGACGTTGACAAAATCCCTTTTATACGTAATTTCATTTTCGCCGCCTTTCCCACTCAAGAAGTAATTTTAAAACTTTGTTAGGCATTTTTAAAGTCATTTATGGCGAAAGCTGACAAAAAAAAAAAAAAAGATAATAATAATAATAATGATGAAAAAAGAACTCAGCACGAAAAAGTAGGATAAGAAAAAATGAATGTGGATGCCTTCGTTGATGAGCTACTGATGAGGCGACCGCTCGACTGTCAGACGAAGAAGATGATGACATCGCAGCCGAATCTGGTGTTGGAGTATATCAGCAACAGCGTCAGCCAAACTTTGCACTTTTCTTTTGTTTCTTACCAAAAAATATGAAAAGAAATAAAGTATAAGAAATATGCTGCAAGACAAGCGAAACTGCTCGACTTGGAGATACTCAGTTTTAAGAATATATTAACTTTGCACTTTCCGAATGTTAATAATGTTATCAAATTGCACTGCTAAGTTCAGACAGAGCTTTGTCAGATTGAACAATCCTTTTTTTTATAGTCAATAACACCCTATAAATATGTACTCAAAGGAATACATTAATGATTTCTCGCCTTTTTATAGAGTTCCACTGAATTATAATGATGAAAAAAATATCTCCTGAATATGAAATGAAGCAGCTGGATAAATGTCGCTGTCTCCCAGATTGTCTGCCTGTCCCATCAGCCCCATCAGCCCCATCGGCCCCTTCGCATCGCCTGCCGCCATAGCTTCATTGTGCCGAGTATAATAATAATAATAAAGTCGCCTCGCCTTAACACTGGACTTGGTGTGGCGGCAGCTGTGTGTGTCTTCGTATTCTTGATACTCCGCCCCCATCGTTTACGCCCATTGTGCGACAGCTGGCGTTGAACTTAAATTAGCCTGTACACACAATCCTCTTTTCACAGCGGCCAGCAAAAGTTCTTATCAGCGAATTTATCTTTCATATGGCAATGCAAAACTTCTGAGTGTCAGTGCAGAGTGGCAAGCGGCAAGTGGCGAGTGGCACGAGTGGCAAGAGTGGCAACTGTTTGCGGATGCGAATTACTTTGCATTGGGCAATTTATTGCAACCACTAACAGGCGGGCATTTGTTTGAGAAGGGGGGCGATGTTTGAGCCAAGTGTTTTGATACTGTCGACAAAATAAACATTTTATCATAAAGAGATTAAACGCCGATAAGCTGAGACTGAGACTGAGACAGAGGCTGAGGGCTCAGATGCCCCATGCCACACTCTACACTTCACTTGCCTCTTGTATTTTGATTTACGATTTGCTGCTGAATGCCCCAAAATAATGTCAAGCAATTCCGCATGCGGCAAAATTAATTTGAAACATTTGCCAAGTGCTTGCCAGCAGGCACACAGGGAGTAGGGGGGTAGGACGTAGGAAGTAGGAAGTAGGAAGTAGAAAGTAGGGTGTAGGAAAGATGGAGTTGTGAATAGGGAGTTACCTGTTCACGGAGTAGCCTCGACTGTCTGTCCTTACCTGGCTATTGCAGCCTGTCTCCAAGCTGCTTTCAACTGCAAACTTCAGGGCAGCCGCAAAATGGCCACATCCCATGGGCAACACTCGACGCTGGTGCAGCTAGCAAAAATGAAGGTAATCTATTTGGCTGCCCAGCGCGCCTGGGGCTATCCAAGCTGCACTCAATGTCAGTTAAATCCCGACGCTGCTTTCCAGCAACCTCTCAACCCATCTTCATTCCCCTGATTGCGCCTCACCTCAGTTTTGCTCCGACAAATGTCCAAAGATAAAGCTGCAAAAATATTTTAACATCCTTTGGCAACATGCCGGTTCACCCTTACCCTGTCCGCACCCTTACCACTCCCCCCACAAATCCCTACCCCTCTGTAAGTCCACACCCACATCCAGAACCACAGATGCAGTGCGTCTGTTGTTGCTGTCTGGTTAGTAAGTGGATCCAGCAGCCGCAGCTCAACCTGCACTAAACAATGTCTTTGTGTGAGAAATTTTCATATTTTATGTACGAGTTGAGAGCTGTCGGAAAAATAGAGAAAGCGTAACAACAACAAATTTTCCACAATATTGTTGCAGTTGCTGTTGATATTGTTGTTGTTCCTCATTTCTTCATTTTTTTTTTTTCTTTCATCTTATTGTTTTTTATTTTGTGTCCAACAGTTACAGTCCATGTCAATTTTGCCAACTGGGCAAAGTGCTTCTCCAGCTCGTGTTTTGAAGGGGCTGCTGACAAATTCAATGATAATTTGCAGCAAATTAAAATTGCTATGCCGTTGGCTAGCATTAAGAGTTGAGAGCCGTCGCATTTACTTAGTTAGGTTCGCATTGTAGCCAAATCTCCGACTCCGGCTCCGGCTCCGTAATGAAATGGCTTTTTGAAGCAGACCCATAGTCCACAAAACAAAATGAAAGTGCTCGACGCACAAAAATTCTAATGAATTGCTGTTGCAGGCAGTCAAGCAACCAGTCTGTCAGTGCGTCAGTCCGACAAACCGACAATCCGACAGGCCGACAGTCCGACAGTCAGTTGGAGAGTCATTTGTCAGGCTGTGCGGCAATGAGAGTTACTTTATTTTATTACCAACTTGTTGGCTCTTTGCTCAAACTAAACATGCTTCTTTGCGGTAGCTGATGAGAAAAAAATTCAATTACCCCATTTAACTTGGCCGAGGTAACCCAATTTAACCACTTATGCCACTAAATTATGCAATCAGCAAGGCATTGAGCAAACTAAATTAAATTTCTTCTTATAATACCAAGTAAATATTAACTTAGATAGATGATATTTAGATATGTAACCCTTTGCCAAGTTCAAATATTACAAATAAATGGAAGGCTATGAAACAGAATTTATGTAACTTAAAACGTTTAATTGGACTAGGCGAATCAAGGACTTGTGGATTCACAAAGATCTAAAAAAAATCAATAATCAGAAACCGTTTGCACAACAATTATTATCTATCTAGATGGTAGGCGTAATTAGAGCTTCCAGCATTAATCTGTGAACTTGATGCATTTAGGAAGTAAAGGATTTGTTTGATAGCCTCAAAAGAGGCAACGAGGGGGCCCACAATGTGCGGCACATCAAAGCTGTGGTCAAGACTAAGGACCAAAGGACTACTTACCAAGGGTCTGATGGGTCAGCTGCCGTTGCCAGGCAACCGCAAAGCAGCTTTGACCCAGTTGTACTTGTTGTTGTTGTTGTTGTTGTTGTTGTTGCTGTTGTTGCTGTTGTTGTCGCATGAGTTTTTGCCATGCGTTGCCACATGCAGTGGATGGCCAATAAGCAGAGCCATGGGGCACAGCATTGTCTGCTGTTGAGTGCAGCAATAAACTTGAATCGTTTGCAGCACATTCTCATACAGTTCTGGATTCCCAGTCAGACAGAAACCCAGAGAGAGAATGAGAGAGAGAGAGAGAAATGTTCTCTGTGCGACTAATGTCAAGTCTTCACATTCATGGCAATAAAATTTTACTCCTTATAGAGTGTTAAATTGCATACCATTCTCTAACACACTCACTCTCCCTCTCTCTCTCTCTCTCTCCCTATCACTCTTCCTGACTCTCTCACTCACATGCTGTCTGTCTCTCTGTGTTTGTTTGTTGTTCGACTGATGTCTTTAGAAGATTTGTGTGGCTTCGTTTTATGCTCAATCTTTAATTGTCAATAAAATAATCATTTGCAAACATTTTGCCACTGCAACCGCAGCACGTGCCGAAAATACATGAGCAAAGTATGTAAAGCGGCAAATTTTTATCAATAAATGATTGAGCATAAGTAGGGGGTGGGAGCTGAACTTCAAGGAAGTAAAAGCCACAAACATCTCATAAGAGTTGAGCTAGAGGCGCTGGCGAAGCTGGAGAAGCTGGCGAAACTCGAGGGCTCCTCTTCAAGTTATTGACGAGATAAAGTTGAAGATTTTTGTGTGCATTTTGTGAAGTGGCAGAACGAGGCCATAATGATTCAAGTCGTCGTAGCCAGTCGAGGGACAGAGTAGTAACGGAGGAGTACAGACATGGCCAAAGATGATGACGTTGAGATGTTGACGCTGTTGACGGCACCACCCGATGCTGAGAGTTTTGCTGGAGCTGGGGCAACCACAGGATGCTAAGGGCTTAAGGCTTTGCTACTCTACTCGTTGTTGTAGAGCTCGTGGAGTTCTTGTAGCTGTGTGTGTGTATGTGTGTCTCTGTGTGTCTGCATGTGTATGTGTATGTGTGGACAGGTCTAGTTTATTTGCTCAAATGCCGCTCGTTTGCTCATGACACCAGCAGCAGGAGAGAAAAAAAAAAATGGAAAAAAAGGAAGAAAAGCAATAAAAAGCTATACGATGCGAAAAAAGAAAACAATGTGGCCAAACAACAATGCCAACAGCGCAACGCACACTTCACACACTGGCACATACACACCCGCACACACATACACACCTACACTGTCACACACCCACAACACAGCTCATCGATTTTCACTTGAGCAAGAAACGCTGCCAAGCAATTCTCTGGAGTCGTACAAACAAATGCGCGTAAATTTTGCTTAGCGCAAGTGCAAATACTTGACAGAGCCGCACCTACAATAAGTGGATATCATGCACGACTCAATGCCCGACCAACAGATACCCTGTAAGCACTTCTTATCAGGACATATATAAGTTAGGCTTAACTCATTCTATCATAGAGATTCAAGAGCTATAAATTGAAATGCTGATACAAAGCTGCAGATATTCTTGAGTGATAGACATAAGAATACCCTAGAATTGCCGGAGATATCCGAGATATCCGATCGAAATACCCTTCATGAATATGACAAACGGCATTGCTGTTGCGTGTGGAGCCCTTAAATTTACATTTGTTTGGCATTTTAGTCATATGTCAATATCCTTTTTGAGGTTTTTGTGGGCGTTTAACTTTAACGGTTGACTTGGCTTATCGTAGTCCTTGCTCAGGCACGCCTTTGAAAAGTTTTCAGTTTATCATTTTTTGCTTCTTCTTCTTCTGCTGCCTTTTACCTGATTTATTTGCATCTACTTGCCAAAGCAGTTAATAAATTTCAGTTACATTGAGCCGTTATCTTCGACGGGTATGGAAAGTTTTGAAAAACGAAAGTTTTGCCAAAGTTGCACACCTCTGTCAAGTTGATTAGACGAGGCAGACAGCTCCGATAAGAGCCAATTAATTTTTTTTTTTGTATATCCCTATGATCCTCTGGGACTAAGATAATAGTAATACTTGTGTGATTTCTGACACAAATATTAACAAGAAAAAAAAAAAGAACTAAGTTAGATTAGGTTTGCATTCATAAAACGATTTGCACTTCATCACAGACAGAAAGATAAGCCCCAAAAAAAGGGATGGCCTGGCGAGGGGCCAGGAAGTGCAGAGGGGCAACCACAAATGCAAATATTTAAAGCATCAGCAAAAAGCTGGCGGCGGCGGGTAGAAAAAACGAAACCAAACTCAACTCAACTAACTACAAAACCGAAATAATTGTTACTGACACTGACACAACTTCTAGCTGCTGCTGCTGTAGTTGCTGTAGTTGCTGTTGTTGCAGTTGTAGTTGTAGTTATAGTTGTTGCTGCTGTTAGCTGATAGCGCAGACAAACGTCCCGCAGCATTTGAAACAACAGCGTGGGACGGGTGGATAGTGGAGATTTGGTTAGAGATGCAGTAGCAGTCGATGGATGGCTGAGTGGTGCAGTGGTTGCTGTGTAAACTTGCCAACACAAAGTAAAGTTATTTGCGGTTCATTATTCACTTTTGGATTTTATTTCCTTGTGGTGCGCTCAGCAGACAGCGATGACTGCAACTGCAACTGCAACTGCCATAGCCACTGATGCCATTGCGAAGGCATCACGATCGAAACAACTGATGGACAGCAGATTGAAGCCCGTCCAGAGCACGTCGATGCTGCCACCGTTTGTTAACTTCCCCTCCCCCATCGCACACCACTTTGCTTAGTGCCATGCAACATGACTTGGCAATGCTAAACGTGAATGGGAATGGGAATGAAATTGGTAGCGTGTAGTACGAGTTGGAGAGCTTTGCATAGCGACATTTAAATAGAAAATTTAGCTTGCTGTTGTCAGTCGAAGAAATTTTTGCTCTTTGCTTATTCATCTTGCAAGTTGAAAAATAAATTAATAATGCGTTTTTGCCACTGACAGCAGCTGCAACCGCATACTAAAGTGAGTTGGCGAAGGAAAAACTACGTAATAGAGAGACTTGCTTGGGTAAAAAACAAAAAAAAAAAAAAAATATAATGAATGAAAAAAGATCGATACTTTTTTTGTGATGCCGAAGTTCAGATACTCTAAAAGTTTAATTAATTAAATTAAGTCAAGATATCAGAGAAAATATAAGACAGTTTGAAGTTTGCGTTGGCCAAGTATTTTATGTACATAGTATTGCGATTATCCTATTGCTCCAACTCTCCATAAAGTTGTAAAACCCTGCGGAAGGGTATAAGGATAGCAACTGGGGACTCGAGTATTTCATTCGCAGTGGCCCTTGTCCTAAAATTTAATTGCATCTTTTTCAGCAATTGTAGCACGAAATGAAAATGCATGCTAATGCCGAGGGAGAGGGTCTTAAAAACTCGAACCTGAACCCAGACCCTAAGCAAACCTCAGAGAGTGAGCTGCAGAGGGGCAGCAGACATCGTTCGGAAGGACGAAATGAGAAAGGCGAAAGGCGAAAGGCAGAAGAAGTTTAAGCTTTCAGTTTAGTTCAGTCAAGATATGAATACTAATAGCCACTGGAATGTTTGAGTAGCCAAAGGACATTGCACTGTCTGTGGGCAAACTGTGGGTAAGAGGTCCTGGTCCCAGGATGTTCCCTCGTTCGGTTTAGTTCGGTTTGCATCCTTTCGTTTATTCGTTTCGCTGGCAATAGCAATGTCATTACTCTTATTTGATTCCGTGGACATTCGCATAAATGTCAGATTGAGTTTTGTGCGGCGGCAAAGTTGAGTCCTTGAAATGTAGCCGCAACTGGCAATGCATTCAAATGCAAAACTCGGTGGCCATTCACTGGCACTGCCTTGCAATGGGTTGCAATGTGATGGTGAAGGGGGGTGGTGGAGGGTGATATCCTTAAAACAAAAACGAAGCGAAGAAAAGCAATTAGCGAAATTAATTGCTTAAGTTTCGCTTTTGAAATATTTATCTACAAGAATGAGATTAATTCAACGGCAAAGACACGGCAGGGCAAGCCAAAGAGAGGCAAGGATATTGCTCTGCCATGCACAATTTGCGAGCTTGTCAATTGAATGGCTTGGCTTAGCGGTTACTGCTCTCTCACTTGGAATCGCTGATTAACTTGGAGCATGATAGTTCTGGTCCTCGTCAGAGCACGCGATATTATTTCATTCAATTCAAACTGGTCAACAACTTACCGCACTCCCAGTGCTGCTGTGTTAGCAGCATCAATGCGATGACAATGGATACAGTTCGGGGCAGGACAACGCTCTCAGGTGGCTGTGTCCTCTTTCGGATATGTCTTCGGTTATCCTTGTATTGGCTAATTGTTGACATTGGCCTGTGCTCCGACATTTTGCTGCTTGGTTTGAGTTGTTCCACTTGATTGGTTAGTTGGTTGGTTATTGAATTTGTCTTAATTGTTGTTGCTTTTGTCTGCGGCTGTTTCTCTCAATTGGATTTAAGTTGGCTCTACGTGCAAGCTGGCGTATTCAGATGTATTGAATTAATTATTTCATTGTTGCACACCTTGTTGCCTTGCCGCAGATTGTTGCTAAAGTTTCTACCTTCGTCGTCGTCGTCGTCGTCGTCGTTGTCGTTGTCGTTGTCGTCGTCAACTGCAGCACTTACAGAATTTTAATTATTCAAAATAGGTTTTTAGCACAGCGGGAGGAGCCCAAACCAACCGCTGATACTCGGCACTCGGTATTCGGTACTCGGTACTCGGCACTCAGGCAGGACTCGGACAGGACCTCGGCCTCTGTTTTAATTGCTTGTTCTGCTGCAATGCATTTTCCTGGGGCGTTGCAAATTTATAGCTGCAAAATAGAAGTAAAAACGATATGCGTTAGTATTCTGCATAACCACAGAGTCTCCTCTCCTGTGTTTGTTGTGAATGAGTGTGTGTTTGTGTGTGTTTGTGTGTATTTGTGTGTGTGCATGTGTTTGTTGTGTAATGCCGCTAAGCCATCGTCCCCAAATACATAATTCCTATGCAAATAAGCGTAGACCAAACACTAAAATTTATGTGCACGCTGCGTTTTGCATATCTGCACACAGCCATTGGCAACGGGAGTGGGAGGAAGGGATGGGATGGGATGGGATGGGAAGGGAACCCATAAACCGAGGGGAGGACACACATTTTTTTGGCAAAAAATGCCGCAACAAAAATAAAACTCAAGTAAAGCGTAAAAAATCTAAGCGATGTGAGGCAGAAGTCTGGCAAAAACACAGGACACGCTGCCAAATTAACAGAAATTTTGGAGCGTAGCGTAATTTTTGTTTTTTTCTTTTTTTTTTTTTTTGTGTGTCACCAGAGAGTGAATTCCTCTCTCTCTCACACACACACTCCCTAGCTGCAGTGCTATCGTCCTTTGTATCTTGTTTCTCTTTTTTTATGTGCACTCAACGACAAGCCAACTGAAATAATCCTGAAAAATATTGTTGGCTTTGATTTGGCGCGGCCTTTCGTTTTGGTTTTATTATAATTCCTTTTTTCTGCTCTGCATTTTTTTGTTTTTTTTTGTTTTTGTAGCATTCTCTCTGCTTAATATGACATGGCAGTTGTGCATGCATGACACACAAAAATAGAGCAAATATATGGAAAGCAAAAATAAAAATAATAATAATAATAATACACAGCGCATCATTTACGCCCTCCTTACTCCCATCATCTTCGGAGCGCCCCAACAAATGCGGCACATAAACAATTCTATTAAAATTAATGTTGCATATTTTTGAAAAGAAAAACTTAAATGTTTTACAAATTGATTCAAATTTGTTATATGCTTGCGTAATGGTGCACAAAATGACCAGTAAGACCAACTGCTAAATACCCTATAATCTATCACGGTACTGTATATATTGTATATAAGTAAACTGGAGACAAAGTAAACTGTCGGAAAGGAGACGAAGCAACAAATTTGTGCGCAAGTAAACAAAAAAAAGTTGAAGAGTAGGAGGAGGGCAAGCGAGATGCATATAGTGAAAAAAAAAACACACCCAAGGAGAGGGAGAGAGAGAAAAAAAAAGCAAATATGATTGATTTTATGTGTTTGAGCTGTTGTGCGGTTGTGGGAGTGAAGTGTAGATTGAGGAGCTGAAGGTTAGATGAAGTCCGGGCCAGTGACAAGCAACTAGGGCCACGTCTGAAGGCAAGGCCTAAAGGATATGGCCGGAAATACGCAAGAATACACTGGAATATTACTTATGTACATACTTCGCATAAGTCGTATCGAGTTTTTTATGCTCAAGGAAATAAGCAAAGAGGGCCCAAATGGGGAGCCAATTCCTGCCCGATTGACGGGCAACCCAAAGGGAAAAACGAAAAGAAAACCACAACAACAAAAGCCACACACACACACACACACACAGATACCCACCACACATACGCAAGGCATGCGTATGAGAAAATTTGTGTATTTGCCATAAAATAATTTATCAATTGGAAAAATTTTTAGACAGGCAAAAGGAGAAGGGAAAATTACATGAAGCGAAGAAAAAGCCCAAGCACTTTATAAGCTTGTATGAAAGTGCGAGAGAGAATGTGTGTGTGTGCCTGTGTGTGCGCATGTGTGTGTATGTATGTTTGGGGATAAAATTATGACAGGAGGAAATAAAAGAGCATAAATTTATTACTGGGCAAACGATGACTACTAAAACTTGGCCACAGGCCCGTCGAGTATGTGCCATGGCATGGCGCTGCAAGCGAGCATCATAAATAATCGAAGGGGCGACAATATTGAACGCTAGGACAATGAACAAGGACGCCAGGACCAAGGCAACGAGTGCACTGACATCTTTGAAAGCAACATAAATACTTACGTACATATAAAATATATGTATATACATACATAAATACAATTCAATATGAAAACGGAGAGGGTTATGTCTCACGCAATGCGAGCAATATAATTGTAGCGAGTACATGCGGCAATTTGCCATAACAGGGATATCAAATTTGCGCACAGCCACCAGCTTGAAGGAGCCGAGGACAGGGGCAGTGGCAGGGGTAAAAATAAAAAGGATAACGAGCACAATAAAAGAAATGAAATCGTAACCCAAACTGTTACTAATTGGACAAAGCAGTCGAGGAACAGCAACAACAACAACAACAACAACAACAACAATAACAATAATACCAGCAACATCGTCCGCTGAAAGGAAGAAAAATTGTGAAAACCGAAAGAACCAACAAAGAGCATAACCCAATATGCTAGTGTGTGTGTCTGTGTGTGTGTCTGTGTGCTTGGCTATACGACCCTCGGGCTGAGAGCACATTGGCATTGCAAGCTATTCAAATTTCGCCAGAGTCAACACAAAAAAAAAATTGGCTTAGTTAAGTCTAATTTCGCAGGCAGACAAAGTGCTTAAAAAATAATTACGCGCTGGCAATCATGAAGGCGTCGTTATCGTTGTCACTACAGGAAACCGGATACGGATGCGCATGTACGCGATGTACGCGATGTCAGCATCCGGCGTGACGTGGGCGTCGCTTGCTTCGAATTGACCGCAGTGTGGGAGCAAATTGAATTTGGTTGAAGCAGTACAAACGCCTTGCCACAAATTCGCTAACTTACAAGTAATTAGGCAACTCAAATGCATTCACCGCCCTGTCTCTTCCCCCCATTGATGCAGCGACTGAATGTAAACACAAAGGACATACGCGTCGTCGACCACATTGGCGCCATTTGCCTCGTACCTCTTGCCACTTGCCGCTTGCCGCTTGCCGTTTGCTTGATTGTCAGTGCGAGTGTTGGCTAATTGCACAATGTGCAGCACTAGTTGATGTGACAAGGAGGAGAACGGAGGAGACCAAGAGGAGACAAGGCCAACTGGTCCATGCGACGCTGGCTCGTTTTCTTTTACGTGTTTGAGTTGCACTTCAGAGCGGGTAATTACCAATTTGAGACGCCAATTTGGTTGTTGCTGTCCCAGCGTGGCCAGCAAAATTTAATTAGTTTGACAACCAAATGTCAGCAGAACTCATCGTCTGTAGGTATGGGTATGTCTGTGGGTGTGTGTGCGTGTGCGTGTGCGTGTGTGGGCGGGTAATAAAAAGGAGAGACAAAAAAAACATCAGTGGAAAGAATTTTCGGCTGGCCGCAGGCAACAGGCAATTATGAGAAATCGCTGCCATCCCTTTGACCCTTTGTAATCTCTTTAACGATGTCAATAGCAACAGCAATGAAAGCAGACAGTCAGTCAGTCAGTCAGTCAGTCAGTCAATCAGTTAGTCAATCAGTCAGTCAGTCGGGTAATTTTAATATACTTTACAAGTGTTCGTCAATTAATTTAATTTAAAACCCTTTGCACAAAGAAGGATTACTTTGACACTTTGACAATTGTGGACTTAAGCCGGAAGGACTCCAATAACTGGAATAGCTCCCTGGCTGGCGCAGTCAAAGCAAATCGTCGCACTGTACATTTTATTTAATTATTAAATGTGCAAATTTTCAACTGCTACTCTCGGGCCACTTATTAAATTCGAGCCCATTGAATTGACCTCGACACGTCCGAAAAATGCCTTCGAATTGGTTTCTCTAAATTATACACATTTTTCTAACCTCACGACGATGAGGTGGATAAATGTTAGAATTGCACACACATAGATATATACAATATATATATATATATATCTATATATGTATAGCATTGGATGCAGTGGCAGCTGTAGTCAATTTCAAGGACACTCAAATGGGGCAGCTGCCTCATCCGAAGTTGATGCTGATGCTGCAGCTGCAGCTGCAGTCGGAAGTGCTCTTCACAGTTTATAGCTTCAAGTGGCAGTTGGCAAGTGCAAGTGGAATATTTCTGAACGTCAACTGCTTGCAGTTTGTTTTCTATGCAATCACACACACACACACCCACACACACACACATACACACACACATGTAGAGTAGGATATTCGAATTGGGCTGACAAGAATTGGGTTTGAGTTGAATTGATTAAGTTGACACTGACACTTCATATATGTATACACACTCGCCCAGACACACACACACACACACACACACACACACACACACTGACTGCATTTCAAACTAGAAAACTTAATGGGCATGCATATTAGTTTATCAAAATTTAATTTAATTTAGGCGATTGCCCTTAAATGTGCACTATACATTTTTGTTTCAAAGTTACACGCACACACACAGAGAAAACTGAAATGAGCTTTTGACATTTTTAATTTGATTAAACTCAAACAGCAGCTGCTAATTAAACTCAACAACTAACGGTAGCCATTCAATGGACATGCCAAGCACTAATTAAGATTTTGTCAATTACTTATGGCAAGTGACACGCCCCCTAAAACCGAAAGGCAACCAGCATAGGGGGCAAACGCTGACGCAGCGCAAACTGCACGCCTTTGCCTAACCCGAATGGGGATTCACCATCGTATCCATCCCATCTGTGTGAGTGTCCAAGTATCTGTGTGCAATCATTAAAATTAATTTATTGGTTTCATTAACTTGGCTGGCGAGTCTTTAGCAGCAACGAGCACATTAGCCACTGCCACTGCCGCTGCCGTTGCCCTTGTTATTGCCTGTTGTCCTTGTGTCTCCTTCTCATTTTCGTTGTCCTTGCTCTGTAGTAAGTTGCAATTTTTTTGTACGTCGATTCCAAATGACACCACGACGACATTTTGTACCATTTACCCTGTGCGACAGCCTGACCAAAATCCGTTGAAAGTATAAGCCAAGAAAAAGGAACACAACAATTCAACGGCTAGAAGCAAAAGAAGCCAAAGCTAAAGTCATTTCGCTTGGCTGGCCAACAATGAAAATGTTATGTTCTATCTACACTCTCTCTCTCTCTCTCCCTCACTCTCCCTCTCTCTTCCGCTCAGTCTTTTCCTAGCGACAACAAAAGAGTAACGCTAAGTGGGAATGGACCAGAAATAATCATCATTAGGCAGGACCCAGTCACCTTTTAGCACAACTCAGGCCTTGGCATAAGCAACAAGTTCTCAGATTCTAGAACACCTCTATCAGCCTCCAATTATATACAACTGTTAATTTGTACGTCACTTTAAATTGGCCGCAACAGAAAAACTTTTTTTTTGCTTTCGCCTGTCAGACAGTCCACAAAGTTTCTTACTTCAAACAAACTCTCAACTCGCACACAGAAACTTATTTAATAAACCCTATTCACAAGTCTGAATAATACGAAAAAAAAAAAAATAGAAACACAATATATGCCAAATATTTTATGTGCAAATTCCATTATATTTTACATTTAATAAATATTTCATATGCATAGAAATATATAAATATGTATGTATGTTAAGATGCCAGCAGAGGGAAGTGTAGAAACACAAGTAAAAGCCATGTTGATGGGTGCTCTCGGCTAGTAGATACTCTGCAGACAATGCTGAGTAGATAGATAGCTAGATAGATTGATATAACTCATAAACACGTTGCAATCTACGCACGCTAGATGGCGCTATAAATAAATTCTACATTTTTACTTTAAAGACTAAAAAAAGGAAACATTTGAGTATGACACAGTTTTATAAATCGCTGCGTTTGTAAATTAAATTGATGTCTGTTTGTTAGAAAACTGTTCAACTGAATGAGCCGTATATCTTCACTTATAATCAGCCTGTCACTCGAAACTCCTACCAATCTTGTTATGGCCTAAAGGACAAAGTGAGATCGCTCGCTGTTCGACATTTCAGACTTGGAAAAGCCTTTACACTAGTGTTAGTAGACAAGCAGTGGGATTCTTAAAATGTTGCCTGCCAGCAATTCAAATCAACTTTGTCAAGCGGCGGAAACGGTGGCATTCTGAAAAGCAGATACTCATTAGCTGAAAGCTGCCAGAGGAGTTGTATGCATTGAATGTTGTAGTTTTCATATCTAACTGTCATGCCTGTCTATATTGAAAGTAAACAGTCCACCCACTGCAGCAGACTACACGCAACAACAACGTGCCACCCGTTTGATGCATTGCCCTGTCGCATTGTCGCATTGTCGCATTGTCGCCGCTGACAACGCTGACTACGCTGACTACACTGACGACGCTGACGCTGACGTCGACGTCGGCCGAAGTGCATTTGGCAAATAAGAAAAATTGCATAAATTTCATTAAATTCGAAATGTCAAGCAACTGTCGTGCACCCTCGACCTGTCTTCTATCTCTCTCTCTCTCTATATATATATATACCATATGCATATGTGTATGTGTGTGTGTGTGTTTGTGTGTGGCTTTACATCAGCAATGACGTCGTCTGGCACAGCGCGGCTGAAACAACAACAACATTTCCGTTTGCCTTTACCGCTTCCCGTGTTCTGTTTGCAGCAATATTAAAAATTGTGCAGCGAAATCCCCAAAGTAATTTATTAAGATGCTTCATGACTGTTTCACGCGCCGCTGACTTCACGCCATTAAAAGCCATGGCACAACCTACACACACACACACAGTACACAACACACAAACACACACACATTACATGCAAAAGCAGCATAAATTTTCACCGCAACAACAACAACAATGTGACACTTTTTACTTTTGCCTGGCTGCCTCATTGGAGTTGCGGCTTGTTTAGCCAGCAACAGCAACAGCAGCAGCAGGAGCAGGAGCAGGAGCTGCAACAGGATTACTAATGCAACTGCAGGCGTCTTGAGAGCAGCAACAACTAATGCAACTGCCGCTGCTGCTGCTGCTGCTGCTGCTGCTTGAAGCATCCATCGTTAGATTCTTGACATTTATATGGGATTTCTGGCTTGGCCTAAGCCATTTGGCTTTGATTGCAGCTTCGAGTTTTTGCGGTTAGCGCATTGTCATAAATTACTTGGCACTGCTGCTATGCTCCTTTGCTTCTTTTCTTTATGTATTTGTGTATGTGTGTATGTGTGTGTATATCTGAAAATCGTAAATCAAGTTGGCACACATTTAGCTAGCTGTGACTTTGCCGTTTCCTCGCCCTCTCCAACTCGCACACAACACACTGCGTATGTGTGATATTTCATAGCACGTGTCATGAATTCTAATTACCTTTTTTTCATACAGGCAGCACTTGGCACTTGGCATTTGGCATTTGGCATTTTTGCATTTTATGTGCACACAATTCATAAATTACATATTTTTAAATTACATTTTCAAAGATTTCAAACACATTACAGTTGCGTTTAAATTTATCCATGATATAAACCATAAATTAAGTAAATTATGAAATGTCATAAAATGAAATCAAATCAAAAATTAGTTCATATTGTTAATAATTAATTTCGCAACAAATATATGCGAGTATTTACAAATCGCTTGCAAACATATCAGGTGTGTCACAAGTTTTTATACAAAAATGAATTGAATGCGACTTTTGAAATGCAATAGCCCTGAATGCAGGCTTTGTAAAATCAACAACATTTGTATTTTTAAAACATATTTCCAGAATGCTTTTCATTTATGCATTTTCATGTAAATGTAATAATCAGCGTTATGCAGTTTAGCGTATCAATTACGACGCCATTCAGCCACAAGCTGTACAAAAAAAAAGCTCTTTAAATAAATTATTATTCCATATGTTTGAGCGCATGGACGGAAGCAGGCGAGGAGGGGACGATGGGGTGAGGGGAGGATGGGATGCTTGCAGTTACAGTTGTAGCTATGAAAGGGTTGAGAATGCAAAAACTAAATGCAATACAGAACAATTTTCAACAATTGTTTTTCCTTTTGAATTTGCTGCTCATCAAATGTGACGCTTTCCCAATTGAAAACTGCAAAATCAAAAATTGATTTGAATGGCAGTGCGGTAAGCAAAGTTGAGTGTTAAATTATTTAAAATCCTACCGAAACGCAACGGAACCAAATGATGTTGAAATGAAATATTCATTAAATGCGTCAAGCCGCAAAAAGAAATATAGCACATGTGTGTGTGTGCGTGTGTGTGGTCATTGTATAAAATGTAAAGTCCATCAAATTGCGGGAATATGTTCATATTCATTTACGGTCGAATTTCAACATAATTCTATTCACAAGCACAACGAACTCGATTTCTGCTCAAATAGCTAAAGTTAACATATCAAATTATCGATCCATAAATATTATATTTTTATTCTGATTAAAATTATACTTGAGCTAATAATTTATCAATTACTTCAACAAATTTGGGAGACTACTGAATGAAACACATATATGTACTATGAGCAGGCACTGTATAACAAAGGGGTGGCCTGGTCAAATATTTGCGTGTTGCTGTTACCATTGTTTGGTTTAGTTAATAAATTAGTAAAATGTGTTGGTCAACAAGCAACGGCAACGGCAACAGCAACAGCAACAGGCATCAGGCGCGACAACAGCTATGATAATACAATTGTAAATGCATTTTCGTGCCACTTTTGGTTGCAAGCGTCAGCTGCAACAACAGACTGTGCATCTAATAACAGAGACACCAAAATTATGTTATAGGCCCATTAAAATTTGCAATGTGCATGTTAAAATTGCCGACAACTTTCTCCCTCTTCCTCTCTCTCTATCCTTTCTCTCTAACTCTCTCTAACTCTCTCTCCCTCTTCGTTTCTCCTCCTCTCTCCGTGCGGTAGAATTCCAAATATTTTCTATGGCATTTGAGGATATAGTATATGCCATAGTATCACATAGGGGTTCCCACGCACGCGAGAACATTTTCGCAGAGCCGCGTCGCGATTGTTGGGCTTCTTTCGGGTTGTCGACCGTTGACGTTGCAATAAATTTTCACGTATATTTATTGTTTTGCGGCACGTCACTG
Source organism: Drosophila funebris (assembly GCA_018901825.1). Taxonomy (NCBI): domain Eukaryota; kingdom Metazoa; phylum Arthropoda; class Insecta; order Diptera; family Drosophilidae; genus Drosophila; species Drosophila funebris. The sequence goes on along the minus strand of JAEIFK010000678.1, from coordinate 8,301,663 downwards.
ATAATTAAAAATAAATCAATTTTTAATGGCCTTTTTGAAGGCAGAGAGGCGACTACTTCTACTCTGACTATTCGCCGTCCGTTAAGCGTTGGCGGGTTGCGGGTTGGCTCTTTACGTTGTGCGGGTTGTTTTGGCTTAAAACAATTAGCGCACAAATTAGTGGCGTCAAAATGTTGCGTGTTTTTCGGCCCCAAATTTCAATATTGCGCTAACGTCAACTCAAATAAGTGGGCGGGGGAGAAAAAGAAATTCAATAACCAAAACTGTGCGACTTGCATGCAAAACACGTCAACCTAAATTGAGCAAATCAGTTTATGATTCATAAACAATACTTCATCAAGCTGCCATCGCACACAAACGAGTAACGCACATGTTTACCAAATGGCCAACAATAGGGATCGGGCCAAATGCAATACGCAAAGAATATTGCGCAAACCGAAAACAAAGAAAAAAGAAGATGTGTAGGAATGTAATGAAAGAGCTAAGTCGACAAGCAGATACTCTAGTTTGTAGATGAATATGTGATAAGAATGATAAGGTGCGAATGCTTAAACATAGAAAAATATTGAATAATATGCAATATTCATAAATAACTTGTCAGTCGAACTGTTCGGTATACCTTACTCATTTCTTTATGTACAGGGTATACAAATGCCCATGCGTCACGTTGTTGCAATCATTAGGCAAACAGAGACAAGAGAGGCTGACAAATAGAAAAAGATTCTTGATATTTGTCTGCGTGCGTGTACAGTTGTGTGTGTCTGTGTGTGCGTGTGTGTGTGTGCTTGGTGAATCAGCAAATAGAATCCTCGCACTCACTGTACTCATATGTCACAGATTGAGCACGCATGCAATTGCCATGGATGGGGAAAGGAGAACGAAGAAGAGGATATATAAGATATCTGTATGTAAGGCATAGATAGGAAATTGAAGCGGCTGGCAAATCGTCAGCAATTGTCCTAGCCAATTGGTAGACATCAGTAGATACTATTTGTGTGCCATTGTGTGTGTGTGCTGGCCACTTTATGAGAAATGCGTGTTATGAACTTTGCAAGTTACCAAGTATGATTGAAGGTCGCTTAAATTATGCAGTCAACTCTTTGTGGCAAAGATACATTTAAATATTTTGGCATGTGGCAGCATGTTTATAGAGCAACATCAACGTAAATCTAATAATATAAACCCGCATACAGTCACCATGTTATTTATATTCACGCATAAATATCAGCAGCAGCAGCAGCAACAGCAACAGCAACAGCAACACAGGCAACAACCAATGTCTGACCACAGTTAGCTTGGAGACCGCAGCAAACGGCATAAAAGTCAACATGTTGAACGGCGGCTGAAAAAATATAGCCTGTGATATTATGCGTGTATGTGTGTTGTGTATGTGTGTGTGTGCGTGTGTTGTTTGTGTGTGTATGTTTGTGTGACTTTTCATATCTTGGTAGGCTATAAAGTATAAATTACGGCAAATGCGTTCTGCCCAGCCAAATGCAGAGAGAGAGACAGAGATGAACAGGGCCGCACAGCGCGAGGGAGAAGTAAAAGAAGAGCACGCACAACTAACTAACAACTATTAAGCCTCTGCCTCTGTCTCTGGCTGTGGCAAGTAATCAACATGCGTGGCAGTAACGTCTGGATATACTTGCTCGTAATACTCGCACTATGTGTGCATTTTACACACATGCGTACCGTTTCCATTTTTCCGGTGATTAAGTGTTGATAAGTCTATAAATTAACTCGGCCGACGGCGGCAGACAGCGTTAAACATGGTCGACTAAGTCTCTTCAGAGGCCGACATGGATGATATGAATAGGAGCAAACACACACACACCCTGCCCCCCCTCACACACACACACACACACACGCAAACGCACACACACCCATGTGAAATGAAAGCATATTAATCATGCAGCAAAGCGAGCGCATACAGAGAATTGTGCAGAACGATTGCCTACTTATTGGGACAGGCGGCATTTAAAGCCCTGACAACACGTTGCCACTAATGAGCTGTCCAACTTCGTAGTGGCAACGGCCAGTCCCGTTAAGCGATATTTGCCTGAACATCAATTAAACGTCTAACGAAGGTAATAAACAATAGCGGTGGCAACGATAATTTGTAAGTTATCGGAAAGAAATTCTCGTCTCAGCTCGTTTCACCAACTCTGACAGTTTAAAGCTCTTTAAATACGACAAACTCTGAAGAACGTAATTTAATTTAAATTGGATGAAATTAATTGCCTAAACTACCCATACAATTGATTTACACAAATTTACCAAAGACAACATCAAAATCAACAAGAAATCCGTTTTAATTGCGGTTAAGCCAAAAGCAAAGACAACCCAAACAAGACGCAAGTTCAAAGTGTTGCCGCTGGCACCAATGTTGTTGGCTTTGATGTGCACCATTGGCAGACAACCGATGTGGCAGACCTACGTAAGTCGTGGTATCTAAATCATTCCCCAAATATAATATTTTACATTAAATTCGAGACCAGAAAAGCAGCATCAAGAAGCTGCGGCGTCACACTTTTCCAATTTAAAAATCTATCTGAATTCGGATGGGATTGGTTAGATTCAGAATAGAACTTGTAGTGTGGCACACTTGCCTTGTTTGCCTTGGGGTCTTAGCACAAGTTTTCATTTGCCCAAATTCACTGTGTACAAACTGTTGCCTACTTTTAGGTGCCAAATTTAATTCACACAAATGGCTAAAAGAACCCAACACGCATATCACATTTACCCAAGGCACAGAATGCTCCAGACAACAGATGTATAGAGTTACAGTGCGACGGGGAGAGAAAGAGAGAGGGGTTCTTCCCCTGTGTGCGAGTGTGTGAGTGAGTGAGCCGGAAATAGTCGCTGATGTGTCACGCGTAGACACATTAAATCAAATTAAAAGCCCGCTAAATGCGAAGTGAGCAAAGTGACAAAACCCCAGGTAAATCCCGTTTTAAATACAAATAACAAAATGCCTTTACCCTCACCATACTAGGCGTTGACACTCCGAATGCTGCTGAACGGCGCATGCCGTTCCCTGCGGTTTGTCTGCCCCACCGCTGCGTTCCGTGCGTCTGGCACACATTTTTTCAGAGCTTAGCGGAGCCGCTCATGTAATCTTAGTTTAAGTTGATTGTAGAACATTCCGAGAGCGGCAAAAAGAGCACATAAAGATTGAACGACTACGAAATGCCCTATTCGCTATTTGGTATATTCATATCAATAAAGATCTCCATGCCTTAAGGGTAATGCAAACATAATTGTTTGGCTCAAGCGGTGTGGATAAGGCATTTCATGACTTACCTCAAAGCTTTTGTGGTTTGTCGGACATGTATATTTTTGGTAGGTATTTAAAGGTAAATATACCCTTTCGTGGTTCAGTATTTGTGTGTATGAATGTTCAAATGTGTGTGTGTGTGTGTGTGTGTGAAACTCGGCAGCTCTTTGTGTAAAAATGACTTAACCGTTGTGGTTGGTCTGCTTTCCGCTTGCTCTTTTCTTTTTGTCTTCTTTTTTTGCTTTTCCCTCAACTTCATTTCTGTTCGTCTCTTTTTTTTTGTGAATTGCTTTTAGCGTAATTGAGAGAATTCCCACAGGTAGGCCAAATAAGGGCAGCACGTTGCCAACTCGCGTTTTGAGGCCTAACCGCAGCAATATTTACCAGTTAGCTCTTTCAATTAAGCTCCGCTGCATTTTGATTAGTTTTTAACATTTTACCTACAGCAACGTCAGACATACACAATCCCTCTCACACACACACACACACACACACACGCGCGGTCTTACATACGCACACTTAGTGTACACAAGCGCTCTTGAACTCAATCAATCAATTAATCAATAAAGAGAACTCAATCAACATCAATTGCCGGCATTCAGCAAACAGCAAAAAAAAAAAGAACTAAAATAAAAGGAAGTTCAAAAAGGGAAGGCAGGACAAACAGCCTCAATTCATTAACTCAAACGTTTTGACCGAAAGTTCAAAATTGCAAATCTGCAAAGGGAGCTCAAATAAAGTACTGATTTCTGAGTACACTAAAGTTGAAAGGTTGAAAAGAGATTTGAATATTATAAGTAGAATATATAATTTACATTTCAGTATAAATAGATCAGTATTAGTTTATAACTTTATCAAGTGTTTTGTGCCAATTTACTATTATCTTAAGAAGCATGCAACTATATCATACTCTGATTAAATCGCGTGTCTCTCCAAGTTGATTTACTAAAACAGGTTTTTATTATTATATTTTCTTCAGTGTAGAGCAGCATGAATGAATTACTGAATGTGCGAGTGTACAAGTACAATCACAAAAAAGCAGTCAACGGCTTTTTATCCGAGCATAGAAATTGATTTGCTTTCTCTGTATGTACTTTGCGATGAGTGGCAAATAAGATGAGTTGACTGGTCAAAGGGGTTGGTAGTGGTGAGGGGGGGTGTGTGTGTATATTGGTGTCGACTGTTTGTTTTATTTTTAGGTGGGCGGTTTAAAATCACATTTTAAAGCTGTTTACGGCCCGGCGACAGTTGACGAGATATCACGCACTGAAGCATGCGAACTTTTGCGTTTTTCATTCAGCCAACAACAGAGCAACCAGCTAACAGACCAACCAACCAACCAACCAACCAGCCAGCCAACCAGCCAACCAGTCAACCAAGCCCCAAACCATCGAGGCAGACTGACAGTCAGCTGGAGCATTTATTTTATTTCAGCTCGTACTGGCAGTATATAAAACAATTTTAACATGCTGTTTGTTGTTCGATGTTGTTGTTGTTGTTGTTGTTATAGTTGTTGTAGTGGTTGCCGTTGCCAGCTGCTTGTTTTTATGCCAAGCGAATCCTTTTTATGCCAAATGTAAGCGATCTGCGCATGCTGACACAGTCAAATAGAAAAGGCAAAGCGTGAACACGGTCAACGGGGGGGTAGGGTCACTTGGACAAGCAGATTTAAACCGTTACGGTTTACCTGACACCAAGCAGATGTACACATACAGATACACAACACACCCACATTCACACACATGCACACACATATATTTATACTTACGTACATGTGTTTAAATAAAACGTTTTTGCGCCAAGCAGGACATTGCCGCACTTTGCAAAATCACAGACAGCAGCTGGGCAAAGGCATGCGAGTGGAATGAGAGGCGGGTCGAGGGGAGCCGAGGGCATAAAACGACGGACTCCACGCAGCTCACATTGATTTCAACAGACTCTGTAGAAAAGTGCACACAAAAGCTGAACCCGACAAAAAGCTTAAAATTATAAAAAAAAAAAAAGAAATGGAAAAACGAAAAGTAAACATGGAAGAAGTGTTGAAGTGAAACCGAAACGTCAATACACTCATAATATATTATGAATATTAAATTACGAACATCTCTATTATTTACTACAATTGTTAGCCGATTGGCTAAATATTTTAAAACTGTTTCGAAATGCAATTTAAGGATGTTGTCAATTGCACGATTAACTAAGTATGCTCGATGTTAGGGTGAGCAATATCTCAGGCTGTTTGTCGTTTGGACGTTACAAAGGCCGAAATACTCGTAAGTTATATAAAATGCTTTTACATTCATCGGAAATGACGGAGATGCACATTTTATTTACATCCAGGGGACGACATCTAAGCGAGAAAAAAAAAGCATTAAGAAATTGCACAGCAATTGCGCCATCAAATAAGCGAGAGGCGACAGGCAAAAGGCAACAGGCATAAGGGGCAAAGGACATTGGGACGTGACATGGTATACATTTAATTAAAATCGAGTGCAGCTTTGATGTCAAACATTGTAACTTGCAAGGCTCCAAAAATGTTTGCACATCAGGCTTATCATCTGCCAGACACAGATACCGCAACTCGCAGCTCGTAGCTGGCAACTCGTAGTTCTCAGTTCTCAGTTCGACATTGATTTATGCGGCGGACATAATGAAAAGCCCAACATTCGAGTAATAGTCAGCTGGTGTCGTTGGGGAGGCGTTAAGCCGGTTCGGCCACACCCCCAGGTAACTGTAAATTCTGCAAGTTAAGTTCGATTAACCTAAGCGAAAATAAATTACACAATATTATGGCTAAATGGCCAATAAAGTGTGCGACGCAGTTGTGCTGCAAGCTACGAGCCATTTGTATCAAGAGTGAAAATGATACAAAACACACACCCACACACACACCCACCCACACACATACACAAACACTCGCGCGTTTGCATGTATAACACGCTTCCCGGGAGAAAATGGGAAAATGTTCGTGGAGTAATCAATCATCAATTACGATTAAATCCATCAGAAGTTATGCGTTAAATTGATTGAAAGTCAGTTCGCACATTTTAGCGAGGCATTGGAACACCCTGAATCATGGCATAAAATCAATCCTCAGCATAAAATCAATAAAACTGTTGCACCATCCTGGCTTAGACCAGATACCAGTTTCCGTATTATCTCATGCCCTCAGTCAAAGCCAGTGAATGTGCAATGTGCCAGGCTGAACTTAAATCACGCGACGCGGCTCAATTGATGGCTAAAAAGGAAGTCCGGCCGCCTTGGGCTGCGACAGTTGGCTTGATATTTACGCCATAGCCAAGAAATACAAATATATTTCAGAAGCACACTGAAATTGCAAAAGAAAGTAGAACAAGAAGAATGAAATAAACACAAATCGCATTTCTCTCCATTCCTCAATCGTCCCATCCGAATGTCTGTCTGTCTGTCCCACAGTCGCCCCCCTCGAGCTCGTCTTTTGCAATGCGTCCAGCTTCAATTGACTGCAATAATTCTTAGAATTGTGTAAAGTGCAAGTGCGAAAGCGGCTGCTGTCCGTCTAACCTGACTCCTTACCCCTCACCTCACCCCTACACCCCACAGCTGGCCTGGCTGGCAAGTAATTTATTTATCAAGTTTCAAGCTGCAGCTTGAAAACTTAATACCAGCACGAAATTGAATGCAATAGCCGGGCAAACCCTAAGATAACAGCATTCGCAGTTACGCTGTTGAAAATAAGTAAGCACAAATGCGACCCGAAGCTAACTTTAATCAGGCCATCGTTCATGCAAAGGTGTACAAAGCACAGCACAGCTCTTAAGGCTTATCAGGTTGTAACACAGTCAGCAAATAAACAGAATGACCGGAGGCTTGCTTTTAACCGAAGTTAATAATCAACGATTGTTTATATTCCAGCAACTAAGATAGATGGGCAACTAGAATTATTCAATAGAGGGAGGAGTTTCAATGGAAAGCCGAATCGTTCAGCGATTTCATGTAAATCGCTTTAGTTCAAAAAATACCTAAAATACCTACAAATTCTATCGATAATAGTTTAATAAGCTTTAGAATTTGCAAAGTATTTATTTATGTTAAATATTGTAATGTATGGCTTTAATTTAATGCAAACATGTGAAATGCAGCTTTAATTTGTAATAATAAAAAAAAGAGGCAAACCACAGCTAAAGTAAATATTTTAGTTGACAGCAGAATAACAAAAACGAAAGGAACAAGTGATATTGTGTTAATAGCAATATTATTGTTTATTTTAACGCCAAGTGCCCACAACAAGCGAGCGAGTATATTCTGCTTTGGTTTCATACAAAGCTGGGCATAACCACAAAATGCAATTTCGCAACGATTATGCGAGAGAGCTGTGGCAATATCCTGACAAGAAGTAACTGCTCACGCGTGAACCTGACAAGGACACGCTGAAGCAAAGCGACACTGCACGCCTCTGAGCCAGCCACGCCCCACATATGTGTGTGGCCCACTTTGTGCTTGGATACCAATTTTCATTTATGCAGGAATTCGAGCCCACGATGCAGAAACTTGACAACTTTCCTTTTGTCAGTTTGACCTGGCAAATATTTGCAAAGCACCTCTATCAAACGCAATTGCAATGTATATAGGTTGTTGTTCTTTTTGTTGTTCTTGTTGTTGTTGTTGTTGTTGTTGATCCTTTTCAGTGTCATCCATTCATTCATTGAGTTATTCATTGCCCAATTCTGTTATGAATGTCATATATGTAGTATAAAAAAGTAGTCTAATCGAAAATAACAAATTGAATATAAATAATTGATGCACAAGTGTTCTGCAATGCAACAACAGCAATGTGTGAGAGAGTGTGTGTGTGTGTGGGTATGTGTACATTCATGCTCATTGATTGATGTGCCATTTTGCTGTTGCTGGAAGTCTATTGAGTTTGCCGCAATTGCATTTTCAAGGTTGCTGTTGGCATTGTCGTTGCTGTTTTTGCTGTTTGTGATGTTGCTGTTATTGTTGTTGTTGTTATTGTTGTTGTTGTTATTGTTGTTGTTGTTGATGCTGGTGATGTTGCTGCTATTGCTGTGTCGTTGCTCAGTGCGATATAAAAAGGCATAGCATACTTTTTAGGGCCGAGGCTCAATTAAAATTTTACGCCCATTTGCATTTACAACACATGCCTCAACGATGTGTGTGTGTGTGTGTGTGCGTGTGTGTGAATGTATATATGTACTTAGAGCACTTAGCAAGCAGTTGTTGTTGCAAGGCGGCTGCTAGGCACAAGTTGAGCTGCCGTTTTTGTTGAACAACTTTAAGCGATTAAGTGCCATTGCTCAGGGCCATATGCAAGTGAGTGTAGCTGTACAAAAGTACATGTGGCATATGTAAGTGGGTGTGTGTGTGTGTGTGTGGGGTGTGAGATAGATTTAATGAAACGGAACCTACTTTATAATTGAGTCAAATCTGCCATTGCGACCTTTTGCCTAAAGGCCTAAAGGCAGCTAACATAAAGTAGCATACACTCTTCGACTGAGGCTTAAGGGTTTTAAATATTGCTTAACATGGCCTTAAAGTTTGACACCTGCCAGTGCAACAGTGTTGGCAACAGTGTCTTTAACTTGCATGCTCTGTTTGTTATCCGTGTGTTTGTGTGCCTGTGTCTGTGTCGCACCCGCATATTCAATTTATTTTTTATTAGCATTTTTGCAGCCGCTTTCCACGCTGAAAACAAACAACATCAACAGGCAAAATATGTTGCATATTTTACAGAGCGCCAACAAGAATTATAAAACCAACAACAGCAACAACACCAACACCAGCGGCAACGGCAATGGCAACAGCAGCAGCAACAATAACAACTCCATTGCAATGGCAATAACTAAAAGGCGCAAAATGAAATATGCAACAAAAGAGCGTAAAACATGAAAATAAATTGAAAACAGCCAACGCAAAAAAGAAAATAAACACACACAAAAAATAAAAACAAAACAAAATATACTCGGTTAACAAATTGCAACAGATATTAGAAGCGAAGTCTAATGCAACTGCAGCAGGAACCCTGCAGACAGATAGACAGACAGACAGTTAGACAGACAGACAGACAATGGCCCTGTATTTCTGACAACGAATTAAACAAAATCCAACTGCAAGCACATAAATACACATGTGCACATGTGTGTGGGTGTGTGGGTGTGAGTGTGAGGTATGAGTATGTGAAGTTCTTTCGGTTTACAGCTAAAGCAATGAAGTGCAACAAATCTAACAAAATAAGATGATGCAGCTTAGATTACTGGACTAAAGGATACCTGCAAATAATTTAAGACTATTAAAAAAATAAACATTATAATATGTGATTAAATTAATAGAAAGATTAAATTGTAGATAAATATTTATTATATAATATAAATTGTCAAATACATTTGTAAGACTGTAGGCACTTTATTACAGGGTATGTATAGAAGGGACTCGCAAGTTGCATCGATTTTGTGTAGTGTCGAAAAGAAGATGTTGATGATGTGCAACAGCCAAAGAAACTGTTAGTTTATATATATATATATATATATATATATATATATATATATATATATATATATATATATATATATATATGAGAGTATATGTGACTGTCTGTGTGAGTGTTTATGTTGGGGCAAAGTGTACTGAAGCGTATTGCACTAGAGGAATGGGTGCACTGCTGTTGCTTTCATATCTCCTGCTGCTTCTTTTGCTAGGACAATTTTTAAAAATTCAATTTTGTTGAACATCGAAGCGGTTTACTATGTTACTATGTGTATATGTGTGTGTGTGTGTGTGTGTGTCTGTACATAGGAGTTGTCTACTATAAAAGATGCAACTACGAAAATTGCCTTTTTGCAACGCTTGTCCTGCTCTTTTCCATTTGGGACCTTAAGAAAATCTCAGCAAAAAAAAAAAAACAAAATAAAACTACAAAAATATATAAAATATATATATTGTGCTTATAGAAAGAGGCCTAACTACAGATAGTCTCTGGGCAAACTTAACTTCAATGTAACTTCAAATTGAATACAACAAGGAAAATTGTAGAAAATGTGATGGAAAATTCGAAATATTGAGACACAATTTGTGACATAAAATGTAACCATACATATACGAGTATGAAAGAAAGTATAGACAAGCAGGAAACCGCTTTGAAAGCATATTACACTTAAACAGACACAACCACACCCCCACACACACACACTTACACACAAAGAGAAAGAGAGAGAGAGAGGGTGAAAGAAACAGAAAGACGAACAATGATTTCAAAGGATGCACAGCTGTGGCTCGGTGATGATTTCTAATCCGTAATATCAAATCTATACAATCAATTTATGGGCTGAGTGGGACCCCAGCACATAAACACCCGTACAGCACGTGACAATGCATTATTATTGCCAATGCGAATACAAGCAACAATAGATGGCACATACACACAAATCCCATCGTTTCGCATATGAAATTCAATTTTCTGCATAGATAAGTCTGATGATACATGGAAAACTGCAGCAACGAGTACTTGTAATATGAAAGTCACCTTTGGCCACTGTAATACATCATTGTGTGCGACCGTCATATCAAATGAAATGCAGAGTCATGACGACGCACAGCATACGTGCAACATTCAGCATTCAACATGCAGCATCCAGTTGAGAGGCAACACAACAAACAGAACAAATAACGCAATATTTTTGACATCAGCACCCTGTCCTCGTTGTAATCTGCGTACCCACACACACTAACTCACACACACACACACACACCCGCATATACACAGAGTCACATAGGAGAATTTACGTGTGTGTTTTGAAGGCTCGTCACTGGCTACGTCCAGCTCGCGGCTGATGTATGAGTCAGGCCAAAGGGCCAAGCAATGGTTAGAAAAATGAGCATACAAAACATCAGCCATATGTCAGCGCATAAAATAAATAACAACATAAATTGCAGAAGACAAACAGTCTATGTCCTGCCCCCGGGGCGTGGCCATGCCCCCATCCATCTCTCAATTGGTCACAGCTTGACCCTTGAACCCAAAAACTTGGTCTACGCTTGACTGATATTTTTTGCATGTGAAATGCCGTAAAATGAACACGTCTGTTTGGAGTTAAGGTAAGAGTAGTGTAAATAAAGAGTATTTAACTAATCGTTAGTTGTTTCGCGACAGTTGGTAAAACTTCAACGATAAGGAGAGCTTTAAAAAGGATTTACGCAAGGAATAAGAAATGAGAAGGCGCAAGGATAATGTCAATAATAGGCGCCTGCATAATGTACAATAAATGGCAAAATAATACAAAGGAAAGGCGCAGTTTGAAGGCAGCAGAAGGAAAGCAGCCAAAGGACAAATGACAAAGGATAAAGGCATGAGAAATCAATAGCTTCGAGCCAAAACTGGAAGAATACAATGGCGGAGCATATCCTTGCAGGAACAACGGCACAAACAGCACACAAAGAAGGACACCCTATAAAGTGTGCAAAATATTTCGACATTAAGCCGGATGTCAAATAAAATATAAATTTGTCAGTTATGGCTTCTCCTCTCGCCTCTTCGCCTGTTCAGTCCTTCAGTCCTTTTGTAGATTGTGTTTGTGTTTGAATTTGTACCGTGTTTGTGTTTGTGTATTAAAAGTACAAAACACAAAGCACATTTTTTACACAAATTAATCAGTTGTTAATGTCGCAGCATTTCACATTTTATGAAAATTAAAATGGCAACGAAATGTATGAGAAAAGTGCGTTCGTTACATTTAAAAATGTATCAAAAATATGCGCGGATCATAAATTTAGGAAAAAGCGTAATAAATTAAATGAAATAATAACATTTTTATTACCCCACATCGATGTGATGTGTTGCCTGGAAAAGTAAATCAAAAGGACCCTGGATTTTGGCTTCAGCTTTCAATACCTTCGAATGGCAAAAGTTTTTGTGTTTCCTTTCGCTTTCTTTGTATGGCGAGAAAGCGCCTTTAATGATGCCATCATAAATTATTAGATTGCTATTTGGTTTTTTATTGTTTTACCCGCGATTGAGCAGCGCGACTGAAAGGAAAGAAAAGATTGGGTCGAGGCAGGTTGGCCACCAGCCTAAACACAATTATTATTACTTTTAAAGCATTTTTTATGTGCTCTTACTTATTCTCTGGCCACACGATTTCGCTATTAACAATCCGAGTCTGCATAGCATACTCACTCTCTCCCTTTCTCTCTCTCTCGCAGTTTAATATGATTTTTATGAATATTACATTGGCTGAACCCAACAACCAGTATGCTATGTGCCACGTGGCAGTTGCCACTTACCACACGCTACTTGCTGAGGCACCTGTGACTGAAGTTCGAGTCACAACGTCACCTGTGCGATTGCGAACTGCGCTGGCTCAGCAGATTTTCTGGCCTCGCCATCGGTGGCTTTTCTCGTTTCGGTTGAGTGTAGCTGGTCGCCAGGGGCAGTGGCAGAGTGCGGAAATTGTTAAAACTGTAATTGCTAAACGAATTTTAATGAGCTCATTAATTTGATAAAGGGATTTACACCGTGTTGCCGTTTCTGAGCGCCAACGCTGACGTCGTCATTCGTTGTTCCTCTGACCGAATGTTGTTGTTCTTATGCGGTCGATAGCGCCATCAGCTGGATACGCTTTTGGTTTGTCTTCTCTGTTGCCAATGGCAAAATTTGGTTTAGGGCCTGGAGTTACGGGGGGTGAGGGTATGGAGGTACATTAATTAAAATTTGCTTCAAATAATTTTCAAGCTTTTTACCAGCTGTTGTTTAATCAAATTGTTCGGCATGCCAATGGCGTTTTCAAGCCCTGCCACTGCCCCAGCCTCACTGCTTCAGTCAGAGAGACCACATCGTAACGATAAAAAGCACTTCACACACACACACACACAATGTCTGGCAGGATATGTATGTCGAGGAAATAAAACAAAAAAAAAAAAAATGGGCGCAAAATTAAATAAACGAAGCGTAAGAGATACTACGCAATGGCAGCAACAGGATGCAGCTGGTCTGACCACACTGAATGCCACAGTTACAGATATGGCTAGGACATACAAAAAAAAAATAAAAAACAAACAAACACATACGAGTTATACACACATTGATTCACTGTTGAAGAAACATTCGTCTGTAAACTGAGAATGATAGCACAAGCTTTTTTTCACATCCGACTGGCAGACACGTTTACATTTCGAGTGGCCTCTAGTTCTGAAATAGGCTCATCTCTTCTATTTTCTTGTTCTTTTTCTTTTTTTTTCTGTTGAACTCCACTTGCAAAGTTCATCATGTGTTGGACAGTCAGAAATACGTACCACAACACCAACAAGACGCGACAAGAAGAATGAAATACTGCTGGAGCAAGACAATCAAATGTCAGCTGGAATTTCGACAACTCAGCTCGTTGTTGCCGTCTGCCTCCGGGAGAAACTGTAAACGTGTTGATAAATCCACGAAAAAATCTAATTGGATTTCATTGGAGGCCGAAAAGACTTTCGCGCATGTGCCACAAATTGTTCGGCCTGAACGTCTATCAAGCTACACAAATGGACTGTCAGATATTCTAAACAAATTCAGGATAAACTTTGTTGAATGTAAATGCAATAACTAAAAGCTTTTACTCCTCTGCAAATTATAATTGATAAAACTAGTATCTCTGCGCAAATATGCTAATAAAAGTAAAAAGTTTAAGTGCGAGAAGAAATACAAATGTTAGAGAAACTTATAAAATATGCAACTTATTAGGTCAACTGTACAATGAAAGCAAAGTTTATTTATGTTCGATTTAGATGAACTAATTTGACACAGTTATTTTTATAAATAATGAATATTTATGATATAGAAGCTGCATTGATTAACGCATAAATAATAGTCATGATTTTGCTAATAAATCTAACTTAAGCAGAAATAACACTTTATCTTCTCTCCATCATCTAGAATAGTACATTTTAATTCTACAATATTACATACATATTTAAAGCATTGTTTGCTTTGCATTTAAGCAACGTTGGCGACACTTTCATACATTTAAAGACAGACAAACAATAGCGTGAAAAGCATAATTCGAGGAGGATTCCTCCCACTCAGCGGAGTTGTAAAACCATTTAAATTCATACAGTAAAAGATACGAGTAGAAGATACTTTTATCTGGGAACCTACGCTGCCCGTGACGACAATAGTGTGCAAATTGTTGACGCTGTTTAAGCAAATGTTGCTCAAGAAAATAAGTAACGAAAATAAAGTGAAAAGAGAAAAAAACAACAAACTCAGCTGAGGAAAAGCGAACAAAGAGGAAAAACTCTCTTTGCAACAATTGTCACCGTGTCGCAATGTAAAACTTCCGCACGCAACGCAGGTGTGTCAGCGCCAACAAAAACAATAACAACAATAACAACAATAACAAATAATAATAAAGGAAAAAAAGAACAAATGGGAAAAATGGAAAAAAAATGGAAAAAGGAAGAAATGAAAATAAAATAAAATAAAAACAATAAAGATCATATTTACAGTTGGGCAGTTGTTGTGCTGCGTTGGTTTTGGCATTGTCGCTGCCAGTTTGTTAATGAATGAACTGGAAATTCACAATTGCATAAATAACTTCTGTGCAGGGAGAAGAAAGCGAGAGAAATCATTGAAAAATATTACAAATGAAATACGACTATTTGACAGGGTTTTACCGGTTATATAATGAGCACAAAATGTAACCGTCGAACCCAAAGTTGAAGGAGATGTCACCTTAAGACCGTTGGCAAATGATGAAAAAGGAGTTTTTGGAGAAAATTACGCAGCCAAATGTTGCCAAGGAGCCAAGTCAAACGATAAAATATTCAACAAGCGCCCAGCATCAGCAACAACAATGAAAACATTAGTAACATTTGTTTGAATTAAAATGAAAACGTTGACAATCTTTGTGACTTTGAAACCGACCCAATGGCAGCAGCTTGTCCCCTGCGCTTGTGTAGGTGCATCTGTCTGTGTGTTCGAGAGTTTGTGTCTGTGTGTGTGTGTGTGTGTGCGTTTAAATAGAATTAACATTCGTCTTGCCAGCAGCAACACCAAACTGTTGTATATATCCCCATTGCTCGACAGCCCTGTGAACCTTTTGCTTACAACAAAAACATGACAGCAGATTTACTTGGCAGCTCATTCATTTTATGTTGCCTGTCAGGATGCCTTCTCCTCCCTCCCGCCACCATCCACCCGCACTAGCCTTTCTCTTGGGCACGCCCTGTCATTTCATTTGTATTCGAATCATTGTGTCCTGCTGAACATTCTTAATTAGGTTAAATCTACTGTGTCGCACAGTTCTCGTTCCTCTCGTAAAGGGATACATAGCCGGATACGAATGCCCCATACAGTTCTGAATAAATGTGTGAGTGGGTATGTGTGTGTGTGTGTGTATATGTTTCGGTTGTGCCGTTCGGCATAATTTAGTAGCGACTCATATTTGCAATTTAAATCCCGGAAATGAAACAATTACAAAACTTTATCGGTTGCAATCAGAGTCCGCCTGTGAATAGCGCCCGCATCCTTCTTGACTGCAACGGGATTCAGTCAGGGGACAACACTTAATGGCAACATGTGCCATATGGCCCAAACTTAGGCAGCACAAAGGCCACTTTGCAGTGTATAGCACATGTGTGGCAACAACTATGCTGTTACCCTAAAAAAAAAATAGGCAAACAAAGAGCTGCCGCAAAATGCTTGATATAGTATTCTGGAATTTTGGAAGGACTCTGTGAACCTGTTTTAGAAATGAACTAAAATTTAATTAAGCCTCTCAGTCTTCCTCTCACGCATATATTTCATGTTGGCCGACAGCAAACATTTGGCTGTCCAGGCACACGTCTCATGCTCATCATCATTATCATTATTATCATTATTATCACGCGCCATTCTGTGCAACATCACGAACAACATTAGCATCAACACTAACGCAGGGCTCCGACTTTGACTTAGCGTCCGAGTTGGAACCATTGTGTAAACCAAATTTTGTACGTTAAGGCAAAACTTCAACTTGAAATTCTGTTGAATGTTAGACGAGAAGCCACAATAAGCGGCACTTGTGGCATAAACAGGCCGTGACTCACGCGCAGCCATTGCCACTCAGTCCACAAACCCTAGTTGGGCTGTCGTCGTATTCTACTTTTACTTATTTTGCCCAAATTGAATTTCATATTTCGTCGTGGACAAGCTTCGGCTTTTGAGACAACGCCAGCAACTGATAAGCTGAAGCATCCCGGGACCGAAGTGTGTGCGTGTGTATCTATGAGTTTGCCCAAGAGTTTGTGAGGCCACTTGTCGGGCAAATATAATTTTCTATTTTTTTTTTTATATATATACATATATAAAGCATACTTGCAACATCCCATCTCATATTTCTGACACACACCCGTACTCGTTGAAGGTTTTATAAATTTGACTTGACATATTTCAATGACTCTTGGCCATCTTATAGGCCACACGTGCGGCATTCGAATGCTACTGCTGCTACACGGCTGGCAGAATTCGCTCTTAAATCGAATTAAAAACTCATTTTGTCTCAATTTTCTGTTATTGCTGCTGTTAGTGTCATGTCCTGTGATCCAGTTAAACGCAGTCGACACACAGCCTGTCGATTTATTTTTATTACTTTACTAGCAGAAAATCTGTTTTATTTGCCTGCTTTATTGTTGGCTCGAGTAATTTAATGTGTATTGCATTTAAGCTAATATTTGGCTTGTTTTTGTTTTGTTTTGTTCGTCTGTTTCATTGCTGCTTTTGTATGGGTTTTACGAGCTTTTTATTGCCATTTTTAATGCCAGGGCCAAGCGGCTGGTCACTTGGCCAATCCCCAGGAGCCCAACTGTTGGCATTTGCGTTGCGTTACCAATTTCATGACAACTTTACTGCACTAATTTTCAACCATTAAATCACTAGTCTACCAACAAACGTGGCGTATACGCAATCCGTTGCCTCTGCCAGCATTTTAATTATTTGTATAGCATAATTTTTGGGGCGCCGCGCTTTTAAGTTGTCTTATGCGTGTGCACACACACACACGCGTTACCTATATTAACTCTTTTGAGTTGCATTGTGTGTATTAGTCACACTCGACTGCCTTCTTTGTTTCCCTTTGCCTTAGACAGTTCATTGGTTTTCTTAATTTTAAGAGTTGATAATGCGCACATCAAAGCCGAACTAACCGAAATCTCAATCGAAAGTTGACAAAACAAAGCAATTTTGCGACTTTAATCAAATATTTGGCTCAAAGTGAACTTCAAACAGACCGTTGGTGAATGGAACATCAAGTTTTATGGGAAGTTCAAGTTTAAGGAAAGCCGCCAAAGTAATTTGACATTGACAGGGACCATAACTAACTGACAGACTATGTATAATGCTTATTACCCGAGTAATTTACGGTGTTGCTCCTTCAATTTGTTGCATGCAATTTGCAATCACCAACAGCAGCGGCAGCAGCGGCAGCAGCGGCGCACTTTGTGTTGTTGCACATTAGAGCAAGTGTTGGAAAACACAGCAAATAAACAATGTGAGCTTTTGTGAGTGGCAGGCAGGCAGGCAGTCAGTCATGGGAGCTGCAGACTGAACGATGAGAGGCTGCGACTGCGACTATGCAACAGTCTGTGCTTGCAACACACACGCTAAATAGCTAACACATTCAATCTCTCTGGCTCGTCTTCTCACACTCACTCTGTGCATCATGTTGCCTATTATGAATTGTACAATTGTTGTCAACGCCAACGCGAGTTGACTTTGCCGTTGTCCAACTGACTGCACTCACTGTGCTGACTGACTCTTTGACTGCCACTCAACGCAGTCACTGTGCGTTTATCTCTGTTGCCTTATTCCTTTCACTGTACGTTCGTTCGTTTTGTTTGCTTCACATCACAATCATCAACATCGTCATAATGATCAACATGATGATGATCATCATGTGCTTTGTTTGCACCGATGACGTACGCTGTCTGCTGCTCTACACTGTTTGCCGGCATTATCCGCCACTTTTCACCCACGCGCTGCACTTGCAAGACCCATCGTCGTTATCATGGTAGCTGTTGCTCTTGTTGTTGTTGTTGTGGCAGTTGCTGTTGCTGTTGCTGTTGCTATTGCACTTCTTGTAAATGACTCTTCAACGTTTGTCGTATTTGTCTGGCAGCACTTTAAGTGCCAAATATTTTTACATTTGTTTACTGGCATTGCTTTGTTGTTGATGTTGCTGCTGATGCTGCTGTTGCTGTTGCTGCTGCTGCTGTTGTTATTGCTGTTGCTGTTGCTGTTGCTTCGACTGCTGTTGTTGCTGACATTTGGCATTTTGCATGCAGAGTACACATTTTGACAAATGACTCATGTTGTTTTTTTTTTTTTTTGGGCAGTGCCAAGTGCCTGCTATCAAATTTATGACATGGCACTGGCACTAATTAGACCAAGTGCCCAAATCAGAGGCAGACCTAGTTGTAGTTAATCAAGCGTACAAGTATTTAATTAAGTGACCAGTACATCTACTTGCTACGTCACAACGACATTTTAATATTGATGGGCAGCCAAGTCATAAAATTGAACAAGTATGGGAGTAGATAAAAGGCAAAACGAAAGCAGTAACTAGATGCAATAGCTGAAAAGTGGGTTTCCCTGTTTGCATTCGTCAACAGCAAATGGCAATTGACTGATAGACAGCATCAGCGTCAGCATCAGCATCAACATCATCATCAACTTCATCATCAACGGGAATGGCAGCGGCAGCTTTCTACTCGAATCAGATTTACATGTACCAGTTGCAGTTTCTATTGCGTTGTTTGACTCATTCACATTCATTTGATTCGCTTGCAGCTGGTGTGCATGTATTAGTGACTGTCAGAGCATAGATACCTTCAATGATAGACACTCTGTCGTATCTGTGAGATTGTCAGTTTGATTGCCAACTTGCACAGCAGGAAATCTTTTATGCTTATGAATATGCGCGTGTTTGCAATGCATCATATGAATGTCACTCACCACATTGATTGAAGAGGCTGTCGCTCAAAGGCATTAGCCATATCATCTGACAATTTAATTAAAATAGTTAGCAATTATGACGCACACTCGCTTAAGTCCTTAATAAACTCAATGATGATTGGCACAAAGACTTTTATTGATTTTCAGCAATCCAAATGATAGGCATCAAACACTTTCCACATCTTAGCTCCTTTCAGTTCACCACAACAACTTTGGCCAGCTTTGACATTTAAAGCATTGAATAACACGCAATGGTCGCCATATCTAAATAATATTGATTGTTGCCTCCAGCTAACACAAATTTCAGGTGGGACAAACAAGACGAAGAAGTTCAATAAAGGGTTCGAAAAGGCAAATACAAATAATAATCAATAAAATGAGTGCAAATAAGTAGGTGAAATGTAAACAATTCAAATACCAGACATATTTCAATAATTAAAGTAATTTTATTGGATCTCAATTAAAAGGAAATGGAAACTAAACAAATATATTAAAATAAGTATTATAATAATAATAATAACTTATGTAGATACACAATAAATAATTTATATTCTGAACTTCAGTAAAGGCTCTTCTTCCGTCTCCTCGAGGGTTTCATATAATGTCTATTGGCACAGATATCTTTATTATTAATAAGAACTCTAATTAAAGAAGTTTCCAAAAATACATACGCCTCTTCCGAAGGCATAAACACAAGGCACATGGCGCCATTAATCAAATGAAAAATGCCAGCAATGAGTCCACACAATGCTGATACATAGAACATATAGGTAAATTCGTTGCCGCAATGATTCCACATGGCAAATAGCAAAATGAGCGTTGCGATAATGCAAAAGAGTCCGCCGATCAGGTTGAATGCAACAGCCTTAAAAAAGGGGGTTGTGAGAGTGAAGACAATAAGAAGAATAAGAATATATTTATACGCACAATAGGATCCAGACCAACTGTGCACCAGTACACACGGAATGTGGCTAAAAGCAACGATTGAGCGGTTATTGCAGGAAGAAAATATATATAGAACCACACCGATATGCCATACTCGCCGCCCAGCACACAGTGCGTGTAGAGCAGCTTAACAAGAAACACCAGAGCAACTACTTCCAATACCTTTGATGCGATGATATTAGACACGATATACAGGGTATTAGTGATTGCGTTAAGGAATGCCTTGATGTTGGACTTACCGCCGAAATACCTAAAAACAACCAATTTAGAATACGAAAAGGAAAAGTCATACTGTTTAATTTGTTGTCGTTGACATGATAAGCAAATCTATTTCGACCTATCAGTAACCCAAAAAGCGAATCCACTGTTCTGTGTTCGCTCGATGCCCCTAGGGACTTGGGTAACTAAAAAGGTTCACTTGCTGACATTTTATTGCCTTGCGAGGAGCCTTCTTCTACGCCTCCTCTTTCTCTTCCTCCTCCACCTCCTCCTTCTCTTCCTCCAGCTGAAAATTATTGACCTCGTTAGTCTGGCAGAAAGTCGTTGGCCCACACGCATTTGGCCAGTATCGCAAGTCCTGTTGCTAAGTTCATTACTTGCGGAATGTGACGATGATTTCATGCAATTTAAAGCCACATTTTTCAGTTACCAGACATTTAGCATACTCGTAATTGTATTCGCTCTACAGTGTGGCGTCTGTACCCAGGTACAGGTACTACAATGCGGCCACTCCATGTCGCAGGGCAACAGTTGAACGGCAAACCACTCCTACCTCCCCCAGTCCCATGGCTTTCATAATAATTGCCTGTTGACACGGGACTCGGCAACTGGCCGAGTTTGGCAGGGTCGGAGAAGGTGGTCTGGCAATGGTAACGTTTTATGACGCTGATAAATGAAATTTCAAAACGAAGGCAAAGCAAAACAATGAAAACAAAGAGGCCAATACAAAACACTACCATTCCAAAGGGTATATTGCTCGCTTTGTCCATTTCCCTCAGTGATTCTTGTACTCCCGTACTCGTATAGAGGTTTTCTTTATTAAATAAGTTGGTTCATTACATTGGACATGTTAAATAGACAATTCACTGATCGATAATAGTAAGAACTGTTTATTTAGTGTAAAAGCTCTTTAAGCCCTCGGCCCAAAGTTAAAGCCTTGGAATTACGAATTGGCCATACGACAGACAGGCGATTGTGAAATACTTGGCAAATTTATGCGAATTTTCAAGCAAAAACTTTTCCAACCCAATGCAGGCACACTGCGAACTGAAGAGAAGTATGTAAGCTCCATCCCAAGTGAATTCATGATATTAAAACAAAAATAAAAAAAAAAAAAAAAAATGAAAAAGAAAAAGAAGAAATTTGCAAAAACATAAAAAGTTGCACTTGGCTTGTTGAAACAACAACGGAAATGTAGGCTATGATTTGCTTACTTTCCAGGACATTGCCAGGACATTTGCTCGGAAAAGTGCTGAAATATGTACATGTATGTGCGTTTGTGCATTTGTGCGTGTATGAGCGGCCCACACACACACGCACACACACACACTGACAGGTCACAGTGTGGTATTGCTGGTGTTGCGTGTGAGTTGAGAGCCAACATAAATCAAATACATGTAAAATTTTGTACTTTCCGCACACATATCCTGTGCAAGGGCATTGGGCAGAGAGCGCCATAAGGAGCAACTGAGTCTATTCATGATCCTTGTTGTGATTGTGTGTGTGTGTGTGTGAGTGTGTACTGTGTTTTGTGCACATCCGTTAACTTTGTCATTTTTGCTCATTTCCTTCCGGCTTGGGTAAGAAAACTGCAACAAACGCAATGACAACTACAGCAACAACAAGAAGAGTCAAACAAAATAATTCCCAGCTCTGCACCACCGAGCCACTGAGCCACTGAGCCACTGACAAGCCGTAAGAAAGCAAACAACAACAGATGAACGTAAGAAACAAAAACAAAATGCACAGCGGGAAATGGCAATAAGCTAAGGGCATAACTTTTTCCCCATCAAGCTACACTCACACACACACATATACACAATCACACACGCACACACACAATTACACACAATCATACAGCTACAGTATTTTGCATGAAATTACTAAGACACTCGAAAAGTCAAGAGTCTCGGCATAAACTTGGCGATGGAATTTAATTATTTTGCAGTTGAGCTGCAACTTGGGGCACGCGGGTCCAATTTTTTGCACATTACACAATATGCGATACACAATGGTTGGCTGGCTTGAATGTTACAATATACTATTACTGACTTGGAAGTTTCCCCAATACCACCAATTCCCACAATCCCTCCATGCACTCCACACACAAAAACATGTGCCAAAATAGCAACATTGCAAGACTTTTCACTGGCATTTATTGTGCCACATGCTGCGATTACTTGATTCAAGGCAACGAAAGTAAGAATTTTAAGCGAAATTACTCGAGAAACTGTAAAATACTCTGTACTCTATGCTCTATATGTGTGGAGCAAGAACAGCACTAAAGTTTATATAACTGCAATAAATGTAATATCGAACAATGATACAATAACAGCATTATAATTTGATTTAATATACTTTATACTGAATGTTCTTTACATTGTTAATTGCCAAACGCTGATTCCCTTCATAACTCTTTCTGTTTGCTATTCATTAAATTTCTATATAACTAGGACTGTGACACCGCACTTCTCTCAACTCTTCTCGACTATATCTGGTGGCTTTGCATTAACTGCCAAGCAACCTAACCTAGCCTTGCAATCTGTTAATACCCTTTTAACCTGCCCAAAGAATTATTACATAAAAGCGCAACATATGAAGAGTTGACAGGTGTTTATTTTGAAAACGTTTATACGATTGTAAAGTTACTGTGGATTAAACTTAAGCCTCAGCTTTACGCGAGAATCAACCGTCAAGTAAAACATTCAGCACAATCAAAGTCAAAGCCACACGCAACTAATTAGCATGGCTTGTTAAACTTTTTCAAAAACCAATTAAATTCCTAAAACCTGCATACACACAGACACTCGCACTCACACTCACACATGCACATGCACATAGCTCAGCATTAACTTGATAATGAAATCTGAAAAGTGTATGTGTGGCCTTTGAGCTCAAAGCTTGCTTCTAACAAGTGTAAAAAAAATGCAAATAATTATTATAAATATATGTGCATAGTATGTGTGTGTAGGTTCAACAACCGCGACTAACTTTGTCATACGTAATTAATTTTTCAAAATATAACATAAGTAAAGAAAAAAAAAAAAACACAAAATTATTAACATCATATTAAACTTTGTAAAATGGTTTGACAAAGCGGCCAGACATTAAAAAAAAGTAAACTTTTATCAAGGTAAAATTAAACAGAAGGTGGAAGTAAATGGTTGTTTATACGAGCTGCAAATTGGCGGCATTTGTCAAGCAAACAAAACCAACAGGAGTCACATGCGAGGGCAGTTCCAGAAATAACCAGCTACGAACATCAGTGCGTATTTTCTAAGCAAATTAAAAGCTTACAGGTTTCCCTAAATTTTCCATATTTTATCTCAATCCGAGCGTTATCTCCTCGATGCCAGTATAAACCACTTAGGAAGTCCATAAGAATTTTTCGGTTATGTAAATAAATGTAATAAGTTGGTAAACAAATTAATTTTTTATTTAGAGTACGTTGCAGACATATCTGTTGAAGTCATGGAGCTACTTTCGCCAGATGCAAAGAGTGTGGGACATTTTTCCGTATAAAACTTTGAGTTGCATCGACTTTTTCTTTCAGCTATTTGTCATGTTGGGTGGAAGTTGAAGCGAATGCCTGACACGTGCCACATTAAATGTTGAGTTGTCTAGCATAGTATAGTATATAATATATAATGTGTAGTGTTGGACTAAGTGACGGCTTTAAAGTGCAACCTGGTTGAATGCAATCCGACTGCAAATCTTTAAAGTTCAACATTTCGCATACTGTCTTCGCCAACTTGGCATATGCTTGTCCTAGTGCTTGTGTGTCTGTGTTTGTGCTTGTGTTTGTGTTTATGACTAAATGTGTTTACTTTTGCAATTTTCATTTATTTGTTTAAAGTTTTTGCGCAAACATAGCGCACAGTTCTGTTGGTTGTTGATCTTAAGTTTTTTGCCAGAACTGTTTTCAGAACTAATCTTTTAATTAAGTGCTTGGTGGAATACTCTAAAATTATTATGAAGTTCTAATTCCAAGAGGAAAGATTTATTGATATTCAACAGCTATGAAATGTTAGAAAAATTTCAATTTAAAATATCGAAAAATGTTGTGCTTAATTAGCAATTAGCAAGTAGATAAAACAATACACTTACAGTTACACAGAGAAACGCGTTAAGTAATTAAAAACGAAAGAGAAAAATAGAAGTTAATTGTGCGCCAAACAGGCAAATAAAATTGCCAATGAAATGGAAATAGAGGAGCAAAGTGAAACAAAGCAATGGAGAGTAAAGCAAAATGAAAAAATGTTACAGCTAATAAAAAAATACTGCAGTGCTGTAAATCAAGTGAAAAACTACAATAAACATTAGAGTTAAATTCCAGAGGAAGTGTAAAAAGTTAGGTAAGAGAATAAAAACGACAAGGAAAGTGGAAAACAAATAGATAAAAGAAAATATAATAAGAGATGATAGCAGCAGAAATAATTTAAACTGACATACAATTTATGGAGCTTGCAAATAAAACCCTGATCTTCTTACAGGAGTATTTTCTACTTCTATAGTACTTCCTCCTTCAGTAAATTAACATAAATTTACATATAGAAAAGGCTTTGTTCTGATTGACTGTTTGACATAGAACAACCGGTGAGAGCCAGTAGTGTATAAATGTTACACAATATAGATATTAATCTTGAGTAAATTACATTGGTGTCATTGTAAAAATACTCTCAAGGGATTAAAGTATTCGCAAAGTGCAGTTAAATGAGTGTTAGAGCACTCAATTTAGCAAATGTTGATATTATGGCAAGTGCATTTAAGCTGTCAAATATTTGCGAAGCTGCCAAATTTTGCATTAGTCAAACAACATTTTAGGAAAATATTCAGCTTGTGCTACGGAACAATAAAGAAGTTTAATTACAGCAACAACAACAAGAACAGCAGCAACTAGATCGCTTAGACAAACAGAAACAGAAAAGCACATGAGCAACAAAAATGCGGATAACATCTAACAACATCCGAGATGTTGAAAGCAAGCGACAACAACAAACACAATTAGGTTTTATTATAAACGTTTCAATTAGCAAGACTGACAAAAAGAACAATGGGGTAACCAACAACAACCACAACAAAAACAACCAACAACGAGTGTAAGAAAACGCAATTCTCATTTGAATAGGGTTGGTCAGTCAACCTGACAACGACAGACTTAAAGCCATGGCCGAAAGGTTCAAGCCTTAATTGAAGCGTACAATTTGAGAGCAGTGTGCAACGCTTCGTCGCGAGGGATAAACGACACTTTTGATGAAATTTGTTTGATCTAGGAATAAACCTTGCTTAGCCTTAATCATGCTCAGCTGACCCGATGCTTTAACACTATTCAACTGCCTGATAAAACATTTCAGGCAACATATACAGTGTTATGGCTATAAATAATGGCAAATATGCAAAGACATTTCCAAGCTATATGTATTTTGCGGTCAAGTATTGTGGCCAAGCTATTTGAGTTAATTGCTTTAACATTAAGGATAAGCTGCCGCACCATAACGAGATAGCCAAAATTTGACATTACTCTTGAAATTTTCAATATTAATTTGGCCAACATTTAATTTGCTTACCCTGTGGATACTCGAGCGTCTGCTTATGTCAATCTTAAGGCAATTGACAGTCTCATGATAATGTCACAAGCATACGAATTTATTGGAATAAAGTTGAAGTTTCTGCTAGTTAAGTTGGAGCTCAACTGTGACATTTGCAGTACTCAATTACTCAATCAATTGACACTTACAACTCTTAAATGATATTTTCTTGTTAACTGTCAATTTGATGTTAAACAATACGTGAATTCGCATTCCCAAATACCTCCAAACGAATATTTATACATGTAGGCTATAATTGTCGACTTGCGACTGTCAAATTGCGATTGTCGACAGTCGCATTAATGAAACATTTGATGATTCGAAATTATAATTAATACTGATAACTTAATTGAAATTATATTCATTGATAATCATAAATTTGTTGGTTAGTTCAATGTGATTATAATTGAATTACCTCTTGCTTGATTATTTTGTCACCTCTGACGTCTATATTAATTGCATTTGATGTGAAGCACGCTAGAAAGAAATAAACGCGAAGAATATTATTAATATTTGTTGTGTGTGTATGTATGCCGCTCGACAAACACATATTGATATTCTCGAAAGTGATTGTTCATATAAATATTAATAACAATTTTCAACCATATGCCGACCAAGAAAATTTACAATTCAATTGCGGCCTTAACAACATGCGGCGTGAAACCGCCGCCGACCAAACAGGCCGAGAATTATGCGTTGGTTAACAGTGGGTGCGATGGGCACAGTGGGGCAACAACATCGAACCGCATCCGCAATCACTAAAAATTAATTTCAATTTTATTGCATAAAGGACAACGCCACAAGCACAAAGTCATGCTGTGGGTTCTACAGCTTGCACCAAAAATGGAGCATGAGCAGTAAACGGCTGTGGCAGCGGCAAGTGCCATGGAGCAACTGGCAAGTGGTAAGGGGTCGGTGGGGGGGGTGAGGCAAACGTCCATGCTCCATGTAATGTAAAACTCAAGGCATAGGTCGGACTAAAGCAGAGGCTAAATTATGCAGTCGGTTATACTCAGCGAGCATTTCTGGATGTGAGAATGAGTGAGGGAGTGTGAGTGAGTGTGAGGGAGTGTGCAGATATCACAGGGAAAGCCAAAAATTTATGAAAATGCAAAAGCGTTTTTACGGTTTACCCCAGGTAAGCTTGTGCAACACGAAGCTGCCGTTGCTAACGTTTGCTGTTGCTACACAAATTTTCATCTGAATAGCAGCGGCAACAAGAGGAGCAGCAGGAGAAGCAGCAGGAGGAGCAGCAGGAGAAGCGGCAACAACAACAGCATACAAAAAGCAAAACTGGCAGCAACCAACCGAATGAACCGACATGAAAAACGACGAGTATGAATTGCGGTTTAAACATTGAATTATGAATATTTGCTCGACCTGGCCAACTGGCACAACATTTATCATTATGGTGCCGAGATTTTGATTAAAAGCATAAAATATTATATACTAATCACGCTCAGGCAAATTGATAAATAAGGATGAGTGCGAATAAGTACGGAAACTTTACAAATTGTAAACCAAAACCAAAAAGAAGAAGAAATAAATTTTATTTCACAAAATATTCGCACAATTCGAAATTAAATCATGTTGAATGCAATTACTCAAATGGCCAAAAATGCCATTGCACTACCAAAAAGCTCTATAGTTAACAGCAATTAGGGGCATAAAAGGAGACCAACTCAATTCAAAGGCTATGCAACAGAATTTTCCATTTTTAATAGCTTTTTAGCATGCAATCTCATTCATTGGGACGCCACACAAAAACCCAACAAAATCTTACAGATAAATTAAAACCAAAAAAACAATAGTATTTTGACTAATAATTCAGTCAGAGCACAATGCATATTAGATTGTTAAGTAACAAATATTAAATCTAATTTTTGGAAATTACAAGAACTCATTTTGTGTTCTCATCAATTGTTATTTTTATACCCTGTAAAGGGATATATTAGCTTTGTGCAAAACTATGTAACAGGCAGAAGGAGGCGTGGCAGACCCTTTAAAGTATATATATTCTTCATCAGCATCAACAGCCGAGTCGATTGAGCCATGTCCGTCTGTCCATCCGTTCGTCCGACCGTCTGTATGAACACGTAGAGACACCAAATTTGGCATCAAGGTTCCCGTATATCACCCGCAGATCAAGTTTATTTTAAATTTTGGATACCTCCCCCCCTTCCCACACAATTTGAAAAAAAAAAAACTAATAATAGCCAACTTAACAGGTGCTTGAAGAATATCATATTGCAGCAATGCTGAAAGTTTCATCAAGATCGGTTTATAAATAAGACAGATAATAAAATAAAAGTTATTTTTCCACGGAATCGTAGAGCAGCAGGCAACACATGTGTGCGAGCGAGACAGCGAACGACTGTGATACATGCGTCTGCTTACCATGTGTGCATATTTGTGCGAGCGAGATAGAGACCTACTGCGACACAAGCATAAGTAAATTAAGTGTCGTAACACTCAGCTTTTGATTGAATATGTATAAATATGTGAAAGTTAGCTGCTATAAGCAAGCAATGCAAAATGAGAGTTTCAAAGGGGTTTTCTTTAAACACCTGTTATGTTCTTACTTTTATCTTAATCAAAATACTTTTAATATAGAAGCCTGTACAGGGTATTATACTGTTGAATGCGGTCGACTGTAGCCTTTTTGACTGGTTTCTTTTTTTTTTTTTTTTTGTACATGGAAAGTTTATTTATTGACATTTTGAATAGCATTCGCTTTCCTGCCAAAACTCATTTACGTTCCGGTCATTTATTTTGTTTATTGCTTTGAAATACCAACAATTGCACGCCTATTGTTTAAGCTTAAATTTTTGTTTGTCATTTAATTAAGCAAGCAGACAGCATAATAATTAGTACAATTTATGCGCGATAATAATTTGCATAATGCATGACAACAAATCAGAAAACAAAATGTTTATTAATGTACACTCTGTTGAAAATCTATAACAAAATATCACAAGAGCTTCTGTGAGCTGAGGGCTGTTGTTCCCTGTTGACTGTTGGCTGTGGGCTGTGGGCTGTTGTCCATGGTCTGTCCTCATAAATTATGTGCAACAACTCAATCAAAATTCAAAACACCAGACCGCACTCGTACTCGCATGCAAATATAGCTGTTCTAATGATGTTAACGAAATGAAAACAAAATAGAAAGCACACACATATCTCAATGTTCATGAGTAAACTACGGGGTGATAACGCATTATTATCCTATAAAAATCATTAATATGGCCAACTCTAATGGCACAAATATTTAAATAGAGGCAGATGAGCGCATTCGGGGGCTGTTTATTAGTACCATAAGATAGTCGCATACAAGTGCCAATGTATGTATGTAGAAGTATGTATCTAAGTCTCATATTAGGTTGAGTGTTTGTCACGCAAACCGCGTATAAAGCGCGAAATTGCGACATTAGACCAGCTGGCAGCCAAAAGCAACGATGAGTCCTTTGACAACGCCCACAATTTGAAGCCATTACCAAACACTTTGTGTGCCACACATTTGCGACGAGCCGCGACGTGGCGCTGCACGATTCCGACCAAGAGAGAAGCGTGGCATAGACAGTGAGACAGTGAGGCAGTGAGGCAGTGAGGCAGTCAGGCAACAAATTCTATTAGTTTGTCAAGGCTTCACAAAAATATGCACACCACCCGCAACGCCCGCACCACATCGCACCACAGCGCACATTGCGTAGACAATTCCGTAAATTTGATATGCGCAATTTGTTGTCAAACGACGTCGGGCACAATCTATAACTGTATAGCGAGTAGAATATATCCAGGCAACCTGTTGCCATTCCACGTATTTTTATGCCTCGGCATGTAATGGCAGCCAGGACAACCAGAACATCAAGGACAAAAGGGGACAAATGGGGGGCAACCTGGATGGCACATCATAAAAGCTAATACGGCTGTGCTTGACAACTTGGCTGTGTGTCGTGTTGTGTTACGTTAAGACAGTCAGCGCTTTATATAACTTAATCAGTGGCAGGTACTACGACGGCAAAAGGTTCATATTTCCACAAACTAGCAAATTGCTATACAAATCATCTACACACACACACACACACACACACACGCAGCCACAGACTTGCCTATCAGGCAGCAAACCCGTGGGGCAGGTCGTCGTAACTGATACTGCAACTCGTTGCAACTAAATCTCGGCATAAGACAAAAGAACGAGCTCAACTTGGAAACTAAACTTTCTTGGCAGTTGCTTTGCCTTTTGCCCCTTTTATTTTATTTTTTTTTTTTTGGAGCATTGCATTGGCGCATTAGCCCAAGCAACAACAACAACAGCAACAACAATCACAGCAGCAATTGAATTTTATAACAAACAATTTTACGCTTTAAGCACGAAACTACCACGAGACTCGACCCTTGTTGTTGCTGTTGTGATTATAGTACTTGTTGTTGTTGCTGTGACTGCAGTAAAGTGGCTCTGCAACGTCGAAACGTCATTGACTTTGCGTTTGGTCAAGCCATTTTCAAGCAACTTTTTTCCTATTTATCGTTATTTACCATTTGTGGGTCCCGGCGCTTTTACTTGCTCCGATACCGACCGCGTCGTTGTTTGCAATAAGCATTTGAATCCAGAGCAGGCATCCTTACATTTCATTCGTTTTTTTTTTCAGCCCCCCCCCGCTAAGTGGAGCTCTTAAGCACAAGTACGACGATAAGCAAAAAGCGGCCCAAAGCCAACAAAAAAAAAGGGCTCAAAATCAATTTACCTTGGCCAAACAATTGCAATTCAGTAGCTGCATAAGCTTCAACTTTTCAAGCCACATACTTCTTAATTAAGTTCAGCAAGAGCTCTCAACTTTCAGACTTATTCAATCGAACATTGCCTAGTTAAAGTAGTTATACTACATTTTTGAGTTCTGTATAAGTTTTAATATGTTGTATAATACAGCAATACTACGCAATTAATTTATCTCAATAGTCTGCAATTTATAATAAATTATTATACTAATTTTAGCATCCTTTTATATTGTTTTAAATAAACAGTTTCGGTCTGGAAATATGCAAAGAAATTCGAATATTTCAAAGAACTCATCTCTGTATCCAGAAATCCCTTCGAATATGTAAACGCAGCAATTAATTGTTCATCAAAGTTAACTTAATTAAAAGTATAATCTACTTATGATCTAAGCGAACAACTTGGTCGCTTCTTCGCTTAAGTACTTAAGTGCTTTTATAATAACACATAAAAGTATGCAACCAAGATTAGCTAACTAACTTTCGATACATTCGTGAAATGGCTTAATGGATTGTTGTTCGACAACAGTTTCAAATTAAAACTTAAAAGTGTATATTGCAAATGATTTAATATGATTAGTTCTTTCTTTCTACGTGCAAAGGCAATGTGGTCATTTCAGCAGTTGAACTATGAGTTAGAAATAGCTGTAGAGATTTCTTTTGAAACATAATACATCATTTTTCATTATGCTAAAGTAGAAAGTTATTACATTACTCTCATGGGTGTAATTATTCAATCTGTCGATCTTATGCAAAAGCCATGCACTCTTATGTCGACACATACATATTCATATATGTACAAGCCATAAATATGTATGTGTCTGATGTGTCTTATGTGTTGTGTTTGCCTTACCCCGACTTTGACTTTGGACTGGCTGCTTCATTAGCAACTTTGTGCGTATTCATTAGGAATGGAACACCCCAAACTCCAAGGCACCAGCTGTGGCTGGTAGATAAAAGATTTATGCCACCGCTGATAACCCGACAAAACGCCCACACACATGTGGAGGCGAGGCAGATAGACAGATAAACCGAGCAACAAAACAAAATTCTGTGGGGAGGAATACAGAGTCTGAGGCAACTCTCATGCCTGCCTGCTTCTCGTCTCATAGCAGCAAACGAAAAGAAAAAAATTTAAATACAGCAAAGCCAACAAATATAAATAAAAAAAAAAAAGAACAGAAAAAAGAAGGCAGCTGCTTGATTTGGCATTCAACATAAAAGCGATGCCGCCAACAGCTGCGGCTCATGCAAAGGACGCCGAATAAGGCACCAAAGCGGCACTCTTTCAGACCATGGGGGCACGTGCTGAAGTTGTGTTATAGTGGGAAATGTTTGGCAGCTTGACGACGCCTCTTACACAATTCAGTTCATAAATTAAAATGCCGCAAATCAAATTCGCATATGGCTTTAAAGCACTCACAACTTACAACGATGGCCAAGACTTCAACAACGTCTAACGTCTAACTCTAGGCCCAACTACCAACTACCAACTGGCAACTGGCAACCGGCTGCCTGTTAAATTATGTTCACACTTTGGGCCACAGCCGGACCAAAGAGCTTCATGTGGCTAACAGTCCGCTCGTTGGTTGTGTCGGTTTCCCGGTGGTGGGGCTGTGCTGCGAGGTGGTAAGCACTGTATCCTGTACCCCGCTGGAATGAGGGCGTTTGCATGTGCGGTTTTATGCTGTGGGTATCACTTAATCTCTTACGGTTTGGGCCACAGCTTTTCTTCGTTTTTCAACTTAAATTTATTATATTTTAATCACTCCCCGGGGTGTTATTGTTATTGTTGTTGTTGTTGCTGCTTGCAGGCAGTTAAAGCGTATTTTTAAGACGCGCCCATTGCCAGAAATCAGCAATACACACACACACACACACACACACACACACACACACACACATGCAATGCTTTAAATTGTTTTAAGCGACGCTACGGTCATATTTCTTAGCACGGCCAGCATTTTGTGTGTTTATTGCCCAACGAGCTACATTGCGTATACGCAATGTGCTCTCCTCTCTTTTTTTATAAAATTTTTTCGTTTTCCACTTCTTCGTGTCCAACGCACTTAATCATTTTGATTGTCGCAAATGGCGCATTTTTAGTGCGCTGTTCTGTTCTGTTCCCTGGATTCCGGTTTCCGTTGCGGTCGCATCCGAAGCAAACAGTTTCGGCTCATTTGTTATACATTTTACTAAACATATAATTAAGTCCAGCCTCATTTATTATACAAAAACGTAAGGCAGTTTTATAAATTGAACACATTCTGCTTCGCTTTCCAAACAATGCAACTTAAAGCATTTGACTTTGGCACGTCCAATGGCAAGAGTTCAAGTGTCAAGTATTTGAACATCGATTGACTTGGACATCTATTAGACATAATCATGACTTTGCCACATGTGGGTGGATGTGTGTGAGCACCAACCATTGCCTATTCAAGCAGACAGTCAACCAACTGCCGTCGCCTTTGCTTGAACTCAAAGCGCTTGCCAGAATAAAGATGAACGAAAGGACGCACGGGAAAAGAGAGATATATTGATTTCGGCTAAAGCGTGCTGCCAAGCTGACAACGTCAAGGACGACAATGAAGCGCAAAAGAAGAGACCAAGAGACCAAGAGTCTAACAAGAACGAAGCCACATGCAAAACGCATTCACTTGAGGTTTTTCCCTTTAGCCGACGCTAACAAGCAGCCAAAAAAATAAATAAAAAAAATCCAAGTGGAAAAACGAAAAATGCACTTTGCTAGGTTTTTGCTCGTTGACCACAATTGGTCCTATGGGAGGCGGCTGAGCGAACTGTTTTAAATTATTGCCAAAATATTTGGCGTCGACTTCAACGTTGACCAACTGACGTGCCATACATCAACGACACTTGTTGGGACGACGTTTTTGCCCTTTTTGCCTTTTTTTGCCGACATGCAAATGTCGCCACGGAAAGCGCAGCCACAAAGCGAAAAATAACATTGCAGCATTTTAGGCGCACGCCACGTGATGCACGTTAACTTTGACGTTGCACATTGCACACACGCCTCACGGCCCACGCCCCACGCCCCACACCACGCGCTACATGCAATGCCAACAATACACCACATTCGACAAAGTCTACGCCTCTTGAAAAGACCTCTATGCTCCACAGAAAGAGGCAACACACACACACACGCACACACACAACACATGGGGAATTCTATTGATTGACAGTTTGGCAGAAACGCATAGAATAGCAGCAGGACGCCCAGCAGGGAGAGCAGCTAGCTCATCCGTGTAGAGCTGCAGGCGTTACAGTTGCGGATGTACGCTTCCAATCCGAATCCAAAAATAAAAAATAAAAAAATAAAAGGACAAAAAATAAAAAGAATGTTCCCGCAAAAGGCGCAAAATGTGTTGCTGTCTCTGCGCTAAGCGTACAAAAAAAAAAAGAAATGTTTTCACCATTCATTTGTAATGCAAAAAGGTGCAAGCGCTGCCTGCGGTGATGACGGCAGCGGTTGATAGCACCAGCAAAAAAAAAAAAAAACACATAAGAGAAGAAGCAAAGTGCGGCTGATGGTTGGGGGGGGAAACGGATGGGGTGCGTGGGCAGATTGACAGACACATCCGCAGCCTGAGCAGTTTGCCGGCTGCAGCGTGATAACGTTGCCTCAAAGCATTCTACCGACTTTTCTACGCTAACTAATTGGCTTGATTGGCGCTGTGTGATTTTTAAACACCTTTGCGAGTGTTGCAAGCAGGTGCCGAAAGGGTGGGGGGGAACAGGAGGTGTCTTCAACTATTTGTCTGTTAGTAACGATGACAGAAACTATAACAGCTAGAAATATAATGAAATTACAATGTTTTTATATTCTAATTACAATCGACTGAGAGAGAAATTCCATGGAAAACAAGTGAAACTATATAAATCGAAGTGGAAAATGAAAATAAACAAACATAAATCATAAATCATTAAACGCCTTTCTGGGCGGTTTATTTATCTTCGGATTTAAGCCCTCTTAAGAATTTAAGCTAAAAATAAAGCGGCTCAAGTACTGGTAAATTCAGCATTTAAGTGGAAAATAAAAAATGCAAGAGACTTGAGGAGGACTGGAAGAAAAAGCACTTTGTTTAGGTCCTCTAAATATATATATAATTAATATATTTATATATATCTCTCTGCATAACTATTTCTATAAATTTACTTCAATTAGCCTAAAATTCATTGCTTAAGAAACTGCTGAACAATTTCAAGTGTGACTAGATTCTGACATTCTCAATCAATTTGTCTGTGCGTATAGTCATTATCTTACCGACTCATATGGACTTGCCACATCATACTGTCAACTTAAGCTTAATTAATCTCCATCAATCATGGACATCTCACAGTTTATAAGCCGACCAGTTTGAAAGATGTCCGTCATCAGCATCTGATGACTTTATTACAAGACTGTCCACACGCAATTAGTAAGGAAACTACAAATACTTGCAACTAATTTATTTTTTATTATGTAAATTAATTTGGTCAACTTGTTGGCAGGGGGAAAGCCGTCAGAGGCCCAAGTCCCACGCATGCTCTAAAAAAGAAGTGGCAAGGGATACTCCAAAAGAAGGGAAACTAGGTGGGAGCAGTAGAAATGCCACAAATTATCTGTGTCGACCAGTTGTGGCACTGTGAGAATAAGTGCGTTTGAACAATAACTTATGTTAGTCAAGCGTAAATTGCTTTATTAAATAAAACGCAGCCAAAGTAAGCATATAAACTGCCCAAAAAGGACACACACTTCACTGGACAGTCCCTAGGCGGCAAACAAAAAAGCAGCAACAAAAAAAAAAATATATATATATATATATATAATCACAGTCTGAGTAAATTGTACAATGTGTACGATGTCACTGTGGTCAGGCATTCAGTCCTAATCATTGTGCACACACTCCAACTGGGAACCGGGCAAACAGTACACAACAGAACAGAACAGAAGAGAAGAGAAGGGAAGAGAAGGGAGGTGAAACCAACCAGGATGGGCGCACAAACACAAAAGGGCAGAAGGCAATCAGAGGGATGACAAGGAGTGGGAAAACCAAACGCAGTTGCCCCGCACATATGCCATATATACACATACTTATAAGCGCAAGGACTAAAAGTATTTTTAGCTAATATCAATTTTTCATAGTTCAAAGATTTTTCAGCTAGAACACAAAACATACAGCGGTTGGGAGCAGAAGGAACAGAGCAGAGGAGATACACAGATTGGCTGGTTGGAGAGGGGGGTGGGGCCAATGAAGATGGGAGCAGAAAGGAGCAAAAAGGAAAGACACGAAAAGCCGTGGCCACTTTTGGGGGCAGCCAGCAACATGAAATTTTCTGGTTTTCTGATTATAAACGATTGCCTGCAGTATTCTGGCAAATACACTTACACACAGGCACACACTTACAGATACACTAGCATGCATACATACAGAGAGAGAGAGAGAGAGGGAGAGAGAGGGAGGGGGGGGAATTTATGTTGGCATTTAAAATGTTGCCCGCTAGGCAACGCAACTATGCAACTTGCCTTGGTTCTTAACCCTTTAGCCTTTGCCATTTTATTTGTATGTGTATTTGTCTACTCTCTCACTCCCTCTCACTCTCTCCCTCTCTCTCTCTCTCTCTGTCTCTCTCTTTGTGAGTGTGTGTGTGTATTACATATACGTTGTGGGGCAGCATTGCATTGACAATGCCAAGATTCGCAAGCGCTGCAACTGTAAGTGAAAATTTATAGTCAATACAACAAGCAGACAGCATTTTCAATTTTTTTCCAGCACCGGCATCTTGATGCTCGATGAGCTCCCTACCAGGCAGACAGGCAACCAAGCAACCAAGCAACCAAGCAGGCAGGCAGGCAGGTAGACAGGTATTCAGCCAGGTGCAGGTCCTGTCGATGTGGCAATTTCATTGTGTGCCCATCGTAAATTCTCGTTACGTTACTCTCGACACAGCCAAGCAACGACTTGAATGTCACTCAGCCTGTTTTGGCCAACTTACAACTTTCAACTGGCAACTTTGCAAACCAGCAACTTGCATTGTTTATGTGCTGCCACCCGAATGGCGTATAAATTCTTCTACTTTTCTAATGCTAAATTTATTTGCCATGCAAACATATTTTGGAAACCCTGTTTCAGTTCAGACTCAGTTCAGACCCAGTTACTGTATCTGTAACTGCATCTGTTACTGTTTCTGCTTCTATTTGGGTTTACGGTTTCAATTTTTCGAAAATCTATTCAATACATGCCACCAGCCAGGGGTGGAGTTGGGTGCTGTTGTGGGCGAGCATCAATCAGAGCCATATTCTGTGCCTGTCAGTGCAAACTTTCTGGAGAAGCACCGATTTCATTCACATTTATCCATTTAGCACGCAGTCGATAAGCCAAACAAGCTGTTGGCTAATAATAAAGCTCTGACACCAGAGATGAAATGCCTGTAACCCTTGGGTTTTGCTATTGACTAACTATCTAACTACATATCTAACTGACTGTCTTACCATGACGTTCGGTCTAACTGCCTGTCTGTCTGTCTGTTGCTAACAGACATTTGCTTTGTTTGTTTACTTGTTGTGTGCGGTTGGGTGTGCGTGTGTATGTGTGTGTGTGTGTGTGTGTGTGTGATATGTGTGGGTATTGGTTAGCCACTGGCTTCATGCATTTTAGGTTTATTAAATTTGTGTGCACTTCTTGTTTTCTGTTTAATTGCGCACAGCCATTACGTATACGCTCTGTTGAGCGTTGCATTGTTGGCTTAATGAAATTGTAAAGTGCCAACGCAAAAGCAAAATAGGGCCAACAACAAAATTAATTTTTCTCCAGCCGCAAAATTGAAACCGAGCTGCGTCGCAACGCATAGCAAATTTACACACCATTAAGTAGTTTACACATAAAGAGCGAGCAACAGAGGTGGGAGAGCGAGTGCGAATTGGCGAGAGTTTGTGGCAAGCTCAAGGAATTGGAACATAGACAAGGTGTGGCAGCAAGTAGAGCAATAAAAGTGTGCCACATATGGGTAGCACCAACTTCGGTACACACACACACACACACAAACACAAACACAAATGGGGGTAGACAGCGAGATGTAATTTGATATTTTGACGCTGAAATGGCGGCAAGTGTTGCGCCTGATGGTGCACATAACGAAGGCAAAATGTAAAGGAAAGTCTAATATAATAAAACGCAATGCCTTCTGACTTTCCATGTGTGTGTGTGTGTGTGTGGCAAACTATTCAATCCACTTCATTTCATTAAGTTAGACACAAGCCTTGTTGCTGCTCGGGCAACGTGGCGTATGCGCAATATGACGCCTAGACGACCATGTTTATCAGCCACCATAATGAAGTGTCTCTTGTGCATGTGTGTGTGAGTGCGTTGTTGTGTGTACGTGTGTATTGATATGCTAATCGAACAATGGCAACGTGTTGCCCCTGCAACATCAATGTCCAACACGTGACTTGTCTATCTCTTTCACACACAGACACCCACTTCCACTCTCACTCTCACTCTCTCTCTCGGGATCTGCGTGTGTTTGGGCAGCGTTTTTGCTTAATGGCCAAGACAAAGCACAGCAAATGGCAAAAACGCGCGCTGGCCTAGACTGTTGGGCTTGCTGCTATTGTAGGTGGGCTGCACAATTAAGCGCATTATTTAGTTTTGCCTGCGCAACAACTGCGGAGATAAGCACGTTGAACACAGTAATGGGCTGCCAGCTGCTGACCAATGCTGTCTGCGCCTCTCTCTCTCACTCACTCACTCTGTCTATAAATGTTTGTATGTGTGCGTGTCTGTATGTTTAGCACACGTCTAAAGTGCCCTTAAGTGCCTGGGGATATGTGTGGCATTACATGCTGTGGCGGCAGTGGCATTGACAAAGCCACATAAACGCCAACACCTAGAAAACACGCAAACAACAAGCGCACTCGATTGTTGTTGTTCTTCTCGTTGTTGTTGCTATTGTTGTTGCTGCTGTTCATGTTGTTTTCCATAGTGTTACCTAGCTGCTGGACATTAGCGTGCGCTTTCATTCAATCGATTAGAAGACAAGCATACTTCAGCTTATAGCCATTGTCCCCCCCCGCGCCTACCCCTGAGGCGCCACAATGCTTTTCGGCTATTTTTGGGCACTTGTTTGTTAATGTTTTGAACAATGGCAATGGAAACTTGCTTAGCGAACATTTGTTCGTTGTTTTGCACAATTAACAGCAAATGAACGCGACAGTTTCCTTTATATATGTGTCCACACACATATATTGTGTCATCTAATTAATTTATTGAGTCCAGAGAAAGTTATAGGTTTTAATAAACGCAAAAGATCTAAGCTGAGCACATAAAAATAAAAGCAAACGACGGCTACGAATGCAATTTTGTTGTTGTCTATTGAAAGGACACGCGTATTACTCAAAAAGGAATTAACTGCGGACGCGGCACACAAAACAGAGGCAAACCAAATCAAAAAGTAGCTAGGACTTATGGCATTTGTTGTTGTTGTTGTTGTGGTTGTTGTTTGTGTGTCGCTCGTTATTGGGCCGTGCACGTTAATCCTTAAATCTGCCTATGTGCTAGAGAGCTGGCAACAAAAAAAAAAGAAGAAAAAAACAGATTGTTTGCCTTAGCCAGGCCTGGATAACGACAACGCAACGCAATACGAAACACACAAAAGCATTGCGCATACGGCACAATGTACATTGTACAAGTAGCATTGCGTATACGCAATATGGTTTCACTTTCGTTTTAATATGAATGCTAATAGGCTAAGTCTGGATTTCTGCTCAGCTTCTTCACCCACTCTATCTCTCTCTATCACCCTCTCCCTCTCTCTCTCTCTCTCTCTCTGTCTATCCTTAGTTGGCCTAGCTCGAAATGTAATTTCCCACAATTTTTCCTCACTTTGCGTACACACAGACTCCGACAGACAAAGGGACCAGAGAGTGAGACAGTTAAAAAGAAAGAGAGAGAGTGAGAGTAAGAGGGATTGAGGGAGGGGAAGCAAGTGACTCTGGACAATATGGCACTGAAGGCAACAACATCGTACACACAATGGCAGGCCATTTTTATCGCTTTTCATGAATGCTACTGCGACCGGCTTATGCTTTGCAGTTAACCAAAGATGGAGCCATGGCAAAGGCGGACCTGCCTGAAGTGGATGCCACCTTCAGCCGTCCCCATTCAAAAGATTGTTGTATACTCGAATACATTTTCGGCAGCACGAGTATTCACATTGCCATTACTTGTATCGCATGGCCCTCGTTGTGTTAGCCATTTAATATGACTTTGCCTTTGCTACTTGTACTCTGACTCGTACTCTGACTCGTACTCCAACAACGTATTTTCCTTTACATTATGCAAGCAGCTCAGACTGACCCATATAAATTGAACTGACTCTCCCATTTGAATTTCAGCATATATTCGTATCTTTTCTCTATGAGCAATCTTTTGCCGTTAACAAGCTTGCACTCTAATTTAGCACGTTGTTGTAGCACGTGTTTGTTGTTTGTTGCAGCCACTTTGATGGTTATCGATAAATTTACGCCAGATTGTTGTTGTTGCTTTTGTTTGTGTGCTGCTGTAATTGGCTGAGATTGTACTTCAATTTCAATTTGAGATAAGTGACATTTCGTTGCATTTTAATGAGCCTCATTTCATTAATGTCAGCCTCTGGCCATGCCTTTGGCCTTTGCCTACCCTGAGCTGAGCTGAGCTGAACTGAGCTGAACTGAGCTGAACTGGCCCCATCTTTGTCTGCGTCTCCGACTTGTCGCTGTCTCGTAATTGAGTGCTAAATTTTGCGCAGCATCTGCACAAAGCATGGAAGCATCAGAAAACAAAAGATATCAATGTCCTGGCGAAATGTGTCTAAACAGCGTATTTTATGAATGCATGGAATAATTCGAAATATACGTACGCTTACCTAAATAATTCAAGTGTTTGGCATTAGGCATTTCACAAGCAAACAGGTCAACTGGCGGAAGGGGCGTACAACTTTTGGCATTAAAAGCGACCGCAGCAGTCAACAGCAGAAACATCAGCAGCAACATCATCAACGACAACTACAATAATAACAACAACAACAACAACATCAACAACAACTAAGCAAAAGACCGCATAAATGCTACATGGCATTTTTCACAAAACAACTTTAAATAAAAATCTCTTTTCAGGGTAATGAAACTGCAAAAGGCAACACAAGGACGATAGCGCGACCGGGTAAACGGGCGACAGGCTGCCACACAGGAAGGCAACCAAAATCAGGAAGAAGCAAGGGGATCCTGCGAGGATGGCAGGAAGGCCACCTGCTTGGCTACACCTGCTGACAAAGACATTTACTCAAAAAGTTTGCCGGCGCAAAATAGAAGGAAACACTGGCAACAACAACAACAGCCAATGGTATGGAGTAGCAATTACCAGTTGAGCAGTACTCGACTTAAAGATACCCTATACAAACACGTCAAATCAAACAAGCTCTTTGATATAATCTTTTGAAATAGATACAAATATTAACAGTTTTAAGTGAAAGTATTTTAAACACCCAATGCAATTCGGATATGATAGACTATGTATACATTATGTTCTTCATATTTTCATATAAATATATGTGTCATATAATCGTATGTTCTCATTTATATTAATTACAGGACATAATTCTGCCTGAATACAGGGTATTGTAATAACAACAACAACAACAACCAGGGCTGGGGTATATTGGTATACCATGGCATGACAAAAATTTCTGGCAAAACGCCCACGCCCGCCCCATTAAGGAGGCGAACAAAGGGCGCGTTTTTCATTACCATCCTGGACGACAGTTCAGTGCCAGCGTCGCAGTTGAAGTTGGAGTTGGAGACGAAGTCAGAGTCCTTAAACGCCAAGTAAAAGTAACAAAAGTCAAGGATATCGTCAAAAAAAAGAGACGAGTGCCATTTTCATTCACTTTTCATTTCACTTTTCCTTGTTTTGGGGCTTTCCTTTTATGTATCTTTTCATTTTATACATTTTCCGCCGTCTAGTGGCATAATAATATGGTGAAAGTGTTTTCAGTTTTATTTAAAATTTCTATTTGCATTTGCATTTTGTTTGTTCAATTCGCGTTTCTATAACATTAAAATTTGATTAGCCTTCAGCTTTCGGCATATTCTGCAAATAATTGACATTTTTTTATTATTATTATTTTATTTTTATTGTGAATATGTTCAACTGCAAATAGATGGCCATGATTATTGTTGAAATTAATAAACTTATTTGGAATCTACTCAACTATTGATCTAAGCATATTTTAAAATCTGCATCATTCCACATAAATTCACAACATAATAATAAATAGCAAATTCAAATTTATGGTTATTAACGATAATTTCGATATTCAACCTAAATTATT
This sequence comes from Drosophila funebris, assembly GCA_018901825.1. Taxonomy (NCBI): domain Eukaryota; kingdom Metazoa; phylum Arthropoda; class Insecta; order Diptera; family Drosophilidae; genus Drosophila; species Drosophila funebris. The sequence continues at coordinate 8,259,536 of JAEIFK010000678.1, read as the reverse complement.
TCAAATAAAGCTTTAGTTATTTTTGTTATAAAAACTATTTATATGTTCAACAAAAATCGCAACTCCATGAAGAGTCATACAATTTGATTGCTCTATAAATAATTATTTCTATCAATAGTTTCATATTATTATGCTTTCTGATGCACATTGAATGAAAGCAATAAATTAATAATGTTGCTTATATTCTTTATTCTTCTCTGTAATTATGAAAAGGTCAAACTGATGTCATCCTATTGAATAATTGATTAAACAAAAATCACATATAAACTATATATTATTAAATGTGACTAAATTCGAATAAACAAGTATTTAATATAATTTATTTAATAATAACTGAAGCAAAAGGCAGCGCAATGAACCAAATAGATCAACATGTTAAACTATACTTTGTGCAAATATTTGTTTACACACATTGGAGTACATTTATTATTATGTTTTCCTATTCTAAAACATATATATATATATATTTGTACATGGGCTTGCACATAATAATGTGTGTGCGTGTGTGTGTGTGTGTGTGTGTGTGTGTGACGGTCATTATATGTGGACACCGTCGTAATGAGACGAGTGAAATTCTATAACAGCGGCTAACAACTTAAGCTAATTACGTGGTACACGTGAGGCTATGATTTAGCGTTTAGCATTGCAATTAAAGGAGCTCAGCATGCGAGGTAAGAGCGTGGAAGGGAAATGAAGAAATGAAAGTAGAGGAAAGGCTTATCATATCAAAGGCTGCACGCAACAAAATTGGAGTATACCAAATTAGAATGGCGACGAAATGCGACAACTCAACTAAAAGCTGAAAGCAAACAAATGTGCGAGAAAGAGAGAGGTATAGAGAGAGAGAGAGACAGACAGAGAGTTTATGTTGCCGGGTTGTCGACTAGCAGATACTCTATATACAAAAGTTTTCTTCATAGTTTCGATTGACAAACAAGTGAAAAATTCTCTCTCTCTCTCTCTCTGCTCTCACAAGCAGAAGTATCTGCTTTTACCATTGTTTGGCTACAGGGTATTGAAAGCTACAAAAGGTTAAACTGGAAAAGCACCAAGGTACTTACGTGCCTGGTCGGCTTTTGTGGGAAGCCTGGCCGAAGGGTTTGGGCCAGGGCGGGTTAAGGTTATAACGCCCCGGCCGCAGCTTAACGAGGCGCTGTGTGCTCGTGCTCCAAAAGTGCAACAATTAAATTTAATTACCAGTGTCATAAATATGCCAGACCACACCACAACACACTCGCGCACACACGCTCACAGATACACAAATACAGACAGAGTGATGGAAAGAGAAAGAGAGATAGAGAGAGAGAGAGTGATGGGAGGGAGATGGGAGACTGCAACGACAAAATAATCAAATAACATGCAGCAGAACGCATTCAAGTTATCCCCTACCTTCATTTGCAAGTGAACGCCTCACGGCCAAAATACTAACCAAAAAGCCATTCAACCAGTGTGTAAATTAGCAGGGCACTAATTAATAATTCAAAATGTACGGCATTTGAATCACTAAACAGAAGAGCAGCACGTCCAGGCCAAGTGGATGGGCCCCTGCATGTGCGTAGATGTGGGAATGGGTTGGGTGGGGTTGGCATTGGGTTGTGTGTGTGCCTGAATATGTGTGCATATGTTGCCTCAGTCTGAATGCAACTGCAACTAGCACGACTAATTACACATAATTAAGCGCCTAGGCATAGATTCAGGCTAGGAGGCATATGAGTTTTATCGATCCGGATTCACTTTCGTGCCCAAGAATTAACCTAGAATATGTTGCAATATATAGTAAATAATTAGAAGAGATCTAGACAGTTGGAAAAATAGGAAAATATATGTAATAAGAAGAAGATAAAGTTGATGAAATAACTACAAATAATTGAGCTGTCAATTGGATTCATTTTTGACCAAATAATACATAATAAAATATTAAATAACAGATAATAATACGTAATTCATAAATAAATAATAATAAGAAATAAATAATAAGTAATAAAATAATAATAAATATTACATCATAAATAATAAGTTATAAATAAAAGTAATGAATAATACACTTTAATAATACATAATAAATAATAAATAATAGATAATAACTAATAAATAATACACTATACATAATAAATTATAATAATAAATAACAGATAATAAATAATATATAATAGATGATAAGTAATAAATAAAGTAATAATTCTTAATAAATAATTCAAATTAAATAATAGTAAACAAATAATAACAAATAATATATATTAAATAATAACTCATAAATAATCCCCAAATCAATCAACTAATTCCTAATTCAGTTTCAATTAAATCGTAGTTTCGTACCACCCACAGCGAAGAAAGTGAAATCAAGATTTCCCATTTTCCGTACAGTCCCAAAGAGGTTTTCATATTTGCCCAACGTAAGTATTTTCACGCTCATTATGCGCTAGTCTACTCTGAATGCCGCTTAGCGCAATTACCTGGCAGTTAGGAGCTGGTATAGAACGTAGATGGGTTCTTATTTGTACTGGGCGATTCCAGGAACATTTATTCTACTTTCTGTTAAGGGTTTGCTTTGCTTTTTCAGCTGGCCACAAGCAAAACGTTCGTGGCCCGGCGTCATAATGAGAGCAAATTTATTAGGTCATTTGGAAAATAAGTACGAGTGAAAATCTACTTTAGCGTTTGTAATTTTTGTTTCTTTTTTTTTTTTCCCATTTTTTTGTTTTTGCTTTGCTTTTCTTCTGTTTCTGGAAGTTTTCTTTCTATATTTTCGTAAGAAGTAAACAGCAGTTAAAGAAACAGAAGCAGAATCAGTAGCAGCAGCAGTTGCTTATTATGCCATCTAGCCCCAAGTTCTGCTATTTTTTAATTAGTCAATAGTCGGAAGGGAAAGCTCGACAAGGAACGGCCGAGTAGTTTTTGGAAAATCTATCCAGTTGTATGTGTGTGTGTGTGTGAGTTAAGACTGAAATGAAAATGAGCTGTGAAATGAAAAGTGCACACTTCGAAATGAATTGCCATGGCAATATAAACAGCTACAGTCACTTATAATGCGAATAATAATAATAATGATTATAATAATGATTATAATAATGATAAGAAATTGCTGAAATGGCAAATGGTTAAGTAAAGGGCAGCAGCTGCCACGTTGAAGCATTACACATTTCGCTAGCGCACATTTTTATTATGAATGAATTATTTATGATTAACACGAATGTTAAATTGCAATTAACATTGGGGCTCTGGCTTTGTTATGCCAATGGTTTATTAATTGCCTGGCAACGGGCATAATGCACCAATTTTAGCAATAGCCAGCGGCAATACTCGTAATTCAAATTCACTAAATCGAACTATATCCACTTTGCCAATTACCATATGCTAGACTCGAATATACCCTGTCAGCTTGCTGGCAATAAGATACACCTCTTGGATATACATAACTCAGCAGGAAGAATCGAAAAAGAATATATTTCTTGTTATATTCAATTTATTATAAAATCTTTGCTGAATTGAATAATAGTAACATTGATATTTCTGTTGAATTGTATATGGAAAATAAATAATATAATTACACAATGTCAAATTACATTTCTATCAAAGATACATATTTCTACATCACTTTGAGCAGTGGATAAGCGTAATTTATGACTGCTAAATGCTATAATTATCCTGGACTTGTTTGCATAATTACATTAGGCAATCGAAAATGAGCAACTACTTAACTGAAAAGCAACTGACAATGAACTAATGGGCAACTCATAGTTCAATCAACATCGATATCAAATGGCAAGCAAACGTATTGTTCTACACTTGCATGTGGTATGTTTGCGTGCACACACACTCGTGTGTATGTACTTTTGTGTGTGCGGGTTGTGCTTGCATTTTGGGTGTTGGCCATTTGGTGGGCAATTGGTCGTTACCACAGTTGCCAGTTAGCAGCAATTATTTACGTTTTGTCATTATTATGCTGCATTCTGTTGAAAATCATTTGCGGGCGCGTTTAATTAGCAAAATTCATGTTTGAATGCTTTAAAACAATTAACCCACAAGAACACACACACACACAAATGCATACACATATTGCATTCAAACTTGCAACTTAATAAAGTAGATGTTGACTGCAAATTTTAACTCATTGAACTTCGCGAGCCGCAAGCCATTTGGCACATTAAATTAATAAATTGAAGAAATTAAGAACATGTACAACTTATACTTGTATGTATACACATACACATATATATGTAAGTATTTTAAATATCACAGTAAATAAATGTATGTACTTCTTTTGACCCACTCAGCCTCTGGGCTGTGTGCATGCAGTGCTTATTTATTGATGTGACTTTCATTTTAAAATGGGCGACCGCAGCGTTTAAGCGGAAATTAAAGGCTGAATATGTATGTAGTATAAGCATTTATAATGCAACTGCCAATGCCACCAACAGCGCATGTGGCAGATATAGACACACACTCGCACACACCCATCCGGCAACACATACATAAATACATATGTATATGATCATTTAGTGTGTCGCTGATTGGACTGTGCATTTCGGCTTGATTTATAATATTTACTCGCATTAAGAGCACCAACGAGCATGCTTGAATATTTATATCTATAATTTCTTTTTATTTAATATGCAATTAATATTCTGACAAATTGTTGTTAAGATGCAGTTAGCATATTATAAAGAGATTCTTTTAAGGTCAAATGAAAACTATATTAAATTAATAACATTTAATTAATGAATTAATTTTGATAATCAAATTGTATAAATAAGTACATACTTGTACATGTACTCGTTTCATCTAACATTCATAAAAAATATGCAACATGTACAAAAGACATCATATAAATATATATATATTACCTCAATATAAATATAAAATATTTTATATTATACCGACAATAGTTTCGTTTCAATTTGCCAGAAAGTCAGCTCAGTAAATAGCAATTTGTTGGCAACATGTTAAAAAAAAAGGTTAAACTGATGAGGAAAATTTATATGAATACAATATTTATAATTAATTGATGGTCAAAAAAAAAAAATGAAAACATAAAATAAGTTGAAGTGATTGTGAAAATCTCACAGATTTATTTCATATTAATTATTCAGCTGAATGATTGCAATTCATGTGTTTAATGTGTGCAAAAAAAAAAAAAAAAAAAAAAAAAAAAACAATAAAATCTGAAACATGTCAAAAAATGAGCAAATATATTGACTGGTTAACGCAACGCACAGTGAAAAATTAAACAGCCTGGTTAATGTTTCTATCAGATTCATTTATTACAGAATTTAAATACAAATTAAAAAATTAAATGTCGATACTTTAATCACTTTATTAATGCTGTAAATGTGACTCATTTGTGGCAGAAAGTAAACACAATTTATGCTTAAGTCGACTAGCTATTTAGTCGGACAGAATCATTTATATCATTAATTTGTTTACTCTCTCTTAGTTTAATTTCTTTTTATATGATGATCTATATTCGTGATGCTCTCCGAGTACTCGCAGAGCAATGGAAACTAATATGAATAAATATTGTAAGGGCAAGGCCCTCAACAGGTGACTGCCTTACCTATTCTGTATCTCACTTGTTTGTTATTGTTGTACCTTAGCCAAGTTTTCAGCTGTGAGCGAGAATACGATTGTTGCTTTAGCTATGTCAATATTTATGAAAATTATGCCTTGATGCCGCCACGCACTAGAAGAAGTTAGTTAAGTCCTTAAGAACACAACGGCACGCACACAACGCACACTTGCAACACACTGTTTGCGTCGCTGCTACACGAACGAACACGCACTATCGCGCACATAAACCACTTCAAAATGTGTGTGGCACAATTTCCAAATTGAATTTAATTTTTGTATGTTTATTAACTTTACACTTCAGAGTTGCTGTTGTTGTTTTCGTTTTTTAATATTTATTGCGATACGCTTGAAGCTGCGTTTTCAAAATGTGGCTAGAACCAAAGGTAAGAGTTGGGCCACAGTCTTTAGAGTGTTGCGAACCACGATACAATATGCAATATATTCGCGATTCACCCAAATTTTCTATGTCACAAAACTGGCCGCAAATAGAGAGCACCGAGCCGAGAGTAGAGTCAAAGTCGACTGCGCGAGAGGCAAAATCGAATCAGCAGCAACGTTGCCAAAATCAACGAAACGCATTGGCACCTTCAATACGGATAAGAAGCGTCCACACACACTCACACACATACGCATACCCTCACATAATATCCTCAACGTGCTAATCTCTCACACTTTGGTGGGTTCCAAAAATGCACTTGGATTACTGAGCTCAAAGACTCGTATTATTCGCACAATCCTCTTTATATTAATTTGTTTTATTTTTATTAAATATGTATTTTTTTTATTTTTAGTTGTTGTTGTTGTATTATGTTCAACAATTTGAAATCCTCTGTAAGTCAACTGGAAGCGGAGATGCACAGAACCGTCTCGTTACGCGTTTGGATGAAGACTGCGTTGCGTCCTCGTTATGAACGAATGCGCCACAATCTTCGGCAACCACTCGTTGATTCAACAGTTAGCACGAGGCAACAACACACGAAGCATCGCACTTGAGGGATGATGCGTGTGCGGGGAAGAGCAACCGCTGAAGAGGGGTGGGATAGGGTGTTTAAGTACGAACCGCGAACTCTGAGACTAACCCAATGTAATTGCCTTTACGATGCTGTCGCACGCTTGCTCTTTTTGTTTGGATTTCAACTAGAAACGAATGCGTTCCACAAAGAGAGAATTTCCCACATACACTGGGAAATTTTCGTAAAGAACTTGGTGTTAGAATAATAACATCAAGCACTAAATGCAGCTTAGCTTAACGGACTTTTGTACTTAGAGTGTAATCATAAATACAATCTATAATCAATAATAACTACTTTATTGTTTCTTTTCATTAATATTTTCTTTTCATACCCTATACTTATTATTTACCTATTTATATTTGTATTGATTGAATAAAACTGATAATACTCGTTTGTATTAAACAATATATCCTGATTGTAGAACTTCGAGTCACGCAAGCAATCATTAATAGAGAGGCATGCATTATGTTAATTATGCTACTGTACTCACATATTTTATATAAATTGCGCCAGTCGAGTTTTGATTATCTGATAGGCTATATAATTGAGCATGTTTATTTAAAGTTTTATTATGATATTATATATCAATTCTGTAATTTACAAATATAATTTCCAATCATGATGAATTTTTCAGGGTTTATCAAGGCTAAAGCTTTAGAATTATTCTTGTAATCAGTGTTAATACGAATTGCAGTATAAATTCTTTGTACTGTACTAGAATAAATAATTCAAATGTCTTATTAAATGTTTCAGTATGTTATACATATTAAAATTAAAAAAAAAAGAACAATGAATTACAAAATTATGAATATAAAATATAAAATCAATTAATATATATTATTTTTAATTATATAAATAAATATTCAACTTTAATTTATCATTTAATGCAACGAATTATTAAAAACAAATGTTATAATTTACCAACGACCTTTTGTGCTTGTATTAACCGCATTAAGGGAAAAGCTTTCAAAGCTTTTCAGCTTTACATTTCCTTTGCAATTTATATTCTTGGCCTTTTTACTTCCCCACATTTTTGGGAAATTTTCTCTTTTTATTAAAACTGGAACTCATCACAGATCGGTCAACCACACCACCCTAAGCTGGCAACTTCAAGGCCGCCAGAACAGTTCCACTTCCGTTTGAAGAACGCCTCAATTAAGTATTTTGTTTTTATATTTTTTTATTCATTTTCATTTGATGATGGACATTGTTGTTGTTATGTTTCTTGTTGTTGCCCACTTTATTGTTGTTTTGTTTTGCTGGCAACTTCATGTAGAGCCATCTGTAAAATTAAATTTAGCGACTGTCCACATCAGGAGGAATCCGTACCCTCATCTTAATGCTGAATGATTCGGCCAGCACGAGCTGCTGCTGGTCACAGACCAATGGCCATCATACATACGTACATACTTACATTAACATGCATACCAAGAATGGCCAGCTTACATACTTAGAAGGAATGAAAGATTCGCAGCTGCCCCCAAACTATTTGCCAGGCGCCCAGCTCTCATAATGAATATTTATGAAGATTTAAAAAACATTTTCTTCGCCTCTGTTGTTTTATGATTTGCAAGTGTGCCTCTCCACAGACTCCCTCTCTCTCTCTCTATCTCTCACTCTCTCTCTCTCTCTCTCTCTCTTCACCTTCAATTCAATGGCGTGCAAAGTTGCTTCTGATGGACAATGTCCTCAAGTGGACGACGACGTTGAACTTTCTGCTTAGCCAAGGGAAAACAATTTAAATATATACATATATATGTTTGTATATATGTGTTATGTATGTGAACTGTTGTTGTTGTTGTTGTTATCGTTGAGGCATTTTGCCTGCTGTTGTTATTGTTGTTGTTGTTTTTATTTTGTAAATGATTTCATTATCTGTCGCCTTGTGGTCGTGGCCAGCGTACGGGTCGTATACTTGATATAGCTTGTTCCAACGACAAACGACAAATTTATATCCGCAGCTACCGTTTCTTCCATCTGCCTGCCTGTCTGTCTGTTGTTTTCTCCTCAATTTATTGATAATTTAATTTGACATTTGCGGTTACTGATTGTCATGATTGTTTTCATGTTAATCTTATTATTTTACATTTTGGTAGTTATTTTTGCTGTGCTTTTTTTTGTATTCTGTTTACCCTCGCATTGTGTATTTTTCTTATTTCGAATAGCGAGCGGGTATTTGCATTTACTTTTTATATTCTTATTTCTTTTATTCTTTGTTTTTTTTTTTTGTTGTTGTTTCTGTTCCTTTTTTTCTTTTTTTCTTTCGGTTTAACAACATCATCCACGGGGCGTGTTCGGAAATTTGCATGTTTTATGTGCCATTCCGACGTTTTGTCTTTGTTTTGTTATTGTTGTTATTGTTGTTGTTATTATTATTATTTGTGTTGTGGCCATTTTAAAGGCTCCACATTGGCCGCTGCTCTTTAAATTTGGCCTTTGACTTTGCCTTTTATGTGCGTCTATTGTCTTGCTATTGCTTAAGCAAATTTGCATGCCAAAACAATGAAAATGGTCAGTTAAGGGCAAACCCACTTAAGCAGAAACCCATTGAATCGTTGAGCCGCTGCAGGCCCAACTCTGCCCATTGTCCAAATACCTTTCCTTAATGACCATGCCAAGGCATTTTAATTAAACTATTTCCTGGCTGGGCGACATAACATCATGGCATGGGCGTAACTAAGCAGCTTCAAATGTGCACAAATATTGAAATATTTATGACACACACACACACACACACACAGGCACACACACATACAGAGAGACAGTCTGCAGCTACATTCCCGCCTCGTTTCGTAATGCAATTTTAATTTCTTCAGCACAGCAGGCGACAGCTAAGCAGCATCCTTCCAACATCGCCATCGTCGCCATCATCGTTGTGCGCTTCGTTTCCGCCTGCTGCGCCATCATTTCCGCTGCTCATTTTTTGACTGACTGCTGAAGTGTGTGTGTGGGTGTGCCTGTGTGTGTGTGTGTGTGTTTCTGTTTGCATGTGCCTGTGCCTGTGTCAGTGCCTGTGTGCTTTATGTTTATGTGCTGCTTTGTTTGCCCATTTGATTGTCGAGCATTTCGATTGTCAGGCTCTTTGAAGTTGATCATTCCCAATCAACTTTCAGCGGAAATTCCAAGTAGATGCACCTTCTTAAATCCGCAGCGACAAAGAGAGCAGCACCAGACGCAGTTGTTGTTGTTGTTGTTGTTATTGTTGTTGTTGCTGTAAGCATTGTTGTACTTGTACTCGTTTTTACTTGCCACAAGCAACATAAATTGTGGTTAGGTACATTGAATAACGCCTCAAGTTTTCCAACTGGCTCAAAACTTTGCATCAATATGCTATCCCAGACCACCCACTGTGCCCCTCCCCGTCCCGCTCATTCCAGCCACATGCGAAGTTGGAAATGCAGCCATAAGGAAATTTCATTATTACCGCGCTTACACGCTAATGAAGCATGTAAAATGTCAATGTAGTTGAATGTAGTACTTCATATTTGTAATTGTACGTGTTTGCTATATCTCTGTGTATGGGTGTGTGTGTGTGTGTGTGTGTGTGTGTGTGTGTGTGGGCGTTTGTATGTAAGTATTGAGTTGAGTTGGGCTGCTAGTTTTATTGCAAATGTGTGTAATGAATGTAAATTAGTAAAAAGTTTTCATGTAGCTCGCGTTCGCATGTAGAAAGGAAGCGCATCAGAGCTAACCTGCGGCAAGTAAGGATCTCTCTATATATATATATATATATGTGTGTGTGTCTGTGTGTGTGTATGAGAAAGGATATGAATAGCGTTCGAATTAGAATACATAGCAGGTGTGTAAGCTGCGTGTGTGTGTGATAATTATGAGCAATCTCCAGAGCCAGCAATTGGCAACCGCCAACGCAATTCTCTTTGAGCAATGACCGACTAAGCCAATTAGTAGCAATAATATGCAAATGAGTTAAGACACTGTTCAAGTTTTAAGTACTACACTCAATTGCTCTTTAGTATAACTAATAATTTCTAATAGGCAACACCATTTGCCACTTTATGCAAGTTTTATCGCTATTTAACATTTCTACCAACATCTGACAGCCAACTGAAAAGCAAATAATCAAGAAAAAATGTCAGCAATTAAGAATTAAATAGCTCAACTAACGAATACCCTATAATAATAATTGATTTCAAGGTTTTTATAACACATAATAAATGAAGCAAAAGACAAAACGGATTTATAGTTATTTACTTAGATAAATATATGGATTTATAATATAAAACATATATAAATACATGGAGAAGCATTGATGAACAGATAAACAGAGATAAATTACAGATAATTTGATAGATAGAAATGTAGATAGATACAGTAGCTAGTTCAAATGCTAGAGAGATACTTATCAAGTAAGTTGTTATTGAAAGTTGTTAAGAAATATATAAATAAAAATGAAAAGCAGCTTTAAATGCAATTTTACTCAATAACTTCATTTCGTTATGCAATCGTTTTGTATTTCAGTAAAATAAAAGTTGCGTAGCATAACGCACATAACTTGATTTTTTCTTAATGTTCTTATATTTGAATAACAGAATAAGGAATGCACAATATGAAGCATGGCAGTGAGAGACCAAAGACAGAGAGAGAGACAGAGAGAGAGAGAGAGAGAGAGAGTGAAAAGGAGAGATGAAAAGGGTTTATTATGTATATTATTATATCTAAATCTCTTTGAGTATAAAAACAACAGCTGCAACCTATTAGATATAAGTATGCAAAACCAAAAGCAAAAACAATGACCAAAACAGAAAATTCTGGTCGTCAACAGACGATGGCTGGCCATGGCCAGAGCATGGCCAGAGCATCCCCATACCATGTCATACCTTAGCCATACCCAGTGTGGAGCAATGCATTGCATCCTTAGCATTAAAATAAGCAAAGTAAACTAACAAAATTCGTTTATCAACGCCAACGTTGTCTGCAGCGTAAGGAAAGTTCAGTCAAGGTGCAAAATAATTTGTTGCAATCAGCTTAGCAGAAAGCTGGGTAACTGTAAGGTAAAACTTGGTAGCTACTGGTTGAGAGCACCAACCAGGTATAGTTGGTGCCTGATGGCTGGTGGCTGGTGGCTGTTGGCTGCTCGCTGTTGGCATGGTGGCTCTCGCCGGAGCTGACAGGCATGGCCGGGCAAGTTTTCAATTTAGGTTGAATTATTATGACCTTAATTAACACGTCGTTTCATCATCAAATGCTGCACTTCGTCTTATGCTTTTGTTGTAGATTTTTGGCAACGCAATGCTGCTGTCTACATTTAGCGCTAACGTTGCCGTGTGTCTCCATATTCCCCATAACCCTGCACCATATATCCTCCATCTCCGTCTCCGTCTCCATCCAGCCAATCCATCCTCGTTCAACTTGGCCCTGGCCAGGTTGAGCTGCTGATTCGATTTTCTGCAGACATGCACTTTTACCGGAGCATAGCTCTAATCCCTGTCAAGTAACTGTTGCTCTGCATCTAAGTCTGGCAGTGGCTCTTGCTCTGGTTATGGCTCCGTTTCTGTGAACGGGTTGAGTTTAACTAATTTTGATTTTAATTAAATTCAAACTAAGTTGACACGCTGCTGGCTTTGACGACGTCATCGCCATCGCCGTTGCCGTCTTACTTATGTAACAGAAATTGATGCACCTGCTAATTGAGTAGGCAAAATGTTAATTGAAAATGGCTCAGAATTGCCTCAAAAGCCAGGCTTTAAGTAGTCGGCAAGAGTCATCATTCATTTTGCAGAATGTCAGTCACACATATATATTTATATATATGCCATGACTATACATCCTTCTATTTACATTATGATTTCGTTTTTTAATTTCCCCAAGGTATTTAGAAAAAATTTAATAATATCAAATGTGACGCCAAGCACGGCGCACAGCCCACAGTCCACATCCCAATGTAGTACACTGTACTTACTTACTGGACACGCGGGGCACACTGGGAACACTGGGCGCTGAGCACTGAGCACTGAACACTGGACACTCAACGGACCGCGCCCAGGCCCTGGACATGCGTACATGTTATTTCATATGTATTTGTTAGCAAACACACTCGCTGTGTGTGTGTGTGTGTGTGCTTGTCTAGGTTTCCGCTTGGCCAAATTTGTTTACACTTTTTGTGTCCACTGTGCTGCCCGCTCATAATTTCATTTTGAAATGTTTGTTGTATACGCGACAACGAACGACGCGGCGGATCCAAAACTTTTCTGTCCCTGACATATGGCGCTAAGCCTGTCACATTATTAAACTTGCTTCATGAGGCAACTGGCAACTGGCAAACGGCAACTTGTGCTGCTTGGCTCATTTAACAAGCTCGCAAAATGGGGGACTAGTAGAACCCTTGAATAACAGCACGTGATTTGCATACAAGAAAACCGCAACTCTTGTGGGCCAAGGGAAAGACGTTGCCCTATAAACAGGGCAAGGGCGGATAAGGTGGGCAGTCCCAAACTTAATTGCAATTCAAATAAAAAGTTAAAAAAAAAAAAAACCAAAAATTAAATGTGCGTTAAATTGTGAATAGACATGGCCAGCATTTTAATTGATACTTAAAATAGCTGAGAGAATGCAATTTTGGTAAACAAACAAAATGGCAAAGGGTTCACTTAATGATGTTAATTATCCATAATTTATACTAACTATAGGTATACTTATAAGATACAACAATATACAACGTGATGTAGTAATTTTAGTAATTTATAATTTATTCTTAATATTCATTTGAGATTAGGCAATTGTTAATGATGAATTTCATTGCATTCTTTGTTCTTGAATAGGAATTGATGACATTATTACCCTGTAGTACTCAACAGATGTTTAATTACTACTCTTTAAGAACACGCCTCAAAGTTTCATAAAGATCACTCCAGAAATAAACAAGAATATATATATATATTTGATGGGGTCGGGGATGACTTCTTCTGCCTGCAACGTCATTTCGCTTTCGTCAAACCTAATAGACTGTGTACTTTCAAAGTACAGAGTCTCTGAGGAGGGTATAACGTCTTTAGCTTGTATGATTGCCGAGATCCACATGCTCAGACATACGGACGGACAGACAAACGGACGTGGCTGTTGTAACTGATCAATAATATATACATACATATGTATACCTTTTTGCCCATTTTGAATAGTTACATCATACTTATGAGATGACTTCCTTTGACTTCCTAGATTGACAGGTATTGTGAGTGTCTAATTTAAGTAACTAATGATTATTTCTAATTCTAAATTATATATTTATATACTTCCATCTCTTCACTTAGTTTTGATAACAGATTCCCTACAAAATGGAATGTTCCAAGTGAGCGATGATTTTCCTGTTGATTGTACCTATCGCCTTTACGAATAGATGTTAAATCATTTGTGCTACAACAGCGCACAGTACATATCCGTCAAATCTAAAATATTGAATAAATTTGGAGAATTAAGAAAATTTCAACAATCATTTTTGAATAATTAGTTAAGCATAATTGAGCAAAATAATGGAATCTTTGCGCGCTCCTAACGCCACTAAACTAAAGGTTGGCTTGCCCCATCAAATCACAAAGTCGGACAAAAATGTGAGTAAGCCATGGATCAATGTAATCGCATTATAGTTATTTGCTTTGCAGGACTTTACAGAGGATGAGAAGAAAATCATTGGCGAGCTGAAGCAACTTTATTTGGAGACCATCAATTTGGATGTTAAGATGCAGCGCGAAATTTACAATATGGAAAAGCAATACGAACAAAAACACAATGAGATTTTTGAGAAACGCAAGAAGATTCTTGAGTAAGCGTAATGCTGAATTTATCTAGAATAAGGCACAACAATTCCTAATTTCTAATCGCATTCACAGTGATTTCAAGAAGCAAAATCATGGGGATACCACACGCAATGAGAATGTCTCCACCTTTTGGTTGAAGGTGCTTAAAGCCTCCTACACTGAGTTCATTGGCAAAGAGGATGAGAGAATACTGTCGGTGAGTATTGGACATTATACAAGGGTCAATGAATCATTATCCTATAATTAATTAACTAATTCTATTAGCACCTTTGTGATATTCGCACCAAGCATTACAATGATGACATTGTCAAGTTTGTGATCGAGTTTACCTTTGATAAGAATGATTATTTCAAGAATCGCGTTCTCACAAAGACCTACATATTGAACTGTGTGCCCGATGTGGACGATCCTTTGGCCTATGATGGCGCCGAAATTGTGAAATGTGAGGGATGTCACATTGATTGGAAGCAATCTTTGAATCGCGATAAGAAGGGTTTGTATTCAAATGAATTCCTATGAATTTCCAAGGTTATATTCTATTATCTTATTATTATACAGATCAACCGTCATTCTTTGATTTCTTTTCGCCACCCACTCTGCCTGATGATCCAGAGGACCCGAACTTCTGTGATATTAATGTTAAACCAGCTACAAATGCATTCCATAGATTAAGATTGTAATATTTGTTATTTCTTTTCGACAGGCTATACTACAGAACGACTTTGAGCTGGGTTTTTATCTTAAAGAGCGCGTCATTCCTAAAGCCGTCATCTTCTTTACCGGTGAAATAGCCGATTGCCAGAGCACCGATGGTTCCGATACAGAGTCCGATAGCGAAGACGAATCAGATGTCGATGGTGAGGAGGAGTCCTCGAACAATGAGAATGACAAGTAACTCAATATATATATATATATATTTGTATATACACAAGGCATATAAGAAATGATACAAGTCAGCTGATATTTCGACACACGTTCAAGTTGCAATTGCATTTAAGTGGAAGACGAAATTGAACAATTGTTTATTCTACTCACACAACGGCTACCAAATAAACATTTCATCAATTTTCAATTCCAAAAAGGTTTATCGTTTAATGCTTAACAAGTAGTTTTATACAATCCATTAAGCAGACATACACATATATATAGTACAAGTGTTCCAAACATAATACTAAATAACTGCGCTACAGCAATGGCATGTAGACAGAAAGGGGCCAACACATAGCTCCAACATGGCGGGCTCGTTAACTTGTTAACCCACGTCATTTGTTGAGAATGGTTTATCAAGCGTGGGACATTAAAAGAATTTGAGGAAGGGTACCGTGCAAAAATGGTAAAGATTTCTACTGTTCGTCAAGTTGCTCAGAAGTCTGAGAAAGCAGCGACGGCGAGGGCTGCTGTTCATCATTGTCAATGCTGCAATTCTCGCTTGGATTTTGTTCTACTTCATGCTCGGATTTAGCAACCTCTTCAGTCTCTGTCTGCTGTTCACACGGCGCTAAATGCGTTGCAATCACAACACAGTTTGGCTTTAGCTTCTGAAAGATACTCAAGCCCAACTTTGTGATGCTCGTTCCACTCACATCAACGTACATCAGATTCGGTGAGCATTGAACCAAATGCTCCAGCGTATAGTTTGTGATGTGCGGATAGTTGCGCAGCGAGATGCGTTCGAGCCTATTGTTGGGTGATCGATTTGAGTTGCGTATCCAAACGACGTCGGGCTGAACGGGATTAGCGGCTCGACCGAAACTGTAGACAGCTCGATCCGAAACATAGTACTGCGGCGGTATTGGACTCGCCTGCTGGCGACTGCGTAATCGTCGGGCATAGTCCCTGTCAAGGGGATCCAACACGTTCCAAAACATGGGATGGTGCACAACCTGCTCGAAATTACCGCGGGGCTGTGTGCGATGACGACGTGGATGCATAACCAGCATAGGTTCGGCCATGGCCTGCGCATTCATGTAGATCACCTGATCGCGACGTGGAAGAAACCGACTGTGAGCCGGCTGATTGCCACGTAGTGTGTGTATTTGATCCACCACTTGTTCCAAAATGGAAGCCATTGCTTGAGGTCGTGGACCTTCGGGAGGTGCACCATTCTGTACATAGATGTAGGCGCGAGGAGTGGCTGCCTCGGCCACTGCAGCGGGCTCAGGATTTTCAGCATTCTCTGCGTTCTGTGCCAGCGGAGGCGATCGATCGCGTGCAACACTGGGTAGCGCTATAACAACAAGCGGCGACTGAACTGACGCACTAGCATCAGAGCTAAGCCCATTACTATTTGATGCAGTATTATCAGATTTATCGGAGGAAGACGCAGATGTCGACGATGTATCCTCATCGTCAGACTCTGATGAAGCGCATCCCATGCGCCTTGCTGTGCTGGACGAACCCTTAATATCATTCTTATCCTTTCTCTCATTGCAATTGTCCGAAGTAAATGTATCGCTTGTTGGCTTAAGAGATTCTGTTATGGATTCATTGCCCTGCGCGATTTTGCAGGCGCGCAAATGTTCCATAGCAGCTCTCGATGTTGATGGTTCGTCATCACTTAATATTTTGTGTGAATCTGGCTGCGTGGGAATAGTTTCCTCACTCTCATTACCATTCAAATTTTTTGTCGGCAACGTCGTTTCCTGCGGCAAATTAGGTGGAGATTCGAGTAGTAGTTCCTTGAGAGTTTCAATAGCACTGAAACACTGAAGATCTGAATTGTTGATGGGAGTTAAACGTAGATCAAGCACCTGTTGAATGTTATAGGTATGAGTTTAACACTTTACTTTGACAGCATTCAAACAAACCTCCAACTTTTGAAAACCAAAACGCGCAGCCATGCTCCCATAAGGTACAAATTTACACATCAACTGACAGCCCTTTAGACTGAGCCGACGTAAAGAGGGCAACTTCGAGAGTGCCATAATGTAGTACGGTTCGAACCAATTATTATCTTCAATGCTTAGATCCTAAAATAATTACTTGGATTTAGTATTCAATTAAAGGCCCAAACTGGGCATAGGAGCCTACCTCTAAGTCAATCAATTGCTTTTCTATCGTGTGAAATATACTCTTCACGTGATCTCCGACTTTAACACTACAATCCTTTAGAGCTAAGCGTTTTAGTGACGCTGGAAATTCCGATATATGTATCTGTATTAAAGTGTTCAAATATTTATAAAATATATCACATAGTTAACAAACAGATACTTACATATTCGAAATCCAAGCTCACACCCTGCAGCTCCAAAATTTGCAGTTGTGTAGCCACTTTCGGAAATACAGACGTGAGGGTGCATGTAAATTGCTTGAACTCGCCGGCAACATGTTGAGAGGATGGCGGACCGCATATTTTAATTGAGTGCGTCTTTTCTGTGGCACGTCCGAGTATCTCTTCTAATATGCCTAATGGCAACGGCGCTTTGCTGAGATCAATATTGTGCCAAAAACGATGGTCCAAGAGCAAACTTTCAAAACGGGGCGAGCAACTGCCAATACAAAGAAAACAACAATAAATAAATACTTTCGTAGGAAATCAGAAACTTTGTGTTGACTTCTTACAGCATCATCGCCATGATAGAAGATGAGTCCAGATACTTAAATATCTCAAATAGCAACTCATCGCAGAAACTAAGCAGGTTGTGGTCTTGAGGCTCCTGCTCTTGCCGATGATCTGTTTTACGTTGTTTCGGTTCCGGCTGCTCCTGCACTGGCATGGTCGCCTCCGCTTGCTTACATTCGCTTTCCGACAAGCGTCGCTTTTGCGCAGCAACAAAAGCGTTATGTACATTATTCATATTTGTATCTCTCTTCAAGCTAGATATTTAAAAACTCAACTATTTGCCGAAAATGAAAACAGCACGTCAAACCTGCCCAAATTCTTCTTCATTTGCTATTCCCAGGGACGCGTAAACAGCTGATAATTCCATAGAAGACCTGTTGACCTATCGATAGTTGCAGTACTGCAGGGTGCGATTGCTGTGACGCTTTACAGCACTGTTAGCAGCGCAGGTTTCTTGTCTCGTGTGTGTTGACTATTTTGCGGAATTATTGAATTAAAATGTCTGTATTAAGACATATCCGCAAAATTAATACTTTGCAACGGCTTCAGCTAGGTGTCGAGCAACAGAGACGCCTACTTTCTGATGCGGCTCTAAAGAATGCCACCCTACAATATGAAAAAGATCCCCAGCCGCTATTCACAGATGCCGAAACACAGCGACTGCTTCAGTCCATGACGCAACTACAACTGGATAAAGTGTTCCGCAAACGTACAGTGGCGGACAACAGTACCGAGACCAAGTTCATGACCACCGCTCAATTGGAAAAGGAGTTCGTTGATACTATTGAGAAAGCAAAACAATTACTGCAAATGCCGCCTGTTGTCAAAGTCAAGCACGACGAAGAACGCATTATTTCGAAAGATCCTGCTCTGAAAGACTTTGCCACAACCAAATATGTCTTTACAGACATCACCTTCGGTCTACCGCACTCACAGCGAAAAGTTGTTGTCCGTGATGTTGACGGCACCTTGTCTTATGCGTCTCTTGAGATCACGAAGCGTATGAATCAACTATATTTCCCGCTTAATGGTCGGAAGCATTATACGCCCCGCATGTTCTCCGACGAAAAACTGTTCCAAAAGTGCCTGGATGATAACAAATATGAATTTGTGCTTGATCGTCTTACAGTCCAATATGAGCCGTACGAGATCGAGTTTCACAACATTTCAGCTAAAGTATTTGAGCACTTGAATGAATCAAAGCAGTTTGACTTGTTGCGATCAACCCGCCATTTCGGACCCATGGCCTTTTTCTATGCCTGGCATCGTTGCATTGATGATCTATTATACGACATGATACGCCGGGATTATCTTCTTAATGCTGTCGAGTTAATTGCGCTTAGCTATAAGTTGCACAATATTCCAGTGGATTATAAACAGACGTTAAGCGAATTGGATGCATTGCAACCGTCTCCCGATCAGAGAGCCCTCGCCGAACTCCGCAGCTACCTCAAAAAACCGAATGAGAAGGGTATTCAGCATGAAATACAAACCGCGATTGGCAAAACTGAACAGGATTTCGCCGCAGATGAGATAAGCTTGAAGTTTATTGAGCAATACATTGGCAGTGAACATGCGCTAAAGAAGATACAACTGGAACTGGCGGTTCAAACACTGAAAGAGGTCAACCTAGAAAAAATCCAACTATACCAAGGATTGAAGAAGGCACACGGTGTACAAGCGTCATAAGCGATCATTTAAATTGTTATTCAATTATCTAAATACAAAATATATACGAATTAGGCCAACTGCATCTCGTTATCTCTGCATAGTGGATTCAAAAGATTCTTCAAGCGCCTTTGATAGGCCAAGATACAACGTCTCCTATGCCACACACAATTACGTATGCTGCTAAATTGTTTCATGCAAACTGTGCATCGTTTGGGATTTGATTTTTTGCGTAGCTCTAGGGAATTCTTGGCTAGGTAAATGTACTTCGCTTTGCAACAGGCAGCTACCATCATGCGATGTACCAGGAACTGTGTGGCTGAGCTAAAGCTCTTTCGGCATTGCAGGCAATAATACGAATTAACGCCCAAATGTGTGCTTAAATGTTTAGTAAGCTCTCGCTTTGAATTGATCATGACGTTGCAATGCAAATGTGGACACTGCATATTTATCATTGGTCTTGATTTGGCGTTAGGGCGAGCCGGACAACTATAGCTGTGCTGGACAATCAAACTCTGATGCATGACCATTTTGCCACAAGCTGAACAAAGCGTACGCGGCCCAAAGTGTAGAGCCATATGATTCTGATGCTCTTGTAAGAAATTGGCCACCTCGCCACATATCAGGCATTCCAGCATACCATTTGGAAACATGCTAGTATGTTGACTAAAATACGAAAGTAATTTGGCTTCACGGTTCTCATCACTTTCTGTTGACTTCGCTGGCTGTTCAAATGCCAGGTCCCATTCATCGGTCAAGTCCCGCTGGCATTGCACACCCACGTCACATGTTGTCTTAACATGGGTCTGAACCGATCGTTCACGACGTGGATTTCGCATTTCCTTGGCAAATTTGTTGTGCTCCACTATTTGCTTATTTATGACGGGTTTGAGTTGATATAGCTGTATAGTTGGATCCTGTAATTTATTCGCTAGGCTTCTGCTGATTTTTGAAAGTACTTGAATGTTGTTTTCCATTGCGAATTGCTGGGTAATGCACTTGGTTTCCACACACACGTACTCTGGCAATTCATATATGGGCACAGATATTGGTGTTATCTAAAGTGAAAAGATAATTAATATTACCATAGTTTGTGCATTTTTTAAAAATAATAATCACTTTTGCTTGGATCTTTTGTAAATTCATTTTGCCGCTGAAAACTTTACAGCTGATTATGAGCGTCCCAATATGTAGAAAATTATCGAATAAAGGTTCCCATCGATAAATGGCATTCGCAGTGCGATAATTTTCCTGCGTTGCATTTTTGAGCGGGTTTTTTAAAAAAATAGTTAAGTGGCTTTCAATTTCTTACTTGTTTTTTCTTTATTAAAACGTTACAATTTAATTCTATTACACTTTTGCTTATAAACGAAAGAAACAAATTATCGTCAATTGGTACAATTCATCATATTTTATACACCGTTATCATAATCGAACTTCTATCAAACAACAATCGCAAAAACAATATTACAACTCATGTAAAGGGCGAACAAGTAAAAATTCCAATTGAAAATGGTATGTGTTTGGTGGACAGATAATGAACATAAAATCAGTTAGTCTCTTATTAGGGGCATAAAATCGCCATGTTTTATGTACAAAACGAAATGTCTTATATGTATACGAAGTTTGTCGTTGAACGTGCGCGAATGTTTGTTGGTGGGCTATAATGAATAAGCCTGGATATTGCGGAAGTCCCTTTCATATTTATCAGTAAGTCAATTATTTTATGCGTTGCTGTGCTGTTGCTCCTGTTGTTCCATTTTATGGTAATTCTAACTAAATCTTTTGCAGTAAAAATTAATCGCAATAAAAGTCAATTCTTTTGATGCTAGCGATTTCTAGACGCTCTACCACTTCTTCTTATGCTCATCCATGGAGACACCGCCGGGTCCCAAGGACACGATCATGAGTAAGCCACCAATGACGGAGAGTGTCTAAAAACATAATTTATAGTAAAAATGATAAGTAACACAAAATCTTATTCAGAATTACCTGGAAAAAGTCGTATTTCAAGAAATCCCTGAGCGGTTTGTACGACGGAATAGTCCACCAAGCATTGTGGTACAGATTGAGAACCGTTAGCAACGCGACCAGAATTAACGCTGACAGCTTTGTCTTGTAGCCAAGCACAACAAGTACCATCAATGTGGAACCAATAATGTCCTGAATAACATTCCACACACTCAATTCAAAACGAATAAGTGTAATGAACATGAATGCCAACAGTATACGGCCGGCCAACTGCATGAAATTTTTGGGCTTATTATCACCCAGAGATGGCACACCTGCAAATAAACTGCGTCCCTCTATTCTGGCCTCGGCAAGCACAAGGAGCAGAGCGCCGATTAACGCAAAATTACGTAGCAAGAACTGGAAGTCCCACAGAATGGAGTAGGCTATTGTCTACAAAATAAGAGATAAGCTTAACCAAGAGTGTACCAGAAATCTGAAAAATCTTACCTGTAGTACTACGATGAAGAAGAGCAGGCCGACAGCAATATCAACCTTGAATCTAGCCATCACCATACCGCAGCCTCCCAGTTGTCCAAACAGATTGGTCAATACGAAAGCGGTTGCCAAAAACTTGCCACAGCCCCAGCTCATGTCCATATACTCGCGCTGCTCGTTCCATTGGAAATACATGCGTAGGCCATCCTCGAAGAAGGTGGCAATAAGACAGAGCCGCGCAACAGTTGGCAAAACATTTTTGCCGCGCTTGATAACCTAAATGGGAACAAAAACAACAATATACATTTGTAGTTCGTAAAATTTGATAGCAAAGATTTCATCACTGAGCGGAGTTTCCCATATAAGTTCTCAAAATTTTCCCTAATGCAAGTAATGATAATAGTTCTTCGCCAAAACACAACTATTTTAGGGACTATAACAATTAATATTTCTAATGGAGTTGTGGGCTGAGAGAAGTATGCGTGAAATGAGGTAGAGTAGTGATAAGACAGTAAAAGGCTTGAATATCGATAAGATGGCATCCACTCAGTTTGATTATGATAAGAGGTTGAAATTTACAACACACTAGAGCGTGGCTTTTTTGGAAGACAGTGTTGATTTGGCAAGCCACCCGACGGAGAATGACGTGTCTCTCAGCTTCTCTTCGTCGCTATTCGTTATCTGTGCGCTCTTTTATTTATAACGGGTTTTGATGTCTAGTTCGATCGCTCAGGGTATAATTTGAATATATGTAAATACATATGTAAAATAAAATCACACGAGCTGTCACACATACCTACATATGCATGCATACATACGTATGTGCAAGCAAATTGAAAAGCGAGTTAGTATTTCTTGAGCAAGTTGAAACATTTTCCATTCCCCGAATTTATTACGGAACTCAAACTTGGCGATGGACGATGGCAATGTTGATGCCGCTCACTCTCACCACTTTCACTTGTATAGGCCTCGCGTATGCATACACGTTCGCACACTCACACACAGGCAAATAGTAAGCGCATATGGCGTAGTCTCAACAATTGCCAATTAGATATGAAATTTCTAACTGACAGCTGCATTTTACAAGGTGGCAGCCAAAGTTTTGGGTTAGTTTATCTGCAATGATACTGGGTCAGTCTAGAGGCCTCGTTTGATGGTCAGTGCCAGCCATTACGCTGCACTTGAGCTTCGAACTTTGCCGCGTTTGGATGACGTTGGCAGTTTTCTATTGCTTTTGCTTTGGTTGTGATACAGTTTTTGCCCGTTTCAATGGCTATAAATGGTGCATAACCATTTGCAAGTGGCTCTAAGTAGCTCTAACAACATTATGTGACGAGGTCGAATGCTACTTTCACGGTTTATGATCCTAAGAGAATTACCTGTTCAGCCACATCTTCCGTTTTTGCAATATATTCGTTGGGTATGCTCATGTTGGCAGTTTCTGATGCTGCGCTGCTTATTCGTTCTTTGAGACGACGATGAAAGTTGCAGCTAAATACATGCACGTTTTAGCAAAAGACTCCTACTACGATTATCGTCACTTTGTTCACTAAATTAAAATTAACAAAAAATCATGAATAAACCAGGAAATTAAAACACACACACAACACGGGCGGCAGGCGATATCGGAGCGCTACACAACACGGGCACTACGAGAAGGCTGCCAAAGAGAGAATACTGTCTAGTGTTATCGATAAGCAGAAATTTCGATTACTTGTGAATGCCGATTACTGGCATTCAATCGTGCATCAAAGCGTGCTAGATTCGTTTACTTTTATAAAAAAAATATATATTAACTTATATACATAAATATAAATAAAGTACACATTAAAATGGCAACAATAGCTAAGCGGCAAAAAGTTCAAGGTGCGGACACGCCAAGCACTTCGGAGCAGGGCAAAACGCACAAAAAGTCTAAGAAATCTTCAGCAGCGGTGATTGGTGACTGGGATGTGGAGGACTATAGAACGGAATATGAAAGCGAGGAACACTGGGAGCTGCGCCGCGATTTTATGCTTGCCCATAAAGATCGCTTCGATGAGGATCGCTTAGTATGTCTGGCACAAACATTTATAAACATGGAATTCATGGGGTGCAAGTATCCGAAAGATACCATGTTGCTGGTCGCGGAGATGTCCAAAGATATTGCTGAAGAGTTCCGGCAGAACCGTGCCTTACGTTTGAAGCGCACGTTTGTTTCTGCTTCGGATGCGGCGGAACAGCGGGCCAAAGGTAGAAGGAACAATAAATAATAATATGTATAGGACGGCAGAAAATGATTTATATCACTAGTAAATATATGAGCTTGAGACCACAAACCCTCCTTATTCTAAAACTAGGACGCAAAGGCGCAGCTGCTACTAGACCACTGCTAAAAGTGCAGGAGCGTTCATTACAAGCAGGCAGCGCCAGCAAAGACCGTCTGTGCTTCGGCGGCGGTGAGCCAATTAATCTCTTTGAAGGATTACGTTTTGGAAATCTTGTTATTTATCTGACTGGCGGACGTAGCTGTTTGCGTAACTCGTGCACCACAAGCAAAACAAAATACGAAGAACGGCAAAGTGAAGCACAGCTTGTAAATGACACATGCAAAACAGCAGAGATCCTAATAAACGATCAAGTGATAGCAACGGGGAGTGGAGAAAACGTGAAGGCAGCCAAATTGGCCGCATATAAGCAAGCCGTACTCTTTTTGCAGACCCACTGTTATAGCATTAAGGTATGAAATGCGTAAACGTTTTGAAGTTTAAAAGTGAACGACACCTCTGTTTTTGAAGCTGAATGCAACCCGTGAGACCATCAAAGTCGAGAAGAGCAAGAATGGTGTTAAAATAAATGTCACCAAGGAGTCGGCCGATAATTTGGGCGAACCGAAGTTGGATATAAACAACAAAGGCTATCACATGATGCGTATAATGGGCTGGTCCGGTGGTGGCTTGGGTCGCTTAAAACAAGGTCGAGAGGAACCCGTAGGGTATGTGTTTAAATCTTGACACTTTGCAGGCTCCGTGATGTGATTCCCATATGATTTCCAGTTACCTCCTTAAAAACAATCGCATGGGCTTAGGTTCGAATGATCCGCATGCAAATTTGGCCGATTATCGCAAGCTTATTGAGAACTATGTTACATCGGATGACATGCGCGATATGCAGTTTGAACCCACATTCTCTAAGGAAGAACGTGCTGCCTTCCATCAGTAAGCAAATTGACATATTAAAATCTGATTCCTTACTTTTATATATGTGTGTATGTCTTTCTTTTCTTTAGAATTGCGAGTAAACTAGGGTTGCGCTCAAATAGCTACGGTACAGGAGACTCCCGTCGTTTGCTGATAACAAAAAAAGTCGGCTATGAGATAATACTTAAAGAAGTTCTGAACAGGCGTAATCCAAAGTTCTGCGATCGTTATTTTGTGCAAGTTCCGATGCAAAAAGCGCATCTGTTTCCAGGCCATGTTGCTGCCTTAGATTTAGAAAACATAATGGAGTAAAGTTCATATTAGTTCGGTAATACTAGTATATTTAAAGTTTTCTGCAGATATAAGATTAATTTACAAACGACATACAATGTATGCAAAATAAATATACATTATATACATATTATCGAGATTTAAATTGCATTTGTCTACTTTTCGGGGCGAATGTCAAATACGTATTTGTTTGAATGTCATTAAAGACGCGTAGTACAAAAACAAATAGCTGGCGTCCATTTGTTTTTACTTGAATATTTACTGTGATTTTACATAAACATGAACAGGTGTCCTCGTTGCAAATGCGAAGCAACTGGACAGAATCGCTTGGTAATAGACAGCTGTGGTCACAACAAGTGCCGCCAGTGCCTGCTGGCAGATGTTGCCGACTGCTCCGAATGCAAAGTAGCAAATAGATCCACAAAAGATGATGTTTCACAGCAGCCCGAAGATAAGCTGCAGCTGACTGCTATATCCACCAGTAATCATATAACTACCACGACACAGGGCTATCACTGCAGCGTGTGCAACAAGTCTTTTAGGAGTCGCACTCAACAATATTATCATCGTGCCTGCGGCAATGAGACGCTTAAGAAGTTCAGTTGCACGCAATGCAATCGTGTAAGTTATACTCTAAAGAATTTCCAATTCATGCACTCTCTTATACTCTTATTTGGAATTGCTTTACCAGCGCTTTGCCTCACGCTCCCATCTGAATTATCATCTGGACAGTCATGCAAGTAATCCGAAGTACAGTTGCAATCTTTGCGATAAAGTCTTCCAGCAACAAATGGTCCTGCAGCGGCACATGCACGTCCATAAGGCTGGTGCATTTGTCTGCCAACACTGCCAGAGATTATTCCATACCCAAAAGGCACTTACCACACACATGCTGGTGCATAGCGACGACAACTTGCCCTACAAATGCGATATTTGTTTCAAACACTATCTAACCAAAGCCAATTTAAAGCAACACAGACTGAAGCATGATAAAAATAGCACCAGGTACAGCTGTCCTGTGTGTAATAAATCCTTCCTACGCCAGTCCACACTCCGACTGCACCAAAAACGTCACACCAATCGTGCACGTCATTCCTGTCCCCAATGCCATAAGACATTCAATGATGCGGACGCCCATTCGCGGCACATTAGGCAGCATTCTGCCACGCAACGTTACCGCTGCACCCAGTGCGATGTCACTGTCAATCGAAAGGACAACATGATAAGGCATCTGCGATCCATGCATCCAGGAGTTAAATTTGATGCTGGCGTGCTTATTATAGTTGCAGAGCCAATCAATGAGGTTAATGCAGCTCCAACAGAATCATCCCAAAACCTACGTCACAACAGTGTCATCAAGAGCGTGGGCAATGTAGAGCCAGTGATGGTTGTAATACCACAGCCCCAAGATGAGGTGGTACAGGCAACAACAGTTGTCGCTTCGTCGCTGCCAGACAAAATGCAAAAAGAGAACGTTAAACTTTATCGAAAAATTATACTAGATTTGGACAATGAGGAGTACTCGAATGAGCTAACCAACGGCTTGGATATGGATCACGCAGTTGCAACGACAGATGTGCAGCAAGTGACGATACAACAATGCCACGAGCAGCCGCAACATCAACGTGTGCCCGGGCATGGCAGCTCCAATTTTAGCGAGCGGCATTGGCGCAAAAATTTCAAAAATTCATACGTAAACGAACACTCTAATTAATTTGGCCTAAATGCTAAAGGTGAGATGCGGCAACCAGCTATGGGACCTTTTTAAACCGATCAGAACTAAATCAATGTCTATAAAGATTTAACAAGATCGGTTCTGCAGTTTAGACGTCACATTTAAATATAGATAAGTCGAACGCTGGCCGCTTGCCATCTTTTTGTGCCGACGTCAATGTCAAGGGGCCTCGCACTATTCAATAACCAAATGATTTTGGTAAACAGTATTCAATATGTGGGACGAGCAATCGGAACTGGACGCGCTACAAGAGCTATATAGCCTGACAGATGGAGATGCCGCCAAGCAGAACTGGCGCAAATTGCTTATTCTTGGCAACACTTTGGATCAACAGCTAAAGCGCAAGTTACTCTGGATTTGGCCAACAGCATCCGATTTAACGAAATTCAATCAAACCCTGGATCAACTTGGACTGCGAACTGTTCTGAGCATTGGTTGTGGCAGCGGACTGCTGGAATGGTTGATAGCTGCAGTTGGTGACGATGCGTTACGCATCTATGGCCTGGAAAGAGATCCTAACTGGTGGCGTAGCAAGTATGCGGTTCGAACGTTTATTCCTCTCAACTACATTGAGCAGGCAGAGTCTACCAACTCGAAATGGGATGCCGGCTTCTTGAGCGACTGTTGTTCAGGCGTCATGCCGTACGCCTTGCTCTTTTGTTACTTTAATAATCGCAGAGCATTTCTGGAATATCTTAGCGTATTTGAAGGTAGCTGGCTTATATTGATAGGCCCACAACCGGCATTAGGTATACACACGGATCCTAACCCATTACAGCCCGAGCTGTCCTACAATCAGTGGGCGTTACACACGTTAATCAATTGGACTGATCAGAATATTGTAGCAATTTATAAGAAATTATATTAAAATAACTATAAATACATATGTACTTTAATAATAATAAAATTAATTGGATTAGCGTAACCGACTAATTCCTATTGACCTCTATGTGAAACCTACAGGCCGGTATTGTCTGAACTTCCGCAGTGACAGTGCTGTTGATGCCCAGATTACTGAGAGCGCCGCGTACCAAGCCACAGGTAAAGGCCACAAACTTGGGTGCTTGCTCCAGTTGTTTAGCGCCCGGTGAAATACGCGTAAGGAAACGGAATGCCTTGTCCTGGACTACGTACATGCCGTGATTGTTTGTACGTAAATTGTCCACTTGTTTCTTATAGATTAGAGTCCAAAAATCTGTGCATATGAACTTCATGGTTTCCAGTTCATCCTTAAAACGTGTGCCATCCCGTGTAAGACGTTCGATCAAGCGATAGCCAGTTGTGAAGCCAATGTACTCCAAGGTAGCCAAATCATGTTGATCCTACGAACGACGCGACCGTAACGTAAAGGCAGTATGGATGTTTTTGTTGACTTACCTTGCTGGCATCCAAGCAGTAGTTAACTATTTCGGCATGCAAGCAATCGAAAACTATTTCCTCTGACATTTTGCAAAATACTGCTGTTTATTGTTACGAATTGCATTCGCAGTTAACTTCAACAGCTGACTTCGACGTAAGCATGTGAATGGCAATGGCTCGGCTTCGTCTTAAGCTATCGGTGTTGTCATCGGAAAGATGTATACAAATTGAGAAACTAAACAAAAAAATTTAAATTGAAAGACACCAATAAGAGTGAAGTACAATATTTGGCAACATGGTGAGCTTAGATCTGCGGCACAGCTCGACTCTGCACAGTCTGGTGTGCCAGTCAATATTGGTGTTAATGTGCTTAATCTGCTATGGATATGGAGGCTTGAGCGGCGCCAAGTTTGTGTTTGACGACACGGTGGCTATTGTTAAAAACAAGAATGTATACACTTTACCCACTAACTGGACGGCCATCTTCAGCCACGACTTCTGGGGCGCTCCTCTGTTAAGCGCGGATTCTCACAAATCGTTTCGGCCGCTGACAACGCTCATGTTTCACTACGAATACGCACTTCTTGGATTAAATGCCGCTCATATGAAGTTCCTCAATCTGCTGCTGCACTGTGTTAACACGCTGCTCATGTGGCGTTTGGTCAGATCGCTGTACGTCGAGGATATTGACATCGAACGCTGGGCTACCATTTCGGCAGCACTGTTCGCCGCCCATCCAGTGCATACGGAAGCGGTTTCTGGCGTTGTTGGTCGGGCCGAGCTAATGTTCGGGTTAATTCACTTACTCTGCTTGCTGTTAACGGTTGCCAGCATGGATAAGCGAGGCAATAGCAGCGTCATCTTTATTTTGCTCCTCACGGCCATTGGAATGATGTTTAAGGAGTCGGCAGTGACTATACCGCTGTCATGTGCCACGCTGGACTATTTTCAGAATGGCACCTACATGCTACCGAGAAAACTTCAGTATAAAGTAATCACCACTCGACTACGCTACGTTTGCTTCTTTTTCGGGTCAGTGTTCCTCGTGGTGGCACGTCTCTGGTGGCAGAATTTCGAGGCGCCAGAATTTAAAGCCGCGGACAATCCAATTGCGCACAACGAACATCTATTAACGCGCGGCTTGTCCCAGCAATATCTTCTCGTTATGAATTTTTGGCTTATGTTGTGCCCGCAATGGTTGTGCTTTGACTGGGCCCTCGGTTGCGTTAATCTTGTAACAAGCATTTGGGATATGCGACTGCAGTCAGTCATTGCATTCTATTCATTTATTCTAGTTGCACTGATGAACTTTCGACGCTTGGCCGGGCTAATGCTTGGTCTGGCACTAATGGTTATACCGTTTCTGCCCGCCTCCGGCATCATTCGGGTAGGATTCGTAATTGCTGAGCGAACTCTGTATGTACCCTCGATTGGCTTCTGCCTGCTGTCCGTCTACGGATTCCTTTACTGTTACAATTACAATGCGGACAAAGCCTATTGGCGTAATATGCTTCAGACGCTTCTAATGCTGCTCTTTGCCGTGATGATGATACGAACGCGTCAGCGTGCTGCTGAGTGGCTGAATGAGGAGACACTGTTCAGTTCGGCGCTTCAAGTGTGTCCCAACAACGCCAAGGTGCACTACAACATCGCTCGGCTGGCAACGGACACTGGTAACAGCACTAGAGCTTTTCAGCACTATCACAAGGCCATTGAATTGTATCCGGAGTACGAGTCGGCACTAATGAACCTGGGTAATCTGTATCGCGAGCACGGACAACTGCTGACGGCTGAGAAGTATATTCGCGCGGCATTGAGTGCTTATCCTGCATTTCCAGTGGCCTGGATGAATCTAGGCATTGTGCAGTCGGCACAAAAGAAATATGACGAAGCCCTATACAGTTATAAGGGAGGCACTGAAGTATCGCTCCGACTATGCCGTCTGTTACTATAACATGGGCAATCTGTATCTGGAACAGCAGCGTTACGGTGATGCACTGCATCATTGGCAGCATGCGGTCGCTGTGAATCCACGACAACCAAAAGCTTGGGCCAATATTCTAACCATGCTGGATAATCGTGCCATGTACGAGGATGCTCTGCGCCTTTCAGAGCAGGGTTTGATTCAATTGCCCCATGAACCAAGCATAATGTTTATACGCGCCAATGTCCTCGGCAAACTGAAGCACTACGTCGAAGCGGAAACACTCTATAAGAAGGTCATTGCGATTGATCCTTATAATATGCTCTATCACACAAACCTCGGTGTGCTCTACCACCGGTGGGACAAAGTTCAAGAAGCAATTGATTCCTATAGGTCTGCCATCAGTCTCAATCCCTCGAGAGCGATGACAGCGCGGGATAATCTGGGTAAGCTTTTAAAGCGCATGGAACGTGAAGCAGCCAAAGAACATCAGTAAGATGGAACATTTATTCAGTTTATGGAATCTGGTCATTAACTTAAGCAACTTTTAACTCTATTGTAGTTAGTTAAACTATTTAACATTCCATTAAATAGAATCATCGAGGGATCAGATAATTAACGTGAGACTAAATTATATATAAATATTATATTATTTGGTTGTGTATCCTCCCACCTATTGCGTCCAATAGAAACTGTCAAACAAATCCTAAATAACACCGATCTCTTTCCCCCCATTCTACAAAGCAAAGAGAATTATATAATCAAAGATTAGTTTTGATCAATTCATGCAATGCAATTTAGAAGTTAAGTCGGATTTGGAGCTAATCTAATAAGAAAACTATATATATATATATATATTTTTTATTTATTTATTTACTCAAGGGTATGTACAATTAAGATTACAACTAAATAATAATCGATCAACTATACGATAAACATAAATTAATTAAACACTAAGACATAAGACCTACAAAAAATACTTTCGAGAGCAGCGACACAGTTCTTGCACCGATTATTCATGACTAATCGAATCAATTCCATTACAGTATTCGCATTACAAATTAATAATACCGAGAATTACATAAACTATTCATATATAAATATATATATATAGGAATATACAGACGCAGACATTTTCAGACGATCCACAAAAGCAAACATATTGTAGGCAAAATACAAAATAAGATGAATACAATTTGAATAAAAAGGATAAGTTTCTGTAAAAGAATCACAATGTTAATTATAAGCAAACATTAAATATGCAAATGTATAATAACGAAGTCTTTGATGTTGAGATGCACGTCTGTTTAGTTTTGGGCGAGCTAGCGAGCGAGCAACGGCGATGTAACCTATATTACAATAATGAACAAAATAATATAACACAGTATGCACAGTAACGAGGAAAGGGGCAGAGTATATGAGAGCAGGGGCAATCATGGCTTATTTCTACATTGCTAACTGCTGGCTTAGAGCAGCACAAACTCCTCGCTCTCGCTGTCATCGGGATCATGATCATAGATGCTATGCTGCGGCAGTGGAGAACCATCCAGCTCTTGTTTTAATGTCGCCACTTGCCTTATTAGCGGTTTATAGAGCGAGTCGCTCATCTCATCGCGAGCATGATCCATGCAACGACCTCGGGAAAATGTAAATAATGGATAATTCATTTCGATACAATCAGATTGTGATTGTTGCTGCGGTTGTTGCGATTGTGACACAGGAGCTTTGTCCATGGTAGCACCAGAGGCACATCGCATTGGATGCAAATACTAGAGAGAGGAACAAATATATTCAATTAGGAAACTGTTTCGATTAAAACATGTCCAGCTCCTCTCACCAATTGTACACTTTCAATAAAACTATCAAAATCAGTTTTGGTGGCACAATAGAAACCAATGCAGCAGCTAGGATCCATTTTACTGGACTTCATTTTGCGTGGCGACTTGCAGTGGAAGGAGTGCATCGAGAAGGTCTCCTGATTAACATCCACCATCTCCTGGCAGTAATGTGGATCCAGATGTATTAGTTTGTCTTCCTGGAATCCCACAAAGTACAGCGAATGCTTTGGTTTGCCTCCGATAATGCCCAGGCAGTGCTCCGTGCTAAGCAGCAACTTTAGACAGTGCGCATAAACCGGATTTAACTTGTCAGTACCCAGACGCAACGGTATCAGCACAATTAAAGATTTCCAGTGCTGTTGATGTTGCTGATTGGTCTGCTCCAGTTGGGTCCCTCCGCTCTTACATCTTTTCGATTGCTGCCATGGCACGTTCGGTTTGGGCGCCGGCTCTGGGATGCTGCATTGCTCCTCAACGTCTTGCATATAAACTGGAAAAGGCAGAGACAATGTGCAGTTGCAGAAGTTGCAGTTGCAAATCAAATGGTTACTCACTAGTGCAATCCTTTGCCACGTAAACGCTTATGTTGTCAAAGTCGGCATTCTCTTGAGAGGCATGCTCTAAGGCGTGTCTGTGGGATTGAAGGAAATCAAGCTGTGTAAATCATTCATATGGGAACTTAAGAAGTGCACACACTTTAACAGATAAGATACCGAGGCGGGCCCATACCAATCACCTGGTTTCTTGCCCAGTTGCTCGCCCAGACGCACCAGTGCGTGTATGGAGAAGGGGCTGCTTTTTGAGGAGCTGTCGCCAAACCACTTAATGATTTTCTTATGCATATTGTCCTCATATGTGGAGTGCAACTGTGAGTCCGAGTCGTATCGCCAGCCTTAAACAAATTCACAAAACATGATAATGACCTATGTAACAGCTGGAGTTGCACTTACTGCGTCCTAAAAAGTGACAGATTAATCCTTGCGCGAGCAACATTTGACCACTACGTAGCATGCAGCCCCAGCCACAATCGGAGGTGTAATTGGATCCATTCATAATGGGAAACTCGCGACGGTAGGTCATCCAGATACGACTATAAAAGTCACGTCGGAAACCCTCAATACCCTCCTCCCAGGGACTTTCGGCTAGTTGGTTCTCGGCTGCATCCATTCCCAGCTCTTGGGGCACAACAATTTCATCGATCTGCAGCGGATTTATTGTGGGATACATTGACGAGGATGTGGCCGACGCTTGTATACTATCATACGCTGATGTGGCGTTATCTGGCGTAGTATCTGCATCACTGCTCAGCTCCGTGGTGGAGTTTTCCATGCTGACGGGTGGTGTGAAGCGCCGATGATAGCAACGCCCAAGAAGCCAGACTGGCTGCTCCTTAGAGAAGCTTGTCTGGCGCATTTTGCCGCTCCAACCATACTTGACATTATGCCACATAGCCACCAGCTTGGACTCCATTCCTTTGGTTGGAGTTCGATTCGGTGCCAGCTCTGGATCATCGTTATGCTGATCCACATGAGTGCAACTGCTATTGCTATTGTTATTAGTATTACCGCCATAAAGCTGACTGAAGGCATTCATGAAACGTGATGACGTCGAAATTTTGCGTTGTGGTGTCGCTGCCAAAGCATTCTCAAATTTTGGATTTACACTTGTCACAGGTGCTGTTGCTGTTGCTGATACAGCAGAAGCTGATGTAGAAGAAGCTGATGCAGCAAAAGCTGAAGCAGCAGAAGCTGAAGCAGAGGCAGCACCTATCGCAATATGTGGAATTGTTTGTATTGGTGCTGCCTGTTCCTCCTCAATGGCGCCATCCTGTACATCCCCGTCGACCAAGGTGGCCACCGCTTGGCCACTGGTCTCAAATAGCACCAGCTTCTCGTCGGTCAACTGTGAGAGTAGTCCATCATAGTTCATCTGTTTGGATTTGGGCCGCGCAGATATGGAAGCAGAAGAGCGACGGCGCTTTGTTCGTAATTTTGATAATTTAAAGAATAAGGGCATGGCAAAGCCAATTCACTGTGGGCCACTTGCTGACTTTGACACCACTGAATCATGGCATTGTGCTGCCGTGTAGTGCTGATTACCGATATTTACTTACCGTTTATTTGTATAAATATGAGAATGATAAAGTTAAGCTTCAGTTTTCTGCGTGTTTGTATTCGTATTCATACGTTCATGCGCAGCACTATCGCGATATTTCCATTTATCGCAATATATATGTTATTAAGAAATGACGATATTCGACAATTCAACTGATTGGAATAATATACTTTTTTAATTCAAATAAATATAATACAACTGCAGGTCGTAGATTTTCTTATATATAGACCACAAAGTAATATTGAAGGTATAGAATATAAAACTATGTCCATTAATACAGAAAAAGAAAATAATAACTTAGACAAGTTGTTCATCATATGCTCCATTGCATAAACGTATTATGTATCTTTGCATTGTTCCGTTGCCATGCAGTGTTGCCATATCGCCCGTTTTGAATGCAACTCTATGGTCTGATTATCTGATGCATTATATTTAACCCTGCTACTGTTATGAATAATAACTAATTTCAATTAGTTTGCGGTTGTAGAAGCATTTCCATAATCTGCTACGATACAATTAAGTCAATTGCTCACATTCAGTTAACGTGACGAGTGGCAACACTGTGACAGTTTGTTATTGCGCAACTCCCTGTGAAGTCAAAAAAGAATAGCAAAATGGTAAATAATTCAAATGAACACATAATTAAATCGCCGATTATACACAAACTAAACCCTTGACAGCAAAATCCAATTCAAAGGTTCGTTTACACGTTCGGCCATCACACCTACAGCCATTTGCCACTACTCTGTGGAGCTGGTGTAAAAGCAAAAGATATAACAACAAAATTCCTAATGGCAAATTCCACGCGCTTATCTTCCTCCTCTGTGCTGGCTACGGAGTCATCAAATAAGGGAATGATCATAATCAACAGGCCGAAGGCATTAAATGCAATCAATCTGGAAATGGTGCGAAAGATTTACAAGCATTTGAAGAAGTGTGAAAAGTCGAAATCGCTTATGATAATCAAGGGCACCGGTGATAAGGCATTTTGTGCCGGCGGAGATGTACGTGCTTTAGTTGAAGCTGGACCCACGGACGAATCGAAGAGCTTCTTCCGTGAGGAGTATACAACGAACGCATTAATTGGAAATTATAAAATACCCTACATCGCAATTATCGATGGTATTACTATGGGCGGCGGCGTTGGACTTAGTGTTCATGGCAAATATCGGGTGGCCACCGATCGAACACTATTCGCCATGCCAGAGACGGCCATTGGATTGTTCCCCGATGTGGGAGGCTCATACTTCTTGCCACGGCTGCAGGGAAAGCTAGGTCTTTATTTGGGATTGACGGGTTATCGTTTACGCGGCGCTGATGTCTTCCATGCTGGTATTGCCACGCACTACTGCGAAAGCAGTAAGATTCCTGATCTGGAAACAGCTCTGCTTAACTGTCCCGATGCTGATGATGTACCTGATCTGCTGCAAAAGTTCCATACTAAGCCAGAGAAAGCATTTTCACTACAGCCCGTTCTGGAGCAGATCAATAAGAATTTTGCGGCCAGTTCCGTGGAGGGCATACTCGAAAATTTGCAGAACGATGGCAGCGATTGGGCAAAGAAAACGCAGGAGGTCAGTATTCAGACTATTAAAAAGATGTTTAACATCAACTGATTCAACTGCTAAATGACTGGGTCAAGCATTTGCCACGCGCTAACAGTGTATAAATATTTAAATCGCAGTATAATGAGATTTTTTTCAATTAGCACCTCGTTAGCGTTGTTTACGGTGTATTTTCGTTCAAAACACGATCATAAATTAACAGTTTTTAGTGGAGTTATCTAATCTATTTAACTTTATTGCTTAGATCCTTTGTAAGGTGTCTCCCACGTCACTGAAGATTACCTTTCGCCAGCTCGAGCTGGGCTCGCAGTTGTCATTGGCCCAATGCCTGATCATGGAGTATCGTCTGGCCGTGCGTCATCTGGAGCCGAATAGCGACTTCAAGGAGGGTGTACGTGCGCTGCTTATCGATAAGGATCAAAGTCCCAAATGGAAGCCGGCCACGTTGGATGAAGTTACCGAGGAGCAACTGCAATGGTTCTTCAGCAAATTGCCCGACACCGAGGAACTTAAATTGTAATGTAGCTAAAGCAAGCTTGCATAGTTTTAGCCGCACTTCTTACCTAATCCAGTTCTGTTATCCTGCTGCACTGATCCCGCTAAACTCGACACACTGTACACACTGAACATTACAACCGATTCGATTTGTTGAGCATGCGTTTTGCTTGAGTTTTTTACCAAAATTATATGTTAAGAATTACTCCTTTTGGCTTCGCACTATATAAGAAATGTTGCTAAACGTTTGTAATCTCTTTTATCTCTTTTGAACAGCGACTAACTCATGGGAGAATTCGTAAGATAAATACATCTTACATACTATAACGAACGTGAAAATTGATGCATTTATATATGATATACATATATATTATATACAATTTATATATATTACATTACGTTACTAATTGTGCCTAAAGAAATTGATAAACAATAATAAATTGAATATTATAGCAATAGCAACATCAATCAGACAGAGCCATCCTTTGATTTAATACTCTCCTCCACCATTTTCGACAGCTCCTGGAGTTTTTCAATTTGCGTGGACTGAAAGTTTAGCTTCGACAGTTCCAGTGTCCAGGCAGCCACATCGACTCGCAATTGCAGGCGTATCTTATCATCATCCGACACCGCATTTGTGCTGCTACTCGCCAGCGTGTTGGATGCAGATCCGCTTTTAAGATTGCGTAGTCGACGCAAAGATTCTTCAGTTTTCTGCACAGAAGTGAGCACATCGCTAACCACGTTATAGTAGCTGCAAGCCATGTTAACAGAAATGATTAAAAGTCAACAGTTTTTTTAATTTCTATAACTTACGCTTTTGTAATGTTACTGCACACCTCGGTGAGAATCTGTTCCACCACAATTGCTCCCAGCTGCGATTCATGTTGAGCGACAAACGATTTAAGTGGCCTCAGCATTTGCTCGACATACCCAGAACAGCGTGTGGGCACCTCGCGATTAGTTTTACGATACAGTCGTGGCAAGTCATTGACCTGGCGTACATTCTCTGTGCCACATTCGGTGATCAACAGTTCTTTTAATGTCGCCTGTATGGTGATCAAATGCGTATTCAGTGTATCGGCCAAGTCAGCTATAGACTTGCTCAGGACATCGTTGAATAACAAATTGTTCTGCGTTTTGGGAGCCGCTTGTAAAATAATCTTCTGCAATTCTGGCAAGTAAGCTTCCAGTTTGCGCGTGTCAGCATGCAGACATATCAGCAATTGATTTCTCGTATATACTTTCGAAAAGCTGTTACTGGATTTCGATGCTGAGATGACATCTGCGATCCATCGAGACAGACGCAGCACAATTTGCACGTTGAGCTTGTAGAATCTGGGGAATACTTCTGGCAAATAGATGCCGTCAGCCCAACAACGTGTCAATGCCTGCTTGGCAGCATTGAAGGGCGTCAATTGATATTCATTCAACTTCGGACTAGCATTTAGAGTATCGTCTTTAAGCAACGGCTCCAATTGGGCTTCGAATCCCCCGGCAATTTCCTGTAGTTACAATTAATAATCAAGTAAATATGGATAATCTAAAGTAGCTCACCTGGAAACATATTTGAAAATAGACGGGCAGATTCCAACGTGCTTCAAAACTCTTGGTCTGCTTATGCTGACGGTAAAAAGCTACCGCTTGCTCATCACTGTTGGTCAGCAGCTCCTCAATCCTGCTGAGAAAATCGCGTGTACATTTGTATTTCACATAGAAGACTTCCGAATTACCGGGTGCAAAAATCGAGTTCATATGCAACTCCAGCCGCATTTCAACATCTGCCCAGTAGCTGTTCACGACGAAGTTAAAGCCACTCAGCTTGTCTGAGTACAGTGTAAGCCGCAGCAGATCCGTCATATGAAGCGATATAAAGTTCAGTATCTTACTATAAATACCAGCCAGTCCCTGTGGTGAATTCTGCAGCTGCTGCTCGCCAATGATGCTGCTCATGTAGGGCGCAACAAAATCCTCGCGAAAGGCGCGCTCCGCTTCTCCGCAGGCATTCAACGTTATGTAGATGTGCAAGCAGCGCTCCAAGTGATCTGACGCTGTGTTGCGTGTCTGCTGTAGGGAATCGTTAAACAAACGACGCAATTGCTGATGTATTTTCTCCTCTAGCTGCTGTATTTTTTCCTTATGTTCTTTATTCAGATGAGTGACGCAATGTTTTTCGTGAAACTTTAACTGTATCAAGTCAAGGGCGGCTCGTTCCAAGTCTACAGCCTGAGGGCTCTGTTCACCGCTCAACTTTTGAGAGATCAACACTTCCAACTTGACACTGATATCATAAACCTTTTTCAGACTTTCCAAACTACGATGACACTCGCGTAAATGGCGTTTCTCATCTAGCTGGTCACGTAGCTCAACAACGTTCTCCCCAATTAGGTTGTGTATGCCTTCAATTTCGCTCCGAAATTGTTCCAACGGTCTCTGTATAGTTTCAATGGACTGATCAAGACCCACCAAATTCGCACTCAGATTGACGAAATCCGCATAGTCCTCGTTGATTAAATCAATCATAGCAGCGCGCAGGCCTTTCAGGTAGAGGCCAAGGTTGTCTCGTAACAGTTCCAGGCTTGGTGCATTGCGATTCTTATGAAGAAACTCATCAACAGAGAAATTTTCCTGCAATATATAAGTTAGAGTAAACATTTTTGTAAGTGGGTTTAACGCTTACCTTCATGAATTCATTTTTGTCAAAGCAAAGCTTTTCAGCTGTACTTGTC
This sequence comes from Drosophila funebris, assembly GCA_018901825.1. NCBI lineage: Eukaryota > Metazoa > Arthropoda > Insecta > Diptera > Drosophilidae > Drosophila > Drosophila funebris. Next base: position 8,220,275 of record JAEIFK010000678.1, on the reverse strand, counting down.
GTGCCGATGGACACCGATGGCTTCCTTATTGGGGCATGCATGGCAATTCACGCCGTTTAAATAAACAAATTTAAAGTTTTTTAAAATTGCCACGACCAAATTGAAGCAGGCAGTCTCATCAAACATGACAATCGATAACCGTTGCACAGCTGATTTTCTATGTAGCAAAAAAAATGTGGCAACGCCACACATTAATCGACTAATCACAACTTTTCGCCGGCTTTTTATATTGTATCAGTGCGGCATAAATAAATAATGCCTAAGAATCAAGGGTATCGTAATAAAAACAATGCGCCACCCAAGCGCCAAGTGCAGCTGGACGAGCAGAATCCAGTAGTCCAAGCATTTCGCAGCTATGCCAGCGAATTGGATTGCAAACATGATCGTCATGAGCGTATATTAAAATTGAGCCGCGACATCACCATTGAATCAAAACGCATTATATTTTTCTTGCATTCCATTGACTCGCGCAAACAGAACAAATCTAAAGTTTTGGAGGAGGCACAGCAGCGATTGACTAAGCTCATTGACGTTAACTTTCGCGCCATTGCTCAGGAGTTAAGGGATCAGGATGTGTATCAGTTTCGCGCCGCCTATTCTCCCGGCCTACAGGAGTTCATTGAGGCTTACACTTACATGGAATATTTGAACAACGAGGATAGAGACAGTGAGCACTCCAAATCAGTGTCAAACTGGTCTGATCTGCAGTCGATTATGCAGTATGAAGATGAGGATAACAAAGTTGACCCTATCCAGGAGGGAGATTCGCAAACAGCAGGCGATCAATCGCCAGCAAAAGTTAACAAAAAATTTCAATTTTTTGTAGATCCAACAGAGTACATTTTAGGAGTTTCCGATCTAACAGGAGAATTGATGCGCCGCTGCATAAATTCACTCGGCAGCGGTGACACAGACACTTGCATGGAAACTTGCAAGGCATTACAACAGTTTTATACTGGGTTCGTATATTCTTAAATTCTATTAAAGCTAGTCTATTTAATGTATTCAATTTTTAGCTATGTCAGCCTGAACTGTCAACGAGCTCGAGAATTATGGCGCAAGATTACCACCATGCGACAGAGCATGCTAAAGGCCGAGAATGTTTGCTATAATGTAAAGGTTCGCGGCGGGGAGGCTGCAAAATGTGCCAATTTCGATCAGAAGCCGGGAGACGACACTGATGAAGGTTTTTATTAAATTAAATATCTTATATACACATTCGAATAATCAGATCTGTAAATTAAAGAGTTTCGAAATATTTAATAATTACAGTCAAAGTTAAAAAGCGTAGTCAGTAATTATTATTCTGGTGAATAACTTTCTGGTTACCTGAACTTTGGCTTTAAACTGAACAGTTTGTTTCTATGTAACGCGTTTACTTTTAATAAATATTTTGGATAATTTCTTTCGTTTAATTTGTTTAATTAACTTATAAAAAGGTGACTGCGACTTTGCAGCTCTGCTGAACGCGTGACTTGCGACGGGTCCATCACTAATGCCAGTGATGTCTAGTTAAATAAGAAAAAGGTGGCAGCACCAGTTAACAAAAATATCTCCAATTGGGTTTTTACCAGGGCAACAAGTGTAACGACAATCACAACTTTTAATTCCCTTCTAGGGATCAACTTGTATGAATCAGCAATCAGTGTAAACCTGTCTTTGAGACAATATGAGCACAGCCGCAGGAGGAAGAGCTAGTGGCAGCTCCACAAGATCAGGTGGAGAAGACAGCTCCATGCCGATTGTCCTAATGCCAGTGCCTGTACGTCAGGAGCTTTGCGAGCATTTGGACTCCTTGGATGTATGGAGGAAGTTGGCGACTTTCGTAAAACTCTATCCCAATGATGTGCAATACATACAAAATCAGAGCTTGCGTGGTCATTCGCCCACAAACGAATTCCTCAACATCTGGGGTGGCCAATACAATCACACAGTGCACACATTGTTTGCACTTTTACACAAGTGAGTCACGACTGCATTCTGTTGCTCTGTTCTGTTCCATAGCTCTTTATTAACTCCTGCGTATTTCAGTAACAAACTACGCAATGCTATGTTGATTATTAAAGACTATGTGGATGCTAAACTCCATAAATATATTCCGGAATGTGAAGAGATTACTAGCGAGCAGCTTGCACCGCCGAGTACCCGCTCCAATAACAATGTTTCATCGTCTGATGTGGTCAATGAAAGTTTTAATAGCAACAGCTTAGAATCTCCAGGCGATATTCGAGTCAGCAGCGTTCAACGTGCTGCCCAATCATTGTTGGAAATCGATTACGATGAGTTGGTTGAAGCCACGGATAACTGGAATCCAGAGAATAAACTGGGCAACGGTGGCTTTGGCGAAGTCTTCAAAGGGGAGTTTAAAAATTCAGATGTGGCCATTAAAGCTATGAATTATATGCATAAGCATAGCAATAAAAGACAAGTGCATCTTCAGCAGAGCTACAACGAGCTGAAATACTTGAATACCCTTCGACATGACAACATTCTTGCCCTCTACGGGTACAGCATCAACGGTGAGAAGCCATGTCTAGTGTATCAACTGATGAAGGGCGGTTCACTCGACTCCAGACTAAGAGCGCACACATCAAAGCCGCCGTTGACTTGGCAGCAGCGCCTATCAATTGCCTTGGGCACCGCCAAGTAAATAGATTATGATTATCTGTCTCTACAACATGTAAAATTAATTATTGTTTCGATCCCCACAGAGGCATCTATTATCTGCACACGGCGCGAGCGAAGCCACTCATACACGGTGACATTAAGCCCGCCAATATACTGCTTGATCAGTGCCTGCAGCCGAAGATTGGAGATTTCGGATTGGCCCGTGAGGGACCCAAGTCCATTGATGCGGTCATCGAAGTGAGAAAAGTCTTTGGCACACGAATCTATTTGCCACCAGAGTTTCTCAGCTCCAAGAAGCTAAGCACCGGTGTGGACATCTACAGCTTTGGCGTTGTATTGCTAGAGCTGTTCACTGGCCGTCTAATGGTTGAGTGTACTCTGCAGAAAGATCAGCCCCTGTTGCTGAAGTCTGTTAAAGAAAGTTGCCAACAATCGCATCAGAATCGCTTCGAGATATTTGACAATAATCTAGTGACACCAATGGGCGAGGAGCTGGATAGATGCTTGTGTGCCATAGAAGTTGGACTCAAGTGTGTGGCATCCAATTCACAGAAGAGACCATCTATGGAGGAAATTGTCAAGAGATTCAAAACATTCAGTTGCGACTTTTAACAATATGTTCTCAATGAAAATTACATTCCAATAACTATAATTAATAGCTTAAATCTACATCAATGTTTTTATTATGATTAAGTAACAATATTGACTTGTTTGTTAAGTTTTCTGTGAGAATTGTTTGTTAATCTATTACAGACTACGCTGTTCCTGGAGATTCCTTGTTTGTGGAGGAAGTAAAGTGATTCATGTTCTCAATGAAAATTCCATTCCAATAAATATTTTATACAAAAACCTTAATCAATGATTAACTATATTGACTTGTTTGTTAAGTCTTCCATGAGAAATGTTTGTTAATCTATTACTGAGTACGATTTACCTGGAGATTCCTTGGCGGCAGACGACATTTGGCATTCGATTTTGAGTCTAGCGTCATTGCTGTCATTTGTGCCTGTCTCAATAAATGAAAAGCGAGCGTATATATTTTGTTTATGATTTCATTTTATATAGAACATAGAATTTCTTTTTTCTGACTGATGAACAATGAATTTAAAAAATTCCAAGTTTTACAAACGAATTCAAGAGCTGCGCCATTTCTCAAAAGAGAAAATACGTAAAGATCGAGAGCAACGGAGTTTACGGACTCCGGCGCTACGTGGCGTTGAGATGGCGCTTTCGGAGTCCCAATGCAATCGGGATGTTGACCTGACCTGGTCCCGACCATCATCGCCCGCCAGGCCGCCGCCATCGACATTGTCGCGACGAAAATGTTCAGGCGGAAAGTCAAAGATCAGCAAGAAGAAAGCCGATGAGTTGCCCAACTCACGGGAGAAGGGGTTCAAGGCCGTGAAGCTGGCCGAAACGGATAAGGAGGGTGAGGTTGATGGCTTCATTGAGTTGAATAAGTTGCGTTATCGTGTGGCATGTTCGGGACGAATTGAATCCGGCTCAGTGCGTCAATCTGATGGGCCGGCTTTTGTGTAAATTTGCATTATTTCCCTTCCAATATTCTCCGTCTTCTCTAACTATATCCATACTATTCCGCAGCGAATCCAAGAGCACTATTTGTGTGTCCAACTCGCGCTATGCAATGATTGGCAGAATATCCAAGTTGCTGGGCTATAAGCTGGTCAAGGAGTCGAAACTGTGGAACATTCTGTGGTCCGATTCATTTCCCGGCGTCGAATTGTTCAAGAACATGAAACGCTTCCAGCAAATCAATCATTTTCCTGGCATGATCGAGATCTGTCGCAAGGATTTGCTCTCCCGCAATTTGAATCGCATGCTCAAACTCTATCCGCATGATTACAAGATCTTTCCCAAAACCTGGATGCTGCCGGCTGAGTAAGTGAGCGCCTAGACATTGCTATCTGCTATAGATCATCCTCAACTTACAGCTACGGCGATGCCATGACCTATGGACTGAATCACAAGCGCACCTTCATCTTAAAGCCAGATTCAGGCGCCCAGGGGGCGTGGCATTTGGTTGACCAACGATCTGAAGACAATTGGACCCAACGAGCGTCTCATCTGTCAGACGTATGTGCATCGTGTAAGTGTATATTCCATATATATCTACATATATCCCATAACTCTCATCTCACTTTGCAGCCGCTTCTCATTGATGGTTACAAGTTCGATCTGCGTGTTTATACCTTGATTACCTCCGTGGATCCACTGCGCATCTATGTATACAACGAGGGCTTGGCACGCTTTGCCACCAATAAATATGTGGAGCCCACGCCCGGGAATGCCAACGATCTGTATATGCACCTGACCAACTATTCGGTGAACAAGCGCAACTCGCAATATGATCTCTGTGACAATGACGATTGTGGCAGCAAGCGAAAGTTGAGTGCAATTAACAATTGGATGACCAGGCATAACTATGATGTTAATGAGTTTTGGGCCAATGTCGACGATGTCATCATCAAGACCGTGCTGAGTGCGTGGCCGGTGCTGAAGCATAACTATCATGCGTGTTTTCCTGGTCACGATACGATTCAGGCGTGCTTTGAGATCCTGGGCTTTGACATATTGGTCGACTGGAAGCTGAAGCCATACATACTCGAGGTGAATCATTCGCCCAGCTTTCATACCAACGAGCAGGTGGATCGTGAGGTCAAAAGGCCACTCATCAGGGACACATTGTCGCTGGTCAGCACCGTCTTGGCGGATAAGAAGCAAATCATGCGGGAGGATCGCAAGCGAGTCAAGCAGCGTCTGCTTAAATCCAAGGGTGACTCGTAAGTTCATTGACCTCATTTGATGTCCGCATCATCCTCCTTCATTCGCACTCTTTCAGAGTGCTGCGTCCTCGCCCAGTTGCTGTTGCAGCAAAGCCTGTGAATAACGAGCCCAATCCTGCAGTGGATAAGCCTGAGATCGGTTCACTGGCCCAGCAAGTTGCCTGGGAGGAGAGTCATTTGGGGAATTTTAGGAGAATTATGCCACCCCCAGATCCAAACAGAAGCAACTACTACTGCAAGTTCTACAGCCAGAGCAATCAGGTGTCCATATTCCAGGAGACGGCAGCCAGCAAGAAACGCGAGGATCTGGCACGCAAAATGCGGCTTCAAATCGAGGAGAAGAGGGCCAAGCAGGAGCAACTATTGCTGGCGAATAACAGACGCAAACGCATCCTTCCGCCACGTTGTGTGCGTGAGAAGACCCGACAGAATATGTATCGGCTGAGGGAACACTGGGTGCCAGGCTTTATATCGGAGGCGGAGGAACGCCTGCGTCACACCTGGCAACAGATGCGCACCGAGGCCATCAAGAATCTCAAGATAACAGAGAACGTAAGTGAACTATTCTCCAACAGGTAATTGATTTGAATAAACAATCCTCTTGGCTTTCCCTCGCAGATCTATGCACTTCTCTATGATCTGGGTCATCTGAGCAATACGGATATCACGGCATTTCCAAGTTTGTATCACTATCTTCAATGTGGATATGATATTAAGGGAGCCACATGAACCATTGTGGGTTGGTTAAATAGTTTCGTCAACGATCGCGAGGCGAAAGTTGATTATAAGATTAAAATAATTGAAAATATCAGCCCAGTTTAGTAAACGCAGCAGTTGACTCTGATCTTAAGCTGAAGAACAGTTGCTAACAGTATAAATGTGCCTACATATATACCTACATATATGTCTATAGATTGTACATAGTTTTCAATTTGTTATATATATATTTTAAATTTTATTTGACTGCAACGTGCAACGGTAAATCGTGCTCATCTACAGAAAATTCAGCAATTACAATAGAAATTTTCAGTAAGATCAGAGAATTAGTATATTCAATTATTCAAATATGTTTCCCAGGGTATCAAAAAAATAATCATACAGTGTTAAGATATATTGCTGTAAGAAAAAAAAAAAATTGTAAATTCCGAAAAGCTTCATTAAGCTAATTATGTTTATGATCGCGATTCCAATTATGATCATATTTTTGTAAGAATAAAAATTTTAGCGAATTAACTAAATACATCAATTGTTTTATACTAACATATATAACATCAGCAAATAAAGCTAAAGCTTAAGCCACATATTTCTTCAACTCCAAGCCGAAAACGTATCTGAAGTCTTCTGCCAGCGCAATGCTTCATTTATATGTTTTGCACTGTGGACTCAGTGTGGATCACGGCACTCACTGTGGATGCTAACTTCGACACGCACGATATACGCAATTACTGCAGCCACGGTTGCCACTTCATGAAAATGTTTGCAACCAGATCTGGCGAAAAATGTACCAAATAATAAACAAGAAGTACCAACTTTATAAATTATCCATTTTTCCTTTGTATTTTAGTAACCGGAGCCCGGTTCCGCACTTGGAACTTTAGGACCAAAACTGGTAACTTATTTCTTCATTGATACTTTAACTTGTACTATTTTTATGAAAAAAAAAAATGGGTTATTACTACTACTATTTGCTACTACTATTTGCTATTACAACTTCTACTACTATTTCTACTACAATTACTACTACTCCTTCTACTACTATTTCTACTACAATTTCTACTACTATTTCTACTACTATTTGCTACTACTAGTTCTACTACTATTTGCTATTACTACTTCTACTACTATTTCTACTACTATTTCAACTACTATTTCTACTACTATTTCTACTACTATTTCTACTACTATTTCTACTACTATTTCTACTACTATTTCTACTACTATTTCTACTACTATTTCTACTACTACTTCTGCCACTATTTCTACTACTATTTCTACTACAATTTGCTACTACTATTTCTACTACTATTTCTACTACTATTTCTACTACTATTTCTACTACTAGTTCTACAACTATTTATACTACTATTTATACCACTATTTCTACTACTAGTTCTACTACTATTTCTACTACTATTTGCTACTACTATTTGCTACTACTATTTCTACTACTATTACTACTATTACTACCACTATTTCAACTACTATTTCTACTACTAGTTCTACTACTATTTCTACTACTATTTCTACTACTATTTCTACTACTATTTGCTATTACTACTTCTACTACTATTTCTACTACAATTACTACTACTCCTTCTACTACTATTTCTACTACAATTTCTACTACTATTTCTACTACTATTTGCTACTACTATTTGCTACTACTATTTCTACTACTATTACTACTATTACTACCACTATTTCAACTACTATTTCTACTACTAGTTCTACTACTATTTCTACTACTATTTCTACTACTATTTCTACTACTATTTGCTATTACTACTTCTACTACTATTTCTACTACAATTACTACTACTCCTTCTACTACTATTTCTACTACAATTTCTACTACTATTTCTACTACTATTTGCTACTACTATTTGCTACTACTATTTCTACTACTATTACTACTATTACTACCACTATTTCAACTACTATTTCTACTACTAGTTCTACTACTATTTCTACTACTATTTCTACTACTATTTCTACTACTATTTGCTATTACTACTTCTACTACTATTTCTACTACAATTACTACTACTCCTTCTACTACTATTTCTACTACAATTTCTACTACTATTTCTACTACTATTTCTACTACTATTTGCTACTACTAGTTCTACTACTATTTGCTACTACTATTTCTACTACTATTACTACTATTACTACCACTATTTCAACTACTATTTCTACTACTAGTTCTACTACTATTTCTACTACTATCTCTACTACTATTTCTACTACTATTTCTACTACTATTTGCTAGTACTAGTTCTACTACTATTTGTTACTACTAGTTCTACTACTATTTGCTACTACTATTTCTACTACTATTACTACCACTATTTCTACTACTATTTCTACTACTATTTCTACTACTATTTCTACTACTATTTCTACTACTAATTCTACTACTATTACTACTATTTCTACCACTATTTCTACTACTAGTTCTACTACTATTTCTACTACTATTTCTACTACTATTTCTACTACTATTTCTACTACTATTTGCTACTACTTTTTCTAATACTATTTCTACTACTATTTCTACTACTATTTCTACTGCTATTTCTACTACTATTTCTACTACTATTTCTACTACTATTTCTACTACTATTTCTACTACTATTTCTACTACTATTTCTACTACTATTTCTACTACTATTTCTACTACTATTTCTACTACTAGTTCTACAACTATTTATACTACTATTTATACCACTATTTCTACTACTAGTTCTACTACTATTTATACTACTATTTATACTACTATGTCTACTACTATTTCTACTACTATTTCTACTACTATTTGCTACTACTATTTGCTACTACTATTTCTACTACTATTTCTACTACTATTTCTACTACTATTTCTACTACTATTTCTACTACTATTTCTACTACTATTTGCTACTACTTTTTCTACTACTATTTCTACTACTATTTGCTACTACTATTTCTACTACTATTTCTACTACTATTTCTACTACTATTTCTACTACTATTTCTACTACTATTTCTACTACTATTTCTACTACTATTTCTACTACTATTTCTACTACTATTTGCTACTACTTTTTCTACTACTATTTCTACTACTATTTCTACTACTATTTCTACTACTATTTCTACTACTATTTCTACTACTATTTCTACTACTATTTCTACTACTATTTGCACTACTATTTCTACTACTATTTCTACTACTATTTGCTACTACTATTTCTACTACTATTTCTACTACTATTTCTACTACTATTTCTACTGCTATTTCTACCACTACTTCTACTACTATTTCTACTACTATTTGCTATTACTACTTCTACTACTATTTCTACTACAATTTCTACTACTATTTCTACTACTATTTGCTACTACTAGTTCTACTACTATTTGCTACTACTATTTCTACTACTATTACTGCCACTATTTCTACTACTATTTCTACTACTATTTGCTACTACTAGTTCTACTACTATTTGCTACTACTATTTCTACTACTATTACTGCCACTATTTCTACTACTATTTCTACTACTAGTTCTACTACTATTTCTACTACTAATTCTACTACTATAACTACTATTTCTACCACTATTTCTACTACTATTTCTACTACTATTTCTACTACTATTTCTACTACTATTTCTACTACTATTTCTACTGCTATTTCTACCACTATTTCTACTACTATTTCTACTACTATTTTTACTACTATTTCTACATCTATTTTTACTACTAACTCTACTACTACTACTAATTCTACTACTACTTCTACTACTACTTCTACTACTATTTTCTACTACTATTACTACTACTATTTAAGTTACATATTTTATATTTATTATATTACAAAAAGACAGCGGCAGCTCTACCCGGCGCTTTTTTACATTTGGTTAAATTATTTTTTTTTTAACAATTCTAAAAAAAATAAAAGTAATTTGATAATAATAATTTTGAGCATATGCATATATATGTGTGTAATATACACACATATTATACATACAATCAAAATACTTTATTAAGCGGACTGAAAAGTGTGCAATTCTGTAATAAATTAAACGCTGTACAATTATTACAGTGCCTACAATTGTTAATGGCGAATGTGCTTTTAATCAACCGACTTACAGTGCCCACAAATAAATGGTGAATGTATTCAGAAAACGCTCTCTATTAATATTTATGTATTTGAGTTTATTTTTCACTTTTTGTGTTTGGCATCATGCCCATCGATGATCATAGACATTTGCATCTTGGAGCACGTTCCCGAGGCTTCGTTATCTACATACTACATACTCATAACATCCAAACAGCGAGTGGATGGAACATATTGAGAAATTCAAGAGTGTATTGAGAAAGAGAGCAGAGAGCTATAGACTCAGTCTGACCAAGGAATGGAAACGGCATAGACATAACCAGAGCAGCATCATAGCAATCAGAAACCGAATTGGTTTTGTTGCTGTAAATTAGGAAAATATATTTAAAAGACCTTTTAAGTGATTTGTTGCTTTGCTATTCGAAGCATTTGTGGCATGTTTAAAGTGTCGCAGGAGATTCGTTTGAATACAACCGCAGCGGGTTCATTGGGCCAGGCCATAGGCGATGCCAGCGACGGTAATAACTCGGAGAGTGTTTGTATTTTTGGCAGATATCAGCGTACTCCAGATGCGGGTGAGTGTTGCACATGCGGAAGTCAAATCTATTTATGTATAAACTGTAAACACATCTCGACAGATGCATATCCCACAGAGCCGCCACAGGTTTACATAGCGCCCGAGTTGACCGATGCCGGGAAGGTGCAGCTGCTGCATTTGCCCAGCGGCGCTGTGCGCATCAATTCGGCGGTCAGCTTTATTATCAAACGCAATGGGGTGAAGGGTAACTTTGATGTGCGCCTCGAGAATCCCAGTGGACAGCATGGACCCGCCCTGCAGCTGGAACAATTGGATCCGGAACGCTTTCAGGTGCAATGCCATCTGACACAGGCGGGACTCTACAAGGTGCACATCAAATGCAATTCCGTGCCATTGCCCAAATCTCCGTACATTATAGTGACTATTGCAGGTGTCACTCCAGCGGAGGCTTCGGTCGATGCAGCCTCGTCGAGTCCAGCAAGTGAGTATCTCTCTCATCTCGATGAGATCCGTATATTCAATATTCTTTCAACTTGCAGTGCCTGTCTTTCAGTCAGATGCCAGCAAAGTGCACAGTCGCGGTTTGGGCCTGTCTCACATTAATCTTCTCGAGCGCAATGAGTTCACTGTGGATGGCAGCATTGCTGGCAGTAATATGCTCTTTGTGGGCATCCTGGGACCCCAAGGTCCCTGCGAGGAAGTCCTTGTCAAGCATCTGGGCCGCAATGTTTACCGTGTAATGTATCAGGTGCGAGATCCTGGAAGTTACATTCTTGTGGCCAAGTGGGGTGAAGAACACATTCCAGGATCGCCCTTTAATCTTATCTCTGAATAAAACTCAATATGCCACATCGAGTGACCTTTTTACTTGAGTTATTTAGTTCCTCATTGCAGAAGGCGTTTTCAACAAAGTTCATTCTATGTAAAATATAATGATGATTACCAACGCTGATGACGACGACGTCGCCGCCAACGACAACGACAACGACAACGACGTCAACAGCAAACGAAAGAGCAACATTATCATTTTTTGTTATTTAGCCGACGCTAATGACGTTCGCATTTAGTTGTATATGTATGCGTGTGTATGTGTTGGTTTTGGGGGGTTGCCGCTGCTCGTGCGTTATTCCAACCTAATGATGATGACCGTACGGGAATGTGTGTGTTTGTGTGTGCGCGCGCCAACAAAAGCAGTTGCGCATCATTGTGGAATGGAAGTGTAGTTGCGAGGGGGGAGGGGGGACACATAGTGCTCTTACAGTCGCAGTTGATGATGATGATAATGCGTTTGCTTTGCTCGCCTTAACGAGCTGCTGCTGCCACCGAGTGGCGCGCTTAAGATAAATTACATGGTCATGCTCATGTCTGAAATCAAGCTAGAGCGCTCAGCTAAAATCATTACTCATTTAAGCTCGCTGTGGGCGTGGCTGCGCCATATATTTGATAATATCGCAGACCTAGCAATTCTCAAAAATATATAGACACTGTGATTGCCACATTGTTACTTTGCGATTCTTTTTGAATTATTCAACATTTACCCTATTCACCATAAGGAAACTTGAAAATTTTATTTTATAAAAATAAAACATTTTCAAATTTTTTGAATATTTTTTGACAAGCTGGCAACTCTCAATTGCAAGTACAACTCTAGCTGTATCGCTCACACCATGTTGCGCGCGCTGCTGCTGTCTCGCTTGAACAACGTCATTATGGCCGTGTACATTTTGCTATCATTAGTGTTGGTAAATATCTCGAACTGAGCTGCTAACTACGTTTTTCGTGTGTGTGTTCTTAAAGAAGATAATTAAAATTAAATTATTTAACTTATTATTAAGTTTAGTGTTTGCTTGTGTTGTGTTGCCACTGTGACTGTGTTGCGCGCCCAGCTGCTGATGGTCTGCTTTATGAGTATCGAAATTGCATTTGCTGTAATCGCTTAGCAAGGAAAAGTATGTACCTGCGTGTATGCATATGAATGTATCTCTGTGTGTGTATATACATATTTGTATCTTCATTTCTTGCAAAAGGGAAAAAATTGTACGCGTGTGTGTATTCAAGAAAAGTAACCATCTCTCGCCCCGCGCACAACAACATAATGTCGTTTTTGTTGCTGCTGTGGCTGCTGATGTTAGCCCCATCAATTGAGGGGCAGCAAGTGCCAAAGTAGCAGCAACCGCGTCGGCGGTTTGGCAGTCAACGTCGTCGTCATCGTTGTTGTTGTTGTTGTTGCTGCTGCTGCTGCTGCGACTGCTCTTGTAGTAGCATCTTCATTTGTGGTGGCCGCAGCTTTTGTACACTTGAAATACCGCTTCAGTACAACTTTAGTCGCCGTCGCGTTAGCTTCTTCGTATTGTTATGCGTGCGATTCACACCTTGCATTTACATTTTGTTTACCATCGAGCGTTTGTCTGCCTGTGTGTGTGTGTGTGTCTGTATGTTTGCCGGTGTATTTACGGCTTAATGATAATTAATTTACATGCAACTGTCTCATATATGTGTGTGCATATGTTTACATGTGCGTAAAACTAAACCGCAGTTGTGTTTGTTATTGGTTTGCGCGGCACAAATATACACAAAAATACGTTATTAGATAATTCAAGTGCATATTAATTTCATTAATAATCAAACAGGTGCTGTCTGTAATTCCCTTTAAGTGCTTTTATCGAATAAATTGATTTTTATGTACGTTTAAATGGATAGAAATTCAACTAATGTTTAGCCTTCTCGACAAGTGTGCGTGGATAATGTGAACATATGTCAGAACTAAAATTGAGTGTGCTCGACTAGCACATACCCTTGACGAATCTAAAACATATGTAAATTCAATGTTTTACTTAATAATACATCGTTAATAATACAATTATAACATTCTATAATAAATTATTGTAGGTGCGGGCGCCAGGTACAATTATGTTTTCATACTGATTAGCTTGCTCCATGTCCAACTCCACTTGGCAGCCGAATTTTGGTGGGCAACCGTTTGTCGCGAGTGAGACCCATGTGAAATGCCTGTAAGTATGGAGCAGCAAATCAATCTTTTGATTACCATTTGAATCAACTGTATCTATGTATCTGTCCTGCATAGTATGAAAAATTCAACAAAAAGCGCCGACAATGGGAGGATAGTGGAGTATTAGAGTTAATTAAACTATGGAAAGTCTGCGCCTATGAATTGCGCACTATTAAACGAAATGGACACCTTTATGTGGCTATGGCAAAGCAAGTGAGTAAAAAGCTACGGATTAAACTAACTAAATTATAATAATAATGGAAATAAGAAGTTACAAGTAGTCAAGATCAAGATCACATTTGAATTTAAAAGGTTTAATCATGATATTGAAGTTAAGTTATTTTTAGAAACTGAACATGCTCGATTATAGTGCATATATGCAATTATTTTGATTGATTAACAATTGTGTCTATTGTCAATTTTAATTGCAGCTGACGGGTCTTGGCGTACCCGTTACCGCGCTGGAAGTACACTTTAAGGTGAATAATTTAACACAACGTTATAGACAGGAGCAAAAGACATTTGAGACAACGGGCATAATCAGCACTTGGAAATTCTACAGTCAAGTGGATGATGTGTTTAAGAGTTTGGCTGCACACACGGGCTACAAGTGAGCTTGCAAATGAATCAAATGTGGGAAATCAATTTAACTATAGCGAAATCAAATCTATTTTTCACAGAGATAAACGCATGACGAGTTCCTCGAATGCCAGCAGCTTACCTTCCACATCCGAGTCACCAGTTTGGAAAAATCCAATGTCTCAGCAAGAGTTCAATAGCAACAACGCGGAGGGGTTCTACAAGTGAGTGGATGAGAGGTGTTAGCTAATCCTCATGCTTATCAATTAAATTGTCTTCTCTTGCAGAACGGAGTACGGCATGCATCGCCACTTTATGGACCACTCCCAGCCGCCGCCCAATGCGGGCAATGTGGACAATTTTATGGCCTCCTCAGCGGCGGTGGCAGCTGTAGCGGCCGCTGCATCAGCGCGGCTGGCTGACAGTAATATGGAACAGCAGATGCAGAATGCGGCTGGGGCCAGTGGAGCCGGGCCAGGTGGTAATACCAATGGCGGTGTGCCCAACTACAATAAAATCAAAAAATCCCACGAAGATTATGATAAGTTTGTTGATATTGTGAAAAACATTGTCGACACACACAAGAGCACGCCGGACAAGGTGGATACATTTAGTGACTTTATAAAATCGTATATGAAACGCTGGCCGGAAAGGCTGCAGGACGAGGCCATTAATCACATGACAAACTATGTGATTGTGAAGAACATGGAGCATAGCATGGGCGGCGGCCCTGGTGGTGGCCTCCACAATCCAGAGGGCGTCAACAATAGGCAATAACAATACAAGCAGGAGCCCAACAATTAAGCATTGTTGGACGACCGCCATGGCGGTCGTAGTTAGCAGCTCCACGAATCTAAGAACTGGGGCGGGGGGCGGAACTAACTTAAACGTGGCGCGCAGATACTTAAAACAGAAACAAACAAAAAGAAAAAAACAACAAAAAACAGGAATTATATCTGCAAACAATTGTGGTTTGCCTAGGATTATATTGTAAACGTTTCATGCAGTATTTTTTGTATAGTTAAAATATACAAATAAAGTTTTTAGTTTACATTACATAATTTCATCAAGTTTCGAATTGACTTCGTTAAGGTGGAATACACGACATACACACGCACACACACACACACACACAACATACACCCACAGCACACACACACACACACATTTTAGAGTATAGAGAGTACGGAGAATATGTAATACGTTTAGAAATCATTTCCTACTGTTAGCTATAAACTACAACACCTAAATGAATAAACGCTTTAAAAATGATACATTTCGATTTGATTTATTTTGTTTAAATACGTTGTATTTGACACGCGACGCTGTTAAACATGTTGGGCGTCTTGGATGTAGCCGTTGGTGCAGTGGGTGTCACCAGGAAGCGAGCAAAAGTGCCGCCTTTGTTATCTGAGAGGCGTCCCGGATTGATGACCAAACAGTCGTTGACTACGCGTATGAAATGCCGCTGATCGCTAGGCAGAATCAGCACATTGGGCAGCTGCTTGAGCTGGGCATACTTCTGGGCGAGATGCGAGTCGTAGGACATGTTCTCATCCGCCGGCGGGCAAATGGGATAGAAGGAACCCTGATTGAATAGATGATTGATCGCACGATGCATACGCTCACCCGCATTGGTGGCGAACTCGTGACTTAACAGATGATCCAGCACATCTGTGGAGCTGACGCCCAACGTAATGCCATCCAGGTCAACCAATGAGGGATCAGCGAGCAGATGCAAGTTAGGATATGTTTTGCGTAGTGTGTACGGTGGTGTGGGATAAACCGCAGGTGCCATTGCATCTTTCTGGCAGCTGACCAGCAGCACTGTGGTATTGCTGCCCACCACCTCCATGATGCCTGCTATCATCTTTTCGAAGAAAGAGTCAAAGGTTTCGGCCAGCTCTCCCACATGTGTGTGTTCCGCATCCACAAACGGACCTGTTAAGAGCAGCACATCGGGCCTGTGTTCCTTAAGGTACTTCAGAAGATCATGAAGCCGATCGTAGAACAGATCAGTGCTGTCTGTGTATGGTCCTGAAGCGATTACAAACTGCACTTCGCGATCCACCTTGAGAGGTGGTGGTGGCGTCAATTTGCGATCTGTATATATCTCTTCCACCACAAATGTATCGCCCCTGGGTATGAAGCCTTTGGCCAATACAACTTGGCCTGGAAAAATGCTGGTCGACTTAATCTGTGAAAAGTTCAGGGCCAGAAATTTCTCATCTGTATCCAGCACGGCGAGCAGTGCGGAGTGGGCATCCAGAGGGCCATCGTCGTCGGAATGTATCATGCCCACGGCATGGAGTACATGCAGCGCATCCAGCGTGTGTCGATCCTGGGGATACCAACTGCACTCGGCGGCCCCCTTAGCGCCCAGTTTCTTCTCCACCAGCGCCTGGCCAGTCTCCACAAGACGATCGTGCAGATCCTCGCATCTCTCGTACAGCAAATCGTTCATGTAACTTAGATTACTCATCGTTAGTGGAACATCATTGTGCAGTAGTTTTTGGACGACAGGCAGAGCTTGATCCACTTGTGATCGCCATGTAGATGCCGCCAATAGCTTTGGATGGCCAAATGTGTCCACAATGTCGCCTGGTCGTCCCGCTGTGGTTGCTGTTGCTGTGCTTGGAGTGCGCTTTGCCGATTGCGGAGAGAAGCTGGCTGGACTAAAGAGCACGCCACTCTTGAGGGCAGATGAACGGGTACGATCATTCCTAGCTTTGGGCGTGTGAGGATGCGTCGATGAGGATTCGTTCACATAGTCATCCATCATGGGATCATCGTCAAGCAGACCATATGTGGCTAGTGAACTTGAATCCAAGGCGCTCGCTGTGCCTGGCAGTGACTTGGATTGGTGTGACACTTTCTTGGACGCGCCTTTTTCTCGCTTCACTTGAAGCACTTTGCGATCGAATTCACCCAAATTCGCAATCGTAGGTTCGTCTCCTTGCAGATGCGACAGGCTAAATGCCATCCATTGTTCCACAAATTCGGTCGCGTCGTCAATGTTGTAAGATATCGCCAGTTCCATGCATTTGTCCAATACGGGGCCACTGGGCTCTACGCCCATTTCATCAAATTGTTGTTTCAGTTCAGTGTCCATTTGGTCACAGACTAGATGTAAATAACAATGTAAACTAATGAACTTTATAGGCTTATAAATATTTTGGCGGGAATTCGATGAATTTGCAGTAATCGACTTCTTTTTTCTGGTGCCAATGGCAGTCGCATATAGTATTCGATAGACCAATAGGTTGCCATTTTACATAAATACTAGGTGGCATCACTGTTCGCAGAAATATTACTTACTTTCCAACACTAAGAAAATAGTCAATGCAGCTGAACATACCTATTATCGGGCGTAAAACTAAATTAATTATTAAATTTGTAGTAATATTTCAAACACAGATGTGTGCAAAATGTTGAATGACCTGCTTGTTGCGCTCAGGCCGCACCAGGATATGACGAAAAGCAATAGCTTGGACTAACGAGCAACAACAACAAAAGGCAGCCCTGCAGCAACAAGACAACAACAAAAAACACAAAAAAAAAAATACGAAAACATAATTTAGTCAATTTGCATATTCATTAGACAGCCACAGAAAGTATATTAGGTAATTTGCGCACAATACAAAATGAGCAAACTGGAAACGGATTCGGACAGTTCTGAGGAATTTTTCGATGCCGAAGACACAACACCCAATCGCCATTCAACTCTTGGGTAGGTGTAGACCCACCTTAACTTGTGACTCACCCTATTGACACGCATGTTGTTTTGCAGCCGTAAATTGCAGACGGAGTGCGCGCAGGAGTTCATCTTTCCGGAGCCAGCTGTGCGTGTCAATGCGGCCGCCTCATCAGACAGCGATGCAACTCCCATCGGTGCTGGCACCCCCGCCACCCGCAGTCCAACCAACAGTTTAGGTGCCCGCCTTAAGCAACAGGATGCTGCAGTTGCTGCTGCTGCTGCTGCTGCAACCGCTGCCGCAGCCGCAGCCGTCAATGTCTTTGTGGAGCCCAAGTCCGTGAAGGGCGTGGTAAGTTCGGGGCGAAGCTTGGGCGTTTTACGTGTGCGTTCAATTTTAGATTTGATTTGCTTGCATGCATTAAAATACGTACGTTATACGTTTTGTAATTTCAGTTTCTATTTGAATTCTATTCTATTAGAGTCGCTACCTTCCTATGCTCCTGACCATTTGCATACTCAGCGTTCAGCATTCTATGCACGTTTACCGTTTTCCCTTTCTGGTCGAGTGATTTGTGCAAAAAATCAATGCAAATTTCTTTGTGCCGATTTCACTGTGGATCCGAAATTAAAGCAAAAAACAAAAGCAACAAGCTCAACAATACAAAGCAAATTAATTCCTCCCACTCCCCAAGCTTCCTCCCATCGTGTATAGACGATTGGTCATATGGTTTTCTCTGTTAGCTAAGCATAGCATCAGGTTTATTTGTTTTTATAATTTATGCCTGTGTTTTTGCGCTCTCCCATCTGAGAAGCGTCGCATTGTGAAAGGCTTGCATGAGGTTCACAGTTTGTCATCAGCGGTCAGGCATATAAATTTAAATATGTGCGAGGGTTGCTTAAACCATTTACGAAAGTACTCCTATTAGTTGCGGCATAAGCGTGTCTACTATTTATCATACGTCCTTCGTTTATATATAAACTAAAATATTTATTAAGGCATTTTGTTTATTTGGCATTCAAATTTCCACTTGTTGGCTTCTTTTTTTAGATACAAAATAGCTCATTCCCAGCCTGGCAACAAGCAGTATATCAATCAATTTCGTTTTTATCTCGGGCAATTGTTAATTACGATTTTCATTATATAAACAATTGCAAAATTGGAAAATGTTTTGCATTACGCATTATGAAACATTCATTGCAACATTAAACATTTATTGTTGCCTTGCGGTAACAATCAATAGGTATGTCGTTGCCGTTGTGTTATCGCCGTTGCTCCAATTGTTGTTAACAACGTTTACCCGCGGCGTTATCAGCGTTGCCAACAAAGAGTTTATATATTTATTTATATGATAATTGCTGTTGGTCAAGGTCTGCGTTTGATCCACAAATAGCTGAAATGATCATTTGGCCGCACGTTTTCATTCATGGCGCATCGTTCAGCTCTTATCAGCGACAGTGTCTGATAGGGAATACCTCGAGTGTCTTGAGGTATTGATAATGCTAGTATATACACGTAATTTTACGTCCCAATCGCCGCTTCCGAGTTTCCCCTTGTCGATTGCTTTGATTTATTAAGCTTTCTAATCTATTACTAAGCATACTGTCTTAATTGTTATTTATTACAAATCGCTGAGGCTTCTCTAAATGTAAATTACGATGATTGTTATAAAGGCGCTATATATTTTAATTTATTGTAAACATGTTTGCTCTTTATTTTCATATGTTGTGCTCTTCTACTCATTTCGCAAAAAAATCAACGAATTATTAAACAAATAAACAATAAATATAAATTAAAACAATTGTAAAACTTACATGGAATATGGTCTAAACTTCAAACTCAACCCAATGTTTGTACATATAAAAACATCGCATATATATATATCGTATATCGTATATCGTACATCGTATATCGTATATAGTCTGGTAGACAACGCTTTCAAGAACTACGTCAATGCATGCAAAATGATGAGGATGATAATCCAGGAAATACACTCACACCTGATTCTCAGGTACTAAATCTCTTTTCAATCCAATGTGGAATATTAGCTTATGTATTTTCACGTTTGTAACCTTTGTAACCGTAACACAAGCTTCTGTTTTTTACACTTATGTAGTATGTGATTCATTTCTGTGTGTGAGCCTTTTATATAATTGATTAACTAATTTGATTTGTTCTCATTTGGTTAAACAACAGAACAGCTCGATGGACGGCGTCTTCACAAATCGACCCACACATCCGTTTAAGGTGATTGAAAGCGATACGATGAGCATTCAGAGCATGACATCATTGGGTCGCGTGGGACGCATCTTGGCTGGCAGCATCGATCCGTCGGGTGAGTTTTAAATACGCACTTAGCAACCATTTAGAATCCGTTCACATTCACATTCACATTGAACTCACTTGCTTTACATACAGCAATCAGCATTGATCGTGAATCGCTGGCATCAATGAATGCCCACCACCAGCAGCAGCAGCAGCATCAGCAACAACAACAGCAGCTCCAGCAACAGCAACAACATCAACGTCAGACGCCGCCACCAACAAGCTCTGCCCTTGCCACATCAACAGCTTCAATCGCCTTAGCAGCAGGAACTGCTAAGCACATGCAAGGTGTAACAGCCTCTAGTACAATAAGCAGCAGTGCAGCGAGTACGGGAGCATCTGCAGTGCAGACCACGGCAGCCGACGGTGCCATTATGTTGCAGGAACCGGATGTGATAGCAAGCACAAAGCTGGCGCATTCAAAAACCACAGATTCCATCACATCCAGCGGGCCAGTCGCACCACCGCGACGCAAAAAGAAATCACGCAAATTCTCCAGCAGCTCCTCCGAGCAGTTCAACATGAACGAGGGTATGCGTCTGCCGGCAGCGGATACGGAGGACACCGACAGCGATACACGCTCGGTGAAGAGTGTGCGAGATGTGCAACAGAAACTGCGTGATGATATTGTCAAGGAGTTCGAGAGCTCGCTGAATGATGTAAGCGCCAAGACTTCGAATATTACGCTGACCTGTTCCTCAACCAGCACAATCGTATCCGCATCTGCATCGACCACAACCACGCCCTCATCCCTGGCCCAAATGGCCTCCACCAGTCATGCATCCTTTGTGCGGCCCGTGTCAGCGGCTGCAATCATAGTCAAACCATCGCATTCACTTGGCAACAGCGTCACATCGGTCTACTCGAAACCAAGTCCGTCTAACTCGGCTAAAAGCAACTCGGCGCCTGGACGAGTTAGGTAAATGGATATGCAATTTCTTTTATATGAATAATAACTAATAATAACTTTGCACTTGCAGTTCCATCGATCCCAATCAAGGTCTCAATCTATTTAAAGCCATACAAGGTGGATACGTGGTTAAGCCGCGAGATGAGGCAAGCAACAAGGCGCAAGGACCGTCACAAGACGAAATCGAGCGCATAGAGAAGATGCTGATGGAGAGTGCTAGTCGACCTAAGCTGGCGGGCAGCGGTTCCAATAGCCTGGGCAGTGCCACACGGTAAGTTCCATTGAGTTCATATAACATTGCAATGGACGATCACTTTCGAGGAAGCGTTTCGTCCATATGCAACTGTTCCTTAGACGTCGAACATGAACTTTAGCCTTAATTGAGTGCAATTGATTAAACAATTCTGAGATTTCTTCGCAGAGGTCATTATGATCTACTCATTATGTACAGAACTTGGAGGATGTGCCTCAAGTTAGTTGAAAACTATATTATAATATTGTAATTTATTGCTTGTCCTATTGCTAAAGTTCATTTTCATTTCACAAAGTACAATTACAACTAATTCCTATTTCAATTTGAACAGCTATACGGCCTTGTATCGGGGTGCCAATGATAAGGAGCGGCGCAAGTCAGCTGGAGATGAGGATGTGCTGAGGCAGATGAACATTTATGTGCGCACACGCACCAATTCGGGCAAACAGTTGACCGATTTTGAGATACTCGAACAAGTTCCTGTGAAGAATCTGGATACGGGGGAGAATATGCCGCTATCCGAAGTGCGTTCACCGCCAGTGCCTGAGGGCTGGAATCCGCTCTCGCTGCATATACTGAAGTTGACCTCCCATTTGGAGGTGTTGCAAAAGGAATCGGATGAGGAGAGCGTGATTGGTATACCACCTAGTATTGAGGGACAGCAACCCGACGAGGAGGAGCTGGAAACGGAGGATGGCAGTCGCTTGAAAAAGAAAACGGCGCGCATTAAACGCTTCTTTGGGAGCACCATGCGTAAAACTGTGGACAAGGCCAAGTCGATTGCATCGGAGGTGTCGCATGCGCGACACAAGGAAGATGTGGCTGACATTGTGGATGCCATGAATCCCGAGCAGAATATCAAAATCAAAGCATCCTCCTCGAACAAGGGCCCCTATGAGTTCACCAAGCTGCAGCATGTCCAGGACTTGAGCGGCGAGGATACCAGCGCTGTGTGGTGCATGAAATTCAGTTCATGTGGACGTCTACTTGCCACCGCTGGTCAGGATAAGGTCCTTCGCATTTGGGTGCTCAAGGATGCCTATCCTTACTTTCAGGTAAAATCAATTCAATTCTGGCCATGTTTCAATTATTGAAATTGATTTTCTTCCAGGATATGCGCAACAAGTATAATGCCGATCAAAAATCTTCGCCCACACCATCGCAAGAGTCGCTGGTGTCCCAGCATTCCGCCGAGGAAGCCATTGCGATGGCCACGGCGGCTGAGAAGTGCACGGGTCCGTTCATGCCTAAGCCATTCTGTACCTACAATGGCCACACATCCGATCTACTCGATGTCAGTTGGTCCAAGAACTATTTCATCTTGTCCAGCAGTATGGACAAAACCGTTCGCCTGTGGCACATCTCCAGGAAGGAATGCCTCTGCTGCTTCCAGCACATTGATTTCGTCACAGCCATTGCGTTTCATCCGCGCGACGATCGCTACTTTCTAAGTGGCAGTCTTGATGGCAAGCTGCGGCTGTGGAATATTCCCGATAAAAAGGTCGCACTATGGAACGAGGTTGATGGTCAAACGAAACTCATTACCGCGGCCAATTTCTGTCAGAATGGTCAGTTTGCTGTGGTCGGCAGCTACGATGGACGTTGTATCTTCTACAACACGGATCAGCTGAAGTATCACACACAAATCCATGTGCGCTCAACGCGTGGCAAGAATCGGATTGGCCGCAAGATAAGCGGCATTGAGCCTATGCCTGGCGAGGATAAAATATTGGTTACATCCAACGATAGTCGCGTTCGCCTTTACGATCTGCGTGATCTAAATTTGTCCTGCAAGTACAAGGGCTACTTGAACGTATCCTCCCAGATCAAAGGCTCGTTCAGTCACGATGGCAAGTATATTATTGCCGGTTCCGAGAATCAATGCATATACATCTGGAAAACGAATCACGATTACTCAAAGCTGAGCTCGGTAAGTATTGCGAGTAGAAGTTGAAGTGGTGATAGTGGTCTGACAATTGTTGTCCGAATTCCTGCAGGTTCGTCGGGATCGTAGTGATTTCTGGGAGGGCATCAAAGCACACAATGCCACTGTCACCTGTGCCATATTTGCGCCACATCCGGAGGCGATTATCAAACCGGAACCGGACGAAATTTCACACGATAAGGTGAGCGTAAGGATACCTATTATAAATGTTAATTATTAATTTATAATGTTTTCACAGATGCCGAACAATCAGCCAGATCCATTGGTGGAACAGCATAAGAAGGGTTGCGGCTATGTGCTGGTCAGTGCGGATTTCAATGGCGCCATCAAGGTGTTCATCAACAAAACAAAGCCGAAGCACAGCAGTTTGCCTTACACGGCAATTGCAGATTAATTGATTGTGGATAAATGAGGAAATGCAAATGCAAAGGCAAATGTGAAAAGCGTTGAAAACATTTGTTTCTCTTTTGATTATTGTACTGTATTTATGGAAAATGTATATGTATTTTGTACGGACTATACGGATTAATTGATAGCATTAACGCTTATTTATGTTTTTAACCTATTTGCTTAACCTAAGATCGTAGTATCTTCTATGTATATGTATGTCAAATGTTGTTAACGGCAAACGGAGAGTTCGGTGTGTGTAATATCTTCTTATGCAGAATATGTTTTCTAATGTTAATTATTTTCTAATGACAATTATATTTATATGTGTGTGTGTGTGTCTTGGGTGTGTCTGTGTGTGTGTTTGACTATTAATTGATATTTCCTTGCATGCTTTATTTAAATTCTGATACAATTGTATGTATATTTTCGCTATTATAAACTCCTTTGCACACATACACACACACTCACACTCACACATTGACATATACACGCATGTACACACACACATATATATATAAATATATGACAATTACTTAATGATAATTAGCTTGTGGTAATTATTTAAAATACTTATGATATTTTGTGTAAAAGTAAAGAAATATGCAACCCTCGGGGCTGCCAATGTGCACTTTAAATGTTTTGGCTTTTTTTTATTAAATCAATTTTCCTATTGATTTTGTTCGCTCGGAATGTTACGATTAGAAGCTGATGTTGAAGTGCTTCACACTGCCTAATCCATAAGGATTAGGAGTGGCTGGCAGGAGTGCTCCTGGCGACGACAGCTATTTAGCGTAAGTTTAACCTTCATTGTTGGGGCTTCCTAATGGCCGAGATGGGGTGCGTTTCCCGAGCTCATTCAAGTAGAAGCTGGCGCGTGTGCGTGTGTGTGAGTGTGTGAGGGATAATCCTTTGTGTGTAATTTAAAAAATGAAATGGGTGTTTTTGTCAATTGTGTTCTGCAATGTTCCCCATCTGTAATTTTACTTGGTGGTCTGCCAATTCCCGGCTGCGACAAAAATTCCAGACTTGCCTAACAATGGTCACAAAAATACATATTTGCTGCACCAAATGCGAGAAACAAAGGGAAAATCAACAAAAAATGTCGAAGAACAAGGAAATGAAAACGCGGAGCGGGGGCCCCTCCATCCCATATTATTTGGCCGGAAGAGGCAACTTCCTGAGTGCCATGGAAATCATTTCAAGTGTTGGCCCGTGTGGAGGGGGGCTTCCCAGACAAAGAGCCATATCCTCCTAGCCGGCAAACGCTAGGCGTCTCTCGCCTTATTTGGGGCGGTTCTGGGCTGGTTGCCTACCAAATGGAAAGGCTATGGCAAATACAAATACGGTAATTTCAAGTAGCGACAACGAACGACCCCAGCAACCCCAAAAAGAGGAAGATTTATATGTACTGCTATGTCGCCACATTACATAAATGTATGCTAGTATGTACTTTATCTATGTACATATAAGCATAAATATATATGTATGTACATACACACATACATACATTTGTATGTGTTCCGACTTTCGTTTGCTTCTTGACGCTTCGCTGCAATTTTGTCTGCAGTGCCACAACCAGGCCATTAGTTGCAAACATGGGGGGAGGGGAGTTGCTTTTGAGGCACGTTGTCGGCAATGAATAAACCGGCTAAATAATTGTTTAGTCAGACAGCAAAGTCACTCCAAAGACGATTAGTGATTGTGTTCTTTTTAGCGTCTCTTGCAACATGCAATCAATAAAGATTTAAGTGTGTAGTTCTTGCATGGGTGGGTGGCCGGTGGCCGGTTGAAGCGGGCGTGGTGTGTCGTTGTCGTTGCGTGCCAATGCGGCAACAACAGCTGTTGCAATGTCAGCCGACCACAGCAGCCAGACGCCGGCGCCGGCCCTCATCATCACCTGCCCCCAGACCCGTTTGAAATGCCAATCAATGCACTTTTGGCCATGTGCCAAGTTGCTCTTTACCATAAGAGTATTCAAATGTCAAACTGCACATATGTACATAGTTTCTCTTTTACAGCATTGTAAGAGCATTGCTCTTAGACACACCTGAAAGGAGGTAAATGTTGTCTACTATTAACGGATCTATTAATAAGTCATGTTTACATTAGCCTATGTTGACATCAACAGTTAATTTTAAAACTTATAAAGTTGTTTTTTACTCACAAACTGTCCATAAACATCACAGCTGTTAACTAACAGATCTCTGTAACAGCGAGCTTAATGTGTTAAGAGAGCGAACCAGTTATGGCAACAACAGAGCGTATTCCGATAGAGATGCGCTCCAAATGTTGGCGTGAGCAACGTGGCTAGTCGTACAGTCACGAGTTGAGTGTATGTTGACAAAGTCAAGCTTGAGAGCTTGAGCACACTGTTAAAAGAAAAACTCAAATAAACAACAATAAATCTGCTCATGATTTAAATTTTATATACTGCTGCTTACACAGTGAGTTGGAGTTCGTGTTTCGTGAGGCGATTGATTGTTTTTGTCACGCGCGCATCATTATCATGCACACATGCACACCCACAAGCACATACACAATTATAAACACAATGCGCCGAGATTGAGGCAAGGTGCGCTTAGCTCTTCATGCTCTCAGTTTATTTCTGGCTCTCGTGCAAAGCGCAACGTCGTAACGGACGGCTCGTACGGTCGCTCGGTCGCCCATGTTGTGTGTCGGTGTCGGTTTCTGTTTCGGTGTTTCTCGTGTTTTTTGGTTGTCAACTGCAAATGCAATACAAATACAAATACAGTGTAACAAATGCATTTACATAATTATTTTTATAAAATTTTGAGAAAGAATTTTGGTCAAAAATAACCTGAAACAATGTGTTTGTGTGTGTGCTACTTCTGTGCATGGCTGAATGTGCGTGTTGCATTGAACGGTTGGGTGTGCGAGTGTTTGTGTGTGTGAGTGGGTGTCATTCTTTGGCCGTGTGCAGCACTTTAGCACTTAATTAAATTAAACAAAATTCAATTTGAAAGAATTCTCAATCAAGCCAAAGCTCAAAGTGCAAGGAGCTTAAGAATCTGTGTGTGTTCGTGCATGTGTGCGTATGTGTGTGTGACTGGTCAAGTGGAACTCACAGAATATAGTATAAATACAATTGTTCTTTGCAAGGCGAAAAAGTTATAAAGCTCACCGTTATTTATCGGCCACACATTCATCGAGTATCGATTCTCGTCGATCAATTATCTTTTTGTGTTTTACTCCGATTGTGACCTCATTCGAGGCAGCGCAGTTCTAATTGCAATTACACTCGAAGAAAACTTTTATAAACAATTGTTTGAAGAGAAGCCGATTATTTTGATTTTCCACTTGCGTAAAAAACTATTCAAATCATCAAAACTAAACCAATTGTTTACTTTATAATATTTTTTAGCTGCGCACATTTTCATATTTAATTGTTGATTTTGTGATTCTTTTGATTCAATTGATTGATTTGATTCAAATAATCTTTCGATAAGTTTTCCTCTTAATTGGTTGCGGCCTAAACGCTTCATTAAACTTCAATTTATTCCGAGCACATTGTTACTTTTTGAATAGTTTTTTATGTGCATTTTGGCTTAATTGAGCTTTCTAACACGAAACAACATAATGACGACTGTTTTTAAACGCCCGCAATAAAACACAAAAATCGTGCAAAGCCAAAAGATAAAGAAAAACAAAAACAACAAAAAAACAAAAAACAATTATTTTAACACTTTCAAAATGAAGCAACAACCATTACAGCCAATTATATGCCTAATCAATATGATATTTACAGAAAAACGAAACAATGAAAATCAATTAATAAGCGATCCAAATGGTGTGCAATTTAGTATAGGGAATCTACGAATCAAAATATACTAAATAATCGCAACCCTTTCACTTGATACAAAAAGAAAAACTCACTCACTGAGAATCAAAAGTGCAACAACAACAACAGCAACAACAAAAACAACAACGACAACGTCAACGAGCAAAAACAAGTTTCAAGAAGCCAATAAACCAATAAAGCAATAAGAAAAAAACAAAATACAACAACAAAAATAAGCAACTAGGCCCGTTAGTGCGCCGACGTGGCCTATATTCAAAATAGATCAACAGCAGCAGCAGAAGCAGCAGCAGCAGCAGCGGCAGCGCTGTCAAAATGCAACCAACAACAACAGCAACAATAACAAGATCAACAGCAGCAACAGCAACAGTCGCCTGAGAACACGACAAAAGTAAAAACAAGTTTCCATTTGCGCCTTTATGCTAAATAATAATAATAAATAAACGCGTCGCAATACCAAAAAGACACGCGGAGCAGTTGCAGTCGAAGTTGGAGTTGGAGTCGCAGTCGACGAGTCGCCAAGTTGCCAAGTTGCCCAGGTTGCCCAGGCAAAAAAAAAGTGACCTACAAATACTGGTTTTCAGTGGGGCCAACAACTCCGCGTGAGAACGTGCAGCAATGGCCACAGCAGCCACAGCAATAACAACAACAGCAACAGCAACCGAAATGCAGTCAACGGTTGCGGTTAAGCGGCCGGGTCCGCCAGTGCCGCCCAGACCCAAAACAGCAACAACAACAACAGCAACAACAACGGCATCAACGGCATCAACATCTCCTCCAATCATACAAAAGAAGCCCACATTTGTTAGCCAACTGAGCGCCGTGGGACGCACTTTGGTTTATAAGTCGCCCTCACTGAATCTGCAAAAGAAACAGGCGCAAACACAGACGCCTACAATGGCGCTAGTTGGCAGTGCAACAGCAACAGCAACAGCAGCTGCCACTGCCACTGCCGCACCAGCAACGGCGCCAAAGCCGCCACTGAAACTACGCAAGGCGCCGGATGTGCCAACAGCCAAGCCCAGGGAATCAATTGGCGCTGTGGTGAGTGTGAATCGCGCCAACTCACTCAGCACACAGAGCACACCGATCAAGGACACACGTCTCAGTCTGGGCAAGGTGGATTTCGAGCGGGCGGGTCTCCATCCCGCCAAGCAGCCATTGCCCAAGCCTCGCAAGATTGTGCAGTTACCGGTGGCCACACTGGATATGGATGATGTGCCAGCGTTTGTAGCGCCACCAGTGACACCAGCCACCAGCATCTTTAGACGCTCCAAGACCACACTAGACAGCCCATTGGCGGGCGGTCCATTTGGCAATGGCAGTGGCAGTGGGAGCAGCAGCGGCAGTAGCTATCTCAGCGGCAAAACTGTGGAGATTAAGAATAATTTAAAGAATGCCGCTGAGCGTCTCTTCTCGGAGATCATCATCAGCCAGTCGCAGAAGCAGTCGTCAACGGATACAACAATTATAACAAAGCATGAGCGCGCCATTCAGCATCAGGCACTGTTGGAGCAGGAGTTGGCCCAGGAGAGGCATACACGCTTCCAGTTGGAGCGTGCACGGGAACGAGAGCGTCAGGCCGAGCAGGTGACCATTCAGGCAGCGGGTAATTGCACCCGCATCAATATCAATCCCAGTAATCCCAAACCGAATTCAAATTCAAACCCCATCAAGTGCTCCGTGAGCGCGGGCAATACACCTGAAAAGAAACACACCTTCCATGAGCTGCTCATATCGGAGCTGGCGGCGATGCGCAACAGATCTTGCTCACTGGAACTGTTGCCCACGAAGTCATTGGCCCTGGCCAAGGTAACGCCCAGTAAATCATTGTCGCGTCAACGCTACAACTCCATTGATGATGCCGACACGGAGGATGTGGATGCCGATAATGTTGAGGATGCCGATGGCGATGAGGAGGACACGCTCACCTATGCGGTGAACAAGTCGCTCAAGGAGAACAGCAATTTGAATGGCAACTCAACACCACGCAAACGTTGTCCCTCAGGCTGCTCCTCGGACTCATCGCCATATGGCACGGAGCGTTCGCAACGGATCAGAACCTCAGATTGGATCGAGGTGGGCGACAATGGCAAACAGGTGACGCTGACCAGTTGTCACATCAGTCTCGAGGATTCCGGCATGGAGGATGAGGAGCGGCTCGATGATATGTCATCGTCAGGCGTCGGCGACAGCTGGGATAGCGTCAAGGAGGCAGAGAACGAGAAACGTTGTCGCAACGTCAAGCGGTGAGTCACTTGTGCAAATATGTGGGCATTTATGGGAAGACTGTAGTATATAATATATATAGATATATACATATATACATATATACATATATATATAAGTATATAGAGAAGGTATAAGGAAGGAATATAAAGTGTTCATAATGCGATATTACAGATATTTTAGAATTAAATTGAATTATAATTTATTAAGAAGTCACAAATTGATTACAATATTTATATTGCGAATATTCATAACTATATATTCATTAGTCACAACAAACTTTATGCAGAAACTTCTGTGATTCACAGAAATTCAATTGGAATTTCTTAAGCATTCAAGATGGAAAATAATATACCTAGTATCGCTTGAAATGGATTCGAAACAAGTTGAGCTTAAGTGCCAAGTGTTACGTACTTATGGGTATGTGTGTCTTCTGGTATTCTAATTATTGCTTAGAATCGTGACTTAGTTGCATATTTCAAAACAATTCGATTCGAAATATTCGTGACTTTTGAAAAACTCATGTGATTTCAAAAAAAAAAAAAACGGAAGACACAAAGGAAACTGATTCCTGAATGCATTTCAATGCTAGCGGGTAGCATTTGATGTTATCCAGCAGTTTTATTGTTCTTAATTCCTGGAAATCTTGTCAAATGGCATTAAATTGTTGACAGCAAAATGGTATTGCTCTGTGGTCCTTCCCTGTCCTGTCGAAAAGGGCACGCGTGTCCTGAACTCCTGAACTCCGTGTAATTCCCATTGTCAACATTATTTTCATTAATTAGTTGCGGCTGTGGACTGATGTCAGTCTGACATTGACAGACCCTTTCAATGACTACCCCCCCTCCCAGCTGGGAGGGTCGTAAAATTGTTTTGCCACTTGCATTATCAGCGGACGTAGGAAAAATCAATAAATTGGTTGGGCCATAAACATCATTGCAGAAGAAGCGAGCGATAAGATAGGATAGCTATCTGATAGATATGATGATGCCAGCAACAGATACGCACTCAGGTATCGCGTTAACTGTTGCCTTGTTATTTGCTAGCTGCTGTGGCAGTGGCACTGACTGACAAAGGGAGGGGCATCTGCTGTTCGGCCGGGGCGTGGCTGTCTCCCACTGTGGCGGCCTGTCGCCTGGCGAAAACTGCTTGCAAATTCCCAACATGTGTAATTTTATTTATGCGCTTACCGCAATTATTTCACCGAGTTTCACTGAGCTTTGCTGACACGCTTTACATGCCCAGGGCAGCACTTGTATCTCGTATCTCACAGATACTCTCAACATGCATATACATGCATGCCGTACTCTTGGCCCATTGTTTTGTCTTTGGCTGTTCATGCAAATTGCTGCCAACTCGGGTTCTCTTCAGTGTTAGATGCGATTTGAACAGCTTGCCTGGTTTATTTATGCTTCTTTTTTTGTTTGTTTGTTAAGTTTCTTGTTTTTGTTTTTGTTTTTTTGATAAATTATTGCTGACACCATTTCATAGGTGTTGTTGTTGTGGCACGTTGCATGTATGCGCATTACGCTCGATTGCAGCAGTTGCGGCAACAGCAACAGCAACAGCAATGGCAACAGCAACATCTTGCAATATTTACAACAACGTCTACTTATGTCTCATATTTATGTACGAATATATTGTGTGTTTAAATAATTTTGTTGTGTGCATTTTTCATAAGTAAATGCTTATTTCAACAAATCAAAACTCGTTTTCAGTCACTGTACGATATTCGAAGCGTTGTTATTATAACTGCGCATATAAATATGTGAGTATTTTAGTATACGAGGGCAGCTTAATGATTATGTCGAAGATCACAAAGATCACAAAGATCTCGGCGAGATATAAACGAGTTAGATTTGTTCTACTCATGGAATTTTGTGAGTGGAACTCTAAGCTTTTGTTATACTCTAATTGTAGCCTGTTCTAGGGATATATTACATCTATAGTAATCAAAGTAATAAAATACCATATAGAATATATTAATTTCTGTGGTGACAGGTGCAGGGTACTTAACTGTCGCATGCGCTCGTTGCAAACTGTACAGCTTACATTGCACATACTCTTAGAACTCCCCTCGCGCTTATAAGCACTGTGCATATTGCTGGACGTGTTTGCGGTGCGCTCAACGCTGATTATCGTGACTCACATTGTTTGGCATTTGTGCGATCGCACACATAACTACGATTCACACATACACACCTATACACCTATATAGTATGTGTACAACTATAATATTCAATATAAATGCAAATACAATCGCTATACTCGTTACGACTCATATGAAATACTCTCATACTCATATACGCCTCTTGAGGCTTGTGAAACTCGCCGGAGCGTGGCGTCTCCCAGAGAGTCTTTGGTCTGCCTGTGCCAGAGTCTTGGCTCTCCACATTGATTAGTCATACACTTTAGGTGCTCCGCAATGAGCCAAAATGCTAGTCGATAGTGTCTTCTCAAGCACAACAGACACACACAGACACACACACGCACACCATATGATCGATTTGGTGTTGGCAATTATGTTGCACCAAGCTTTTAGCATGTTCATAAAAATTGAAATGTAGAGAAAGCTGTGAAAATGTTTTTTTTTTTTAGAACTCAGCTGATCAA
This sequence comes from Drosophila funebris, assembly GCA_018901825.1. Classification (NCBI taxonomy): domain Eukaryota; kingdom Metazoa; phylum Arthropoda; class Insecta; order Diptera; family Drosophilidae; genus Drosophila; species Drosophila funebris. The sequence goes on along the minus strand of JAEIFK010000678.1, from coordinate 8,187,715 downwards.
TTTACACGCAAACTCATTGAAAATTGCAGTCTAAGCTTAGTCATTTGATGAGCAATACTTCTACTTCACACACACACTCACACACACACACACACACGACGAGTGTGTGTGAGCTCAATTCAAATAATTACAAACTTTGCTTTTGAAAGCAATTATTCATTGATCACATTAAGAAACGTAGGATGTGCCTAAATAAACAGTCTATTTGGAAACTGAAGGAGAAGGCTCCCAACTCGAATAGTTGTTAATGTTAAGAAGTCCTGAACAACACTTTACTTTACAGTTAATAATACTAATTTGATTAGCTCATCGACTGATTAACTGAAACATATTCAATCTTTAAGTTCTTTAGCTTTTTCCACTGCATTTTGATTGCTGTAGAAGCAGCAGATTCATTAAAAATGCAACTTGGCTATCGACAGGGCGCTCTAATTGACTTGTTAATGAAACTTACATGTACTAGATGTGCTCAGCAATAGCCGTGAAAACTTTCCTATGCCCAGCTCAGAAACCAATTATCCATCTTCACATACCAAATCAATTTGAGTGTGGCCACAAAATACAAACGAGTCTACTTACACACATGTATGTTTCTACACACATACATATATATGTTTAAACATATACAGGAAAAACACTTTATGTGCTTCTTTTGTGCTGCCTTTCGATGCAATTTCCTTGTGGCTTCATCCCCAACCCCACAAAAAGGCGCATAAAAAAATAAAAATAAAATAGAAACTGATTAAGCCATTAAAAATTCAAGCCCCAAACTGTGTGCGCAGACTAACGAGCTTTTGATTAAATGATATGCTGCCTCAAGTTTTTTTTATATTTTCTTTTCTTTTTTTTTCTTTATTTTTTGGGCATGATTAAGTGTACGAGGGTATATAAAGTAATTTACAGTTGGTATGCCTGAATGTACGCGTATGATGGATAAACCAGATTTAGATAATTGTAACAGACAGCTGGAGAGCTGCTTTTTACAACAACGAATTAGTTGGCATAACTAAATCGAGAACATTGAATGGTTAAAGTGAGCTTAATGATTGTTAGCAATGTTGTTTGACAGTTCAGTTTCCCTTATGACGACTCCACTGATTCCCCATACGAGCCATTCTATCATTAGTTTTCTCTTTTCATTACACGTTGAATGAAAATTGTAGGGTGAGACAGTGAGAGAGAGAGGGAGAGAGAGAGAGAGAGGGGGGGGATGGGTCTCTTCACTCGGAGTAAGTGCAACTCATGTCGGTCATTGGCATTTTAACTCGCACACACATTGAATTTTCTTCTTGAATTCATTTCATTTGGCAATTGATGGGCTGACTGTGTGTACACGTGTGTGTGTGTGTGTGTGTGTGTGTGTGTGTGTGTGTGTGTGTGTGTGTGTGTGTGTGTGTGTTGCTGTTTCGCTTTTCACTTGCCCATTAAGGAAAAACAAACGTGAAAATGCTGAATTCAATCATAAATTTATGTATGCTCCCGATAACAATGCTGTAATTTGGCGAGCAGTTTGTTTATCTAACTGAATGCAATCCGCAGTCGATGTTGATGTTGATGTTGATGTCGATGTCGATGTCGATGCCGTTGCCGATGTCGACAATCGCTTTGAATCGTCCCCCCTTAATTGAAGTGCCTTTTGTTGGCTTTCATTGCACTTTTACCACAGCGATAGATAGTTAGTTAGATAGATAGATACTTATGTATCTATGGGCAAGAGATGTCTATTGCCGATCGATGCAGTACGTCAATGGGGCGATTAACAAACACAATTCGTGCAAATAATTAAAGGGGCTGTGTGCTGCCAATTGTTGAGTTTCATAGATAAACTCGGTGGCAGCCACTGTGCAACATGGAGCTGGCAATGGTTGTAATTATAAATGACTGGCAGAGATGCATGCGTCGACATTTTTATTATTGCTGCTGTTGCTGCTGCAGCAGGAGGATGTGGCACAGCGACAACTGCAACAGCAACAATAATAATAACAATAACACAATAAGACATAATCCAATTTGCAAAGCAAATCCATAGACGAGATATGGGCACATACGTTTACCCAGCAGCAGTCACAGTTTTTCTTTTTACTTATTGCAATTTGCCAGTTGCCAGTTGCCAGTTGCCGTTTTCCATTTTCCTTTCTTCTTTCTTCGTCTGTTTTATGATTTGTTTTTCTATTTGCATTTGCATTTGTATTTGTATTTGTATTTATATTTTCTTGTTATAGGCAAATCGCTCAAATGAAAGGAAGCGGCTAATGCGCATTTTGAAATATGTAATTGAATGAGTTCAAATGAAGCTACACACGGCTCCACTGTGCAGCGCTCGTTATACCTCGTAAATATATTATTATTATTATGCCAATAATATAATTTATCATATCTCATACCCTGCCGGCCGCTGTCGGACGCGTCGTTTCCTATGTTCGCTCAGTGGGTAAAATGCAAATTGCAAATTGCATCGTACAGATGCAGTTTTTTCTTATGTAGTTATATGTATATAATACACACACATACATATGCATACATACTTGACTAAGCAGTTGGCATCGTGGATTATAAAATAAATTCAATCAAAGCGAAAGCAATTGCAACACTCGCAACAGTCAACAGGCAACAGCAACTGCAATGCGGTCACCCGACTGCCTGCTGTTATTGTTGTTGTTGCTGCTGCTGCTGCTGCTGCTGCTGTTGCTGTTGTTGTTGTTGTTGTAGTTGCAACTTTATTTTAATTTAATTGCATAACTGAGTAACAGTTGTCCGTTGTCAAGAATTGTAAAGCATTTCCGTAACGCTCACAGTCAGCACACGCCACAGTGCAAAATCCACCATGTGGTTGCAATTCTAATTATATTTTAATATCGTCAATCGAATAAAATTTGTTTAACACTTTATTTATAAATCTATAATAGATGTAGAAGTGCAGCATTCAATAAAATTCAATAAAAAAACATTTCAATTTCAAATATGATTCGATCAAAATTGTTTTGATATTAATTTTCAACCCAGACATTTACTTATCAATGGGAGTCTTAAATGCAAGAGAAAAGGCTCTGAGCTCTTATTAATATTTTCAAATGTACAAGAAATTCAAAATTGCATTTAAGCCTTTAAGCCATGCCCGAGTTGCTTGCGATAATTTGATTTAAAAGTCTTAATTTACATGCTCCCAACATTTCCATGGCCATTGCCGAATACTGAGGCATAAATTTGTTTCTCTCTGCATTTTGAATTTTGTTTGGGTTTGCGATTTGTTTCCTTTGGAAATGTGCTGCGCATGCTCAACAGAGAGGAGGAGGAGGGTGGTGGGAGGAGGGAGGTTTGGTTAATAGACATTTGCAAATGATTATTAAAAACGAAACGAAACAAAAATTGTGTCGTAACAGCGACGACGATGCGAATGGCAACTCCAGCAACAACTGCAACTGCTGAGCCTCTAGAGACTCTTAATTTTCAAGCACAATTTTCTGGGAATTGCAACAGCAACAGCAACAGCAACAGCAACAACAACAACAACAACAAAGCCAACAAAAATGCCATTGGCCAAATGCAGTCGCAGTTGGTTTGTTTGCTTCTCTATGTTTATGCTGATATCATTTGCATATCTGTTGATATTCATGGAAATTCTTGGATCATAACTGATGCAATAACCATTTCAATATGCAACCAGACATCGTCACTGTATTGATGATGCTTAACCGGAAGTGTATAGGATCATTTGTCGTATAATCTCCTCCCTCTGATTGGTGTTCGTAGGTAAGCAGCTAAAATAACAAATCTCAATCGTTTCCTAAACAAACTGTGACAGTGGCAATGCAATAGGTCAAAAAATGTTGACAGCTGGTCAGCATTTGGTTCTATCATTTGTTTGTTTATTTAGTTATGGTAGCATGATGATTGATGAAGAGCTGGAAATGATTGCCATGGTTTATTTAAGCATTAACTATATACAAGATGTTTATGTTGAAATCATTAAACTACTTAAGACGTTGGTCTCAAGGCAACGTTTTGAGAAATTTTAGATCGACCTTAAGATTTGTTGCCTTAATTTGAATCAGTTAACTACAACAACTAACGATTAGTAGCTTGTGTTCGTTTATTCAGCCAAACTAAAGATACTAAACAGTTTGCTTACTTCTTCTAATCCCACAGTCTGTCTATATAATTGGAGTGGCGCTTATTACACAAAGCCCAAGCCATCAATTGAACCTAATGAATCAGAATTGATTTGATTTAATGATAAGCAAAAGCACAAAAGCATTCAAAACACCAAACACAATTTGGCAGCAACGTGCAATTCTCAAAGGCCTCCTGCCCCGCATCACTCCCTCTTTTACAAATGTGTGGGCTGGCCTCGTCGGGTTCAGAGCCCCAGATCGTAGGTGCATAGACACGATCATAGATAGATGGTGAAGCCAAGTTTAGACTAATAACACAGAAATGTAAAAATCACGCAAAGCAATCATAAATTATAAACACTAGAGTCAGTCACAAACTGTGGAATGGTATGGAACTGCGATCTGATGGAAGAAACCCAAGAAATCCAAGAAACTCAAGAAACTCAAGAAACTCAAGTAAACCAAGTCCAACCTCAAGACGTTGTCGTTGTGCTCTGTGCTCTGTGCTCTGTGCCGTGTGCTTGCCTCATGTGGCTGTCAGTCAGTCATTTCGTCTGTCTTTTAGGCCGCAGCGTTGTAATTATGATGAGTGCCACTCGCTGCCAAAGATACACACGCCAGATTCGGTTGCTGAGAGTGTGAGAACCGTTAAAGTATGGCAAAGCGACTTTAACTGAGCAACTGAGCAACTGAACAACTGTCAGACTGACTCGACTGACTCGACTGACTGACTGACTGACTGACTGATTGTCTGGCTGACAAGTGTTGGGCTAGCTACCAAATAGTTTTAGATGATGCGACACAATTGCAGGTTGAAAATACAACAAACTGAAACCCGAAAGTCTAACTAACTTTAAGTAGCACAAAGTGCGACGAGTGCTCAAGTCAAACTCTGGTTACGGTTATGGGTTATGTCGTCTAAAGTCACTCAGTCAGTCAGTCAGTCAGTTAGTTAGTTAGTCAGTCATTCAGTCAATGTTAAGAGTGTGTGAGCAAAGTGCTTTAAAACAGAAGTCAGTCACTTCTTGGCCAAAATGTGAGAGACCTGAGAAAGAATGTATTGTAAGCGTCGAGTCCCTAATAATCATCATAATTGCTAAGCATCTTGACACTTTACTGTAACCGATTGTAACTCTTAGATGGTCTCCAGCAGCGACAGTTACAGTGACAGCAGTTGCCGGAATCGTTGATCTGTTTTATGACCCAAGTTGGTGCCGGTTTTTCGGAAGGTTGGGTCTACTGTCAGGCCTGGCTTCCCTGTGTCGTCGTTGGCCTGAGAATTGTGTGAAAGACAACAGCAACAACAACAGATTTCTGATTCTTCAAGACTTCAGCGAGCAACGGTACTTTGCTCTTTGTTGGAGCCCTCTTCTCTTCAACTTTTCCAGCTGTACAAATATTTGGCTTTGTATTAGCTGTGGGTCAAGTGTGAGTCCAATATAACTTTCTATGTGAGATGATATTTAAAAAAAAAGAAGAACTTTACACCACAAAACATAAATGAAAATGTTGGAAAATCTTCGATTCACACATTCTTCTTGCTAAGAACAAATTTGACCTAGAGAACTTGAAGCCATTAAACTGCGGTTCAATGTCATTCATTAACTTGGCTTATTTGAAACGGCTTAACTGCGAATTGTTATTTCGAATTGTTCTTCAGCCCGTTAAATGTTATTGTTAAGTTCTCAAGAGTTATTAGTATAGTTTCTTTTTTTTTCATCTTTTTTGTTTCTCTATTATTGAGCTCATCGATTCGATTGTCATTCGCACAAGGTGAAAACAAACGCAGCTTAAATTGACGGAGACAGGCGTATAATTAATTTATTTGTGGCCATAACTTCCCTATTTCTTTAATAAAATCGTAGCTAATTAAGCGACTTTTCAGCTAAAGTGTGCTAATTTTATGCAAAGTCATCGACGTGAGAAAAACTAAAGAAATCATAAAAACTGTGCATTTGCTGCGAAAAACCGAAAGCTAAACAAAAGCAACAGCACCAGCAACAGCAACAGCTACAGCTACAGATGCGGAAAAATTGGCCAACATTGGACTGTAAGCGGGTCCAGTTGCTGTTGACTGAAGCGACCTGGAAGTGGATGTAGATCTGGACGCACATGCGCGTAGGCTGCCAGTCTGTCTATCTGCCTCACTGTCTGACTGTCTGGCTGTCTTGCTGGCTGGCCGGGTGGCTTACATAAACCCACATGACGATACAATTTGTGTTGTTGTTGTTTTTGTTTGCTATGTTGGGTACAATTTTTGCTTGTTGTGTTGCGTTAATTTATAACATTAGCCGTGTGTTTGGCTGCCCAAAAATGAAGCGAAAAGAAAATTGTAAGAAAACTGAAGTTGCTTACGACATGCGCAGAGTTGTGACGAGCCACAACAACTACAACAACAACAACAACACTTGGCCACTTTAAGTGTGGGCCATTGGAACTGCAACAATCACGAGTCGACTCGAATCGAATCGAATCAAATTGAATCCGAAGTCAAAGCTGAAGCTGATGCTGATGCTGAAGCTGGACCAGCTACCGGAAGCAATTCGCCACTTAATGCACTTGAGCAGAGTTTTGCACCAAAAATAACAAATTTAAATTTCAAATTTTCGAATTTTATTTTGGCCAAGTCAGATTCCGGCTTTATGTCCAGCTGCTCCACTTGCCCTGGTTGACAGCAAGCCGGTTTGAATGCCTGGTCGTTTGCTTGCTATGTGGCAAGTAGATTCCTGGCTGGCATCTCACATACTGACCATTCACTGATCCTCGTATCTATGTATCTACGGAATCTCACAATCTAATCAAACTTACAGCCAGTAGCAAGCCATTGCTCCAAAGTTTTGTATCTCACCTTTTGCTTTACCTTTTCATATTTGGGGTCTCTTATTTTGCTTTTAGTGTACGCGTATCTCAAGTGTTTTTTGGCGCAATTGAACTTTATGAGTTTGAGTTTGTTGTGTGTATTGCCCAAAAATAGCAGTGGCTGTTGATTTGTATCTTTTGGCTACAAAACGAAACTATGCAGTCAAGTGCGCGTTTTGCTCAAGTTTCCTGCTTCAGCTCCAACCATTCGCCACTGTCCGAGTGGATTGACTTTTATCTTTCTCATTGTGGCCAGCTTAATGCAAATGAATGTATTTCACTTGTTCGCCGACTGGCTACAAAAATCTGTTGTTATTATTAACCAAATTGGTGTAAAGAGTTGGCACAGTCTATGTCTGATTGAAGCACTTGACAAAGTCCTTAAGAACTCTGCCAGTATTTGAAATGTATATTGTGCAAATTTTGTTTATAATCAAATCAGCGAATTCTTTGAAATTGGCATAAGCATCTTACAGCTGAGTTTATAGTTTTCGTTCACCTAAAACCTTTTCTAAACATGTGTTTTTATTTTCTATATTTTTGTTGTGTTTCATTTTCAAAAACACTATGCATAATAAACGTAAATAATTCAAATTACATATTTGATATATTACCAGATGACTTTCGCTTTTTATATAGTCAAAGCACCGGCAAAAAAACAGAAAATAAAAACAAGAAATAACAACAAAAGTAACTGTCGTAACCAATGCCAGGTAGTTTCTAAGCCAAAAGCATCGACCCATCGTTAAAACCCCAGCGATGACAAGCTGCATAAATTAGAGACAGAGAGAGAGAGAGAGAGAAATAGAGAGAGAGAGAGAGAGAGAGAGAGAGAGAGAGAGAGAGAACAAGATTTGAAAATTAGTCTCTTGCTTGTTGGTTCTACTAATCAGAAAACCAAAATCAAATTTCGCTTTTCGTTGGACTCGAAAGAGAAACCCGAAACTAATCGTATGGAACGCAGGTCACAAGACTAAATGAAATTTATTTGGGTAACCAAACCGAACCAACGTACAAACTGATCATGGATCGTCTTGGCCAGTCGTCTGTCTCAGTCTTCGTTGTCTTCTTCTTGGGCTTCTTCTTCGCCTGCCTTCCACTTCCACTTCTTCTTTTCTATTTGCCTTATTTGCATATGATTACTTAGTTTATTTATTTTCTTTTTTTCGTCATTTAACGCACTCGTCATTTGGCTTTTGTTATACGCAAGGTTTCAGAAAATTATGTACCCACCAAAAATGTTTACAACGTCGAACAATTATTAGGTGACTTCTCAGTTAATTAGCGCTGCGTAGCTGATAACTCTGAGAATACAATGGGAAAATTATGGCCCATTAGAGTTCCTCAAGCAACTGGCATTGAAAGACTTTAGCTTTCATAGTATTTATTTTTTTTTTTTTTTATACCCAAGTACTCAAGTTTCGAAGACAGTGGTGACTGTCAGTAAAGCTTGGCTAACTAAATTTAGAATGCTTGAGATTGACTTGCCTGGTCTATGCCCTCTTTAACACTGGGAATTTAGTACAAATAGAAATCGTCTCTTTCGGAATCTTTCGTTCTTATTTAAATCAAGACAATGCACACTATTCTTTAAGTTCATCACACAATAAAAGCGACCCGACCCCATTCGATTTCTTGCCAAAAGAAAGAGTAAAAAAATGAACTAAAACCTTTATTAAGTAAACTTCTCATTTTGCTGATATTTGTGGGTCAACTATTGATATTATGATCACGTAGTTTGTTTGTGTTTTTTCTTCTTTTTTTTTTTTTTTTTTTGTTTGTTTTGCGAGAAATCGCCACCAAGTCAAGTTGCCAGTGTCTGTTTTCTGAAAAGGCATTTCAAGATTTATGACAACGTTGACGATGCCAGCAAAATGGCGCCGTTGTCGTTGTCGACGCGTCGACGTTGCATTCTTTTGAGTTGCAACGCATCCCGTTCGTGCTCCCATTTGCCACCTGCGCGATTGCCTGCACTATTTTCGGTGGTGCGCCGCTGTGGTGCTGTGGTGCTGTGGTGCATGCACACACATGCAAACATACACGGTGCGTGGAGCGCTTTTCCGAGTTTATTTTTAAAATGCGACACGACGACAAAACGACAAACGACACACGACAATCGACGCTCCCAATTCGTTTGGTTCTGGTTCGTTCTCGCACGGGGCAAGGGTAATATGTTCGTATATGTTTTTTACTTCTCCGACGCTGTTTGGGGTCCAAAAAAACAAATTTGTTGGCATTCTAGTCCCCGTCATCATGTTCGAATGATTTTTCTGAATGAGCAACGCGTTGTGCCCAAAGTGTCGATTTGAGGTTTTACCCTTTCTTTCTGCTCATTGAAGAGCAGGCGAAGGCAAATATGATGAACTACATAGAGAAACAACGTGTTATTTTGTTATTATCGCTATAAATAGCAGCTGAGGCGGCTGTGCAATAGCAATACAGGGTGTTTAAGTCATAGAAATAGTGATTCTTTAACTTATTCTATTCCTATCTTCCCATCATTTAGACACTCTTCTTCATATGTTCTTCTGCATTCAGGCGACACACCCTGTTTGTGATTTTATTTTTATTAAATCAATACACGCATTTCTTATATATTTGTATTTTTATCTTTGTCTTTATTTCTAATTTTCTCATCTCTTTCACTTTGTATCTGTCTCTGCACAGTGCTCTGCATCTGTATTGCATGTGATAGATAGATAGATAGATAGATAGATAGATATATTTGTATGTGGCTAGAACTGTGTGCCTTTGCAGCTTTTGTATCTTTTACGCTCTTGGAGAGGCCGACTCTGGGGATGAGCGTGGATATTGAACGTGGCAAAAAGTCGCCAACGTTTGACTTTTAGTAGCACGCGAATTTCTCAGCGCTATCAAAGCGAGCCAACAATTCACAGGCTAAAATCAAAAATACATTGTGGCGAGCGGAATTACAAATCTAAATTATATGTTTATAATTCCCATATTGTTTGTAAAAATTATAATTAGTGAGTACGCGTTAGAGCCACAGCCCGACATTCAAAACAACATATTTACGCAGTTTTTATTGTATTTTTATGCTTTGCTTCTTGTTGTGCACGGTGTGCGTGTGTGTGTGCGTGTCTATGTTCTAAAAACAAAACGAGGCTGCATAATAATTAAAAATAATTATGTTGTATATAAAAAAAAGCAAAAGAAAAACAATAAAAATGTTGCTATGCCTCAAAATGCGGCAAAGAACACAGCAAACGTTCTGTGCAAGTTTTGAATAGAGATCTGTAAAAGTATAGCCGCTGTTTAGTTTAAATGTGTATTTATCTTAATTAATAACAAAAGCCTTTATAACAATAGCAATTGAAAGCTGTGCCTACTCATCATACAAACAAACACACATACGTGTATATATGTTTATTATTTTTGAATGTGCTTATACTGCCTAAAGAACTGTTTCTAAATACAAACATATATATATATATATATATATATATGTATATATATTAGTACATGTGCGATATATATATATATACTTACATGTATAGCCAAAGTTATTTGTGTTGACCTTAAGCTTGCACGTGTAAATCTTACATGCTCCTATTAATGTTGGTCTAAAGCATTTGTGTTTAAATCTTATGGCTTTGCTTTGCAGTCTGCAATTAAAAAGAAAGTGACTACAGAATTCTGCGAAAGCGTTCATAACTTTATTTAATCTGATTAAAAAGGAACTCTTTCCAAACATACTCCTCATAATCTCTATGCCTCTAGTTCTATTCCTTAGACATTGTGTAATACAATTAAAGTGCAACTCTACTTTTTTAATATTGTTCTTACTATTTTCTTTGTTTCTCGGTCTTTTAATTAGACTTACTACTGTATTCATGGAACTATTGATTCTATATATATTTACTTTCTTCTTTATATATATATTCTATGTATGTTTCGTGTTTGTTTGCCCTTTTGTCACACCCACGCTTAGTTAGCGGCCACAAGCACCGATCAGCCAAGTCCAGTCGCGTCCAGTCCACTTTTGGTTAAGCCATTTCTGTATACTTTAACTAATTAATTAAAATATTTAAAAATATACTGCGTAGGCTGCAAACTGCGAAAAGGCGTTGTCAGTGCCATAAAAGCGTTGCCAGCTGCTGATATCAAAGCAAAAATCTTCATTTAGAAACCAAGAAATGCCATATATAGAGAATATAAACTGATCATATATTTATACATAAGATAAATCAAGATAAATACTCCTATATGTCTACAAACTATATAGTATATGCATAATATATATAGTATTTAGTAAACTTGTACCTTGTGTTTGCTCGCTTACAATGCGATTGTCGGGCTAATGAACTTGCTACACATATGAATATGAAGCAATCAGCCAGTCGGACAAACCATAAATAATAACAATAACAACAAATGTAATAACAACAACATCAACATCAACAATCACGGCAGCATCATACAAATTATACTCACATACTACATATAGGACTATTTAAGGTATGTTTTCATTTTTGGCTTTATTAATAACTGTGCAACAGAGTCTTGCATGTATTTTGGCTGAACAAGTGCAAAGCAAATGCAAATACAAATGCAAATGTATATTTGTATCTGAAAAATACTTTTACCATAATTATCTGCACTTTGCCTATGGTTAAGAGTCGTAGCTGGTGAAATTTCAGTTACTCAGCGAGCGATCGTCGCCAGCAGCTTCCAAATTAACTGCAGATTGTTTGCATCTCATGCAGAGCACACACAGCACGGGGTTTGCCAATCAACCTGCTAATCAACCAGGGCTGCTAACATACCAAGTATACATACATATTTAGTAATTACTTAAATATATGTATAAGTAGTATATACAAGTAATTGCACTAGTCGACAAGCAAAGTCTTAAATTGTAAATGGGAATATAAATTGTAAAAACTATATTCAAGTCTCTAGTTGATGACAATTGCCATTGAAAATACGCAAATGATATGTCAGTAGTATTCCTGAAATGTGAGACATTATATATATTTATTATTGTTATTATTTATACAAAACATTCATTAATTCAAAATGCATAGTTTGCTTTTTTATTGAATGTAAATAAGAATTTCATTGAATTCAATTCAGACTTATCATTTTTAGTAAATGCCTTTAGAAAGCCACTCAAACTTGTTTTAAATTTCTAATTATACCCTGCGCCGCGAGTATATAAACTCTGTGCGAAAACTGAATAATATGCAAACAAGTACATTATATATAACGTAACGTCCCCTTAATGCTTCTGTTCTTTTGATATATTCTATTTTCTTTGTTTGTTTCTGCAATCAATTTTGTGGTCTCTCTCACAAGAAAATAATGCTTGCTAAAGACAAACGGGAGAAACAGTTGATCATGCCATTAAATTGTCATATTTTAAACATCTTTGTCATAGTTTTGCCTTTATTCTAATCCTAGACCGTCATTACTCACCTTTAACGAGATTCGATAAAACTTGACAGTGATTCAATAAATAAATAACAGATAAATAGGCAAACGATGAGGGGTGGAGAAAACGAGATTACATAATGATATCACGTCACGAAATTGCTGATATTTTTTTTTATCATCTTTACCTTAAAAATCTTTGCAAATCTTTTACATAATGCTCTAAACAAAATCGCATTACATTTACGACCATAAATCACTATGATCAATCACTGTTTAGCGCAGCTCAAACAAGAAATTAAACATTATTCATTTGACTACCATTTTGTTAGTTGTTGTTGTTTTGTTGTTTTTGCACTTTTTATTATTATTATTATTTATTTATTTTTGCTAAACAAAACATTGTCTCTGGTGTGTCTGATTTTGTTTATTGTTTTGTATTTTCAACGCTTCGAACGTGCTAAATATGTATTTTGCACTTAATTTTTTCTTTATTATTTTTTTTTTTTTTTGTTGTGATTATTATTCGACTTAATGGCGACAGCAAGTTGCAAAAAAAAAAAAGTCTTTAAATCTTGAAGTTATGGAGCGACTTGCTTGGCATTGTTGCTGTCGGTTAGGAATGTCCGTTGGCAGCTGTTCATAAGTAATATAAATTTCTAAATATATATAAGTACTCGTACTTATAGGGTCAAGAGTATTGTAAATGTGTTTGTTAAAGAATATCGCACAAAATTAAATAGATAATCATCATGGCAATTGCTAAGACACGCAGCTCTTAACTCTTTTGTGATTATTGCTTCCTGTATTGCAGAATTTTTAACATAAATATCGCATTGTTAGAGCTTAGTGTTCGTTTGGCTGGCGTATTTCAGGTGAAATCGGGCATTCAACCAGCTAAGAAACTGCTGCCTATATTGTATATACTATGTACGAGTATACAAAGATACAAAGTATCTTTCGCAAATAGAGATACTCTGCTGTTCACACAAATTAGCCATTGGTAAAGCGTACCTGCTTACTGATTACACAGCCTAGCACAGCACAGCACAGCACAGCAAGCAATTAGCCAAGTTAAATACATAATGCATTTTGTCTGGGCCTCGGCTCACGCCTTATAGACTCTATTGCTACCAATGGCCGGTTGGACGGTTGCCCGGTTGGCCGAATGGTGCGCCTGGTCCGGCTGTCACTGTCTATGTCTTAACTTGGCCACAAATGAGGCTCAAGATGCAGCCAAGCGTTCAGCTAGTCAGCGGAATAACCGCAGCAAATATTTTAAGCCGTACCGTGACCGATAAATCTGAAAACGATGGCGAAAAATGATTACTTTGGATTGTGCTTGTGCTCTGTGAATGCCAATAAAATACTAAATTTGAACTCAAAATGCGGCATTTGGTAGCTTCAATTTGCAGCTGATCTATGCAAGTTAAGGCTGCGATTACAGTTAAACGAGATTGCTTGTCTAATGTCTGTTTAAGAGTTTAATCGCTGCGCTTATACACAATTTTCATTGGCCCAGCAATTGGGTCAGTTTCTGAGCTGCATGACAACCATCAAAGTATCTACAACAAAACGTTCTCAATCAACTTCAGTATTTACATTGTATCTATATCTAAAAGTATGTATGTATGTATCTTTCGACTGAATTTATGGCCTTTGATGCAACCTGTTGTGGACTCGTTTGTTGGCATTCTGAATTCGAATGCAACTGGCGACAATGGAGTATTAAGTTGTTGGCATTCTAATATGATAGTACAAAAACTAAATATCTGGCGATATTTTGAAAAACATAGTCTACTTTAGATACATTTAGCCAGGTCTTTAGCTCTGCCACAGATTCCTACGAGATATGAGTTTCACATAAGATAAGATTTGTCTGAATTCCCTTTCAAAGCATTGTTAAATATCATATTAACCCAGCATCCTCTGAACAGAAACCAGCCCAAAACTGGCCACAAGTGGCTTCGATACGTTTTCAGCTTTGCCAGTGGCAGATCTACTTCAGCAATAGCTGCTGGCCTTGGTTACTGGTTTCTAAGCCCAGTTAACTGTCTTGTTTCTATAGCTTGTATAGCTTATATGTTTGTGTGTGTGTGTGTGTGTTTGTGTGTGTGTATCTTTGTATCTGTATCTAATAGCAGAAATTGAAATGTCATTGTTGTCAGCTTATCGTTTGAATTAATGCCCAGCCACAATATTCGCTTTTTGGCCACATTTTTCACACTTTGCTAACACTGTACGTTGTTCTATGCTCTGTTCTTCTTTGCCTTTTGTTTTTTGTTTGTTGCTGTTACTCGTTACTCGTTAATCTGTTTTGATTATTACCTCAATTTTCTTTCTGTCTGTCACACACTGAAATGTATAAAATATGTATATGAAAGTCTATTACAACGTACCCTGCCAATTCACAGCTAATGTCTTAAGTCGTTTCAAACGCACGTTAACAACAACAACAACAACAACAAACCGAATGTCCGAAGATCTGGACGAACTGTTTCTATCTCCAATACCGGGTCCAACGCCCGTCGAGCTGCAGCAGTGCATCTTGTTTGGCTTCCGGAGGCGACTCTATCCCAGCCAGATAGTCGAGGAATGCCGCAGCGCGTTTGGGCCATTTGCGCCGAGTGCGCAGTATGTGGCCAAATGGTATCAGAGATTCCAAGATGGCCTCTTTGCCATTGATGAGCACGATGAGGAATGGTGTGCGGGCGCGGGGAGTGGCCAAACGCCCACCACATGCAGTGATTATAATGACGATGACAATAACAATGACACTGACAATGATAATTACAATGACAATGACAATGACACGTTGCCACTTGTCTTGCATGATGTGGGGCAATATAGCGATATGGATAGTATTAGCTATGATGATTTTAAAGATGGTGATGATGATGATAATGATGAGCACGTTATTAGTTATTGGCACGGCTATGGCTATTTGGGTGGCAAGCGCAGGTATGCTCTAAGGATCTGCCCTAATCTTAAGTGATATCATCTTATCAACTGATTTTGACTAATTTCCATTTTCATTATCTCATCCAACAGCGGAATGTCGATAAGCGGTCTGCCGCCGTTGCCAAAATCTCTTAGCGGTTTCAATAAGCTGCTCGGCTCCGATTCGGGACTTTTGAGCGATGTGGAGGCACAGCAGGAGTTGGAGAGGAACAACAACAACCATAATAAGGAGAACGACAGCGGCAACAAATTAGCAAGCCAAAAAGTTAGTGATAACAAAAACAACAACAACAACAGCAGCAGCAACAAGAGCGATAAGCAGACAACTAAAGAGACTGCAAACGATAAATCAATGCCAGCAGCAGCAACAACAGCAACAACAGCAACAGCGACAGCATCATCATCATCATCAGCAGCAACAACGACAACGACAACAGCAACGGTGTCTTCCAATGCAAATGAAAACGAAAACAATACGAAAGCCACAACAGCAACAACAACAACATCACCATCAGCTACAACAACAGCAGCGACAGCAACAACAACAACAACAACAACTGTGACAAGCTCACCTGCACAAATCAATGTAACGGGCAGCACTTTGGATGCGCAGATAGCGACACTGCGAAAGGAAATGGTAAGTTTATTGCCCACCTGCAATTTGGGGGGATACGATAAAGTCGTATTATCTAGGCATACTCTATTAATAATAGCATCAGCACGAATTAGTCAGCTAGTTTGTTGTTGTGTTGAAATAAGTAATAGATAGATAGTCAGAAGAGAAGCGAACAAGTTGTTCAACAACATATTAGTTAATCCAAAAACTCTGTATTGTAATGATAACATTAGTTTATTTGTTTATTATTGAAACATGCTTCAACTAAAGCTCGTCATCAGTAAATTAAATAGATATTAATAAGAAAAGCAACAACACCAATTAGACATTATATAAAGAGAGTCTTTCTCTACTTTTAATATGTTCATATACAGAAGAAAGTGACTGTTGTTAGTTAATATAAATTATACATCAAAATAAAGCGGGATAAATAAATAATTGTAAATAATAGTAATAAAGATATCTAAGGAATATTTAAAATACCTTTATATTTATATTAATATAATATATATTAACTATAGTTCACTTAACAGGGCATTTGAATGTCGACTAGCCGAGTAGACTTCTCCTAGTCTGCTTTTGATCATATTTTGGCTTAATGCTACTCCACACTTTCGAGGCGCGTCATTTGCATATGAAATGAAGCCAAGAAATTCTGTTATTCGTTGCTGGCAGCAGCAAGTTTACAATCAAAGTGAAAATGCTAGCAACAACGGAAATGATTTGAGGTTCGCATTTGATGATAAATTCAAAATACAAGCTAGTATACTATATAAATTGATATATGTATTTGTATGTGTTGGCTGTCAGCACTTGAATTCCAAAAGCAATTTCACAAAATAAAACCAAATTGACTGTTGAAAATTCTTCACTTCAATTCGGTTGCACATTTTTCATAGTTGTGTGAGTGTCTGCGTGTCTGTGTGTGTGTATATGTGTGTGTGTGTGTACATGCACTGTACTTGGAATCTTTTGTTAGTTCATTTTTCACATTATACTTATGTTCAACAAATATTGCATTTTTGGGCGCAGCTTTCTACAAAATTTGTTGGCTACGACTTGACTGATGATGATGGCATAGACGGAGACATGGCCCAAAAGCCATCGTAGACCCACCCAGATCCGATTCTTCTTCTGTTTTTTTTTTTGCACGTGATCGTCTTTCTGACCAGCTGAACCAACTGAATGTCTATCATATTTGTGGATTGTACTGGTAATGCGAACCCCATGCACTTCTGTATAACAGGGAAAAGAAAGTTTGTGGCCAGCAAAGTGTTCAGTTCATGAATATTTCAGGGCATTAAATAAGCTCAACCGTCTCTAAACTTTGACATTGTCGCCCATCTAAGCCGATATAAATGGCTAAATGGCCATAAAGCATTCAAATGGTCAGCGCGTTGGGTCAACAAAGCGAAATGTAAATGCAGCTTTAATTCATTAAGTCAAATTGGCAAAGCAATTATCTTAGCATTTAAAAAGCCAACAACACAGTGTGCCCCTTAGATTGCCCCAAAGCAATGTGGCGATGTGGCGGCCTTTGGCTTTAATGTTTTTCTTTTCAGGCTCTTGTGAGGCGTAAGGGGGCAGGGAGAGGTGTAAAGGGTGAGCTGACATTTAGCCACGGTGCCAAACACTTTGTCAAAGTTGAAAGCGTAGGCGCAAGAAATATATTCATTTGACTTGCCATCATCAGGTTGAGGGAGGAGCATTAAGGGGGGGAGGTGGGGCAGCCGGAGGATCACTCTGATGAGCAAATGTCGTTTTAAGTCAGTTTTATAATTGCAATGCATCAACAACAAAATAGAAATTTAACTGACAACAAGAGAAAAGCCCACAAGTCGCTTCTCAGATACTCTCTGCCATTTGAGATACTTTCTGTGGAGTTAGAGATACTACTTCGCTTCGGATAACTTTAATCAATTCCGTAACTGTGTGCTCACTAAGCTAATCTCATAAATAATTTAGAACTCAAAGGCATTTTAAAATTCATGAAAACATTCTGAAATTAGTTAAGATAAGATCTAATCTTAACTGATTTATATTCATTGTGTTTGATGTTAAGAAACAGTCAAGGCAATTTGTATCTGTAGATACTTGAACACATCCGTTTAGCTAGTTAACATTTTTCACATGCGCATTTCTAAGTTTGAACTCTTTGGCCAATGAGTTTTCAGTTTTTTACACGATCACGAATTGTGACACGTTTTGAGGCTGCCCCCGGACGGTGGGTTGCTGCTAAGTTGGCCTATTCGAGTGGGCCAACTGCTTGCCAAATGTTTGTTGATGCTTTGCTCTTGACCAAGCCTCAGCGACATCATCATCATTGTTGTAGTTGTTGTTGACGTTGTCGTTGACAGTTGACAGTTGATTTGTAATTTGTTGTTGTTATTTCTTCTTGTTGTTGTTGCTTTGCTGCAATTAAATAAATTAAAAATAAAATTTTGTCTGCGATTGCGTAACAATATCACATTCGCAATGCAACTGTGACTTGTGTTTAATTGCAAGTCGATTGGGCTTTTGAGTATTTGTAAATTGTGTTAGCCAGGTAGCCTGCAGCAACATATTGCTAGCCAAGTAAATGAGACTTGCCAATCTAAGTCTTAACGCGGTCTAAAGTCTAAGCTGGCCAAACCTTTCACATTTTGTGCCTTGCTTTGGCGACCTTTTACAAAGAACCTGTTTAATGTTCGCTTAGGCGTAGGTGTAAAACTAAAACAAAACTACATTTGTGGCGCTGCTGCGGGTGCTGTGGTGCAATGTTGTTGTGCTGTGTTGGCTAGGAGCGGCCACGTTTTGGCTCTATTTGTAGCTCCAAATACATCTAGACTTCTGACAAAGAGCATTTTGTTGTTTGCTGCAATAGATTTTGGCCTTTCTTGTGCTCCGTTTTGGGCGCCAATTTTATTGGCAAGTACATTAAGCATTTAAGCCATTTGGCAATTTGCATGCCGGTTGTGCAATAATTTTGCACATTTGCGGCTAACTTTGTCGCTTTTTGGGTCATGCCTCATCTGTGGGCTGGGCTGCCATTTTGGAGATCCCAAGCACGCCTGCCCCCCTTTGCAGCCACTGAACTATTTGTTACCTGTTGCTTGTTACCTGTTACCTGTTGGCCGATACAATTAAATTACAATCGCTGCTATGTGTCTTGTTACCAATTACGCTCCAGTTGTTATAGTTGTTGTTGTTGTCGTTGTTGTATCTGCTGCTGTTTCAACTAATTTCACGCGCTCAAAGTCAATTCGAAGTTAAAGGCAAACGTCGGACAACGCCAACGCCAACACTCGCCCAATGACACAGTAATTGGTCATTGTTTTTGCCCAACCATTTGAGATACCCTATAAAAACTGAGGTACTCCTCCAACTTTGTAATGCTGCATGCAACAGAAAGTATTTGTTTTTTTTTTTTGTATTTAATTTCTTTTAATAAAATAAACTATAAATGCTACTTAATTATTATGAATTATTAATTGCCAAAGAGTGTAGAACAAGTCGTCTAGCATGCGTTAATGCCAATGGATAAACATTTAAATTTACTCGTTTACAATTACGCGCCCCCTGTCGCCGACCCTCGATTGGGGGCTGCGGGCTGCGGGCTTTTGGGCTTGGGTTAGTTTTCCTTTGTTTTTGCAAATGTTGCGGTTGAATGATTAACGATTCAAGCTGTGAACTGTTGGTGGGTGTGTATCACACACATGACTCTTTGCTTGTGTGTGTGTTGTATGTACTGCAATTATGTTAGTTGGCCGCTTTGGCTTTCAATTGTTCAATTGTTCAGCAGGCGGCAACGACAAAGCGCAAAGAAATTGATACCCTTCATAGGAATACTCATACTCGCATTTATTTATAGTTTTTCTCTCATTATTATTATTATTATCATTATTTCTTTTTTTTTTTGCAATATGTCGTTTTGTTATTTGATTACTTATGTCGTTTTCATTAACCTAGTTCAATTATGAAAACTGAAAGTAAATATTTGCCGAAGGTCAGTGAGGCCGTTAATATTATTAGATCAGCTTTCAAAAAAATGCCATAGACAAATAATTATGCAAGCCTCAGTTTATGCCAACTGGCCAACATGATAAATGACAGTCTACAATATTGAGTAATTATTTTTATTAAGATATTAGCCGGAAGTTCTCAAATAGAGCTATCTTAACAAAGTAGGCTACGTATCCAACAACAAATAGGCCCAACACAGTTGATCAGCTATGTAAAAGTGAGAGCATACAGAGTATACAAATTTATGGTAATATGTGCGATGAATCTAAATGTTATTTCTAGGCCTATCTATGATGCTGCTATACACAATTCGGGCCAGTTTTAATGGGAGTAGCTGGAGTGCATTCCATGTTCAGCCTACCCCTCTCTATTCACAATTCTATTGCATCCAATGGCTGCTGTTGTGGTTGGCCCTTTGTTGTCGCTTAATGTGTGCACCGCTGTAGATGAAGTAATAAACATTGGTGTAATACATAAAAAGCAACACTAACAGCCAACATCAAGCTGACAACAATAGGAGAAAATCAGAAATGTGAAGTAAAACTAATCAGCGCATGCGCAGCCATTAAGCCAAAGTCGACGAATTGAGCCAACAAATTTATTTTTTTTTCTTACAAGTTGGCTTTGTTGCATTGCAGTGTGGTGCGTCTTTGGGAATGTTTTTTCTTTCTTTAGTACATTCGCTGGCTTATGGCTGCAAATTAAATTTATGAACAAAAAAAAAGCAACAAACAACAGCAGAGGCAACAGCAGCAGCAGCAGCTGCCACATTAGCCAAGCAACTAACGAACAGACCAGACCAGACCAGACCCAGGGCCAGTTTATGAGTAGAAGAAATGCATCAAGGCATAAACTGACTTTTTATGGCTTTCATAAAACGGCCTTGAACGCGTTTGCCGCTGTTGGCTCTTGGACGTTCTATCATTTATTTTCTTACTCTTTGCTGTTTGCTTTTTCCCCTATTCCCCATATTCCCCCTATTGCTCTATTGTTTTTCTTTATAAATTTGGCACAAGCACGCTGTATGACAATCATTCTACCAGCCTGTAAAATATTCATATGAAAGCATTTTTAATTTGTTTATTATTGCTCTTCGATTGTAGACATAATTAATTTGCTTTAGCTTTCCCTTCTGTGTAGTTCATAGCCTCGAGTTGCCTCTAGCGATTCTCTTAATCGTTCGCCAAATATCACTTTCTATCTGAAAGAATTGTGAAAAATCTTCTACTATCTAGTTGTTTAAGTATCTTCTCCTTAATTGAATTGCTTATTGATAAAGCTTTGATTCTGCAAGTGCTCAACTGAGACGCTCGTTCCTACAAATCGTTCCATTAAGTTTAATGGTTGTAATTATAGTTTTTATATCATTTGTAATTCCTAATTCTTTTTTAATGTTTATGAATCTCTGATTATATTTGCAGATTTTTGTAATGATTTATTTAATTTATTGTCATTTGCCTGTAGAACTCCGATTAATGTTTAACTTGATATGTTGCTTGTTGGGCATTCAAAAATAATATCGATAAGTTGTGACAGAGTTTGTGTACGTTTACGTTTACATTTTTATTTATAATTTAATATTTAGTTCTTTTGCCGCTTCCGTTTTTGTTCTTGTTGTTGTTTCTTCGGCTTCCGCTGGTTCGTTCTTTTGCTTATTATTTACTTCTCTTTCTACGGTTCAAGTCTTTTTTTCAATGATGCCGTCATTTACCTGTACTTGTTGTGCACCTTTCTTTGAAAATTCACCTTCCGGTGGCGTTACTCACACACGATTCTTCTGTGATGGGGTCAACGCCACCTTTAACTGAGTTCCTCCCTTCAGCAACTGTGTGTCTGTGTGTGTGTGTGTTGTGTTTGTTGTGTGTGGCATGCATCATGCAAAAATCAGCGAATGGAACCAATGTCAGTCTCGGTTCAAGTCCGTCTGCGATTATATCAGACTCAGGCACAAAGCCAACACACTGGCAAGTGTCCAGCTCCATTTTGTGGCAACTTTTTGGTAGCAGTTGCCGCCGTTGTGGCATGCATAATTAATAACGTTATGATTTGGACACTGACATTGGCACAGAGACTGAACCAAAGCTGGGCACAGCGGGTGGACGCAATGGGATTTACTGAGCTTTAACAACTGTCGTTGTCGTTGTCGTTGTAGTTGTCGTTGTCGCTGACGTTGTTGTTGTTGCTGTTGTCATGGCTGCCTCTGTGGCATTTGGTTGGTGTTGCGGCTGTCTTGGAACCCGCTAATGATCAATGCGAGCGCCCAGTCGCTGCCTGTCTGCTGGCTGCCAGGCACCTGCAAAAATAAACCATAGAACTTCTTGTCTATAAATAAAGCGAATGTAATGTAAATGCCCTTTGCAGAATGAGGAATTGCCACAACTCCGCCAGCCAAATGGGGAAGTTCTTTCAGCTCCGTACAGAATTAGCCTATAGATCTGTTGATCTGCTGATCTGTTGCTATATGTGTAGAATTCACATGTGGCATTCCTGCCCTTTCACACAGGAAGCTCTTGACAGCAGCAACAAAGGCAGCAATTGAAAGCGAAAGTGTTGTGTAAATTACGGCTGAAATATGCAACTATAAATTGTCACTGCATTGTTGTTATTATATCATTTTACGCTCAATAAGTTTGTTAATAATTGTGCGACAAGACGCGTTCAAGCTTTTGAGTGTTGCGAGTGTGCGAGAGGCGACGCTAATTGAGACAACAACCAAAAATGTTGGCCAGGAAACAGGTTGCAGCTATCTTGGCTTACATTCGACATCAGTCATCAGCCATCAGCCATCAGCCAATTGGTGTTTGTTGTCTCTTTTCTTTTTGGGTTATACTGTTTACAAGTAGAGAGACTAATGTATCGCAACTTAGCCAACTTCTTGTGCAGCTGAGTGTGAAATTCACTTTTAAATTTGTTTCTGTCTTCTTCATTGTCTTCTTTATTTCTGCTCAACAAAATAAAATTAAAAAAATAAATTGATACAATTTAAACATCATTTTTTGCTTTTATTTGACGCCATTCGAAACGCTAGAATAACTTTCGAGAGCAACACAGTAAGTTGGCCAGAAGAGAGCAGTTAAACGTCGAATAATCGCCAAGAATATCGTATTATTGTATAATTTCAATAATATTTAAATAATTTATTTATTTAATTATTAAAAATAAATTCCAGTACATCATACAATTATTATTGAGTTGCTTATCGTTTATTTATTTCATTGAATCACATATAACTCAAGTTGTAGTAGAGTATATAATGTTATTGATAGGTTTTATTCTCCCTTGAAAACCCTTTGTCGCCCCTGTTTGCCTTGCTCTTTTGTCTATGCATATAATTCACGTTTTATGTAGCGCTGTGTAACCTGCTGCGATTGGCAACGGTTGTTTTTTTTTCTTTCATTCGAACAGTTATTTCTTTAAATGTTAGTTTATTGTATTGCCAGATTTATCAATGCTTTCTGTCCATTATTTGATTTGGCTAAATGCCAGCAATGCCAGCAATGTCTATTCTATACAGTATTAATATTGGCCTTTGGCTTCAAACTGTGCTTAAAGTTTAAGCCTTGCGATACACACACACACACACACACACACACACACACACACACACACATATTTTGGCAACAGAATGACACAAAGCGCAGGTTTTTAGTTGGCTAATTGAAATGCGTATACAAGTCGAGTGGGGGATAACAACAATAGGGGCCCCACTTTGGGGGTGGCTCCACTTGACACCGTGGCTAATTATGTGCGAGTCACTGAAGCCAAGTTCCGTTGAGGCTAAAACATATCGAAATAAACGTCATGGCGCAATGAGCTTATAATATATATTATGGTTATAATATGCAAAGTGTGTTGCGGGTGCAACGTGCCACGTTTAAAGGGTGTGTTACAGTCACAGTTTAAGCACATCAAATATAAATAAATAAATATAAAATATAAATAATTATATCTACATATATATATATATACAGTTATTTATATAGCGGATCGAGATGAAAGCGTGTCTCGGCACGTAAAACTGACATAAAAAATTAATAAAAATTTATAGCACATGGGAAGCTGACAAATGCACTGGAGAAGCCAAACAGCTCCATGACATGCAAAGTGGACAAAGACACAATGCACCACGGCTCTGAGTAGGTGGAGGGCGGAGGTGTGGGGGATGTGGGGTTTTACATTTTCAATCGACTGAAATTAAATGTTACTGAGACCAATAAACAAACAAATAAACATTCACTGAGCTTGCAATCAAAACAGAGTCAAAACAGACTCGCATCGACTAGCAGGAGCCTGCATCCAGTCAGCCATTACCAGCAAGTGAAAGTTCGACTCCAGCTCCTACTCCAGCTCCAGCTTCAGCTTCAGCCCGTGGCTTGGCTTGCGTTGACAGTTGCACACAAATTACAAAAATTAGCGATCACATGCAACGCAGTAGATGCCTCCTTAATCTTCGCAATCTGCCCCGGCAGTAAACCTCCTCCAACTTTAACATCAATTCCAGCTCTTAAACTAAGATGCGATTGTCTTTTGGCTGTAGTTGTTAGTTTGGGTCGCGCTTGCGCTTCTGGGGCGCATTTGTGCAATTAGAAAATGGCAAATGCCAAATGGGGGCATGCAACAACAGCACAACAACAACAACAACAACAGTGACTCGACAACAACACCAACAAGCACAATTGCTGCTTACACGATGGGGGCTTACACACTCGACTCTATAGATTAACATACCCACAGCACAGCACTTAATTTGCCCAGGGCTTCGACCAGTGCAACGAGTGGGGAGCAGCAATCCAACAGCTAAATCCGTTTATACCACCAATATTTTGCAATGGAAATTTACTGTTGCCCCCAAAACACAAGTGCAACAGCATCTGCAACACTAAGCAATCCATTAGATAAATCACATATAGTTGTAGTGACAAATCTGTGCTGATATTGGACAGCGGCAGTACACTTATTGGTTGGTTTTTCTCTGTTTCCAGTTCAGCACGAATAAAGTAAAAGCATCGAGTCTAGCAGATTCCTATTTGCTATTCCTTGGGCTACCTATTCAGTGTTTACTTTAATTAAAAGTTGAATATATTTCAAGTTATCAAATTATGTATTTCATTGTTTTACAGATACTTTTACTCAGTCAAACGTTGTGCAGTACCAACTATTGCATTTAACATTTTGTGACATATGCGCATGGAACTTGGTATTGTTTTAATCACTACAACTATTTTATAGCCTTTATATGGCATAGTCTTCAATTGTTCGCACTCTTTTAAAATCTGTTTACTGCTGGAAAAACTATCAACACCTTGAGCAGACAGATATTTTAATGAGCTGCACATTGAGTTGAGGCCGCTGCACAGCGCCTAAAACTGCAGTGTTGAATTGTTGAATGTAGGAATTGTTTCGGTTCGTTTTCTTTTTTTTTTTTTTTGGGAATATACTTATACATTTTGTTTGTCTCTCTGGCCGTCTGTATTGTTTGTTTGTTTGGCTTATCAATCAGTGCGGAATCAGACACAGAAATGTTGCGTAATTTTGCATTGCAGACAAAAAACTAAACAACAACAAGATAGTTGTATAGAC
This sequence comes from Drosophila funebris, assembly GCA_018901825.1. Lineage (NCBI taxonomy): Eukaryota > Metazoa > Arthropoda > Insecta > Diptera > Drosophilidae > Drosophila > Drosophila funebris. The sequence goes on along the minus strand of JAEIFK010000678.1, from coordinate 8,162,191 downwards.
CGTTTTATTTATGGCTCTGTAGCAGTTTTTGTGTTTTTTTTTTCTTTTTTGCTTTTTTTTTTTGGCTACCGTTTTGGCCTGGCAACTTTTATGTTGCATGTAGCTGCGGCAGTTGTGGCAGTTGCGTGTGGATTTGAAACTCGTTGGAGATGCCATGCATTTGGGGAATATGTGTGTTTTAATGCCACTGGGCAACAATTTTGCAACAACAACACCAACAAGCTGCATACTAGAGATGAAAGAAATGTGAAACGATATACATAGTAAAATTATCGATATATTATTGATAGTTATCACAAACCAATGCGTATAAGCGGCGCCACACAAAGGGACGCTTTGCATATAAAGTGCATTGTGTATGGCTCAAACGGATTCAATTCGATTCGTTTCGATCGGATTTAACTGACTCTGGACATAGCAACGTATCGCACCTATTGGCACCTATAATGCGCATACCTTTGTCACTTTATGAGTCCGTTAGATGAACGGTCTATAGGGATGTGAATAGAAGTACGAATATTCGTATCGTTGACATTTTATCGGAGCGTACGTGCCGAGTTGTTGGACTAGAGTGAAGTCAAGTGGTTTGGTTTGGTTTGGTTTGACTGGGCTTGGAATGAGTGGCCAGTGAATGGCGTCAAAAGCAAACGAGTAAATAGCAATAAATATGCAACGTGTCTAAATATACTCGTTCCCATAGAGGGAGGGCGCCATGAGCTAAACAAAAAAAAAAAAAAAATTCCAGAGTTGACAATGTTCTGGGCACGTCAAAATGTCGCCAACGATTGTGTGTGTTACATGGTAGCTATGTATCTTTGCATCTTTGTATCTGTGTATCTGTGCAGTTGGCGCTAAAGTTGAAAGGCGTGACTGTTGTGTCTTGTGTTGTCGTCAGTTTGCAATGCAAATGCCAAAAAGTTGTCGTTGTTTGTTGCCTCAACATCGACAGAAGTAACAGCAACAAAGTTGGCTAATATTAAGTTAAGGCAAGTACAACAACAACAACAACAACAACAACAACAACAACAGCTGTTAAAGTGAATGTTGTTGTGACTAGAACTGTGACAATGGCTGCAACATGGCCAACTTGGCCAGCTTATCTCTGGGGAGGCGCTTCCGCATTTGCAGCAGCGCATTCTCAGCGGTCACAAAAGTTCACGCTGCAACAACGCACAAATGTTTGAAGTGCAGCCGACGCCCCAAGGCATCCCTCTCTCTCTCTCTCTCTCTCTCTTTGTCCTTTTTCGTCTAAAGATAGACACAAGCTACACACATGCATAATGCATGCAACAACTTGGGCATCATGTGCCGTGTTGTCACTGGTTTATTGACGTTGCCGTTGCCGTTGCCTTTGCATCCATGAAATACACGTACTTTAAGGGTTTCTCTCGTCGCGTTTATTGCATACTACACAACTAATGCTCATAACAATATATAATAGTATTGTGTTGTGTTGTGTTGTCTCTACAGCATTTCTTTAGCACTTGGGGGGCTAATTAAATTTTCAACATTATCGATTGCATTTTACGACACCCGAGCGAAAGTTGTTCTTTAAACGCTAATATCGCCATATGTTGGGCTTAATTACACTCATGGCAGTTGCCATTGATTGCAACGAGTAATCAACCCAGACCCTACATCTTGGTGCCGCGTGCCAACTGCGTTTCGGTTGCATAAAAACCTCAAGAACACTCGCTTTAAAAACTCATTAATGCTATTATTTTTTTTTTTTTTTTTTTTTTTGGCACAGACGGGGCACAGTCAGCGTTGAGATGCTCAAATGTCTCAGGCTCTTAGGCAAATGACTTGCAATTTACGATCTAATACTTATGTCTTTCTATCCGTGAAGTTCATGGTGCTTACTTTTAAGCACTATACTTATTTATAAATAACTGTGACACATCCTCAAAAGGTTTCCACAAGTTTCTTGAACTGTAAATCATTTCACAAACTCAGAAAATACGAATTGTAAGTGTAAACAAATTGAAGTGAATAATGAAATATTATTAACTGTAGCTGAACAAAAATCAATTTTGAAATCCCAGTTATTTAACTAAACTTATTGCACGTCGCGACGCGTCGCACTGTGTTGCCTGCCCCCGGCACTGTGTTTCAATGTCGGACAAAGATGACGCTAATTAGGTAAACTTATAGGAAAACCAGTTGAGCCGTTTGAGATAATTACAAAATAGAGAAAAAAAAAGATGCACTGCGATGCCTGACTGCCATTGAGCGAGTTGCAGCTTATAATGAACAAATGCCAAATGATGCAATCTTCAGTATTACGCATACGCCAGGTGGGCCACAAAGTTCACTCTGTGAAGCTAGGCATAACAATATCTGATTTTGTACCGTGCCATAACAGTACCTTGGTTTGTGATTTTGCAATATTTCATCAGTCATATAACGCCGCGAAGCCACAGAACTTCGTTTTCTATGAGTTACGAGTTAAGCCGGCGAATGTTTGTCTTCCGCAAACAGATTTAACCGTCTCGAATTGTGTTCTTTCTTGTCATTGTCTGCGACTTTTCCAATATTTCTTTTCAACTGTGTTCCATCGCATTCGATTACATATTCGCTGTGGATTTGCATTCGATTGGTGATGTGTGTGTGTGTGTGTGTGTGGGCGCACGTAGTTGGCCAAGTAATGCGGAAATATGTGTTAGCCTCTAAACGTATTTGTCGTTTTTTGTGGGCGTGTAAACTGTGCCAGTGCTACTTCCAGTGGAGGATGTTTCAGTTGTGGGTGGCAATTGCCAAACATGTTACACTTGTTGCCTCTGTTCCTAATGCCAATTAAGCGTTAATTAACATACATAAGCTGCCAGTAAATATGTCTGTGTGTGTGGGTGTGTGTGTGTGTGTGTGTGTCAATTGAAACTGTGCTAATGCAACTTGCTGACCCATTGAAATATGCAAATTAGGCTAATCGAGTTGAAAATACTTATAGCACTGATGTGCTCCCTAAATACTATATAAATAATAATAATAATTTGTAAATAGTTTAAAGTACTTGTTTGCTTTCTTATGTTCTTTATATAATAGATAATATTATATTCAATTTTTATTTGGAATATATGCATCGATCGATAAGTATGCGGCTAATGCGTGGGGTGGTCGGAATCAGTCTTGACTTTGTCAGGATTAAATGTTGTCGAACAGGCAAGACAATTGGCCAGTTGGCAGCTGCGGCAGCAACAGTTTATGGATATCAGATATCAGATTGGCAGTGAGATGGCGTCTATTCGTGTTAGCCAGCCAGCCCAGCTAACAGTGTGTGAGTGGGCGGAGCAGATTGGGTCGAGTCGTCGGCTTGGGAGGGGTTGGGGAGAAATGTTGCAGGCTTTGAGCGGATTTGCTTAATGCCGCTATGTGGCAGCGATGCAGAAAGTTGTGCTGCTTTTCTTTTTGCCACACAAGATATTATGCGGCGATATTAATTGACAAATGAGATTTTTCCTTCCGACTCGACAGCAACCGGGGGAACTTTCATTTTGACCACAAGCATCTTGTTGTCAGCTCGACTCAAACTCAAGCTCAAGCCCACGAAATGCAGGCCAAGGCAATATGCATACGTACTCCGTATCTGTGGCTATATGTTTAGATGGATCGTTCAAGCCTCGAACTGCAGCTGCTGAGCCAAACACCGAGCTGCTGTTTGGGTTAACGCCAACTGTCTGGCGCTATCAAACGTGCCGCGAACTCTTGTCAAGTTACTTAATGCCATAAATGCGGTTTGCATATGCACGACGGTCGCGTTATGTGGCCAGGAGACAAGCTAGGTTAAAACCCTGTCTTAAACATCACCCCACCATGCGTCACGTCATCTTGACGGGCCGCTGAACTGTTAAATGTCAGACAATGATAGCAGACGGCAGATTGATGAACGCTGTCATGGCATAAATATGCAACGGCGAAATGCAAAAAGAATGGAAAATTCAACAGCAAATTTAGATTGATTATTGCATACGGTAATACTCTTTCTTTTGATGATCAAAAGCAAACAGAATTACATTTAAAACAGTAGCTTAAGTAAGCAAATATTCATATATTTTACATTGTTTATATTTGGAAATTATCGTAAATACATAAAGATGATTTAAGTTCCATTAAAATATATAAAAATCTATATCATAATTAGCTTATTTTATGATCGACAAACTTGATGGGAAAGTCGTAGTTCTCTGTGCCGACTCGGGATACGATTCTATGACTATAACAGTCGAACGCTCAACCTTTCTATGGATCTGTGGGTGTGTCCCGATTGGCAGTCGCAGTCTCAGTCTCAATCTCAGTCAGAGTCTCAGTCTCTGTCAGCTTTAGTTGCTGTGTGGCGCTGTCAATCAATGCAATGTAAAGTACACAGCAACAAAAAGCGACTAGAGTCAGTCAGTCAGCCAGTCAGTCAGTTAGTCAGTTAGTTGGGGCTCTTGGCTTGCCTTGGGTTTTGAAAGTTCCATGAAGCAATGAAGCGCGTTGGTGGCCACGTCAAGAATATATATATATATACATGTTGCATATTAATTATATTTGAATTTATATATGGACTAATTTAATATGTATCTGATTTATTGTTTGTTTTCCCGTTCATTTTAGTACGGTTTGCGTCAATTGGATCTCTCATTGCTGTCACAATTGTGGGCGCTAAATGACTCCATACAGGAGTTTCGCACGATGATCGAGGAGCAGGATGACGAGGAGGATGATGAGGATGGTGAATTGGATGAGCAGGGCAATCGCAGGCATTCACCAACACCCTCCTCATATGATTCGGTCAGCTCCGAAGGCGGCGCCGAAGCGGATCTTGTAATGCAGGCCAAGGCAAAGCGTCTGGGCACCATACCAAAGGTCATCACGACGCAGCCAAAGCAACAGCAGCAGATGCAGATGCAGCAACTGAAGTTGGATATGAAGCCGGTGCCAAGGATGCGCAGTGCACCGCCACCACCACCGCCCGCGGCATTGATGTGCACAGCGCGAAAGGCGGCGGCACCACCACGACCCACATGATGTTACCTAACCGACTTCCTCGCCGGAGTCAGGATGGTCATGTGCAAAGCGATTGTGAGCGATGTGCCGCCGCCGCCGCCATCGATGCCGGCGCCAGAGTCGACAACATCGCTGGCTAGCAGCAATTGAGCACTAGGAGCTGGAACTGGAACTTGAAGTGAAACTGGAGCTGAAGCTGGAACTGAAGTGCAGCACTTGGCAAGGGCATTGGAAGTTAGTCGGATCACGAATGTTGTTTAAGTAACTCGAAGTGTGGCATGCACCATCCATAGATAGTTTACGTAAACGATAAACGATCATCGGTCATCGATAATCGATAATCGATAATCGACAATCGATTAGGGATAATCTATCTAATTAATTATTATGCATACATATGCTACTTACTTAGTCGTAAGACGTGTAGCCTTTAAGTTTAGCAGTCCTTTGTGTGATCTTCAGTTGTAAGTTTATTGTAAATTGTTTTTCTGTTGGCCTTGATGCTACTGTTTGGGGCTACTCTGGGGTTTTTGTTTTAGGCACGATGGGTTCAGCTACATTTAACAATGCATATTACCTAAACATCTTTAATATTTTGTTTAAAATATATTCTGTTTTACGATAAATTATCAACAAAATTCAATTGGAACTCTTATTCTCTATCTCTCTCTCTCTCTCTCTCTCAGATTACAACATACTGACATACAAGTATATAAATTTAATTCAAAATCTAATGCTAACAATAATAATTATTGACTATAAAGTTGCTGTAGGCTTAAGCTAAGAATTGCACTTCTTGTACATAGGAGCTGTCACTAAATAACCTGCGCTATTTAACTCTCTCTGGCTTTGCTGCAACTACTATACAATAATATGTCTAACGAGATGCGAAAATAAACAATCCAAACGAAGCAACTGCATTTGTATTTATTCAATTTAGATATGATTTTCAGTTTTCCAACCTGATTCTTATCTTAGGCAAGACTGACGCCATCCATGCCAAGTTTGACGCAGGGAAATTCATAAGCCAGAATCTGATTGTCATCGAATTTGCTATAAAAACTCGGGCAGATGCTTAGGTTCGTCAAGCCCGACATTTTGGTCGACATCTTAAGGCACATAGCCAGCGGTGTAATGTCCGATATCACTGGCAGACAGAAACTTGGCGGAGCTTTAGTATCGAGAGTGAACTGACTCACCGAATTACCGTCCAATGTAACGCTAACATCCACCGATGCTTTGAGTAGATTAATTTTGAATGTCACACATGCTTAAATGAAAGAAACCCGCTCATTAACTGGACATGCACAACATATGTATGTATATTAATTTACCCGTCTTAGTTAAGCTCATTGCATTTAATACAGCACTCTGGCAACAGCTACAGGACATGGACAAAGAACAGTTGCATTTCGACTGAAACGAGATAAGTCCCTGACCAGAGTCATCCTCCACAATGGAAGAGCTGCTGAGGCAAAATACTGTGGCCAACATTAAGGCGATGAAAGGCCATTGCCTGCCCAGGTTTACACTCGGATATAGTACCATAGCCGAAGAGAAGAATACAACTATTTGAACTATGTGAAGCTGCCACAGCAAACTAATGGATTATCAACCCAGTATCTACCTTTTGTTTTCGAAACCTGCACACCAAACTCTTTTTTTCCTCAATTAATCTAATCTCATTTGTAATTTGATAATTAAATATAATGTATTAAATGGATCATTTAATACATTTAGAGTTCAAGAGTAATCAAACAACTAAACTCCACATCGCTGCCTCGACATTCTCTGCGTTTACTGTCAAAAATAAACATGTGCCAAAAAAAATAGACCAATGGCAAGGTGTCTCCCAAAAGTTGCAACATCCTCCTCGACTGCAGCGACATTGAGTAACAAAGTGCAGCTGTAGCTGTAGAAGCGGACAACATTATGGGGCAAGAAGATGGCTTTAACGAAGATACAGATGTATCGGATGCCGTCAATATGGACAGACAACAAAGAAGATCGGTTTATAAATAAGAATGAAATTCGAAAAAGAAAAGTGGAAAAAATTACCATTACTCGTTGCACTTTTTTTTGTATTTCTTATAGAGTTTGAAAAGGAAATTCGTTTTTGTTAAAAACGGCGAAATAAAGCAATAAACTATTTTTAGTTTATGAATTCGCCGCAAAGTATGCTTTAAAATAACTGGATGAAATAGTTTTTAAAAGTATGCAATGAAAACTTTACTTCAATTTAGTTGGGTCTAGTCAAATCTGTAGAGACCCTGTAGTCCTATTGGGCACTATGAACTAGTTTGCATAGGTAAGTAAGTAGTCTACCTCAGACTACTGAAGTTTTACAGATATATGAATGTATTCTTGATCAGCATGAATGCAAATCAGGTTTGTTATTCCAATTTTGAATATCTTCCCACCCCTCCTCAGCAAATCGATAAAAACTATTTGCAAGCTATTTCTGTATTTCTGAACTTAAAACTTAACAGCTGTTCAAGAATTGCTCTTTTAAATCACATGAATATAAATATGTCACAATAGATAGAGGAAAGAAATTAATATATTGAATTGATTGCTGCGTCACTTCATTCTGAATTCCAGACTAATATATGAAAAATGGTTTTATAATAATTATCAATAAATTATATTATTTTAATTCCTTTGAAATTTAGAAAATGTTAGATAGTAGTTTTGGGGCTATAAATGATATTTATATTTAATAAGAATTATAAACAATTAATAATTAAACTTAAATCACTTTTATCATAGAAAAGATCATGAAATTGCTAGGGCCAAGACTGATGTATAGTATTGCTGGAGAAATTCATTAATATGTTAGGTAATCAACGTATCTGAATCGAATTTGAAAGTTATATAATATAATTTAACTAAATGTAATATTGTTTACAAATATTTGGGCTTGCATATATGTTGATTGATATTTGAATACTCTACTAGCTCAGTATTAAAATAATTGTTTTATTCAATTTAAAGTGAATATAACGTTTACAACGTGTTGAATCTCTGAATCTAAAAAATTGAACTTTTTAATCTGTTAAATGCTACTGATTTAATTTCGAAATAAACAGATCTTAATGGCACTCAATTATTACAATTAACATTATTTAAATCAATATATCAGATTAAACATTTGATTTACTATAAATATATAGAGTATACAGCAGACCTTGAACTCGATTTGGATATCGCTGTGGTCATCGCCGTCGTCGTCGGTCACAGATCATAGCTTTTGAATCGTAGAACTATTTCTTATCAGTTAATATTGGGAACTTCAACATGAAAGCTGCGAAATCAGTAAGTATCCCAGACAAATATCTATTTCGATGAAGATTTTGGAGTTGAAATCAACTATTAAAATTGCATACCAATTCTAATCTATCTAATTTAATTTAATCTAAGTCTTTTCTATTTTATGACTTTATTTATAGATACTTTTTACCGCCTTGTTGGCTATAGTTTTTATAGCCGGTATATCTGGGCACCACACGGTTACCAGGAAAACAACCCTTCCTAGGCTTTACCCTTAGGACGAGCGAACAAGATTTGAAGTCTATGGCTTCATAAAAATATAAGTTTGTAAGACCTAATGAATAAATAAATAAACAACAATGAACATATAAGTGAAGTAGTAAAGATATTTGCCTGATCTTCACCAGCTGTGATTTCTTAATATATTAGTTGAAACATATTTATTATAAATATATTAAATATCCATTGCAACTTATTGCCGAGTTATCAGATAATATTGGGAACTTCCGCCCTCACAAACATGAAAGCTGCGAAGTTAGTAAGTACCCAGCCGGAAAAAAAAACGACGAAGAATATTGAGTTTAGGTCAAATATTTAAATTGCATTCCAAGTCAAGATATGTTAAGCGTTTAATTTTCTACAGAGTTACTTAATCACACTTTTATATTATTTTATTGCTCAATTTCTAGATACTTTTTACCGCCTTGATGGCTATAGTTCTTACAGTCGGTATACATGGGCAGTCCCCGGATAAGATAGAGAGTCGAGTGAGCGACAATCTTTTGGATGAATAAAAGTTTGTAAGACTTTAAGAATAAATAAATAAATAATAATGAACATTTAAAAAAATTTTAAATACATTTGTAATGTGTAATAATTAATAAATTGCTGACACTCAATTGAATTGTATAACTATTTTTATTATCAGTTAATATTGGGAACTTCAGCCCTCATCAACATGATTAGTAAGTACCCAGTCAAAAAGCGATTTCGATGAAGATTTTGGAGTTAAAATCTATTAAAATTACATTCCAATTTATTGTAGAAGCATTTAAATTTAAACTAATTGCAATCACACAACGAGTGTAATTGAACTATCTAATATAATTTGAATATGTATCTTAATCTTTCTTATTTTATGTCTGTATTTATAGATACGTTTTATCGCTTTGTTGGCTAAAAGAAAAAAAGAAAAAAGAATTGATCTCTTTGGCTGCATAAGAATTTAAATTTTTGTAAGAATAAATAAATAACAATACATTTAATAGGTTTATATAATATATATATATAAACATTAAGTGTAAAACGATGTCCAACTCGATTATAAGTTATAATCGAGTTGGACATCGCTGTCGTTGTCGTCGTCGTAGTCGGTCACACCAATCTCAATTAATGTCTCGCTAGAAAATTCTATGCAGAGCTTACCTTTTTAATTGTATGACTACTTTAAATCACTTAATATTGAGAACTTGAGCCCTCATCAACATGCAAGCTGCGAAGTTCGTAAGTATCCCAACTGAAAAAATACTTCGATGAAGATTTTCAATTTACTGCAGAAGCACTTAAACTAATTGCAATCCCACAAAGAGCTTTATTGAACTATCCAATTTAGTTTGAATATGTATCTTACTGTTTCTTATTTTATCTCTGTATTTATAGATACTTATTATCGCCATGATGGCTATAACTTTTACGGCCGGAATATCTGGGTTGCCCGCGCAGAAATTGAAAGGGCCTCCGTTGAGCGAAGGATGTCTGAAATCTACTGCTGGATAAAAAAAGCAGCAATAATAATATAAGTTTGTAAAATTTCACGTAAGAATGAAAATATAAACAATCTGCAGAATACATTTATTGATTGTTGGTTGGTGGTTGTCGTTGGTCTATTTAACTTATTCCGTCTCTGACTTATCGCCGCATTGTTCATTGTTAAATTAATTAATAGGGAAATAGATTCCTCTAATTTATTAAATATATTTCCTTTTTCTATTCCTCGCAACTTAACTTCTCTTGTTCTTAACACTTTTAGTACAAACTAAGCTTTGCACGTCCCTTTACGAGTTCTATGTGCTGATTATAAAAGACTTTTTTTGTGTATTCAACTTAGAGTCCTCAAGTTTCACGTTCTAAACTCTTCAGCTAGTAAAAACTAACCCTAATTTGAATACTTCTTGATCTCATTGGGGTTTTCTGGGTATTCCCAAATCCTTGCAACAAATGTTGGATCAATAAAATGCAGCTTCAACTCAAATTTGAATATAAATCAAGTTTTAACCTAAATTAATAACTGAAATGTTTTATTTTGTTTGTTTTTTGTTATATTGCTATATTGAATCGACTGCCGTTAGTCGACGTTAATTAAATATTTATGAGCAACTGACAGGAATTAGTTTAATAAATATAGGAACAGTTCGGTAAATCAATGAAAATTTTCCAATTCCTTCAAAAAATTCAAATGAATTCTCGTACTCAAACATTTGGATTTGTTCAATTGCAAAAGTGCAGAATGGTAATGTCCTTATCAGTGTAATTTAACTATCTAATATAATTTGAATATGTATCTTAATCTTTCTTATTTTATGTCTGTATTTATAGATACGTTTTATCGCTTTGTTGGCTAAAAGAAAAAAAGAAAAAAGAATTGATCTCTTTGGCTGCATAAGAATTTAAATTTTTGTAAGAATAAATAAATAACAATACATTTAATAGGTTTATATAATATATATATATAAACATTAAGTGTAAAACGATGTCCAACTCGATTATAAGTTATAATCGAGTTGGACATCGCTGTCGTTGTCGTCGTCGTAGTCGGTCACACCAATCTCAATTAATGTCTCGCTAGAAAATTCTATGCAGAGCTTACCTTTTTAATTGTATGACTACTTTAAATCACTTAATATTGAGAACTTGAGCCCTCATCAACATGCAAGCTGCGAAGTTCGTAAGTATCCCAACTGAAAAAATACTTCGATGAAGATTTTCAATTTACTGCAGAAGCACTTAAACTAATTGCAATCCCACAAAGAGCTTTATTGAACTATCCAATTTAGTTTGAATATGTATCTTACTGTTTCTTATTTTATCTCTGTATTTATAGATACTTATTATCGCCATGATGGCTATAACTTTTACGGCCGGAATATCTGGGTTGCCCGCGCAGAAATTGAAAGGGCCTCCGTTGAGCGAAGGATGTCTGAAATCTACTGCTGGATAAAAAAAGCAGCAATAATAATATAAGTTTGTAAAATTTCACGTAACAATGAAAATATAAACAATCTGCAGAATATATCTATTGAGATAATGTGGTTGGTGGTTGTCGTTGGTCTATTTAACTTATTCCGTCTCTGACTTATCGCCGCATTGTTCATTGTTAAATTAATTAATAGGGAAATAGATTCCTCTAATTTATTAAATAGATTTCCTTTTTCTATTCCTCGCTACTTAACTTCTCTTGTTCTTAACACTTTTAGTATTAACTAAGCTTTGCACGTCCCTTTTCGAGTTCTCTGTGCTGATTATAAAAGACTTTTTTGTGTATTCAACTTAGAGTCCTCAAGTTTCACGTTCTAAACTCTTCAGCTAGTAAAAACTAACCCTAATTTGAATTCTTCTTGATCTCATTGGGGTTTTCTAGGTATTCCCAAATCCTTGCAACAAATGTTGGATCAATTAAATGCAGCTTCAACTCAAATTTGAATATAAATCAAGTTTTAACCTAAATTAATAACTGAAATGTTTTATTTTGTTTGTTTTTTGTTATATTGCTATATTGAATCGACTGCCGTTAGTCGACGTTAATTAAATATTTATGAGCAACTGACAGGAATTAGTTTAATAAATATAGGAACAGTTCGGTAAATCAATGAAAATTTTCCAATTCCTTCAAAAAATTCAAATGAATTCTCGTACTCAAACATTTGGATTTGTTCAATTGCAAAAGTGCAGACTGGCAATGTCCTTATCATTTGCATGTTAATTAATTAGTTACATTACATTACAAGATGACAGATCGAATATAATTTAATGGTGTATTACAGCGCTTAACTTATATAAAACTCAGCTCAATATCAAAACAACTTAATCGGAAACGGTACGGAGTCGATACAGTACCCGACATTAATATACCCTGTATAAGTCTATATAAAACGAATTTTGGTAATATTAAATGTTATAACTATATTTATGAACATACTGCATATAGCATATATATTATGTAAATATATTCATGAAAGTATAGACAAATATATGCAAGTATTGTATATTATTAGTTGCATTCTTTAATTAGTTTACCGTTTATTATGTGTGTGTTTGGGTTTCTAAACTTTGAAATGCATTTGATGTGCGGCTGATGTACGAATGTACTTTATTCGTACATCCAAGCATACACTTTCAGACAGACGGAAGTGTATACAGACCAACATGGCCTCTACTCGGCTGATTACAATGGCCAAGAATATATATAAAGTATGCAGAGGATTTTGTTGAATTGTGAAAATGGCCAAAAGGAAGAGTATACTTTCAATAGCATTTTCTAATTATTTTAATTTAAATTTAATGACTAAAGAGAAAAGTATACTTTCGAACGCATTTTCTAACTATTTTAATTTAAATTAAACAATTATAAAAATACTTAAATAATTCGAAATATATTCTTACAAGATTAGTAAAATTAAATTGTAAAATGAAACTAGTTTTACTGTGTTGTTGTTTTATTAATATTTATTTACACATATACAGAATTATGATAGAAATAAATGAAGATAACAATATAAATATGGAAATGGCAAAACTTATAGCATTGTATTGTATTGGATTACATGGATATTAATTAACATGTGGAAGTATTCAAATCAATGCTTAAACCCAATCGAATGCACATGAACAGATAACCTTGAAATATGCCTTAGAATTGCTCATTCGGATCACCGTTTGATTGATCCGCCTTTTGCCTGGCCCGAGCCAGTTTCGCTGACAGCTCAGACGATCGAATTGTTTTGTACTGCAATTGAAGTGTATTAAGAAATATTTTTGTCAATATGGAACTCAGTTAGAGATACTCTTACCTCGCAGAAGTTCTTCTGCAGCACAATCTGTGAAATGAGTCGGCGACTCTCCCGTTGGCCAAAGTAGCTCTCGATGGTGTGTGCCGAGAGGGCAAAGATTTCCTCTCCGCTGAGCATGTGCAGGCGCTTGATTATGTTATCGGAGAAGCCCTTGCCACGCAGCCATTCCTCCACCTCCCTGGGCTTTGAGTTTTGGTTTATGTATATCTCAGGAGTCTTCAGAATTTCGAGGTCTCTGCGACGCTGCCTCTGCTGTAGCATAATTCGGAGCTCATCGTTCACATCGTCTTGCATTAGATAGGCATCATCATCGGCATCGCAGTCATTGCGAGCGCGCATAGCTAGGTCCAGATAATATTAGAGATTAATATGTAATATGATATATATAGTTGTATATTACACTCACCTGCAAGAGCTCCAGCGGCCGCCATATTACGTTTCAAGGTGCCACTTGGGGTGTCGGTTGGTGTTTGGTTCTCACTTGGTGGCATCGGAGGTGGTATGGGCACATTGGGCATTGAGTAGGAGCGAGGCATATTCTTTGCCGCACCCACTGGCTGTTGGGACTCTCGGTCTGCGGGAGCTGCATATATTGCCATGGTATTGCGATAAAGCGGATTGTTGGGATCGCTTGCTTCCCCGTTCTCCACAGACATCGAAGCCAAGGAATCCGTGTCACGTGCCTTGCGATTCGCAGCAGGATCAAAATTATACGGAATCAGCACTGTATGCGGTACGTAGCCAATGTTACCGTATGAATTTCGAGCCTTCCACCAGTTTCGAGAGTCATCAATTATCTGCGATTGTCATTGTAGTTATTGTATTATCACAATGCTCATGATGATGTAAGCTTACCTCTAAGTATTCGCCTTTTGTTACATTGAGCTCCTTATCATTGGTGGCCTGCTTATTATAGACCACCTCGGCAATGTCCACATTACGGCTCTGCAGGCGATTAAGCCAGGTGTTGTTGCTAGCTGGACTAAGCGGTATCGGTGTAGACAACGGTGTTGGTGTCTTCTTGAGAGCAGGCGCCAAATATGGGACCTCCTCATCGACGACCCAGTCAGGTGACCAATCGTCGTAAAAGATGGGATGATATGAACCCTTGTGATCTTTAAATTGGTCCTTTGGCACGTTCCAATTGGGGCCAAGGCTATGCCACAGATCTCTTTCATTGGAGTCCAGTGTGCCGTTCAGAAAACCAACTGTTTCCCTACGCAGCAGAGGATTCACAACGCTCTCAGGCAAATGGGCACCCTCGTATATATCATTGCAGACATTAACAATCGTCTGCAGGGAGACGAACACATTGTGAACGGGATTGACGCCCTTATTGAAATGATTCTGCAATTTCACGGCATAATTTAGGGCCAACTTTATCTTAGCCAGAATGTCATAGAATTCGCTTTCGATGGGAGGACGCGATCGAAGCACCAGCAATCCTTCTCCATGAGGATTATGCTGGTTTTTACGGGACTGCAACTCGTGAAGGGCCTCGGATGCATAGTGCAATCTTGCAATAAAGCGTTCTATATCCTCGCTAAATAACAGAAAGTTTATGGAAATATATGGGTTAAGGATACCTAGATAAGCTGAGAAGGAATATACATACAAGCAATGATTGATGACCTGAACATCTCGATCGGATTGCTCACGATCTTGTGCATTCTTCTCGGCGGCAATCTCTGCAACAGCCGCTGCAATACCGAATTGATCCTTGGCCTGATGGTTGCCCGGACGCTCTGGCTTTGGCAGACGAATGGGAGTCTTGTTGCGATCCACTGTGACTGGGGAGCCGCTGCTCAACTGGCGCAGATCCTCAACCAAATGCACCGAATTCACATCCGTTACCTAAAGGAAATGTACAATTTTGAACAGTAATGTTTGTACTTGTACAAATACGAATGTTCAGCTCACTTGAAATATATGCATTTCTGTGTTTCCCAACGAGATGCCCGGTACAGTGAATATCAAGATATTATTGTATGTCTCCAGTGGATCATCACTGATAAAGGCCGTTGGCTCCGTTATCAGACTACCGGGAAAGTTTTCAATTTCCTTCATGTCCTTATCAAGCATAACAAGCCATTGGCCATTGAAGCACATATACATCTTATGTGGCCAAATGCCTCCTGTCTTATCTAGCTCAATGAGCAATTTCATTTTCTCTTTTGGCTGTTTTGATTCCACCTCATTTTTCAATTTAAAGGTGGCCAAGTGATCCAATGCATACGTTGGCTTTCTATCATCATTATCACTGGAATGAGCTCCATTCCCATATCCGTTTGGTAGCATACTACTAAAAAGAAAAACAAATAATGTAGATAATGATAAATTCTAATCGTATAATCCAAAGGAGGAGTATCAATTCTTAAGTACATATATAGATTGTATATCTATGAGCACTAAGATTAATGTGAGAAATTCTTTATAAATATATTTGTGGAAACAATATTAATGTGGGTTTCATAAAGAGTATTTTCGTCAATATATTTATATTTATTTCCATAGTGCGTCAACTGCATTTTTATAAATATTTACAATTATTTGCGTCATTTATTTTTAAGAAGACAGAGACAAAAATCTCAAATTGAAAGTTTCATGGGTTTTCCGAAAATATTCACCTACGCGTTACCAAAACGGGTCGAAAATATTTCAAAGTCCTGTAACTTGGCTTAACCATGACAGTGGGATTCTAGTTTTAATATCTCTGACTATATTTAGGCGTTTAACTTTACGCGTTGGAATTATAAATGAAAGTATTTGCAATTTACAAAAAGGTATCAGCAACATAGAAGATGTGATGCATAAGACCATATATACACAATTATGTATATAATAAAAAGAAATAAGGTTTATTCAATACACCTGCGTGATTGTGTGTGTGTGTGGTGTGCTGATAAGATAAACGCAATTTAGCGCCTGCCTTTGCTTTTGCACCTTACTACACTGTCAATGCCGAATGCCGTTTTCCAGTTATCGCTTTTGGTAGGAAATTCTTAGCAAATGAAGCAATCACTTTTATAGGCGAGTTACATAAACCTCCAATTAAAGGTCAATCAGCATATTTTTAGTCCGTGATTGCAGTTCCTCGTTTTCTGCTATTCATAGATTCTGTTCGATGGCATGACATCATAATCACTATCATTATCACTGATATACATAGGTGATAATATGATATATGTATATATATATAGAGTTAAATACTCTGATTATAGTTGCGCCGTTATCTAGCTGATCTTGATTTATTTCTTATATCAAAGAAATGATTTCTAGCAGCTAATACAACACATACACGGAATGATGAGCAATCTTTTACCTTATACGAGATATTCACCCACTGCGCTGCTCTTGCGAAAACTTCCACTCTCGACACGCCGCGAATCAGATTTGAACTGACTGCCAATAGCAATGGGCCATGGAGCGGTATCTGATATCAGTTATCAGTTATCAGTGGGTTCTCCAACGACACCGACTATTAATTGATTGCTCGAAATTGTTTCGGTTCACTCTTATCGGGGGTTTCATACGCAAAAGGTTTTTTTTTTATCTTCGTTTGCGTTTGTTTTCATTTGCAGTATTATTTCGGTTTCTGTTTTATGCTGTTTCATTTCAGTTCGTTTAGTTCTAGAAATGCGATCATAAATACACATACAGATATGTAATGGACTTAGTTTAGGCTACATTTAGTTAATTGACACATTCCAAACGCGAGCTACTAAATTCCATTCCAAACGTTGTCAGTTAAGTAAACGGAGCTCAACTAAGATATAAAATAAATGAAATTAATATAAATATATCGCTGTAAAATAATAAGTCAACCCAAACGTTTAACAAACAACTAAATGATTTTTAATTTATTTATTAATCGAAATCTTCGCAGTAAAATATGAAATTATCTGTCGCAAAATTTTTTTGCAAAATCAACTAACGTAAACTTATAACTATATTATATTATCATTAACACTGCCATAAATCATTTTTAAAGAGCTTCCTTTTAGTCAAAAGAGGCAATCCATCTCTACCTCATTACTGGTGTAAAATTATAGAAATAATTTATATATTTTCATGACAAATTACTTTTTATTCTGTACGTAAACAATTTTACAATCAATGGATACATATACTGAAATCGGAAAGTTCGATGATGCATAACTTATAAAATATGACAATTTACTGATCAACCCAACAAAGCTATAACTGCACAACAATTTATATAAATAAAGAAACAAATTTCTTGATTCTAGTTCAACTTGTTGTCAATTTCGTTAATTTGGATTCTATTCTCATTTGTTCATTCGTTAGAATCCCATTCTCGTTTAATTGGATGCCATTCTCCGTTGGATTCTATTCTCGTTCGTTTGACTTCCATTGCAGCTGATTCATTTATGTGGATCGCATTTTCGCACGTTTGAGCTCGACGTCTTAACTCAGTTTGTGTCTGCTCGTGACACGAAGAGAAAGACGAGTTATTAATATTATACGATAAGAAAAACAATGAATGACACACGATGTGTACATATGTATATGCATCGGTATTTGTATCTGTTTACTTGAATATGCAAGAAGGTACAAGCAGAATATGATTATTTTGATAGTAATAATTACTTTAGGTTGATAGTTTTCTCATTTGTTATTATTATCAACCACTATGTCATAGTTGGCTGAGTCAGTAGACTCATCAATGGAGATTAGGAACATCTTCTAAATTCGTCTTGGTATTATTTGGGGTCTTCGATACTCTTCACACCACTCTGCTCCGTCTGACGAATCTGGCGAATTATGCCACATTATTGCAGTCTACCATCCGATTGCTGCGAATGAAAGTGTCAAATCAATCATTATGTGTGTGTGTAAGTAAATACATATATATGTATGTAATTAGTTTTTGGCCCCCTTATCACATGGCTTCCTAAGTTAATATGAAAAGTATATCAACGTTTATAATGCATCGTGACTCAATGCCGCCTGTTCCATTGATAGCAACTGCTCTGGACATGTGAGTAGGAGTTTCTGTTTGTATTCGTAATGCCACAATAGGGCACGTTTCACTATCACTCACCTGTTGGACTGCAATCGGAAGATATTTACGGGCACTGCGACCATATTTGAGTTCAGACACAATAGCTTGCTACCGTTCATGGATCTATAGGCGTCCAACAGAGAGCTGTGAGATGATGACAGCCGTTGCTGATGGCGTTGATGGATTTTGGAGAATTGCTCCGCTAAAAGCATTAACAAAAATCTTCAAAATACTCTTATTTGTATTACATTACAACTTACACAATATACAGCCAAAGGTGGGCCCGACAGTTCCGTTGACAATGCGCTCTGAAATGCCGCCGATTATAAGATCCACATCTGTCCAGTTTCTGTAAACGTTCTTTAGCTTATCTATGAGCTAATAAAAAGAAACATGTATTCATATAGATTAAATAGTATTTATACTTCCACTTACTTCCGTGGGAATATACGGCGCGAAATCAGCCCATCCAGATATCCTTCTGGTACTACATGCCTCCAAATATTTGTAGTAAGGCTGAAGGCCATGATCGCGACCTCTTTGTATGTCAAATGCCAAGATATCGGCGTGAGTTGGTTTCGTGCGTTCATGCCACACAATCTGCAAAGAGTGGAGGTAGATAATATCAATGAAGTTCTTCTGGTAAAGCGTATTTTCTACTTACTGCTCCCACATAAGAAGCATCCATTTTCATGGCACGTTCATGGAGAAGACTTTGCAGGATTTCGTTGAGTTTATTTGATGTGTACTGTATTTGCGGCGTGTATATTTCATTCTTGAGCTCAAAAAGATTCGTCAGTGGCAGAACATTGCTGCAACAATCATCCGATTATCAATGGGCAAAGGAATAAAGAATTTGTGCTTTGTCTTACTTGTTTGAGCCAACTTCATTAGCACTGCCCAAGTTATGAAGAACATTGGGCAGCATTGAGTAATAGAATCGAATGGCGGCGACACCGAATTCATTAGACACCTCGGGATGTCGTTGTCCAGCAGTTTCAGGTGATGTGGCAAGCACCTGATGAGCAATATCTGCACCTAACACCTCCGGAAGCCATTCATTCATGATGACGCGTCGATAGATGTCAATGTTGACTGTCTTTGCCGCCTGGAATAGCTGCTCATCGCTCCAATTCTTATTCCGTGCCAGCAGCTCAGCGGCAATTCGATTATGATTCCTCATAAAGATGGTGTACACCAAAATGGAGAGGGGATTGCTATTTACCCGCGAGTCACCAGCAACAAAGCAATTGGAGGCATTATCGCTGCTTCCCCATGCGCAAAAGGTGTGTCCATCATTGTCAGAGGTCAATGGCAACAGATTGCCATTCGATGTGGACTTCAAAGTGCCTTTTGTCATTGTACGCATCTTACGTTGGGCGTCCTCCGTAAAGCCATAAAGCTGTGACAGATCCAAGATGCCAGTGGCTTGATTCAGCTGCACTTGAAATAAAGAATCAATTATTGTCCAGTCCTAGTCGATGCCCGCAGGACACACTCACTTGTTCAGCAGCGCCAAAGTTGCAATTTTCGCCCACAGCAAGTGCACTACGAACATAGTTAAGGCAATTGGGAAAGCCATATTTATCCTTGGACAGAATTGGGGCACACAACGGATGATGGAAGCGGGGTTGCAAGTCGTTTTGATTGCGATTGCAACACTCGATTGGAGATCCGTTGCCTGGTTAATAATACAATATTTAGTAGGTAAGTTGGACTTCGGTGTTGCATCTCTTACTCATTGACTGGGAAACGGTCTTGCTGAGATCATGTTCTACAAACTGCGCAAACTGCACCAAAACCAGGTTCAAGTTGCGACTGTCATCGTTGCGCCTCCTTCCTCTAGTCTTCTCGGTGGCTTCGTTGTCACGATCATAGAGAGCCATGCTTATAGACCATGCAGCTGGTAGCTCTGCCTCTCCGAACATCTGTTAAATGTTTAATTGATTCACTACTGATTCAATTAAATTAACTAAAGCTCAAGCTGACCTCTTGAAAACCATTCTTGTAGTTTTGGGGCATCAGACGCCTGAATGCATGATGAGCATCGCGTTGACTGTGCAACAATCTGTTGCATTCGGCCTGCAGCGTGCTCCCCTCAGGCAGGGGCTTTGTCTCCAAGTAGGAACGGCACTCATCCCCACTGATTCCACGCGGATCACACTGGCTGTTGTAGATGAAGAGACTCGCCTTCAGCATTTTCAGTGCAATGTCACTGTCCAGCTTGGACTTTTCATTAGGAAGCGTGTCCAGCAATTGTGCGTGGGAGAGACTGCCATTCTGGACCGTGATGTCTGAGCTTAAGAGATTGTCCTCCAGCCTAAATAGATGCATTAAAGGGAATTGGAAACATACAGCTTGTGAACATTAGTAAGTATAGGGTAAAAAGGATGTACAATCACCTTTTCTGTCTATTAATTGAATCGATTCCCGATGTTACAAAGTCCTTCCATTGAGCCTGGGATATTCCATTTAAGTATGTCTTCACATCATTGCTTACAGGAATACGGGCTGTTAAAGGTAATAAGTAGATTGGAGTGCTTAAGATGAAGAATACTATCTTAAAAAGGAGATAAATTATATTGTTCTACTATCTTTGAAACAAGTTAAGAGTACCATTTGTTGTATACACAGTTTATATGTATGTGTATACACTCGTATGTGAATGCATTTCACTATTTAATTGCTGGCAATGCCTGAATTAAACTAATAAAATACGATCACCCCCACTTAGAAGATGATTTATCTTAATTCCCTGATGATCACGTAAACTAATAGATACAATCGTTTAAGTTCTCATATGTATTCGACAGTTTAGTCAATAATTATATAGGCTTTACAATTTGATTGCTTAATAATACGAAACTACCATTTTAATACTGCATCAAAACAAATTACTTTACACACAAATCATACTTACATTGCTTAAAATCGAACTTTAGAGCATTAACGACAGCTGGTGCTGACGCCACTATTACGAGAGCGGGCAGCCAAAGGTAAACACTTTGACACATTATAATATTCAATGTGATTCACAAAATATTCGAGTATGCAAAATCAATAGCCTATCTATCTATTAGCACAAACATAAATATACAGATATACAATTGATGTCAATTCTCTGACCCCTCACGAGTGATAAGAAGTGGAACTGCGCTTCAACAAGACTTATCATAACCGAAAGCCGCTCGATGCCTACGATCAGGCGGTTCAAATTCAACTGAATTCTGTGTAAATCTCATCAAAATGCACGACTGAGCTTCGGCTCTGGCATTATCAGCGGAATGAGCTCAGTTTAAGCCAGGCAGACTCGTTTGCTCTCCAGGCAGATCGAGAGAAAGAAAATCACTTAAGATAGATACACTAGAGACTTTGCAATACTCTACTTACTATATATTACATTATTATTTAATAACTGATAATGTTGTAAATAAATAGAAAAATAATATAGCTTACTTGAACTGCTTAATCTATAATATTAAATTATACAATCTTTAGTTTTGAGTCGGAAATTAAACAACAAATCTGGGAAAATCCTAATTATAATCTGTTTGATTATATGAATTTAGCATTAACTAAGGCTTAGTAAATTTTCGTTCCTTTATTATAAATAGTAATATATGTGTTTGTATATGTACAGGTATATGTATTTATACTCTTACTTAAAATGAAGGGTATTCAAATGCCCAAGCGGAAAACCCAATGTAACCTGCGTTTAAAACGCACATGATTTTTTCTTTGTTGTGGGAGTACAAAAGTATTTATGTCCATAATGTATATCGGCATATACATCGTCACATTTATGTACATACATACATATGTATATGGATTACGTGCTTTGAAAAAGGTATTATAAATTCATACAAACACTTTGTACATTTATACATATTTATATAAGCCAAGTTAACATCAAGACCTGCTCTTTGTTTGCCAGGTAGGGATATTTGGTATGTGGAGCCTTCAATGCGATCTAACAAAAATAAATGAGTTTATATGTATACAATTTATTTATAAGTATTTCAACTAAGACGCAGTGGTATATTGTCGCATACCCTTATATTTTCATCATTCAAAAGCAGACTTTCTTGTTTTTGTAACAGGCCCAAAATGGTTTTATAAATAAGTTGAAAATTAATTCGTTTTCATTAAATTATATCGCCAAAATATGTTTTCATTTCTGTTTTTAAGACTTCATCAACTCACCGGATATCGTTTGAATTTGGCATCAATCCCAATATTCTCATAATTAAATTTACCAGCCGGAGAAATCTTTGTTTGAGATCTTCTGAATGTCAATGCCTGTCCTTCAGTAGGGATCAAGGAACTTGTTAAAGTAATGCTTGACGTCAAATACAATGAAGTCCTATAAAAAAAACTTACAAAATCAAAATTATTATTGTTTCAAAAATTTTAATCAGATTGGGCAACGATTACATAACTAACAATAATATTATGAAATATTTACTTTGTTATTTATTGAAAATTAATTGAGACATCGCATTCGTTTACTATCTTGCTGTTATTTACAGCTGGCCATTACAACTAGAATACCCAAGTTGTCACTACTTGAATGCATTGATCTCAGGAACTAGAAAAGCCAGAGACACCAAATTGAGAATGAAGGTTCCTGGATACCTCGCCCCTTCTTACTTAGCATATGTATGGAGAGCACCATATAGAAGCATTGGTCCATGAATAAAAAATAAATGAGAAAAAGAAAAGTGAAAAACGTTTCCTTTCTCGTTTTTTCCGCCCTTTTTCAAAAGGTTCACTCTTTTGCAGCTACGCTTTGTCGAATTATCGTGTTGGTGTAGAGGCGGAGAACTATCGATAGCACTATCGTTGGTTGCTCGCAATTGGACTACCATCGATAGCACATCAGTGCCATCGGCAGCTACGTTTTGTGGAATTATCGTGTTTGGTGTGTATAGGCGATTTTAATACAAATAAAACTCCCAATTGAGATTGTAAAAGCTTAATATATTAACGAAAAAGTTCTCAATAGCAATGCCTTCACTAGATGCTGATGTTTCCAATGATCAGTTCAACAATGAACAATCAAAGCCAATGTCCGGTCCAATCATTGGCATTATTTATCCGCCGCCGGAAGTTAGAAGTATGTGATTGCAAAGCATTAAATCAAAACATAAACATAAAACATAAATATGTGTACAAACAGCTAAATGTTTTCTATATTCTCCATAAACTAAATAGATATTGTGGACAAGACTGCCAGTTTTGTGGCACGCAATGGTCCCGAGTTTGAGGCACGCATCCGGCAAAACGAGCTGGGCAACCCAAAGTTTAACTTCTTAAACGGAGGCGATCCCTATCATGCCTATTACAGACACAAAGTCAATGAGTTTCGGGAAGGAAACGGCAAGTATTATTCAATGATTTATTGACTTATTCAACAACTAACTCATCATCAATTTAAACAGATGCTGGCCTGACTGCAATTACTGGCCTTAAGCAGTTGGCAGTAACGAGTGCGGCCCAACAACGTCAACAGGAATTGTTAAAGCAGGTTGTAGAACAGCAGTTTGTACCAAAAGAGCCACCAGTGGAGTTTGAATTCATAGCTGATCCACCTTCTATTGCTGCTATGGACTTGTAAGTTAGATTAGAGCGTTGATACCGCATGTTTCTAAATGTATGCCTTTCAGAGATATTGTCAAGTTGACTGCTCAGTTTGTGGCCCGAAATGGACGGCAGTTTCTTACCAATCTAATGAGCCGAGAACAACGGAATTTTCAATTTGATTTCCTACGGCCACAACATTCGCTCTTTCAATACTTTACCAAACTATTGGAGCAGTACACCAAAGTACTGATCCCTCCAAAGGATCTGCTGGGCAAGCTACGGTCCGAAAGCGCTCCAGGTCGTGCTAGCATGGTTCAAGTGTTGGAACAGGTCAAATATCGTGCCAATTGGCAGCGACACCAGGAAGCTCAACGTCGCCGCGAAGAAGAAAAAATTGAACGTGAACGTGTGGCCTACGCACAAATTGACTGGCATGATTTTGTTGTGGTGGAGACGGTAGACTATCAACCTTTTGAAAGCGGCAACTTTCCACCACCAACCAATCCCGATGAGGTCGGCGCTCGTGTACTAATGGAAGAGCGATTAATGGAGGAGGAAGGCGATACTGAAATGCAAATTGAGTCCGACGATGAGGAAGATACTCAATTGGCAAGTCATCTGGACAGTGGCGTGAAACTCTCGCAAATGGAGAACCGTGTAGGCATTCAAATGAAGAACGCAACGGCTTATGGCCAACCAGTCAACGCCAAGCGCGACAACACGCAGGTACAAGATATGGACGAGGCATCGAGTGATGAAGAGACGCCAACTGCAAAGATGCAGCCAAGCGTAGCGCCCATGCTGCCTCCCACGCATGATAAGGTTGTGGTTAAAAAATATGATCCAAAAGCTACCCAGCCTAAGCCCGCGCCAGTGGCTACAGATGAATACCTTATTTCGCCAATTACAGGCGAGAAAATCCCAGCCTCCAAGGTATCCGAGCATATGCGTATTGGTCTTTTAGATCCACGCTGGGTGGAACAACGGGACAAGCATACCGTTGAAAAAATCAACCAAGACAATGTATTTGCAGCTGGAACGGCCATCGAGGCAAGCTTGAAACAGTTGGCGGAGCGTCGTACAGATATTTTTGGTGTGGGTGACGAAGAAACTGTCATTGGTAAGAAGCTTGGTGAGGAAGAGACCAAAAAAGATGACCGTGTAACATGGGATGGCCACACATCCAGCGTAGAAGCGGCTACGCGGGCAGCACGTGCTAATATAACGCTCGAAGATCAAATCCATCAAATACACAAAGTTAAGGGTCTACTGCACGATGAGGAGAAGGAAAAAATTGGACCCAAGCCTGTGGGTAACAAGGCCACGCTATCAGCGCCCCCTCAGCCATCCACGAAGAGCCAACACAGCAACCATCCTCATAACCAATCACAGCATCACCAGGGTGGAGGTGGCGGTCATCATCATGCACCTCAACACCATCATCATCAATCGCAGCAACCGCCATCATCGCTCCATCAGCATCATCAGCACCAGCAGCAGCAGCAATCGCAGCACAACATGCCTCAGTCTGCCAATCCAGTGATGATGATGCAGAGACCTCCAATGATGCGTATGTATAAAACACAAATTTTGCTTTACATTTTGTCAAATCGAATTCATCATTGTTTAACATTAGCAACACCATATGGTGGTGGTCCTGGAGGCTACATGAACATGCCATCCGGCAGCGGGCCACCGCAGATCTCCCCGGCGCCGCCAGTTGAGCTGTTGCCCATAGAAGATGAGCCGCCTACTAAAAAGATACGATCAGAAGACAATCTCGTGCCCGAGGCAGAATTCATATCATTGCATAAGGTCAGTTACTTAACTCTATCCCAAAGTAGCATTGGAAATAATATGTATATATTTTCAGAGCCCTGTAACCATCCAAGTGCAGATTCCGAACACGGACAAATCGGAATGGAAGCTAAATGGTCAGATGATTGCCATCACGCTGGCGTTAACCGATCCCATTGCCAACCTCAAGGCAAAGTTACAGGACGAGACAGGCATGCCACCTGCAAAACAAAAAATATTCTACGAGGTGAGTTATGCTTGTGTTTGCTTAAAGATAAATTATATATCTGTTTCGGATTAAATTTGCAGGGCATGTTCTTTAAAGACAACAACACCATGGCTTTCTACAACCTGCTTAGCGGCACCACAGTGCATCTACAAGTCAAGGAGCGCGGTGGACGCAAGAAGTAAATCATTTCTTCTATAACAAAAACTACAGCATTTCATTTGTAAAAGTTTATTTTTGTGAATGCTTTTGCAATCATTTCGTAATAAAAAAAATTGTCAATCACAGCGTAATTTTTAATTGCACTTTAGAGTTACTTAACAATTTGTGTATAAAAATGTGAGTATGGAATGCGGTAACAGATTAGGATTAGGATGTTAGTTATTTGTATATATATTTTGGAATGTAAAATAAACATTACGGAGGGTTTCAGACATTCACTGATCGTGTTTATTGACTTTCTAGGATCGACGCCATGTCCCGGTATCGTTGCAACATAGGCATATATATTGAGTCACTATCCTTATTCGGCTCGCAAACGAGCTTAAGAAGGTTTGGTGTCAGGCTTAGGATGTAGTCGCGATAGCTTTTAATATCTTTCGTCTTATTCTCATTAATATAGAATGCATATGCAGCTCGGTATGCAGCACCCGCGAGTGCAGCCTCACTCTCAGTCTAGAAATAATCAATGTAATTTATTTAATTGATAATCTACTTCTATTACACCTACCTGTTGGTACACGGGTGCATTGAAGACATCAGCAATCACTTGTAGAATGGATTTGTTGACCGAGGCACCGCCGGTGGCAAGAATTTTAGACTCGCTACCAAAGAGAAATCCCATGTTCTCTGCAATGGCGCGATGATGTAGCATTTGTCCTTCAATCAACGCACGTATTTCGATTTGAGGCGAACTAAATCTGTGGATGCCATATATAGAAATTAATAAGAGAAATATGACGTTTTATATCATTTACTAACTTGATTACACCTTTTTTGGCATCAGGAGAACTAACATCCATGTCTTTGTTCCAACGAAGCGTTCCTTTTGCCTTCGGTATGATTTCCATTTCATCAAAATGCAGAGCTATGTTACCAAAATTACCCCGTGGCGTGGACTCTAGCAACTCATTGAACTTCTCCCAGTTGCCGTTTGCCTCGGATTTCTTCATTGCTTCACGAACTAGGGAGCCATTTCTAAAACTATGGCACATATTTAGGAACTGGAGCAGTTATTATTACTAATAATTAATACACACCACAATAGACCCATATATTGTTCGGATTCGGTTGGATGGCACAGAACATGACCTTGTTCCAGATTGGGGGGTTCTTGGAGAGTCATCATTAGCGTGTCGCTGGTGCCCAACGAGACACTGAGCCAGTTTTTGTCCACAATCATGCCTGCAAGAGCTGATGGATTATCACCGGTGCAGACTACGACATTACATGTGGGTGAAAAGCAAAAGCGTTGCACAAAGTACTCGGAGACATTGCCGAGAACTGTGAAGCCACTGACTGGTTCGCCCAAACGATCTTCCAAATCGGGAGCACAAGCATTCAGGCAAGCTTTTGACCATGTTTTATTGCGAATATCCAGCAGGTTCATTCCTGATCCATCGGCATGGTCAATAGGCGCCACTTTGCCAAGAAAGAGCGATGCTACAAAGCTGCTAACCAGTGAGATTCGTTGCGCGTCCTCGTAGGCGTGAGTCCGTTGCTGATAGATTTTTCGAATTTGTGGTCCCGTAAAGCGTTCATAGCACTTGGATCCAGTCAACTGAACCATTTTTGTCATCCCACCAATGGCAGTTTCCATTTCCAAGCACTGTTTTGATGTCGATGCGTCCATCCATATCGGCGTGCGGTTCACCACAAAAGCCGAATCGTCCACTTGTGCATGCAGGAATTTATTGGAATCGAGGGATTGTAACGCTGCAATGCCATGTTTTGACCAGTACACGGATCCATGTTGTTGCGCAGAGCCACTAATGGCAACAACAGTTCCCAGGTCGACTTCCTGCATTACCAGTCGATCCAATACGATGTCCATTGCCTTAACCCACATTACGGGCTGAACAAAGAACCTAAAAAGCTTTCGTAAATTGAAGTGCATTGCTTGAAATCGCATGAAAACTTGTAAAACTTACTCAAATTTATTGGGACCTGCATTGGCGCCTCCTGTAGTGCGAAACTCTGGTAAATCACTGTCGAACTTTACCTCGGCCGAGGCAACAACGTTCAGTTCAGAGCTCAACAGAACGGCTTTGAGCTGAAAATACGAGTTATCACTTATTTAGTATCAATGTATAGTTAGTATCAATAAGTTCGCTTTAAAAACCGATTATTGAATAGTTTCTAGCTCGATTAAATGACATCTTAATGTCTCCTCATAGGCACAAACAACTCTTGCGATTATCATGTTAAGTTGTAAGTGAGAAATTTAATTGTGGGACAATTACTATATTTTAGTTTCTCCAAAAAAAAGTGTTGTCTTATAATTAACAACAACATGTAAAATGTCCTTGGAAGCCATGGGATGTTGGCAGTGCAACAGTCCTTACAGACACACCTTAAAATTAACGATCAAACATCAGAAGTCGTGAACAACCAAAGGGCATTTGAGAGTCAACGTTTACGTCATGGCTTACCTATCTGGCTTACTCTAGAGTCTAGACACACATACATACATACATGTATTTATTATGTAGGTTTATGATTATTGAGTTTGTTACAGCTACAAGTGGGTGTCAGAATAAGAGCGATCAAACAAATAGGCAATAAAGTAAGAACCTAAATGGTAGAGACCTGTGTATATCAAAATATTTTTAATATTAGACACACATGCAAGTACATACATATACTATATACAAAGAAATAACTAAATTCGAGGATTCTGCTCGTCCGCGATAAGAAAATTCTAATTTTATTATGTACAATTGTCGCACAATAGATTAGAATTGCGCATTTAACCTTTACAAATAACATTTAGAAGTCCTCATCTGTCTATAAATTTGCCGCGTAGGCAAATGGGGCATCAATGAAGTTTCACAGATAAACAATGTATAACTAATCCAAGTTTTATATAAAATCATATACAACAACATACACATACATACTTTTATGCTTTACCTTTTGTGTGCTCAAATCAAATCCCAAAAATGTTTGTTGTGAACCCTGTTCCTGTTGAGGCATTGTGTTTGGGTTGTGCTAACTTTGTTTTGCTCCGTGTTGGAAAATCGGCTTTGTTGGTGTCTTATAAAAGTAAATGGGTTCCTTTTTAATGCTAACCGTAGCTTCCACTTCTTAGCACGTTGGTTTTGCTAATAAACTACCAACGACGCTTCTGAAGCCACAGCTACTGTAATCTTTATTAGCGTCGAAAGCGGCACATTCATTAAACTTATAACAATTGCCAAAGTTGCTTCGCGTTGCCACCTTTTTAAATATCTTGTGGACAGCAATTTAATAATATGTGTATTCCCATGGCTTGAATTTTAATAAATAACACAATGACACTCAAAGTTACAAAACATTTTACTTAGGAAAATGTCTTAGAAATTTTCAATACATATTTGACATGATTGTAATACTCTGTCTTTCAACATTAATATAATTAATGGACTGTCGCTGCCAAAATATCTCAGCAATTCATCGATATAACATCGTCAATACATTTGTTATCGCTATCGATATAAATCATATATTCACATGATTAGTTTAATGTCACCTATCGATAATTGTCAACTCGCCTAAATACTTCACAAATTGAAAATAAATAAATTTAAATAGTTAAACTTAAAATGTCTTTGAACTATGAAGAAATGAGTTGGTCAGGTAATTATTTTAAGTTCGGCAGAGCTGTTTTCAAAGAGAGAACCCTTTTAATTGATTAATTACGACTGTCCCAGATGCTTGTGCCGCACTGATGTGTACTTACATACATACACACATAAGCACAAAATTAACCAATATGTTATTACAAATATTGAATTAAACTTGCAGATGTGCGGGACCAATTCAGAAAGTGGCGTGAGGAGTCTGGACGACACAGTGAGGAGGTGGTACAACTATGGGTGGCGGTGCTTGAGGACAAAGTCCAAAAGACAGGCAACGAACGACATTTAATTCTCGAGCAAGTCATTGTTGCTGCTTTGGATACCGCACGTTTCGACATTGCTACAAAGTGCACAAAACAACTGAGCGAGGAGTTTCCCGGCAGCTTGCGTGTGATGAAGTTCAAGGCGATGCGATTGGAAGCACTCGAGCAATATGATGCAGCTATTGAAGTATTAGATGCCATTATTGAGAAAGATGAGACAAATGCAGCGCCAAGAAAAAGGAAAATTGCAATAATGAAAGCTCGTGGCATGCGTCTGGATGCCATTAAGGAACTGAATGCTTATCTTAAAAAGTACAGATATATATTGAATAATCAGTTATAAGTGTTCGCTAATTGTTACCATTTACAATATTGTTAGATTCATGTCGGACCAGGAAGCATGGCAGGAGCTTTGTAATTTGTACATGAGCGAGGGTGAATATGGCAAAGCAGCATTCTGCATGGAGGAAGTTCTACTGCACAATCCCCACAGTCATTTAATACATCAGCGACTCGCTGACATCCGTTACACTATGGTAAATGCAAATTTACCCCTTGTATTCTCCTCAACTAAATTCAATTTAAACAATTTATTTTTAGGGTGGCGTAGAAAACATTGAAATAGCTCGCACTTACTACTCGCAGACAATCAAGCTGAACCCGCACAGTTTGCGTGCACTTTATGGACTATTTTTGTGCTGCAGCTATTTGGCTAACTCCAAGGCTGTGAGTGCAAAGCGCAAGGAGTCTCAGAAATTGGCGCAGTGGGCACTGGAACAGGCATCAGCACATACTGCTAGCCATTCATCGATCAATAACAATGAGAAGTGGATTGCGTCATTGGATTCAGCCTTCGGCGCTTTGGAGATCAAGTCTAATTGACCCGTATCTACCGCTGACATTGTTAGCATAGGTTCAATGCCCGACAAAACATAAACTATTCCAAAAATGCTTAAAATATGATTATATTTTCATTTTTCTTAAGTACTACTTTAACATCTACATGCATATTTAATACTGCTTAGTCATTTGTTTCAATTTAACGATGTATATCGATCTGAATCCAACTGTTTTAATCAGTCGATTTCGCGTATTATTTGTAATTTATAGTTTTGTTATGGTGTTTGTCCCCATCCCGATCAACCGTAAGAAGCAAAGAGTGCTTCAATCAAACTAGGAAAATAATAAATTTAAAACATTCACTGCACTCTACTGTGTCAGCCTGACCTTATAATTAATGTATCAAAAATTGGCCAATGTGTATACATAGCATTAATAAAGAGCTGAATTCAGCGTATCGATTAATAAATTCGTGTGCTGACTTATTGCCTAATTTATTCTTCTCATATTGTATAATGCAAAATCTATTTTAAAATGTAAATATACATTTATTCTTTTGTTGTGAGTATATACATTTTAACCTAGCTTCTCCTAGACTATTTGCCAATATAAAATCTGTTTCAATATGCGAAACTAATTGTAAGCTGATAAACAAGAGTGGATTTCGTACATTTGTTGATATAACATTAAAAAGAGCAAACATATTTGGTACGATTTATAGCTAGTTGAAATAAAACCAACATATTCTATATTTGATTTAGTAAAATTGGAATTATAATATTAGTTTATTGTATTTGTGTGCAACATATATCGGCTTACTAACTTTACATTTGAACTTTTCGGCTACGAATGATGTACACACATAGTTTTGCTTGCCTGGATGCGAATTAAAGGTAAATTTAAGGAGTATAAAGTAAATTTGTATTGATGAATTTAGAGCATGATGTCTCAGTCTAGTCAATTCCATGCGTCAACTTAGTATTTATTTGCTTATAAACTATAAAAGTATACTTTTTATTATAGTTCTGAAAATTGGGTCTCAAAAACAAGTGGAATCTCGAAATGTGTTTTTCTCGCAGTCCACATTGAATCAATTGTAATTATCATTGTTTTGTTTGCATACACACTTACACATACACACTTAGATTACATTTACAATGAGCCTATGGATCTGTAGGTGTAATTGAGTGCAATGGACTGCCAGCTGGGGCATCGCAAAGGCCTGCAAGCGTCGGCAGTGATAAGGTCGGAGCGTCGCAGTCGCACTATAAATAACAGCATCACAATAAGACAATCTGGCTGTGGCTCTAGTATAGCAACCCATGCGACCCGCCCGTCATTGGAAAGTTCTTAGGTTGCTAGGTTTTACTTTAGTTCGTGGAAGATCCATTGCCATTGCGACTTAGTGATTTCTTGGCTGGCCTAACCCTAAAGAATTCCCTGAAGCTATGCGTGGGTGAGGCAACTTTACTACCAATGTATGGTTTGCCGGATGTACTGGTTGACTCTTGCCCTTGCCCTCCCATAGATGTGCATGAGGACGAGACTCCGTTCGTACGACTACGTCGGCCACTGTCTGTATTGTGATCTTGTTCGCCGAATGCGTAGCGGGATGCACCGTTCAGGTACTTCAAATTGGGGAGCACTTGAAATATGTATTCGCGGGCGTAGACTTCGGATGTAGCGGGACCATGATTCTTGAATACGGTCTGAATGCCTGGATTGCCCATGCAGGAAAGCTGTTCTAGTGAGGGGCATCGCCGCTCAATACGGTGTATCCAATCGGTTATGTTGCATATATCGCAGTTGTTTATCCTGTTGGAAGAGATCATACAGTTCATTTGCAATGCGGATAACTAATATCTATCAACTCACCATAATATTTTCAGGTTGGGCAGGTAGGGAAGTGTGTTCACATCTAAGTTGCTGTTGCGGTCCAATATAAGCGTATGGAGTTCCTCAAAAAAAGAAAGAAACTTCAAGTTCTGAAAATTGTTATGGCTTAGATCAAGAAACTTGGTCTGAGCGGCAAACTTGTCGGCCAATCGTCGCGGAATGGTGCACAGATTTTCATAGGCCAGAGAGATGCGATTGTCCTCCTCGAGCACGATATCCGTAAATGCATCTTCGCTGGCACAGCTACTGTTCGATATAAACCCACTGAGAGAGTATGGATTGGGCGAGATCATCACGTCGTTAAAGTCGTTATTTAGCTGGGGACACGGACACAGTGACTCTAGCGATTGAATGTTGGCACACGTCTTGAGCACCTCTTGCAGGCGACAGTTGTTGCTGTTTATATGTAAAGTGAGATGACCTTTAAATCGAGTGTCAACGTCAACGATCGAATAACTGAGATTACGTACCTAGAAAGGTCTTCCGAGTGCGATCGCCCTGATGTTGATGCTTCAGACATAACTGCTGCAAATCATTACTCCAAAATTAATTCTTTATTATGATTACTATGGTTCAATTTTACTGCAGGCTTCCCTTGCCCTAAGTTCAGCTCCAAAGCTTCCGACACACTGAAAAGGCGAGCACAAGCGACTCACATCCAACGACAAGAACAGAGCAAGTGACAGCAGCGAAGATTTTGAGTCTTTTACACTCGGACAATGTACGTATGTATGTGTTTGCATGTATGCGTGTGTGCATGTACATATGCATTAACGCACACAATTATAAAACCTATGTATGTATGTCGCGGGTACAATCGCATGCACACAGTTACATATCTGCATATTCATACATGCATACACATACGTACATATGTACATATATGTATTTACGCAAGAACAACAATAACAATAGGAAGACCATACTGCCTAGAAGTCAGTGTTTTGTCTTTGTTTATACTCTACTTGTACTACTATCAGTAACAATGCTATAATATTATTTGACTGAAGTGGATGCTCAGTGACAATGAATGTATTAGCATATAGACTCCATGATTAACCCACTAAAGCTAAGAAGTGAAGGGTGTGTTTGAGTACAAAGCATACAGGTTAAGAGTGCCTTACTGATAATAAAAAGAGAATTAAGTTACTTCCTCATTATACATTATATAAGTTAATAAAATTATATATTAATTAATAAATTACAGATAGAATTTGGACTTTAAAATGTTACAAAAAATCTCCATAATATACCCATTTTCCTCACAAAGTTTAATAGGCGAGAACATAATACCAAAATACAAGTTAACTATAAAGATTACTATGAAGATTATATATATGTACACTTAATTCCTAGCTCTTATCATTTTATTAGATAACTATTTTCAAAAGAAGGGTTATTAAATGTACTACTCTTCAGGTTACTTACCAGACTTCTCTATTGACTTCCAAATGTAGCTTATCTTTCTGTCGGGGCATTTTAAGCTACAGAACTGAAATTTGCGGAAATGCACTCGAACATAGAAGATACTATAGATTGATGTACTGGTGAATCTTGTTTATATTTTGCATGCATATCATAACATTTGGTTTATAGTTTAATCAACAATCTGTTTACTGCACAACTGGGTGTGTGTGATTACAAATTTACAAGTTTGTGTTGCCATTGACGACGGTACCAAAGCTACCAACGTTCTTATATTTACAAGCACTTATAATTCTACATACATATGTATGTACATACATACATGCATATGTGGACTCAGGCATAGATATCGTCGCAAGGTCCACACTTCTGCTGTTGCTCGTACTATGGAGTCGAGCCTCCAAACAGCCAGTTTGGGTCTCTCGCTCTTTACGCTCGCTCACAAACGGTTAGCGTTGGGGCAGCGGCTACAGCTGCGGCTGCGGCAGCGGCAGCGGTTGCTCTAGCCCCGGGTTCCTATAGATACTATTGAGCGAGGCGGCACCAGTCTGTGTCTATGCTTAGACCTCGATAGTTGGGCGCGTCGAGTAGTTCGAGTTAACGTGAACGCATTCACAAACACAAACATACAACCATACAAACATACAATCCAAGATCGACTTCAACGACAGCTGGCTGCGGAGTCTCCCCCCTTCTTCAATAACCCCTTCAAGCCGTTGCACTGTTTCATTGTGATTGTATGTGCGTGCGTGTGTGTGTATGCGTGTACATCAGCTGTTGACAAATTAATGAGCTCTGCTTGGCCTTCCTCGTCTTACGGGTCTGTGCAAATCAAAACGGTAAAAACAACTAAAGCACGTAACGTGTCACGTACTTACACTCATTTGTGTGTACGTATGTATGTATGTATGTATGTAGAATTTGAAATATGCAATTGTAACAATAACAAAAACAATAACACAAATATTGTGAGTTGACAGTGATTAACATAATTGGATGGTCGCGCCACTTTTCTACATACATATGTACATACATGCATCTAATTATGCATGTGTGCACATACATACATGCATACATATATTAGTTCTATGAAATAACATTTGTGTGTACATATCTATGCATATATGTATACATATATGTACATCAATTAGTTTAATGAGTGATTTACACGCTTATCATTTGCTGGGGTTGGCGCGTGTTTAACTTCAGTGAGTTTTATTGCTGAACTGTTAACTTTTATTTTTTTGCGCTTTGCCAAACTATTCCACCTTGACATTTCGATCACAGTGAAGCAATAATATAATCGACAGGGAAACGTAGCAAGGGCGTTGCATGTTCCATTTTGTTGAGGCATACAGTGGTAAATCGCTTATTCAAATCGATAACATTAAGTTATCGCTTGAATTAAGATTTTATTTTTATTTAAAATAACCATTAAACATATATAAATAGTAATATTTAACTTAAATAAAAACCACTTCGTGGAAAATGCTACAAGTTCTAAGAATAAATAACATCTTCTGAGAATTAATAGAGCTCTTGAGCTTTTCTAAGCTCGGGAGTGTTCACTGTAGTGGCTCCACTGCGCGTTTTGTTGTGGGAACTTGGCGAATGACGTGAAATCAGCTGATAAAAGTAAGGAGGTTGAAATGAGCGAGTTCATTGATTAAAATAAAAGTACAGCTGACGTTGTCGTTTCTTTCTTTGTGAATCTTATCACACGAACGGCAGCGACAGTGGCTGCCCACAATAGGAAAGAACCAATTTAAAATAAGATTACAAATATCAATATATGCATACATACACATAAATGTAAGTGCATATAGAACGTAGTATGTTTAAGAATATGAAATACTAGAGTATTTTTCAAAATTTAAATGGAATAAACAAAAACAATGGCAGCGATAGCTCAGTTTCAATATACATATGATATGATTGCTTGACTCATGTATGTATGTATGTATATATTCACATATATTTATGTATACATACTATATAAAATGCAATTGTTTAATGAGCACGACAATTGGCTCAAAGTCCAGAGGCACTTCAGTGGGCTCGTGGACAATTCGTTAACTGAGACACTCACTCATATCGTACGAGTGGCTGCTACTCATCGGCCAAAGTTTCTCGTGCTATTTGTTGCCAAGTTGTGCTTTAAGCAACAACACCAACACCAACAACAACAACAATAATAATAACACTAACCAAAACCGGCATTGCGCAGTGCTAAAAAGGCCAAAACACACAAAAACCAAAGCTGAACGCTTGTTAATTGTTTGGAAACAGGTAAAAATTGCAATATACAGCTGAAAACAAAACCCACATATATTCAACTAAATATGTATATTTATTTCAAATGGTTGAAATTAGGTAGATAAAATTAAATATATAAAATATGAGTGTATATACAATAAATATATTTACTATAGTTATAAATGTACGTACATACATTTCAGTATACATTTTATAAATAATTGGCTGCATTTGTGACTAAATCGGCAATAAAATATTGTCCGCACAATCAAGGCACAAAATTAATCATTGGATATTTCAATTTCACCATTGGCTAAAATGTAGTTATTTTTAATGGCTAAGATAAGAGTATTCCATTGCCTTATACATTAATATTTGTTTATATACATATATACATAGTGCAGAGTTGCTTTTAAAAAACAATACTATTTTCGAACAAAGATTAAATACCTTTGCAATCTTTTTAGCCCGTGTTAACGCAACATTTCAATTATCTAAAAACAAACAAACAAACATATTTCTATCATAAACTTATTAGGTAAACTTATTATAATTAGGTATACCCTATGCAAATATAGTCTGTGACACTGTGACCCCGCCATGTGAGAGTGACTGTGTGTGTGTGTGTGTTTGTGTTTGTGTTTGTACGTGTGTGCATGTGTGCACTGTACAGTGAAATATGCAAAGCGGTTTCGCTTCCACAATCGTTCTAGCCTTACGTCATCCAGATCATTGAGTTTTTGGCGAATGCAGCATCCGCATCTGTTTCAATGATTTCTTCTCCAAATATACTAAACAAGTCTTCAATTGTGTACATATGTATGTACATCGATATTCAATAATAAATTTGCAGTCTATACATAAATATGGAAACATCTGCAGTTGAAGTGATTTGCTAATGAAAGTAATAAATTATAAATTACAATCTTAAGACAAAGACTAAATTACTTTCATTATTTATTAACCTTAACATTTCCTGTTCTTTATAAGGTTATGAGGTTCAAAATGAAATGTTTACTTAACCAATGATAGGGAAATGTATACTTATTGACTTATTCCTTCTATATATACATTCAATTTATGTAAGTTCATGTACTATGTATCATTTAAAGTAGCTCCAATGCAGAATTCTTTATATAGCCTCGTTCTATATTTACTTAACACAAATAGTGATTAGAATCAAAGTTTAAACTAATATTAATGATGACTTCCAGTAATTTGCTTAAACAACAAACTTATTGCGCAATTGTGTGAATGTTTCTTAGTGACTCTTTACTGTATATTGTAAATAAAATTCGACATACAGTTTTGGTATGCCTGTACACCTGTCAATATTCCACGGGTGCTTAGACCTTGAGAGAACCATCCAACCTCTTACGTTCGACAAAAAATCAATGCCTCTATATCAGGATAAGAATGAGTTGTCTGGTCACGTGACTTTAAATTCATTGTGGTTGCAATGAAAGCGCAGACATCGACGATTGATAGGTCAAATAAAGAGTCAGGTGGTGTTGTCATTGTCGACAATTGATTGAATGCCATTGGCATGGCCTGGCCGCATTGTGACGTTACATACATACATATACTTTCTTTGTATATTTTCAGTTAATAAATGTATTACAATAACGCAATTGAATACTTATAAAATGGGATATGTTATAGCCTTTGTATTCAGTTAAATTCAATTTTGTTTTCGATATTTCAGTATAGCAGACACGTTTGTCATGTCTTGATTATTTGTTGCTAATTAAATTCTATATGAGACGAGAATGTTAATTAGATAGCCGTATCTCACATAAAATATGTGAGGTGTTGAATTGCCAGCTTAGAAATTGCCATGAACAGAAATGCATTGAAGGTCAACGCACTGAACATTCATTGAATTACAATTACAAGTTGTTTGTTTACATGCCAACTGATTATGTTAATCGATTGCCTTTATTTCCATTTCAGATTGTTTTCAACTCTATAGCAGCAACATGACTGGATCAGGTAAATATGTAGTACTTTGTGTACACAAGTAATTTTATATTTATTCAGTATTATATTATTAGTTCTTGGCATTTTCTATTATATGCATCTGAACTTAATTCGAGCATAATAAATTCTTTACATATAATAAATATACATATATTTATGTGCTCTACTTGATCTCTATGACTAATTTTCACTGTCATAATCTATTTTTAGTAAGAAAACCCATTCCTGACAACTGTGTCCGTTATAAATTGGTTTGTTGAGAGGTTATCTCTACGTAGTTCGCTTTTGTGGCTTTGTGGCAGTCCGTTGGGAGGCAATCTGGTCGGTGGCTTAAGTTTCTTCGTCAAGTCAATCCTCACTTTGCATCCTTTGTAGCTGGATGCGTGATTTTCACCACAGTTGGCACAAACACTGGTGTCGCCTGAGCGCATCCTACAGCAGTCAGACCCTGTTGGGTGATCACCTGAGCATTTGCCATACACTGGTTTCCTGAGGCAGTAGTTACGGGAATGTCCGTAGTCTTGGCATTTTCTACATTGCACCAGTTCTTTGCTAGGCTTCGACTTCATAACTGTCACCCTATGTATTCCAATCTGCGTAATTTTTAGTGCTTCTGCAGCATTGGCTGTTTGTTTAATGTCAACAAAAAACATGTTTTGCCTAGTTTTTGTGTTAACTATTTTTTCATCATCATTTTCGTTAACTTCGATACTTTGCCAGTTAGGCTTCCTGGGGCAGTAGGTGTTCATAACTTTGAATACTCCGTTTGTGTTTTGGTGATCTAACCATTTTCTTCTAAGAGTCAGCTAGCCTGAACATTTGGAACGGTCTATCCAGGGTTGCTTCAATATGCCATTTGCATATAGTCTGGTGATAAATTCAACGGCTTGAATCTATTCTCCAAACTGTCTGCAAAAGTTTCGGCTTTCTCCAGCCCAGAAAAGCACCAGATTGATTTTTTAAAGGAGCCTTCGGAATAGCCTGTCTCTTGTATTTACTTGTGAGCTTCCAAAGCAGGAAATTAGAAGAAGCGTCGCAACTTGCTCTGGCTAGAAGCTCATCAGTTTGTGTTTGCCTTGATTTGGTGAGCACTTTTTGTAGACGATTCGCTATTCTCCTGCAGATTGGTATAAGTCTCTCATCACCAGTCCTGACATATTCCTTCCGGAGAACACAGCAAATGAGAATAATATTTTTATATAGAGCAAATTCGTAATCATTTCAACTTGAGTTGAAGCTGCTTCAGGTGAATTTTAGCTGCTTCATTTGCTGATGCCAGTTGCCCTGCTGTATTCTTCTGTAGTCCTTCACAGAGCTGCTCTCCTTGCAGTCCTAATTAAAAATCTGCTTTGGTTATGACTATTATGAAATATTGGCGAAATGACAGGATTATCCGAAGCGCAAAAGTAGATGGGAGACTATGCCGCACCGTATTATATTTATATATTTTTTTAAAGGGAGTAATATCTGTTCTTCTATATTCTTTCTATTAAGGTTTTATTAAAATCTGATATATATAAATATTTAATTGTTTTTATAAATAAAAACTGCTGACGAACCACAGTGCAATTAAATAAACCGAACAAAATGCACCAAAAAACTCGGAATTTTTGAAAAGGGGAGGGGCAAAAATCAAAAAATCGTTCGAAATATTCACATTTAATATTGCATACTTTCACGCTGAAGTAATATTAATATGAATACGATTTAAGTGGGGGGGGGAGTGGGGAGTCGTCTGTCTGCACTGATTACCAGGATCCCCAAGCCTGGGAAGCAACCAACGGAGGTCAACTCATACAGACCAATCAGTCTCCTTCCCGCGTTGGGTAAAATAATGGAGAGAGTCATGTTAACTCGTATCCTAAGTCTGGAGAGCGTATCTCAAGCGATAGTGGCAGTTCGGTTTTCGTAAGGGCATGGTACACCAGAACAATTGCATAGAGTTGTGAATTTTGCACTGGAGGCAATGGAGCAGAAAGAGTATGCTGTGGCTGTGTTCATGGACATACAGCAGGCTTTTGACCGTGTCTGGCACAATGGTCTTCGTTGTAAGCTGAAGCTGCTATTGACTCCACAACTATTCCAGCTAGTAAGCAGCTTTTTGGCTGACAGGTCGTTCAGCGTTATTGTCGATGGTGCCAAATCCTCTGAAAGACTAATATGCGCAGGAGTTCCGCACGGTAGTGTACTTGGACCAACTTTGTACTCTATATACACAGTCGACATGCCGAAGCCGTGTGCAGTACGAGCAGTTGACCCTCAGGTCGTTCTTATCGCAACATATGCCGACGACACCGCTGTTCTTACCAGGAGCCAGTCTCTTGGCACTGCCGCCGAGGCCTTGCAACAATATGTCAGGAGCTTCGAGATATGGGCCCGTAAGATTGGCATCAATGCTAGTAAGTGTGCGAACATGACATTCGCTACAAGAATTGGATTCTGTCCAGGAATTAGGATGTTGGGATCAATCATCAGTCATGAATCGCACTACAAGTATCTCGGAGTCATCCTTGACAGATGCCTAAACTTCGCTCGGCATACAACAATGTTGCAAAAAACAATCCTGGCAAAGGCGGCGAGAATGTCGTGGCTGTTGTCGCCAAGAAACAAGCTCTCTCTGCAGAACAAGGTTTCCATATACAAGGCGATATTGAGCCCAATCTGAAATAAATTGGAACCTATTTAAAAAAAAAAAAAAAAAAAAAAAAAAAAAGCTCTAATTAAGGTTGTTAGTTAGTGCCAAGAATAAAACACTTTACAAACCAAATACATGCTTGTAATTTTCCTGTGTTTAAGTAATTTAATCATTTGTTTAACAATTGCAGTTCACGATCCGAAATGGAGCTTGGAGAGGCGAGAATCGTCGGGCCATTTGGTCTGGCGTAAAGAGTCGCCGTCATCGAAGGTTCGATTTCGATTTGATGTTGAAATTTTGGAGTTTGAGAAACATCCGAACGAAGAGCTGGATCAAACGGACGAACACTTCTCGATCACAAATCTGTCAACAACAGTTGCTCTCTGTGCCACATGTGTTGCCGTCGTTGCAGCATCCGTTTTCCTGCCGTGGTACCTCATGGAAAGGGCCGGCTCGCTGTGAAAGCCATGTACAAGGTGCTTAGTGTATCACTTGAAGGTATTAAGTAGGCTTATGTATATAGACATGCGATAGACTTAAGTACTAATACAATGTATAAATATAATTGTAAATACTAGTAGAGTATGTATATTTTGTGATAGATCTATGTAAGTCTAAGGCTTTTAATGCAGATGAATACAGACTGTTTGTTAGCAAATGATTTAATCGATGATCACAAAGATATTTAAATGAATAAACAGACAATTTGCCCATTTGCATTGCGCTTTTGTGATTATTTTAGAATTAATTCTACTTATTAATAACCAACGAAAACATGATGATTGCATGGAATGGAATGGAATTTAAGTATAATTCTTTAACTAAGCTCCAGAAGGCAATTCGCTTTGTGAAGACAATTGTAATATAAATTACATAATATTCGTAATATCGTAATTATAATGAATTGTAATAGTGCTGTAATAGTTTCTC
Organism: Drosophila funebris; assembly: GCA_018901825.1. Taxonomy (NCBI): domain Eukaryota; kingdom Metazoa; phylum Arthropoda; class Insecta; order Diptera; family Drosophilidae; genus Drosophila; species Drosophila funebris. The sequence continues at coordinate 8,120,170 of JAEIFK010000678.1, read as the reverse complement.
ATATGGGCCCAAACACGAGCCAAGTACGTGAGTAATAAATATGGGTATACCTACCTTGTCACATACCATTGAATACCATACCATTTCAGAGTCTCAAATGCATGGAATTTACGTTAGAATTACATGTATTTAAACCTTATTATATATAGTTATTTGACGGATTTCCTGGTCTGAATTGAAATATCTGACATAATTAATATGTGGTAGTTTCAGGATATATACAGATATAGTATAAGATGCAATCCATAAATCCGAACAGAAGCTGGAATAATAAATATTTATCCCGCTTACAATGGTAGACTAGAGATTACTTCTTGGAACTGCACAATGGAATGTTATTAAATGATTAGAGACTCTAAGCTGTGGCATCTCAGCTATTCTGAGACTCACCCTCAGTTTGTTACCCACTCTTTAAAGATACACAAGTCATTTTGTTACGCCCTCAACCCCCGCAGAGTCAGCGAGTGTCTGTTAAGTAGAGCACAGCATCCCTGTCTTGGCTTGTTGGTGGATGATTCATTTCGGGCTCTTTATTAAATTTCCTCCATTTTATGGACATGCTAAAAGGTACACGGGCATCTAATTAAATTTTGTGCAGTAAATTCATTGGACATTGTAGGCTAAAATGGCGGAACGGCACGTAGTAAATGATTTTAGCATCCAACCCCCAATATCACAGGTCTCCCGAAGGCAGCATGTAATCATCCCCAGGATTAAGCTACGCCATCACGTTTAGCCTTTAAGCCACGGAGTAATTTAAAGACAACAAACTTTAAAATAAATTTGCAATATAACTATAGCTAAGTCTTTAAAAAAAAAAAAATAGTTAGTCGGGAAAGTTGTAATAATATTATTAATAATTTTAATTTTATAATAATAACGATCCAGTAAGTTTTATATGAGGGTATTCACTCTGCGGCACCCCGAATAGAAGTATTTTTTACACTAAAGAAAAGGATATATTTAGTTGTGCGATGAGAAATTAAACATTATTTACAATGTAATAAAACAATCAGAACATGACTAACGGGCTCGTGGCATATTGCTAGTGTGTTTACTAGTTAATGCTATTTATAGCTAGTATCATTAGTATATCTTGATTTGGGTGTACGTCAATCCATCAAGCCAAAAGAGCTTTGATAAGCACGACGTTGCTAACTATTTGCCGAGTGGGTAATGCGGGAGGTCTCCTCCCTTCGTTCAATGTTCTCGGTACGATCTGAGAGCAGAAATGTGCGAGCAACGTGTGAGAGAGATAACAGCTCCAAGTGAGATAAGATGCCTTTTGTTGGTTTGCTTTTATACTACTCAAATGTGTGTATGCAATTTTGTATGCCATGTAGTTGTAGGGTATGCTGACTGACAAGTATTATTATTATTATTATATATACCGCTGATTACAAAAGGGTAGAAGTAGATAGTTACAGCCGTATAAAGTACATGTGAAGTATTTTGCTGTCTGTCTTATGCATGTTATGTTTGATCAGTTGTCAATGTCAGTTAAAGTAATCACTGTGTACAGGGTATCTTCCAGCCAAGCTGCCAAGACAGTATCACACTTGTTTCTTTGTTTATTTCTATACGATCGCAGTGCTCCCCATAAACATAACCAGTACAAGTTGATGCGAATCAGTTTGTCGCTTGCGCCAGCAGAGAGCGCACGAAGGCATCGCCTCCACTCCACATTCCACACTCGATCCAAAAGCAGAGCAAGAACCGAATAAAAGGTGACGCAGACGGAGACGAAGGCGAAGACGGAGACGGTGAGGTTGACGTAGACGCAGACGCAGACGCAGACGCAGTCGTTGACAGAGACGCCGACAGAGACGTAGACGAAGACGTAAAAGTAGTCGTAAACGTAGACGGAGTGAAGTGCATTGAGTGCGAATGAGCCGCGATCGCGTGAATATTTAGTCTTGATTTCAGAAAGCCAGATCTAGTCAAGAATCTGATCTCCGCTGAAACTGACGCGGTGCGACCAATCTCCAAACCGTTGAGCCGGTCTCATTGGTGCATAGAATAAAACAGAACAATAATAAAAAGGAAAATAAAACAAAAAGCCAAATAGTAAATAAAACTTAATAGAAAAATACAAAAAAAAGAAGCGAAAAACACAAACAAAGGCGATTGTTGACATACTTGAAACACATTGAGCATAGAACCAGTTTTGATATTGTGATATTGTCTAAATGTGAGTCCCCGTATACGAAAGGTCGTTCTATGCAACGATCTAAATACGTAAATTCGGAATATTATCGATATTTATCTTTATTAGAAGTGCCTGCATCATGACTAAAGTGCCAGAGACATCGTTTGAGGACCTGAGCTTGGCTGATAAGGTAACAAAATACTCTATACTTACTCTCTTACTATCAATTAAATCAATCATTCACACTCGTAATTTGAATTTCGAACAGAGTGACAATAACAAATTAACAATAAAGTAAACAACTGTGCTAATAATAATAATAAAGTAATGCCTAATATAAACAAAACGTTTAAATCAAGCTGGTAATTATGAAGGTTCCTACTTACTTACAATATTTTTGTCAAATGAAAAACAAGTGAGAGCATTGACATCCATAGTGTACGACTATGAGATACCCTGTACCCAAGACATATAAATACTGTACTATTCGCAAATCAAGATACTCTATATATATATATTATTTAATATCAATACAATATTCAGGCCAGGCAAAAAGATTGGTGAAGTTTTAGAAAAGCAAAGTTCAAGGCAAATCTTTAAAAGAGTCGTTATTTACTTTTACTTATATTTACAGATTACATACATCTTTATATTGTCCCTATAACCAGACAGAAAGAGAGATATAAAGACTGTTAGAAAAACAGATAGTAAGACAGACAGACAAACAAGACTTCACATTGCTCTGATTGCTGAGCCAGAATATATGATTGGAGATATATTTGACTGTCAGTTACCTAAGTAGACATCACATAATAATACCCTAAGTGCAGGGTATAGTCGTCTTAGCGAATTGCCTATAAAAACATTGAGCACGTGACGTCTTGGCTTTCAGTAAAAATAAATTAAAATACAAATAACAAAACAAAGCAACCTGTGAGTCGATATAAAGCAGCGGCAATGTCAATTTACATACAACCGACTATAATATATATATTCATATATATATATATACATATATATGCACATATATGCATATATGTATATTCCATAAGCACATTTGTATGTAAATATTTATTGAAATGAACACAATAGTTAGCAGATGTGCCAATGCGATACAAATGGATAAAAAACACATTTGTACCATTCATTAATTTGTCCGTTTACTTAGGTACGAGTATGGTCATGTGATTCTATCAGATCTCGATCTTTTATCCGTTTTTTCTCATTTTTTTTTTTTGCTTTTCCCTGGCGTTAATTGGTTTGGCGAATTATCGCCGGTCCTCTAAACGATGCCAATTACAATTTCTACGCATCGTTCTGGCTTAAACTGGTGCAAGTTATGAATAATTGAAATCATAAATAGTTTTCTAAATATTTGATCACTTAATGTAGACTGATACTTATTTATCGCATTTCTCTTTGTTAGACTTCAGTGAAGAAATCGAACATCGAAGCTCGTCGATTCTCAGACGTTTCCACTTGTTCCTTTAGCTCGGGTAAGTCAAAGGCCAAGTTAAATGGAATTAACTGGAAGTCTAATCTCTTATTTTCATTTGCAGCATGTTTCACGGGCAGCTCCGATGAGGATGAGGCTTCACCAAAGGATATCTCGCAACGTAATTCCAATGGCAGCTCTGACTTCTGCGTCAAGAATATTGGCAAAGCCTCTTTTGGACGCCGGGAGATCGAAATCGCCGAACAGGAGATGCCAGGAATTATGACACTGCGCAAGAGAGCCAGCGAGGATAAGCCGCTCAAGAATGCCAACATTGTGGGCTGCACCCACATCAATGCCCAGACGGCGGTGCTCATTGAGACCCTAATAAAGCTTGGAGCATCTGTCCGCTGGGCGGCATGCAACATCTACTCGACGCAGAACGCTGTGGCAGCGGCACTGGCTGAGGCTGGTGTACCGATCTTTGCATGGCGCGGCGAGACTGAAGAGGATTTCTGGTGGTGCTTGGACAAGTGTATAAATCCGGGTGGCTGGCAACCGAACATGATACTGGACGATGGTGGGGATGCCACGCATCTGATTCTGAAAAAGTATCCAGACTACTTCAAGTCAATCAAGGGCATCGTCGAAGAGAGTTTGACCGGAGTGCACAGGCTGTACCAGGTGAGTGCACAACTTAAAGTGCTAATTCCTGTGATAATTCCCATTTACCTTTCAGATGTCAAAGGCCGGCAAGCTTACTGTGCCAGCAATGAATGTCAATGATTCCGTAACGAAGAACAAGTTTGATACTTACTATACTTGTCGGGACTCCATATTGGATAGGTAAGTCATAGATGCATTTTTGTATATAGACTACGCCAACTAACCAGGTCCTCTCCTCTCTCTCACTCTGGCTCTTGTGCATTGTCACCGGACAGTCTTAAGCGTACAACGGACATCATGTTTGGAGGCAAACAGGTCGTCGTTTGTGGCTATGGCGATGTGGGCAAGGGCTGTGCCCAAGCTCTGCGGGGACAGGGCTGCATTGTCTACATAACTGAGGTGGATCCCATCTGTGCACTTCAAGCGGCCATGGATGGATATCGGGTGGTGCGATTGCCTGATGTGGTGCGAAATGTGGATGTGGTGGTCACTGCCACGGGCAATAAGAATGTTGTTACACGTGATCACATGAATCGCATGAAGAATGGATGTATCGTTTGCAACATGGGGCATTCCTGCTCAGAGATTGATGTCAGCAGCTTGCATACGCCGGAGCTGACTTGGCAGAGAGTCCGTTCACAGGTTGATCATATCATTTGGCCTGATGGCAAGATGATCATCCTGCTTGCCGAGGGACGTTTGGTGAATCTCTCCTGCTCTACCATCTCATCATTTGTTGTCTCCGTGGCCTCATCCACTCAGGCACTGGCCCTCATCGAGCTTTACTCGGCGCCGGGACGCTATAAGTCGGACGTCTATTTGCTGCCAAAGAAGATGGGTAAGTCAACTGACACTACGGCCAATGGACTGTGTTTCTAATTAACTTCCCTTCTATGCAGATGAATATGTGGCCAGTCTCCATCTGTCAACGTTTGATGCCCATCTGACCGAATTAACAGACGCCCAGGCAAAATTCCTGGGCTTAAGCAAGGCTGGGCCTTTCAAAGCTAACTATTACAGGTAAGGTTAAGCACACAAATATATTTATATTCATTGTCAGGTTACGTATCCCTTCTATTATAATAGATATAACAATTTATTTTATAGTACAAATCATTTCGCATTAATATTATATTCGATACACAAACTTACTCTGAATTATTATTAAAATACTTAAAAATTTCTAATTTTTATTATTATTATGTTAAATTATTTTGTTTATTGTATTAATCATTCAAAATTAATTGTTTTCTTCCAGATATTAAACGGCATTGAAGCTCATTAATTGTTATTATCATTCTGGTATGAAATGAAAATAAAAATGTTTATTGCATACAATCCCATTTTGTTGTGCCGAATAATCGATTTATTTATATAATTATATTGTTGAATTAAAAATATATATGTTGTTGATTACATGTAATAATCGTAATTTTCTGACCACAAAAAATAGTTTTATAGCAGGCAGCTACTAATTGATAGCGTTTGGCTACTTGGTTTGCGTCTAGACTGCGCATCTGACTGCCATAAGCAGAATGACCTACAGATGGCGCTATTCTGTTATCGGCAAATCTTGTTCGGGCAGTAGATTAAGGCTAAATTTAGGGAATATTTACATAAACATTTACACATTATTTGTATTTATGTTGATGAACTATATCTATTGAATTTAGAACTTCTCGATTAATTGTAACTGTAATTGCTATTGTAATTGAGCACATTGACACAAATTTATAGTTTATAGTTATAGGAAGCAACTCAGACCTTATAAACAATACAACATTTTGGCTAACATTATTTTCTGCGATTCCGTATTAACGCATAATCAATCGCAGAAACTATAATGGTACATTTGCTGTGAAGATGCTCGGTTCCAAATTTAGGCAGTTGATGAACTGAAAACCTTTATGTAGATGGTTTCAATACATTTGGGATAGTATTGATATTGATTACTTTTTAAATTGAAAGATAATCAATTTTTATTCACAAACATCGAAGCAGATATTAAAACAATACCTGAGGGATGCCAACATATATTTAACATTTTACTGAAGATTTCAAATAAAGGAAAATAAAACAAATCAGAAGTCACACTCGAAAACAGTTGAATGATTAGTTGAAACATCATTGTATTCCGATAAAATTGATGTATGAGAGGAGATGCGGCTACTACTATTGATCAGGTTCTTCTTGTATGTAGGAGTTATCCCAGTAGGACATCATTCCGAAGACAACTCTTTGATCGACGCGTGGCCCAATGAGCGGATTGAGCTGCATCAGGAACGTGACTGCCCAGAGGAGCCAGCAGCAGACAGCCGTGATGATGACGCAACATCTGATGACTGCTCGCTCCTTGAAGCGCCTCGCCGCCAGACATCCGACTACGGCAAATAGGATCCAGAAGGATGTAAGGACTATAAAAACTATTTCGTTGTTCATTTTCTGAAGTGAATGAATTGTGTATGGAGAATGTTCAAGTTTGACAACTTTCTCTAGATTCCAAATGCTATTCTCAGTATTCAGAGTAAACCGAATCAAATGTTTCATTCTGATGCCAAAAAAAAAAAAAAAAAACTTTGTTAGAAGCAAAACCCAATTTTGGGGTGCTTGGGCTCGTAAAGTTTTATGATTGCGCGAACATTTGCACATTTTATTGCCGCCAGCGGAGCAGGAGGCTGCAGACGCACGAAGCGCACTGGAGTGCAAAAGTTATAAAAATGAAAATTGTATACATTTTCCCGAGAGCGAGGCATCAATAAAACTGCTGCCAATACGAGTACTCCGATGGGTATCATCAGCCATCCGTCGCACTCCTCTCACATCGCATCCTGACTAAGCGCAAAATCCGTTTCCTGCTCAACGGGATCTGAACTCTGTCCTGGGTGCCATGCCAAGCCATGTGGCGGCTGGTCGAGTCCCGTGATGATGCCATAAGTGCCCAGGCGCGGCTCGTAAAATGGCGGCTGCGCATTTGGCATTGGGGTCTGAGTGTTGTGAGGCGGCTGTAATCGAGTTTTTCCAAAGTAGCAATAAATGTTTATGGCGACATCGAATTTTCCATTTTCTTGGCATAAGTATCAAGACGGCCGGTGCCGCTAAAACCCTCGCTCTCACCCCCACACTCACCCCCACACTCACCCCCCGCCCAACAACCCTCCGATTTACCACAGTAAAGCATTAGCCATTTCGCGATGGTCGAGTGCTTGCCGCGGCCATTTTGAATGCCATATTGGATCTGCCCACCAGGGAAACTCGTGAAAATCTTGGTATCGCCTGGCAAACAGTAGCCCGATCTGCTCCTGATGTCGTGCCGTCTCAAGCCATCCGCTTTGCTGTGCTATAGTTTTGCCAACTGAATACTATTTATGAGTATGTTGTGGTACCTCATCTATGGTGTGGGATCGATATGGCATGACCATAAATCACATAAATCACACATGGTCGGGTCGAAGCGCTGTCTCACAAGCAAATGCAAATCAGGCGTAAAGTGTGATTTCAGCTTTAAACATTGCCGTTTGTCGGCGGCAAGAAAAGACAAAGACAACGCTCCCGATTCTAGGGCAACTCGACAGCTCGTCTGTTCCACAGCCCGATGGCCCGATAGCCCAAGAGCTCGGTAACACAAACAAGTTGCCAACAACAATGTATTTAGTATCTGTTCCGGTGCGTTTTCACATTTGTTTAACATCGTAGAGTCAAAATATTTGACTGACATCGACTGATTGATTTGTGGTAACTGACAGACGGTGCGTGACTAACATTTGGCCAAAAACGTTTGCTTACCACGCCGAGGCAGTTGTCTTATCAAGCCAAGTTCTTTAATAAACGCTGCAAAGGATTCCCAATTGTGATTCATTTTCATCTGCCGAAATATGAGACTTATTATTGCCTAAGGCAATGGGAAATTAGTTGATGAATAACATTTAAAATACAATTTTATTGTATCTGTATAAATTAACATTCTTCAGTTGAGCAAACCCAACTGTAAGAGACTCTGTACTGATTGATTCGGTGGAAGACAAAACAAAGTATAGTAAATGATATATGATTCTCATGTATGCTACGATATTTTAGAGAGAATTATAATAGGAAAACAGGTAAGAACTCGCTATTCATTAGTGCACGACGGAGAGATACCCTGCATCCCGACCATCTCTTCTTCCTAACTTTTGAATTTGTTTTGTTGCAATCTTTTAGAATACATCGGGACCATTATTTATGAGTATGGAAAGAAGAAATAAGAACATTATTGATCTAAATATGGTAAACAGGTCGACGCGTTCATTAAGACAATATATATATATATATATATATATTGTATAGTGTGTAGTCTCGGAGTATGCATGCTAAATACATTTGTATAAAACTATTTCTTACCATTTTCAGTCGCATACAAAATAAATCTAAGTAGAATTGTCAGCAGTATCAATATGCTATTTTTATTATATATTATCTGCACTTATTTTAAACTAAATTTAATTTAACAAAGTTAATTTTTTGCAGATAGGTTAAGCAGCATGAAGATAATCTTCAAGATGTAGAGGACTTGAAGTAGAGGTTTTGTATTTCTGAGCTAAACTTAGTCATACACAATTGTTTGTCTTTCCCATTTGAATTTGTATAGAACGATTAAACTCAGTACCTGAAATTAGGTTTATAATATGTAGAATATGATTGTACAATACAATGCTATCTAATTCCCATTGAACGGGCTATAAAATAAAATTGTTTGCTTTAGAGTTGAGCAATCATATTATTACTGCATTCTGGAATAAATCATTGTCACTCGTTTCTATGTTGGTAAGTCAACGGTTATTATATTTATGACCATCCTTAGGATCATCTTATCAACTCTCTGAGGCTTGTTTTCTTTTGACAAAACACTCTCTAATCCTCGGATATTTAGATTAGTGGTACGACTGTGGGCCAGCACGCGTTGTTTGTCTCGTCAATTAGCGTTTGTAACACCATTTAAGGAAGTATCCGCTGGCTCGTAGCGCAACACAGAGCTGGCAACATATATCGCAGGTAAATAGTGGTCCAGTCGTCGCTTTGGCTTTGGCGCCCTCCCGCCTGGAAAGGTGTTGTCCACAGAACTGGGACTGCAGCGGAGCACTCGGTTGATGTTGGATGCAAATATAAACTAGACGAGCACCCGGCCTTTGTTGGCACATGACAGGTCACGCTCACTGAAGCGATGTAAGGAGATACAAACCGTAGATCCAAATACCATATACCCTAGATTCACATAAACAGCTCTTTCGCTTTTGGCCCACATCTGGAATTACGTTTTAGCCACATCAATTTAGCGTCGGCTATGTGAACTTTATTTAGCGGCTTTTTAACTACTAAATGTTTACTGCGGCTGATTAAATGGAATCGCTATGAAAATTAATCCAACGAACATATTCTTACAACATCCAAAGCAAAAAGCAGTTTTCATAGTTGATATCGTTGTTGGCCTTTGACAGTCATCGCTTTGCCACTTTGCAATAGGCCAATTGACTCCATTTGAGCTACTCCAAGCAGTAAAGTTCACTGCAGTCAGTGGGGACAATTGATACTATTGCGGACAACTAGAGACCAATCCCAAATGAAACATTTCACAAAACGCAATTAACCAATACAAGAATATCAATATTATCTCAAAGATTTTAGGGTTTTGAAAAGACTAGAAAAGGAAAATAATATAACAATAATCTATGTGAAATCGCAAACTAAATACCCTAGTAGAATATTCCTACTATTATTACAAAGACAGTTAAACGGTCAGAGCCTCAGATTCTTGCCTTAAAAGTGGGTGTACTGTCCCTGAAAGACAGCACAGGCAAAGGAACAAATGTATATTGTAAAACGAAGACAGAAATTGAAAGTTATAAAAGCCTCTGATCAGCTTTACTTTAAACTATGTATGTATAACTAATGAAGTGTGTTTATCAACAGCAGTTAAGACACGCAATTCTCTTAATAGAATAACTCCTTGAGCGTTTTACAAAACAAGAGGAAACCAAAACTGAAATAGACTCGATCTGCGGACGGTATCTTACTCGATGCTGATACTGACCAAGCATATAAAACATTTCCTATTTATCCTATCCTATTTCCTGTTACATAAGTAGTGGCACAGGGTATAAGTAGGGACACCTTTATGGTTGGCTTTAGAGGACTTTCGCTGTAAACAATTTTACAATTGTTGTCATACTTTATAATATACTTATTGATATCTTTAGATCTGTAGAAGAGGTCTTCACGTGGACACTTTGATTTCTCACTGATTTTCATTATATGACAATTCAAATTGAGATTCTATATAAATATTATTATTACGATAACTTTCAATCGTTTCAAAGCACAACTTGGCAGATTCTACTTTCATTTTCAGCATAGATGTTTAAGTTTAGTTTAGCAAGCTGTTAGATACAAGTTTATGCAGAGCGTTTCATTACAATTTGTACGCTTGGTTGTGCGAGTAAATATGTATATCAGCTTATGAGGACCAAGTCGGAGTTTGCGCACAAAGGCATTGATTTTCGACGGCGAACTTAGCCACAACCATCACATCCCCCTAGGCGCTGTTGAAAAAGGGCGGGAACGGGGACAGGAACGGGGAAAAGGGAGGACGACATGGTCGGTGGTTGATATTTGCGACGTCGCGTGGGCGAATAAATAAATGTATCTGGAGCGAGTTCGCAACCCTCAAAAAATAACCGATACATCGAACTCAACGGCGATATCGATGCCTGTGTGTGTGTGTGTGTGTGTGCGTGCGAGGGTAAATAAGTCAGCAAGCATGCAAAAGATATATAACCCCGGCCATATATCTAAGCTGTGTGCCCGTCTCCCCTTCCCACTTATTTATTTATTTGTTTATCTACTATTTACGAGCCCGTGTGCAATGTCTGACCGGGCTCTGTTTCTGGCTCTGCCCCTGCCTCTGCCTCTGCCTGTGCCTCTTTGCCTCACTTTGCCTACCGCCTGCCGCCTGGGCTTGGTCCCTTGCCAATATGCTCTGACTCGAACTGTGGCTCTTCTGTCGACTGTCGACTGTCGGTTTCGTTACGGTCGCTTTGTTGCTGTTACTTATTGGCATTGGTAGTGGTATTGGTATTGGTAAGGCTATTGGTATCACTGTTGCCCTAACTGTGACTGTGACTGTGACTCTTGCCATCGTCGTCGTCGTCGTCGTCGTCGTCGTCGTCTACGTTGTCGTTGGAGTCGTCGTTGGCGTTGACTTTGGCATCGGCATCGGCATCGACAACGACAACGACAACGACATCGGCGTCGGCGTCGTTTGGTTTCGCTTGTTGGTGGTGTGGATGTAATTCAATTCCTGGAATCTAACAGCTATTCACACCCAGCAGAAAACTCGCACATCGCATTCACAGTTTGAGCGTTTTCCGATGACGTTCCGTTCCGTTCCGCACAACGCACAAAGCACAGCTCCAACTGCAAGTCCAACTGGAACTTGGCCGACGGCGTGCTCTTTGTCGAAAGTGTTAAAATAATAAACCAATAGCACCAGCAACAACAAAAACAATAACAATAACAAGAACAACATCAACAACAACATCAATTATAACAACAATAAAAGCAACAAAAGATTGTGTAAAAAAGCGAAATAAAAACAAATTTAATGTACAAACCTCATAAACATTTAGCGCCAGTTTTCAAGCCCTTCTCAACTCCGGCAGCCACTTTTAAATTATAACCATCATAATAAACGAATACTTAAACGAATACAAATACAAACACGAATACGAATACGAATACTCAGACGAATACGCTGGCGAGTTATGTGAATATCAATGGCAACGGTAGCATTTATCGCGTTGACACTTTACGCCTCGATTTCTTCAGCAATTGTTTATGGCCAATTGGTTAGTGGTCAATAGCCAATTAACAGTTAACTGGCTACCGCCATCACATTGCCGTCTTTTAAGCTAGCGATTCAATTGAGCCGACGGCTGCTCACAATCCTCCAAGTGCAAACAGTTCCTTAACGAATGCTATGTGGTCAAGTGTTTCTTGGGAATCCAATTGCCATTCGGATTGGCCAGTTTCCTAAATTTATAATTTGACTTTGGCTATCAAACGGTAAGTTTACATCAAAAAACATTGTATACTTAATTTAAATTAATGAAATTAGGCTTAAACACTGTTCTGATCATTAGTTCAAATAGTAAAGATAAATTTATTTATATTTTTAATTGAACTTAAAAACATCTTTAAATTTGATTTTGAATTTATGATTGCATGCTTATATCGAATCGATTTTTTTCAATATATTTCACATGGGTTAAATTAAAGATATTTGCGGTTCAATCAAGCAAACTTATTCAGTGAACAATAAAATATTCAACAAGCAACAAACTATGATCAAAATTGCATTTATACTTATAAGATTAATAATACAAATACCATGAATTCGTTAAGTTCCATAAAATCATTGTAACTCCACATATGACATATTAATCGCATCCCGTCGGCTCAAACAGATAAAACAAGTTATAATTGTGTCAACTTAAATTACTTGTGCATTTACAATTTTGCTCTTAAATACAACTAAATTGAGAACAAAATTTAAATTTGAAAATGCTTCTGAGTATTTGCATTACATAGTAATTTTAAGGACTATAATATACTTATCAGATTTAGATTTAAATTCAAGCCGTGAAAATATTATTACATTCTTTAAAAGTGTATAAAAATGTGCCATCTGCCTATAACTATCAATAGGCAATACCAAACTCTCGAAATACATTTTTTACACTTTAAATGTAAATACTATTGTCTGTTTAGTTGATATTTTTGCTATTGACATTTCACATGCAAAAGTAACAAAACAAACTAAATAGTAAAGGAAATTTTAGCACATTTTGATTTATAATTATTTAAGAATTTCAGCGACTTTGTATAATATTTTTAATAGAGTCTTGTTTAATTTGAAACCGTTTTAAATACCCCGTGACGTGCACTACTTTATGAATTTAATATACACAGATCGCTTTAATTGCGTATCAAATAAAGCAATCGATACTGTAATTCTTGCATAATTATATGCATTTAAATTTAAATAAATAAATGTTTTTATACTTTTAAGAAATAGTAAGAGACTGATTTCCCATTTTGTTGTATAATATTAAAAATACTATTTAAAATCGTTCACTTACATATGAAGAAGAAACAACAGCTCCAATATAAATAGACATTCTTGGCTTCAGGTTTGTCATTTTAAATGATCATATTAAAGATATTTAAAATCCTTCTCTGCCATGTAAAGAGGAAGCAATTGCTCTATTAAAAGACAATGTTATCCTTTGCAGTGTTTTATCGTTTTTTAAGTCGATTGCCCTATTAGTGCGTGCGTGATACAATTTCATGCAATCCTTTTGATCCCCCCAATGAGGGAGCCAGGGAGTGGGAACAACAACATTTCCTGTCTCCATTTCTACTTTATGCTTTATGGCCGGCAATAAAGGCGCGGGAGCGTTGTGCATTTTAAATGTTCCCACGGCATCCAGAGGGAAACAATTTAAGAGATCACGTACGCGCATACACACACACTGCCACAGATAATGGCAATGGCGGCACTTAAGGGCTGCTGTTGCCTAATCCGTGTCTGCAAAATGGAGCCATGAGCTGGCAACCCTCAAACTCATATACTGTATCTACGTACAAACATACATACAACGTACACGCACACGTATTTCATGTATTCATGTATAAAAACGGTATCTGAATTACTGTATCTCCATCCACCAACCATTGTAAATGGAATACACACACTAACATGAGTCCACACACACACAATAACATTGTTGCAGCTCACAGATAAGAGTTCACGTTGTGATGAGTGTTTGTGGGCGTGACTTTCATCAAATACAATGGCGCGCAGCAGAGTTGCCAGACAGTCAGATATTTGCTTATATTATTAAAGATATTTTTAAGTATTCGAATCACATTATTTGTAACGAGCAGAGGAAGAGATCAGAGAGTCATAAGCTGATAATAATGAATGAAATGAAACTAAGTGAACGCATATAAAATTTAAATAGCGCCCAGTCACGCAGCACTGCGTCATTTTACGGTGTCGTTGTGATATTAGTTTGCTGTATACTTAATATAATCGATATAAAGCAAATTTTACTAAGCATTTAAAATATCGTCTAAAATTGATTATGTTTTTTAAAGAAAAATTTACACAAAACCAAATGATAAGCATGAACATATTTTTAATTAACGTGATAATTATGTATATATGTTTTTAATTACTTTGCAATTTCGTTTCAGTCATAATTATATTCTGTTAAATACAATTTAGAACTGTTATCTGTACAGCATTTAAATGAACAATAGATGTCGCTTCTGCCGAAAGGAGCTGCTGGCATCCTTAACGAAATAGTCCATTGCTCATTCGCCGAATATGCTCTCCGAACGAAAGTGTTTTTATATATTTCAAATGTGAACCACTTCGTTAAGTGTGGAGTAATTCTGGTTACGTGAGGAGTAAAACTGTAATGTTATATGCGCATATCTGTTATCTGTGTGTATTGTGGAGCAAGTAATTTATAAGAGCGAGTATAAGAGGGCGGAGCTTATTTCCATAATGGCCGCCAGTTGTCATAAATTTAGCCATACACCGGGAGAAATTTATTTTATGGTTATATCTTTAATAATCTTGTAATGCACTATGTAAAAGAATTTTTTTTCTTTATATTATGTATTTTATATTTTATTTATATAAACAGACAATGTTAGCTGCAATATTTTTATTTATTTGTTTTTTTTTTTTTTGTTTTAATAATGATTTGCTGTATAACAATATAGTATATATGTAGTATACACTGATTGTATTTTCGAATTGACCGCAACCAAGCAATTTAAAAGATTTCATTACCAGTTCACCATATCAAGCATAATTCGATCAAAGAATAAAGTAATAAAAGCAAGCTGGAAAAGCTACAGATATCATTATATATTAATGTGTGAGCATACAAACAAGCAGCATATGTTTGCAGGAATACATGCTCGCATATCTTGTCCACATTTTTTTTTATATTTATATGACGATCTTATTAATAAAATAATTTTCTTGAAATGCCTGAAAAGTTTTAAATGAACCAAAACTGGTATAGTCGCGAGATCGTCGCGATCAGACAGACGGAGCTACAGGCGGACGGACAGACTGACATGACCCAATCGATTTGACTAATCAAAAATTTCTATTAGTGAATATATTTGACTCAAACATTTTTATAATATTTTGAAATTATTATTTTAGTCATATTATATATATATTATTATGTTACTTACTAATTTCCAAAAAGAAGAGAAGCTAGAAAGCGTAAACAATATTTGAATTGTCTCCTGAGAGTACTCTTTAAAGTCGTTCCAAAAAGAGGAATTTTAGCTAATCTTAAAAATAGAAATCATCTAATGGCGACCTTGGCACACTTATTGTGTTTTCCATGGCAATATGTGCGTGTAAGATTGCGTCAGAAAGGATTTCGTTATGGCTAAAACGTTGTCCGTCAGGTGCGGTACCTGACCTTGAAATATTTGTGCGGGGCGATTTCTAAACCCATTTGGGTGTGTGAAAAGAGTTGAGGGTGAGATGTAAATAGTTGGTAGACTCGGTACTTCAAGGTCAGCGAGAGCGGTCGTTGGGTCAGCGTATGTGGAACAGTTGGGCTGCAACGCGTGGAGATCCCATGATGCAAATCAGTGCGGTTTTTGCCATGAACGTTGCTCAACATGTGCTTCTACCAGATCGGTTAATCTTTCGGGTTCGGCTTTGAAGTTCTTCTCCGATGAGCAATGGTTAAACTCGTGCTAGTTTAAGTTTGGGGACATTCAAAAAGGACACTTCTTACAAATGCCGTCGGCAATAAAAGCACGTCGCGTGAATTCAGCATTTAAGTGTCGAACTTCTGCTCCGTCGATTGCGAAATCTAAGCGAAATTAGAGCGTCCACGTCGTCGTAAATCCAAATCGCCGGTCTGGACCAGTCCCCCCATCTACGTGAACCCATAAAAGGACGTGGCCCTGGTCGCTGTCCCAAACTAAAAAGTGCCGGGGGCAAATGTCTAAGATTGTGTACTTCTTACAATGTTGGAGCTGCCTTTTGTTACTGAGAAACAAAAAACAAAAAAATGCGTAAAAATAAAGGGAAACGAAGACAACAAAGGCAGAAACAAATGCGACTGCGAATGCGAATGCGAAAACGAAACAAAAAGAAGAATCAAATTTATTGCCAACAAACGGAGTTTCCAAAAATGTCAATTTCATTTTTATGACATCAAATGTTTGGGAAGCTTCTGCGGATTGCTGTCACAAAGTGGATTTCAAGTTTGCCCATCGCTTCATTCGCTCAGACTGTCTCTCGTCATTCTGTTTAGTTTGTTAAAGGTTTTGAAATAGCTAAGGAAAATAATATTAAAATAACAAATGAAGATACATTTCTCAGAGTAAATTGCTATGAAATGACAGAGTTTTTTATTTATTTTCTATTTTGACAATCAAATAAATAATTGTCAGATTCCTACACAATAAATGTATTTGCTTAATATTTAAATCTCTAACTTGTGTTGAGAGCAAGTCCATTTAGCTAATCTAAAGCTCTATATGATGAGTAATTATATGTTTATAGAAGATGATAAAAGTAACACTTTATGCCAGACTGATGTCAGTTAAAAACTTTGCCTTTCGGGTTAAGCTCTATCGAAATGGAAATGCAGTGCCACATCTTGCCGAGGTACATAAGAGTAGCCGAAGGTGGCCGAGATCATAAAATGTGACTAGGTATCGTGCTGGGTATTCTCATTGTAGTGCTTCCCATTCCCCATTCCCCATTGCCCATTCCATATGCCCCCTGACCATTTACGGACTACATTTTAATGGCGGATCAATGGGATTTGTATAATGAGCCCGGGGTGGACTCCATAAAATGATGCCATACGCCATTTTATTTTAACTTGACTCAAATGTGCTGAAGCAAACCCAAAAAACCAAACCAAACCAAAATGAAACGAAACGAAATACAAAAAAAAAAAAAATTAAAAGAAATCTGATATCATTCAGTGTCCGTAAAAAAAAGAAGGGAACCCGCGTCTTTTATGTGCGACGCGGCGAGATTGTGAAGCAGATTTAAACATTTTGGTTACAGTTTTTGTATTTTTGTATTCTTTCATCTTCACCAAGTCACAGTCCCAATTTGAGTCCCATTTTCAGTCCCTGAGTCAGTTCCAATCGCGATCCCATTGCCCATGTCCATGTCTGAGCCAGCCTCTGACCACCGAGAGGTTGCTGGCCTTTGTTGCTGTACATTTTAACAAGTTTTATGGGTTGTCATGTGTCAAATGGAAATGAGAATTTATGTGTTTGTAATTGAACGCATGCCGCGAGCTGTGCATAGTCCTCAGATGACATGGAATCTCAAATTCGAGTACTGACAGGCCCTGCATCATGGACTCGCCCCTCTCTGTAGCTGTCTGAGTCGACTCTGCGGCCATTTTGGAGCCATGAATGTGAACCTCGTCATGCTGGTGCCGCTGCCACATTATTTACATAAATTATTCCTCTTTTTTTGGTTATCTTTGCTAACCATCCGACGGCTTACCTGACAAGACGTTGTTGTCCTGCCCTGGTGTTTCAAACTTGAATCTCAGCAAAGGCAGAACTAAGCTCTCTGTAAGCCTTTCTTTAAGTTACTTAAGACAAGACTACGATCTAAATTGTATCATATTCATTGCGTATGCTAATGCTGTTTGACATGGCTCATAAATATATGTTGTGATATATCTGATTGAGTAAAGTAATTTGATTCACTTGCTGTACTACCTGGCTATGCAAATCAACATGAAAACAATCCTCACACCTCGTACACAAAGTATTCGACATTTAAATAGTTGGCCCAATACTTGGCATTGATTTGAGGGCTTTATGGCGTCTTTATGTATTCAGCGATCAAGTTAAGTTTATGTCTCAATTAGTTGGAACTGTCAATCATAAATTGCTTGGGTGAATAGTCAAACCAAGTGAGCAGGCAACAATTTGGTTACATTCAAGGCACATTCAGCTACCATAAAAGTTGCAACTGAAACTGAAACCCAGACACAGACCCAGAGCCAGACCCGAACGAAGCCCAAACCCAAACGAAATTCAAAGCTTCAGCCCATTTAACTAGTAGGGGTAATAAAAGGGGGGCAAGCGAGCGTGAGGGGTGTCAATTGCCATTTTGGTTGTCATGCACGGGGAATTCAACACCAGAACCAATGGAAGCAGTAGCTGCTTTAACTTCAACGACGATAAATGAGTCGACAACTTCTGACGTTCAATAGTAAAAATTGTTATAGGCAATTAAACAATATAATAAAATGTTGCAGTGCTTCCAAAACTTTTGCAGCATCTTTAAAGTTAAGCCTTTTAGAGTGTTCTCTCTATCAATTCATATCAACATCCATATGCATATTCATAACCATATCATAGGCATACCTTTACAGTTTACGGGGCGTATGCGCAATTGCGAACACGGGAATATTATCGAGCACATCCTGTTGCCTTTAGGCCATCGTCTTGGCCGCTTCGTTGACATCGTTGACAACGTTGGCATCGTCATTGTTGCCAGTCTCAGTTTTTACGCTGATGAAGCCGATGAAGTTGTGCATCATTTTAATGGCCCTGTGGCAAAAATGTCGTCGACGGAAATTACATTTTTCGGCAACATTAAAATGGGGCGCAGACAGCTGATGTCAAATGCATGCATCGCCCTGAGTTTAAGAACTTCTTCTCAATGCTTACGAATGCTTACACACACACAAAGAAAAAACAAATTATAATAAAATCTTTTGCATTTTATGGGGTTCCTTTCAAAAAAATGTCATTTGCATAGCATATTTTATGATTTGTTGCAAAAGAAAATAAACTTAAACGAATTTTATAATGAATTTAATGGGAATTATTTGTCAGAACATGCGCATATTCTGTGGAGTTATGAAGTCCTAATTTCATTTACTTATTAATAAATAATATTAACATTGAAATTTACCTTTAATTGAGTGAATAGATAAATGATTAAAAATAACATTCATTTATATTTATTTAGTAGGGACACAAATAACACCACGATTAATATTCAATAGTCAAGGCAAGTTGAAGTCTGTGATTTCTTTAGAGTTCACGCATCTCGTCTGCTCTTGATGAAATTTAATTCGAGGGAAACTAAAGCTTTAAATTATGAGTATTCATCTATTATATTTATGATATATTGTTAGTCGCAATGAAGTTCGGGTTAGAGAAGTTTCTCTGTATTAATATTTTGCTCCACAGTATCTACCCAAGTACATCGAACTAGTACCCAAGAAGTAATCAATCAGCTTGGTAAGTGGAATGAAGTCAGAAATAGTTAAAGCAGAAGCAGAGACAAAGCCATGGATGAAATGCTGTCACTTGAACCGAGAAGTTCAAGGAAATCTCATTTTGACTGCGGCGAAGGCAAAAGCCGCTTAATGGTTTGCGGTTGTGCTTCAAGTGGAGCGTTAAGCCATTATGGAGTAGCTTGGCTTGAAGCTGCTGCTGCTGCTGGATGCAGGTTTCGTGAGATTTCAAATGCATTCAGTTATATATTTGCAGATGTCCTTGTCTGCCCGTCTTATCCGAGTTGGGTTAGCCAATTTAGAAGTTGAGTTGCGACTCACAAGAGCACATGTGGTTGCCACAATCTCTATGTATGTGTGTGTGTGTATGTTTGTGTGTGTATATATATGTGTGTGTATGTATCTGGGTGTGCACATAAATAAGCACAAATGGTAAGCGAAGAAAATGAGAGCCAAGCCTTGTGGCCATTGCCGCTGCCAGCGCCAGCAGAGGCCATAAATTGCGGCTGTCACTGTCTTAATGGGGCGGCTGTCCTAAATTTATGCCACAATCAGCAGCAAGCAGCAACAGCAACAACAGCAGCAACAGCAACAACAGCAACAACAGCAACAACAGCAACAACAACAACAGCAGCAGCAACACAAACAGCAACGGCAATGGCCAGGAGCGGCCAGTCCCTGCTTTATAGCACACACCCTTCTGGGTGTCCTGCGGCAGGCAGGCGCAACTAAAAGAAAAACAACGATAATTTATAAGTCGTAAAATGTTTGCCAGCTTCTAAGACGACGCACAGGGCGATGAAAATGCCACGAAAATGGAATGCGAAAATGTGTAGGACAATTTCCTAAATGTATCGCATTTGCCATGCGATTAGCCGTCGTCGTCATCGTCGTTCACTTTTGGTAGTCGAGACACGAAACAGTAGCAAGACTCGGTGACGCCCCTCCCTTCCCAACGCCCAAAGGGAAAACGGAAAATGTCCGTTCAAGATGGCCGACTTGGCCCTGTCTCAAGGGTGATTTCTGCTGTGCAGGGAGGGGAGGGGGGCAAGGTTTGTTTGTTCGCCAACAAAACAGCAAAATAATTGGCAACGACAATTTCAGCAAATTGCAAAATATTTTCAAGCTCACTGAATCGAATCGTAAATTATTGGCTCGTAATTCAATTCCGACAACTCAAATCAAATCAAATGGAATAACAAAACATAAATAATTATTTTCAATTTAGTTTGAATGTAGAAAACTTTAATTAACGATTCCTAAAGAGTTTTAGATCAACTTAAATTAATTGATTAGAATTCGTTGATAGTTTCTTCTTTTAATTAAGTATTGTAATACATTTCGAGTTAACTATTAGTATTTAATAAATCACTTAATATTATTAATATTTAGACACTTTGTAATTATTACATATAGTTAGCAAGTTGATTACAACTTCTTCAACTGTTTAGTTTCAATAGTTAGTAACCGCTTCAGTCTCCATCGACTGTTCTCAAGTGTATTCTCAACTTTTGTCTTTCTAAACTGGAGTTGATTTATTTTCAAGCTAAACTTAAAATATAATATGTTACCTTCTCAATTAAAGCATATACTGGTATTGGCTAGTTATTAAGCTATGCTATAGGGCCAGCAAAGACGACACTGCATGATAATGAAACGGGAAATTAGTGGGGTCGTTGCACGTACACGCACAGAGTGTGCGCTTATCTCCATGGTGAATGCAACCTCAGTTGAATTGTAAATTTCAATTCTGTATGATGGACAGAGCTGCGGGTCTTCTAGAGCTAAGGGTGATCAAAGGGGGGGAGCAAAAGGAGCAAGAGGAGCCAGAGGAGCAGAGGAGCAGAGGTACAGAGGCTATCGCTGTCGCTGTCGCTGTCGTTGGCACACGAAATCACGAACGAAAGGCGAACTGAGCAACTGCAAGCGCAAGAGCAAGAGGAAGAGAGAGAGAGAGAGGGAGATAGAGAGAGCGAGCGAGAGAGCGAGAGGCGAACGAACCGAAAGCCAAAGAGATTTCAACTCGCAAAGTGGTGATTTTGAATTTGGCTTACACACACATACCAAGGCACTCGCTGCTCTGTGTGACTGTGTATATGTGTGTGTGTGTGTGTGTGTGTGTGTGTCTATATGTCTTTAATGTTGTTGTTCTGGTTTTGGCGCTTGGCGTTTTTTACGGTGCGCCGCCCGAGTATTTACCACTTTACAATGGAGTTTTAGTACCCGCGAGTCGTCATTGTCGTCGTCATCATCGCCGCATAAAGTCGAAATTAAAACCGCGGAGTGTCAGCCATAAACCCATTGAATCAACTCAATCTTAGCCAGATATAATCAGCACCAATCGCAGTTCGGCAATTTTCAATAATCATTTAATTGTTCGCGTCATTCAAACAGAGCTATAAACGCCACTCAACCATATCCAGGAGGCTTGTCAATAGTGCAATACTGAAAAAAAGGGTATTATAATCCTATGACTATGGTGCAGTGCCAAACGTGTGTTACACTAATCAACAGCTAAACTCCTAAACTCCTTAATAAAATGAAGAAATTCCGTTGGCGACGTATACCACTTTAAGAACAAAGTAAATAATAATCCAATTAGCAAATACTCTGCCTCGTTTTGGGCACAACATTGAATATAAATTGAGGTACGTATGTCCATAAAAGTTTATTTTGTATTTCGAAAATATTGATAACGATAGTTTCACAATATTCGTAGATTTGAATTATTTTATAGTAATAAACTGTTAAGTATGAGAATATCGCAGTTTAAGTTACATTTATTAATTATAGATAGTAATATATTTTATCTTAATCTAATTCTCTTCTTAAATAGACTCAGACTAACCGAAGATTTGAGGTTTAAATTGATTAACAATTTGATATACATGTGATATTATTGTAACTTTACTGAAAGTTATATTTAGTAATTGAAATTGGGAATTTGCAACAGTTTTTAAGCTAAAAGACTTTTTTCTAGAGATAATATCAGTTAATATTAGATGGGTTTTGCAACTCAAAACTTAGATTGCTTAAAGAGAGCTTCTCTCTTATTAAAGTTATAAAAGTAGATAAACCAATAAGTAAAAATATAAACTGCTCTTCATCTCGACTGCTATAATTATAAAGTTATGTTTTATTTTGCTAACAATACGAACCATTTAAAATATATGTTCAACACTATTATTAGAAATTCTCAATGAAATCTTTATTACTGTGGCTATAATTACTGTTCTAAGATTTGTGGCCATTGGAATTAATCTTAAGGAGCATAAATAATGCAGACAGTTAATCACATTTGATTCTAAATCAAATTGTAATTTGTGAGAACGTCATGCCAATTTTGTTTGAAAAGGCTTTTAAATACGCTTTTCTCTTAAATTCAAGTATTTATTTACAATAGAACTGTTAACCTCTTTAAACGGTTGTCTACAATTTTGCAATCGCTTGAGGTTTCTCATTTAAACATGATTTAGTCTAATATCGAATAATAAATAATGTTTTAATTATCATTAGCATGATAATTAATTTTACTCTGCAATTTTTGATCATTTCGTTGGCTGAAGGTGCCAGTTTTACCATTTTCCTCTCTCTCTCTCTTGCTCTGTTTTCTTCGCATTCCTTAAGTGTTTCTTCGATTCCATGGAGCATAAGGCAAGAGTATGGCAATAAAGGCAACAATAATAATAATTTTGATTGCCCTAACGTTTGATCAATTACGGCCACACGCCGCTGGTATATCTGCTAATTAGGCAGGACAAACGGCGTTTGGCTAATTACAATTGGACCAATTGTCTGAATTGGCTCTTATGGCAGGCATTCTGGCTGTTTCCGATCGTTTCAGCTCGCGCCATTTACGACTATCTCAATGAAATTAATGCATAATTACAGCAATAAAACAATAAAATTATGAAGCACTGGCCACCGTCGAGAAAGAGACAAAAGAGAGTGTTTGAGGGAAAGAGACGTCAGACAGGCAATGGCCATAAATATTTACAGCCAAGCAAACACTTGCTCAAATTAAGTACTCGTTAAATGGAAATTGAATAGCGGGCGGGTGCCGGAGAGACCATCACAAAGTCGGATAGCGTTCCAGAGAGCTCACAAATTGATAAAAAGATAAATTTTATCATAAAGTGGGTCGTGGATTCGTTCAGACATATTGGAGTCCAGTCGCTGACCATCCGGAAGCTTTTAATTGGCATTAATATATTGCAAACTGATTCCCAGTTGTTTCGATTCTATTGCTCCTCAACTCTCCGGTTGTCCGGTTGGCTATTTTAACGAATATGATGAAACGTTGAAAAAAAAAAAAAAAAAGATGCGCTGGATATCCTGGCTCTGTGGGCGGTTCTGGTAGCAGCTGTGGTTCCGTTTTATGACTCGAAAACATGAGCCGCAATGCGCAGTTTCCGTTCCGTTTCAGACCCGGCCAAAATCCAGATACGAAGCTTACGTCCCTGCTCGGGCGAAGTCATTTCGTATGATTAACTTTCGGATTTTGTAAAATTATAATGGGTCTCTGATGTGGAATGTGGATGTGGCAACGGATGCGGATGTGGATGTACGAAATGTAGATGTAGATGTGGGTATGAATGCCTTTGCTTTTGCAAATGGCGGCTTTCACCCTCCGGGCTCCACTTGCAAAGGAATTAAGCTCGTAAAATATCCAAACAAATGCAATGTGAGCTTCCCCCGTTTGGGGACCTTGCGGCTGATGCTTCCGCTTCTGCCGGGGCTACCGTGACGTTGAGGGCCAGCAGAAGGGAAGCTCGTAAAAGGGGGAAATTCCCATTAAATTTGCAACCCCCAAAAATAATGGCAACAACAACAGAATCTGCATTAGCATTCTATGAGAATTAAGTTACCCATCAGCAGATACACGTGTATTTTATATGTACATACTATATGTCTGTACATATAGAGAAGTACATGGTTATATAAATATTTCTATATATGTATGTATAAAATATTTACTTGTTACACGGCATCCATAAATAATCGGATTAAATTAATCTCTTGTTCTACTCGTAGTTCTATATGGTACATTTTTCATATATCTAAAGAAATAATGATGATTATCATATTCCAAAGCTACTTTTGCTATGTACATATTTGAAATGTTTACTTTCTTACTTCTTAAGATACGTACTATATATATGTTTATATAAATGCCATGTTATATGCAAAAGTCAATTATAGAATTGCAGAGTTACAGAAATAGAATGATAATCTGGCAGCAGTTGTAAAAATCATTCATATATTCTACTACATTAAGAGTGGAGCACTGAGTCAATGTAACTGGGGTTCCATATCAGAAACCTCAACTTTGCTGTAGAAGTTGCCATGTTAATGATTGCTCCCAGGTAAATCAAAGCATTGAAAACAATAATTAAAGTTATAATATCTGTTTTAGTAATATTTATAGTAATATTAAGCCTGGTTGTGAAAATATAAGTGCGACACTTCGATTTGCATTTGGCAATTTAAAGGTGCAATTCTCTCAAGATAAATGCGTTGAGCTCGCCGAATAGAGATTTGCTGAGAGAGCAAATGAATGGAATGAATGTGGCGCAGCATAAACGAAGTAAATACCAGGAAAATGGATACGAGACACAGGCAGGGGCACAGCACGAAACGAGGGAGCAATAAAATGGCTGCGAATGAGAATGGAATGGCAAGGGAGAGCAGCGTCCGAGCGCAGGGGCAGTTTTTTTTGTTCTCTTCCTTTTGTTATGATACCCAGAAGCAGGAGATAGAGATACAAATGCAGATAGATACACACAGACGCACTTGATGAGAGAGCGAGAGCAGACGCTCGCGCTTGCTTATATGAGCGAGATAGCAGCCTGTGGGAGAGTGAGCGAGCCAGAGAGAGGGGCGGTCAGAGTACCGAAAATGAACTGACGACGACCACAAAGAGCCAACCGAGGCAACGACGACAACGAAAACAACAACAACAACACGATAGCAGATGTTGATGGAGACGCAAGCAAAGAGAGGACAAACGAAAAACGAATGCAAAAGCAAACGCAAAACAATATTAAAAGACAACTCAAAGCTGGCAGCAGCAGCGGCAGCAGCGAAAGACGGGTCTAAGATATAGAGAGTGAGAGAGAGAACGAAAGAAAGAGAGCGAGTTAGAGAGGGAGCAAGCGAGAGAGAGAGCAAGAGCAAAAGAGAGCGGCGAAGAAACGGAGGCGCAGCAGTAAACGGAAAACACATTTTCCAGCCTCGTCGACTTTTTACAACGAATTTTATGGCATTTGGTCATAAACTTCTTGTTAGTGTAGAGCGGATCGCAGCGCGTGAGAACCGAACACCAGAAATCGAATGCAAGCAACAACAACAGCCACAATAATAATAAGACCAAAAGGGAGGAAAACAAAACAATAAGACACAGCGAATTACGCACAATTCGAATTTGCACTGCAGATCCGACCCTCAATAGTTTTACCAAATATCGTTAATAGTGTCGGGAAAGTGTTCATCTAAGTGCCTTGCCGCAAGTGAAAATGCATGAAAATTGCCAGGGCGCGCGAAAAGCGCCATCGAAGGCTGCTCCATTCAATCTTTAACCGCAAATGCAAGCTGCATGTCACGCACAAGCTCAACCACATAACGACCATAAAACAACTGTGACGTCACGTAAGTAATCTTAAATCTTCATAAGTGTTTCAATTGTTGTTTAATTGGCAATTATGAATGTGCTTTGTGTCCAATTGGCCAATTTGAATCTGTAAGCGAGCAGTGTCCTCGGTCGGGTCCTTGGTGTGGCAAGGTTACCTACAACGATGCTGCCGTTTTAGGTGCTAACTTTAACGCTTCAAGGTTGCTGCCATTTAATGGGTTCACGTCGCAGCTATTTGCCATTTGCCTTGGCTGTTGCCCGTTTCCATTACAACTTACGACAATTCCAGCAATTCCAGTTGTCGGATGCAACGAATGCATGACTTGTATTATGCAATTGCCGTAGCTGCAGCTGCGTCTAAGTTCGGCTTGAAATGGAACACTTTTTGGCCAACCGAAAGTCTTAAAAGATCTAAGAGAAGTGTCAAGCACATTAATTAGCTTTAGGTAAAAGAATTTATGCGTATTCAGTGATTTTCTACATATTCGCAAACAGTGTAATCAAATATAAATAATTCACAATAATCTACATTAGCGAAACACTATAGAATAAAGAAGTGGAAACAATTCGTTTTTAACTTAGTTTAAAACAGTAGAATAATAGAAGCTCTATTCAAAAATAGAGACTAGTTTTTATTTAGAAAAAAATTAAACCTATTAAATCTTTGCAGTTGCTCAAATGCGGGATTCGAATGCGGTACGACTAATTAAAATATACAAATTATTATAAATAATTAAACTACTTTAAGTGAAGCATAATTTATTTTGATATATTGTTTTCTTGGGAATCACCAAAAGCTGTTTGTAATTATTGCATTTCTAATTGATTTTTAGACGTTGTACTTAAAAAGTGCATTGCGACTAATAAGATTGTCAGAAATGAAATTTATAAAGTATTCTTGATCAGCATCAACAGCCGAGTCGATATAGCCATGTCCGTCTGTCCGTCTGTCCGTCCATATAAAGATTTTATAATCATCGTTTTAAATTTATATTCATTATTAAATATTAATTTATTTATGTGCATAATTACAGAATTATAGAAATATAATAATTTTTTTGAGAACTGATAGTCCCCTGCATATAGTATAAAATCCGTTATTAGACAGCAACACAGCAACACTGTCACTCCTGTATAAGCGTCTCATTATAAATAGGCACAGTTTCCTCCGCTCACTATTCCCCTCTCCAGAAGATCGAACGATAATGAGAGAGTATCATTGAAGCAAGAGAAACTTTCAAGGCGGACAATGAAAAGAAATTGTGTTGCTGCCGATATAACTTGACTTTGTCGGCAATGTTTTATTTTGATTTCCTTTGTTGATGGAGAGTTTGTCATATCAATTAAGTGATCTCGAGTCTCGGTCGTGTCCTTTTACTTGTATAATAGGAGAGTGCGAGTGGAAAAGCATTGCACTCAGATTAACAATTATTATATTCGATTATTCAAGTATATTATTATGCTTTACAGATAACAGAAAATACTCTACATTGTTGAGAGGTTGTGGACCCGTAGGTTCCCTCAAGTTGAATTTGGATACAGATATCCCAATATATTTAAAGTGATCCTAACGTGGAGCTTAATTGGAAGAAAAATTATATAAGTATATTTATTATTAACCAAATTAATTATAAATATTACGAAATTTCCCATTATTTACATTTTCACAAGTTTTTCCGGTAGTTCGGTTCTATTCATAAAAATAATTGTCTTAAAATAAATTAGGAGCGAAAATATTTAGACACGAATATAAACATTCTATTCGAAATACAAATCACATTTTAATTGCTTTATTCCATTCCATATTATAATAAATAAAATTTTGTTTGTTTAAATCATTGAGCACACTCACAGAATTTCATATGGGGTCAATATACTACAAACACCCACCAAACACACACGCACAGACATCGAGCACACTTCATTACCGATCAGGTGTTAATTGCACAACGACTCGCCAAGGACTCTGGCCTTTTCCAGTGTCCGTTTTATGATGGAATCTCCTCAATTGAGCGTTGATAGCGCACTTAATGGCATGGGCACTCGATGAAGGAAGAGCTTGCTCTGTTTAACCGCTTGAATGGATTTATTAGCAGCACTAAAGTCATTAGCGCCAGTCATCGGCATCGGGAACGTCGACATCTATGTCGTCATAACCATTTCCAAACCATTGCGTGTCGTGGTCGGACACTCATTCGCACTCGCACTCACACTCGCACCTGCATCTTCATCTGCACCTCGCAGCCCTGCGCAATTGCGGCAATAATTTCATAAATAAAGTATTTAATCGCGATGCGGTTGGTTTATGGTATTCCTAGAGTAGGAGCTGAATGAGAAGCAGGAGCTGGAGCTGGACACTATAAACACTGATTGCAGTTGCATGAGTTCATTAAAGGGCAATCAAACATTAAACTTTTTTGATTGAAGGTGATTTTCCTATTACCTGCAGCATGGTGCTCAATTGAGGGGCAGGGCCTAAATTATGTGTTGTGTGTGTATCTTATTTTCATGCGACATGCGTACTGCCACCATTTGCCGACGGTGGTGGTTGGCCAATGCCACTCGGCGGCGGCCATGATGGCTACTGCCGTTCTGCCATTGCGACTGTGCGTGCTTACACAGAGAGAAAAGATTGTTGAACAGAAAAGATGGAAACAAAAAAATATAAACTTTGCACTGTAAATAAATTTGTTTATTTTATAACATTTGCTTTAATTAGCTAATCAAAAATTAAGTTTAAATAATGTAAATTGTTTATTTTTTGTGAAATTGATGCTGGTTTTCGTCGGTTGACTTGTTTATATCGTAAAACGAACTGATCTACTTGTATATCTATACATTGTACTCGCAATATTTATATGACCACAGCTATGTATATGCATATAACATTTGAAAATGTTATTGTTTATATTTAACTAACATAAGACAATCCAAAATTAAAATCTATTAAATTAACATAAAATAATAATAATTAACGATTAAAACCCAAATATGTACCAAGCAAAGGTATCGAGTTATTTTCGTGCCTACACTGGCTCGTTAAAAAAGCCAGTTATTTAGTTCGCATCTTCCCCGCTAGGCACTGTAGCAGGCTTGGTTTGTGCACAGGCTGCCGTTTTAGGGCTTAGTGCGCAGACTCAACGACAGAGCGCGCTTTAAAATAAACCGACGGTCAAAAAGAATCATAAAACTCGTTTTTTTTTTTTCATTACTAAAACAATTGCCAACTGTAATGAATAAGTTGAATAAATGAGCGGACGAGCAGATGGACAGAGTGATGTATGTACATAAATGTCAATTTTAATGATAAGTGCAGTATTCCGCTATAGAAAACAATACAAAACACATCAATTTTATTTGGTGCACTTGTCAAACTGACAGCAGCAAATAAAAAGGCTTAAACATCAACTATATTAGTTTATCTTATTTATTATGATAGGAATTTAATGCAATAGATGTCGCTTGAATTGGACCAACTGTCAAACTGTTAACGTGAAGCGGTGTTCGCTGACTCAAAGTTATCTAAGGCGCACACCTAGGTCTTGTTTGACTTTCTATATTCTCTTTAGGTATATGTTCAGATAGAATTTATAATCTTTATTGGTTAATGGTTTACAATATTATTATCTCTCTGTACTAAATGAAATTGTTTAGTCTATATACTTAGACACGTTTGTTGAATCGTAACAATTAGGAAATATCAATGTCTATTGTAACAAGCGTAGCTTATTCATTTAAGAAGCCCATTTAATTAAACTTGAGTATTGGAAAAGTGGTAAGAATGGTGAGTGGAGTCAATCCCATATTCATTCCCAAATACAACAAGTTAAGGGACGCACACTCGCTCTGTTGCTTTTATCTATGAACAATTCCAACTGCAATTGCTGCAGAGAGGGAGAGAGAGAGAGAAGCAGCTCCCGGGGGACATTTCTTTGAAATTGTATTTGTATCTGCTTCTGCTTCGGGTTCGCATACTGTTGCCGTTTTGTTACCAACGCTGACTCCACAGCGTTCTCCACAGATGTCTGGGCCATTGCCCAGAGGAAGGAAGCCAGAAATTACCCAAGCATGTGCAAGTTGAACAGAAGGCACAGAGACGGAACAGAGATTGGGTAGGGAAACGTACGTTAAACACATGAAGACTTCTTCCAAGAACATAGCATCAGCGTCGCGAACATTTTCATTTTTCATTCCATTTCCCGCAAATTGAATTCTTAGGGAAAGAAATGCCATCCCATGACCATTGCTGCAACTTGTCCGGTGGCAGTTTCGTGGAAAAGCCAGTCGGTGATTGCTCCACATTTGCCTGTTTGTGCTGTTGGCTGACTTCCGCTGTGGCCACATATGGAACGCCACCCGCCCTGATAGCTACTCTTACTTACTTATGACTTCGATGAATCGCACATCAGCTGCGCTTCAGGCGATACACCTCTCATTTCCCTAAGTACGTATCGATAAAGCAGATGGGTCTAACGCCATATCAAGCAGATACTTATAATACATATTAAATTGAAGCGGAGAAGTTCATTACTCTTGTTTGATATTATAGTAAATATATAATATTAAAAAAAATTAATTACTGATCAAATTATAATAATAACTCATAAAAATAAAAATAATTTAAATTTATAAATTATAAAATTGCTTGTTCCATTTTGAAAGCAGAACTACTGTATATTCTGTGGGATTTTAAATCGATTTTCTGATATGTAAACACTTTGAAGTATGGTTTTTATGGTTATTCAAGTTTTTAGTATGTATTACTTGTTATATATATATATATAAATATATAGAGAGAGAGTGAGAGTGAGAGGGACAAAGCTGTTACTGAGATTTTCAACTTGGCATCTTGATTTCAAAGTTGGCAAAAATAAAATGGAACAAAAAACAAACAACAAACTTTGCCTGCTAACGGAATAAGCAGACAAAACAGAAGATGAAGATGAATTTGAAGAAGAGAAGGCCAAAAGGGAAGACAAACTTGTGGAGAAGTGTCTCCCATCATTCTACGTGCACGCTGGGATTAGTTGGGAGCCAATTTATTTTATGTCCTGAGGCACAAACATAATCATGTCTAATTTTGTTTACTTTCAAAAATGTGCGTGCGTGAGTGTATCCATGTGACGGGCTGACATGGCTTGGTTTTGGGGATTGGAACGGGAGCAGGAAGGGAAACGAGAACGGGAATGGAAGTGGGAACGGGAATGGTGTGTCTACACGCGTGGGTGACTGTATGTACTGTATGTACTGACGGCGACAAGAACGACAACAACAACAACAACAACAAGAATAACAACTACAAAAACAACGTTCATTAACTAAATTTAGAGTGCGACGGCTGTTGCGGCCACGGAAGGTTGCGCGGCATGGCAATGGACAGGGACAAGGGCAGGGGACGGCACCCCAGCAGGAAATTACATATTTACATGGCGAACAACAGCAACCACTCGGTGAAAGGGAGTGGGGTTGTCTGGGTGGCTGGGTGGCCCGCACCCCGATAAAGCGCAAGTTACGCAATCGAATGAAACAGCGCGAAATCAGAATGACAAGCAGAAGCGAGCCGAAGGAAGGAGGACGTCCTCTTGGTCCTTGGGCCATTTCGCACTTTAACCCACTCCCAGATGAGGGTGTGGCAGCTGCTGGAAGGGTGGGTGACGGGCTGCGAGGGTGGCGCGTGAGGCTTGTTGTTATTTTAAAATTGCGTGCTTGCTGAGCTGTCAAGGAATGGCGGGGGGCAAGTCCCTCCTCATGTTGGGGCTGTTGGCTTTTGTTGCGTGCTGAAGTGATTACCAGAATGTTGAGAGGGGAGAACAGTGAGGGGGGGATGCATCGAGTTGTTCCAGTTGGTTCGACTAGCAACCCTTTTCGGGCCGCATTCTCCAGCAGTGCCAAAATGAAAATGAAAATGAAATTGTATTTCATTTGGCCCGAATAGAATAGGAATGCAATAATTTTTGGGAAGCAAAAGTATTCGTATCCCTCTTCGCTCTCCAGTCACACAGTCACAGTCGCAAAATGGCGGCAATTAAAATGTTTAATGAAATTTGTCAAAACGACGTTTTGTTGCGGAATGTTCCGAAAGGCTTTGAGTTATTTTAATTATCTTGGCGTTTGTTTTACGGCCACTCTCTGTCAAGTATGCCAGTCTCCCACTCTCCCAGTCTCTCTGTCTGTCTATCGATCTGCCTGTTTGGTAATTGCAATAGCCGCTTTGACTCCAACTACGCAACATGGCCCCATTCATATGCATGCAACCACAAGATTGAAAACCAAAAGCTGCCGTTCGCAATGTGATAGCAAATGCGGTTTTGGTTTCTGTCAGGCGACGGCAATTGTAGTCGTGAAATCGGATTGCGTGTAGCAATAAATCTGTGATTTTAATGCGCGTTATTAAACTGCAAGCAGTTGCAGTTGCAGTCCCAATCCGTTGCCAGGCCAGACCAGACCAGACCAGACCCCAACCAGGCTAATAAAATGCAATTAATATGTTCCAGCAACCTGCAACAAAGTTTGAGGCCGCTGGAGAATGAGTTTCTCAGTTTTTGAAGCTCGCACAAACCACGCCACGACGACAACAACAACAACTTTAGCAACAACAGACAACAGCAGACATTATAAGATCGAGCTACGTCGATTGTCATCAGCATCAGCATCATCATCATCAACATCAGCGGCAGCATCATCATTATCATCATCTTCATCATCATCATCGTTGTCTGCGTCGCAAGTTGGTGCAGCGGCGTCCCTTTGTCTTCGACTCCATTTTGCACAGTTCGATTAAGCCAGAGCTCAGAATTTGCATTGTAAATTTCTCGATATTATGTCCGATAATGGGCGATGGACGCTTACCACTGCCCGTCCACCTCGCTCCGTGCACACCCTGTAAATTGAGAAGCCTCGAGGTTCGACTCAGAGCTGCGGTTCGTTATCGCAAACGTTGGCGCAAACAAGTCACGTCGCCTAATTTATGCGACGGCAACTGCAAAAAAAAAAAAAAACGAGGAAAAATATACTAAAATATTCAAAAAACGTGTCTTTCGATTTTTAATGGCTGTGCATAAATTTGAGCATTAAGACTCGTAATAACTTCATTACACGAACTATAATTTCGCGAAAAACAAAGCCGGCCACACGCGGCATTCAAAATGTCAACTTTTAATTTGCGTTTGCCCAAAGAAATAGCAACATCAAAGTATAGTAAAAGCATCTATAGTTTATTCAAATATTCATTCATAGAAATATGAATGTGAATGCCGACAAACAGAATCAATTGGCTTAGTTCTTGAGTTATATTGCAACATATAACATATATTTCAATATATTGTTAAGATTTTTTAACGTGTACAATTCTCTGCTGTCACTATAAAGCAATTTAATCTCTGTTTTTGATTTTAATTTGCATAATTTAGTCTGTTTTTTAATGTTTCTCTATATAGAGTATATACTATATATAGAGTATCAACGTTGATTAGATTTGCATAATGTACCATCTATGCTAAAGTATTTGAATTGCCAATGTAAAGTCATATTTGATATTGAGGTTACAAAAGAACTAGATGGTGTTCAGATAGATATATATTGATCATTTGCTTTGAATATTAGATAAATATTATTTAATAAATATAAATACTTATGTACAGCAACAGCGGCAATAGATGACAACTCATGAGTTTAGTTTGAATTCCTCGACTCTGCTGGCTCCCATCTCTGCCCTTACCCTGTCCCCTTTCTTGTGCCACACCCTTGCCGTCAATCCACATAAATCCTGGCTCAGCCGTGGCACAGCGACTGCCACAAATCTGATTTCGTATGCAACATCAGCCGCAGCATGGGGCGGGGTTATGATTCTGTGGAACGACTGGGGCTTTGGGGTCGACTACAGCGACAATGCCGAGGTGTTGATAGAATAACACAGGGCGTGAATTTTTAGTCGAAATATTATCCACACACATGTGTATGTGTACACGCACACACATATGAATGGAAGAAGCACGTAACAAACTCCGGGCTTATACATATTTAAGCCCCATAAAGGAAATATCAAATGGCTGCCTGCTGCTGTCCATCCCTTTCGTTCACATACCCAAAGCTACGAGTGTGGAGTGGGTAGGGGTAGAAGGGGGCAGAGATAAATGCACATATTAAATTTGAAACGTATTTGGAATTTTTGATCAGGCCGCGACAGCAACGGTTGAGCTTGAGCTTGATTCATTGCCTGAATCGGGTTGGTGGTTGAACCGTCTCGAGCGGCATATGGTGGCCATGTTCATCATGTCCATTTGCAGGGGTTAAATGCACGAACCAAAAGCCATTTTTCATGTAATTCAGGCAAAGACATTTAGCCAGAGTTGCCATTGCCGTCGGCATTGCTCACAATTCACGATTGTCGCTGTTATTCGCGTTCTTCCTGGACGCAGTTGAACAGAAGACCTGAAGCTCACGTCTTAGCAGATTTTCGATTCGTTTTGCAAGCTCTGCGGCTTGATTGCCTAAGTCCCAGTCCCCCGTCGACAAAGAGCCTTCCCCCGCGTCCCCTCCGTATCCGAACAAGCAGATGCAGCACTCAACCCACTCGGAGGCAATCGGCATCGCCGCTGGAACTTCTACTCATCTGAAATGCGCGCCTCTTATCCGATCCATTATTTCGATGGATTTATAGGCATGAAGGTTGGCTTCTTCTTCTCATCCTCCTCCTCCACCTCATCTTCTTCGTGTTCCTCTTGTTTTATTTTCTTTCTTTCTATTCTTTCCATTTTATACGTCTTTCAGTTGGCTGCAATGCGAGGTGTCTTTTATTTTTTGTTGTTATCTTTTCTTAGTTGGGTTTCTTACTCTTACTGTCGTAAGAGTGTGTGTCTGTATCTATGTGTGTGTGTGTGTGTGAGCATTTGAAACTTTTTCATGCATTTGGGATGGTCTGTTTGAGCATTAGCTGCACTGAGATTAAACTGTACTTTATTGTTCCAAAGAGCTTCAGACAACGGACTTGAACTGAGGATG
The DNA here is from genome assembly GCA_018901825.1 of Drosophila funebris. Taxonomy (NCBI): domain Eukaryota; kingdom Metazoa; phylum Arthropoda; class Insecta; order Diptera; family Drosophilidae; genus Drosophila; species Drosophila funebris. The sequence continues at coordinate 8,084,915 of JAEIFK010000678.1, read as the reverse complement.
CGTCTTCTTTTTCGTCGTTTAAGTCAGTTCAATGATATACTAGTTATTTTACTACAGGTTCTGTAGTAACTATGTTTTATAGATAATTTTGATTAATGATTATCAAAAGACTCCGTCACGAACATTGATATTGATTATCATGTAGAAATGTACTATATATATAGCAATATTTGTTAAAATTATATCCAGATCTAGATAAACAATCAATAGAAGTTACATCTTACAAATTGTAAGATATTACAACGTTAAGATACCATAAAGTTTATTACGTTTTATAATTCATTACCTAATGAAATTGTTGCATAGAAATACTCTTAAATACAGTATCCAATCATCCAAGAACTCCGATTCACATTGGCTCGATCGGACTTTAGCTGCTTAAAGTTATATCTAAAATAGATAGACAACAAATAATGGAATTAGTTTAGTTAAGGTTATTTAAAAATTAAATATCTGTAATACAATTTGCTATACAAATATCACAGTCTTATGCTTTTTGCATTCGTTAAGAATTGTTTTACTTTATTCAAGTCTCACTTGATGTTGTGTTGAAGCTGTGAGTGTTGTAGTTCATCTGAATTGCAAAATCCTTGCAGAGATATTCAATAAGAGGTTGAATATATATTTGTATTGGGCTCTTGCTATCCCATTCTTGGACACGTTCCTATTGCCTGTCCTGCTTCTTCTTTAGGTGTATAGAAAGTTGTGAATATTTAGGCCTGAAAATGATTTGTAGCAAAGGGAGAACGGGTACATATTTAGAAAGTTACATAAGTGAACCCTAAACACAAACAATCCTTTTGTATATCTTAGTTGAAAACTCACCCCGACGGAACAATTCCAACAATCCGATAGCTCGTCAGGATGGCAACGATATGCCGATATGCCACCCTCAATGCTTTGCTCTAATTTCATTGTTCACGGTCTCTTGGTCCTTTGTTTGAGTTTTGAATACGCCGCATACGCATTCCATATTTAGGACAAGAGCAAAAGGCGAAAGGGTTCTTCCAACCGTCGCGTCCATAAATCAGTTGGGCATCGACATTGGCATCGCAATATGCGTAAATGCAATAAAATCATAAAATGAATTGTGTAAGGCAAAATAGGATGACGGCAAGACGACAGGAGCATGAACAGGAGGCGAACGGATGCTAAACAGAAAATTTGAATCTCGCCTCAAGCAACAGGAGCGACTGAAGTAACTGTACAGCGATTTCAGGCTCTACGGCCGGCTGGCTTTTATGGCCCCGTTGCGTTAACTGGACGCAAATAGAGCTCGACAGGAGCTATGACTGAGCAGAGGCAGGAGGCAGGAGGCAGAAGACACGAAGACAGAAGGCAGGAGCAGGTTCGACTTGCTTGAGTGCTGTGACATTTGTGTTGTTATTTGTATGTGTACATATTTTGATTTGGTGCGCGTGCAGGTCATGCTCTAATTTAAATGCATCTCTATCTGATGCAGATGCAAATACAGAATCTAGATACAGATACAAATGCAGGTTACAGAGTTTGCCTTCGCATTGTGCTGAAGACTCATAAAATGATATTTTAAATTCCATTCGTGCCTCTTCAGCATTCGTCTCTGCTCCCTGCCTTGACAGCTTGTTGGGTGGATAGTTAATGGATGCTGGTATGGTTATGGGATCTGTGTTTGGAAACTGTGTCTGTGTTAGCCGCATCTGTTAGATGCATATGTAAATTTAACGTATGCAAATGCGCATTAGCCTCTGCCTCCGCCTCCATCTCTATCTCCGCTTCTCTGCTTCTACCAAAATGTTTTGGGCTCGTCCATGGTCTCGGAGCGCGGCCCGCAGCGCATTCCAAGTGCCCTATAAAAGTGTCACATTTTATATGGCCAGCTCAGAGTTGTCGTCATTTGCAGAACGATGATGCCAGGCCCCTGATTAGGCCATGGAAATGTGGAGAAATAAATTAATGAGCAACCATTTGAACAACGATCTTCATATGTGTAAATACATATACATAGTACATATGAATGTAATTTGTAGTTTAAGAATTATTTTTAAATCTAACCAAAAAGGTGAACAAACCGCTGCGAAATATAAAACGAAATTCCTTTGGCAAATGCATTTAATTTCATTTGCATTCAGCTGGACTTGTTTATTTGTGCAGCATCGTGGCATAAACAAAACCTCGCATTATTTACAAATGATGATTTTTATATTTATGCAGTTTCTTTCTTTCACCTTTCTTTTTCTTTATATTTTGGCATCGGGCAACTGTTTGCCGTTTTTACGCTTGTTGCAGATAGATATTTGTCGATTTTTACCCAGGTTGAACATCATCTTCAATAATAAAAGACTTTATAATTAAAATATAACTTTTCTAACTTTTTTCCCTTAACTATACTCCCTCAGAATGTGTTTACAGTTAAGAGGCTTATTCGGAATTGTGTTGAACTTGAAGAAAGCGTCTTATGCATATACAGGGTGCCCTGATCGGTGGCCCGGTCGCAGTCTGCGTGTCAGTTGCTGCCACTGAGCGCAATAAATCCAGAAACCATAATCGGGATTTATGGATGTTGTTCTTGTTGTTGTTGATGTTCATAATGTTGTTGGGCTGGTGTTGGCGGTGCTTCAAACATTTTTATGATGTCTCTGCAGCATTTATGAGCGCTATATGAGATGGATAGGGGGACACGTTGAACGGAGGACGGGGCGGCGCGTGTTGGTCGAGGCAGAACAGCCACCGATATTACGCGCTGGGCATAAAATCGGAATAATTTGCAACAGGTGATAATTGTTTTACAATATGTTTGCCTCTGTGTGTTTGTGTGTGTGTAGAACAGAAGCGAATAACAAGTTTATTTATGAGTATGAAAATGAATAAGTTCAACACTCGTTAACTGTTCGATTGACATAGTTGCAGAGTCGAAGATATGCAATTGATAAATGTAAAAGTTGTTCGCAAATACATTAAAATTGTTGTGAATATTTCAAGAAGAAAGCAAACGAAAATTTGAAAACTCATTTAGTTTAATGTACCGTCAGATTGATTGACTGAATGATTGATGTTCGTTGTGCCAAATTCCAAAAAAGGCCGCCAATTGATAGGCAATTAAAATAAAAACTTTTATGATTTGTTGTGATTTTAGCAATTGGCGTTTTTACGAGGGCGCTACCTGGAGTTGTGGGGCTCTCATTGCTATGCAATATTAGTGCGAATTTTATTGTTTTCAAATGAATTTTACTATTTTTAGTTCTTTTCTTGCTGTCGATGAAGGTGTCATAACTCACGTAATAAACGCCACCCAGTTTACTCTGCTTTGTCACACACACTGTTTTGGCTTCGGCTTTTGATTTGGTTTTGGTTTTGACTTTGGCTTTGGCTTACTGCGCTGTGCGCCAGCCCCATAAACCGCAATAACAACTGATGTGTAAGTATGTCCATGTATGTATATGTAAATGATGAAAAGAACGAGAACGCGAACGACAGCGGGCGTAGCTATCTTGGGCCTGTCCCATAATTCACTCGCTCAAACACTTGAATGGCCTCGCACTCGTAAAAACGGGCGAGCGAGAAAAGAGTTTTACAATCGTTTAAAAACTCGTCAAAAAATTAGGCCTTAAAATATTGTGCGATTTGCTTTTGGCGAATGCTGTCGACGATCTGGCCGCGGCAGTGGCAACAACACCGGCTGTGGGACTGCATCAATAGACATTTAACGCCCACGCTCATACGCACACAACCACAGCAGGACTTACACCCACACCAACACCTACGTATAGTACTCAATGCTACCGCTCCCGCGTCCCGTTTACCGCTTGGCACCCCCTCTCTCAGTGTCTATGCCGACGTAGTCGCTTTTATGAGCCTACAAAATATTTTTATATTAGCAATAATTTCACTAGACACACGGATGGGATTGTGGGGGATCGGGAGAGCGAGGATGGTGGTTGGGGCTGGGGTCTGAATGGCACTTAATGTGCACAAACAAAAGCAACAGCAACACAAGTGACTTTGATTTGTTGAACATTTTTAGCGTCGTTTGCGCTGCTTTGTTTTGTTTTTGCTTTGACATTTTATTAGTGATTCATCGCCGGCATCAACAAAAGCATGCCAAACAATTAAAAAGCGCTTATTTTTATTATCTATTTCTATAATTTCACATAGTACTCATGCATTCCATACACTTGCTTTATTCCCATTCGTTCAGCCTTCGTTTTTTGCCGATTTCATTTTTGTTTTCTATCTTCTGCTGCTTCTTATTCTTTTACTTCCATTTGAAGTGGGCAGTTCCATGCTGTGTCGGCCATTGGTCTTGCGTCTCGCTCGCACCAATCGCTAGCGAGGGGAGTGCGATCAAGCGATCGTCGCCTCGCTCTTACCAATGTCCCTCAGCGGCAACAGAGCAGAGCAGCAACAGCATGCCGCTCTGCGTGTTTGTCGACTGTGGTGAGTTTCGTTGGTTGTGTGTTGAGTTTGTCACTACGCGACAGCGACGCGTCGCGAAGTCAACGGTGACGCAGCCATTGCATGATATTTTACATTTGTTGCTGCTGTTGCACTTTTAACTTGCAGAAATGTATTCATAATATATTTATGCATTTATATATAAATTTCTGTGTATTACATCTTCTTTTTGTGGTGGGAAATTTTACATAATGCAAGTACACAAATTTCAACATTCTTTTAAGAATTATTTTAAGTGTAAGCACTTTTCCAACAGTAAGTATCAGCTACTGCAAACAGAAAACTCATATTAAACCGAGAGACTGACACAAATAGAGATGCTACTCGATATGATCTTCTTATATTGATAGGATATCAATAGCTCCATTTGTTGAATCGAATGCTCAGTTATGGCCATTAAGACAACAAAACAGTAGGTTTATTTTAACGTTTTAACCTTTTGCGCCGCTTTAAGCAGCCTCCGACTGAGTCACACAGCAGAGTTTAAGGTGCGGTTTAATGACGTTGCGCTTTAGTAGCAAAATGCACAATTCGCTGGCGCTTTAATCGCCACACAATTAAATTTATTAGCTCTTTGGAATTAAATGCAAAAGCTCAGCATGACATCTGAGAGTTCGAGTCAAAAGAAATAATTAAAATAATATTAACAATTAAGACAATTACAATTACTAGGCAGTCAGACATTTAGACACTGGCAGCTAAGCAGAAACATTTGCCAAATCCAACTTCACTTGAGTGCTTACCCTCACTTTAACCTTTACCCGCATACACAGACATTCGAAGCATATAAACACACACACGCACACATATGTATGTATATTATATATGACAAGTCGAGGCTAGCAAAGTGAACAGCAAACACAACATTCAGCAAGCAGTTTTCAACAGTTTTTTTCCTCAAGTTTTTTGATATTTTGCTTGGTTGCAAATTTCGCTTAGCTTTCGAAATGGCAGTAACACACACACACACACATCCACTCACATCCACTCACACCATATGTGGAACTGGTGTCGAGGCCGCCTAGATGTCGACGTCGCTGTTAGCTGCGTGGCAAGCAGCGCGTTCCCGTTCAACGTGCTCCTCGCTCCGCAAAAAGTTAATGGACCGTGCATGTTTTTCCCTCAGCCGTGGCGCTTAACATTATTTATGATGGATGGAAAATTACTATTTTGCTCTCTCTTCATTTCAACTTCCTTTTTCAGCGCTTTCAGTGGCCGCCATTGGCGGTCTGCCTTTGTTGCCTCTTTATTTGGCATTTCTGGCATTGTTGCTACAGTTGCATATTTCAAATATTTTCACAAGTTTTTCCCCTCTACTGCCTGACTGAGTTCACAATGTACTTGAACACGCACAAATACGTACACACACACACAACACACCACACACACTTCAGTCACATCTGTGTTCTTCCAGCTGTCTCCCGCTCAATGTTTGTTTAACCATTTTGTTATTTAGTCGGCCATTAAATTTGACAGCTCCATCGCAGTTTATGTTGATAACTGCATTTGTCTAATTGCCATTCATTGATACTTTCATTGTCGTCGACAGTTTGACATGACTTTTCGCTAATATTGAGGCTTAATTAACAATAGCCAATAATACGACACACATACGACACCACTTGCAGCAATTGTATCTATGATAGAACATCGATTCACATTGGGGTTGGTAATACAATAAAGTGGAGGAATGATGCCTGCAGTAATTGTTGTATGACAACATGTTGTATTTTGGTTAATGTACATTATTACTCCTTATCTCAGACTTCCTCTTTAGATTCAATATATCTTTCTAAATAGAAATACAAATGTGTATTCTTGATTTTCAAGCTATTCTTATATCTATCACCTTTTCATTATATACTTATTCGATTATACTTATACTTCCAGTAGTTGATGTGTGGTCTTTATGGGATTTGCCATCATTATAGAGAAGTTTACATAAGACAAAGTCGATTCCTAGCAATGCATATAGATGTATTGTCTGTTTGTAAAGCTCTCAAAACTTCAGACGAGTTCGTTAGATGATCTCATCATAAAATATGATCTTAGACTAACAAATTTCCGCTTAACCTAGGAAATTGACACTCAAAAAGTTATAGAAATACTTAGAATAAGTCAGAAACAATGATTTCATGTAAAGGACTGAAATTTGGCAATTTGACCAGCTGCGTGCTCGGCTATTGTTACAGTTCTGGCTGTTTCTGTGGGTCTCATTGGCCGCCTCGACTTTTCAAGTGTGACCAGTTCTAATGAAACTGGCGCTGTGAAGGGGAAGACGGGAAAACGGAAGCGGAGAAAAATGAAGAGCGAAAGAGAGAGGCAGAGGTAGAGGTAGAGGTAGAGGTAAGTGCAAGGGTCGATTGCCATTGTTTTCTGTGTGGTTGAATTTTGCTGTTTCTTTAATAAAAATAATTACTCGCATTTTTTGTTGTTGTAGTTGCTGTTTCTGTTACTTCTTTGCTTTGTTTGCCGCTGAAAGCCGCAAATTGGAACCGTTTTATGGCCACGTTTCGTTTCGTGTTTGTACATTTGCCCACCGGCCACAGTACCCTCACTCCCCGTTGTCCTCCATCGACCAGACGCTGCCTGCTTCTGTCGGCCATTCGAATCGAGCGCTTTTCCCAGTCGCCACTCGGCCATTTGGACATTTGGCCATTCGGCAAGTGGACGGTCACCGCTCGCTTCGCCGGTTTGGCCGCCAGATTGCAATCTAAATGGCGTTTTTTCTTTCTTTTCCAACGTTTTCATAACTTTTGCCGCGGCGGCAGCTTTCAATTTATGAAACACGCTTATTACTTGCCCCATTCCTCCCCTGTAGAAAGAGGGCAGGCCGCTCGACTTGTTCGCTTGCGTCAGGTAACAAAGCTGCCGCAATCAGCCAGTCAGACAGTGAGCCAGCCCCAAGGCCGAGCTCCGAGGATCGGTAGGGAGGCGGGGCAACAGTTGATGTGCGGACTGGTGATCAACGTATTCATTCGTTCGTTCATGGCCAGCAGCAGTCGCTAGCCACAGCCACAGCCACAACGATAGGCACAGCATTAACACACAGTCAGCCCCTGCTTCGACTCGCCAACCCCCTCCCCCTCCCCCACTCAATCGCTCACTCGTTACCACTAGTTGCCCCGCTGGCCAATTACACACACAACACTTTGGCAAGATTTTTCTAAACATTATTTTTTTCTCTCGCCTCAACTGTTGTTAATTGCACAGGTTGTTGTTGCTGACGGGGTTTTTAATTGTGTTTTCCAGGTTTTTAATTAAAGCTTAACTTGATTTTCAGTTAAGTTGCAATTTCAGAGCTGCTTTTTTGCACTTGACTTGAAACAGGTTTGATTGGCAACCTCAGCGCTGTCAGTCCAAACGAGTTTGCAAACAAATAAGGATGCCAACAACAGCAACAGCAGCAACAACAATTGTTCATTTTTAACGATTTCTGTTGAGATTCATGTTGCCACAGCAGATCGCAAGCTGGCTAACTACAAAATGATAGTAATACTACCATTTTCTATGTCATTTCGAGATCTTTTAAAAGTGGGCCGGCCTTCTAAAGCCATGGCTTACATGTAATAACACAAACAGAATCTGCAAATTATAGTAATACATTTATGTATCTTCCAAGTGTTCAGAAGCGAAATAAAAGTTTACAGTGAAAATTAAATGATTCTAAATTATTATATTATTACTATAAATTATTCTATATTTACACGCAGAAATAATTAAATATTTAAATTCTTGCATTTATGCATTAATTATAATTTCTTTCCATTCATGTTCTCGCAATAAAGTCCGTCCGAAATGCTTAATTATGATTTATTGTTTTTTTCTATTTAAACATGATTATATATTCATACTTATGAGACTGTCAACGTCTGTCTTTTAATTATTTTCAACACTCGTTTGCAATCTTACATTTTTAATTAAGATTTTAAAGATGTGTTTGTTTTCTTTAATGTTTCTAAATTGAAATGTTAAAAACTTTACTTACAACATTTCCCGTTCGTATGTTACATAACTAATGTTTTATTTTAATTCTAATTACAATAGGCTGAAAAATGAAAAAATTTAAACTTACTGTTGTTGTGTGTGAATAAATAAAATATTGTCGAAAAGTCAAACTTAAATACTTAATTCGAATTTCTGATTACCTTTAGGTTTCTTTTATTATTTTCAGCTTTTATCAGACGCTACAGCTGCATAGCATAGCCAAAGGCGAGAAGAGCACTATTTCAACTTGCTTACTTCTGACCCAGAATGTTGGCAATTACAAGCAACGTTTGCCTTCATTTATGTCGTACGAATGACGGACGAATGGGGTGGGTGGAAGGTGGAAGGAGGGTGGAGGGAGGAGGGGTTACAGGCAGACTGTCAGCCATACGCAAAGTTGTTCACGGCATGTGAAGATGTTCAGATTCTCAATCTTTTTTCGTACATAGAAACGAGTACATGTATATGTGTGTGTAAATATATGTATGTATATGTGTGTGTATATATATGTATGTTTATGTGTGACATATGTATGTACTTAATGCATCTGTATATACATATGTACAAGCATGTGTGTGTCCCTAAATAACTGAGTGTGCTGAGTGTACGCGTTGTATTTATTTTTGAATAACCGCGCACAAAGCATACACACACACACACACACTCACACACACACTCGTTGAATATATTATAATTAAAATAAAATTAAAGGAAACAAAATGTATATGTATTTATGTATTTTGAACTTTGTCGGCGCGCTTTAAGCAAAGTTAAGATGAACCGCATTTGGCTTCCATTACCATTTCCATTTCAATTCCCATTTCCACTCCGCCTTCATGTCCAGCGTCGGAGCATTGCCAAGATCGCGAGATCGCGAGATCGTGTGTTCGTATTTGAATGTACACTTGTTCGCTCACTGCCTCTACCTCTACCTCTACCTCCGGCTCTGCGTCTGCGTCTGCGGCTGTCTCTGCTTCTGGTTGTGGCTCTGACAGTGCCCTGTCCCTGCCCCCGTCTGTCTTCGTCTGTCCCTGACTCTGTTTCCCCCTCATTTGCCGTCCGTCCATCAGTTGGGGGTAATAAAAACCAAAATAATACTATGTAAAAATGTTTTGTGTGTTTCTCCGCCTTCCCCCTCTTTCCACACCTCTACCCGCTCATAAGATCTTTGCCACAAGTTGACGTGAGAGCTGGCTCGGTACTGAGTATCGGTCTCCGTCTCCGGTCTCTGGTCTCTGGTCTCTGGTCTCTGGTCTCTGTCTCCGTCTCGGTGGCTCGTCACTCGCTCTCGCGGCATTCGCGTTCGCATTCGGTTCGCCAGTTTTCGGTTTTCGTTTCAGTTCAGTTTTTGTCTAAACAAAAAATATTGAATTTAATTTTTTTAGTGTTAGTTGCTCTCTAACAATTTCGGAGTCGTTATCTCGCATGCGCGTCGCGGATTTGATTTGATTTGATTTGATGTGATTTCATTTCATTTCATTTCATTTGGAATTCATTTTGTTGCGGCATTTGCCTTGGCGCCACTGTGCCACTGTGTGTATGCGTGTGTGTACCAGTGTGTGTATATGTGTGTATCTGTGTGTACCTGTGCATACGTTAATCCCGATTTGGTTGCCGATCACTATATTGATCTCAATCCCCTTTTACTGCCTCGCGAATTCGCTGTGCTCCCATTTCCTGCTCCTGTCCAACTCTTGACCAACTCGCAGCAGCTGACGAAGCCATCGCCGTGCGGGATTTGATCGCGTGCATCCATAAATTATGTCGTACAATTTAATATCGATAGTCAGAGGAATTATCGCTGGCAGGGTCACTGCGGTTAATGGCAATAAAAATTTGAATTTCAAGTTTTAAGTTGTTTAAAAGTTCATCAAACGATTCAGCAATAACATAATACTTAATAATAATAATAACAATAATAATAATACAACAACAACAACAAGTATATTTACGACGCCTTATAATCGGATTCTTGTGTCTGTATCTGTGTCTGTGTGTGTGTCTGTGTGTGCGTGTGTTCTCCTTTCAAATTTAACGAGTGCCTCGAATCTTAATAAACATTTCCCTGGCAGCTCGTAATTTGTATTGATTTGTTGAAATTATCGAGGCACGTTATCAGCCTCTCGACTCGGTGAGTGCCAAGCGTCCGCCAACTTGTTTCCCAAATGATAATCAATCTTATTGTATCTGCAAATATCAAATAATATCAATCAAACCAGTCTTAAGATGTCATTTCTTTGCTTAGCAATTGTTTGTAATGGTTAAATATTGCATTTATTAAATAATTAAGTTTTTATTTACCATTAACTTTGCTTTCAAGTTAAAACTGCACTTTAATTCAATTGTTTGAAGAAATATTGTTAAATAATGAATAACAATAAATTCCCTTGCTTCACTTGATGAATGTTTAAACTTAAAAATAAATATATTCTTATAATTATTTACAAATTGTAACTATTATATTTTAAATGCTTTATCATAATTTTAAAATTAATTAAAAATCGATAGGCTAAGATTATTAACTCATTGTGCAGCTTTTTAGCCAGTTACGTATTATTGCTGATCATTTCTATATTCCATCATGTGTAAAATTGTTCCCTTTTCTTCTTATTTTCTTACAGTTGTTCGCAGAAAAAGCAGAGAAGCACTTAGCAGCACAATTTGATACAGTTTGTGGTAAGTTCAACTCAAGAGTTTATTTCAAATCGGTTTTTGCAAGCCTGTAATTGTTGCATATGGAAATGATGAGCGCACTTGAAGCGCTAAAGTGGGCTGCTGCCATAAGTGGGATGAGTTGTGCCAGAGTCTGCTTAAGGACATGGACATGGCCGTGGTCGCTGGCCCAGTCGAGCTACTCGAATTACCTTTTTGATTTTATGGCCAAAACAATTCGATTGCAAGCAGCGCCAGTGTCGAGGGAACATTATTGTAACATAAAGTGGCCGCCCGCTCGTCGCACTCCCTCCTGCTCCTTCTCCGTGGCCCCAACAACCGTTAGGGCTATAGCAACAACAACAGCGCGCAGGGTGTTAAAATGTCCGGCCGGCGAGTCGGGGCGGTATTAAAAATGGCAATAAATAAAGTAAAGTACGGCGAGTACATGATTTCCCTGTTAAGATGCTACACACTCACACACACACACATACACAAGCGGAGAACGCTAGTGAGATTGACATTCGAGAGGGCGTGGCCTGGGGGGCAGTGTCCAAGCGGGCCAATTGTGGTAAATCGGAAGTTAAAGACGGCAATAAAATGACGCAATAAAAATCTATGAATGACACATTAAATCAATTGCCAAAAATCACAAAAGCGCTGAAAAAAAATGTCGTCTATGAGTGGATTCTACTGAGGGGTGGACGTCCCCCTTCTCCCCCCCCCATCAAACAGGATTCCCTTGCCTTTGATTGATATGCCACTTGGGTGGCAGCCAATAATGAATTCATTTCAAAAGTTTAAGTGAATTTTTATGTGCATGAGAAATTGGACAACTGGGCTAATTGCCAATCGGTCGCTAGGTTCAAAGGCTGGCCAATTGATCGGGCCGATATACCAGATGGCACTATGTCAGGTGCATCATCTGACGTCGCTCCTCCCGATTAAGCGATGCATTTCAAAATCTTGACATTTACAACTGTATTCCCATTGTTGTTTCCACGTAGATAGAGGCAACCGAATGGTTGAACCTGCTCACGACTTGTAGCTTGTCGAGAATGTTTACGACTTTCGCCAGAACAATGGGAAAATCGTGCGCGACAAGAGGCAAGAAGAAAAGCAGCCAAGTTCCACTTATGAAGCCATAAAATGGACACAAAAAAAAAAAAAAAAAAACGAAAACATAAGAAAACAGGCAGCTAGTTGGCCAACTAGTTGTTAACCGTTGGGTTATCGCTTGGTTTAATCGAGGCCAGGAATCGACAATGTCGCTCCTGCGGGCAGCCATCACAGCTGACGATCAGCAGATCAGCGTATCTGCAGCCGTATATAGGGGCAGGACTTACTTACCGAAGTCTCTACCGAATGACCCCTGACCCCTGACAGGGCAGCAGGTGAGAGTGCTGCCGCTTTCACTAGCCTCGCCAAAGGAAGCGAAGGCGAAGGCGAAGGCGTAGACGACGACGCAGTCGAAGGGAGGCCAATTCGTGGCCATTTTTGATGACTTCATTCGTTTCTTTTTCTTTTTTTTCCTTTGCCTTTCTCTCGGCAGCAAGTGGAATGCGTTGTCCGTCTGTCCCTCTGTCCGTAGCATGTGCATCCGTCAGATACAACACGAATCCGTTGGCCGGCTGTGTATAAAACTCGTAAAATATGTGCACGTCAACGCGCTTCGTGTTGCCTTTTGTGCAGCCATTATTAAATTTCTGATTGTGGCTTTCTACTCGCATGTCTCCAACGGACCGATGGACCGACGTACAGATGGAACGATGGACAGAGCCACAGACCGACAGACAAACAAACAGACAGACAGACAGACCGGTTGGACTTGTTATCTCGAGCCCGCCTCGTTGCTCAGTTCAGCTAATCGAGCGACGGGTCGGCTGTTGGACTTGGACTGTGTTGAGTTCCCCACTCTATGCGAGTTTTAACCAACTACAGTGGTTAAAAACAGCTGAAATCTGCAGATTTTGAAACCATGAAAATGTAATATGATTTAGAAATATTTACAATATTTCAGTTGCAACTTACATCTGAAAGTTGCTTGAGTTTTCTGAGTTTTTGCCCCACTGTGCCGCTGACTCTGCCTGTGTCTGCATTATCAACTTCACATGCACCCAAATGAAAATTAGTTTGAGGTCCTCCATTGCCAGCTTACTCAGCTGAAATTCCACGAATTGAAAGTGCGGCAATGGGGGGGGGATACGATTTCAGGCATACTCATATCACGTAGCGCATTGCACATGCACAAGATGTGGCAGGAATGATCAAGGGGAGGGGGCAACAGACATGACAATAAAATGTAAAATTTATAATTCAATTAATAATGTCAACGTGCGCAACGCAATGGCTCTCAATGGGCGCCAATGCAAACGCATCCCAAAGATACTCGAACTGGAAATCGAGACTTATTGTGGCATATTCATGCCTCATGCAGGAATGTCTGTCTGCTGAACAAGTATCTATACTATAGTATATTGTATGTGTGTGTGTGTGTGTGTGTGGCACAAAATGGACGCAAGAAAGCAAGAAAAAAAGACAAAATTCACTTAAATTGTGAAATGTTTTGCGAACGCCAAGTTTGCGTGTATCTATAGATACGCAATCTATACACGAGCAGAGCCACGGGTGTGCCCCACAGGAAGGGAGCAGAAGTTAAGGAGGGGAAGAGCAAGGGGAAGGGGAGAGAGTGTGAGAGGTTGAGTAAATTGAGAACTCATTGAGCGCAGGCAACGACCCAAGAGGGATCGATATTATGGCAACCAACAACATACGCGCTCAACAACAACAGCAGGCGTCCTGCCATCCCCCGCAGTCCCTGCACCCAGTTATCCTGTTGGGGTTGTGTTGCTGAACGCAGCTCGGTGTGTGTGTGTGTGTGTGTGTGTGTGTATCTATATAGAAGCGACAGCGTCAGCAAAAGTGTTTGCCAGCTTGCCCGAATACCGTCGGCTGTTCGGCAACTCGACAGCTCGGCAGCTCGACAGCTCGACAGCTTTTACTGGGGTTGCTTGTGGCTCATCTGAACTCCAGTCGGCAGCCAGCCATGTTTTCATTTTTCCCCATTTTCCATTTTCTGAAATCTTTGAATGCTTTCGACTTTGCTTATCGCGGCTGCCGCTCGCTCGTGGTGGTTGCTCGAGTCTCTAGTATCCAGTGGCGTCGTCGTTGTTGGCGTCACCAGAAGTTCCAGTGGCAGTGGCAAAGGCAGAGTGGGAGGCGGGTGAGGAAAAAGGGCCGACATGCGGGGGTTGGCAATGGCCTCAGCGTTGATACAGCGAAACTGAAATTAACCTTTAGGGAGACGGTCATAGAGATGGCAACGGGAGACGAGACGAGGGAAGAGAGAAGACACACGCTATTTGAATAAATATTTTGCTGACTTTGGCTGCTGTTGTTGTTGTTGTTATTATTGCTGCTGTTGTGTGTGTGTGTGTGTGGGGTGTCTAACATGGCCTCGTTGTATATGTATGTATGTGTTAGTGTGTGTGTTCTGTGTTAGCTATTTTGCTATGTAACTACTCTATGTGTAAATTATGTTTATGTAAATGAGGCCGTCGTTTTGTGCCCGGCCTCTTTAAGAGGAAGGCCAAGTCCCCCAGGGATCCCCTCAGTCTCAACTCAGAGTAGAGCCGAGAACAAAGTAACAGCAACAAAGTTTCCATCCCCCGCTGTGCGAGATAACAGAATACCAAGAAAGTTGAGATTCAGAGAATAGAAGACCCAAGAAGAAGAAGTATAAGGAAAACGAAACAAAATTGATGATTTCACTTATTTGGACAAAATGAGTTTTATATCTGCCCTCCCCAATCCCTTATTTGGCTTAGAGGATTGAAGGCTTTATCGACTTTTCTACAACATTTGAAAATGTAAACCTTAAAGTTGAAATAGAATTGAATGATGCTCCAATGTGAAGCTATAGCTTCTTAAATTCTTTGATATGGTATGTATATGTAATACAATCAGAATATTACTTCGCTTGCGACTACCGCAACATTCTCAGTGCACAGATAAGTTCCAAATATTCAACGACAATTAATTTGTCATAAAAGCTCAAGCGCTGCTTTCCATCTGCTTTCCGTCTTTTATCGCACATATGATAAGACCGAGATCTCCTAACGACATCATAACTCTCTGTAGTTCGTCAGACTGAGGATGGGATTGAATGGGAATTCGAAATTTAACTGGTGGCCAATTTAATGCCCATAAAGGTGGAATTAACACCTTGTTCGCTTGGTCTGAAGCAGAGCAATTAACACCTTGGCCCATTGGCCATAAACTCAAAGCAAATAAACAAACATAATATCAGTAGAAAAAGCAACATGAAATTGTAAATCAAATAGCTAAAATGCATTACATAAATCATTAAATTGATCATTATTCTTTTATGGCATCTATTTAGTGTGATCTATCGATATAGGGATAAACAATATATCGATACTACACAGATTTCTTACAATTCAATATTCAGCCTTCTATTTTGTAGTCTCTCTGTATAGTCTGTTATAGTTTCGATAAAGTGTTTATATAGTTATCGATATCGATGGCATTTCACATTATTTGGAATTATTGTTGTTCGCTTTAACAAAAAGAACAAAATACTTAACCATTTTGTGGTGTAGAAATTGAAACGCGCAAAACTTCATAAATGCCCAGAAGGCGCGTGTGAACCTTCAGTTCTCGTTGTTGTTGCTGTTGTTGTTGGTGTCGATTTGTATGCCAATAGATGCTAAAAGAGCTGCCATAAAATGACTCGCGGCGACTCGCATGAGTTTCAAGTTCAACAGACCTCGCATATTTATGGCTCTCCATTTGGCCAATTGGCCGGAGAGACAAAGAGCCGGTGCATAGAATTTGAATTCTCCGACAGAACAGAACATGGCCAACCCGATTTGACTGCAAATGTGTCAATTTTTATGGCCACGACTGTAGTGCCCCACCAACGCCCCCGTCGTGACATCTGCAACTCCGTCTGCGTCCTCGACTGTCGACGTGTGGCGTATAATGAAATATTTAATATGGCCGAAGGTCGTTGGAGATCATTGGGAAAGATGAATGTCTCGCTCAACGATTACTGATTACTCTGCTCGGCAAGTCGGAGAGACAGACAGCCCTGTTTCTATATGAACTTAATTTCAATTCCATTTGAATCTATAATATGGCTTAAAGTGTTGCGTTCATTTAAGAGGTCTTTACTTTTATTTTTATTGTCATTCTTAGTTTTATTGCAATATATATAATACAATCTACATACAATTATTTGCTGCATGCAACACGACACAGACACACACACACAAACACACACACACACACACACACACACCCTCACATACAACACACAGAAATCGAAAGAGTTGTTCTGTCATCGCACCCTGACGTTGCCTTCGGAGCACCCTGTTCTCTCTGTTTGCTTGTCGTAAAACGCTTTGCTGGCAATAAAAGCAGTTAACTAGCTAGATTTATTGTACTAAAATATTGTTTAAGTACACAGTAAACAACAGAGCAGCAGCTACAGCAACAATAACAACAACAGGAGCAACAACAAGAATAACAATAACAATTACAACAGACAACTTACAAACATACAAACATACATACCGACACGGCACTTTCTCAGGTGCTTTAACAGGGCCTCTAATTGCCCAATTGAGACTTACTGTCCAGCATTAAAAATAAAAATAATCATCAAGAGTTTTATAGTAACACATCATAAAGAATATTTCCATATCATGATAAATAACTTGATATATCTTTACAGTTTATAAGCCAGACGCTTAACGAGTTAATCACATTTTGATTGCTTTTGATTTCGGCTTGCTATTAATTTAAGGATGATACTTTGAGTAACACAATGCTCGACTGGCAGTTACTCTTTACTAATCTAACTATATTCTAACTTTAGCAATAAATCAATGAAATATATTCGCAAATAAAATGATTATAAAATTGAAGTCAGCATTTATGCATTTATTGCATATTGTTCTCTAATTTGTACAATTCAAATATCTCGATTTCTAAAGATTTTTAATAGTTAGCAATAGTTTTGATGCTTACAATAATCAATAAGTTTTCTAATAATATTTTTACTCCTCAGGTATTTGCTGAAATAACACTTAATACCTTTATCGACCCCTCTGTGGGATTCTGATATAAAATATATAAAATTTAGCGCGCTAATGTATTACATTGGAAATCAAACAACCCGCATCCCAAGTATTAGGAGGATTGGTTGTTGAAACTCTTTGCACAATCACTGACAATTCTACACTCAAATACGAGTATTTAGTGTATTGTATTGAGAATCATAAATTATACAGGGAGAGAGACAGCACAAAAGAAGGAAACTGAATCTGAAACTGAAACTGAGAATTGTCGATGAATTGTTTTCGAGGGGCTGCGTCCATGTTGAGTTTTGTCTGACAAATAGGCAACTACTCGTTGC
The DNA here is from genome assembly GCA_018901825.1 of Drosophila funebris. Classification (NCBI taxonomy): domain Eukaryota; kingdom Metazoa; phylum Arthropoda; class Insecta; order Diptera; family Drosophilidae; genus Drosophila; species Drosophila funebris. Next base: position 8,067,400 of record JAEIFK010000678.1, on the reverse strand, counting down.
ATCCTCTGTCAGCATCTGAGAGATGTTGCAACACATGCTCCAGAAATGCATCACGATGATTCCGATTACAATGGTGTGTCCCCCTCTCCATCTCTCTCTGACACTTTTCCACAAAATGTCTCGCATCGTCGCTGTCAGTGCGATATTCCATATTTCGCTCTTTGCTTTCAATTCTCTTATCCATCCATTGCGTTCGTGTTCTATCTGTTCATTCTTCTTTGTTCTAAATATGGACTCCATGTGTGTGTGTGTGTGTAGCTGTGTGTATCTTATAGTCTCAACTCTAGTTGAATTTCTGTTGGATTGTCTGGCTTCTTTTCATAGCGAATAACCATAGTTGAGACCTGGCTAGAACACGTTTTCATTTTAATAAAAAAACAGGAATGAAAAGGCCAAGCCAGAAACTTGTTCGATGTCGGCTCTGGCGGCTAAGTCGGCTCTGGAGGCTCCTTAAGACCGGATCCCAATGCTGACTGTGGAACAGGGAAGTGGAAAAACCACACGAATTTTCATCCATGCCAATGAAATAAGATGAACTCAGTTTACGCAGTTTTCGTGCTTAGTTGGAATCTTTTGTATCTCGATTCTACGTTTGAGCCCTTTACATGGAAAACAATTTAAGCCAAAAGGGTTCTGGGAATAAAGAAATTCAAGGCAATTAAAAGTTCTCAGCAATGCTATTGGGCTTGGGACAGTCAGAGAGACAAACAGACGGCGTCTCATAATTAGCTGGGAGAAAGATCGTTAAATTTTAGGGACTGCAAAGGGGGTTTGGGGATGCTGAGGTGGAAGTGGAGACAGACCCTCAGAGACCGAGGTGCGGCACATTGAGCTGTGCTGTGCTGTGCTGTGTCTAATTGGATAACAGAAAATTAATTTAATTCGTTCGCAGCATCGCGGAGACCACAGAAAACCCGATTTCTGTGTTTGTTTTTTCATAGTTGTTTGTTTTTTTTTTTATGGATGGACGAGAGCCAATGAACTTTTCTCTCACCATAGATAACATGGCTGTCTACGGGAACTCGACTGCTGCTTCTTCATATTGCATGTGAATTTTTATTTCGAATGATCATACGCGTTTCTGAGCTCCGCTTATAGTTGCCTGAATTTCTATGTTTTTTTTGTTTTTTTTTTTTTTTTTTGTAGTCGGACCGGGTCCACATAATGAAGCCATAAGACGCCATTGCGGCAATAAACCCATTTGAATATTAATTTTGTTAATTAACTTATTCAAATTTGAGCATCGTAAAATATGGAAGAAACTCTTTTTAATGGCCCTCTGTCTTCATTCTGTTTCTTTATTTTTCCCCTCTTTGTATCTTTTGAGGTGAATAGATCTCATCGGGGTAAATGGAATGAAAGGTCTCATTGTTGTTGACAAATAATTACACCATCTGAGCTGTGTGTGTAGCTCTGTGAAATATGTTCTTATTTCACAGGATCTCTACATGTTTTATTCAGCCCTTAAATAAACTTAGATCTCTTTAAATAATACTTTAGCAATCCAATATGGCTAACAGTTGATCAGGTAACAGATAATCCAGATGAAGTAAAAATTATTACGATTACTTTACTCTGGTTTTCATCAATCTAAAAGAAAAGCCACTTACAGATGTTGGATAATTGCAGTATCTTCTTCAAATATGTCAACTAATCATAGCTTGAGTCATTTGCAAACATTTTCATAGGCAACTTGAAAGGAGTCGAATGGTCGAATGGTTTTTATGAGGAGAACTGCAACTAGGAGTGGGAAAGGGAATGCGAATGGGAATGGAGTTGGAGTTGAAACTGCGTTTAAATAACGATCGAGGCGCTAGTTTCGAAAGGCACATGCGCCTCACATATGTACGAGTATCGCAGTTGGGTATGAAAGTACAAATAGATTTGACTTTGACCCTGACACCGCCAAAGGCAATGCCAAAAGGCAATGCCAAAAGGCAAACGCAAAGGCAACGGCAACGGCAAAGGCAAATGCAATCGGGAAGTGGAAGTTGAAGTTACAGTGTGAGCCAGAGCTATTGCACAATGCAAATGCGAAACGAGGAAACTAATTTTACGACGTGTTTGACGGCTGTCTGACTGTCTTTCTGTCCGTCTCCCAGTCCGTCTGTCTGTCTGTCAGTCTATGTGTATTTGCCTATCTCGGCGCTCACTTCCGCACTCCGGGCCATCCCAACAGCCCTCAACCTCAGATTCTGTCTTTGCACCCTGCGCCCTGGTTGGCTGTCTGGGCCGAATGCATTATTACCTGCGCGGTGTCAAATGCAAACAAGACGTTTGCGCCAGCCATAAAGTCATAAGATGACTTCCCCGCTGGATGGGTCGGGCCAGGCAAGGACGGGCAACGTCACGTCAACGCCTTAACCCTTAAGTGTGCTGGGAAAATGGCCGTAAAGCGGCGCCTTCACATTTATCACATTTCCTTCTTCCCCTTTTCCGATTGTTAAACATACATTCTCAACTTTCTTTTACAGCATATTGCATATTGCATCTTGAATCAAAGACTTCCGCTGGAACATCATAAGAAGGATTTTAAGTCCAGGCAACAAGTGAGCTGAGTTAACGACAACAAAACAAATCTCAGCAGTGGCGTCCAGCCAAACCCAAATTGTTGCGCCGATAGCGGCGAATATCTCTCCCTCCAGCATAAGTTCCCAGCAACCAGGTAAGTGCATCCCCCCACACCTTGATACCCTATTCTCTAGATAAACATTAAGCGAAGTAGATTAACTTTAAGTCCAAGCTAAATTGGAATACATAAAGATATAGACTATGAAATAACGGCATGTGATAATATCTTTCTGTGACTTCGTGACCCTTGATATGCCGTGAAAGGGTTCTGTATGGGAAATTCGTATCCTTTTATGATTTGTCAACATTTCTCCATTGTCGTCTTCCATCTTGCAATGGAAATTGTCGTAAAACGATCATAATTGTTCATTGCAGCGTTAAATTCGGCAATTGCTGTACGGGAACGGAAACAAGGAAGACCCGCAGACATTGCTCTTTTGGCGAGGGGTAATATTGAATGAGAACTGAGAACGAGAGTTGAGAAAGGCAAATACCGAATTGTCTCAATTTGTCTATTGTCATTACATGTTATGAATGTATCTGTGTGTGTGTATATATTTGTTTAGCTCATTCTGATTAATTAGCGCCTGGAAAGGGGTCCATTTAATACCCTTTCTCGCAGCGTGTGTACAACATAAAGTGCGACTAGCAGTCGCCCCAAATGCCTTTCGTGTTATTGTTCTTGTTGTTGTTGTTGTCGTTGGGGAGGGCGACCACAAGTAGCAAACTTTAATTCGATAAAGAAAAAAAACATCGCACACTGCCAACGACAATGTCGACGCAGCCTCCCCAGTCCCTTTCCACACAAATCTCGGCCATAGATGGCGCTGTGTTTGCGCGAGAGTTAAATACATATTCAAATCAGCCCCAAACAAACGTTAAACAGCTCGCAAGACTTTGTTGTTGCTGCTACACAGGCAGTCGACTATATGTGTGAGAAAGAGAGTGGAAGTTAGAGAGAGAAAGAGCATTGACGAAGAGAGCAAACAAATAGCAAGCACATGTATACTGTGTAAGTGAGTGTGTGTGTTGGTATGCGTTCGTCCCTTGGCCTGTGCACCTGCTAAATCTGCACCAACTGATGAATTTTCATATTGTTTTACTCTGAGCTTGAAAAAATATCCAGCGAAAATTTGAAATGCCGTTTTAGCAAGTTTACGAAGAAGCTCTCTCTCTCTCATTTTAAGTTCTGCATGGAGATACATGTACGTAGAAGTTGTACATGTATGCGTGTGTACGTGAATACGTGTGCACATGGATACATATACAAATGTACGCGTCTCCACATGAACACACACGCATACTGTGCGTGTGCATAACGCGCGCCGCAAAGAGAGCGATTGACTGCGAGCAACAACAACTACCACCACCAGAATGACAGCTACTCTCAGCAGGCGCATGCGCATGCGCGAGGCTCTCTTTGGGTACACGAACTGAAGGCGCCGCGCTGCCAGGCACACGTATCGAATGCCTTTTGTTCACATCTTGACTTCGACTGACTCTTGCCGTTGTCCGTCCTCTGTACTCTGTCCCTTGTCGACTGTCGTCGCTTGCTTTGCGAGAGTGAGAGTCGAAAGCAAGACTCCACCGCTTCTGCTGCCGTTGCTGCCGCTGCTGCTGCTGCTGTTGCTGCTGCTGCTGTTGCTGTTGGTGCTGCTTCTGCTGGTTGTCGCCGTTTTTGCTGGCGTTGTCAGTGTAGATTTGTGCTTCGCTCTGTACGGTTGAAGGCGTGCGGGCGTCTGTCTCAGTATCAACGGCAACAACAACAACGACAACGACAACCAGAGTATCCAAAGCAGCAACTGCAACATCGAGAACGAGAACTTTGACTTGGACGGATTCATTTTCGCTTTCCACTCTACTTGGAGTGTTGTGACCGTTCGGTTCGATAATATTTTTGGCATTCACAAAGCGTTAGCGGAACAGAATAAATAATTCAAATAATTATACAAAATACAAAGGGAAATGCGAATATGCCCAAAAGAATCGCAACATTTTGTTAACTGTTGCGAGCGTCGAGTTTAATTGTTTGTTTTGATCGTAAAATCAAATTTTATGACCAGCAACATAAAAGGCAAAAAGGCAGCAACAACAACAGTAACAACAGCAAAAATATAATAATAAAAAATCAACCACAACAACAACTCATACACACTCTCACGCACTGAAAATTTCTCGCGCCATTTGTGCCGGCATTAAACAACTTCAAACAACAATAACAATAACAATTCAAACAAATTCAAACAAAATAACAATAATAATTTATATAAACATATTAATGCACTTGTGAAATGCAAAACTTACATTGAAACTGAAAAATCAGCCACAGCAGCTGAAAAATTTCAAACTGAACAACAAATTTTCAAAAATAAAATTCAAATATCCAAATCAATGCTGAACTAAACTGATAAGTAACTGAAAAGGCCCAATTTGAAAATATTTGTGCGAGTTTTGAACACCATAATCACCCTGTGCTCGTGCTTGTGTCTCTTTGACTGGCTTTTGATCAAATTGGTCGCCCCATCAACAACGGCAACGTCAACTGTGGGTGGCACTTAATTCGCGCTCTCTTCGCCCCGTCTAGCGTCGCTCTTCATACTTCGACTGTGGTTCTCTCTCTTCTTCACACGCTGCGTACTCGTTCAGTGTGCGTGCTTGTGTGTGCGTGTGTGAGTGTTTGCCTGCCAGTTCGACAGCGTGTGCATGCGTGCGTGCATGCGTGTGGATATGTATGTGTGCGTGAGATAACCATCGACTGGTTGAATCGTAAAAAAACGTTTTCATATGAATGCAAATAAAAATCAAACCAAAGCGCATCGCATCGCATCGCATCGCGTTGCAGTGAAAAGCAGTAAATATCGCAATATAATTGACTTGAAATAAGTTAAATGAATATTACTCATTAATAAAACTGAATTGAATAAAATTGAAAGACAACTGAGAGGAGCAATAAGGAAGGAGTTGCAGCCAATTGGGTCGCTGGGCTTGGACCGCGTCCCGTTTGGTGTGTGCGCGTGTGTGAGTGTGTATTCCTGTGTGTTCGCAGTGCCTTTCATTCCCGCCGTTTGATTGAAACGCATTCAAAATAACCGTAAATATTCCACCCCTCCCCCAAACCCCAACCATCCCGCTGGCGTGCGCTCTCTACGACCCCCACGATGTCTCGGCAGTCGGGTCGCACGCCGCTGCCGGGGCTTGGTGGGGGCCTCATCACACACATCCACATCCCCACCCACACCCTCACCCTCACCCCCACCCCACCTCGACGAGCAGTGCGGCGGCGGCAGCTCTGCAGCACCACCATCATCAGCAGCAACAGCAGCAACAACAGCAGCAGCAGCAACAACAACAGCAGCAGCAACAGCAACTGCAACAGTCCGCGCAGCATCTGCAGCAACTGCATCATCATCCGCACCACCACCACCACCTGCCTCAGCCTCAGCCACTGCACCACCACCTGCAGCACACGGTCGTCTCTTCCGCCACAGTTGCATTGTCCACGCCATCCTCTGTGCTCCAGCAGCAGCAACAGCAACAACAACAGCAGCAGCAACAGACGACGCCAACACATTCCACACCCACGCATGCGGTCATGTATGAGGATCCCCCACCCGTGCCAATTGTGCCCGTGCAGCAGCAGCAACAGACGCCACTTCAGCATCTGCCCCCGCCACAGCAGCAACAGCAACAGCAGCAGCAACAACAACAGCTGGCAACAGCTCCCGTTGGCGGTGGTCTTAGTCCCTCACAGACGCCAACTGGACCCGTCACCCAACAACCCCAGCATCTCACATCACCTCATCATCAGCAGCAGCAACAACAACAGCAACAACAGCAGCAGCAACAGACTCCAAACAGCGTCTCCAGTGCCGCCTCTTCAGGTCTCCAGCAGCAGCAGCAGCAACAACAAAATTCGGTGGTGGCGTCAGGCCAAAGTCAAATTGTGGCGCCAACAACGGCGAGTGTTTCTCCCTCCAGTGTCAGTTCTCAGCAAGCAGGTGAGTAATCGTTTGGTTCCTGGCTTCCAATTGGAACAATCCTTGCCAGCAATTCGTGATCCTGCTGCCGACTTAGCCTTCAGCAAACAGAACTAACTGTCGCCTTGCTGATTGTCATCAGCAGGTACTACACTGTTCCTCTCTCTCTTTCTCTCTCTCCATCACTCTATGAGTTATCGTTGATATATTTATTGGTTATCGATTTTACTGATTGTAACTGTCTGAGAGATCAATAAATTTTAGTTGAAGCGAAGATTCCGAAATTAGAATAAGAATATTGGGAATCCTTCAGTATTTAAATATTTAGTCAAGAACATTTCGAAAGAATAATAATTAATAATTATTATTTATAATAATAATAATAACAAAAACTTTAAGATTAATTAGCCAGATATCTTTTTATTTGTGACTGTTAAAAGCTAAGAATATAAGAGTTTATTCTAAATATTATTTCTACATTTGTATAGTACAATATCATAGGAAATCAGTGTGTTTATTTTATTCTATTGTAAATATTATATATATATTTTTACAATTTTCCTAGTTACTCATAATTATAAGCTTAGCTATTCTATTAGTTTTATTAAGCATTTAATTCCATCATAAATTCTACCAACATAGAAGAAGCTTTAGATTATTTTAAGTGCGTAATTATGTTAGAGAATTGTCGATAATTCAATAACAAATAATATTTCCATTCTTCTATTGTACTTTTTCAACAGACATGTCCATCTCATTAGCGCCAATACATATACCCGCGATCAGGCCCGGCTTCGAGGCAGATGCCACGACGCCAGTTAAGCGACATGCGCATCCCTGGCCATATGAAAACGAGTTCAACCAGTATCATGCCTCGCCATACTATCTTGACCGGGATCGCAAGCCCATGTTCTATGGCTACCCAGAGACCCAGTTTCAGGTGAGTGTGCGAGGCCAATATAACAACAGCAGCGACAGACGTCTCGTAAATAACTCAATGTCAACTTAACCCACTCAACTTCTCCTCACTTTCCTCTCTCTCGCTCTCTCTCTCTCTCTCTAACTACACAGCCAGCATATTGGCCCAACTACCGTGATCAACCGAGCTCGGCTGCAGCGGCGGCCTACATGAGCGCCACCGACGAGCGCCATGCATCAGTCAGCGCGGCAGCAGCGGCGCGACAATCGGTGGAGGGCACCTCGCAGTCCAGTTACGAGACGCCCACCTACTCCTCCCCAGGTGGACTGCGCGCGTTCCCCGAGGCCTACTCGAGCACAGGTAACTCAAATATTCTAGGCATATCTAAATGCGAAAATGCAAATTGCAAATTGTGACATTTGCCACATTTGCGACACTTGCGACATCAAGTTTGTCGTTTAATTAGCGTATTGCCAAATGCCTCATAAATACTCTCGACGACATTTGACCAGGGCTGTGCTCCTGGTCGTGAGGGTGTGTCCCCACCAGCTGAGATACTGAGAGCAGTTCAACCTGCTAACCTCTGATATTAAATAACTGCTACACTAGTGAGGCAATGCTCTCGTTTGCTTTTTATTTTATTGAAATAGTTTATTTATTGGTTATCAAGTGCATCGATTTAAACTATGAATGAAAAGCAATTCAACTAAAATACATTAAATGTCTATTTAAAGTCAGTCAATGAACTAACAAACAATTCATGACATGCTAATTAGTTGAGCTACAATAATTATTAAGTCTTTATAATATGCAAAATAGGGTGTGAGAACTTTGTGCAATTGTGTGCTCTAAAATAATACAAGATAATATTTATCAGCATCAATAGTTGTCTCAATATTTAGTGTAAATTTTGAAGAGGCTCTTTCATTTCCTGGATAATTGCTAATTAATTAATATATTCAATTTAAAATAACAACTTCAGATGCATTGTTTCTGGTAAACATATACCCTGCAATGCTCGCTATCTATTCTACAAATTGCATTACAATCGTATAATAAATCCCGAATTTATTTATAAAACTATTTTCAATAATGTTGTTCAAGGGATGAATCACTGGCGCCATCTAGCGTCCACAGGTAGCAATACCTGGCTTGTATTTGTGAATAAGATATACGTTGGGTTATTCTAGAGTTGGACACAGGGTATCTGTTAGTTCAGCACACTGACTTTATATCAGATTATTGCTAAATCCTTTATTTCATACATAATTAACTCTTTTCAGGAACTTCTGGAGGTCTGTCGGTCGGGGCAGTGGGTCCGATGACGCCGACAAATGCGATGCACGAATGGACCGGCCAGGTGTCGGTGCGAAAAAAGCGCAAGCCGTACTCAAAGTTCCAGACATTGGAGCTGGAGAAGGAGTTTCTATTCAACGCGTATGTGTCCAAACAGAAGCGCTGGGAGTTGGCCCGCAATCTGCAGTTGACAGAGCGTCAGGTATGTGGGCGTGTAGTGGGGGGGCGTGCCGGGAGTGGATGAATCAGAACTAAATGTTTATTTCGTATAGGTGAAGATATGGTTTCAAAATCGGCGCATGAAGAACAAGAAGAACTCTCAGCGGCAGGCCACACAGCAGAACAATAACAACAACTCCAGCAGCAATCACAACCACGCCCAGGCGGCACAGCAGCATCACAACAACCATCACCTGAACTTGGGCCTGAGCATGGGTCACCATGCAACCAAAATGCATCAGTGACCTTTGGACAACAGCAGCGCCGGCGCCATGGGCTTTGCTACCTACTAGCAGTTAGCCAACCCCAACCCCAATCCCAATTCCAATTCCAATCCTCACCCGAATCCAAATTCAGATCCGAATCTAAATTCAATCAAAAATGAAATGATTATGGACTTTCCATGCTAATTGCATATTGAAACAAGTCCAGACAGTACAAATGCATGTGTATATCCCATGGCGTATGACGAGGTCAGAGATCAGGATTCAGATTGGAGGTGGGAGGTGGCAGCTGGAATGAAATGCGTTGGCGTCGCTGTTTTCAAAGTTAAGTTCGTTCGAGGGGGAGTTGAAATCTATGTTTAATGAAATGCAGTTAATTAATAAGTCAGTTCTTAAATAAATATCTATAAACAAATACAAATGTAAATCGCCCAGTTAATCGATGCTTGGCAAATGGCAAATGGCAAACGGCAAATGGCAAATGAGGAAATCATAAAATCAGAAATTGAGAAACTGAGAAAATGAAGAAATTGAATATATGACATGACATGACGCCGCATGAATATAGTATATGTATGTATCTGTATTTGTATTTCTCTCAACGCTCTAACAAATAAACGCGCATTACTTAATAATAATTTTGAACTATGAATAATATATGCATATACAAAATACATTGTACTATCCCTATTAATTATAAAATACATCAAATAACAACAACAAATGAGAACAACAACAATTCGAGTAGTAGAATCTAATTGTAAGCGCAGTTCGTACATAAATTGCAATTGTAGGCCCAGAAAATGTTCATAAACAAACAGCAAACAAATTGTTTAACAATTGTCACACAAATATACACACACAGTTACACACACACACACACACAGACACAGCGCCGCACTTTTAGCATAAATTTTGTCAAATATTGTTCGATGTGTCGTGTTCTTAGATAAATTTTAAGTTCCTGTATATAAACTAAGACATAAAACCAGAAAGAGGAAAACAAAAATTAAAAAAAAAAAAAAAAAAAAAACAATTAGTAAAACCGTCTGAAACTAATTTGGGTTTTGTGAACATAAGCAAAATTGAACTTAGAAAGAGAAAATTAAAAAACAAAAGAAAAGAAAACGAAGCGAAGCGAAAATAAATACAAATTAAAAATATGAAAACATATGAAAATAACAATTAGAAATGCGAAAAGTCAAATTCGATTTTATATAAAGTAAGTTTTTTGATGTGTGTGCATGTTTAATCCATAGTTAAAGCCGCTTTCGATCTAAACAAAAACAAAAAGCAAATAATTAAAGAATAATTAATAATAATTAATAATTGCACGTAAATTACAACTAAAGAATAAACTGAAAGAAAAGCTAACGAAATGGGAAATACATTTGGAATATGTATAAGAAATTCAATTTGACATTGAGAGAAGTTGAGCGAGAAGTTATTTACAATACATACCTTAACGCTACTTACATAACTTATATATAGTACATATATTTATATATATATACACACACACGCATATATATATATGTATATATATATATGTATATATATATATATATATATATATAATACACGTACATATGCATATACATATAGGCTATGTATATCTGACTCTGCTTAATCCTGATATTACATCTAAGTTCAGTTATGTTGTGTAATTATCGAATTTTTGTTAATGTTTTGCTTCATACATTATACTTGTATACATATACTACACCTACCTATACACACTTACACATTATTATTATGATTCTGATTACGATTACGATTAATATTATTAATTATGAAATGATTTCGCCAATTGCTTTATCCTAGTTCTTGTATTATTATTATTTCAAACCATTTTCATAAGTTGTAGTCTAAAGTCGGTTATGTTTATGCTTATGTTCGATTATAAATATATAGTTTGTTTAGTAAATTTTTATATAGCATTAGCAATTCTCTTTTTTAAAAAGTTAATTATTGTGAATAAAATATATGAAATTTGCAAAAAATATATGCAAAACTTGACACAATTCAAATCAAATACGAGTACTCCCGCTTTTGTTACTTCTTTGCCCATTCTAGACTCGTATTCAACTCGTAGTCGTAATACCCAGTCAAATACCAAGATTAGTCTCAAGTAAACAGCAAGATGTTAAACTAGTAGATACTCCTTAAATTCAAATTATTTTTCCTGTTTATTGAATTATCTTTTGTTCGGTTCAGTTTTTAGATTTGATTTTGTTTGGTAAGTACCGTCTACCGTCGCGTAACGGGGATTCCCCGCAGAGGTTTTCGCTCATTGCGTTCCAAGGATGACCTCTCAGCATCGAATTTAATCAATGGCATCCATAGAGAGTATGAATATTCATAGTGCTTTTCAGCACACAACACACACTCATATGTATTCGCAATCACATTCAGAAAGTAATATTAAAAAGTTTCTCAACAAAGGAACTCATTGAAGCAAAGTTTAAAAGAATTAGTTCATCTTAAATCAATAATTTGTTATGCTATATCTGAGTTGTATTTATAAACTAATTTGGCTTTTTATTGTAATGTAATACAGTGCTTAAACAAATTAAATCTAGATTAAAATAGTCCTGTTTTCGAATATGTCATAAGGTTAAATAAATTATTATGTAACTGTGATGTCTTGGAGTTTCATTCACATCAATTACAATTTAATACAGTCATCAATTATTTAATGCTATGATTGATTAACTGTAAAACACATCACAAGCATTTCCAACTTTCATTAGTTCGTTGCAAAATATATATAAAATATAGATGATTTTTTCATTTCTGCATTAAATTTAATTGGTTGGGTTGTCAATTGAATTCGTATAATCTGTATAGAGATGAGTTCCAAGTAAGTATATTTGATGATTTTCAATGTACTTATATATATACAAATTTATATTTTATGCAAATCTATTATAATTATATATGGTCTGTAAACCAAGAGTGCACTTATCTGAAGGATGCTAAGGTTTAACAGAAACCTACAATTAGTTCTACTCTAATTATAAAGGCGCGAGTAGGAAATGCACTGCAACTCTATTATTATTAGTTATTTATATTTTATTGACTTTCTGGAATTGCAAATAAATCCATCTCTAATTACTTATACTTAGATCCACTATACTTGCAAACTGCGAAGGAAAGAAAATTGAGCATTTGCACTAGGTATACATAGTCTTGGCTCTCAATTAAAACCAATTCAGTGATCAGTTTAATATTCTCTTCGATCTCTCTTCGAAAACTCATGATACATTTCATATAAAATGTTGTCCCGTATTAAGTTAAAACACATCCCAAGTGGTTTGTCGACTTCTTTCAATGATTTATGTTCAGGCAGACTGATGTTGCCTGTAGTATCTGATTGAATAACCGAGTTCAAAATGATTTAAATGTTAATTTTTGCCTGCATATTTAATGAAGGAGGTAAGTGTTGTGTTTTGAACTTGCCCTTAAGAGTTTTAAATCTACGTTTTGGATCGCAGGAGATTATAAGCAATAGGTAACCCAATAAATTAATTAAAAAATCTGTATAACTTTTAGTAGATTGTATAACATATATTGTATATATTAGGAAGGCTTTAAAGTCACCAATAAGGCTTCCTTAGCAAGGCTGGAATATATGCTTTAATAGGTTATCAGCCCCAAGTTCTCCTCAAAGATACTAGAAAGCAGTTCTCAATGCCCTCAGCTGCCCACTTAATTTGCCATATTTCATTTTCAGCTCAAAGCTTGTGGTCACTGCTAAGGAAGAGAAGCTAATTACCTATGCTTGACTACGCGATACGCTGAACGTAGCTCTGAAATACTCTGTTATGTATTCGCACCCATATACATACATACATATTCCAACACATGAAAACTGGTCCTCAGATTCGTAGAAACAAATGTGTGACAGGCAACGCACGCTAGGTGGCGCCAGTGCTGCCTTTGTGCTTCGCTATATGAACATTCGCTCAGAATTAAATATGAAGATTAGATAAATTACCTTGCTGATGGTTATGGCTAAATAGGATTGATTTTAGTTCAAAAATATATCGAATTCTTCCATTTTTTCTAAAATAAATATCTGACAAATTTTAATTTGTATTTAACAATTTATATTATTATTATGGAAACTAAGCGGAAACTAATTATGACAGAATCAGAACATTGGCACTCATAATCAAATCAATCTGGTATTATTTCCGAAACTACGGTATTTGCTATAGGATTTAAACATTTAACAACAACAATACTATAATAGTTGGCAGTGAATAAAAGGGGACAGTACATTATTACATCACAGTTGCGCATATTGTGCCGAAATTTGAGATATTTATTTCTTATTATTTTACCCTGTCTCTGTTTTCTTATTTGCATAGTTTTGTTATACACTTTTTTTTGGATAAATAGTAAGTAGTAGTATTTTCTCTTATGATGAAAGTATACTCAATAATCGAATGTTTATTCAAATTTCGCATAAATGGATGTAGTCCAAAGGGTTGGAAACCTGATTTCACAGTGTATACTTAGCGTAAGAGTTAATGTACATATGTCTTTACTGTACATACTCGTATTTATGTAGATAAATATATATACAACCTTTGTCTGGGTGTCTTCTATGCAGACCTCATTCGATACTTTCATTGAACGAATTGAGAAGGGGCTGGAAACTGAGCGAAAAGAAATGCCATAAAATGCACCCTGCTATGTAAACATTGGCATTTCCCCTCTGCAAAGGTTCAAAGATTGTGAGGTAAAGTGTTTCGCTTTGGCCCGACTTAATGCGTTTTTTATGTTATGTACAACGAAGAACGCTTTCATCCATCGAACGTCGGTTCGTTTCTTCTCGTTTGGGTTGAATCTGGTGGGTTGCTTCGATTTGAAGTCCAATGAAATTTACAACCACCATTGCCAAAAATTTTAAGTTATCGCCAACGACGACGTAATCGATACGCACAAATGTGTTTGATTCTTCCCAACTTACATCAATAGAATTGCATATGGCAAACTTTACAACTTATATATAATATTTAGAATTGTCTTTCTTTTCAACATAATACTTTCGAACGTCAGTTAATCACATCCAACTTACAATGGCGACCCTTGTATGCAGTGATTGACAAATCGATACAACAGATTCGAACTGATGAATAGGTTGATAAAGACATTTGAATGTTTTGTTGCGAAGTTGACCCTACTTCCAGATTGAATTGCAATTAAATGTCTGTTAACCGTTTTGCCCATCTAAGTTGCCTTAAGATAATTCAATCGATAACTACGCGAACAGCGAAAACTTCTGCCAACTTCTGGGAATGCAATAAGTGCTATTACCGCTTGTTCTTGGTATTGTTAGCCACATATTAGATGAATGCAGATATTCCCGTCTGTAGAAGATTTACTTCTGCTTTGGACTCGTTATGTGTGTTCAGTTTTTACCTGCTTCTTCGCACATGCTTAAAGAGAGGAGCGAGCTGAGCTGCCACAGGCTGTGATTATAGGTTATATCTGCATTGACCTGCATTGTACCATGAATAAAAAGCCTTGAAAACCCTATTACCCTCTTGATACAATGAATGAATTCAGTACTTGAGCAATGCAATTAATTAATTTCTTTAAAACCAAGGCGTCTTGTGTGCTGTTGAATTAAGTGAACCTATAACTCATAACAACCATTATTCGACCGTTTGTTATTGTTGCAGTCAAATGTTATAACGGTTCGAGTTAGTTAACACTTGCATTCACATACATATATAAGACTAAATAAAGCTACGAATTATTAGTTTCATTATCATTTCATTATTAGAATCATTAGTTTGATTTTGATAAGATTTCAAAGCATCAAAATTGTTAAAGAATTGGAACAAATTAAAGCTCCGGTTAACTGAGTTTTGTTTGATAATATTTTCGGTATCCCGACACATTTGTTATACAACAGAGTATTGTATGTATAGCAATTGATAGACAAGACAACTTGGCCATATTATATTGTGTAGTTAACATATCTCTATCCTTATTCTTCTATTATTATTCTTCAGATTCAGCAGATTAATATCAGAAATAAATATAAAGTAATTTCAACAAAGTTATATCTATTCAGATCCGATTTCTATTTTCTGAAATATTACCTTAGATAATTGGCTCTCTAATCGAAACATATTCATAAGAGGGTTTAAAATTGGCTAAAATTGGGGTTAGCGGGAATGTAAGGAGAGGGCAGGACAGGACAGAATAGGACAGAACAGGGGGCAGTTGTAATGGATGTAACAAATGCAGAGAAATATGTACCTAATTCAATACAATTCGATGTGGTAATCAAATGATAAACGTGGCTAGATGCTGGCTGGCCAAGTGAACCCCAAACTCCAGCCTGAGCTAACATTAAAGATTGGGCGGTGGTGGTTGTAGTGGAAGTGGTGGTGCTGGTGGTGGTGAATCCAGACAGATTGCTTGTTTGCTTGCGACATAGGCTTGGCAGAATGCCGAAAGAATAACAATCAAATGATTATAGCAACAACAACATCTACAACAGCAACAACAACCACTGAGATGCGAAACTGGAATTCAAAATTGACTCGTCGTTGATGTCGATGTCGATGTGGATGTGGATGTGGATGTCGTCAGCATCAGCATCAGTATCACACTTCGAGTATACTATGTGTGTATATACATATGGAAATATGTATGTATGTGTGTCAAGTATACAGACATATACCGAGATCTCTGTGGTGGAAGTTGACGCGACGCCGCGTGGACTTGTTTCGCACATAAAGATACAAATGTATCTACGGCAGACAGCAAATGGCGTATATAAAATGATTGGACATGTGTCTGTGTGTCTCTGTGTGAGTGTTCTTGGCAATGGCTGTGAGAGAGCTCCGGTGGTTGTTTTGTTATCTCTCTGTATGCTCGAGAGCGAGAAAGCATGCGAGTGCAGGAAAGGGAGAGCAATATGCAGGTTTTTATTACCAGACGCTTTGCCTTTTCGCTTCTGCTGCTGTTGCTGTTGCTCCTCTGGCTTTTCATCTTTTCATCGCTCGTCGTGCTGCCATGCTTCCCTGTGGCTGCTGCTCCCAACTCATGTTCATTTACATTTACATTCACATTCACATACACATTCTCATTTTCATTTCGTTTTCGTTCTCCATCTCCTTCTGCGTCTCCTTCTCCATTTACTTAGACTTCTGCGTGCTCTGTCCTCTGTCCTTTGGCGTTCTCGTAAGCGTAAGTGTTGCGGACGTTGCTTCTGCTGCGGGTTTATGACCTTTTTTTTGTCAGCGAACGCCTTGTCATCGTCATCCACATCTCGCAGCAGACACACACACTCCCTTGCACACACACAGAAATGCATGTGGCATGTAAAAAATTCAGACTCTGGGCTCTCAACCACCGCCAAAAGCGACACCTTTTCCCCTGCGCTGAACGCGTCCGCTCGTCTGTCTGTATCTGATGGCTGTTGTTGCTGTTGGTGTTACTGTTACTGCTGCCTCTGTCGCTGTCTCTGCTCTGGCCATATTCTCACTCTCATTCTACATTTCTGTTGCTTTTTGCTTCGTTCTTGTCTCGACGCCACACACTTCGTGCGCCGACAGCGCTGCCTCGTTGCCTCGTTGCCTCGCTGCTTCTGTCTCTGCCACGGCCTCAGCCTCGGTCTCGGTCTCGGCCTCGGTCTCTGTCTCGGCAGCCACTGACTTGTGTCAAACTGAACAGCAAATATTATTTTTTGGACACTTTGCTATCAGGTCGACGTCGCGTCAACCAGACGTCCTGCTCCATTCGCCATCCAGCGATTGATATCGTCTCAGCTCAGCTCAGCCCAGCTCAGCTCAAAACCGGGCTCTATGTGGCAGACGTTGTTGGCCTAAAGATTCGCTCGTTCTTGAATGTATATAGCTGGTATCGAGGTCGAGCTACCCATTGTTCCCATTGATGTGTCGCATTCGGAGTCTGACAGCGGAGCCCGTTGCCCGGTTCCGCCATTGTCTGTGCTCGACATTCAAACGGAGAGTGGTTCCAATTGTGAATTGTGAAATTGAAATTGGTCGAAACAAAAACTAAAGTCAAAGAATAAATACGAAATGAAACGAGAAACAAAACAAAATGAAGAAAGAAGATGAAGATGATGATGAAGAAACTGGCTGTAAATCAACTGGAGCCGGTTCGTGAGCTGCCAAAAATAACAGAATTAATTATAATAATGACCAGGAGCAAAAACAACAACAACGGCAAGGAGGCCGAGCACCTCCCGGCCAATTGTGAATACACATGTGAATGTGAATATGGATTACATTTTCGCGTGTGCTTTTCGGGTCTACAAGTTAACGTTAACAACATTTGTGGTTCGTGTTTTGTGTTTTGTGCTTTGTGTTTTCTGTACGTTCTGTTTGTGGTCTGCGGCCCGCGGTCGCCGTTGGTCTCTTGGTGCATCAGGGAACCGGGGACCATCCATTTCTCTTGTCGTTCAGTGTCCAACATTTCCAACCGTTCGCGTTCGTTCTCTCGGTCTGCTTCTCTGCTTCGCTGGGCGTAAATTCAATTAAAGTGATTTGTTGCCGCAATTTTTGACATTCGGGACATAACTAGTGGCTCTGATTAATGGCACAACGTTCTCGTGTAAACAAAGTCAAAGTCAACTTTGGCAATACAACTGGGTCGAAACTCCTCCTTCTGGTGAGTAGCTATAATCATTCTCTCAGTTTCATCCTAAAGAACCGACGGCTTTTACCAAACAATTACTTGGTCTAACAGGGTTATATTCAAAATTAGTTTTCAAGTGTTTATGCTACCATTTGCTCCTATTGACAATTGGCAAGTTAATAAAATGCATAATATAAACTGTTCTATTACCGTATTGAAATTGGTTTGATAGAAATATCTGAAGATTTGCAAAATATTTGCGCAGAATAAACAACACAGATTGGAAGTTATTTATAAATATTAATGGACAACTATAATATAAAGTTCTTAGACAAATCTTACCCTAAAGAACGTTTTTCGTTTGCTTGATAAAAATATTAATAACCAAGACCATTTTAAGTAAGTTCTACATATAGATATATATTGGATCTAACCGTACTCAATTGGTATTACTATTTGAAGAATCGTTTCAAATATTTCAAACCACAAAATGAATTATAATTTGTTTAAATGTATTTCATTTTAAATTAAAATGTTTTTCAATTAAAATTTGATTTACAAATGCTTAGTATATATTTTATTTATTGAATAAAAGCTTTAATAATATTTAGGATTTGTATTACAATATTTGTTAATATTGTCTAAATTTATTTTCGGAGGCAAGAATAAGTCAAACTTTTTCAAAAACGTTAAACTTTAGAGTTTTTAATTTAAATCATAAATTTTAGTTAAGGAAAGTAAAGAAATTTCAGTAACTACCCACGGCTGCCAAGAAATCAGAGTTTGTATCGGCACAAATGTAAACGCATTTCCGATAAGGTATTTTCCATAACAAAAGAATAAAGCAAAACAGAACTGCGAAAGTAGGCAGGTATGAGTTTAAGCCTTATAAGGTAGATGAAAGGGTTACCAGTCGAATGATTTATGACACTGCGAGCTGAGAAACGACCTTTCGGGATGTGTACAAGCAAGCAAGTGACGCAAATCGGGGTCCTGGGCACAGTTTTGGCCTAATGACGGTCCAGTTTGGGCTCGAATGGGTGATGTACGGCGAAAGCGTGAAGTTGGGTTCATTTACGACCACATCATAAAGTGTTTACAGCAGCCAGAGAGAGCCTCAAAATATTTTGATTGGAACAAAGAAACAGTAAAGGAACTGAACAAGACCACAGCTGGAGATCCAATTTAAGCCAAAGCGCAAGCAAATGCGAAATTGGTGCCGTATCTCAGTCATCCCATTGCACACATGATGAGATGATGTAACATATGTACATTTGTTGCTACCCCCTTCCAATTGAACTCCCAATGAATACAAAAAGAGCTAATTGATGACGTGTGGAACTGCATGTCTATGTCATAGTCACAGTCACAGTTTAATTGGCTCTCCACCCACGATAGGGGTTCTCCCTGGGAGCTCGTGCTGTATGTGCTTTTCCCCCATTTTCCCCGGGCAAATGGCGATAAATGTCAATGGGGGAGTGGGCGAGAACATAAGTATGAAACATATTTATATCCACATATGTACATAAGTATGGCATTGTAAGCAAGTGTCACCGCCTACATTCATTGAAATTCAAAGTCCGCTCACCCAAGCACGGTGCAGGGTGCACGGGGGAGTTCTCGCAGTCAGTCTATAGGCTTTTGGCTTTAGCTACTCGTATCAGTTCCATTTCCAGGGAACAGACGAGACACGGCTTAAAAATAATGTAATTTATTCTGACACTTTCATAAAAAGAATCCAAAACTCTTGGCAACAAAGCAAGACATTATCGCCGCATAATTAATGCCACATGTTGCAGTGCAATGCGATAGAGTCGAGTCGAGTCGACTCGAGAGAAGTGAGAAGGGAAATGAGGAGCGCCCAGCGCGACAGTGGGACAATAAAATTTCCAACCGTCTTGGTCTTGTCTTAGAGTTACAGTCGCCTGTCGTTGTCGTTGTCGTTGTCGTTGTCATTGTCGGCACCGAGAAATATCATAAAGCCATTCGAATTTTAATTGCCTTGCTAGAGCTTCGGCCCCTGGAGTCATTTCCATATTGAGCGCTTCTCATTTGAATAAATTTATCAAAATGGTAATCAGCGACGGAAAACGCGCGCTCTAAACCCAACCCAATCCCATTCCCATTCCCCTCAATTTCAACTCCAACATCAACTCCAACAACAAGTCCAACTTCAACATTATTCCATCCCCATGCGATTCGAATACCTTCCCATTCCATGCAATGCTTGACTTCCACGATGTCTTTTCTGTTGCTTGCTTTGTCTTCCATATTCGTCGGCATGGCGTGCGCATGCGTCGCTCTGGCAACGCGGCAGAGGCCATTATAAAATGGGCGGAGCTAAGGTCGTCGCAGCCAAGGGTTCAACGCACAGGCGGGTGTGGTGAGTTTCACTTGCCCCCGACTCAGCGACTCCTGTGCTATCTCAAATATGGTGAATACAACTCGGTCACATTTACTTACATACAAACCACGTTTAGATGTTCAGGATGCGTAGAATATTCTTGAAGGTATGGGTTTAAGTGTTTATTTTAATAGCTAGACTAATTTGTAAATAAAACCCAATTTAGTAAAATAAATGACTCTAGTCATTTAGTTTTAATTTTCAGTAATTTCTGGGTGCAAAATTAGATGGAAAAGTATCTTATGTTACTATTACACTAATATATATTATAGAATTATTTGAATTTTTGAATTAGTTCTTAATTATGAACGATTAAGTCGAACATAAGTACATAATACACAGAGTAAAGTAGATGGACTGATAGATAAAGTTTATTCGGACTTAAATATACACGTACAGCATAGATCCAAGCATTTTAAATAATAACTCAGGAAATTTTATATAATATTTCAATCTATAGAAAAATATAATGTTAGCTAATTTTCTCATTAGCATAAAGTAGGTACTTTGATATATATTATTAGATATATTACGGCTTTGTTATACACACTTTAATATAAATTCACTTAATTTTTGACTACAATAATATTTGACAATATTTGCTTGGCCAGAAAGATATTTGTGCATTTTACGTCTAAGGGATTAACGTTAATAAAATGTAATAATTTGGGTATGTCGGAACAAAAGAGTATAATTAATGATGTGTCATTATATCGCATATTATTTAAGATTATTGTTTTCAGACAGACGGACGGGAATTTATTCACAAGAATATTTTTCATTATTTTTTCTGATTTTTCTGTTAGGTATACTAACAATCTAACGTTATAATTTTTTCATCTAGGGTAGAAATTTCTTAATTTAGTGTGTTTTACCAGCAGCTGAAAATAGTTCAATTAAGTAAATACTTTCATTTCTAAATCAAAAAAATGGTTGCAAGAATAATATGCGATTATTTTACTATCAAAATAAATTAATCTTTAAAAATTATAGATATCTAATAATCATTTCTAGAGTAACTATATAAATCTATGTGAAAGAGCGCATTCCGCAATTTATTAAATATTATATCTCTATAGCAATAGATGTATATACTATTATCAGAACTCAGGTATATTGAGTTATGAACATTCTATGATTTAGCAAAGTTCTGCACAAAAGAAGCCGGTGCACACACCCCCGCTAGAGGCGACCTCTGGTGTTGTAAGCTGCACGATAGATTGCACTCGTCGACTTGTAGATGGCGCCGCAATCAATTTAACCAACACAATCAAAAACAGAAATTCACTCTCTTCTCGCTCTCTTTTCTCTTTGCTGCTCTTCGCTCTCACCAACACAGGCGCAGTCATTTGAAAATGCGTTTGTGTTAGTGCATCTGATTTGAATGTGTTGGTGTTGGTGTTGGTGCTGATGTTGCTGCCAGTTGGCATCGACATTGGCGTGTGCGTGGGATTCTGAGTGGAACCATTTTAACGGTTGGAATTCCATAACAGTTCCAAATGTATTCTGATTTTTTGGCTAAAGTGGATTCTGGACTTCGAATGCCATTGGACTAATAAATGTGTGTTCCTACATGTTTGAACATGTTTGTCAAATGGGTTTAGAGCTAAAAACAATCATGTTGGGATTGGAAGAACATACATA
The DNA here is from genome assembly GCA_018901825.1 of Drosophila funebris. NCBI lineage: Eukaryota > Metazoa > Arthropoda > Insecta > Diptera > Drosophilidae > Drosophila > Drosophila funebris. The sequence goes on along the minus strand of JAEIFK010000678.1, from coordinate 8,045,515 downwards.
TATTATTATTAATCAGCTTTGCTTTCAACTTGACATTATTTATCGAACCGAAATTAATTTCTTGAATCCAACTCGTCCGTCCGCTTGTTTTCCAAGTTGATTTATGGCTAACATAAAAAGAAAACTAATAGGAAAATGGTTGCGTGTGAAGGCGTGTTGAGGTAAAATAAGCACGTGCGCCGAACTAGCGAATGAAATCAAAAATCATAATGAAATATATTCGATGAGAGGATGTTTAAATGACGCCAATGATTAAACAAGATGTCAACTGTCGCATAAAAACAGGAAAAATTCAATTCATAAGCGAAATCAGACGTCGCAAAGAAGAAGAAGAAGACGTCAGGCCCTGCCCAAAAGTCAAGTAGTCCATAAATTTGAACCTCAACGAGTTTAGAATATTTAAACAAAAAAAATAAAGAAACCAACTGATTACAAATACGAATGCACGATGGGTTTCAAGTGCTGCACTTGGCACTTGGCAACAATTGAAAATGGGAAATGGAAAAATGGAAATTGAAAATCTAAAATGGTATCCAAGTACGCCATGATGCATGTGTGGCATAACATAATCATATGCGATCAATTCGATGGCTAGGAGAGCTCTCTACAAATGGCTATACATATTTGATTACCAGATTGCTCAAGTGCAATCAACTTCGGCAGAGGAGGGGTTCTCTAAGGACCCTCGTCAAGGCGCCTGTCAAAATAATCAAGGGGAAGTCGTAAATTGCACTCCAAACTAATTGTGCATACCATATGAATAATTGAATACCATCAGATTATTCAACTTTATTATTTAAAATTGTTCATATTTATTGATCCCATTCCATCGATCTGGGACTGATGCCTTGAACCGTTTGGCGACCTCCATTTTGCGGAGAAGTGGCAAATGATCACATTATGAATTTACGCTTCTCTAAACAGCATCACTAAAGAACTCAACTAATGAAGACACTCTGATAGTCATTAACTTATGGAATCAAATCAGCGCACAGTGGCGCCAGTGAAGAACTTACAGAGAAGTAAAAGAAATTCAAATCATATTAAAAACTAAATTCAATTTTAAATACAACATTTTCTTAAGTACGGTGATTACTTATCGTTTTAAAGTAATTTTTAAAATAAAATACAAATATTTATAAAGCCTTCAAGCAATTTGAATCGATTGCAAATTGAAGAAAGAAATAAAATAAGTTGAGTTGCAGAATCTTATGAATTCGTTTGAGGACAATCCCAACTCATACCACTGTGAATGGTTGTGTGGCGTTGATCTGTCCAGCGAGAGAAGAACTTGTTTTGGGCCATAAATTGACGTTAATTTACACACACAATTTTTATCAGCGCGAGTTGAATGACAGCTAAATGTATTTCTTACACAAATTACACATTAATATCGAGAGAGAGAGAGAGATAGAGAGAGAGACAGAGAGAGAGAGAGAGTAAGACCAATGAGTGGACATACTAGATGAGCATGGAATAGGGAATGATCCTGTAGCTGGTAATGGCAATCGCATTTTATTGGGCGTTGTTGTTGATGCTGTCGCTATTGCTGTTGCTGTGATTCGCATTATGAGACTGCTGACCTGAAAGCCATTAGGCATTAACTGTTCCACATCCGGCGGAGGCATCAGAAGTCGTCCATTATTGGAGTGCTTTCAACCTAATAACACCAATAAAAACAGCTCCAAACAACAAGAGCTACCCCATCAAGCCCATCGCCCATCACCCCCATCACAATTCCAAGCAAAAAGACACTGCAAATGACTTTTTGTGCAAAAATTACATATTTGAGAGCTTGGCTGGCGCCTGGCGAATATGATTTTATTGCCAGCGACGGCCATTGCTCCAGGGGCAGGTCGGGGCTGGCATCGAGGTCCGGGCGTGGCACAAGTCACAAGTCACGCCCCATTCCACTTCATTACAATTCATTTTGCAAATGTAAAAAAGTTGAAATATGTAAGCTAAAAGCTGAATTGTGCACAGGGAAAAGCAGAATACAAACTAGATACTCGTAGCATACTCGTATCTTCAAATGAATGTATGAATGTATGACTCTCTAGTCCTCATAGAGCTCTCCTCTGAGTGGCAGTGGCAGTGGTTGCTCCAATGGCGCCGTGCCCACTTCCACTTGTGCCACGTTGCCGCCTCTTACAATAGTTCGCCCCCTCCCCACTCCGACTACGACCGTCGGCCGGCGGGCAGAGCCAGAGTCAAGTAATGGCATGAAATGGCCTTTTTCCATTATCCAAATGGAAAACTTACACAAACAGCGAAGACAAATGGAAACAAGCCGTGGAAAATAAAGAAACCGAAAAGGAAATTTACTCGTGCGCGTCATTGCCGTTGCCATTGCTTTATCAGCCAGAAATTTCGCACAAATCGAGGCGCACTAAAAGCCAACGAGCCACAAGCTGGCTCTTCCCTCCCCCTTATCCATTGCCCCTAATAGTGCGAGAAGACAACGCAATTGCTAAGAAAATGAAATGCTTCAATTTCCTTAACTTATTAATTAGAACTAGTGCAGGACGAGAGCAGCAAAATAAAATGTTTTATGGCTAAATTTCCTTTTCCTCTTCCGCATCAGCTCCAGTAACTTCTTTTCTCATTTTTTGGTATTATTAATGATAGTATAATTTCTCTCTTGGAAACACAATTATCATAATTAACTTGGTTTGTGTTATTTTCTTTAATTAACATTAATCTCTTTAATGTTGATAAGAAGCAAGAAACTATTCTTGAATATATAAATTTATTCTCTTATCTATTATGGCGAATGATAATACTAAAATCAAGTAATATAGATCTGAGATACATCAAATTTTCATCAGAGCACTCTTGTCTCTTAGCTCATAGTTAAACTTAAATTTATTGAAAGTAAAAGAATCTCATAAACTAGCTTATTCTTCCATTTATTGTTCTATTGCAGCTGAATGATGTTATCTTAAAGCAAAAACAGCAAGTTTTCACTTATTATTCTATATTATATTATATTATATATTATTATATTATTGTGCTTCGCTTCGCAAGATTCATATCTTCAGTTGGTTGATGTATCTGCAAATAAATAAAAGTATTAAATTTACTATTAATAATGTCACTTTTTCGATCGATTATTTATGTATGTTTTCATATTTACATCTTTCATAGTGTTATAATATGTATTGGCAACTAGTTTACATAGAAAGAAGCAACTGCCTCTGATCAAGAATATATAACTTAAAATAAGATTCTTAAAATTCCTTAGGACTATACAATAGACTTTAGTCTATTCGAAACGTTTACTTTGAATTGCGTGCGATTGAATTTGATCATCGCTTAATTCTCAGCTGCCTATTTACGGAGTCAAGTCAGCAACAGAAGACAAAAGAATTGAAAATGTTTTGCAAAATAAGCATAAGCCGAGCTTAAATGAATAGAAAGCACAACACATTGCAAGGCAACAAACAATAAAATGAATGTAAATAAAAGAAATGCAAAAGAAAGCGAATCTTTTGCTGTCGCTCTAAATGGGGAGCGCTTGAACACTGGCTGGCTAATGGTTCAAGGTCGTCGAGACAACAATAATGATGATTTAATAGCATCATAAATAATTTTATGGCTTTTAACTCGAAGCAAACGAAAGAGCAGGAAAGCAAACCGAAGCAACCCGAGGCGAATCGAACAAACTCGGCGACGATCTTGGCTAAGACGGGCCCTCGATTTTGAGCATTTTTCTAAGCCGATTGCCGCAAAAGGGTTAACAATTTGATGCAGAGTAATAAACATATAAATAAATACTACATATATAAGCGATCCCCTCTCGATGACGAAGGCGACTGTAAGCCTGAGCTTCGCATAACTTTCGTTCTTTATGGAACTGTTATGAACTGGAACGGGAAAAGGGAAAGGGAATGGGAATGGGAGCGGAAAGGTGGCCAATACGAACGCCAATGGCAACTGGCAGCAATGGAGGAGCAACGTTGGCTGAAATTAAATGCAAAGTTTATCTGAAAAACTTGTTAATTTCAAAATGGCATTAACAAACATGTTGACAGTATCTTACGGATATGCGTGTGGGTAGCTTTATGGCATGCCACATGTGCCACGCTGCCTGGCCCCGATCGGGGGGCCATAGAAGGGTTCACATTGTCAACAACAAAGCTGACGAGGCACACACACACAAACACACACACACACACAATTATGGGGGTCGCTGAGCAAACAGAGATTAGTCAAACAATGGAATCAGCAAAAAATCCAGCAAAGATTTTTCTTACGGCCTACGGCAAGCTCCATGCCAGAAGGGGCGTGGCAATCTGGCAATGTGGCAGTGCGACAGTGCGACAGTGCGACAGCAGCGACGACTTAATTAAATCGAGAGACGCGCGGCATCGCCAGGGGTTGAGCGAGATGGTGGATAGCGGGAGGGGATTGCTGTGTGTTAATCGCTGTCATTAAAAAAATATTGTCAGGCGCTGCAAACAAAAAGCTGCCTCGAGCACCTGTCGGGGTCGACGGCAGGAGTCGGCAATGAATATTAAATATGTCCTGAGCCTCACTTTTTAGCGCAAGTTTAAGAATTTCGAAATTAAGTCAACCCTGCTTATACAGTACAGTGGGTGCAAATGATGTCAGCAGTTGTATTGTAAAATATATTATATATGACTATTCTTCTCTTTAAAGACTTCACAATTAATTTTCCATCTTAAAAATAGATGAGAAAATCATTATCAATTAGAATTTCTGTTTGTGTTACAAGCGAGTTGATAAACATAGGAGCAACCTAAGTTGTTTAATTACTTGGAACGATATAGATATTGTCTTTTAGAATATTTATTTATTTCATATTTATTAATGGTATTTTGAAAATATATTCCACTGTCCAGCTAAATTGCAATGGGTTTACCTCATTGCGACCTTTTTATATGATATTTTCGGTTTTATTATTGCTGTCTCGGGCATTGTCATGTTGGGCTGTGATAAGATTAATATATCTCTGTGTGTGTGTGTGTGTGTGTGTATATGAATATACATATGCATACGTATGTACATTTATTTATATATAACATTACCATTTCAACTTGTGGACACTTTCACCTGCCCCGTCAGCAAATCCCACACGCATGCAGCCGGTCTGAAGTCGAGTCATGAAACTTTGTTAGAAGCCGTCGCCGGTGGCGCGTTTACGACTTATTAAGTTGGATAAACGTTTACGATATGAAAATGAGTAGAAATCTCGTGTGGTTAATTAAAAAAAAAGAAACAGAAGACAGAAGACAGAAGGCAGAAGAACGAACAGTTGTTATGCCGCGTGCGCTGCTGCCAATTTGGCCTTAAACTCTCGTAACCAAAAACCAAATCTCCGTCTACCAACTGTAATAATAAAATGCTGTGAAATGTAACACAGCGAGAGAGAGAGAGCGAGAGAAGGAGAGGGAATGCGTGTGTGTGTGAAAGTGGGAGAGAATTAAGCTGTGAGAGAAAAAAAACTGCAGCGATTTATGTGGCACGAGTTTGGTCTTGTTAATTGTTTTATGATGCGACCATAAATCTGAGCACACACCTACGCAAGGCAACTGAGAGCAACATACGGCGGGCTGGTCGTAAATTACGCCGGGACACGAATTACGGCAAATAGGCAAATGTGCCTCAAGGCCCGCATTGTACATCATTCAGCAATTTGCGTTCACTCACCGTTCCCCTCCCCCCCCCATCTTGGCACAATCAACGTGCCACATCTTTGGATTTGTACAAAATTAGAATTAGATCTACGAACGATGCTCCGGAATCCTGTATCAATCGTCGCTACAGCACAAGTTCATAGTTCCCCTGTCAATCTGCCTCCCAAGGCAGGCACATGAGCCACGCCCTAAGCACACACACACACACACACACACACACCCACATACATTCGTGCACTTACATCTTCGCATGCGTTGGGCAACTGCTGGCTATGTATCTATGTATCTGATATCCATCAGATACCCCGACGGCAACTCGACGGCATGGCCGCTGCTTGCTCGGCAGCCATCAATGCCAGGCTGGCCCGGGGGGGAATGCGAGGAGCGAGGGGCAATCGTTGTGCTGGCACGACCTTTTCACAGCAACAACAACATCATCACCACCAACACCAGCAGCAGCAGCAGCAGCAGCAGCACCACCACCAAATATAGCTCTACTTGTAGCTATAGATGCCAGTGAGCTGCCACTTTAGGGGTGGGTTTCTGTAGCTATGCAATACACTGAGCAAAACTGTTGCCATTGCTTAAATCAATATATGTTTAAAGAAGACTTTAAGACTTAAAAGAATATTATATTTATTTTTATTTTTAGACAATTTAAATATTTTGCTTTTTAATAAAAATGTTAATTTTATTTATTTATTTTTATTATTGATTCTTTAATTTCTTCTAGTGTATTCCTTTACCAAAATTATTTACTTGCCGCTGAACATAGAATATGAAAATTAGTCTAATAATATGATCATCTTTAGGGCAAAATCAATCAATCCAAATGCATTTGAATTACATTCTGAAATGGTTCTAATTTATTTTCTACTTGATATCTTGAAATTATATTCATTTACTTATACATTTTGTTTCATTTAACAATAATTTGAAATTGTATTGAAACTAGTAAATAAACTCAGCTTGTTGTTGTTCTAATTTGAGAGAACGCTGTGCATTTTTGACGGTTCAACTTTGGGAATTACTTACGGTTAATAAACGCGTACTTTTAGTTACGGCTGGAATGCTGTCGACTTGAACTTTTCTCATTTAACTTTTAGCCCAAAAAAACTTTTAGCCACAACGAAGTATCTGTTTTTTGTCTTCTTTGCTTTTATTTTTGTATATTTTTATGTACTGCTGATGGGCATACGAAAAGGGAGGGGATGATGGGTGGCCAGTATTGTGGACTAGATGCGTCCGGAGCAGACAACTATGCGCCTGAAAGTATTTTTCAGCTTTTGGATCTGTTGAATTTCGTTGTTGTTGTGGTTCTTGTTCATCTTCTTGTTGTTGGTATTGAATGTCATGAATGTTTCATGAAATTCGCAAAACACAATGTTGGCAGAGTCGTTGTCGTTCTGAGAATAGAAGGCCGCTGTACACACTTTCCTCTCGGGAATGAAGTTCACTTAAAAGAATCAGAAATAATATTAAGTTGATGAACTGGAAACTGTTGAAAATAATTTAAATATAGTGAAAACTTTATTGATACAATTATTCCTATATTTATAGGCATCTTTAGAGTTCTAACGCAACTCTACTTCACACAGTTTTCATTCACTAAGATAGCAAGAGTATTTTCTCGTTCTGTTTGTTAGAATTTATTTTAAATTTATCCACTTTAAATGAGTTTTCCTCGGCTTGTTGGGGTCTTTGGACAGTTGCACATCCCCCCGCATATTCTGTGTGGTTTTCCCATTGAAATGTTCTTCTCTTTTTTATTTTGTTTATAAAAGTTTTTACTTGTAGCTGAATTTTTGATGGGCATTGTTAACAAAGTAACTTTTTTTGTTGGCCGTCCTTGCTGGTTTCGCTTTTCATTTTGGCCAGCAAAAACAGAAAAAAAGGAAAATGTTCAATTTGGAGTCGACCTGAGCCGACGCCCAGTGGCCATATTATTCGGACTAAATGAGATTACCTGCTGGCTGTTTGCTGTAAAGTCTGTGAATTTCACTCTTGCGTTCGCACCTATTCCTCTGCCAAACGCCCTTTGCCCTTTGCCCTTTGCTCTCAGCTGTCAGCTCATCTGCAAGCTGGTTGAAATATTTTAAACTTTACACTTTGTCTGGCAAGACATTTCAATTAAGTTTCGTTCGCGTCCCCGTCTCCGTCTCCAGGGCATAAACCCAGAGCTAAATTTGCTCACGTCGCAGCTTCGTCGAACTTTTATGCTTGGACTTTTGGCTTTGATTCCAAAATGGTCGCTCGCCTGGTGCAGCCATCACATCACATCACATCGCATCGCATCGCATCTAATCTTGCATCTAATAAGCATTTTCAATCAACTTTTATGCTTGCGTTGTAAAACGTAATCGACCTTAGAGCTCCGCCCCTGCCCCTGTCGCTGCCCCTCCAGTGCCAGCCCCTGTTCAGTCTAGCGTGGCAACTAAACCTCATGCATACGTCGCACAATAACTTAATCCGTAAATTTTATTTTAAAAAATCCGTAAAACCGTTCACCGGATTTCACGTGCGCCACTGCATCATAAATTGAAACCCAACGCCCCTTTCCCCTGCCCCAGCACTGTCCCCGTCCCCGTCCCAAGTCCCAAATCCTCGTGAACAACTCGAACAACTCGACAGAACTCACACACAAACAAGTAACGAGTACCTTGCACTGGAGTAGGACTATAAGCCTCGGGTACAAGGCATAGGTACGAGTAGGTATTCTGACCTTTGAGTTGCCATTTGCCAGTTAAAGATGTTCACATGAGCTCGACTTTTGTTCCGTCCAATCAATGGGCCTGCATTTTGAGTGAAATTGCTTCGATTCTCAGCATACCGTGGTACATAAGCCATGCAAGTTTTGAGGCAATTTCAATTATCAATTTGATAAACATTCCTTTTAAGTCAAGCATTCAATTCATTGCCAACCTTTATATATATATATTTTAATAGGATTATGATTCAAATAATTCACTAATTGATAAATTCACTATTCATTTTAAATCTCCAAAGATTTACATATCTGAGAGTCATGAATTGTTTCTGTTGATGAGTTGCCTAATTCATAAAATCATTATCAATTGTTGATTTATTTTAGATTAGCAGATTCGTTGAACAAAATGAATCGTTGAATAAAATGCATAGATATGACTACAAATATGGCGATGAGATTAACTTTATATCGGCTGTAATAAAGCAATTCATTTAATTAATTATTACAATGTCATAATGATATTGCACCACTGTGGCATTTGGCGTTAAGATTTAAAATTTATTGAATTACCATTGGCAGCCACAAATTTACTGCTCGAGCAACCTGAGCAGCTTGTTTGGGGTACGGACTAAGGGGCAGGGGGTACGGCAATTCTGATTATGCTGATATGCCACGCCTCCCTCCCTGTCAGACCCGGGGCCAAAAGGAGCTGCGTCAACGGAAAAGAGAACTCTGGGGGCATGCACGTACGAGTATTTTTAAAAATCGCCACAGCCATTTTGTTGCCTTTTATCCCTTTCACGAATTTGATGCGTTTCATTTGATTATTTGCTTGCGTGCTGGGAGCGAGGAGCGAGGAGAGGACTGAAAACAAAAACCATTTCATGACAGGCAACCACAAGTGGTGGCTCCAGGCAGCCAAGCAGTCCGTCCATCCACTTGAGAGAGATTTCTTCGGTCTGCTCCGCGTTTCGCATCGTTGCTCGTAATAACACGCTTTGATAACTTTCATGGCTCATAGCCTGGCCCTGCCCTGAATTCCCCTGGCCCTCGCCCTGTCGCTGGGTCTACTCTGACTGCCTACTGCCTGCTGCATGCTCCTGATCCCCATTTCTTGTTTCACATACCCAACAGTGGCAGTGGCTCCATCAATCTGCGTCCCTTCATCCTCATCCTTACCCCCTTCCACGGCCAGATTGGCTTCGTTAAACTTTATTTTGAATTTATACTCGTATTTTGTGCGTCAACTTCAATTTCTAAATCTAGGCTGCCTGCGTTGGGGTTCCGTTTATCCTTTCGCTGGTTGCCACGGCCCATATCCATTTTGCTTGGTTAATGGACATGAAAATTAAACCCCCTCCCACCACTTGTGAATGCCACCATTTTGTTTGAGACTCTGCGATTTAAGCAGTCGAGTAGTCGAGAACTCGGCTTTAGTTTAACATAAATATTTATTAAAATTCAAATTTAAATTGAGATTCGCAATTCAATTTGCCATTTGCAGCTGTGCCAAATGCGAATTCCCCTCCGAGTGCGCTCGAATTTGCCCAAAAGGAACTGTAAGCTTAGCGAACAACCATTTTTGTCAAAGCCACAACAATAACACACACACACACACACACACACACACACACATACATACGCAAACACACACATGTAGAGGCTATACGAGCATACAATTACCATATAATCGGATATTTATTGGCGCTGCATGCGACAATTGTGCCTCCCCCGTTGCCCAGCTCCCCTCTCACCGCTTAACCAGATGCTGCCTTAGCTGCCTCAGCTGCCTCAACTTGCCTCAGTTGCGGTTTATGGCCGCGCTTTTGCGATTTTTATGGTTTTATAATGCATGCCGCTGATTATCGCGCATGATATGCGAATTAAATTTTTACAATTTGCCAAATGCAAATACGCACTCACAGAGACACTCATACACTCATACACTCACACAGACACACTCACACACTCACACTCGCGTTCACACACAGCCAAAGCTCATTGGGCCTGACTCGAACTCGGACCTGTCGCTTTAACTGTCTTTGCTATCCATTTTAATGAGGTTGTCGAGTCGGTGAATCTCGCTCCTAAACGAATTTCAATAATGATTCAATTTTAATTTGAATGCTCGACTGCATTCGGCAGCCCCTCTTAATGGTGGTTTAATGCAATCGCCAAAGCGATTGCCCCTAAGCGCTCTATTACGAAGACATTCGGCTGCTTCTTTCGTTAATTACATGGCCTCCACTCAAGGCACAATGCCAGCCAATGGAGCTATCAGACCGGGGAGCTATCAGCATATATATCTCTGTATATATTTAAAAATGTTGGGCTTGAAATTACTTTCAGTTTGATTGTAATTGGAATGCAATACTCGGGCTAATGTTAAGCATGGTTGGTTTCTTAAATCGCAGATGATTTCGGCTTGTTTTTGAGAAGTTTTGTAGTTAAGGCCAAGTCGAATCATATTTCATTGGCTGCCAGCTGGCCAAGAGAACGCCATGTTGGCCAACACGTTTGCCGTGCTGCCGCATCAATTATGATGGCCAAGACAAAGGAGACTTTACAACCATTGATGGCCGCATCACATTGGCACATCCGAATGTAATATTCATTTTGTTGTTGTGGATATGGATGTGTTACAGATGAAGGAGACAACGAATTCCATATTCAGGGCACAGGCCAGTTTTCAATTTGTTGTTGTTGCTTTTCAATTGCGAACATCGAAGAGGAAACATCGCACATCAGCACATGGAACGTGTTCGGTGCATTTTATTTATGAGAAACAGAATCCAAGTGGAAGTTATGGGCATGTCTAGTTTGTGGTGGGGGAGGAGAGGAGCGGTATCCCATTTTGAATCAGACTGGGCACAACACACATGTGTGTGTGGGCATGTATATAAAGTATATATGTACTAAGTATCTATATAAATTTTAAATTCTGTTTTCATTTTTCAGTTCACAGTTCTCTGTCTCAAAAAAAAATGCGTCTCCCTCTCAATGTTCGGGTCGAATAAGGCAAATGGCGAAACGTAAAAACAGAAATGAATGTGCAAATCGAAAGAATAAGCAGTGTCAGAGTTGGAAATATTGTTATTGCTCATGCGACATGCATAAGAAGTAAGCAAAGGCAAAGCTGAGCCAAAACTGAAGCGAGAAGCAAAACGAGAAGTGCTGCAAAGTGCTGCGAGTATACGCAATTTGACGATTGTCTGTCCCACATCTTCTGTTGTCTGTCCGCCTGCCAACTGTGGAACAAATAAGGCTAAAATTGTATAAATTATATATCTAAAAATGTACTACATTCCTCTAACAAAATTCAATCAAGTTAGTTATAAAGTAATTGGTTTGTATCTCTGAAAACGATTGATTGATAGTTTACGATAGCTTCTCAATAACTAAGCTCAGAACTAATATATATAAGGGAACCAGAACTGATAGATATACCTATGATTGTTAAGTAAATTCGTTTGTTGCATAAATAAGTCTCTATACGCCAAAACAAATGTGTTCTGAACAACTGTGCGATGTTGGAACCACCTGGAACTGAGCTAGGGGAATGGCTATGAGCATTTTGAGAGTTCGTCACATGCAAACAACGACAATAACATGCTCTCAGTGGAGTGGGTGCTTTTCGGTGGATTGGCGAATGGCTGGATTGGGATTCTGGATTCTGTGGTTGGGGCAACAACTGCTGCTGCTGCTGCTGCCACGTCCAACAGCGTCAGCCTCGTGACAACGCGTCATCGTGTCTTTCTGGTCGTTGGCAAATGTTGGAAAAACAAATTTTTATACTTGTTTTTGCCCGGGTTTATATTTGTGTTTTATTTTTCGGAGCGCTGCAAAATATGCGACTGTGTGTGGGATGTCGTTGTCGCACTGTGGACAGAGGCGGCGAGGGGTTGCGGGGAGGTTGTGGGGCAGATAGTGCGGCTGTCGAGCGATGCTGTCGTTTGCCATGCTCGGAGATATTCCGAGATATTAGTCATAAAACGAGCACACACAAATATATAAATTCATTTGAGCATGCAGCCCCGTTGCTTCTGCATAACCTGCTATCCCTCAACCACCTCAACACCCCAGCACCACACCACCACACCAACCAACCACTCTCCGCTCCACCTTAGTTACACAGTTATGAAGATGGCGGCCAGGTCTTGTCGTATTTATACGAGCCTCACACAGCGTCCACGGCCATGAAACTGGAAACCTAATTTTCTAGGGTAATCCCTGGCAGCAAAAAGCTGAGGCACTTCATCTACAGGCGAGTGGGATCAGGATGTGAATGGGAATGGGGCAGGGGATGGGGATGGGGATGGGGGGGATGGACTGCCACATGCAAACATAAATTATGCAGATCCTGCAAACGTGCTTAGATGACATTTTTCCAGAGGTGATGCGACCATAAAGGTAATACCCAAACATACCCCCACATCTATGTATGTACACACACACATGTCATATGTATGTAGATGATGGATCTACGTGTGCCATGTAAAATGGTTGCTCCGTTTATGTAACTCCACTACGATTACATACCATGGCAGTCTGTACTTGGCCAAAAAGCAAACAGGCAACTGCATAAAATGTTTCTGGCTGAAATAGCAGAAATAGCCAGATCCAATCCCAGCCCAGTTTGCAGCCCAGTTTCATGCCGTTGTCCTCCAATGCTCGCCATGTTTATATGCACCGCCTTTAGCTAGCGTCGTGTCCAGCCATTTGGCTTATCCTTGATGAAACTAATCCCAACTTCGCCATTTTTATATGCATGTGCTTCTGTGCGCAGCACACAAAAACTTTTGGCCAATCTTTTTACGACTTCATTTGCCAGTTGCCAGTTGGTAGTTGACAGTCCAAACATGCAGGGACGATGGCGGGTAGGAGCAGCACGAAAAGTAATAAGTCACCAAGTCACGACAATGCCGCTTTCTCAACGTCATCTAAGCCCCTCAAACTCTCGAATCTCCGTCTCCCGCTCTCTTTATTTCTCTTTCTCTCATTCTTCGTCCCTATCTCTGCCATCGACATGCTGTGTCCTGTGGCATTTTGAAAGCACTTTTCAACATAAGAAAGAAAGAATGAAATATGACAGGAAAAAGCAAGGAATACATAGCAGAATGATAAAAGAACAAATGAAAAGCAATCAAACAAATTGAAATTATTTTTATATATATAATTATAATATTTATAAGTGAACCACAAATTAGATAAGACTGAATAATTGAAAGACAAGTGAACTCTGTGATCTTTTTTGACTGCCAACTTAATTTGTTCTTTTCAGTTATATTTTGATTAATTCGTTGCAGTTTTAAGTAACATTGTTTGATCTGCATGACATTGACTTTAACTGCAAGTTAAAGTAGCTGCTAATAGTGACGTGTACATGAGCAAACGGAACTGCATTTGTAGTGTAGTGTTGCTTAGCCAAGTTATGCCGTTGCAATGCAAAATGTTTTCATTCGAGCTCCACCTTAATTTAACTAAACTTTTTTATATGCGCTTAGCCAACTGGCGCCTCTGTCCCCCCTGTCCCGCTGTCCCGCTGTCCCTCTGTCGTGGTCCCAGTAAGCGACACCGACACCGACTCCAACAACATCGACATCGACATCGACAGCTCCTGCCACTGTTGCAATTTCGCGCTGGTTGCATTTCCAGTTTTGTAGCCACGACGTTTAATAATATGGAGGAGGAGAAGATGATGCAGGAGACAGGGGGGTGTGGCAGCCATCGTAAAATAACAAAGATCGCTGTCCGCGCTGCTGGAGCCAAACGAAATTTTGCTACGTTTCGCGTTATTGAGCAAAGCCATTCCAAGTGCCAAGGAAGCGAAACGAAATGCTGGCCAAGACTTTAAGACTTTGCACTGCAAGAAATTACATGCCACAAATGCATTCAATTGAAGAAAATCACAAATCTATTGAATTGTGATCATATTTGAGCTTAAACTAACTCAGACAACTCAGAGAATAGTCGCTGATGTGAGAGCATGTCCGTGTGGTTGTGGTTGTGGTATGTGTCGTAATTTCTGATTAAATTGTCAGCAACTTTTGTCGACAATCATAAAATGACTGAGCTGCAAAAGTTTTTGGGTGCGTGAAACACTTAAGAGTTCTTTAATTGATGCTCCCTGGAATCCCCCCACACATTTGTCTCTGTGTATTTACATATGCGTTCTTTCTGCTGGCCTTTTTGCACTCGTATCGTAAAGTTTCTTATGCGAGTTTCTAGTTTGGCCAAACATCAAGTATCCTTGGTGATGAGATGAGCTGAGATGTGAACCAACAAAAAAGTTTCCAAAACTATTCGGCAATAAAAGAACTTCTCCTCAAAAGCGAAATGAGTGAAGCAAGTGTTCCAGATAAAGCAGAGCTGAGCAAAGGAATGAAGCATAGCTATCTTCAGGTCATAATTAAGCCTACAACACAGAGCAAAGGCCATAGGTCACAGACGGCTGCAGGCTGACGATCTGAGAAGGTGAGGGATCCCATGTCATTTGTCAGGCAGCAGCTGTCGCTTCTGTCAATCGAATGTGTTTTTGCATAAATGGAAATAGGAGAACGAATCGCTGAAATCTTGTTAAAGTATTTCAAATGGAAATGCAAACAGAACGATTTCCTATTCTAATTGAACTCTCGCTGGGTTGCGCTGGGTTGGGCTGGGATGTGAATGCCATAAAACGTAGCTCCATGTTGTTATTGGCCGCATCGCACAAACAAAATCCCCCGTCAGTTTCTTTTGGCCGCGTCGTGTGCAGTAAATAAATTGAAACGAATTCAATTGGCAGTGGAATGTTTACAAGCCGAAAGCGAAATGGGAATGAGGAACCCGAGCCAAAGACAAACAAATAAACAGACAGTCCATCGAGTGGAGGCCAAAGGAAGTGCAGAGGAGCAACGATGTGGATGAACAAGCTATTGACACACGAAAGATAAACAAATTCAAAAAGTCATGGCATCCATCCGTCAACGTTCCACTCGATATGTCCAGTCGTCGAGCAACTTCTTCAGTTATCAATGACAGTCATTGGCGCCCTGGTCACACTCCCATCTTCAGTCCTCTGGACAAACCTAAGTATATACATCGCAACTGTCATTGGCGTAATAAGCTGTTTGTTTTAACGGCGCTCGACGAGCTGGACGAGCTCACTCGGCGCATAAACAAAAATAATGGCATAAGCCATGGACGTGGTCTGTGCCCGGGAAACCGGCTCTCCAGCGGACATTCGGACAGAATACACACAGAAAACAACACAACATCATAACGGACGACTTCATAAATTCGACTTGCGTATTTATTTATAATAATTTATTTCAATAACAACGCCAGTCATTCATCTCCAGCCCCAGCCCCAGCTCCAGATCCATTTGCAACCCCAGCCCCAGCCTCAGCCTCAGCTCCGTCTTTAGTCTCCGCCTCAGACATTGTCTCAGCTTCAGCTTCAGCTTCAGTCCCTTTCAGCTTGTTATTATTGTTGGTGTTTTCTCGATTTTCCACAGTGACTTCATCTTACATTTCAAATATTTGTATAGTTTTCGTTGCCGTTGCCGTTGTCGTTGTTGCCGTTGTTGTTGTCGTTATCGCTGAGGGACTGCATAAATATTCGAATATCAATTTATGTGTTTCTGTAATGGGAAATGGGAAAATTCGAGTATTTGGGGCTCGGCATAATTTAACATTTTTGTTATTTACTTATTGTGGGGAAAGTGTTTCTCCTATTTCTTTTGTGCGACTGCCAACGGCATTTCAATAAAGAAAACTCTTTTAAGTGGTGCCCGAGTGCCGAAACCCACCTAACATCGTTATAATATGATAATATCTAAGTAAAGCTATCTAAGTAAACATATGAGCTTGAAATCGCTTTCTAGTCATGTTCTGTTCGTATTTGAAGAGCTGCCAACAGATACTAAACATATCCAGTATTTCAAACTCTGTATTTCGCCAAATTCCAATTCTTCGAAGACAAAGAATTTCTTTTTATTTATTTATTTTATATATTCTAAACATGAGATTAGTTTGTCTTGCTTAACTTATTTTACCTTAAAAAGAATCTGCCATAATTTAATTCAACTAATGATCTGTTAATTCCCAGTAACTCTGCTGAGAAATACATAAATTTCATTTATATTTCATATCTGTTTTCAGTTCGTAAAACTACAATTAACTTGAGCAAATATATTTTCCATTCCTTGCATTCTGAATACTCTAGCTGGCTATATCTATCAACCGATGCGAATGCATTAACTTTAACAAATATATTCAAAAATTCCATCATAAAATGACAGACTAATAACAACAAAGTTGTTTTCATGTTAAATTTGCAAAACAGTTCTCAGGCCTTAGGGAGACTTTTTCAACCTTTTCTCAGCTCAGAGCTCATGTAATTCTTTTCTTTTTAACGCGAAATGAAAATTCTTGCAAAATAGCTGGAAGAAGCAGCAGCAGCAACAGCAGCAGCTTTTTTTTACCTTAACTTCATCCATCCAGCTTTGCCTTATTCTGCTTACAAACTTAACGCCGCTTCGTGTTTTTGTGCAAGTCATTTACAGAATAGAATTCTTGATTAAATTGGAGTACATTTCGTGTTACCTTCCCGTTTCCCGTGTCCCGTTTCCCACTAGCACCCGCTTACAAACAACGACGTCGGCTGGCAACCTCTCATTTACCTAGCGCGGTGGCTGCTCAGGTGGGCGGGTCCCGATTCGATAATATAAAACTGTGAACGGGACCAGCGAGGGATGCGACGTGGCATTTGAAGAATATTTGCTGCATATTCAAGCGGCCCGCCCCCTCCCACTCCCTTTTCTCATCCCTTGGCAGCTCCATCAGAGCTCAGAAAACTCGTCAGCGAAATCCAGGTGTGAACCTTTTCCTACCTGAATTTGCTGAAACATGCGAAACTTATTTTGCAAGTTTTATGTCGACAAGCAGCAGCAGCTTTTATTTTTTCCCTTGTACATTTTCCTCCTTCTTCTTCTTTTACTCCGGCATTTTCTTTTTTCAGTTTTTCACATTTTGCTCTTAAGCTTAAATTACAGTTACACTCAGCGAAATTGATTTAAACTTTCAAATGTTGGCGATTGTATAACTTCCATCACTTTTTAGTTGTGCGTTTATTTGTTATTAATGAAATCAAAATATTAGTTTTATGAATACTTAACTGAAACGGAATTTCGCTCAGTGTAGGCACGTGCATAAAATCGCCAGCATGAGAACTTAGAAAGCCCGCGCCTTTGGCTTGAACTGGGGCCACATTGCATGGCAAGATGCCATCGCCATTTGGCTGACTGGCAACCGACAGTGACGACGTCGTGGATGTCGATGGAGAAGGAGATGGAGATGGGGATGAGGATGAAGTCGAGTATAAAATAGTATTTCTAACCATCCTTGGAGCATGTTTCGGGCGTGGCAGAGACAGAGCAAGACAGACTGATTTAACGCATTCTCATTTCATGGATTAGTTAAAGGCTTAAGTAGAAGGCGCGAAATCGAAGCAGAGACACACAAACTGGTTTATCAGCCTGACAACATTACACATAACTCAACGGCGATATGACAACAGATACAGATGTAGATACATTTACAAATGTACATACACTTACAGATAGAGATACACTTTAAAGCAAACACTCAATGACAATAATAAAAAGCAGGCTCAGGCAGAGAAACAGACAGACAGACAGACAGTCAGGCAGACAGACAGACAAACACAGGCTAATGGGTTCGAGCGAGTTACGCGGCTGGAAGACAGAGAAGACTGCGCACCAAATACGCAGCGGGAATTGACCTCGATGCGAGGCAGGAGCTCAGCCTCAGCCTCAGTCTCCGTTTCTCTTCCTCTCTCTCTCTCTCTCTCGTGTGTGTGTCTGTGTCTCGCTAGCAGTTACAATGACCGTCTGCCTAAGCAGCCGCAGCGGCACAAAGACTGTTTGTTCTGGTCATTAATATTATAGTTTTATTGGCCCGAGGCCGTAGAGCAATCCTTTCAGCGTTAGAGGCCGCTCTAGTTATGGATATGAGCATGAAATATTACATTTCGAATCCAACAATCACTACAATCAGACGAAGGTCATTGGATGGCATTCAATTTTATCAGTCTGCTCTCGTTTTCATGTGAAACATGCCAGAGCTCGTGTTTATTGTATTTGCTTTTTATGAAAGCCTTGAGAGCAATATGAAATGCAATTACCGTTACAGTCTACAACAATATTTAATAATTTACAATTCAGAGCGAAACAGCAATGAAATTCGAACTCTTTGACGCATTCTTTGGCTGAAATGTCCTTGTCGAGATTGCTGCTAGCAGCTGGAACTCTTGTTGCCTACGCGTATTAATGCTGAACATGCTCGAACTTCGACCTCATCATCATAAAACAAGGCAGCGACAACTACTCACGCGCCCCAAGAAGATGGAGCTCAGTGAGACGGCTAAAGGGGAATGGGAAATGGGAAATGGGAAAGGGGGGGCCAACTAAATTAGTGCAATTCAACACGAGCCTAACCCCATCCATCCACCCATCCATCCATCCATCCATCCATCCACCGATAATGCATAGCAATGAAGTAGAAAATCCCGAAAAGCTCTGAGGCAGACTCATCACTTACTGATGCCTAGATGGGGGAGGGAATGGGAGGAGATGATAGGACGAGGTTGGGTGACATACGAAGGATGGGTATGGATTAATGGCTGGCAACTGAAATGCCAACGAAACGGAAAACTAATTCCATCGTTTGTGAGTTAAATGGCAAAAGCACATTCGATGCGAGGTTGGAGATGACCCCAACAATGTTGCGGCACAGTGGGACAAATAACAAATAATAAATAACTAACAATATAATCATTATCTATATTTTAGTTGTAGTCTTTCTACAGATAACGTGCTTTCTATATTTGTTCGGAAACTGAACGATTGCAGCTTTATAATTGATGATACTTGTACCACTGTGCAGCTGTGGGTTGACTGTGGACACGTTCTTGTCACTGGGCCGAGCATTTGACGCTAAGATAAACGATTTCCAATAAAATACGGCAGTGCCTGTACGCCGGATATGCTATTCCTCCTGTTTTTGCTTTTGCTAGGGCTTTGTTTGGATTTCTATGAATCTTCCCGTTCCTGTTCCCGTCTCCGTTCCCGTTGGCAACGTTGTGGACAGCAGCGGGGCCGCGATGTTATCAAGTTCAATTGTTGCCATGCCGCTCCGGATCCTGGCTCTGGTTCTGCTTCGGATAGGAGGCTGACGGATGGAGAAGGTGGCGCTCGATGGGGCATTAAATTGTATTAAAATGCGCAACGCAACGTACACACGCACGTCCCCCTACCCCTGCCCCGACCCTCATCCCCCATGAAAGACTTAGAGTGCTCCCAGGCGGCTGCTGAGCCTTGACTACGTTGACTGCTTTGACTTTGCCTAAACGACGGCATTTATTTGTAGTAGCTCCTCGTGGAGCATATATACTTGCCACCGGTGTGCCTGGCCGAGGGACGCCATCTCCAAACAGGAAGTGGGAGTGAGAGGAAGGAGGGAGGAGGTATGAACAGGCTTTTGCGTAGGTGGTTCCAGCCCAAATGGTATTTTATTTATTTTTATTGGCAAATGTCAACGAGGCGTTTCTGCTTTTGTTCGACAGCATCAAAAGCATCGAGATATCTCAAAAAATCATTTTGTTTTTGGGGATTGTGTTTGTATGTCAAATGGTAATCGAATTGGAAGTTTTCATTGGTTCCGTTCTCGAATAGCCTTTAAATTTATGGTCATTTCACGGCAATAGTTTACTTAATGCGCTGATGTTGTGTTTAACTCCAGATTCGATTTCTGAATTTTAATTAAAAATATATTTCTGTATTTCTTGCTTTCAGTCAAGGTGGATCATCTGGTTAGAAACCCTGAATAGCTGTAATTAATTTGAGAATATAGTGAAAATAATATTGAATATAGAATATATCATTCCAATCGTTGATTTTCTATCTAAGATTTCATATTTTTGATGACTTCCATCTAAATATTTCTTAAAGGAAATAAAAGATCTTAAAACCTACAATATTTTTTGTAAGGAAAATGTTAATGTGGAAATTGTTTTTTATGCAGTAGTATTTTCAAAGTATAGTATAGTACTTTCACATTTTGATAAGATACGAAATGCGAAATCATAATAATTTCAGAAATACATATGCATACAGAAATACATATATTACGACTTTAATGTACTGTATTCATTTAAATTTACTGACATTAATGCAGACTATGCATCTAAAATGAACTAAAATTATTATGCATATTTCTAATTATAATATTATAATAAAAGTGACAACTTTATTTTATTTTACTAAAATTGCAGTTCTTAGAATAATTTAATTGGACAAAGGAGAGTACTAAAATAATTAAATAAGATATAATAATATGCATTTATTTATTATTTTATCTCTAATGTGTTATGTTCAGATTACCTAATTTCAAATTCTTTTTCAAATACATTGAGTTATCAGCAGTTTTTGATAATTTCATGTCAATATTTCTTTTACTTTGCAGATACAAAATGCCGTCGGTAAACACCAATGGCGAAGAACCAGAAATACTCCATGCGAAATATTTATGAGAGCAAATGTGTGGATGAGAGCGCCGACGCTAACAAATGAAAGAAGAGTAAGCGTTGCCATAGCAACGGCAGCAGGCAGCCATCTTGGATGTGAGAGAGAGTGGCCATGCAGCGGCCATGCTGCTAGCGAGCTACCGACACTCACCTGCGGCGGCGGCTGTTGTGAAGTTCTGTGACGTGACTGAAATATCGGAACAAGAGTTGCAGCAACAACAGGCCAACGTTGTTTGTGCTTGTGCGGCAATTTTCTGCCTGTCAGCAATGCCGCAGTAACGACGGTTTCGGCGACCGTTGAACGAGTGCGCCTGCGTTGTGCCCGGACCGCGACCTCCTCTAGCACAGGGATGAATGGATAGAAGCAGTGACAGCGACAGCGGCAGCGGCAGCGGCACTGACGTCGACAAGAGGTGAGTGAAGGAATGAAAATAAACAGTTAGGCAGCAAATGCCAATGTCACTGGCAATAGCCGGGGGTTGAAATGATCACTCCGAGCGTATGAGTGAGAAGGAGATAAGCGATATGAAAGTTAGGGTTGTTATCGAATACACGAACCGTTCTGATGTTGTCCGTGCTAAGTTCTGAATGGAGGAAAACATGTTCCAGTTGGATTTCAAATTATAATTCCAATTAGAAATTAATATAAACTTATAAAAATACATGCTATTCTATATTCTATATATACTTTATACATTCTACATATATAGTAAGAACGTATTAATCGACTCAAAATGTACAAATAAATATTGTAATAGAAACATACATTTTTCAAACACTCGTCTGATAACTGTTGAGATCCGAACGCCTTGGCTGCCAATGAAGTGGACCCGCACCAATACAATCACACCATATTGTCATTGTATTAGTGCGGCGCTCTTCGCTGTCTTATTGTCAATGTATGCGTGCTCGCTCTCTTAAGCAGCGCTCTCTTAAGAGCGTCGGTTTGCATTAGTATTGGTGTCTCGCTCTTTACCGCCTCTCTCACTTGGCTCTCGCGCTCTCTCTTAAATATGCTCTCTGAATGCTTGCACCTGTTCATATTCAGGTGGCTCTCTTTGCAACGATTTTGTTTGTTTGACGTCGCATTGTTTTGGTTTTCGGTTGCTCACTCTTTACCCTCCCGCTCTCTTCCGCCTGCCGCAGCCGCAGTCGCTGCCGCTGCCATTTGCTTATTGGACGTACTTAGATGGTCTGACTACGGCCATTTCCCACTCCAGAGCGGCCGCCTAGCAACCCAACAGCCAATGCAACTTCAATTCCGATGGGAAGCCGCGGCGCAGCTTGAAATCTTGTTAGAATTTATGAGAATCTCAAAGTCCTGCGCAAGTTCCTGAGCTTTGGGTAGATGCAATTTCCACTTTTTACGATTTGCTCGCATTCATTGCATTCTTTTCGGTTCGGTTCGCTTTCACAACTTTTTGCAATCTTCCTCATCGTCCCTGCTTGCCAATGTCTCCTCTCCTCCTCTCGCGAAGGACTTTTGTTGCGCTGGAAAATATAATGCGCTTTTCCTTTTTCCCCACTTGGCAACAAAGTTGGCTGTGGATGCAATTTTGCAATTCGCTGCTGTTGTGTGGGCGATTGTGTGTGCATCCCAGCAACAACAATGGCCCGTGGCTGCTGGCAATGCTGATAAGAATGATTGGTGCAATTGCAAACACAACAACAACAACAATATGAAGAGCAATAGCAACAACAATAGCTTGCTAACGCAGCTGGCAGCAATAAGCAAAGAGCATCCACTTTACTTTGCCAACGGTCACCGAATCTAATTGGATTCTGCCTCACTGTGGTTCGAGTCTTAACTAAATGTCATCGATGACTTTTGCGTTCGCAATACCATCTCATAGGCAAGAGGCAAGCGGGAAGATGCGAGTCTAGCATCAATAATTTGTGATAAGTGAACTGCCTTCCACATTTCTCTTCGCATTCCCCTCCCCAATCACGTCTCATTCGTCACAGCTTCACCTTCACGTGGCGCAGCATCACATTTGAATAGCTGAACAGGGCAAAGGTTTACATAATATACTATGTTTATGTATCAATTTATACATATATTTAGTTTGTTATTGAAACAAAAATCAATGTTTGCCTTTTGTATTTGTGTTTTTTGTTTATATTTCGTATTTAAATATGTTAGTTTTTGAATCCATTGATGAACCTGTGTATACAGCGCTCAAGGCCAATAGATCCAGATATAACTTTGTCTTGAATCAGATCAAAGATGATAGAAATGTAAACTCAGATAGGAATTGTTAATAATCAAAAGATATCTTTATTAACAATAAACTAAACTAATTAATAATAATATTAATTTATACATAATTAAATTGAAAATTAAACAAGTATCTACATTTGAGAGAGACATATTTTTTATGGAGAAAATCTGCTTGCACCTTCAATTACAGTTACACTTGCAACGACAAGTCCCTTGTCAATTGTCTCTTGGCCATAAAACATGGCCAGGAAAGGGAAAAAGTTAAGTATGTGCAAAATGCGATAAATAAACAGAACGAGAGAACTTAAGACTGAAATCAAACTGTAAATTGGCGCAAAATATTGTGAGTAAAGACATAAATCCCGGCAATGCTAAGCTACCGTAAGAGCAGTGAATGGCCTCCACTTCCACATCCAAGTGGACTGGCCAGGGGGAGCAACGAGGGCGGGATTTGAATCTCAACTGTTGTGGACTGCCGGAACGGACGTCATAATCGTTTCAATGACAAAGCATAAAATTTGAGTTTTACGATTTAACTGGGCTATAAAGCTGCCAATTAGTGTCAGTGGCAAAGACGAAGAGGAAGAGAACGGGGAAAGAGGAAGGGGAAGGGTGACACACAGGCGAAGGTGCACAATGTGAGAGAGGACGAGGCATTGGCCATTGCCGTTGCATTCAGATTGAGATTGGTATTGGGATTGGGAATCGGAGTGGGAATGTCGCTTAGGTACCTTAAGGGATTGATTACCCATACCCAAGTGGCATGAGGGAGAAGTGCATTTAATTGTTTTATGATAATTTTGACAGCTCATTAAATGTATTGAGGCCTACAATGAATTCCAGTAGCCAGCCATCAGTTGAGGCTCGTCATAACTCGACATTGCGTTTTCCGTTCAAGTGACTTTTTAAGGAGCTGCCTAATATACGACTTTTCCGACACACGCAACTAGCACGAGCCAGCCCCCAACATGGCTCATACCAATACTCTGACTCAATCCCGGTCTCAGTCCAAGTACCCGTCCCCATTCCCGTCCCACTCCCAGTCGCAGTTCCATTCTCTGTCCAAGTCCAACAGCAGCAAGTCATAAAACTGATGACAATTTCGTTTTATTTTTTTATGACAAAACGTCGTCGGCGTCGCCTGCGGTCTTCACTGTACAGGTGCGTCCGCGTCCGGGCGGAGCTAGTATTGTGGCGAGGCAAAGACAGCGGTCGACGGGTCGGTGAGGGGGTGTTGTCCGGGCAAACAAATATGTCTGCTTCTGTATTGTTGCGTTCTTGAATAATTTTTATTGCTGTAAATCACAATGTCAATTGTTGCACAGTGGGACAAGACAGCAAGTAAGTTGCCAAAAGAATGTTTTTGATTTCGTTAACTAATTGATAGCAAAATTAAAAAGGAATGACCTGGAATAACTTTCTACTAGTCCAACTAATGGAAAGTTCGTATGCTTCCTCTAAAATTATAAAGATTTCGTTTAAATATTATAAAAGTATTAGATCAGATGGCAAAATAAGAAAATATTATAGAATATTAAACTGGATAATAGCAAATATCTTATGTCTTCGCCAGTAATGATTGTGTTATCTCTACACAGAGTAGAAATGCTTTGTGGAAATCTGTGTGGCCTTCGGTGGCAATCATCGTGCCCGACTCCAATTGATATTTGTTACGGCACAGTTGCAAGCAAGTTGAATTGCAATTACAATTGCAATTGGAATTGCAATGGCAATCGATTGAACACGCCGACATGCAAACATGCCAACATTCCGACATGGCAACATTTGCTCCAATCTAATCGAATGAACCATGGCCAATTGGCATTGGCATTGGACAGGCATTGGCCAAGCACAGTTAGCCGCAGTTGGACAATGTTTATTTGAGAATTTATCTTGGAGGGAACTGTGTGTGTTGCACAGCAACAGAGCTACCACTTGAGTTGCACACTTCCACTTGCACGGGCAACTCGTGTGCTGCTGGAATAAATAAAATGGCCATCAGGCTGCGATGTGAATGTGCAATGTGCAATGTGCAACAACAATTCATTCCAAAGCAAACAAAGAACACAAAACAAATGCAGCAAACAGAAGCCCAACCGGCAACCGGCAACAGACAACAGACAACGCAATGGCTACAAGCTTCAAGCCAAAAGGTGAAGTGAAGTGATGTAAAGTGAGTAAACAAAAATGAAGAATGTCCGCTGATTGATATTATCCACTCCCCAACAAACAACAACAACTACACACACTACCACATACACATGCAGACAGTAGACAGTAGACAGTCAGAATTGTAATCGAGAATGGATTTCCATTTAGCATTTCCGTTGCGGCCATATTTCATTAGTGCTGTCAACATGAGTTACTGTCGAGTCCCTAGACCTGAGAACTCAGACCAATTGGGCATTTGCTGTATCTCAGCATGTATCTCATACTCATACCTATAGATATTTATTATATAGATAATGTCTATGAGAAGACTGCTGCAAGAGTATTCTCCTACTATACATATAACTTTAATTCATATACGTATGTCTACTCAGAAATATTGTGCACTATCTTTCCATTCCCCAGAGCTTATTACAGGGTATCTGCTAGTCTGACAATCTAGTGTCTGTGTTCACTTTTCTCAACTCAAGCCAAGAATATCGATAATACCTTCTTATGTCTATTACAAATATTTACAGTATTTCAGTACACCCTCTTTAGTCCATCTGATTTACAGGGTACACATAGCATTAACCATGATGCGCTCTGCAGTTTATAGCTTGGAAACTACCAGTTCATCTTCTGCTATTTGCTCTTCGCTCTCCGCAATGTCAACTGCAATGCCAGCAATTTGCTAAATAATTCGCTTTTCTCTAGAATTTTCCTCATTTTCAAACTGAAATGGAAAAAAAGAACACGAAAACAAAAGCAAAGGAAAGTAGAAAAAAAAACAAATTATTTAATTTAGTTGAAAGCTTTTGAAGTTCGCCGTTTTCTTTTATCTCATTTTCTCGCTGCATTCTCTGAGATAAAATTAAATATTTTTACGAAAACGAAGGAAACGAAGACGAAACGAAAAATAGGAAACTTAAAATATATTTGACTCGACCCGCAGAACATATATATACATACATACGTATATATATGTATATGTATGTATTTGTGTTTATAGTGAAATGTGGAAAGTGTGTTTGTGTGTATTTGTGAAATGCCTGAAACCGATTTACTTTAGTTTCCATTTCGGTTTCTGGCGTTTTGCCGCATTCGATGCTGTTCTTCTCGCTGTTGTTGTTCTTTTTCCTTTCCGATTTTTATATTCGTTGATTTCGTTGAGTTTCCATTTCGCTTATTGCCAGCAGAAACAACAAAAGCAAAGCAAAGCTATCATCACCATTCCATTATCATCATGGGCATGTTCCATTGTTGTTTTCTTGTTGTTTTTGCCAATTTCTGGTGTTTCCCTTCAGCCCTGGTCCTTCGCCCGCCCACCAACAAATGAACAATCCTCAGCTGTAAGTATGTATTGAAGCACGTAGCTACTACTCTTGAGCACATATGTGCATACATAGCTATACCTATACCCTATAAGTTTGTACAACTCGTACAACTTCTCATTCATTCTCGACTCGTACTTGACTCGTTCGCATTTTCGTTTCGCATCATAATTTTACGTACAACAACAATAGCAACAACAATGAGAGTGCCAACACCAAAAATCACGTTTCTTGGATTCCACTTGGCACAATACTGAAAGTCAGAGCAGCTTCCTTGAAAGATTTCGACTTGTCAACATCGAACCCAACCACCCAGAACGCCCACATAGACACGGGTGTTAAGTTTCAGTTGAGTTAAGTTCCCAGTTTTCAAATGCTTAAATGTACTGTAAACAAAGCACGCACCGAGATAATGAATGAAAGGAGATAATGCAGTAGAGCACCTGCCAGATATGCTTGCGATTTCTTTTATTGTTCTTACTGGGTGAAGGACAGCTGAAACTATGGTTTATCTCTTTATATTATATATAATATAATATATTCCCTTGTAGTGTGAAGTGTCTCACAGGTTAATAATTCAAAAATATTATTAGAGATTTATTAAGAGTTGAATCCGCAACGAATACTCGCAGTTATTCAGCGTGTATCTAATACCTAATCGTTGCCATTTCTCAAGGCATTCAAATGCCCATAAACTTGATACATATGTATTCATGTTTATTTATGTTTATATAGGCTTCCCCAGTCTCATGTTGTATGTTGTTGCTGGCCATAAATGCCGCAATAAAATGTGAATCAAAAGCGGACATTCATTAATCGACATAGTAAATATTTTGACAAATTGGAGTGTGACGAGAGTAATGAATTTAAAGCGACATAAAAGTGCCATAACGACAACAACAACAACTTTAGCAATAAAGCAGCTTTATTATCTGTTAATGTCTGTTATACTGTTAGCATTACCAAGACTCCTTTGAATTAAACTGTTTTTGTGCAATAATTTATTCCCATATGAATAACTGTTCAGGCTGCATATGGAAACCAACTGATTTAACGCGTTGTGAGACTCAAAGTTAAATCGAGAGAAAGTTATGACTGCGGCTGGCTGGAGTTAGAGCGGCAGATAGAGCGGGAGCAGGCGAGAACGATTGTCAAATTGAGGCCGAGGTTGCCGCCTGAGCTGCTGCTTATCTGCAGTGCATAAAAGCAAGTGAGGCAGCAATAATATTCACCGATGCCCAGGATGCAGTTCAATACAGTCGTCTCGCTCACTCGCTCGTTCGCATGAATGCAGAAATGACACAGCGGAGAGCTGCATTCAGATTTATTCCCATATCGGCAGCCATCGTGAGAGCACGTACTCACACACATACACACACACGTAGACACCTACAGATATCGTTGTCGTTGTTGCTGCACATATTTTATGCAAATGCAAAGGGATCTAAGACTCCAGCCAATTTGAGGACATCGTTGCAATACGTTGAACCACGCTTATAACCTTTAAAGTGACACATACATATACATATATATGTATACTATGTGTGTACCCAAACTTTCTAGAACGATGAATATTCGCACATGCGCAGTGTCAACCAAATAATAGTTGTAGTTTTCATTCAGCTAACGGGGTGGTGGATGCGGCTACAGGGGCCGCATGACACTCTAAGCCCAATGGCAGATTGATTAAATGACCCTTGACCTGAAATTCAATTGAAGTTGAGCCTTTGCGTACAACATATTGGTACGAGTTCAGATGATATCGAGATTATTTTTAAATATGTAATCTTAACATAAATAAATTAATAAAACTTCATAAATAAATATGGCAAATGTTATATCGTTGATATAACCAAGTATATTAGCGTACTTATATCCAGTAAAATTGTCGTTTAGTAATCATTTTATCGACTCAATAAAGTCATTATTCAGAGACGCAATTTGAATAAAATCCATACTTTAGGGTCTTAAGTTGGCGTATTTAAATAAAGTATTTATTTCAGACGATAGAAGGCGACGGGTGCTCCAATGCGTAAACCCGTTTCCCTCGATTGGTCGCTTGGTTAAGCCGCTTTGCGAAAGTTGCATTTTATGCATTTTAATATTATGGCGAACTGCACCCAGCGGTGAGCCATTGCATATGCCGACAGTTCGTGCATATGGCGGAGGCAGTTTCATTTGGAATTAAATAATAATGTGTATCAAAAAAGTTACATATAAAATCGTATTCATATTGAGGAAATGCTGGAGAGATGCTAGTGGCATCTGTTACAGTTGGTTCGCTGAACCGCGGAGCAGAAAGTCGCATTTGGTATCTATAAGTTTTACGATTGCAAAACTATTAGTTGAGCAAAGTCGAGTGTTGGGGAACGCTGTTTGCGATTGGTCAATAAAGTCCATTTGGCAGATTGACGGTAGTCAATTCCCATAACAAAGAGTCTTTCTAAAAACAGAGAAACAACTGCAACGGCAGCTGTCGTTGGCAAATATTTGTGCTGCCAAGCAGCATGTGGCCCACAGGCAGACCAAAAACAGAGCACACACATCACAGATCACAGATCGCAGATCGCAGGCCAGTGGACAGTGAGCACTTTGTTTTAACCCCTTCCCTTGAGAACCGAACCAATATTTCAACTAGAACATTGCACTTTTTATGGCTGTCATAAACGGCGACTCCGCGCTCTTGTCACTTTCACTTTTCCCATTGCGACAACAGCGAACGAGGAATGTTGTGGTTCTCGGAAAATTAGAAACGCTTCATCTTTTTGTTATTTTTTTTTACAAAATTCTATATTTTCCTTTTAGTAATTGGATTTAGAGCGGCACAGACGCACAAAGTAAACTCGAAACCGTAACCGAACTCGAACCCTTTTCCCAACTGCTGTGCGCCCCCCAGAGTTCGACTGTGAAGTTCTACTTCCTCAGCGGGTGGCGGATGATGGATGACGATTGAAGAAGGCAGGTAGATCTTCAGTATACTCAGTTCAGCTTTGACTTTTCCTTAGTCTATAACTAAAGTACTTTCAATTGAATTTTACTTTCCATTTTGTTGGCATCGCACACACTAAATGCTATTTGGATCTTCCACAATCTCGGTATCTCACTCGTGACCCTCGGTTCTATTGACTGCATCGTTCATAAATAAGCCTGATCCAGAGAAAATACACCAAATCAACGCCATGAGTTTACGTAGAGGGGGATATTGGGAAACTTTTAGGTTAGCTGCTAATCTTCTGAAAATGGAAATTATTAATGGGAAAAAGTTTAGCTGTCTGGGGAGAGAAAACATTTTATGGCATTTCCATATCGCCATATATACACACACACATACACACACATGCATGCACACTCACATGACAAACGGAATAAGTTCGGGAATGCTTGTCATGCTCGGCGTTTGCTCATTATGAAAATGTAACCAATTTGGCAGACAGACACAGACGCGAATGTCCTAAGTGCTTGAAGGAGAACCAGTAGCAGTAGCAGGAGCAGCAGCAGGAGCAGGGACAGATAGTAGACTCAATCATGTACAACTAGTCGGAGTAGTGTGAGGAACAAAAGTGCTCCATTCTCATGTCCGTGTCTGCTGGCCTGGTCTGGGGAATGCTTAGCTAGAATTTATGCACACGAGCATATTCCATTGGGGAATACGAGGCGGCGGC
Source organism: Drosophila funebris (assembly GCA_018901825.1). NCBI lineage: Eukaryota > Metazoa > Arthropoda > Insecta > Diptera > Drosophilidae > Drosophila > Drosophila funebris. The sequence continues at coordinate 8,015,197 of JAEIFK010000678.1, read as the reverse complement.
CAGTGTGGCTAAGGTTCTCTGTTAGTCTAATAAACAACAACAACAAACGGAACGAGAACAACAGCACAACTAAAAAGTTTGCCAAAAAGCAGCCGGAAAAAAGATACATATGGGAAAAAATGATGACGTCGTTGAATGTATGTGGATGGATGGATGAATGGATGGTTAGATGGTTGGATGGATGCTCTGGAAGCCTTGGGCTGCTCAATGGCGCATTTTCGTTTCGTCGGGTTGGTTGGGTTGGGCTGGGTGGTTGGACGAGTGAAAAACAAACAAATAGACAAACAAGCGACCACTCGACGGCAACGACAACGATGGCTACTGTGTGGGAACGGGTGGAGGTGGAGATGTAGCTGGGCATGGAGATGCCAAAGGGCCAACATATGACCTATAAAAGTAACACACAACCATGTGTGGGGGCGAAAGCATGTGATTGTGTGGAGGAGGGGCGTTGACAACTGTGGCAAGTGCGTCGCGGCGACATAATCGAATGAGCGGCAAGTAATGGAGCGAACGCTGAGGCGGTAGACAACTGGACCCAATGGAATATGAATGCATCAGCGACGCACTCTACCAAATCCATATAAATATGTATGTTCCCAGCCCAGTGAGCCAACTATAAATTTATTGTATTTTTGTTTTGCGCAAACAAGAAAGCGCACTTTTCGCTACACTTCCTTCTCCCCCCCCTTTCTCACACACAGAGCTTTGTGGAAAATTGAAATAAAATGATAAGCATGAAATAATAATGAGGAGCGTGTTCCGGCATAAATCGGCTCGCATCTTGTCGAATTCAACGGCGATTTCTGTCGTCGGCCATGCGAGGTAATTGAATAAAGAGTTAGGGAGGAGTTTGCAGATGATTCGAGTTACTACGAATATATCGTTTATATGGATTGGACAAAACAATTTGTGTAAATGTCTTGGAAAAGTATTTCGCAATCGATGTCGCTGTCCTAGGCAAATGATGTGAGAAATCCGCTCTCGTAAATGTCTGTTAAGTGCTTTGTGTTGTGAACACTTCACACTGTGGTTTATAATTTATTTTAAATTTAAATTCACAGTTAAACTATCTAAACTTCTTTGTATGCTGATTCTTTATATTTTGATTTACTGAAGACTTACTTGAATGGGAGCTATGATTAGCCTGATAATATTATCTATCCTTGTTTTTAAATGGGAAGCTCTTGCATACACCAAAGCATTCATCAGTAACTATATTTATAATAATTTTAAAATAAAGAAAAAGATTTTAAATTAAATGACGTGTTTTGTCCCTCCTTCCATTTCAGGTGGATTATTTTGGATTTTTTACAGGGACCCCCTGAAGAGACCCCCAATATGACTTGCAGCTGTTGCAGGTGAGTTCATCTCTCTTTTTATATTATAAAGTATATATTTATATAAAACAATAAATGCGCCACATGTCAACTATCAATTTAAAGAGCGACGCAGGTGCAACTTGAACATATCCCCAATATACCAACGTCAGGGTTTGGCTGTAATGGCCAAAAGTGGCCCTTAACGTGCACAACTCTCTTATGACGTTTTCCATTTTTATTTGCCAACATGATTTTTGCTAAATTGCAATCCCGAGAACGCAATGGGAATGCGTATGGCATATGAAATAGTTGGTTGGGTCTCAATGTTTTTTTGTACCTTTTGCCATTTATTTTTCACATCCGCTTTACCCCGGCCCGACCCCGCGGGAATGCCAAATGCCGCCTCGATATGAAAAAGGCAAAAAGTTGATCAAATAAATGGCGAAATTTCCATATTCCGGCGATAAGCGTCGAAACGTGTACTCGTATGTACGCTCAAAGATTTTCATCAATCGGGGATAGCCAACCGTCGACCTTCCAAGTAGTCCAAGCAACCCAACAACCCAAGTAACAAGTTGTGCGAATCTCTCTTCCACATGGGGTGGATGCTCCGGTGCTCACACTAGCCTTGGCAGGGGAGCTGACAGAGAGGAGATGTAAAAGGTAAAGGGGGGTACATCTATGGCGGCAGGTACAACCCCCATCGCTTAGCTAAGTAAATGGGTTGGCTGACGAACGTGACTCGCAGTTGCCTTTGGTTCGATAACACGGGCCACGTCTCCAACTTCAACACCATCTCCATCTTTTCGACTCTGGGCAAGAATTGAAGCAATTCAACAATGGAATCTGCTCGATTCAATACAAACAAAATAATTGGATCGTTTCTTTAAACATATTTATCTTAAAATATTCAAAAGAGCTTTCTGAATGAATAAATTCCTGATGTATTTTATAGTTATAGTCAATTAATATTGATATTAATTTACTATTATTGTCTATATTAGTTTGTCATTTAATAACATTATCTCAAGATTATTTATATTGATACAATATATATAATTCTTTATATAGATATTACATTTCAGTTTCATCTTCAATTCGTGCCATTGTCCATTCCTTCGCCATTTTGCCGTCGTCTTTCAGTCAAAGCTCGTCACGATTCCGAACTAGAGCGACTAATGAGGAATACATGTAATTACATGTGGTTACGCAATAACAACATACAGACTCGACCCCGCTCATTGCTATTGGCATTGCCAATACCATTGTCACACTGCTACGTCTGCCGTTCCTTCTCCTTCGCCTTTTCTTTCTCCATTTCCATCTCTCAGCGCCAGCTCGAGCTCCAGTTGCTGAATCAATGCCCGGAGACAACCCCAGAAATTTAATAAACACGCAAGTGCACGGAAGTAAATTATCCCGTCAGTCAATTATGTATGTGGACCCTTCCCCTCTTTGCTTCCCTCCTTGTCCTTCGCCTACCTAAATTTAGACGAGTTCTTCGGCCGCGACTTGAGCTTTTGCTCCCCCATACCATATGTCTGTCTGGCGTCTTTGGCAGCCACATAAATACCTCGTTTATTTGCCTGCCAAGGTTTGCGTGTGTTTTGCACTACGAGCTCTTTCCGGTTGTTGTTACTGTAGTTGTTGTTGCTTTCATTAAGCGTTTTCCACACCCGCTTCAATTGGTTGCTTTATTTGTGGTCGCAATTTGCCAGTATTTTTGCTTTTAATTAAACGTTCTCTCGTTTTTCCCGGGCTTAACTAAACTGAAATATGTCACATAAACCTCATTGTGCATATTGTAACCTTCTTGTGAAATGAATGTGTCAGTTGTAAATAACAATTAATTAAATTGAAGTCAACTAAATTTCATTTCAGTTTCTAACTAGAAATTCCCTCCACACAAATTCAAACAGTTTATTGAACTATTATATGTGATCAATTAAGAGTCGTCTTATCTGTCTCCTATAATGTCAAACATTAAACCAATCCCAAGGTGACAATCTTAGTATCTATCATCTATTTATCGTATCAATTTCTTATTTCATTTACATACGTGGTTCAGTATAAAATAAACATTTCATTTCACTTTCATTGCTTTCATCTATTTTTGGAGGGATTTTTGCAATTTCCCCAGTTCAAAGTAACCAAAAATTACTTGAAACGATTCTTGTTTACAATTTCATAATAATTTTTGTTTAAACGAATCGCACAAAATGTTACCGAACATCGATCTGGTATCATCTGTTCCTGTATGAGTACTCGTCTGTACATATGTACATATGTTCGCTTATCTCTGGCATCAGACGGGGTCGACTGTGGGCGACTAAATGGTTGGTTGTGTGTTTGACAGGGCGGGGCAGGGTCGAGGCATGCTAACTTGTGGCTTGCCACGTCGAATATCTTTTGAATAAATAACGAAATGACGTCTGGCTGACAACATGCACATTGTATACTCTAAGAAGTGTATTAAGACTACATAATTTAGTTGGTTTATCGACAGCTGCTGAACATGTTAAATTTAATTTATTAAATTATAAAATCGGAATTAAAAATCTTTGAACGTGAGTTTAAGAACATTGTTGTAAATATTACGGCTTGAAAAGATAATTTACTTTACCAATTTGATACTTGTAAAAGCTGTAGCTGAATTCCTTTTGTTCGCTCTGTTAAAATTTTAATCAGCCTTTCAAGATGCCAATTGCGTAACCAAATTGAATTAATTTCACTAATTTCGCAGCGAAATTTGCATGATCCGGTGTGGTGCTCCTCCCGAGGGCACTTGAAGCAGCTTAATTACATTAGAGATGCGTAATTTGAGCGCCGATGAGCTTCATTCGAGTGAAACTAAAGCTGTGAAGGGTTGTTTCATTTCTTCACTGCCCAGTGCGCTTAAGTTCATTAAGCGGCTAAAAGTGTTGTCGATTGGCGCACCTTAACCACCCGTCCAGCCAATTACCAAACTCCAGCTTATTTGCATACCAAGTGGTCGAATTGTGGATTTGTAAGGGAGTTGTAGTTAAAATGAAATATTAATTGCAAGTGGTAACCTGACAGCAAGGCAAACAAACCACTTTCCAGCTGTCTACAAATTTGAGCTAGGCAAATTTGTGTTCTCATCGGTGCAATTTGATTTATTTACCTTAGAAGTTTGAAGGCCGCGCTAATTAAAAATATACACAACAACAACGTAGCAAGAGCTTTGATATCGTTAACAAACTTGCCAGAGCCGTAAACAGCTGTGCGCAAGAAGGTCACCACCTCCTGTGGCCTGTGATAGTCGGAGAGTTGACCTGGCGAGGGAATGACAATGTACGAGTGTACCGTTATGGTTTAATATCTAGCCAAAAAAAAAAAACTCAATTTCATTTTCTAACTGTAGCATCAACAACCACTGTGTGCTCAGTGGAGTTCTCTCTATCTCTATTCCTTGCACGGCACTCAGCGTGTACACACTGTGCATCCTTTTCGCTCGCACACAGACAGCGTGAGAGGGAGAGCGCAACTCACGCGAGGCAAGCGGCGGCCATTGAAAGAGGCGACCAAACGGCATTTACCTCGCCTCTGACGCTGCCATCGTGCACCAAACAACCCCCCACCCAAACCAAATACGAATCCAAAAGCTTGTTGGTGGAGACGGGGAATTGAGGGAGCGGGGGAGTGAGGGAGAGGTTAAAAAATCTGTTCATGCTTCTTGTTATTGTACCATATTCTGTTGCTGATGTTGAGGAATTTAATTTATATTCTAGGCCGAGAATACTGCGGCCGCATGAGAATAAAACCAAATATTTCTCCGTGTTTGTGTGTGTGTGTGTGTGTCTGTGTGCAACTGACTCACCATAGAGCACACACAACAACAACGTTATGGGTGTGTGTCGGCACATTTATTTACATTTTTTAATGCACGCACAGAATATACAAACAAGTTCTATTTTATTTTTAAAACGAAGTTATGTATTTTTAGATGGGCAAAAATATGAAACTAAAGTTGAAACTGTTTTCACTTGTTTTACTTATATATGTATATATAACTTAAACAACTTATACATTAACTTAGAAGTACTTGTAGCTTAGAACGAGTTCAACTAAAATATCTCTCGTATTATTCGTGGGCTAATCATCTCTTGGTCGAGCAGAGGGAGTGCGACAGATAAACACGAATAATCAAGTCAAACTTTAGAGCTTGCCACGATGCCATCAAATATGAATGATTACCCCTGTTAAGGGTCCAATTAACTGTCACCGCTATCACGGGGGGAAATTCGAGTTAAGGAGATTGTGCATTCTGTGAGTTGAGAGCAGAAGTCGTACATTGAACTCGCGTTTGATAATGGACTGAAAGTCAAATGAGATGCACCCAATTGGCATAGAAATGGCCAATTGTGGAATATGGCAAGAACTTCGTGGCTCGTGAGGGTAGCGTAATAATTTTAAAAAATGTATATCAAGTTTTCTCGTATCTCTAGTTGAGGACACCAACTAGGAGGGACATCCACTATCAATTCACCCCCCGCTAGATATGCAATCTCCTGCCACGCCCGTCCTGGCGTAACTTAAAATTGCGTGGCTTAGTGCGCACCACGAAACTTTGGGGAGCAATCGTGGGTTTTATCATGGGGGATTTATGCCAAATGATGGCAGATTGCCAAGCTGCAACTACTACAAACTACAGACGGGGCTGAAGCTGTTGTAGATGCTGAAGATGTCAGAAGAGTCAAACAGGATACTCGTCTTTTTTTTCGTTTGTTTTATTCTTTCTCATTTTTCTGTTTGTTTGTGTTTTTTTTTTTACAATTTCTTGTCAAGTATAACGGCTAGAAAAAGTTGAACCACCCGTGAAGAAGATTGCACAGTGGGATAGGGATAGTTACAAATTATACTCGAAGCTTCGTAGAAGTATTTAAGAAGAAGAAGAATATAAGGGTTTCAGTTTTTCAGTTTTCTTGACCAAGACCAACGCAATTCTTGGTAAACTGCAATCTAAATATGTTGTTGGTCAATCCTTAATTATCATCAATATATTATATTCTAAAATTTGTTTATTTTGAGTTTCTATCATGCAGTTGTAGTGTTTATTTTTGTTAAACTTATAACCGCTCTTTGGCCACTGTGATGGGCATAGGATATGTTGCCACCGTGGAGCCAATTTGCTGCGGTTCATCAATATGCCACGCCACACACATTATATATATATATATATATACACACACAGACAGACATTGGCTAACCAACTAAATGGCCAACCAGCCAGAGTCACAGTCAGAGCTTGAGCCAAAACCAGATAAAGTCAGAAGCAACTGAAGCTATCTAAGGCGCCTGTTGTCGGATAGCTTGCAGATTTGCTTCAGTCTTGCTTTGGGATTCCCAAGATGCCGCCTCGGGCGGGAGGAAATGAGGGCGAACATGGGGCCAAGACGACGAGGAGCTTAAGTGGCTACACGTACTTCGAAATACGGCAGTCGCTTTCTGGCTGCTGTAGGAGAAAAGAAATATGTGCATAAATTTAAAGAATCTCAATTCGCTTGGTTCGTGTTCATTGGTGCGCCGGCTGCTCTAGCTCTCAATCCGCACTCCACACTCCACATGCGACTCCAACTGCTCTGACTCCTGCTCCGTCCTGTGATTTGTGAGCTCAATTATTGTACATTTTCTTGTTGGTTTTTCTTGCGACTCTGCCTCCACCCTGGAGCGCTGTTCCATCACCGGCGCGGTTGTTTTTTGTGGTTGTCACTTTGTTATTTATTCAGCGCCATGGCCCGCCTATTGACCGGGCTGTCAATTGTGGGCATGGCTGCCCCACCAACTGGGTCTGTTAATGAGTTCGTTCGCCGTTCTCAGTCTCGTTCTCGTTCGAGTTTCCATTCGCGTAGAGCACATCGTCTTCGTCGACTTCAAGTTGGCGGTCTCCGCATTTGGATGCTAATGAGTGCATGGCATCCAATAAATTTAGTTTGCCGGGCTTTGCTTTTATCGCGCCACTTGCATAATTCACTCGCTGCAGGGCTGGGGACATAGTTGGAGCTGGAGAGGGAGCTGGGGCTGGAGCTCTGGTAGGGTGCTGAAGGCTACGTAACTCACCGAAAGTCTTAAGAGTGTACAGAGGTCAATAGAAATTTATGGGTCGCCTTGTTAACACCACTGATTACAAATTGTTTGTGTGTTTGAGCAACGCAATGCTCTACTCCCAAGGACATGAACCCAAGATCCGTGTCTCCATTAAGTCTACTCATCGAAAATAGCTCTAATGAGAGCTTGTTAGTTGTGCACATTTATATACTATTATGCAAATCTAATGATATCTGGAAGGTGGATTCTTTATGTTCAATTGAAGCGTTCTAGTTTGATTACCATCATTTACTTTTAGATTATTGCTTATAATTAACAACGCAGATAGTTTTCGTTTGTATAGGAATTAAAGGACATAATATAAAATATAAATGACCTTAATTTATATACTTCTAAATCAGATTAATAATTATATTCAAGCAGCTGGGAATTGAAATAATTCTTCCTCAATGAATTCAATTGAATTAGACTGAAATGAATAAAATTATAAATACAACGATCGAAAAGAGATTTCTTTAATTGGCTCTTGGCTATTTATTAGTTTATTAGAGCATTCTTCAACCAGGCGCTTATGCCCTAAATAGAAGGTCACTTAGTTAAGCATTAATAAATAGATACCGCGCTTAATAATGAGCTTAGTTAATTGGATGAGTCATTCGTTGTGAGTAGTAAATGTGTGTTAATAGATAGTATTTATCTTGTCATATTGAGAATGCTTAAACAAATGTTGAGTTTATTTAATTGAGCCATCGAAACTCACTAAAAATTACCATTAAAATTGTCTAGATCATCAACTTATTAGTAACTCTCGTGTGTTAATAGGAGTAACTGTTATTTTGGTGATTATAGAGAAACCAGTTAAATATATTTACGTTCAATATTCCGATTCATTGCTCTGTCTCAGAACTGGTTGTAATCATTCTAATGAAATATCTCATAGTGAGCAGCACGAGCTGAAGATGCAAGTATTTGCCGTGTTAGAAATGAAATTCTCGCAGATAACCCTAACCAGATTGTCCCATTCTATTTGCCAATGAGAAATGCCCAAGCGAAACCTAGCGGATAAAATTGGAAACTCAGCTGGGAGTTGTTAGTTGTGAGTTGTACGCTCTGAGTAAAGGCATCCTTCCACTTCGATGGCTGCGCTGCTCGTGTGCCTAGAGAGTCGTCCCATGAGCAGTAGATAAAGATGGTCTATCAGTAACTGCTTCATATTTCGCCGCTAGATGTCGCTGGCGAAGCGCCGCTGAGGGGGCGAACTGCTTATCAGAATTATCTGGCAAGTCGGCCATGTTGAATTTATCTGACTGCCACATTTATCTGACACACAAGCAGCGTAGTGCGTCCTTTTCCCGCACATGCGCTCGACTCGTTTCTGCTTCAGGCGTGGCAAAACCTCACCCGGCCAGCCAGTCTGCGCTGACGTCGCAACGTCGACGTCGACAGAGGTGACGGCGCCGTTCACACACACCATGACAATACGCACAAATACTTCTACAAACAGCGAAGCAAAACCAGCTCGCTTCGCCGCATCCGCCCGCCCCTTTCCCAGTTACAGCTGCCACGGCCATTGACCAAAGCGCGTGACTTCCATTATTTGTTTGATTCGTTGCCATGGAAACACTTTGCGTTGGGATCGGGAACGGTTTATCTAGCCATGGACAGGCGCCCGGTTCACTGCATCATTGTCAATTGAAGCAAGTCTCGATTCGTATGCAGACTGCACATAAATTCTTTTGCAAATTATTTGAGTTTCTACTAATATTGCTAAACTTTCTTCGAACTGTAAATATTAATTTGGAAATATATAAAATTTATATTTATAATGTCACTATTAATTTAATAAGCGAAAGAGGAAGACACTCTCATATACATATTTTATCTTAGTTTATTTCAAGACTCCTAATCAACTTCAATCCAATCAATGCTTGTCAGTTCAGATGCCGCCGGCACTTGGCACCACTCACAATTATGAGAGACCGTCGCCTTTTAATTATCTATTCTGTTAATGTTCGGACCACATCCAGAATCATTTAAATTAATGATCAATTAGTGGCCAAGTGCTAATTGTAACTTACTGTGGGGTCTTTGAGGCAGGCACGAAACGGGAACCTCTCATTTGAATTGAAATCGAGCAATCAGCTTGGGTGCAAGTACCTCCGCTAATTGGGGAGACAATTGCTAAAACTCATGAATATGTTACGAGTATGTTGCTTTGGCTCGTTGTATAATTCATTCATTTAAAATCGATCAAGAGTTCAAATACGAGTACTTGCATATGATTACTAGAAGTTGGTTTTATTTAAATTGAAATGGATTTCTTCAGTTCATAAATATTTTAGCAAAGCAAACAGTATTCTACATCAATAAAAATGCGTATGAGGCTGCAGTATATTGACATATACATTATAAGTCATGTCTATATATCTCTATTCAGCAACAAATAAGCAGTGAGCTATATACATCTACGTTTCTTCATACAATCGATAATCTTTTAATCAGAATAAAGCCAAACTCATTTATCTTTTAAAACGAACAAAATTTGCATAAATAAATTAAGAAATAAAATTATATATACTTTTATTTAGGCATTGCATAAACTTGGCTTCTTTATAAGCACGCGCATTTCCCATTTGTCCACGGGAAACGGATAAAAACAACAACGCCAACAAGAGGTATTATCGACTATATAGGGAGTGTGATTGTGAGTGTGAATATGTATTCGCATTCGTATTCGTACTCGTGCAACTGCAACTCGTTGCCAATTTATGCAAATTCTCGTACTGCGACTGCGAGTCCTGTTGGCCAAGATGAATATTTTAGTCACGTTAACTCATTTCACGTTTAATTCAGATATAAAGTTCCTAACTTATATCGTACTCATAATGCACGCAAATTTATTGTGATGCGATTGAATCAGCCCGGCCCCGGACTTGTCCCGAGTTGTGTCCCTCGCACGTCTTCTCGCATGCAGGTGAATCCATTAAGTGTTCGATTTATATTGATGCCCTGGTCTGGTCGCCCTAAAGCCGCCTCACATTCCGCCCGCTGATTTATGAACATCCCGTGGCGGTCCATTGGTTGTTCCCCATTGGAATTGGCAGTCCCCACTCTCTGGCACAGCGTGGCACAGTTCGAGGGTATGCTGAGCCTGAGATTTACGGCCTGATAAATCAAAGTTTTGTCCTCGTCCATGTGCCAGCTGCCACACACGGCGCCCCAGCTGCGACGCCAAGTCCAGCAAAGGAAGCAATTAAGCGAGTGTCGTGGCAATGGATTTGGCCAAAAGTTTTCTCAGGCGATGACGGAAAAGTTGTCGCAATATGGCAAAAGCATGAGCCACGCAAATTAAGGCGAGAAGGTGGCAAATTTCATTAGACATAGTCCAGAGGCAAGCGACTGACAACGGCACAAATCTGTTGGGGCTATAAAAAAAACTTTGCCAAAATATTGGCCAACACTTTTGCCAACCGAAATTAAAAAGAAATCTCAAGCAACTCGACAGCCAAGTTGCTTCGTTTTTAAAGCACAACTTTAAGATCCACCACTTTGTTGTTGACTTGTGACTTGTATTTTGGTCGTTTCCATGCCATTACCCGGGGCCAGGCCCTGGCCAATTTGTGTTTTCGGCCCAGTCCCTGCGACAATCGTCAAAATATGAAAGCAAACAGACAAAAAACAGGCCGTGCCAAATAGAATCATATTCTGTCGTAGCTTATTTAGGTTTGTTTTGCCTTCATTTCGCGTGTACACCAAGGTGTGTTCCGTCTCTGTCTCCGTCTCCGCCTCCGCCTTCGTCTCCAACACTGCCGTGGCATTTACCACGGCCAAAACATGTCAACAAGCGCTGGCAACTCAAATGCTTATACTTACGAGTAAGCTTACCTTTTCCGTAGTTGCAGTCGTATTCATAGTCGTGACATTCTAACCCAACACTGCAACAAAAATCGAGTTCTAAATGATTTATTTTCTAAGGGCGAGTCGAACATTTCTTTCAGTGTTTTTAGCTTTCTTGCCACTTTTCGCAAATGCACTTTTGGTGGGAAGAGAACAAATACACTTAGAGAATTGTAGGGCCAACTCAAAGCCTCCGTTAAGCGGGACAGAGCCATTCTTCCGCATCGTTGCCTTATGCAGAAATAAACAGGAAGTCAGGACATGGGAGTTGCTTCTCATTCCCCTGACAGAGAGCTTAGTTGGCTTGTTGCAACTGCTGTGCAAATAATGGGAAAGAAAACGTTTTGCCTGAATCCAGACAGGAGGCAACTATGCTTGACTCCAACCCCTTGGCTGGACACGAATGCGGACACCTCTACTGTTGGGCCACGTCCACAGGGAGATGTGAACTGAGAGTCAACAGAAGGCAGCCAATTCGCCGAGTGAATGCCACTTGAAACAGATTTACTTTCGGCAACTTATGGCTCTTGCCTGGCAAGGTTTATGAGCAGAGCTCTAGCTCTGTTGTTTCTATTTCTGACTCTGTTCTACGTCAACATCGACATCGACATCGACATCGATGTCGACACGTTTGGTGCTGGCAAAAGTTTTCTCATTTTGACAGGATGCTCGCTCGTAACGAAAATTGTCGAGTTCGCCCAGCGCCGCTGGGACACAACAAAAGAAAAAAGAAAAACGACAACAACAACAACATTAACAGCAAATGCGTCGAGAAAATTGGAACCGCATGCACTATGCGACATTTCTCATTAAAAGTTTTGGTGTTTGTTGTCGACCCAACAAGCGCGTCCTTATCAGCAGACAAAAGCCATCTTAATAATAGAACTCGCGCTGATGGCGCAGAATGTGAAATTAGAGAATACCCCTCTCCCCCTTCAATGCAACACGATAGCGATTGCATATGCCCCAAGATCAACAAAAACGTGTCAATGCACTTGTTTGTCAGACTGTTGTAAGGCGTCGAGACCGATTTGGTTGAGTGAATGATTAATCACTGAAAATAATGTAATTTATTCTATCACTTCTGACAGATGGAATTTTTTACAGTGTAACTATTAAAAATAAGTTCTAAATCGATCTTATATTATATTGTAATATAATAAATATATCTATAGTTGTAAATGAGTTATTCGAATACTATTATTCGATTTAAACATAATACAGACATGTTAGGACTGTTGGGACATGAGACAATGATTATAGTTATGTTTATAAATTAATATATTTTATTATATTATATTATAATTTATATTATATAATATATTATTTTATATATTACATTGTAAATAATTATAGTAAATTTAAAAATATATGTAAAGACAAATATTTAATATATTTACTTATAAGAAAACTGCTGAACGCTGTTTCAAAGATCTAGCACTACGTTTTTAGTATAAATAAAAATTATTTTATTATCTTTAGTGCCATTCCACAGCTAAGAAATTACTTTCTCCAATTACATCTCAACTCTTTGCTTAGCCTTGGCAAACACCTTCTCTGTAATTATTTACACTTTCCTAAAGCTAATTACAGGAATGTTCTTTGTGTTTGCAAGAAAATATTAGTAAGTGTGCGTGAGTCGGGGGTCGGAGGTCGGAGGTCGGGGAATATTAATGGGTTTCCAAGTCGTGGCAAAAAACAGCAGACCTTGAAAGCAAATTAGGCACAACTTGCGAGCAATTATCGTTAGTTTTCCTCGATGTACTGCAAAGGGTTGAGACTTCAGCGAAAACAGGAACTCTGGCTCTTGGCTCTTGATACTTGGCCAATTGAAGGGTTGTTCTTGTAGTGTTTTGTAGTGAACTCAATGCCAGTCAGCGGCTGTTTAACTGCAAAGCGGCCATCATAAAACAATAAAATGGCAACAACACAGCAGAAAGCCATAAAAAACCATAAGAAATAACAGAGAAGGCTATCGAGGGAAAGTGAAAACGAGGCAGCGAGGGAGAAGAGATATCTGCAGAGACAACAACAGAGAAACAGGCACACAGGCATATGTGACCATGGTGGACTAGTCCCAGTTTAAATCTACGCATTATGGCCGCACAGTGGGCCCATTGACAATTTGCGGCCAACGGCCGATCACCGAAATGAGCGTGAGCCAGAGCCACAGCCAGAGCCAGAGCCAGAGCCCTGTCTGATTCCAACTGTGGACGGCTTTCGTTACTCTTTATGATGCCGCTTTCCAGTTCGAAATTTTACGGTCTACGACAGTTGCCAACAAAAAGTGAGAGTCATTAAAAATTTTTACTGCTTCTCAAGGTCGTCTGCGTGAATTTTATGTTACTTTTTTATGACGCAGTCGTCACCACGTCACGAGGCCATTCAGACATTCAGCCATTCAAGCTGCGACTGGCGTTGACATCTGCTGGCTGCTTTCATCGCCAGCAGTCGACTGACCCAATTTGTCTAGTAGATACAACACCTCGATGGATGTAAGTATTTATTAATGTGCTTAAGTTTCTTGAACCTGCACTTTCAGTGCAATTTTTCTGCAGATGAGACACAGAATGCATCTCTGTATAACTATTTTTGTAGCTATTTATATTTCTACATCTATATCTATATACATACATATATATTTATTATTATTATTATTATTAACATCTATATATATTATTATTTACAAGTGCGTTTTCATTTCACAATCTTCGACTCACACTTCAACGTTTATCGATAGTTTTCTCAGCTTATTTGGCAATTTTGTGCACGCTTCGGCAGCTGAGAAAATTCGGATAAAAGTATGTAAGATATACGACAAAAATGCTTAGTAGCAAGTGCCGAAAGTAAATCCAATAACTACATGCTGAAACATTCATGAGCGCAAATTGAACACGTTTCAGCTTCTTGAGTTGAGTTGAGCTCCAGCTTCGGCTGCATTCTCAGCTCGATTCCATCGAATTAAGTTCAATTGAGCTTAGTAGCTGCTTGGGCTGCTTGGGCAGCTTGGACAGCTGAGGGCTAGAGTACTGGGGACCGCGTTGCAGCTATAATCTGCTCCTCTGGGTCCAACGCTAGCGAGGCCAACGCACTCAGTGAGAGCATCAATCGCACTGCATGCTTGAAAAGAATCCACACCTTCTGCTGCAAATTGAGTCGGGCCAAAGCATTTTGATTACAAATGCTTGCAGACGCTTTGTTCAGTTAAGCAAAATGAAGAAAAATCCCAAAATTATATAAATGAAATGGCATGAAAAGAGGGCAGCAAAAGGGGAGCCAACAGCAACAAATTCCTCGGCCAATTTCACGTATTTGAGATTGCGATTGAGAAGGTGCCAAGGGAAGCGGGAAGTAGTTACTTGCGTCTGGATTTGCTCAGCTTGTGCATTTTGAATTCGCACTTCTCGAATTTTTCACATTGCAAACCATTCAGAATAATTGAATCGAAAAATTGGTTCGCATCATAAAAACAACTCGCCACTCAGCTTGCAACTGGACAACCGAAAAGAGGGAGAGCTTACAAAATCCAATCTCACTTAAATCACATTTACTCAAGCAAACAATAAATATTGCAATATGATTTCGATGAATGAAGTTAAAAGCACAGTTAAAATAAAGATAAATTGTTTATTAACAACATAATTAAAATTAAAAGAAGTTGATTACAACATACATTAAATGAATAAATAAATAAATAACTAAATAAATAAATAAATAAATAAATAAATAAATAAATAAATAAATAAATAAATAAATAAATAAATAAATAAATAAATAAATAAATAAATAAATAAATAAATAAATAAATAAATAAATAAATAAATAAATAAATAAATAAATAAATAAATAAATAAATAAATAAATAAATAAATAAGTAAATAAATAAATAAATAAATAAATAAATAAATAAATAAATAAATAAATAAATAAATAAATAAATAAATAAATAAATAAATAAATAAATAAATAAATAAATAAATAAATAAATAAATAAATAAATAAATAAATAAGTAAATAAATAAATAAATAAATAAATAAATAAATAAATAAATAAATAAATAAATAAATAAATAAATAAATAAATAAATAAATAAATAAATAATAAGTAAATAAATAATTAAAAAAGAAAATGAATTAATAAATAAACAAATAATTGAATTACATACAAATTGTTTTCAAATTATCAGTTAGAGTATTTAAACTTCGGCAATTATTGCTCTTTCATTCTGAAAAGAAATAACAACTTATAATCGTTAATTTAAACAAATGCAATTAACTTATTGTATATCTAATAGATTTATTCAACTATTTATTTCGAATATATTCTCAACATATTTATAAATAACAGCAGACGGTACAAAATAAACATTCCCTTGTATTTCACCTACGATGACGAAAGAGTCGCAAGTGTCCACCTCAAGTTGAGAGAAGTTCAAGAGAAACACGTCGGCAATCGCTGCGAAAGAGAGAACTTTCGTTCTCTTTTGGTCGAGTTTGGCATGGGGTATCGGCACAGGGTGACTCGAGTCTGACAGAGCAGCTGGTTTTTGTTGTGTTTATTTTGGTTTGTTTCACAGGCAAATATCTATGGAAACCATTAATTGCTACTAAATGTAGTTAAAATATTCGAATCTGAATGTAAGAATTCGAATTGCACTCGTATCTGAATTGAAGTAGATGAATAATCAATAAGATTGAATCTGTTTTAATAAGAATTTAATTCGAAACGGTGAACAGCTCATTTGCAATACACTTGAAGGAGCGCAACGTTGACAAGCAATAAATTTGGCTGGCGATGAGTTTATTAGCCAAGAAGCAATGGTTCCCCCCTCTACCCATAAATAAGCAGCACATCGAGTGCCTTGGATGTTGAATGCTGTTGAATTTTGTTGAATGTCTGACGGGCAACAAGCTCTTAAATCCCCATCTTAATATTGGCAGGAGTGATTCGTCCATTTCCATTCCATTCTCGCTTATCGATGGCGATGGCGATGCCAATGCCGATGACGATGCCGATGATGATGTTGATGATGATGTTGATGATGGTGATGTGTCGCTGATGCCAAAGCGATTATTACTTAGCGGCAAATTTCGTATGCAACCGATGAGATGTTTAGATGAGAGCTAGAGAATGGGGAACGGGAGGGAGTAAAAACTAATGGAAGATTCGACGCGATGTCACGAGCGCGAGTTATGGATAAGTGCACTTTTTTGATGCTCTTTCCTCTCCTCTCCTCCTTCTCCCTTTGCTGCTCCCTCACATCATCACATCTCAAGCTGTTTTGCTTCTAAATGCAAATTTTGTGTAATGAGCATCACAGTTGCGGAGGTTGAGCGCTTTCATTTTAGCCTAAAACTTGGCTAATGCCAACCAACTGAGCGCCCGTCCCTCATCCCTCACCACTCACCCCTCGACCCTTGTGCCTTGGCCTGTTGCTGTTGTTGTTATTGTCGATGCGCTTCGTGAGGTTTTGTGCAGAAAATTTAAATATCGTTTCGCTGGCAAAGCAACCACCTACAATCCAACTGGGAATCAAGCTCATACACATGCAAACACGTGTGTCTGTGTGTGTGCCTGTGTGTGGCACGTTTATTGGTGGTGGAAACAGTTGCAACCACCATGCCAAGCTCATCAGCCATCCGCACACGTTACCCATCGTCGTTATTTGCACTTTGCCCTGCATCCACCTAGACGAGAGTCGAAACTCTTTAGCTTTTCCCTCCCCTTAGTGCTCCCTCATCCGACCCCTTGTACGTCTCCTCAACTTCGTTCGCATTCCCACTAAGCGCCTTGCTGCGCCATTTGTTCAAATTTGAAACGTTGCCCGTGGAGCTGCGTTTGAGCTTTGTGTCTGTTATTAATTTTGGCAGAACTCCGTCTGAGCCCGCATCTCCCCTTTGCCCCTCTAGTCCCCTTTGACTTCGTTTCGTTTGGGGCCGTTTAGCTCCAATTGCGTCTATGCATCGTTGTCTCTTTGTTGTTGGTCTTCTTGCCCTGTGGATTTTGGTTTGAGATGCGCTTCATTAATTAACTCAAATGGTCTCGACGAGCTTTTCACGTTACAACAATGAATTATTTATATAACATTTGTCTGGCTTTTCTTCTTTTTTCCTCTATTTTGTACTATTTTCTTAGTTTTTCTGCTGTTTCCATTCACATCTTTGTTGCCATTGCTTTAATTTGGCTCATTTCGGGTGTCTGACTACTTGCAAATTTGTTGCCATTTTTTCACTTCTCTTCACACTCTTAATCATGTCTCAGTTTTATACATTTGCCTGACTTTCTGTCGGTATAATCAGAAGGTGAAATTAAGTGCATTACTTTTAAACATCATTAGGCAGATTGTTATGTCGTATGTGACCCAACCGAGACGAGCTGAGGACCGAAACAATCCAAAGTTCATGAGTAAACTATTTGTCAAGAACTTTGAACTCGATTTGACACGCAAACATTGCCGAGCTTAATTGCTACTTAATGAAATAATATTAAATATTAGATACTTACATAAATAAATATATAGTTTAATAAATGTGTTGACAATATTTAGACTTGTAAGAGCTATCTAATAACAGTCTTTTATAATAATTATATATTATAAATATTTAGAGAGTCTTTCCATCTACTGCAAACAGTTTGAGTTGCAGTTGACCATAAATTATATTATATAATTAAACAATGTGATGACTGATGTAATTGCGTGACTGAAGTCATTTCTCATTTTCCTTTTTATACTACAAACTGTAAAGTGGAAAATGTTTCGCATTCGTTGAATTAAATTATATTATCTTGTGTTCTCTGTTCTTTTTTCCTATGAGTAATTGAAGCTGCTATTTTGAGTCTTCCTCAGTCTAATGTCAAAGTCCCCCCTTCAATGTTTTCCTGAGGATTTCTTTTTTTTTAACATTAATTTGCTGCGGACTTAAAATCTCAGCTAGAACGAATTTAATATTTTTTACTCATTTCTTCATTTTTCTTTTTGCTGCGGAAAATGTAAATATTTAAATGGGTTTTGTTGTGGAAAAGGGCTTGCGGATTGGCGAGCAATCCCAGTTCAGTTCAGGGTGTGTTTCAGGATTTACCTAATGGATTTATTGAGTCAAGCACCAGCTGCATTTGCATTTGATAATGATAATAACATTAACTGGACTTGTAATGGAATGCATTGCATTAAGAAATACAAATAAGAAGGGTGAAACTTTAAGTGCACAATGTGAACCCGTCGAGTTCATCTAATTGAATGTGCTGCTTATTTAACACTCAGCCAAGGTAAATAATAAGCAAGAACCCATGAATTTTATTTAGTGTGTTTATGAAAATTGCCAACAATCAGACAGAAACCATAATCGAGGAATGCAATTGAAGACGGCAGCTTTTACATAATGTCGACTGTTCCACACACATACACACAAAGCCATAAAATAAAATACACCCTATCAATATAAATGACAAAAACAACAAGAAAAAAAGAAAAAAGCAATGGCCAAAACACTCGCATGAATCACGTTTCGAGTTGAGCTCCAGCACAGGAGGACAAGTTCCCAAACCCAGAACCGAGAACCGAGAGCCAAGAACCAAGAACAACAAAAGCATCGACTCGCCTCGATATGTAAAAAAAATATGTGTGTACAAATAATGCAGCCATTTTTGGATAACAATGGAAGTTAACAAAGCACACACAGCAACAAAAACAACACGAATAACAATAACAACAACAACAAGAACAGAAACAATCGCCAGAGTCAGGCAGGCAGGAATAAAAAAACAGAACAAACATGAGCCACTGCAAAGGTAGAGAATTCGTATTCGAATCCGAATCCAAATCGATTTAAACGTTCACTGACAGTGACTCTGCCTCCTCACCCCTCACCACATGTTCCGACCCTCTTCCCTATCTTTCCCTTCCCCGCCGCTGTCTACGCTCCAAGCAGCTTTGCAACATTTGTCAAAGGCCCAAAAATACCAGCAACGAAAAAAGGAAAGAAACAAAATGCGTAAAGAAAGAAAAAATATCACATTCGAATTGAATTTAAATGAGTTTTGCGCTTGGCTTTACCAAAGAAGACACGCACACGATAGTAAGGCAGAGAGCGGACGACATCGAAAGAAACCCAAACCCCGAACCGAACTAGTAACATTAGAGAGACCTGCGATAAAACCCTCAAGATTGTGACGCAATGGAAAAGGCAAATTGGACCAGACCTACATATGCATATGTACATATATGTTTCGTTATTTCGAACAGTGAAACGTATGCACAGTGGGCACTACACCCAAATTAATGGACAATTTGGGAAGTAATTTATAAACTGGACTCTGAAATGATTGAAATTCATATTTAAATTAATGAAAATATTTGCAATTAATTACAACGACAGGTTTCATTTAAAGTAATTTAATAATAAATATTATTAATAATAAATTCTATATTAAATTTAATTCGTTATATGTGTGAAAATGAACAGTCACCTTTTACAATACTATCAAGTTCATATATTAATGAACTCCACCTACTTAAAAGATCTATGCCCACAATAAATCCTTCCCGAACTTGAGAAATAATTAGAGGGAAAGTTAGGGTTGATATATAATAATTATTTTAATTATTTAATACATCTTTTGGTATTGTTGCTTATGAACTTCTTTAGAACCTTTGGAAGCGATTATCTAAATGAATGGAAAACTTTATTATATTTGTCAGAAATAATTATTAATTAAATTAAATGAAGCTTATTGTAATGTCTAATTTATACCACATGCTTCATCAATATAACAATTTGTACAAATTTGCATTTATATTGACTAATTAATTTATTATTGGGAGTTAATAACTTGTGCAATTACTTCAATATAAAATCTTACGCTATGGTAATCTTAATAAATAAAATTTCCATCTTTTGATGCCAATTATTTATTATAGAATTTTTTTATTAACTGGCGTAAATAACATTTGTCACCCACTGTGAGAGATTAAGGTTGGCAATGTCATATTTTCTGAACTGTATGTGCATGTCCTAAATTAGCATTTAAATCGATCGATTGACATGATCATCCGAGGAACTTGTTTGGGGATACGCTTCTCCTCTCTCTCTTCATTCAACTGTTCCTCCGTAACACAGATCGCTTTAATTTAGTCCAATCAGAGCCAATAGAATTAATTACGAGACTTAGACGAAAATTTCGACGACGCAATTATATTTCTGTTCAGCATCGTAAACAACTTTACACACAACGTGCTGTTCTTATGAATCTATATGTATTTATATATATATGCATATATATATATATATATATATTTATCCACATGAATAGACGCATATGGAGGCAACTGAGCCGCAAGTAGGTCACAGACTTGGGGACGGACAGAGAGAATCAGTTTGCTGGCTGGCTGCGTCCACTAGAAGCGGTAGAGGGAACTGGATTGGGGGGCAGTAGGGCAGTTAGCTCATTCCCAGTGACACATCGCCGGGCACATTACGGACAAGATACTTATAAATAGCAAAGCATTCTCTCTCTCTCTCTTTCTATCTTTCTTTCTCTCTCTCTCTCTCTCTATCTCTCGCTCTGTGGGGGCTTTGCAAATTGTGTGTATCTCTTGCACGGATGTGACTTCATTTATGAAATCCATACACAAATGGCCCCATTCAAACTTCCTCATGATACTGTCTCTCCGTCATGGCCTAGCCTGTTGCCAGACTCTGGCAATCACTGTGTCCCCCTGCCATACATGTAAATATGTCTGCCTGTCTCACTGTCCATCTATGTGCAGTGTACGCGAAAGTCGTTTAATTTCTTGGGCAGCATTCAGACTTCTCAATGTATGTAAGCTCTCCGCTGGGACTCATCTCCAGCAGCTCTGATAAATGCTGCATACATGTATACATGTACATCACGCATATTTCTAAATACCCAGTGATGTGTGCTTAAGAGGAGTATTGTTTTGAAGAGGTTTTTCCTAAATAAAAGATGAATAATGAAATGCTTTGGGCTGTTCTTTAACATAAATATAATTCATCATATTTATCATTATATTCATATTTATTCTATTCTTCTTCATATGCTTTCTGACTTTTGCAGTAATATCTGAACCTTTGTAAAGGTGATGCAAACAAAGATCGAGTAAACACTGAGCGTATGCTGTAAATAGAGGGTAACTAATGCTCGACTATGTTACTGATTAGTAAATGATTGCATTTAATTTAGAATCTACACAGTTTATAGCTATTATTTTATGAATATTTCTCCTATATTTTACTAATAATGAAGTTTAAATATGCTAAGTATCTTTCACAAAGAAAGTTCCAAGTGATTCCATATTCGATCCTGACATTTTAATGAACAGTTTAAATGTTATTTTCAAAGCAACTTCTTTATTAATGGTAAGTCTACAAAATTGAAATAATTGCTTCAAAATACGCTCACGTTTTGCATTGAAATGGCAAACAGTTTCGGTTCGATCTATTATAGGTATGTAAAATGTATTGTTTTCCTCGTTGAAGAGGGCTGTGTGGATGGGGAAGTGGCGGAGTGCGGCAAGTGCGGTGGCAACACCTAAAATGAGCTAATAGCCGCATTTATTGCCAAATGGCTATAATAAACAATTTGTTAAGCATTTAACGAATTTTACTGCTGCCAGCAGTAGGAATAACAAAGCCAGCCGACTCACTGTGAGGGGGGGAGTGAGGCGCGGAATGGGGTTTGGAGAGCTACCATAAAAATGTTTATGATGGATTATGCTTGCTCTGCCCGCCACACAGAGACGCGCACTCTCTCAGCCACTTGGTGTGTTTTATGGCACTTTCGATGTGGGACACGTTGAGGCAGGTTGTGGTTCTACTTGTGGTTTAAGTGGTTGAGTGCCGTTCAGTGGCTGTGGTTGCGCCTGTGGACATGGTCATTGAGGCTGACGCCACAGTCAAATTGTCAATGTCAAGGTGAAAAGTGTAGCACATAAAATGGCCATAAAGGTGTTGCAGTTTGCCTGGCAATTGATTTGGCTTTTGGCCGCGTGCGCCAGCGCAAAGGGAAACCAGCGAAGGGGGAGCACGCACCGAAACGAGGGGATATTAAAATTTTACGGTCAACGGCAGACGCTCGCCAGACAACACACACAGCCAGCCAGAGATAGTTATAGAGAAAGGGAGAGGTGAAAGAAACCCACATGCGATAGTAAAATAAAGCATTATTATGGCAAACATTAAGCGGTGAGCGGGAACTGGAAACTGCCAACTGGCAACTGCCGACCGTCAAGCGACAACGTTAAGTGCTGCTCAAGACTTTGACGGAAGCTGACGGAAGCGGCCATAGACTCAACTGTGCTGTCTGCCTGGCTGTCAGTCATAAAAGCGAAGCGCGAGACTAACACGCGAGTCAAGTACATTCTTACGCTTCTCTTCCCCTTTCTCATTCTCCATTCTCAACATATATTTACTTAATAGTAAGACTCTCTGCTGCGTCTTGCGGCTGCGTTTTTATGAATGAAAAAACGGATGCCTTTGGCTTTGTTACTTATTCTTTCTGTATTTGTCTTTTTAGTGGCATTTTATTGGCCTTAATGTGGCATTATGGGACTCAAGAGTGGAGCCAACAACTGAGCTTGCATGTTTTTATGCTTTGACAACTCTTTGACTGAGCTGCTGCAGTTGGTAAACAATTGACATTCATCAGTTTGTTTGTTCTTATAATTCCCAATTGGCTAAGTTAAGCGTTGTCTCCTCAGCTTTTGACGGCTGCTGTGGCATGTGGCCATGCAAATAACAACGGCCATTGCCGTGTCGAGCGTCAGACATGACACACAGTGTGCCACCATAGTTGACGTACAGCCATGTTGGGCTTACGTTGTCTCCGTTGTCACCTCCCCTCTTGGTAGACTATGCTGGCGATTAGTAATTTATGCGGAAACACGTTTCAAGCGGTCGCTTATCTGGTCGCTGTGCGTAGCAGGGATGGTGTTGGGCTTATTAATTTACATATTGGCCACGACTAGCGTCGGCTAGAGTTAACCTGCGGCTGTCTCAACTTGGATATCAGGGGCATTTATATAAATATGAGTGATTTATTTGACAATTTTCGACAGCATTTATGCGGACGTGTCACGCATTCCAGATGAAGTCGTTTTCAACCTAAGACTTTAATAAGAGTCGTCTGTTGTCTGTCTTCTGTCGTCTTTGTATCTTCGAAATTTGCTGTATAGTCTGCCATTTGACAGTTGGCAAGTTGAAGATAATCCCCTGCCAAAGTGAAGAGCTCGGGATTAGTGTGAGTTTATCTGCATAATGTGAGTCTCCTTGCCATATTTGCATTTGCATTTCAAGTTTGCAGCCAAGTTTTAACTGCACTTGTATAAACCCCTTTGCGAAAAATACATAAGACCAGAAAACTCATGCATAAGCAGCTGCTGCCAAATGGCTGCGTAGTGACGCCAAAGTCGACGTAGATAGCGACGGCGACAGCGACGCATTGGTTTGCGCATGTTTCTAACATATTTCTTCATGCAAGGGGGATGAAACACTCACACACACACACACACACAGACTAAACATAATCGACGCAAGATAAATGTGCCCAACTTACACAGGCACAGCTCACACATTATTGTCTGTCTGTGTGTGTGTGTTTCTGTGCGGCAGCCATGCTGGATTTGTGCGCAGTGCAGTCGTCTCACTTCTCTATCTGTTTCATTCGCCCTCAGGCACCAACACATGCATAACTTAGCGCGACATATGTGTGCGTGCCTCTGGCACATATACAGGGCGCCCTCTGCTGGCCAACCAGCCAAACTGTATGTTCGCATGCAATCCACTAGGGGGCGCTCATTGAAATGGTTTGGGTATCGGCTTAAATAACAGACAGCTGCTAAAATTGGGTATTTTTCTCGTTCAACTGCAAGGCAAGAACAAACGAACATGCTTAAAATATATAAATAAATGAATATATAAATGAATAACTATTGCATATGTTTATATATAAGTATATGCTGATATTTTCAATTGTATTTAAAGCAAATACGTCACAGAAATTTCCCCTTTCGTTATTCGCATTCCTTCAGCCGGCTTCTGCTTAATTTCGAAAAAGCAAACTCAGAGCTTTGCGTTTTGGGCGTCGTTTATGTACAAAAAGCTCTTGTGTACTTATATGTGCATACATAAGAAATGGCAACAGCAATAACAACAACAACAACAACGACGGACGAGCACCAACCTTGGTTATATAAAACTCCGGAGGCCTGGTCCTGGCAAATCCAACATCCCTTGTGCTTTGCCGGCGAGATAAAAATCAATAGAAATTCTTATATACATATAACGAAAAGAGCTGGCATTCTATGTACAAGCTTATATATATGTACATGCTAGTTACATTGAATATACACACACATATAAACATAATGAGGAAATTTATGCGTTTTGCAAAGGATTATGGTGCAGAAAATTTCATTAATTTCATTTAATATTCGCAATAAAACGAGCAGCCCAATTTGCATACCAACTGCGTAACTCGAAATTAGCCTCCGGCAAGAGTCTAATTTTTAACTTTAAATCAATTTAAGTTCTCGCTTTCAACTTGACTACCACGCCCATGCCCAGTTGTTATATATAATTAAATGCGATCTTAATGCTTACAATTTTCATATAAAGTCTACACTTTATGCTCATTCCTGACAGCCAGGTGCGTGGTAGTTGCACGCAGTAACCGAGGAAACGGGGAGAAGCAATGACTTCAAGTGCTTTTTAATGGCTGCACTTTGGCTTATCGTGCACTCCGCAAAAGGACAATTTCGCATCAGTTTCTTAATATATATTTTTTTCGATATCTGTTTGAATGTATTTTGGTACCTGAGTCATCCCATAAATTTGCAGCTTATTTGTTATTCATTAAGCTCAACAAATTGCTAATTATATTTCATAAACAAGACGCTGACGTCGGATGCTCGAAGTGTTTAATAAATTTTCTTAATTTGTACTTTCGTGTACTTAAAAGTCATCATTAAAATTCTTTAATCTGAGCTTTTGCTGATTTTCCAATGTGAAGTTCATTTGGTTCAAGTGTGTTGTTTATTTATTATAAATATTCATTTACATTGAAATAAAGAACTACGATTAAAACTTGATGAAAATTATTCAGATAAGTTAAAGTATAGGTAAACTAATTGATCCAGTTTCTCTATTATTTATTTCATAATTTATTTGCTTGGTTATTATGTAATTTCATTTATTTAATTGTATTTATTATAAAATTTAACTATTATCGAATTAAAACACATAAAATGTAATAAACGGAAATGATATTCGATGTTTGACTCAAATTAAATAGAATACTTAACTTTTTGTGATTAATAGAAAAGTAAGAATGTATACGTAATGTATCCATAATTATATAAGATTTAACGAATTGAAATCGTCTCAGACAACATATTTTTATTATTATTTAAATAATTTTATTTATTAATATATGCGTCCTAAGCACATTTATTATTTAATTAAAATGTTATTCACTTCCTGGACTAAGCAAAGAACCAATTGAAGCAACATTTTATTAAGAACTTCAATGTTAATCGGATTTAAAGGCGACTCTGGGAACAAATACAGAATCCCAAGAGGAAAGGCGGAAAGATAAAACTCTTCCCAGAGCTGAGACACAATATCCATCGTATTCAAAATGATACAGAAAACAAATCGTTCAAGTTTTTATTGCTTAAAACTTTACGACTTTTCTATTGGCCAAACAATGCTTTTATTTTTGTCAACAAATCTCTAAGAATAAGTCCATATAAGTTGGTTCAAATTGTATATATTATATATGATAAGAACTATAAAAAGTTCTTATTTCATTATGTTTTAAGCTTTCAAAACGTATATATATTTTAATACAAATATCTTAATAAAGTAGAAATCGATGTGAATTCATTATTTTGCCGTCGCCATTTGCTGTTTTGTTTGAATTCGATTTTGAGTTGGAAACGAAAAGAAAGATCTCGTTGAGGCAGTTGAAAAAGATTTTCAAGTAAAGTGAATGCTTTAAGAATTTTAATTGGGTTGCCCACTTTTGCATCTTGAGAACGAAAAACAGACATTTTGTCTGCTGTTCAGATTCGAGTTCGGTTCGCGTCGCTATGGCTTTGGGGCCTCAATTAAAGCATTTTAAAAATCACCAGGCATATTTTCATGGCCTGTCGAAGAAACGCATTAAAATGGGCGACGCGCCCTCCATTCTCAATCCCCACTCCACACTTGGCTCTGCCTTTACTGATATCCATGTGCTCATCTTCAGTGGCCCCCGCACTTGACTCTTGTTATAAGTACATCAGAGAACGATGTGGGACTCGATGGGACGAGTGTCTGTCTCTCGGCACCCATTGCCCGATGCCTGATTCTCAATGCCCATTGCCCGTTGCCCGTTGCCCGTTTCCCGATGCCGGGTTCCCGATGGAATTGTGGCCGCCATTGAAATTCAATGCGCAAACTTACTGCATTTATCAGTTGCGGGCAGCTCCTTGGATCGACAGGCATTATAGTCGTATATCTCTGTTGATACTTGTATATGCTGCTCGTATAGCACCATTTTTCATTTTCTCAATGTTTTCCGAAACAGTTTTATGTCTCCTTTTCCTTTTCTCCCCCCTAAGACACTTCAAAATGAGCGATGTCTCTGATCTAATTGCAATTGCGCACACCAAAAGCAAAAGCAAACGCCAACCAAATTTCAATCCCAATCCGAACTGCAGACCTTGGCACTCGAGTCTCAAGTGTTCCGAACCTGAAAGGGCATTTCGATGGAAAACTTGTTTTCAATATTTTGAAAGTCATTTCATGACATGTCTTATATCTCTCTGCTCTCTGCTTGTTTTCATATTTTCAGCTCGTATTTTATCAACCGAATTCCACGCTGTGGCTGGCACATCAGTCACCATTCATTCCCAATGACAAGTCCATGGGTTGACCCATGTCTTATCTTGCCCATTTCTTCACAATTCAAAAAAAAAAAAAAAAAAAATAGAAGCATTGGAAACTCGAAATAAGTAAATAAATTACAATTTATACCCAATTCTGGTTGGCTGCGGCAGCGGATCAGCCTTTTGTTTGGTGTTTTGTTTTATTTTTAATTTGGAATGCGGTAAATATTTATTCCATTTCCCCGGGCGTCTCTTCAATATGTTTGCTTGAGACTCCATTCGTTTCTTATAATAAAGTTTTTACGATCCTGTATTAACACATGTTCCGCTAACGTTAACGCCAACCGATAGTCCCCCCTCCAGCTCCTTACTCTTCGCTCCCTCTTGAGAGTTCGTTTGGTCCAAATATCTGTCGTCTTTCCAGATTAAATTATGCATTGCTTTTTAATATTACTCCAGACACTTTGCCCTGAATCTATAGATATACCTCGATCTTATCGGGCCATTTCGCTTATCGTGCGGCACTTTGGTCATTATAGTAAATCAATCAAGGATTTCTGAAAGTGTTCAAATGAGAGACAATCTTAAAGTCATAAAACTCATTTCATTTGTTATTCAAATGAGGAAAGAGAATTATTAAGATAGGTGTAGACTCGCATAAAGTAAATTGTTTATATATTTGTATAAATTAAAAATATATTTATAAGGAATTAATCTATTCATATTCATATATTAATCATTTAAATTTAATTAGCTTTCTATTTACGCTTGAATTAATAATAATTGTTATGATGATAAGTTATATAATTAATTTAATTATTGATAGCAATTATTATTATTATAAGCTATTGAAATTATTACAATTTATAAATTGATAACAATTTATATTTCGTTTGTTTTATAATATTCTTTATGTTTTGATTATAAAAATAAAACAATTTATTAACTATTCTATCTGTCAACAGCTTATTAAATATACAACAAATAAAGCACAAGTTACTATTAATATCTAAAAGCATTTCTTTTCATAATTCTTTACTTCGAAACCTTTGAGTTAGAATAATAAAATCTAAATAATAAAAAGTTATCAAATGATAATGCGAATAAATCCAAAATTCCCTTAGTTCTATAGCTACGACACATGTTTAAATAATAGATTTAATCAATATAATCATACTATAATATAAGGAATACACTACAATAAACTTAAAATAAACTTTATTGACATTCAATTACTGAATAGTTAATTTCCAGCTATGAATATTTGACGCATTCAACTCAGTATAAATATTTACTAATTTGTTTATATCGCTTTGTTTAATCAATGCTATTTTTATATTTTTCTAATTGAAAGTATTATTATATTCACAGTCTCTCTTTTTAGAAGTCGGCGAGCATTTAGCCCAATGCGTCGTGTTAGTCCTTCATTTTTTGAAGGAACTTTATTTGGGTCACGCCCTCAGAATACAATCAAGCTGCTTTTTATTTTTCTCTTTTTTTTTTAAATACAATAAAAAATGTCAAAATAATTTAACTGCCATGAAAATAAGAAAATAATGCGCAATTTGTGAATAGGCAAACAGAAACGGGAAGGGGAAGCGGAACTCCATTGTTATTGTTGCTTCAGTTGCGGTTTATCCGAGATTGCAAAGAAAAGAATGACAGGCGAGTGGAGGATCTGGGGAGTTTCCATGGGAGTTACAGCAAATGTGGCCATTATATGGATTAAATGGAACATTTACATGCCGGGAACAGCAGAAGCGACCCAGCAGACAAAAGCAACCCTTGACGGAGCCCCGTTAAAAACTGAGCACCTGAGAAATACAAATAGCAGCAGTAGAAGTGGATGGGAAAGGGAAAGGGACAAGGAAGGCTACTTGCAATTTTCAATATGGCTGCTATATAGGGGCGGGGAATCGCCTGAAGATTCAAATGGAACAAGTATCACTATGAGCCAAAGTTTGGTAATAGATTGCAACGCGGCAATGTATCATTTGCCATTTGTCATTTGCCATTTGCCTTTTCACTTCCACTTTCACTTTTCCAACGAACGAATATTGATTTACGGCCATATCCTGGCAAGCACTTCGCGGGACAAACTCTGCCTGTTGGTTCAGAGTTCTTTTTATGATTCTGTCCCATGGAATTGCAACAATTGTCAACCCTTTGTAAGTCGCCTGGCGCGCCTGCAACCTGACCACGATGTTGTCGACGACGACAACGCAGTTTCAATTCCATTGAAATCGCAATAACCACGGAAAGGTTTCAGACTCGGAGACAATGAGCCTCAGCTGCCTGTTTGGCAGCAGTTTAAAATCCATTTATGCCGCATATCATAAAAAAGATGCGCATTTCAGTTTTTTGTTTTCTTTTTCTTTTTGCAGCAGCATGAAATTGTTGTGTGTGTTTTGCGACAAGAATTTTACGCTCGAAAGGATTCGTGTCCGTAACCCGTTCTTCTTCACGTTCTTGGCTGGGCACCTGATGCCCAAGAATCCTTTCATGCGCACAGGTAAAAGTCGAGAGACTTTCACTTTGCAACGAGCCCTCACAGCACGAAGTTGCAGCAGTAAAAGCCAATTTAGCAACGTCTTCTTTGGAGATGCCAAGAAAACAACAAAACTTAATTCGATTGTCAATTTACGATTCGTAATTAGATGTGCGGGCGGTCGCATCCAGGTTCAATTGACGCCCTTCCAATTTATCGCCAATGAGCAATTAGGGCAGCCGCGGAGGGTGATTCTCTAATTACATTAAGTCCACGTTATGGATATACGCTCCTGCTGACTTCCAACTGCCACCTCTGCGCTCGCAAAGCTGCCCCATGATTGCTATCACTAATACATCAGTATATAAGTATTATGGGCCTTCGATTTTGTGGCCCAATCAACGGGCACATCAATGTCGTCCATCTGCATATGCCACCGAGCGGAACTGTGGGACAGCAGGCAAATTGATCAATTGGGTAACATTAAGCAGCCACTCTCATTCCACATCCACATCCATCTAAGTTCCCCAACTCCAAATCCATTTCCATGTCCATGTCCATCTCAGTGACACAACTTGGGAGTTTCGTGTCAACTTGTAGTTGATTTCATCAATAAATAAGCCAGAGCTGGGACACGTCTTATGTGCAGTGTTGCTGCTGCTTCTCCTACTCATACTAACAGCAATGCAGCGTTGCCAGATCGTGCAACTAATGGGGCAATTGGACAACTTGAATATAATTAAAAGTTGCGCATATTCTGAGCAAGTTGAAAATAAGAAATTGATCATCTGGTAATGATCTGGTATATAGTAGATATAGTTAGTTGTGTGTTTCTCTCATTCTCCGTGACACAAACTTACTCTTGGTATTCTGGCAACGCTTTTGCTCCCCCTCCCCCACAAGCAAATAGTTGTCTCGTTTTGCTATCGTTGCTATCTGCCATCATCATAAATTACACGAAAAGTATCTATCTTTAGTTGGGAATTGTGCAATTTTATTAAAATTCCAAAACCAACCAACTTCGCCCCAACTGCCAGAGCAGTCCACATGAATATGCGATACATATAGATATATAGACTTGTATATATGTATGGACAAGGACTGCAGGGTGAAGGACGAAGGATGAGCGCACCCCTGCTAGCGCCATATTGCACAAATTGTAGGTGTGTGTGTGTGAGTGTGCTGTGTGTGCTGTGTGTGTGGGAGTGCGGAAGTGGTTGTGGTTGTAGTTTCTGCTCGTTCCAGGTCGTCGTTGCTTTTATATAAACATGAGGCAAGATTAGATACAAATTACACCACAGCTTTCAAGGTGGGCTTCCTCCTTGCTCTGGCAATTTGGGCACCTTGCTATTGCTCCAGCCGTTGCTACTATGTATCCATAAGATAGAAGCGCAAAGTATCTGTAGTCCAACAGCAACAAATGCAATAACAGCAAAAGTTTTGCCAACCAGGAGAAATGAAGCAAAGGAGAGGGAGATCGAACGAGCGAGTGAGAAAGTGATAGAGAGAAGGAGAGGGAGAGGGACAGGGAGAGGAAAGATGGAAGAAGAGAGGCAAATGGCATTGCGCTGTGCATGAGCTTAAGGATGTGCCTTGTGGCAGGGCACCGATGGTGGCATGCCTAATGGCGGCGCAGTTCCCAAGTTGCAAGCGTATTTTATTTATTTATTTATTTATTTCATAAATTTCCGTCAGCGATTATAAAATACAGAGAGAAAAGCGAGGAAAAAAATGAAAAACTATGGCGAGACCATGGGGAATCACTTGCTGTTCCATTGCCTCTTTCCTGCCCCCACCACCCACGCCCCAATCCCCTTACCTGTTCTCCTGCCCCTTTGTGGCGCTTCTTGTAATTTCGACAAATAATTTATGTTTGCCAAATTCAAACTTTACTTATTTTCGCAAAAAGGAAAAAACGCAAAAAGTTTTACTTTTTGCCCTTCCTTGTGATTTGCCGGGAAAGGGGCGCAAACTCAGGCGGAAAATTCCATTGGGCGACTCAACCTGGCCCGCTGACTGTGTGGGCGGATGCGCTTGTCCTCTGATGTGCCTCCTTCGCTACCCATTCCAATTGACTGAAGCCTGGCCCCTGAAACGAGTCTCATTCGGTGGCACGTTTGCAAAATGGCCCGATGCGTGTCTAGAATACATTTTCATGTTTTTGGCAAAAAGAAATGAGAGCTAAGCAAAACTTTTGGGCACGGCTTCTGCCACAGCTGCTGTCGCAGCTCCTGCCTGCCTGCCTGCCTGCTAGCCGACTGCCTGCCACAGCCAACTTGCCCCATGCTCCCTTTGGTGCACTTGTACATATTGTCGGTGGTATTTTGACGCAAATTTATGTGAAATTGCTTGCCAAAGCAACATGGAAAGCGGCATTTTGTGTTTTCTAAAATTTAATGTAACTCTGTTTGTTAGTTGTGTGTGTGTGTGATGATGTTACTTTGCCGCTTTGTTGTGCGCCGTGTGCTTACACCACCAAGTTCAAAGTTAGCTCACATACGAGTACACTTACTCTGCTTCAGCCCCATTGCCGTTCCCATTCCCATGCCCAGACCTTTAGCAGAGAAATGCCCTCGTGAAGGGTTTAATGTTAATTGCGGCCTTTGTTTGGTTTTCAATTCGATTAAGTTAATGGCGCCAGGCGTCGACACGCCATGCCGTGTGGCAAGTTAGCCACAGTCGGAGTCGCAGTCGCTGTCCAGTCACAGTTCACATCCCTCGCTTTCGGCCTCAATGGCAGCTATATTTGAATTCCTCTTTAGAACTTTCATCAGATTAAATTGCACCTGCGATTTCAGTGAGGGAATCTCAGCAATAGGAATCTTTTGCATATAGATGTTCTCGTTATGGATTATACGGTTCTTAGCTTAAACACTTTTCAGTTTGAGTTTACTTGAGTTCAAGCAATTTACTCGGCTAATCAATAGTAAACGTTTCACATCGCTTGTCAACTGTTTCATTATCGAAACAATTCCATTCTATTCAATTATTCGCATGGAATAAAAATACATTTACTTATCAAACAGCCCTCGTACTGTTATAGTTTTATATGCAACTCGAATTGTAGCGTGATTTAAATAAATTTTTAATTATTGTTGTTGAAATGTAATGCTCAACAAAACGATTGAAAGTCACGGAAAAGAATTAAGAACAAAAGTATAAAATTGTAGAAATAAACAAAACATTTTATATTTATACAAAACTATACTGAAATAAAAATATGCTGAGGCCTAATCATTCAGACTTGTTTGTTAGTAAATGTTCTGAAAACAATTGTAAACTAACTGGAAAATCTGCAGAATCTGAATTTTATATTAAAATGCAATGTGTAATAATTAGCTAAGATGGAGTTAGTGAAACAAAAGTAAAACAAACTGAATATGAGTTGGTTAATAACAAGTGGCAGGTAGCTGGATGCAGGACACAAACAACAACAATAACAACAACAAGAACAACAAATGGAAGAACAACAACAATAATAAGAAGAGCAAGTAGGCAGCAACTAAAACTGAAAACTGTCAACTTAAAGATCGTAAAACGTCGATTGTATGGCCAATAATTTTGCGCATTAAACACACAAAGTTAATGCGACTGAAGTTTCGGAGTTGGATGAGCGGTGGACACCGGAGCAGTCGACCAGTTGCTGGCCAAGAGCGTAGAGTGGGTACAGGGAAGAGAGCGCCCTGCCGGCGCTCCTTAATGGAGAAGACTTGAATGCTCGTTAAAGCCAGTGGGGTAAGGGCAGCGGGGAACTGGGAAGGGCAACTGGCAGGGGACTGGCTATGGAAAGGGGAATGAGAGTGGGAAGGGGAATTGGAATGGAATTGGAACGGGAACGGGAACGGGAATGGATATACCAGACTGTTTCCAACGAGTGCACCGCTGAGCACTTAAACGACGGAATTTGTTTGTTTTTGTATGTGCCGCAGTTGCCGTCTCTGTTACACAATGTATCTGCCTTCTCGCTTGCCCGCAGCACACAAAACTCGATCCATGAGCCATGAGCATGTGCATCTGGCACACTTACCGCGCAATTAATGGCGCAATTAAATGTTTACTTTAGACGCTTTCAGTCCTCGCCAGAGGGGGCGAGATCAGATCGAAAGATGTCGACGGGAGGAAGACTCTTCCGCTTATCAATCGATGCCATAGATGCAGTTATAGCATATTCAGGTTGTAGTTGCTCTTGCACTTGTTGCCGGCCATCTTGTTTAGGCCAGGACCGGCTCAGCGGCCCCTCGAAAGACACACCCAAAAATGAAGACTTGAGTTGCGCATTTCAGCCTCAAATTAAGCGCCTTTTCACTCGCTAATTTGCACCACGGTATCTTTTGACTTTACTTTTATGTCGTTTTGCATGCAAAACATATTAAATGAGTTTATTTTCGGCTTGAATCGATATTCAACTCTATCACACTTCTACCAACAGATCACTATCTAGAATTAGTTGAAGCACTACGAATTATTGCTTACGTTGGCATTGAATAGATAAGTTCGTATAATCAAATTTGTTATTTGACACTCTCCTTAAGACCTCCCTGGCATTCAGCTCACTATCAGTTAGCCACATTATTTATCACTTCTTGTTTGACCAGAAAAACCTGTCAACTATGACAATCGCAAACTTATAATCGATGTTTAAATAGCTCGTTAGAAATATTTATACAACTCCTGATTAAATTATATATTTATAAATAAACTCAAAAGTTACTCGTCTGCTTTCTATATTTATAATGCAAGTAGATTTCCTGCTTTAAGACCTTTCGCTCGTTAAACAATTTGTTGCAGATATTAGCAAAGAACCATTAAAATATTAATCCTTCCGCTTGCAATTGTTAAACTGCAACTACTTAAGCATTACACATGTTTTTCTAACCATCTCGAAGTCAAACTCGCATTCTAGAACTCCCGCTGCCTGCTGATGTTCCTCTTGCTGTTGTTGTTGATGTTGTTGATGTATGCGGAACTCTCGCTTTCGTTTTAAGAGATCATAAAGTTGTTTTAATGATCGTTTTGTGGATGTTGTTGGTGTGGTCGTCCCGCAAATAGAGTGAAAATCTAAAAAATGGAAAAATCGCGTGGGCTGTCTGGGATTTTACATTGCGTTTTGCCTGGTTTCCTTTCGGCGCTCGTCAAAGAGTTGCAATTATATACATTTTAATTGCCCTCGGAATGTTCAAGGAAAAACGAAAGTGGTTGTCCCCGGGACGTCGGACAGAGAGCTGCGGCCAGAGTTGACTTAATGGCCCTTAAAGAACCATTAAAGGTTGAATTATGATTTCGAGGTCGCCAAAACGAGGTACTCTCGATTTTATATCCGCAACATGACGTGTGCCATACAAACTATCAAAGTAAAATTTGCAAATGTTACCCATATGTGACCTGGGTGGGAATCTATATCTATACATTCTATAGGATATATGTGTACATGTCTGTATATAAGCATATGTGCATCATATATCATTCATGACGCATCTACATACATCTACATACATCGAGCTGATGTCGTGTGACAGTCGCTCGTCAGAGGAATTCAAAATGACGCCTGTCACTTGTCCCCTTATTTATTGCACTTGCATGGGCGAGTCTGACTCCGAGTCCGAGTATGAATTGTCTCGTAGTGGCTATCTGACCACTCACTCTGTCTGCCTGCCCCTATCTCCTTGTCGCACGTCCCCACGTCCCTACGTCCTACGTCCCATGTCCCACATTTCACATTCACAGTCGGCAAATGCATTTAAATATTCAATTTCAATGTACTTTCTGTGGACGGACTATCGCAATCGCAATCCCAGTTCCAGGCCGAGGCCGAGGCTCAGTCTCAGTCTCAGGCTCAGGTTCAGACGCCTTCCCAATCACTCGCTCGCCTTCCATGCTAACAGCCCGTTTAGCATTTATGCATATATCTTTGTGGGCTGTCTTTTGTTTTTTGTATAAATGAATTAACACAAGAACCATGTCGACGATGAGGCAGAACAAAGAATGCATAAATTACTCCAACCGACTTGATTGCCATGATTTTGGATTCCACAGCAACGGCCTCGCCCCGTCTCTCACCCTAGTTGCTTGTTTCTGATCGAATCGTCTAAAAAAT
Organism: Drosophila funebris; assembly: GCA_018901825.1. Lineage (NCBI taxonomy): Eukaryota > Metazoa > Arthropoda > Insecta > Diptera > Drosophilidae > Drosophila > Drosophila funebris. Next base: position 7,979,440 of record JAEIFK010000678.1, on the reverse strand, counting down.
CACTGTCTTTGAGTCACTGAAATGAAGGTCTTTCTGCTCAATTGACTCGTCGTGCTCCTCCAATTTTGGAGCATGTTCTGACGGAGTTCAATGCGCTGCAACTGCCGTCTCGACTTCAAATCACACTGTGATTTAATGAAATCACTGATAAATAATTCTAAATATATGTTTTCCTTTATTTGCAGATCCTCGATACACTTGTGGATGGATACCTTACACAATTGTGAGTTATGTTGATTTTAAAAATTAGTAATTTTCAAATTATTAAATATCAACTATTGTTTATTTATTTCACTTTAAATAAACTTAAATAAACGTAGGCATATATTTAGGGATTGATTTATCTGAAATCTTGATTCGACAGTACTCTTACTATACAAGCAAATAAATAATAAAGTTTTACAGCTCGAAATGTATAGAAGACATCGAAATTTCCTGGGTAGTTTGCAATCTGAGTCAACAAGTGTACATGCAGCTATACAACTGTAGAATGCCTCTCATACTTGTAGACAAAGTCAGCTATAATGTAGAACGTCTAGACTTTAGATCTTATAAAACTAAGAACTTGAACAACGTTCGATCTTGGCAATTCAGACTGCAAATTTATAGTTGATCCTAAAAATATTTGTCTTGCGTCTCGCGTGCTTAAGCAATTAATCATTATTTTTACCAATTATCCAGAGAGATACAAACATTGTTTATAAAGGCTTTTAGTAGAGTGAAGACCCAACCCATGGCAAATTGTATCTGATGAACCAGCGATTCGACGAATCATGATTTTATTGCGGCAATCGTAAATCGTTGATTTTATAGTTAATCGATGGCCATTTAGGCGCATAAGCGTCCCGTGCATATTAAATGTATTTAGGTGAATAGAACGTATATATCTATATCTATACGTTATATACGTTATATTTATACGATATGCATCTCCAATGGGCGACAGACAATGTCGAGGTGATTTATTTGTTTTTAAAGACGTGTTTAGCGCACAGTTTCTTAATTGCCGCAATCGTAAAACTGACTACAGATCATCGTAAAAGCCACCTCAGAGTTGATGTTGATGTTTCTGTTTGTTGTTTTTGTTTTTGTTGGGGATTTCGTGAACTCAGAGATTACATTGAAAGTTTTTACAAGTTTCTATTTATATACATTAACTTGGATAGAGACACTTTTGGTTCATTGTCAATAATGGAATATGGAAAATAGATACAAGATACAAGATACCAAATCGACGCTCTGTGCTCCGAGCAGCCGCACTAAGAGTAACAACAACAACAACATAACAGAAACCACCCCGGCAACTGTGAAACAAGAGCAGCAACCGGCAAAAAGGAGAATGAGAGCCTCAGTCAGAGTCAACTGTAAGAGCAAGAGCGACGGAGAGAGCGAGAGCCAGAGAGCGAGCAGAAGCACTGCAGTGAGAATGAGATGGAGTGGGAGAACAAGAACAATAGCAACAACAACAACAAGCCGTATCAGTGGCAATGACAGCTACAACAACAATTTCAGAATTTCCAAAATCAAATATGGCCGAATTAAATGTTCTTGCTTTGCTCTTTGTGCGCTCCTTCGTCGCGGCCATTGTTGCCATGACAACCGGTTGCATGCTCTCGCCAAGGGGGGAACAGTGGGAAGCGAAAAGAGGAAAGCAACGTATGTACGTGAACGGGCTTGACAGCCGAGACCGAAGCAACGCGTCGCATGCTCATAAATTCATTTGGCTGTGCTCTTGTTGTTGTTGTTGCTCTTCGTGTTGTTTTTGTTGTTCTTGTTGCCGTTGTCGTCGTTGTCAAGTGTGTTTCTCGTTTTTTTCGTTATCACTGCCGTCTTTGCCGTTGCCTGTTTTCTTCCATGTCTTCCAACCTCTGCTCAAATGCTACATCTGATTGCTCCTCGTTCGCTCCATTCCCAGTCCCAGCTGAAGTTCAATGTCTTCTCAATGTCTCTCGGCACGATCAGAAAACTCTCGCTACACTTGTCCGGTTGCCGTTCCATAGCGTTAATCATCCAAGAATGCTGCAGCGCAACCTAAACCACGTGTCTTTCACTATTTCTATTTTGAGTAAAACTTTAGCTGGGTTTCTCATAAAATATATATTCATTTATCAAAATATGTTATCTCATAGAATTATCAACTCTTAGATTCTAGTCTATTAGTAATACTCACAGATTATATATGTATAGTTCTGATAAGAATGGTATTCCATCCCTTATCGTCTCTTGTGTGATTTTGCGCAGACAATGAAAACGCATTGAACTGAAGTTGCGGCTGTTACGCAACAGATGGCGCTGTGTATGTTGCGGCAACTGTCGCTTGCAGCGCTACAAATTACGACATTTCAAGTCATTAAACTTAGTGGGATTACAAAAGCATTTGCATACATTTCTTAAAATATGTTTACATTCTTAATGAATACTGTAAATAATAAAACAATTGTTTTTCCTTTTATATAAAAAACAACTAATTATTATTCATAAAATTGTACACTAAAAGCAATTATTTAAAGTATACGATGATGTTAGTCCAACTGAACTTAAACCTGCTGAAACGTTGAATCAAAACTTGACTATGCTCAACAGCGAGATACTCTGAACATTGATCAATCTAACATATGTATGAGTCCATTTCATTTAGATACTGCATATAAACCAGATTTACTTTACTGCAAGGCTACTTTATCTGAGCAATCTTACTAAACTATTCTCTTACTCTTCTAAAGATCAATAAACAACATGCTATACAAAAGATTTGTACACAGAAATTAAATAAAAGTGGTATTAAATCTTAATTTTTCTTTTTATTTTCTCACATTTATAATATAGATAAAATATAATATTTAAAAATAAAAATACATATAAATAATATGATATATAGTAGTGTGGCAAGTATGAGGCCTCCGTGCATTATAATAAACTCCTTTGGCAGGCTCCAGGCAGCACGAGTCAGCTGTTCATGCATCATCATCGTCTTCGACTGTGACACTACGGCCCCAGTCAGCGGGACGTCAATCAAAAGTGCCACAGTGCAACAAGTGGCAAGTGACAGTTGCTGAAAAGTGTTCCCCAAGCATTGAGAATAACAGCGAGAGAATGAATTAAAACCACATTTCAATTAACATTTAATTAACATTTTATTCAAACAAAGTATTTAAAATGCAAATTATTTAACAATTGTGTTAAAGTGTTGAATTAAAAGTGAATTGTTTATTGCAATTTGTTAAGTGTTAAGTGTTAATTGTTTTTTTATTTTTCACACATCCCGCGTTGCTTGCGTTTCCTCGTGTTACGTATACTGAAGGTATACCGGATAGGATACACTCAGGATACATTCAGTATACGTATACGAAGTTGCACAGGTTCTACAAATAAAACCAATGGATAATACACCTCCGTTTCCTCGTTTCTTCGTTAATCAAACACTGCGCTCTGTGGACAGCTGCCGTTGTTGACCCGACGATTGCACGGTCGCAACTGAGTTGCCGGCAGGAAAAACTAACCGGCGACCACCCGTAATTGTCGTTTCCTTCTTCGTACCGACTCGTGTCGACCCTGCCGTGCCATGTCGTGTCGTGTTGTGCGTTGTTCGTTTAACAGGCATTTTCCGTTGAGCAGGAGACAGGAGACAGAAGACAGAAGGCTGGGCAACGCATCCACGCAACAAAGCAACACGCCTGCCTGGCCTGGCCTAGCCTGGCCGATTGACAGGATGTCCTTTAATGCAGTTGGTGGTGGCTGACAGTAGCTTGACATTTACCGTGCGAGAATCTAGCCATAAGATTAAGATAAACTCCGGCACTTGTCGCACAATACGTGCTCCTCTCCGCTCTGCACTACCACAGCTTGGGGAGTCTTCAGCTAGGTATCATTAGTTAGCTGTTGGATGCTAGAAACAGGTGAAGAGAAGAGAAAAGAACACAAGATTAACAACAATAAATTTACCAAGTTACTGGCAGCTGCCTCTCCTCTCTCTCTCTCTCTCTCTCTGTCTCTCTCTCTCTGTCTGTCTCTCTCTCTCTCTTTCTCTCTGCTCTACAACTAATGCTGCAACTATTTCGCCAATCGCGATAATCACCCTTTGTTGGCAACAGAATAAGGTAACAGAAGGAGCCGCTATTCTCCGCCCATACCAACTACGACTCGGGTGCACGTCCTTACATTTAATCCAAGAAGGCAAACACACACCCAAACACACACACACAAACACACGCACACCCGTTACAGACGATACAGGTCCCAGGCAACTAAACAACCAAGCAACCAAGCAACCAACCAGCCAAACTCTCTGGCAATCTAATGCCTAAGATAAAATTCAAAATTTATAATATTGCACAGTTTGCCCGATATAAAACGTAAACTTATGGCTCTCGAAGAGTACGTGCCATATTTTTCTATGTATATGTATGTGCCACAGCTCAGCTACTTCTGTGGCTGTGTATGCATGTGTGTGCGTGTGTGTGTGTGTGTGTGTGTGTGTGTGTGACTCTCGGGCCGTGCCCAACCCTTGCACGGCAAAGAGTCACGAGCTCGTTATGCTTGTGAGATTTCATTTGTGTGTGCAGCCAGAAGGTCCAACCCCCAGGCACAGTGGGCCAAATACAAGAAAAAGCTGTGACTTTTGTATTGATAATGAATGAAGCCTTTCGATCGTGATACTTTGCCATTTCCTAATAAAACTTTTATAAATATATGTATATATATATATATATATATCTATATATATACATATATATATATAAATATTTAAAATATTATTTCTTCTGTTTAATTATAAATTGTTAATAATATGTAATATTATAATTGCACAACATGTCTGTGTATTAATTAAATATAATTGTAAATTGAAATTTAATTTGATATTCTTTAATTAATTTTAAATAATTACCTCAAATAAAATATACATGAATATAGCAATTGCTTTAGCTAAACTGGAATATACAATATGTTTACAGTGATGAAATGAAATTGATGCAATTGCAGTCAAGTCACAACGCCTTCAATTTTATATGTTAAGCTCTTTAATTATATATTTTGATTGCAATGAGTTGCACAATAGAATTCTTTTAATCTATTACTAATTGTCTAGTTTTGTCCCACTGTGCATGAGCCTACCGCGTACATGTGTCTGTTCGGTTGGCAAACAACACCACCGCCACGTGGGTTAGACAATCTATTGGGGGGTTGAGGGCTCTCTAAGAGTATCTGCGCCGGCGAGGGGGTGTGGTGGAAAAGGGGGGGAGGGTCGTACACACAAAACGGCCGTTACAACCATAAATATCATTTTTTTATTGGCACAACCCTAAATGGCGGCATTTGGCAAAGCAAATTCCAATGCAAAGCGCTCCTCCGGCCAACAGAGTGGTTGATGGGCGGGTGGGCGGAGGGGGGAGGGTGCGGAACTAAGCGACGCGCGGACAAACGGACTGGTAAGTGGACATTGAGACAGACAGAGGCCACATAACGAGCGCCCAGGGCGGTTTCATCCAGATCACGGGATTGGGATTGAAATGGATGTTGCTTGGGGTTGGGGTTGGGATTGGGATTGGGGAGATTGTGATGTACTTTCTTGTCGCCGACGCCCACCTTTAAGAATGTGCGACAATTTCCAAACGCAACGAGCCGTGTGGAGCAGTCAGTAAAATAACCAAATGGGGGAATAGAAATGGAATCCGTTTGGAAAAAGAAAATCTCTAGTGCTCAGAAATCGCATTGTAGAACAACGAACGGTACGTGACTTTATGGCGAATCGTTGCGCAGCCCGGCCCAAGGTGCTAAATGCTGCACAACGTGGCGGGGAGGGGAGGTGTTGGAGCTGCAACAACGTTTGATATTTGCACGCTTCGTTTGTTGAAAGAATAGAACTGAAATGGCGGAACTCACAGACAGACAGAGACGTCATAAACGAAGGGAAACAATTGCTTGAAATTACAGACGCCATTGCGCTATTGTTGGCAGCAGACGCATACCAAAGCCCCCAGAATACATACCAACCGCAAGACCAACGCCAACGCCAACACCAACCCCAACCCCAACCCCAACCCCAAGCGTTAGCCCAGTTATTACTCCCGCACTTCCTACCTGCCCTGGACCGCAGTGCTTTCAGTTGATTGTTTCGTCGACGGGGGAAAACCACACCCATCGCACCCATCAGTGGAAACAGAAGCATCAGACCCTCGCAGCAATTGTAAAATTTCTCATACTTCCACACTTGATTCTGCATTTGTTACCTCTGTTCCTGTGTCTTTGGGGCGTAGTTTTCAAATGAGTTTCGCTTCTCTCTCTCTCTCTCTCTCTCTCTCTCTCTCTCTCTCACTGTGTCTTCTCAATTATTTTCCTGCATTTAGATTTCGCTTTCTTTCACAAAAGCAAGACAACGCGTACATTTTTTTGTATCACCCAATGGGGATTATGTCTCGAAAATTGAAGTTTAATTTAGTTTTTAAATTAGTTTCACCTCAAACTGACTTTGACTGCAATCGTAGCAAAAGTTCTCCAAGCAAATCGAATTTAAAAGTTGAACAAAACTTGCTGAGAAGCTGCAGCACAATTCATATGGGTTTCAGTTAATATTTCCAGCATTCCCAAGCCAATGTTGACCTTATCTAATTTAGCATAATGAATAACACTCATATCTAGATGTGACTGCCACTCGTATTCGTATTCGTATTCGTATTCAACCCGCTATCAGAACTATTTGATATCAAGTGTAATTTAAATTTTAGAAGCAAAAGGAAATGTGGTTGCGATTCGTATAAGCAAAGTCGATGACATTGCGATAGAGGGGGAGTGGTGGCAAGTGCTGGGAGACGCTGGGATACGCTGGGCAATATTGCGTCAACGACTTGCAAACAAAATTAGAAAAGAAAACCCAAGCGGTGGGTAGCATATGCTGTTGAGTGCGCGCCGGCATCAAAATGACTACACAAACTTTTCAAATTAGATTTCACACCCAAAACTAAACACAAGACGCAAAACGGAGAACGGAGAACGGAGAATGTGGGGACTTACGAAGGAGGCGGAGATGAAGATGACATTCTCAGTTGAGAATGGGCAACAGTCCAAGCTGAAGCTGATGATGATTCTGAAGCTGTAGCCAAAGTGCCCGTCATGACACTTGCGCACAGAGTTTGCCTGCTGGGTTGGATTGTCGTATCGGTGTATCGGTGGCGTATGAGCAACATGCGACAGCTGTGCAAACCTTCAAGTGGAAGCAACTACGAAATGGACACAATTAGTGTGCAATTTATGCGCCATGGAACAACAGCAGACGATATGATTGTGTCTTGTCTGTGTTGCAATTTGAATGACCAAATTAGATGCCCCCCGTTTATGTGATACTCGTGGCCACGCCTTTGTCGCCCAACCTCTTCCCCATAACCTGACCCCTCTACTCGACTCTAAGCTGTCTGAGAGTCAATTTTCCCATTTAAAGCAGCGCGTGGGCAGCTGTACAATTTGATAATACCCAAGGCAAGCAGCTCATCTCAGTGTCTGACTCTCTCACTCTCTGTCCGCCTAGCTGCCTATCTGCCTGTCTGTCAGTCTGCCTGTCTGTCTGTCTGTCTGTCGTCTCTTTGTGCTTCGTGAAGCGCGTGGCATTAAATTTAATGCGCTGTGAGGTAGGCATGCATATGTGGCATGAGGCAGCAGCAGCAACAACAGCAGTGGCAGCCACTGTTGCCCATAAATGTAAATTCTGCATCGCATTCTTACAGCTTCATTATGAAGCGACAACCACCGCAACCACCAGTCGCCGCAGCCACAGCAGCCGCCGCACCACATACATAAATCAATGTGAACCTCGTGGCAAAACTGTCGTTTGATAATTTGCGAAAAATGCTACAGACTTATTCACATATTGTGCCGAGGATCGATGCCCTACATACATATATATGTACATATGTCTGAATACATATGTGATGTGTGGATGTATGTATGTGATACTGACACTTCACGCCTGCATCTGCCGCATAATGCGAATGAAATGGCAATGAAAAGTGAAGGGAATATCTATTCAACTGTTTGCCATTTTGTCGTGTTGCGGCCCAACGCCAAATGTGCCTCAAATCCGCCCCTGTGCTCGCTTCTCGTAGGTGCGAGAGTGCGTAATTATGCGTTCACAGTCGTAAAACTTAACTTTACGACTGCACATCATGATTGGGCCCCCCCTCCGCACGTAGTGTGTTCCCTTGCCTTGCGCTTCTCCTTACCCTTCCCCTTCTTCTTCCCTCCCTTGCCTTGCCATGCATCTTTCCGTCTGCTGCCATTTGATTGATTTATATGTGTGTGAAAATCAACTGCTGCCCGCCTGCAGCTCGTAAAGCAAAACTAACTGCGTGTCTTAGAAATGCAATTGACTTGGCCATGTTTAACAGCCAGTTGGCCAGTTGGCAGCATCATTGCGCACTTTTATCGCGCATACGCCCCATTGGCCGTGTGAAAATCGTACCAAAAACCCCTAATATAAACTGAGGCGAGTTGTGGGAAGAAATTTGCAAGCAATACTAAGTAAATGTTAGTTTGAATATATAGTTAAAGAAATTATGAGTTCAAATTGAAGTAAAACGAAAGAACAATAATAATAATAAGATAAAAGAGGATGTAAATCTTATTTTAACTGATGATACAGAAAAACCCTTCAACAGTTAAAAGTCTAGTATAATACTTTTCAGTATACGTTATTTCTGTAATTTTTAAGTGGTTTAAGTTGTTTCAATCAGCCTGATATTACTCTTTATCTAGAGCAAACATTAATATCTTGAGAACAGTTCAACTATATTAAAGTGATTGAGTTATTTTCTTAATTTATATCTCTCCAAGCATTGTCTTCAGTTTAAAGAGGTGAAAGATTCAGCACGTTACTGAAGGCGCTTCTACTGAGATTAGGTCTCTAATATTGCTAAATGAAAATAACCTGCCCCAATAATGTAAGTAAGTAAAGGCGGTTGAAGAAGGCCAAATAATAGACAGAGCATAGGCCGACAAATTAGTTGCAAATCAAATGGAACGAAAGAAAGAAATGCGCAAGAGAAATGACGAATAATTGGCGTAATCATCTTACAGTATTCTTACAGCAGTTGAGGCCAGACATTCATCGTAGTAGTAGCTTAGGGTTAATGTCGTTGTTGTCTGGCGGTCTGGCAGTCAGTCAATCAGTCAGTCAGTCAGCCATTCACAATGGTTAAAGTGCTTACTTATCATCCCAGACAGATGATGTTGTCGTTCTTTCTCTCTCTCTCTGTATCTGCCTCTGTCTGCATCTCTGTCGTTCAGCACTACACGTAGGCATTTTTGGGGCTCTTTACGTCTTGCTGTCTGCGTGCATTCTCTGTGTATGTGTGTGTGTGTGTGGGTCTGTGTGAGTGACGTCGTTGCTGCGAATTGGTGGCTGAAAGCAAAACAAACCATAAACGTGCGTAGCAAACGCGAAAGCGAATACGAACACGAAGACGAAAACGAAAACGAAAACAAGAAACGAAACACAGCAAAAAGTCAGGCACAATTTTCGTCAAAGGGTCGACCTCGTACCCAGCCCCTCGCCCCCGTCTCTTGACAATCAGCAGTCGCCCCCTTTCCCAGCGAGAGCCATAAGTCAATGTCAATGGCACGCAGACAGACAAACGAGACACACTTACACACTTACACACACACACACACACGTACACACTCATAGACAAGCAACTTTTTTTTGGGGCTGTGCTTTGAAAGTGTTTCCATGTTTAATAAGACCTTGACATGCGACATTCGCCTGACAAACTGACAAACTGAAAATGAGCACAAATTTGTTATTTGGTGTTTATGGGCGGCATTTAAAATAGCCAGAATACGTCTCTGCTCCATCTGTAAAAGAAGAAGAGGGTGAACATTATTTATAATAATCATTGTTAAATCTGTTGAAGTTCGAATTGATTTCAATATTTGTATCTTATCTTATCAGTGAATCAATAGGCTGAAACAAGTTTCCATGCACACACACACACACACAGACACACACTCATGCATACAGTTTGACGCACACACACTCACACACACACACATACATACTTAGCTGCAGCTACTAAATGCAAACCTGTTTTACTTTCTGCAGCGCTTTTAACGGTAAACAAAAACACCAGAAACAATAAATGTTGATTGTTCACATAAATTTGACACATAAAAACACACAGTTTTAACTTAAGAAATGATTAATTAATATGCACACACACTTTATTGAATATATTGTAGATAGTTTTTTGTCTAAACAGTTTAAAACAGTTTTACAATTGCAATTACAGTTATGGCGAGTGGAAAGTACTTGAAGTTTATTTTTAGTTGCCGCAATTTTTGGGACGTTTATTTTTTTGGCGGATGTTTGCTTTTCAACGTTTTGCGTTCATTTGAAGCCGTCGCCCGACGATTTCTTGTGCGCCGCTTGGTCGCTGCCTCTGCCGACGACGACGTCGACGATTGCGGCTGCGACGCGCACGCGGCCTGTTTCTGTATCTGTGCGTATCTCATAGATATCGCCCCATGGCATGGCCGAGTATCTGTGTGCATTGCGGCGTATCTGTGAGCATACGGTATATGTATATACATATATGTATATATATGTGTGTGTGTGTGTGTGTGTGTGTGTGTGTGAATGTGTGTCTGTGTATATATACATATATATGTATCTGTGCTATCCATGCGCGCAGCTACTGCTCAACAAATGTCCCATCGTTGGTACTTTTCGTCTCAGCTGGCTTGGCAGTTACACTAACAGCCGTTTACAGTTACGAGTACTTTACTTGCATTGCAAATTCGAAATTGGGAAATTTCACAACTTGCGTGCCGGCAGCGACTGAGAAATTTCCCAGCCACGTGCTTCGCTCGCATTGTTATTGCTTTGACTTTGTTTTGCTCTCATGCTGCTGCCGTCGTTGTTGTCGTTGTTGTTCTTGCTGTTGTTGCTGTTGTTATTGTGCTTTTTGTTCAAAAGAGCTTTTAGCTTTGCTCTAGTACATAACCTCATCATTTACATTGGCTTTGGCGTTGTTCTTGTTGTTGGTGTTGTTGCTTTTCTATTTTTGTTGGTTTGCTTTGTTTTGCGCCAATCGCCGGCGCGTCTTCAATTCATTTATGGGGCACTTTTAGGGCTGTCTGCGACCCATTTTGAGTTTGGTTTCTCTTGTTTGCCTCAGACCTCCACTTCCCCTTCCTACTACTCTTCTTACTCCTACTCCTCTTTCACGCACTTCAGCATGTTGTTGTTGTTGCAATTAATGACCATTTGAATTATATTTGCGCTCGTAAAATTTACAAGAATTGTTTGCTGGCATTTCGTTTGCAGCCATCCTCTCAATGGTTGCTGCTCGTTCTCTTCCACAAAATCCAGTTTTCCCATTCATTTCGTACGTAGACAGCAGAAATTTTTACGACTTTTCTGCACAATGCGCAAATACGTCGACAATGGACCAACGCCCCAATCCCCTTTCGTATTCCGACCCGGACCCAGACCCAGACCCAGGCCCTGTCCAGGACTCAGCAATGGGAATGGAACTAGTCAGGACGTGGCACCATTTACCATTTACCATTCACCGTTGCCTGCATGGGAGATTTTATTGCAGGTTTTTTTTTTCATTTAATAAATCGTTTGTTGATAATAAATTTTCTACTCGGCTCTTATTAAAATTTAGGAAAATTGCTAGAATTGTTAAGGGTCAAGATGAAAATTAATTTATTTGCTTTATATTTATATGTAGTTATAATATATATTGCATTAGAAAATAAGAAACGCGATTGGTTATTGTCAGTTGAGAAGATAATCTAAGTTATTATCTACTTATTGTATAAAAAATACTTTAATGAATTAAAGTCATGCATAACAATCATTTGTGATTGCTTTTACTGCCTATAAATTGTTATAAAACAAGAAATATATATATATTATAAATATGCACAATATATTTAGTATAGCTTCTGCTTTAAAATCTTTTCTCTTTGCTTTATTTTGCTCAATAAATAATAAATTATTTCTAAAACTGCATCCTCCTCAGTTTAACTAAATGATTTTCACATAAGCAGTCGAGTTTGTTGAAAAATAACTATGCTCGAATATGTATGTATGTATGTATATGTATGTGTATATCTATGTGTATTGGTGGCAACCCCTCACCTGGCTGCACAGATAATGAACAACCCTTAGTTGACTGCTTGCACCACCCTTACAAGGCGAACCATTAACAAACGCAACTGCAACTGTGTGAGTATGTGTGCATTATCTGCTTGCGGAAGTGTGAGTGTGTTTGTCTCTATGTGTTTGTGTGTGTCTGTGTGTGTATATCTCACTGCGCTTACCCCTAATTGCAATGTCATAAAAAACTGCAATTCAACCGAAGGACAACCACTGAGGCAAGCAAAAGGGATGGGAAAAACAAGAGACGCTCTTAAATGATAGACTCTTGGCAATTGCCATTGCATTCAGCAATGATTACGCTTACAGCGGGGAATTGTCGTTAGCCCAGACACTCGACAGTTGCCCAGCAAAACTGAAGAGGAGCTAGAAGACAACGAGCTTTGGCCATTAGCAACAGAAGCTACAGTTGCAGCAGAAGCAGTGGCAACAAAAAGAGGACACCAGCCAGTTGTTTGCATCGCATTAAATTATGCGAAAATACATTTTCACTTTTGGCATTGAAGAAATGCTGGCGATTTGCAGCATACGGCGGAATGCGGAGCAAAGGAATATGAATGCTTGGTTGCGTCTCAAGTGGATGGAAACTGCAATGGCAGCAGCAGCTGCTTTCAGCAGTTAAGAGTCGCACGCAATATGCAACTTGTGCTTTGTGTCCTGCATCCTTCCATTGTCTGTGGATGCAAATTTGTCGATTTCTCGCACACGATATCGAAAATCTTCAGAACTGCAGCCAATCAACTGGAAATTGGCAAGCGTCGAGTTAAGTGCCCAGCAGCAGCAACAGCAGCACCTACTCCCAACGCACAGCTGAATTGATAACAGATACAGTGCAAAGCAACAGCAACAACAACAACAACAAAGACAGCAGCAGCAACCGCGACGGGCGATAAGCAGCGAAAGCGGCCCGCGGCCTCGCGACTGTCAACTGCGAAGCTTAGAGCCGCCGGTGGGGCGGCCAGTGCTTGGCGACCGGCTTGCGTGGGCGTGGTAGTTGACAGTTTTCGTTCGAGTTGTTGTGCACTATAGTGCACCCTGTTGCGCCAACGGTAGCGTAGCCAACACATGTTGCCAGCAGATAGTCGTACCGCACCGAAAACTCATTGTCGGGCGAGAAGAGCGAGATAGCGCTATGCGACAACGCGTGTGAGTAAGCGTGTCAAAAGCGTTTGTTGCGGCCATTTTGGTGGGAGCGAGCGCGACATAGTCAATGGCAAAGACAACAACAACGTTGACGCTGACGCAAGCGTCGACGGCAACGACAACGGCACAAGCAACGTCGACGCCGACGTTGACAGAGACCGCAACTGCAGCTGGTCAGCGGCCCTGTTGTTGGAGACTTTGCTTACTCCGGGATCCAGAGGGTATATGCATATGTATGTGTGAGTATTTGTGTGATGGAATTTGGCGGATGAGTCTCTCGAGAATCTGCCGCAGTTTGGTACTTGCGAAGCTTGAGCGAAAAGTTTTGAGTGAAAGAATAGCGAATGCCAGAGATATTTCACTCATTCTCGGGACCCCAACTTAAAGGCAACTGCAATCGTTTAACTTCAATTTTCAGCCTCAAATTGAGGTTTTGCCAGCTCGATTTTGTTTGTATTATTAAAAATATCAACAGCCAAATATCAAATTGTGTGACATTATCGTTTCAGCCACCTGACGACTTGCCAAATGGCATTTTGGATGGCCTAAAAAGGCAGCCAGCGCCTTGGGGCAAACAAATCTTTAAGAAGCTTGTGGGCTGCTGCAACATTGTGGCACCATTAATTATGCCAAAGGATTTTCCATAAATTAAACTGTGTAGAACATTTAAGTCTTGTATATGTTGAACTATAAAATAAATTAGCAATTATTAAAAAGTCAACAAAGAAGCTTTGGCAGTAACAAATTTGCGGATGTGGCATAAAAACGAATAAAAAGAATAAAAAATATATAATAATTTATAAATGCTCTCATATTCTCAATTTTCATATACAAAATATAATATTTTTTATATACCATTTGGCAAGACAATAAACCTAATAAATGTTTTTAACTCTCTTCTCGTTTCAGACTATACTTTTTGTTTAATTTTGTGTTCTTATTCTAATCTATGTAGTTTGTTTGTGGATTTAGTCTATAAAAAAACACATCAGCGCGCCAAAAGGGTTGGTATACAATTTCATTTATTTAAATTTGATTAGCATTAGTAGTAATATAAAATTTGTGACACCAACAAAAAATGGGCATAAATCAAGAAGCATTTAAAATAAATTTGGTTTATGGGCGTGTGAAATAAAAAAAGACAAGCCAAGCGACCATCATAACCATCAAATTCCTTTGTCTACTCAAATAAAAATCAGCATAAAATATAATTGCATAATGATTTAATCCGGACCGACGGGTTTTGCGCATGAATCGATCATAATTTTACGAGTCTCTGACACCGACAATTTCGGGCTGTCGTACATTCTCAAATAATATCCCGCTTAATCGCTTTAAAAACCGATTAACATGGCCATAAAACATACGCCGACCCGCAAGGCAATGCCAAGCACTGCAAATGGCCGAAAACCAGCTCCGACGGCTCTCCATTTACTCTGTGTCTCCGATTCGCGGCATTCGGTTCAATTTTCGAGCCCGACTCGAGGAGCCATTAAAAATGAATTCTTCAAAATTCATCCATTCAGATTTATGTTCCAAAATTTTAGATACGATTTGAGCTCATTTTGCAGCTGCGACCATTTCTAATCTAATTAAATTGACCATCGCCTCCATTTTGGTTGTCCACTCAGAGGGGAGGAATGAGGGGAATGGAGCCCGTTTAGGTGATTCAGTGGGCTGTTATTAATTTGCGGCCAAATAAATAAGTATTTGTTTTTGTTTTACTTATTTTTTAGTGAACGCCGCACAGAATTTGCACGATTTGTGTAATTCTCGATGTGTTTCGATTGTCTCGAGAGCATTATGAATGGGCCAATAAAATGCATTCATTATTGCCATTAGTCGACCGTAAATTGGCAAATGAATGTGACACGATCTCGACCTCCACCGCCACCTGGACCGCTCCCTTTGTGGCCATGTGTCACGACTGAAGCGCGTCATTGGCGGAGCCGCTGCCAAAGATCTGTCTGCTGGCCAAGATGGTAAACATGCTGACAGAGACGTTATTCCAGTTTTTAATTGACTCATATCGTAATGGGAAGGGGACGGTGACAGGGGCGGGGGGCGGGGGCGGGGCACAGTGATATCGCTTTAAACGCAATCTGATGGCGGGTAATTAATATATTGCATTAAATGCACATAATAATGCCATTTTTATTAGGGAAGAACAAGCCATATATCTGACAATATTACTTGCATCTTCCATCTTAGAGCATAAGTCGATAGATTATCGAATGAAATAAAAACATACTTATAGTGTATCTATAATTTCCTTTAGATGATCCAGGATAGCTTCAGTTCAGACAATACGCTTTTCTGTTAACAATTTATCTGTTGATATCAAAACTCTCCAGCTGTATACTCTTCCACATTTTGAATTCGATAATAGAACTTGCATTTCTAGTCTACACTTTCATTTCATATGAATTTCTCTTAGCACTCTCTGTTAATTTCTTCAACTATCAAGATAAGATTAAGTACAATCAATCTAACGATAAGTGAGCTTTAATTATTTATATAGAGATTGTTTCAAATTAAATACGCGTTTAGATAAGTTGTGGCTTCTAATTTAGCATAGCTAACTAGATATTTTAAAATCGCTTTAGGAACAAGACCTGTTTGTAGACCAATTAAATCTGAAATGCTCTGATAGAAATAAATGATACTATACGCATCATGTATAGTAACTTATTATTACAAATGGGAATGCATTCGACGCTATTACTTCTTTATTACAAGATGAACAATTGTCTGATTGCAGAGTCGTATATGTTTATATTAATGAATAATTTATTCGTTTAAGTATGATGACTATGGCTATTGTTGACATCTCTCGCAACTCGTATAATCTTCGCGTATTCGCAATGGTCGCTTATCATTAAATATAATGTGCTTTATTGTCACTTAAACACAGATTTAAATTATTTAATGACTTCATTTATTGCCAACCAGCGTCGACATCTGCACCGGGGACACCTTGCCAAGCGATCGGGAGGGGCAATTCACAGACTGTCCAGCCACTGGGATGTCCTATCAGCGCGAGACCCAGTTCCAGTACCAATAACAATTTTAATTATAACAATCACTTATCAGTGACATTTGTACCCGCTTGGTGTTTATTAGGCGCAGAAGTACAATATATGATCGTATTTTACGGAACTCACAGTCGACCCTCGCATTAATGATAATTCTACAAATTTCAATGCGAATCAAAAACGAATCTTTCAATTAAAATTAAACAAGCACAACAGACTCCAAAATGAATATAACTTCATTTAAATTTCAAAAGGCGATTGTTGATAGAAATTTGAGGAAGGTATGAAAAGATGTGATCGTAAAATGATCTATAAAAAAGTTATGCAAACTATTGATTAGGATAATTGTAGTGTTTCTGGATCTCAGTTCTAGCACTGAAAGAAAGAAATGGGAATCCGTTCTAAAGTTCTAAACAACAATAATTAGAGAATTATAAATGTGAAGTGGATGAACAATTACATTTGAAAACGAAAAAACAAGGAATAACAATATCAAGGGAAGAGGTGGGGGGTGGGGGGGCACAGTTAGCCTTGCGCTGCCATCCACTTCTGTGGAGTGCGCGACGGATGACGATGACTGCCGAATGGCAGGCAAGTCTCATAAATTGCGCGCAAAACACGAACTTAGCTAGAAAATTGTTAGTTGAAGTGCGACAGAAATCGACAATTAAATAAATCGAAAGATGTCACAATGACAACAACAATAACAAACGGCAACGACAACCACAACAACAGCAACAACAGCAACAACAACAACGTCAATAACGACTTGACTTGGTAACGACAACAACTTTGTATGGGGACATGAACATGCATTCGCATTTTGCATTTCGCTTTTCGCTTTTCGCTTTTCGAGTTTGACATTTTGCATTTCGAGTTTCGAGTTGGCAGCAGTTGATATGCACAACAATCGTTTTGGAAGGAAGCCAAAGTGGAACGAGGGATGGGGGGAAGAGGAAAGAGGAAGCGGCAGGACAAGGGGCTAGCGAAGAGGAACCTCACCCCAGGGAAAGGCGCTGGTCTCGCTGTGGGGGCGTTGGCTACTTTCGACTTGCGACTCGCGATTTAGTTTGTTAGCATTTCGCACGCATTCAACATAAATTAGCGAGATTTATGGGACAGTCGCTGTGCTTAGATTCGCTAGAAAGCGGCACTAGAGACTGGAATAGGGACTAGAATGGTGGCAACTGAAGGGTATTGGGAATAGGAATGGGAATGAGAATGGAAAACAAGATATGGCAAATCGATAATAAATTAGACTCTTTGGCGACACATTTCCTCCGCGCCTGCAGACACACCCAGAAAACTTGTATCTCCCACTCTCGCGCTCTCTCTCTCTCTCTTACACACACACTCTCCTTTTGATTCAACCATCTCACTCGCTCACTGATTATGCGCGCGCTCATTTTGTAGACGAAAAATCGATGAAATATGCAAAATATTGTTTGGGTATTTAGTCTCAGCTTCAGCTCCAGTTCCAGCATCAGCCTTAGCCAGAAATTGGGTACCGCCTAAGTCAACAGACTTCATGCCAGATTGCCAGAAAGAGTAACAACAACAACAACAACAACAGCATCCCCAAAGGGTCCAACTCTTTGCCTGACTTTTGGGGTACAGCCAAGTGAATGTTAATTTCAAGTCAACTTTTTCTTTGTCTTTCGTTGTCGTTGTCGTTGTCGTTGTTCGTGTTGTTGTTGTTTATTCACTGGAATGAAATGCAAACGCTGAAGGGGCCAACAAGTTTTTAGAAGGTTTTCGCTTTTCGCTTTTGTTTTTCCCGTTCGAAACAAACATAGCTGCGTTATCTGTATCTGAAAGATATAAACCAAATGCAAACCATTCGAGGCTCTCTAACTAGCGCCGACTTTCGGCTCTCCCCATTTTTTTTTCCTTATTTTTTTTATATTTTTTGGCTTTGGCTTCAAGCCAGTTGTTCGTTGGTTTAAGTCAGATTTTAATCGCTGGAATTTGTTTCGGCCATCGACATTTATTTGACAGTCTAAACTCTGAGTGTGACACTTTAAAAATGTTTATAAAATTTATTATAAAATGAATATGCGATGGCCGGCGTGTTTGTATCTATATACCCCCTTTCCACCTTCAACATTGCCTAGCATTCGTTAACTGTATTTTGAGTGCTATTTGGTAATTCAAAGCATAAACTTGATATTGATTTTGACTTAAAAATAGCATTTCAAGCGAAGCGACCACCTTATCGCTTCGTATGAATATTATGAATATTACTTTAACTTTAGACCTTCCTTTGCTTCTCCAGCCAAACGAGATTTGCCAATGCATTGCCCCAAGTGGACCTCAATCTGAAGTCTTTTGGCAGAACATTCGCCGGTCTATGCACTTGAGTCCCTTTTAGGGTTGCGCTCGGGCAAACCAATTGAATGCTATAAAACAAAATGTTTATATTGTATTTCGAAAGAGTCAAAAGTCAAATAGGAATCGACTAAAGATCAACAGTCTGCTCCCCTTTCCCCCTCTTTCCGTGAGAATGTGGGGGAAACGAAGCCATGCAATTGGCAGTTGAAGAGCTAAAGAATGAGGGAGTTGGAGAAAAAGAGTGAGAGAGTAGAGAGGAGTAAGGGTATCGCGGCTGAGAGCTGAGAGCTGAGGGCACCTCTCTCTCTCAGCACTTGGACTTAATTGAAATTTGAAATATGGTATTATGTGCGCGCCGTTCCAGCACAGTTCATAATCGATGCCGAACCGAAGCAACAACGAGAACTCGATTGTTGTTTATTGAAATAATTATTTAGCCAAGTGTAATGAGCAACTGGCTCAAGTGCCTTGCCTTATTGCCCTCCCTGAAGGTATGTGTACTCCTATGTGCCACATGCCCCAGCCTCCGCATTTACTTAAAACTGCCACATGCACGCAATGCACAATGTGATTCGATGAAGCAAACATCTTGCATGGCTCAGCATACATCCACTACTTTTTACAATCTCAACATTCATTATTTGGTAAAGAAAACTTATTTAAAATCTATTCAAGTTCCATTATATTGCCAGCAATTAAATAGAATATAAAACACACCACAAAACTAATAAACATTTACATAAATATGCATATAAATTAATTATGGAATTTCAATCAAATCTCTTTGACTTGTTCTTTTAACTGAAACTGAAACTGAGCCTTGGCCACATTTCTACAGCATTCGCTTATAATTCAAATGGTTTTTGTATACCCTTACATTGAGTATTCGAATAAAGGCGTAAGCCTTGAAGTGATTGATTGAATTCCATATCAAAAACTGAGCTTCAAGTAATATTTTTGTTTTGCCTTTTCAATTATAATGGAAACTAATAGTCGTGATATACTTTCAGATACCCGGAAAAGCAATTAGATTTCCCATTTGCTCCCGCTATTTAAGTCTACATATAATATTTTACAGAATTGCTAATTAAAGAAACACATTTGCAAGTTTGCCAAATGGCAAAAACATTCAAATAGAAACAATTTGTTAAAGCTTTTCGCATTGATGTCCGCAATTAAAAGAATTGCCGCTAATAATTTTACAAGCCAAACTTTAATTGTTATTTCAAATTTAATGTTATTAGCGTGTAAATATTTAAATAAAAGTTAAACAAATTTCGTGGCATAACTGAAAAGCGAGAGTAATTAGTTTAACTAGCTAATTGCCTAAATTATATAAATATTGAATTAATGTTTAATTAATTTCGGTTTGGAATATTTTATTTTAAACTAATTACATGTATTTTTTTGGGCAACAAGTTGAATGTTAATTTAATTGTATTTTTATTGATAGTAAAAGCGTTTTATGCCGCATTCAAAGTGAATTATGAATGAATTGGCATGTGGGGACGCAGAGCCAGAGCCAGCGACATCGTCATAATCCATTTATATTGTCGTGGGCTTCATTATTATTATTATTATTATTATTATTATTATTAAATTTGTTGTTCTGTTGCCCGCGTTCTTGGCCACGTTCAACGATGTGGTGCAGTGGTACGAAATGTATTATGAATGAGCAAGATAAACTCACAGTTAAACTCAAATATATAAATATCTTAATTAATGTAATGATATGTTAATTGAAGTATATACAATTCTTTTACGTTTACATTTAATAATATTAATTAATTAATTTTTTTAATATTCTATTTTGAATATTCTTTATATAATTATGTTATTTGTCTCTTAACAATTCCATCATTTTATAGTTAATCTCGCCCCACTGTGCATCGAAACAGCAGACCATAAAAATTTCACTTGACATTAATTGAATAACTATTCATTTTCTGTTTTGATTCTTGACCGAATCGGAATGCGAATTGCCAAAAAGTTGTTAACTATATAAATATGTTAAACATACAAATTTATATTATGCAAATATGTAAATTTAGAATTCACAATTTATTATTAAGAATTGCATTTAGTAACTGTTGAAGCTGAATTTTAAAGTGTATAGATTAATACTTGTTTTGTGCTGAATTCGAACTTTTATTAATCCTAATACCTTGAGGCATCAGAATATTATTAATAAATCTTGCATCAAGTTTATTAGATGGGATTCAGTCTAAAGTAAAGTGTATATATATAAGTATGCAGATAAAAATAAATGATTGTAATAGAATCAAACGCTGTTCTTAAATGCGTTTTCAGGAATATTTCCGTTTAAAACTTCTGCGGATTTTTTAGAATATTTTGATAACTTTGCATCGTAATGCCAATGTTGTGCGCAGTTAAGGCTCAAGGACAACGACATGGTATCGGATCGAGGCTGACATTAAGGGTTATGGTTAAGCATGCACGGACTGTCACGGCATTAGCGTCAGGTCCTGTTGCGTAGTCCTTGAGTCCTTGAGTCCCTGAGAGTTGCGTAATTATGCCCTGAAATATGTTTTTTATGCCAGCTGCCCGAACTACCTGTTAGCCTTTCATCTCTCGCCTTTCATCATATTTCGCCAGTTCCCTGGAACATCCTTTCTTTAATAGTTTTGCAAACGATGGATGTCCTTGAAACCTGGGTCGATTACATGCGAGCAAATGCAACGAGTTAATGGCTAAGACCAAGGTGAACTTGTTGCAGTCTCGATGCGGCGTGAAGACTGCGAATCGATAAATTTAAAAACTGTTAACTTGGGCAAGCGAGCAATCGGCTTTTGGCATTCGATATTCGCCATTTGCCATTTGCCGTTTGTCATTTGGCATTTGGCAGACTCAGCGCGCAGCTTGTCAACGAAAGTGAAGCAGTTAAAAGAAGGCAGCAAACCAGGAATCAGGATATAGGAGACAGGCGAAAGGAGACGGGAGTGAGCCCCTGTTGGCCATAAACTCGTCGAACAAAAGGTGAACGGCGGTCGTAAAACGCGGCAACATGGTGTGACATTTTCCAGATACTATACCTACATAGATGTTGCCGCATTTGTTGTTGCTGTTGCCGTTGCCGTTGCCGTCGCCGTCGGAGTCATCGCATCCATATTTTTGGACGTCGATATTCGTGGACAAAAGGGGTGTGAGCTGTTGCCTTTGTCGTTCAGTCGAACTGTCGCGCAGTCTGTCGCATGTGCTCGCATCGCCGTGACTTTTGTTTTGCGATTTTATTGTTACGCCAAAGGATTTCCAAAGCATTTCAAAAGCGAGAATCCTACATTTTATGACACTGCTCGGCAATTGGGCAGTTTAACCCTTCAATGAACGAGATGGCGTGAAAAGTGACAACACTCGGGGCAAAACTGGAAATCTTTTCTGTTTTCCTTCGACCACTGCAAGTCCATCTGGCCAGTTGGTCAGTTGAGAAGTTAACCAGTTGAACAGTTGCTGAATGTGTACGAAATACATATGAGCAGCATGAGCCATCTTTCTTGGACACATTTCGTGGTCCTGTTTTGTGTGTGTTTTGTCTGATTGTGATTTATGGGCCTGACAACGGCGGAGAAAAACCGGAACCCAAGAGTCATGGCGTCACAACTCTTTGCCGTGTGAAATGTGGAAATATTATACCTATAAATGGAAATATCTGCTCTACATCTACCAATGAGAGTAGTAATATTTAAGCTTCTTTTTTATTAGTTTTGCAATTCTAAATTAATATAAATTCACTTAGCTTTGCATTTGTCTTCAATAACATATAAAATAATTAAATTAAATGTCAAGTAATAATAAAACAATGTGGCAAAGGCCTAAGTTGATAATTGCCGCAGCTTCAACTCAACTTCGAGAATTACAGTCAAAGATGCTATATTAATTCATATATTTCTGCTTGTTCAATTGAAGCATTACGGCTTAATCTGTTTAAGTCAATTGCCCATTTGAGGCAACATGTTGACGGATTCATTCGGTTGCCACACACAAACAATCATAATACGACCGCATATTTACCTTAACTATGCTCAATCACACCGCTGATGACTCGGCGTAATCTCATTGCACCGCTAATGCTCACGTTGTGCCATGAAAGTGGTTCCTAAAGATGTGGAAGTGGCACGCGAGATAGAGAGCACAGGCAGAGACGTTTGCCACATTTGTGCACAGTCGAGTACGATGGCCACTGTGCAATTTAGTTTGTTATGTTAATCCCCCGCATAATTATGTTGAAAATTGGTGCACCGAATGGCCGAGTGCTCATCCCAATTCTTCTGCTTCCACTCCTACTCTGTGTAGGCAACGCGGCTGTCCGGCCACTCACTGTTCTTGTTGGCACTCGCATTCAGTTTCGAAGAACTCGTAAATATCACTCTGCCGTAGTCGCAGTTCCGCCTCGCAGGCCGGCCAATGCCCGCTACTTGGCCTCAGCCGGGACAGGCCGAGAGACAGACGGACAGACAGACAAACAGGCAGACACACGGACACGCAATGTCCGACTGTGCGCATAATTGGTGTATGTTCGGTTTTTTAAAGTCGACTGCGGCCGGAACGTCTATCCCAGCACTAAAACCCACTTTTAATGGCCACCAGCGATGTGATAAGGCCAGCAAGTTTATGGCTCCAGATAGCAAGTGTCAGCTCCAAGTCACGTTAATTCGCCAGCATCAGCCAAATTGTGTAACTCCCAACGGCCAACGACCAATCGGCCAATTGGCAATCTCATCTGTCCGCAGTTCAAAGCCATTATCGCTACTTTCGATAGGATCTAACGACAACCGCCATTTCCAAGTGTTATTAGCGAAACTTAAGTAGATTTTATAAATGTATACAAATTTAAGTTCAACTTCTTTCACTTATCAGCACTTCAAACAGTCGATAGTATTTCTGAGAAACCTAGAAAGTCAATCTATAATCTGAGTTTGATAACGAATAATGCGCAAATAAGAAATGTTCCTACACTAATATATACAGTTGATTATGCCTTCTTATATCTCTAACTGAGATCTATCTATCTTACACTTCAAGCTTTCTTTAACTTAACACAAATTATAATTCGATAGCATAAACGTTGAACTCAACCTGTTTGTGATAGACAAGCAACTAATCCTGATGTAGAATATAAATACTCTATAAGCTTGCTATTCTCACTTTTCAACTCATTCCTATAAGTCTGGAAACTCTTTTAAATTTCAAGTTACTTTCGTTTATGCGTAGCACAAAGTGTTAATCTCAATTTAATCTCTTCATAATTTATGTCGACTGTGAACCTTGACAATTTCGGTTTAAGATTTGAATTGAATTTTCCACCCAACAAACAATAATTCGTTCAATCGATAACTGTATGATGATGGCGACCAAAAACCTTCTATGGATCTGTATCATACACTTGACAACAAAAACAAGGCATTAAGTTTGAATGGCAAGTTGAGAAGAAAAAAAAAAAAGAGTTTTGTCCCTGAATGACCACACGATGAGTCAATGGCTCGAATCGGATCCCAGCCTGACCCTGGCAGTTGCCCCTGCCCTCGGGCTGAGTCCAGCCGAGGCGATATGCCTGGCTTACAAGACAGGCAGAGCAGGAAGATAGAGAACAGATAGAGCAGATAGAGAAGAAGAAGCCGAGCAGAGCAGAGGAATGCGCGGTGAATGCGGCAAGAGAAGATGTGCGCACATTGAAAGGGGGATGAAATTTGTTTGGCCAACTCTCGTTTGAATCTATTTATGAACATTCAAAGTGGCAAACCAGAGCATGGCCGATACCTCGTCTGCTTGTTTCCCAAGTCTTGTTCCTATGCGGTTTCTGTTATCACAGCCATTTCGAATCGGCTGCTTCTGCTGCCATTGTTGAAGTCATTGCCGCCATGCCGGCGCATTCAAAGTGGTTGATCCGGTTTACGGTTCCCTGGTCGGTGACTTGTTCACTGTGTCGCTTCGCTCAATGCTCTTCAAACTGCACGTTTGGGTGTCTTTAGGGTCATTATTTGGCGTCGGTGTCAGATTGCGAAAGGTCAGCCGAGCAAACACCTGAATCTCAACGTCCACCCGCCGCTCGAGCATTGCATAACAAATGAAATGAATTCCAAGCGCTCCACTGTGGACAGTGGAGAGTCGCCAGTCGCCAGTTGGAAGACGAGAGTCGATTGACATTGTCTGATTATGCATGCGCACTCAGTTCAATCGAATTGATAGCATTAAACCAAAATGGGCTATACAATTTGTCAACATGCAAATGAAAATCAATTGAGAATTTCAATTAACTTACATTTAATTCAACAATTAGACCAACAAGAAAACCAATTAAATACAAATGCAGATGACAGGTTAAAGTATCATTAAGCTTCAGCTACAGAGACAATTTTATTATCTTTATAGCTATGAGAACCGAAATATTAGATATAAAATTAAAGTACTTACAAATAGCTTAAACATATCTACACTTTAGAGTGTAAAGTTCTAAATAAACAAATTTTGTAGAAGAAACATTCTTTAAAATGCAGCTGACAACAGATTTGAATATCTCTTGAACTATTGAATAACTCTTCATTTAGTAATTCAGTTAAATTGAGATATCTTTAATCCATTCATTTACTACTCCAGCTTCTCTTCAGTTGTCGAATAAATCTTTCGCCTTTTCCTACTACTCTAATGAGTCTAAACTAATTTTGGAGTATGCGCATTATAAGTTTTGAATCAATTTTATTTTAATGCATATAAATAACATTATCCTTTTTCCTAACTTAGATGTATTTATAGCTATACTATTGTAGATATAAGCAATCCTGAGTATAGAAAATGTTTAGTTTATTATGAATAAAAGAAAAGAATAGACTTGCAGCTGAAGGAAATTCATAGCAAGTCGAAAACAATAATTCTTGTGTAATTTCGTTCAGTTCTAATGTGAAAATCTAGTAAATAGTTGAATTTGAAATGCCGATTTTTGCATCACCCCAATGAACATATCATATAACAGATGTGGGAACATCAAGTCGATCTCAGACCAACTGAATGGGATCCCCAAAGAAGCGCCGGCGTGTGTGCATCTCAACTTGCCTTGCCAGTTGCAAATAGCATCTCCAGCTACATTACTTGGCTGTATTTAAGACGCCAGCTAGAAGCCCTGTACCACATAGATGTGGCATCCCCAGAGCAGAAAGCAGTTTATGAGCCCATCAAATTGCGCCACAGAGACTATTCAAGTTTTGCATCTAAGCAATTTTGTGTGATTCTCGCGGATTTTCCGCGTTCTTGTGCTCGGCTATCCGAGCTGGCGTTTGCCTTCAATGGGGCGCTGTCGAAGCGAAAAATGTTTAAATTGTTGCAAATTGTATTTGATTGTTGTGGAGCCCGCAACCGGACGTGCTATTTCAGAAGATGCGCCCCACAACAAATTGTCGGGGTTGGGCATGAAAGAAGAGCTGCGAACATGGAGAAAGACACAAATCTTAAACGCAGCCGTGCCGCTGCATATGGGGAATAAGTATCTGAGTATCTCGGCATTCGTCCATTATATAGTTCGACACTTTAACGAGTTCAAATACAAATTATTCACAAGTGACTTCGGGTCAGCCAGTGGAGCTGCCAATGTGAATGTGAATGTGAATGTGAATGTGAATGTGAATGCGAATGTTACACAAAAACCATAATTAACAAAAAAAACATTCGTCGAATCGTTGGCGAATTTTGTTTTATGAGCCGTTTGAGCGGCCTTTGATTTATTGGCCCAAGCGGAATAGGGCTGCCCTTCTTAGTAGAGATGCCCCCAGGTCGCTGTGAGGGCCATGGGCGGGCACGTTTTCAGAGTCAGCGATAACTTAGCCATGTTCACCAATATTGGGTGCTAGAAATTATAGGAAATCCTTTTCGACAAGTCACATAACTTCAGCTAGTCGTTAGTCGGACACATTGCTGATATATGTCCGCGTCTAATGAAGTCGTCAGGTCGTTGTCACCAGACATATGCCATTTGTCCAGGTTGAAAACTATCGTTCTACGTGACTTCACTTACGAATTGCACCCAATGAGCCACTGCACCCCAGCCCCTCCCGCAGCAACCAACCGACGACACTCAGCCATAGTTCTAAGTCTATACTCATGGACAGCTTGACCACAATTGGCTACCAAATGCCCCAGGAATCCACTGAAGGTCTGCTAAAACATGGTGAGCCGCTGTTAAGGTGTTAATTGTGGATGTGACCGAGCAACTGAATAATTAACTTTGAGGTCTGCAATTCAGAGGATACAATATTAAGTATACCTAACCGGGAAACTAACCGAACTGTTCTTACTAGCTCTACTAAGTTCTACTAAACGCAATCCTTACAAAATGGATAAACTTCTTTAGAACTGTTTGGATTTGCTGATTTCAATAGAGATAATTGCACAAACACAAAGTTTCTATTACAATAACTTATTCATTGAGTAGTAAGATCAAATAGATCAAATCTGAGCGATTAAAAAATCAACCTGGTTATCTTGACGCTGTTTCTCAGCTTGCTCAGGATTAGGCAAATTTCATGACAGCTTTAATTTTTCTTATCAACAATTGGACTTACCATTAAAAATAGAAAAGAATTGTTTACTTACAAAATATTAAATTTATTAAATACTATAATAAATTGTAATAAATGTATGATATCACTTCAACTGCAACGACTGCAATAACTGCAGTTTGATCCTTCGGTCGTGCCAGTCACACCTCCTTTTCCAGCAACGTAGGTAAAGCGCAATTCTCACCAATGAGAACGACCTCTTCCATATGCCCACAACAACAACAACAACAACAGCAGCAGCAGCCGCAGCAACAACAACTCGTATCGCAGTTTATTGCATTTTATCGCTGTCTCTTTCCTATCGACGTTTATGATTTCGCACAGATGAGAAAGTTGTTATTGCAAGTAGTTTGACACCCTCACTCCTCCTCACAACAGGAATTGATACACGTAATAGCAAGGACGCATATGCACTGCTTGATAGCACTGCTTGTTTGTGTGCAAACCGCGTAAAGCAAACTGGTTAGCTGCAAGTTACAGCAGATGGCTGCTAGATGGCGCTGCTGTCACCAACGCCGCTAATTGGTAAGGGACTATAGAACTTGGCATTTCTCTTTGTTTTTAACCAAAAAAATATGCAAAATTGACATTTTTATTTCACAATGTTATCAGTTGCACTTATGCGGCCCATCTACATCGTCATCCACACAGCGAGGCAGGAAACGTGTTAGCTATCAGCAGTATGCATGAGTACGAGTGTTAGAGGGTCCGGGTCCGGGTCCGCGTCTGCGTCCGGATCTGTGAATTGGAGTGTGCGTGCTTGTCCCCCGACACCACTTGGCCATATTTTACCGCTTTTAAGCAGCGCGTAAATACTCACGCTTACTGCAAGAGTCCATTAAACGCTCGTAAAAACTTTACGATTCCCAATATGAGATTCTCTTAATACGATTTTTTATGATATTGAAATCTCCTTTCGCTGCCTGCCTGCCTGCCTGCCTGCCAGCCAGCCAACCAGCCAGCCGGGCAGCCAGCAATCCAACCAGCCCATCATCATCTCGCCGGCGTCTTGAGCAACCAGCAAAACATCTGGGGCCCAACAGCTTTTAACTGAGTTTGCCATGCACTTTGCTCAAATTCGCTTTCCCAGCTGGCGGGGAAAACTGAAAAACTGCTTCAGGTACAATGTCCACCCGCCCGCACATGGAAAGAGGGGGGCGTGTGCGTGTTTTAATGTCTTGTCGAGGCCTATAAAACATGCTCGTCATTGCGATGCGCAAATGATGTTTATGCCGAAACCGAAACCGAAACCGAAACGAAGAGCATTTTTGTTGCTCATATTCAATGCCCAGACAATGTGGGAGCATTGGGCAGGACAAATTTGAAAATATGCTTTAAGAATTTTTTAATTTCAATTGTGATGTTGTAAGGTCACAATGCTGAGGTTCTTTCGATAAACAATTCAAAAACTATCATTCTTTACGATTTATATATAGGTCAAATTGTTTATATGCCTTGGAGCAGATAATAAAGTCATTAAATGGGCTATAAAATACATTTCAACTAAATAAACAAAAAAATCTCAATACTTACCAACCAATTCTATTATTATTTATACAGATGCCAAGATAATGTCGAAGGTCTTCGACCACGACATACGTACACTGTGCACAGCTCTGAGATACAATAAGAACTATTAACATATTGCTTGCAAACATATCATCAAACATATCATCATCACATTGCATCACATTCATGCAGTAGCAATCTCGTGCAAGCCTTGCACGCTAGATGGCGCTAGTATCAGTTTAGAATGTTTAAATTTAAACTAAGTAGTATGTAGAGAGATATAGAGATATAGACTCAAAAATATATTTCATAAGTTGTAGTTTTCTAAAAATGGAAACTATTCATTTGCTGAATTTATATATTTATATATAAATACAAAGAAACTAACTGAATTCGGTAAATTAAAATATTAGAAGCAAAATTAAAATTGTTAATTCATCCTAATCCATTCATTGTGAACAAGATATATCTAGTATTATTATGTAACATTAAGAATATTGTACATTATTTATTTGAAGTTTCGAAAAGCGTTTCCTTCACTGCACAAATGCCATTGTCATTGTAATTAAGATTGATCTTCTTAGGAAGTTAAGTTAATTGCCTCTAGCTGTCTCTGGTATCTAGATGTTCATACAAACGCCTATTATCTCATTTTCACTCCGGCAAAGGTAAAAGTTCCTTTGTTATTGGTAGTATTTGCACTTTTTTTCGAACAGAATGTGCTACCTTCGCTAAACTACATTTAACAAATAGTATACCAAACATATTGGTTGTCCAACCACAAGGGCTAAGATCGGCAGAGTGTGTTGAAGTAATGAACATAAAAGTAGAAATAACAAACAAACGATATGATACATCTATCTGTACTGTACTGGTATATGCTTCTATTTCCAGATGCATATGAAGAATCATTGGGAATTGAACTTGTAATTCATCTATGTGGTAAGTGGGTATGTTAAGTACTCGGCATGCTCTTGAGTTTAACGGCTGTTCTCTTACGCTTTTAATTAGATTTGTGATTTATAATTTTCATTTGCGTAATTTACAAAACGGTACATCATTAGTGCAATTAAAATGCAATAAACTTGGCCGAGACGAGTTGGGAGACAAGACAAGATACACGACGCACAGATACTCGTATAAATTTTATTAAGTCGTTTTGAGAAATGCGCTGAGTCGAGTGCCTCAGCACCACTGCAATACGGCACTACGACTGATGAGACTGACACACAAACCCACATTTCAGCCCTGGGCTGATTCCATGTCCACCACAAGGCAGTGGGACAAGTAAGGGGCGAATGGAAATGGTAACAATAAAACACGGCCATGTGCGACAACGTCGAAGGATTAAAAAATGATTGCGTGACAAGGCATTTTATAATCGTCAAGCGAATCACTTAAAAACACATTCATCCTCACTGCTAACTCGAATGTCGATGTGGAATGTTGAATTCGTTGTCGTTGTCGTTGTCGTTGTCTGCGTCGTTGCCGGAGTGTGATCCGGATTGGGCTTAGGCGAACCGCAAGGGCCAAACAAGCCATAAACTGGCGCTATAAAAGTGTATCAAATTAAGGAATGAATTTCATGTGCAACAGCAACAGCAGAAGCGTCCTTTCATGTTTTTTTTTTACAACTGTGCCACGAACGCGAGTATTTTCAAAACTCCTGCTGAGTTGAAGTTCTCTTCTCTTCCCAATTTCACTCAATTCAGTCGATTGTCAGTGCTGCCAATCGAAGCAAATGCGCTCGAATCTCAGTTGAAGTTTACACTCACACTTTACAGTTTACGCTCAATTCGAGTTGAGACACTTTATGTTCCGTTTTATGACTCCTTACACAGCTTACTATCGCGTTTAACGATTGAACTCTCACTCAGCATTGAGTTATGTGCTTGAAGGTAATGGTATGTGCATGATTTGCCCAATGCCATAAAGAACGAGTTCTCTTATTATCATAAGTTAAACAAACTCTTTCAGTTATTAACCATATCATTAACATTAGATTATTATTATTATATACATATTATATATAACATTACATATTATATTATTATATATTCTTACATTAATATTATTTGATTGCATGATTTTCTCTCTTTTCTTCTTATTTATCTTTAGTTGCAATCTGTCGCTGTCGCTGCCGTGAAGCTTCCAGTTACAATGCAGTCTTTGAATGGCTTTTATGCATTGTTCCGCGATTTACAGACACACACACACACACTCAAAAGATTTACGATATTAGCAGCTCCTCCCGGACACCGATCCAGTACCAGTTCCAGTTGATGCCTCCGAATAGTGTTTTATTGTGATTTTGTTCATTTTTATTATTATTTGCTCTCGCCCTCGCCCTCTCACTCTCTCCTCTGCTGTATATATTCCTCTTTCTTTCTCACTCTCACCCAGTTTCAATTTTATTAGTTTATTACGGTTATTATCTTTTAATGACACTCGCGAGCGCCGCCAGCGTCGTTGGCTCAACCGCATTGTTGTTGTTGTTGTTGTTATTTTTATATCACACTCGAGTAGTTGCTGTTGCTGTTGTTGTTGTTGCTCGCATGCCCAGTTATTCAGCAACAATAAAGTGTGAAGTTGTTTTATTATTTGTTTTGATTATCAAAATGGCCGGTTTGCATTTTCCGGTCGTTGGTTGCTCCGCCCCCTATCCACCAATAGCACCCCTTCCCCAACCCCCTCCCACCACAACGCTCCCTTCACCAACATTGCCATACCCTGCAGGTGCCGTAAATCACAGCACGCCGGGAGTGCTCTGCACCCAAAGTGGCACTCACTCGCAGCACTCACAACACTCACAACACTCACAGCACACTCACTTGCTGCTCGTATGAACCATAAACGCAAACCAAAGTGTGGCAAAATGTTTAATTTGGAATTTATGAGCAATTAATTTTAAATACTTGCCAATCGCACCGACAACCCCACTCCAACCCCCCACACCCGCTCCCTGATCTTCCTTCTGCTCCTCCTCCGCTTATAGATCCATCAGAGCCGTCGTTAAAAGGTGACTTGGCAGCGCGTTAAATTAATAGCTTATCGCTACATGATTGATCAATTATTCAATTTCACAACAACAACAACCATTTCAATTTTCTTTTGGATGTTTATTGTCTTGTATTTGTTTATACAATATTTGTGATTTACCAAGTAAATAAATATACATTTAATTATGTATGCGAAATAAATTGTTTTACATTTTTAAGAATTTAATATAAATCCAATGTCAGATTATTATAATGGTAATTAAATGATTTAAGCATTTATTAAAATTATATATTATACATATATAATAATATATAATAAGTTGAAATAAATTTTAATTTTATTTAAAAATAAATACTATATTTTTGTATTATTTATTGTATGGCGCAAACACTTTTGTTGACTATTAAGTCCAGGGGGGACACAGCTCCATCAATTTATCTTAAAAGAAACAAGTGTTTCATGCGATTCAGACTTCGAATTATACTCTTATTTAAATACAAAATGAGTCTAGTTGGCAAAGTATATCTATTCTCAAGCGGATATGTTCACAAGTAAGTACAAAAGCATATGTTATGTATGCTGCAACACTAGAAGTTATGTATGTTTTAGGGTCTTCCTGATCATATTTAATATAAATGATAATGCATAACAAAATGATATACATTTCAAATCTCTGTAAAAATAGCTTAATTTATTAATCCAAAGTCAGCAATGCTGCTTGTGTTCGAGTACTCGAACCATTTGCTGAGATTTATGAGTGTAGTTGTGGCAAGTATCATTGGGAGACGATTAGGCCTTATACTTCCAAAAGAGCCCAAGGGAACAGAGGGATCACAGCAAGTGGACAAGTTAAGCGATTGCGAATTCGTTACATTTCCGCATAAATTCTATGCAAACAAAAAGTTCTCATCGAAAAATGTCTTCTTGTTGTCCAATCGTAAATTTCAAATTTTTCATAAAAATGTCATAACAGCAATTCCAGCGACAACAGCAGAATACAGAACAACTACGGCGACAACAACAGCAGTAACAACAACAATGGCAACAACAGAGGACAACATCAAAATGAACTGACTTTGACTGTGTCGGCGTTTTTCATCTCTCGAATTTATGGATTTTTCGTAATTTCGCTTAGGGGTAAAAACAACACTCTCAATACGTTTGAGGGTAAGTTCAAGCGAGACAGAGAGAGCTACAGCGAGAGAGAGAGAGACAGAGTCAGAGTGGGAGTGAGAGAGCTGTGAGGCTTGCGAATTTTTTATGCAGACAATAAAAAACCAGTCGAAAAGTTACAGTCGAGGTGCTCGACAGTATAAGACCCGGTATTCATATCTATGCCGTTATATAGAACATATTATTACA
The DNA here is from genome assembly GCA_018901825.1 of Drosophila funebris. NCBI lineage: Eukaryota > Metazoa > Arthropoda > Insecta > Diptera > Drosophilidae > Drosophila > Drosophila funebris. The sequence goes on along the minus strand of JAEIFK010000678.1, from coordinate 7,946,342 downwards.
ATAAGTATTAATATAATAATACAAAGATTATTAATGGCAAGCGTGATATGTTAATTTGAGGGCAATGCTTTTCCACTCGAAAAGAATTGTATAAGCAGCATTCATATTTTCATGTAAAAAAAAAGAAAAGATATTCTCCACTTCACATCAAATATTTTGTAATAAGCAAGAGAAACCCGACCAAGACTCGAACTCAGGATCTCCTGAGCGCTGTGCCAACGCTCTAGCACCTGCGCCATTGCAACTGACGTCAAAGTCTGACAAATGCGTAACATATTCTCGCATTCCTCTCATTGTCCGTTTTGCAAGTTTCTATTGCTTCAATGATTCTCTCTGAATATCGATCACTCTTAGAAGAGAGGGGGGATAGAGAGCGGCGGTAACTGAGAGAGAAATGCCGTTACTTTTTTTGCATTGCTGCATATGCGTGTACATGCATACATATATTTGAAATCAAATTTCTAACAAAACGTTGTTATTTCTTCTTCTTATGACATATTGGCAAAATTAATAACATATATATAAATAAAATAATAGTAAAAAGTTAATTTTTATAAATATATAAAAAAAAAGTGAAATAAAAAATGGTCAGCACCGAGACTTGAACTCGGGTACTCGCACAGAATATCTTGTTTTTGTTGTTGTTACATTTAAATGCAATTAATTGTCGCTAAAGCTGCCATGAGCTTGTGGTAATTAGATATCTTATTAACTGCTTTGTTTATGGTCCGATCTTCATGCAATTTTCACAAAATGTCCAGACATGAGCACACATTATGTGTGCCAAATCTGAAGTATGTAGCTACATATGAAGTCTAGTTATACGTTTTATTCGATTTGCGTGGGCGGAAGGGGGGCGTGGCAAAATTCTAAAACAAACTTGATCTGCGTGCATACTATAGGAGTGTTGTTACCAAATTTGGTAGCTCTAGCTCTTATAGTCTCTGAGATCTAGGTGTTCATACGGACAGACAGACGGACAGACGGACAGACGGACAGACGGACAGACGGACAGACGGACAGACGGACATGGCTATATCGTCTCGGCTATTGATGCTGATCAAGAATATATATACTTTATAGGGTCGGAGATGCTTCCTTCTGCCTGTTACATACATAGCACAAATACATAAGCCCCTGTACCCTTTGGGTACCGGGTCTAAACAGCTATAACAATTTGTAGTGTCTAAATTTTGCACTAATTTATATCAGAAAACTGAGACAGAGAGAGAGAGAGAGAGAGAGAGAGCAACAATATAAATCAGAACGCTAGCAACTATGGGGCTCAAAGCATTCCAAATTAGGTTTATCAAATCCCTCATAAAAGTCTGCAATCCAACAGGCAGCAACAAAGTTTTTCACACTTTTTGGCGCGCTTTTGTCGCATGTGGCAGTTAAGGGCTCATCGCGCACACCGCGCACAAGAAATACTTAGGTATGTACTATATACATGAATAATACAAAATAATTTAAGCAACAATAACATTTTGCCAAACAAAGCATAAAACACTTAAAAAGGCGTTTCACTCGCTCGTTCGCTTGCTCGCTCTCGCACTTAGAGTTAAGGCACTTGCACTCAAAACGATAGTTTCGCTCATCAGCTTTCATTGATGTTGTTGTTGTTGTTATTCTTGTTGTAGCAATTGCTGTGGCTGTAGCTATGTGTTGGTTAGTGTGGGCGCTTGGCGCATACGCATTCGCATTCTCACGTTATAAACATCAAAATTAAGCATCCATTGGGCGCGCACTAAAAAACCAGAAATCGTATAAGAAAATGCCACACAAAATTGACTCAAAAACAAACACTCAAAACTCGCTCTTGCACTCAGTTTCGCTCAGTTTGTTGCTATCTTCTCTGACTCGAAATGAACGGCCATCATGCCTCGCACACACACACACACCTATATTCATACGCATACAAACAAGCAAGAGCAACTGCTGCTGGTGCTGCTGCAGACTACTGCTGCTGTTAACATTTTATTGCGATCCAGCGAGTGCGAGCGAGACAAATAGCTGTGAGCTCCATGTTTCTTATTGCCATCGCCGCGGTGCCGGCGTCGACTGAGACTGCGACATGAGACTATTGACTGCATATTTGCGTGTGAATTCGCTCGTATATGTTCTGTGTGTATGCCTGTGTGTTTGTGTATTTCTGTTTGTGAGTATATGCCTGCGTATGTGTGAGAGACTAAGCGCAGCGCTTGAAATGAATTGCTGACTGGGCGACGGCGACACTGTCTCTGCGTGGCCAAAGCTGCGGCCTCAGCCTCGCATGGCTTTTGTATTGCGCCATAAACGTTTCGCTGCTCGTAACGCCACAACGGCCGACGCGGACACAACGCCATCACGCCAGCAGCAAAGACCCGCACCCACTCGCAGCCCGGCATCGAAACGGAGACAGCGATCCAACACAATACGCGCGCAGTGGCAGAGCCCCAGCTAGACGTACATAGACAGACAGGACAGACAAACTGAAACCCAAACTCTCCACAACCGTCGCAGTCGCCAACCGCTGCGCTGCTCGCGCCGCTGCCAACGTCGGCAGCAAAAATTACCAATTACACGAAATTTTTATACTCTTTTAAAAATTTCGTTTTATTATAATATTTATTATCGTGGCGCGCAGTAGTGTCTGCGGAACAGCGCTCGCTCAGTTCAGCTCAGCAAAGTTCAGCTCAACTTGACTTGACTCTGCCGATCTCCGATCCGATCCGATCCGATTCGATACGATACGATTTTGCCTCGCACTCGCAATCGCATTCGCACTCGAATTCGCGCTCGCATTCGCTCTGTTTATTATTTTGTTGCATTCTTATTGTCGTTTAACTGTTGCCGCTTATTACGGGCTTTATAGTGCGGTTTATAGTGGCACGAAGCGCTCATAAAATTCGCCGTCAGCAGCCACGAAAATAATCATAAGTATATTTACACACATCAAACACAAGCACAAGCGCACACACACAAAGTCAAAATAGCAATCAATCAAGCAAAACTTCAAATGAAACTCCAGTAAGAGCAAAAAAAAAAAACTAAAAACAGTTATCGCAGATCGTTAAACTGTGCGTGAACCGACAAAAAAAAATACAAGATAAACAATTATAAAACTGTCACAACAAATGAGTGCATATAAAAGTAAAAATAGAAAGAGCTATAAAAATTAAAAAGTCATTAAATTAACGCACAATTCGATAGTTCTCAGTTCACCTGTAAGTTCGTCAAGTAATGTGGCTTTATGGCATTTAAAACAAAGTAATTAAAACCAATTCCCCGTGCAACAAACATACAACTTGCCACACGCACTCGAAAGGTCGTAAAAATTAAAAAAAAAAAAAAGGAAAAAAAAACAGGAAAAACAGAAAAGAAGACGTCGCGCGCCGGGACTTTCTACTAGAACGCCCACACTTCTTAAGCTGTGAATCATCGCTAAGGAAATCCAAGGCCATAAAAATATATAACGCCCCAGTTGACCCGAACCCCGAATCCCGATTCCCGCCGAACCCTCGTTCCAAGTGCCAAGTGGCAAGAGGCAAGTGCCAAGTGCCGTCGCAGCTATTAAAAATCGCGCGCCTATAAATCAACCGACGGCAGACAAACCGCGCCTCGTGTATTTTCCGTGTAATTGATGGCCACAGTTTAATTACTTTTACAACAAATAAACGTCGCATACACCACACACACGCACACACACACACACAACCAACACCCATACGGCACAACAACAGCTGCAAGTGCAACTGAATACATATGCAAAATTTAACAAATTTCGTTGTGAATTCACATTGCAACACTTTCAACCGAAGCGCGTTGCACAAATTGCTCGCCAAACGTTCAACAACAATTGCAATTTTCCATGTCAGCGATAATATGCGAAAGTGGTTTTTAAAACAAAACTGAGAACCGCCAATCGAAAGGTAAAAACCGAAAACGAATTTCAAAAAAAACAACAAACAATATCTCTCCTTCCTTATCGAAACGCACAACATTTACATGGGTACACATGGCAAACTTCATTCCCCCCTCACCTTCTGTCTCTATCGTAATCTATTATTCTTCTATTACAATCACAATCTAAGATGTTACTAACAATAGTTGCAATATCAAACTAACCCCTTGCTACCCCGCCCATTTCTTGTAGTACCTACTAACCTTTTGGCATTGTGCAAAACATTTTCGATGCGTTCAGAATTACTTTAACGATTATGAGTAATCAAAAGTGTTTGTCTGTTTTATCCCGCAAATAAGATTTATATCACATTTGAATATAGCCATTTGAATAATGTGATTTTTATGTGTCTTTCAAAATACACAAAAATATTTGCCAACAATATCCACAGAGCTTATATTGTCAGTTCTTGTTGTTCTTATGTTATAATTAATTGTTTTTTTTTCTTTTGAGTCAATTTTAATTTGATTAATTTGAATATAATTTATTTAGAGAGAAATTTCAATTAGTTTAAATTAAAATTGTTTGAAAATAGAGAGAAACTTGATTTATATATTACACATATATATCAAAATAGTCAATATATATAGAGCAGGTAGTTGGTATAACAATCATGCAGTAAACTTCCAGTCTTTCCAATTATTAGTTTTGCAATTCTTAAATATTATTCAAATTTAATTAAACATCATTCAGCCATGTGAGTCAGACTCTTGCCGACCTCTGACGACCTGCTGCTGATTGTGAATGCCCCTCCCAGAAAGGTGTTTCGAGTCAGCTGATAGTCTCACAGTCTCGTGTGTTCTGCTAGGTAGAAGAAACTGTAAACTGGAAGTTTGAGGGAAAGAGAACGTAAAGCCATAAGCATGATTGTTATCTTGTGAACTGTATGCTCGTCTCACTCTAACCAACTATATATTCCGATACGGACAATGTGGCTATCCTGCTCGACTTAGGATCATATTGAAATTATATAGAAAATAATTTAGAGTAATAGAATATTGCTGGCAAGGGAACTTCGAACTTCGGACTGAATTCGAACCAAATTTGTTAAAGGGCAAACACACACATTGAAACCAACAAGCTTTACCCAACCCATTCAGATTCAGATTAACGAACGAGCTGCGACATCGACATCGACATCGAGATCGACTTGAGCCAAGCATCAACTGCATTCATTTGAATATACATATATAATACATAAGAATAACCAAATTAAATAAAAATCAAACAGACTCCGACGCAATTGGGCAATTCGGCAATCCTCGGCCAGAGAAAAATATGTGCAATGTCAAAATTTGTTTTCGATAGTATGCTGCCAAAGTATCCACAGTTTCAGCCATTTATCAGTTCGCACTTAACCACAACCTCCCCAAATTCGTCATCAGCAGCAGTTGCCGCCGCACTCGCCGCCGCCGCCGCCTCAGCATCCAACGCCTCCTCGCCTGTGATCCATCCGGGCAACAGTGTCAATAGCAGCCACAGCAGCGGCCATCTTCAGGCATCTTCGTTGTCTCCCAGCTCCAGTGCATTGCAACTTGGAAGCCAACTGAATCAACAGCATTTGAGCCAATCTTCCAACTCGCCGGTGTCTTCCTCGTCGCCGTCGTCGTCCACGCAACAGCAACAGCAGCAGCAACAACAACAGCAACAACATTCGCAGTACTCATCTCTCTCGGCTGCACTTCATCTACAGCAGCAACAGCACATCAACAAATTAGCAGCCGCTGCAGCAGCAGTCAGCTCACAGGGATCCGTCTCTGGCCTTGGTGGCCACCAATCGTTGGGCCACGCCCATCAGCAGTTGCTGTTAACGCCTCCCTCGGCAGGCAACTCACAGACCGGTGACAGCAGCTCTTCGCCTTCGCCCGCGGCCAGCTCCTCGTTTGCCATACCCACCAGCAAGATGTATCCTTACGTGTCAAATCATCCAACCAGCCATGGCGGCCTCTCCGGCATGCCAGGCTTCTCTGGTCTCGAAGACAAATCATGCAGGTGAGTGCAAAGCATAAATAGTCTATTAGTTTCAACTACAAAAGCAACGGCAAGTCGTTAGGCATCTGCTTAGACATAATACTTGAGATTGGTAATAAGAATAATATAATATTTGTTAAATTGATGAGATCTCAACTGATCAATCATTTCCATTCAATGGATCGCTCTTTGAAAATCATATACATATAATAAGTATACACATAAAGACCTCATTCAGTTAATCTCTAGAACGAATCTTCTCACTGATATCCATTTGATATTCTTGTATTCAAGAGATAACTCTTATATATAATATATGTCTGATGGCATCCAACTCTATATAACTATTCCGTAGCTGATTCTTTCTAATGTTACTATGACCACATACAAAATGTGGTTCAACTTATTCTTCATCCGATTTCCGTATAAAACACTTCCAGCCGAACAATCCATAGCACATAGTTTACCTATCCACAGTTTTAAGAAGTTCCCATCCGTAATTACGTAGAGTTTCTCAAGGAACAAAGGCAGGTCCGTAACTGAAACCATGAATGGGCAACGGTCAACCGCAAATCCATTCGGAATATGCTCTAATTATCGACTAGACCATTGGCCATTCATCGAGTGGGCCATTAAATGGTCCGTTCACAGGGGCAAATTAGGGCAACTCTGCGGTGGTGCCAGCTGGCAATTTGTCCACAGAGGTCACAAGATTCGCACGCACGTTGACCTTCCGCTGTGGCCATATGCAAATGGGCCGGACAACGCCGCGGGCGTAACGTGTACGGAATTAGTGCGCAATTAGAGGCGACCGCAGCACGAAACAATGACTTGGCCAAGACGCAGATATGCCGCTGTGTGTGGCTCATTAGCATCTCACTCTCTCTCTGACGTTTAAGGCGGAATACACACATTTACAAATATGCTAATCGTCTCTCTGTCTCTCTCTTGTTCTCTCTCACTCTTTAGCAGGTATACAGACACCGTGATGAACAGTTATCAGTCGATGAGCGTACCTGCCTCGGCATCCGCCAGCTTTGCCCAGTTTTATCAACATGCAGCGGCTGCCTCGGCGGTTTCAGCGGCAAGCGCCGGAGCCATTGGTGTGGACTCCCTTGGCAATGCCTGCACACAGCCCTCATCCGGCGTGGTGCCTGGTGCCGGCGGTGCTGGCCAAGGTATTGCGGATCTGCCGCGCTATCCATGGATGACGCTCACAGGTGAGTCAAGCAGACATGTGATGTGATGTTGCAATGTTGTCGAGAGTTCAACTTATGTGTATGCTTAACATTGGGAGCGAGCATATAAAAATTACTATTAAATTCTGCATAAATCAACGCCACACAGCGGGTGCGATTGGTTCGTGCTTGAGGGGCATGAGGGGCCGCTATTTAATTTATACCTTTATGGCCATTCGGGCGTATAAACAATAGATAAACGCGCTCGTTCTGGGCCAATTCAAAATTCATAATGAACACTTTGCGGGGCATTTCGAAGTCGTTCGATTCGCATAAGTCTTCTGCCAAATACGAGCTACAAAATTGTTTCTTTGACGGCGACAGACAGACGGAGAGACAGACAGTTGAATAGATGAACAGAGCGCTAAAAAGTGGCAACAGTAAATAAAAATGAAAATAGTTGAAAAATGTTTCTTGTGGTGTTTTTTTTTTTGTTTGGTTTCGTTTTGTTGAAGCGGCGCGTCGATTTGTAATTTAAATAGCTTCAAGGTTGTCAGATACACACACACACAGAACCACACACACACACACAAACACACACACACACACACACACACACACACACACACAACTACTTAGCTGTGCCCCCCGCGCATACAAAAAACTGGCAATCACTCAGCGTCAGATACTCGGCAAAAGATACAGATACATTTTTGGCTTTTTTTTTTTGTGTCTTTGCTTGGTTGGCTTTTTGAGTTGTTATTTTGTCGCTGGTGGTGCTGGTGGTGCTGACATTGGTTGGTGGCTCAGCTGATCTCTTTTTATGCGTTAAACGTAGTACAATACAATACGAGTTTTTCGCCCACAATTTATGTGGGTCAGTTTAATTTACGCGAACCTCGTTCTGCCAACCCAAAGCGCATTTTTGCCCAGTTGATTTATTTTTATTTATTTATTTATCGCTCTGCATTTGCAAGTGTGCACGATTTTCTTTATAACTTGCAGCGTTTTCCACTTCAGCCACCTCTGGGGTTGAATGCCTTATGAATAATGGCATTCGAAATGTGAATAGATGGCCAATTAGACTGAGTTATGAACTCTCTCAGTCGCCACTTGACATGGTCGTAGATTGAAGAAGATCATGCAATACGATTCCGAGAGAAATGCACAAAAGATAAATTTAAGAAAAGTATTAAAAAATGGTTTATAATGTACTAAGGATCAAACATAGGACAGTTAATATGTTCAGAAAGTCAAATGAGAGCTACTTATGTGTAGGAGTATCATATCAGATATGTTATCTTAGTCTAGTAGCTCTAAAATAGCCAAAGATAGATACTCGTGGAGCTACACACATATAGATAGAGAAAATATGACAAATCAAGTGAATAACTCAAGAGGAGCAATAACTTTCTTCTAATCTTATCAAATATTATAATTATGTTAGATTTGATGGCTGTTTACATTCGACTAGTTATTCGAACAAATTAAATTGAATATTCGCAAAACCGGGTGTCAGAAGACAAACGGTATTCCGGACAATGAAGTATTTTGCATATCTCTCGCTCACAGCACAAGAGAACGATAAAATTGTCAACGAGATCATAGACGACGACAACAACGACGACGACGACGACGACGACGACGACGACGACGACGACGACGACAACGTCGACTGGCTGCGATGAAAGTAAATATGAGCATGACGCCATTATGGCAGCCAAATGCGCGACACGTCGCTGCAGCCCCCCTCTCCTTCACTTGCATACACTCACACACACTCACACACACTCACACACACGCACACACACACACTGCTACAATAATGCACTTGGCAGAGAGGGAGTCGGTTGTGGCAATGTTGTTTGGGCCAGAATCGACGCCAAGACATGTTGCCATCCTTGCCCCGAAACCGTCTCATTCCCCCACTCCCCCACTCCCCTTCGACAAGCTCACTCACTGCACTCACTGCCATTCACTGAGCTTTGGCTTTGGCTTTCTCTCTTTCGCTCCTCCTTCTGGCCAACTGCTGCCAGACCCGGACACGGCAACGCTTTACAGCTGAATGCTTGCCAAATGCAATTTAACTAATGAATTTTAATATTTTACGCCAAGGCGTCTGAATGAATTTTCATTTTCACATCGTTGCACCAACATTGTGGCAACAACAACAACAACAACAACAACAACAACAACAATAAGAACAACAACAGCAGTAGCAGTAGCAGCAGCAATGTTGCAGTGCAGTTGGCTATGTGAGTTGAGAAGGGGATGGGGAGGGGGCAGCCAGTTCTGTGCCTGATTATGCTGATAAGAAAGCAAAGAGGTTAACTTTTCTTAATTATCTGGAAAAGCGAGGCAAACGCGCAAAACTAAGAAATGCAACGGGAAAATTGGTATTTTGCAAACGCTGCACGTGCAGCAGTTATAGAGAGAGTGAAAGAGAAAGAGAGACAGAGAGATAGTGACAGAGCACTGCTTACATATAAATTCAGAAATCATCAATGCGACAAAGAAAATATATTCTTATACCCTAACCCTATGTGAAGCCCTCACAAACCGCGACTCTTCCCAGCGAATTTCTACATATTAGAGATTCCGTCTGTCCGTCTATCTGTCTGTTTGTCTCTGTCATAAAATGCCAGCAGCAGCAGCAGCAGCGGCAGCGTCAATGGCAAACTGCACAGAAATTTGTGTATTTTAATTAAAAACGCGCCGGGGATAGAAGCCGTTGCCGATGTCGAGCAGCTTCATCTGCTTATTAATTAGGCGTCGCTTTGTCGTTGTCGTTGTTGCTGTTGTTGCTGTTGTTGCTGTTGTTGTTGTTGTCATGGTCCACTTTGACTGGAGACTGTGGTCCAACTGTCGGCTTTGGTCATTGGCCACTTTGTTGGTGGTCTGGGCCTTGGAATTGGAATTGTAACTGCAGTGGCTTCGCTTTTTTTTATGCATGGCGGTGACAACTTAGTTGAAAATGGACTTGATTGAGTGGTTTGCACTGCAGCAGACGACAAAGAAGCTGAAACAGAGATAGAGTTAAACAGACAGAGAGAGAGAGAGAGAGAGAGAGAGAGAATGAGGTGAAGATGTGCAGAGCATTGAGTGAATGTCGAGGGTTATGCAAGAATCGTCTTTACAGTCTTTAAAGTCAAAAAAGTGGCAATTAGCGAGGTCGTCGAGGAATGCCAAAAAAGGGAAAGGGAAAGGGAACTCTCTAAGTATGCCGTCCACATGTAATGCTCAAGGCTAAACGTACCATTAGACACTCATCTTTAACTCTAACTCCTTTATGGCATGCACATTAAATAACTAAATGCAAAAAAACTAAATATATATTCTTTTCCCTTTCAGATTGGATGGGAAGTCCCTTTGAGCGTGTCGTCTGTGGCGATTTCAATGGTAAGTACCGTCAAGAACCCTTGAAGCTAATCACTCTTATGGCATTGGGCAATGGGTTATTTGACAAATATGAATTATGAAATATGAAAAATGACTGCGTCTAGCATTTTTCATAATTTTCTTCTCTTTTTTTTTTACAATGAAATGTCCTTGAACATGATTTACCTGCTGTGTTTCGACTTGTGACTTTCGACTCTCGTCTCTCGACTTTCGCCAGCAGCTGAACCCTTCTCGACGCATTCGTCACATGGACCGTTCCTGCTGACTTGTCGACCTGTCATAAATCCTACAGACAATTCTTTTCTTGAATACTGCGAGCTAACATTGCCCGTTGCCCGTTGCGATCATTTGCCGGCTGGCTTCCTTCAATTGACAATGGAAAACATCCGGCAACTGGCACTCCATTCAAATTGTGGCAACGTGAAAGTTGGTTGGCAGCAAATCAAACTCAACTAAAATCAAACAGCAACAACAATTTCAAGTCCATATGGCATGCGAGTCAAGTGTCGGGCAAGATCGTAAATCACTTTGATAGACTACCCGGCGCTCTCTGTCCATTTAAATTGAATGCAAACCCCCCAAAAATAGCAATTCCCATGTCAATATGTGTTTTTGTATCTGTGTATGTATGTGTGTATGTGTTGCCCATAACAAGCGATGGCCGAAACTAAATTGAGCACGTAGTCAAAAGCTTAACTCGAGGCGCCAAATAGTTAGCCATAATCAAGAGTTGAGCAGTGAGTCTAAGCGAGCTCAGTTCGATTCGATTGATCAATTCGATTGTCAGCATTGATCGTTGATCGTTGATCGCTGTTCGCTGTTCACTGTTCACTGTTCAGTGTTCGCTGATCTCTGATCGCTGCTCGCTACTCACTGCTCGCGTATCGTTCTCTCTTTGTTATTATTATTGTTATTTTGATCGTCGTTAAATTGCTTTTACGAGCGTTTTATGATCTATTTACGATTTTACGTATAGTCTTGCGCCTCGCATAACGATGGTCTACCGCAACCATGCTCAACTTCGATCACCGCAACGATCGTCGCTTTTATATGCTCGATAATGGAGTGTTGCTTATGCTACATGATTGTTTCCAGGCGAATCTTTGCCCGTTGGCCACTGCCATGCAATTTGCCCCTTTAATTACTTAGTTCAACGATTCATTGTCCATAAAAATGTAAGTAACTTAAGACCGTAGAACGAACCTAAAAGCCATCAACAAACACGAGTAGCAACAGCTCCTCACATCTCAAGCTCACGATCGCACACAATGGGAGTCATAAAAAGATTAACGACTGCGTTCGCAATTCGATTCGGTTAATGGGCGACACGTAACAATTTTGTTGCCTCGATTGCTTCAATTAGTTGAAATTAGTGTAACACTACACGACAGAAGCCGCTCTTAAAACAGAAACTAGATTTTTCACTTTAGCAATTTAATTTCAATAACGTTTTCTAATTTTATGTTACTCTTTGCTTGTTTTCCAATAAATTTCTTTAAATGTTGCTTCAATTGAATCTAAACCAATCGTAAACTATATATTTAAAAGATGTTATTCATACTAGACTCGTTCTTATACTTATTATTTGCTATTTTCGTGCTCTGGGATTTGTTTGTTAACTATTTCGAGATGGGCAGTGTTGTGTGCTGTGAACGTTCACAGTTTCACCCAGCGGTATCATTAATTGGAATTAAATGTGCCTTGGACACATTCGACTTATGGCTACACAGACGCCCACATTGCGCATACGCAACGTATAGCCAAGCTCTTCACTCGGCAAACAGCAAACAGCCTCTGTCCTGATTACAGCCCCGAGCAGGGAATGTCGTCTCTCGACTGGGGCATGTAATTGCGCGCCGTTTAATTGGCGCTGCACAAACAAATCTGGCCAACTTCAGTTGCCTCTGCGCTGGAATTGGAAGCGACTCCGTTTCTGACTCTGACTCCGATGAGGCTCCCATGGAAGTGGGTGCCAAAGCCCCCGTTGGCTTCGATATGTACGTGCCATGGCATTGATTTTAGCTTCACAGATCGTTTGATATTCGAGTTGGCTAACTCTGCTGCTCCCCCAAGCAGCCCCTAGTCCCTAGTCACCCGCCAAGCGATCGCTGCTTCGTTCGGCTTCGTTTGTTTGCTTTGTAAATAAATCATTTCACTGCTGCCATAGAAATGTTGGTGGTGTCATTTGCGCAATTTACAACACTAACCGTCGCTGTTTGACAAGCAATTAACTCGCTTTTCTTCTCTCATTCTGTAATTGAACTGGCAATCGTGTCACAAATATGTGGAGTACATGAAAGCTGAAAGCTAGACAGCTCCTAAAATCCATTGATATATTCGCAAGAGATCAGGCATTTATATTAATAAATATTTAGAATTAGTCAAGTGTTCATTATGATACTGATATTGAATATAGAGTCTGCTAGTGATCGCTTTGTAGTTCCGTCTAACAAATATTACTTTAACTTGAGACAGGGAACAGAAGCAGAGACTTCTACTGGCAACTGTTATAATCTAAGAATCTTTCTGCCAAGCTTTGCTTCTATCCCTGCTGTTCTAACAGATCTATATTTAGTTAGTCTAATCAACTTGTGCATCTCTTCTTATAGCTTTAAGTCTTTAATCTTAAATTAGTTCCACTGTTATATTCGTTCTTCTTCTATCAGATCTATATTTAGTTTCTCTCTCCCCCTGATTATTTTCTTTCAATGAGTTTACAATATATTACTTAATGACAGTAACGAGACATTCCCTTTTCTTTTTACAAGAAGAACACACTATCAGTTGATATAATATATGTCATTATACTCGTATTGTTAATAGATAGATCTGTTCTGAACTTCAATCTTCAGTCGTCAGGTCGCTCGGATCAATAGACAGTTTTGTCTATTCATTTCGCTTTTGGCTCTTCACCTTCCGATGGCGATAGCATGAAAAGCGACGCGCCAAACAATTATATTCATTATTTTTATTAATTTAACATGCCATTATCATAACTCATGATAAGCAATTGTCTGGGGACTTGAAGCGGCATTGAATCAAACTGACAACAGTCACAGTTTGATTTCATTTTTCCAGACTTAGTTTCAGTTTAATGCAACAATGAGTTCGTTTCAATTTCCAATTCAATATCAATCGCAATATCAATTGCAATTTCAATTATATTTTCGATTCGAGATCTCCAACGTGGCTGGCAATGTCATTGGACGCGTCTCTGGGTCTGCAGCAGATGCATTGAGGCTGGGATCTCGGTCGGAGCAGATAAACGGCGTTGCAGGCTACAGCCTGATGACCCCCGGCAACCACTTAATGGCCCAGTCGGGTCGCCACACTGTTTCTATCTATCTCTTTCGCTCTAGCTGTCTATCTCGCATTGCGATAAGGGGGGGTGGAGAGAGCGGAGTCACTGTCCCGGGTCTGTGCGGACGCTGCAAGGGTTAATTTATGAGGCGCGATAAGCGAATTCCATTTCGTTTTGGTTTTGTTTAATTTCCGATTTTCTGTTGTTATTTTCTTGTATCTTTCTTCTTCTTCTTCTTCTTCTTCTATTTTTTGTATTTACATTTGGCGTGCTCTCTCTCTCTCTCTCTCTCTCTCTCTCTCTCCATGCCTGTTGAGGGCGTGTCATGCAGAGCGCGGGGCGGGGTAAATGTGCGACACCGTGTTATCGGCACGTTTCGTGGCATATAGACTTTTTTTCCTTCTCCACGGCCACGGAAAATTCGAAATGACACGTTTGCGAGTGCGAGGCAACGGCAACGATACTCCTCACCTTCCCGCATCCGAGTGGAGTTTTTAACTACCCTGTGCGGCTGTTAATCTGCGGTTTTAATGCCCAACTGGCGCAAATTGGCGAAAGGGTTTGAATTACGCATAGTATGAGAGAACGGGAACACTACGATTGCTGTCTGTGTGGATGTGGGTGTGAAGGGTGCCAGACAGACAGACAGACAGACAGACAGACAGTCAAACTGCAAGGCATTCACTGGCGCTACATCCTGCCCCGCTCTGTTCTGCCCCTTCCCTGTGCCACTTCACAGACAGACATGTAAATTTGCAGACGAAATCAAATTAAAAGCGCACACGTTTCACAGACAATCGTCCTCCTCCCTCGCTCCAACAAATGGGTCCCCTCAATGGGTTCCCTCAACTCCCCCTCCTACGCACTGTGCTATGTCTTTCCATTACCATTTCAAGTTTATTTCTCCGGCATTTGCACATATCACAAATCCTTGACGTGAACTTTTGCGTTTTCATTAATTTTAATTTAGCAAAATTCGCATTCAACTTTTATATCAACTTAGTTGTATTTAAGTAAATTGTTGTTATTGTCGTACTCGACGTTTTGGTTTTTGCTATTGTTGTTGTTACTTGTTTTAGTTTCCATTTGTGTTAAGCCGTTTTTCACGCCTCGCGTGCTTCGCTGCATTTCCCAGCCATTTTCCGCATTCCGCACTCTGCGTGACGGTCTCCATTTTGATTGTGGCTTTGTTGCTCTTGTAATTGCTGTTGTTGCTGTTGCTGTTGCTGCTGTTGTTGTTGCTGCTGTCATTAATTAGTGCAAGTAGTCGTTAATATTAATTTCATTGCGAAATTATACACGCCGGTTAATGCACTCTGCAATTGTTTTAGTTATTTATTATTAATCTGCAAGATAAACATTTATTATGTGTGCTCGAGCTGCGATTACGGCCATTATAGTTATCGCAATCGCTATCGTTATCGTTAGCTATATGAGCCATAATATTGCTTGTATATATAGTATATCTAAATGAAAGAGCGGCTAATGGATCATTATAGCTATAGCTAATTGATTGCAGCAGACCGTAGAGAGATTATATGTGTATAGTGTGCCAGAACGCACTTGAAAACCGAGAAACGCTTCATTTTAAAGAGATTTTAATTGGATCTTATTAATATTTGAAGAATTTTTGAATATTTCAATCATTTTTGAACATTAATCACAAATAAACAAAGCCATAGAAACATATATTTTTATATTTCCAAGTTCTTTTCCCTACGTCAGAATAACCGGTTTCCTCTGCTTTATCAATATTTCTGAGTCCTTTCTTCTAAAACTCGTTCTACTTGCTTTCCTATTCTCACCATTTCAATTGGGAAAACCTTTTGTCATCTACAAAGTAGTGCTGCAACTATTCTACTGCCATTAATGAAGCCATTCAGTTCATTTTCGACAGTGCTGTCATAAATTCTAGCACATAAACGCATTCACAACGCGATAAGCTTAAGGCTCTGCTGTGAGTCTGAGAAAAGACTCAGCCTCCATTTTAATAAACTGCTCTAACGCAGCCATTAACAAAGACTGAATGCAACACACACACACACACACACACACACACACACGAGAGTCATTAATCACGTTTGTCAGCTCAAAGAAAATGAGAAAATTGTTTAAATATCCAGGTTGTAGTTGCAGCTATGTTTATGGTCTGCGGTCGACTACAACTTCACTGAGGCAGCCAATCAGCCAGCTATCAAATTTGGGTGCCGTTCTGAGAGAGTGTGTGTGTGTGGGTGAGTGTGCCTCAGGAGCGCACAGGACCACACCTTAAACCCAACGTTAGACAGCAAAGACGCAGGCAATATGAAATTACGAGTATTGTGCGCCGCGGGAAGGCAGTCCATGCATATTGATATATCTATGAGGCGAACCGAGCCCGGCTATGGTTCCGGGAGCGGGTATAGTAATAGTAATAGGAATGGGATTGAAAATGAGAATGCGAATGAGAATGAGAACTCGAATGGTGGCTAAGCATGAGTTATGTGTACGGTTAGGTAAATATAGAACCCGCAGCAAAAGCGACGATCGATCGATGCTTTTTATACGAATTTAAATGTCACGTTTGTAAGGTGGCCGGGTGGGGGAAGCGACGCGACGCATTGCCATCCCACTCTCCATCCCTCCACTGGAATGGCATTTTAATACGTCATCGTTTCAAGCCGCCGTCGATGTCTGCGTTTGTGTCTGTCTATGTCTGTGTCTGTGTCGCTGTTGTCGCAAGGCCCACGCAACTTAAGTTATGGCCGACATCTGCTCAAGTTGCTCATCGAAATAGAAATTTGAAATTCGTGTTTGTTTTTACCAAATGCCAAATGGAAGCAACGTTTCTTGACTATCTACTCTCGACTCTCGACTCTCGATTCTTGTCTCTTGACTCTTGACACTGCTGCCCGCAGAGGTGTGGAGAGTGGGAGAGTGTGGATTGTGTGGATTGTGGATTTTTGATTGTGGACTATTGTGTGTGCAGTGGGCCGTAAACGCATTGGGAAAAACTCGAGGCTGCGCTCAGTTCTCACTTGGCGCAATTTATATGTGTTTTCAATAAAAGTCGATATAATGTTGCCAAGGTTCATAGAACGCACAAATGAACTTGGCAACAGTAACAGCAACAGCAACAGCAACAACAACAACAACAACAACAACGACCCAATGAAGGCAATCAATTTCAATTCAGTTTCTTCGCCTTTACTGAAAGCCAATGAGGCGTCTAAAAGGGCAAGACGAGGCCAATTGCAGTTGCTGTTGAACCTTTTTATTCTCTTCTTCTGTTCTCCTCTACTTCTCTTATTCTCTTCTTTACTTTCTGTTGTTTCGGGTTGCCAGACAAAGGCGCCAAAAAGTGTTGATGACCCGACCCGACTTGCCACACACACATACACACTCGCATACACTCGCACACTCACACACAACGCTTACAAAGACCACTTCATTGTCATCATTGAATTGCCGTTGATTGTCGCGTCGATTCGCAGCGATTTTAATCGCAACTGGTGCGCATTAAACGCCTTTCATTTGCAATTAAATTGAGACAGACTCACACACACACACACACACATACACATAAACACTCAAAGGAGCAAGAGGCGGGGATGAGGGGTGCTCAAGTTTGCGGTCAGTTTGGCGACGCGTGGCCGGAAGCTGTGGCTAAAACGACGACAGCTGTCAAACGCAGGCCCTCATCGCTTGGCAAAAATCTTGCGGATTACCAATTCTAGACGCCTAATGCCATTTATAGGCCATCGTTACAAATGTTCCAGCTGCCCGTTTGGCATCCGTTTCGCCACCCCCCCTCCCAATCCCCTTGCCACGGCCATCGTGTTGCCTGCCCCAAATTAGTTCGCACTCCCCCAAGCAAAATTTATCGAAACTTTCAGAAGGTTGACTGCGTGTGCGAAACGAGTGAAGAGTCGCCCTCTGATTTTGTTTGCCTCCTTTTCATTTCTTTTCTCTTCTCTGTTTTCTTGTCTTTTTTCATTTTGTTTTCTCTTCTTTTTGTTGCTTTGCTACGTTTTTCTTCCGTTTTCCCTTTTAACTTCTGGCCATATATTTTTCACATTTATGACGGGTATTTTGTCTTATCACACCCTCGTGCTTGCAGTGCGTGCAAAAAATTCCGACCTCGTCCTCGTGTCGTCCTCAGCCACATCCACATTCCCATTCCGCTTTCCCTTCCCCCTTGTGCTTACCCTGTCTTTGTCCTGGCAGCGTCTGTGGCTCATTGCTGAAACTGAAAACATGCAAGTGGATGTGGTTGTGGCTCTGGATGGGCTTGTGGGTGGTGCTGGAGGCAGTCAACCACCCACGAGATTAAAAATGCCATAAAGACAGTAAGGGTGAATGGCTCTAATGGCTGCCATTGTTGTTGTTGTTGTTTCGGTTGTTGTTGTTGTTGTTCTTATTATTTTTGTTGTCGTTATGCTCTGTTATCCCCTCTCCTTTTCGCTCCCGTTTACTGAGTGTTTCAACTGTTACTGTTGCCATGTTACTTTATGCATGTGTGTGAGTATACACACACACCTACACACAACACACAGACAAATGTACAAGTATTAGTGACATTTTTGGGCAATATGAGTACCCGGAAAAGAGCAGCCCTTGTCAGGAGGGAGACATAGGTGATCATATCTGTATCATCGTGTAATGATAGTCGAACAAACATATGCAGACAATTGCGACACGATGAAATGTTAGTCAGATTATCTGTACCACAGATAAACAAGAGAATAGACCATTATATTTGACGGTCCTTACATCCTCATCTTTCAAATATGTCAAAGAGCATTTCAACTTATCATATAGCTCTAATCAAAGTACTTTTTGATCAGCAACAGAACGAATAAAATGTAAATTAAGCTGAGTACAACAAATCCTCACACAATCAAAGCTTGTCTAAGGGAAATTACTCCCCATTATAAATTGATACTATGAAAATGTTTAAGCCCAACACTTTTATATATTAAAGTTTCTACACAATGTAGTGATTGTCTAGTCCCCTGCGAATTCACTATAGGCATGCTCCACTGTATATTTATTCGTGATGTATTCCCCTTTGATTATGCAGTGTATAAAGTCATCTAATTCACACCCTTTTCTTATATTTATGCTTAATATAAAGTGTAATTTGCTAA
This sequence comes from Drosophila funebris, assembly GCA_018901825.1. Classification (NCBI taxonomy): domain Eukaryota; kingdom Metazoa; phylum Arthropoda; class Insecta; order Diptera; family Drosophilidae; genus Drosophila; species Drosophila funebris. The sequence goes on along the minus strand of JAEIFK010000678.1, from coordinate 7,927,421 downwards.
CTTAGTCTGCACTGTCTTTATCCTGACTCTATTTTCAACTTAATTTGTGTTTACATTAACTTAAGCTGTGCCTCTAAATCCTCAATGTTTCCCCCCTCTATCCATCAGCAAAATATTGCCATGTTCCAACTGGCAGTTGAATGTAGCAAAAGCAACAGTAACTGGGAGCAATTCCAATAATGGCGCGAAATATTTGATGAGAATATATTAATCCCCAAGGAACGGGCGCTTAGTGCTGGAAAATATTTGCGGAAAAGCGGGAAAATGCTAAGCACAGACAGGCCCACAACGAGACCAAGGCAAAGAGATAGCGTTGCCCTGCCATATATTTTCCAAGATTAAGCACACAATTAGCAATTTATGCTGCTGCTGCTGTTCCTGGCACTCTTGTTGGGATTGGGGTTGGGGCAGCGGATGGAGATGGGGGCGTGGTTGGGTAGATAGCATTACTAACGCAAAACAACAACATTGGCAACGCATTGCACATAAATTGCACAAAAAGCATCCCCGACTCCGACTCTGACTCCGCATCGCTGCCTGTCGCTGCCAGGTTGTGAGGCCTTATAGCAATCACCCCTCGGCAGAAAAGCCACCGACCACCCACCCCGCTATCTTCCCCCCTCACTCTGACTCACTCTCTCTCTCTCTTTGTCTCTCTGTCTATCCTGCCACATTGAACAGAGAATGGCGCGCGCGTCTGATTAAATTTAAATAAATTTAATAAACATAAATTATTTGCAGTAGCTCTGTAGCTTCCCCTCCTATACACCACCCGCCACCCAGCGCCCTCTTTGCTTAGCAATTTAATGGCGGCGCTTACCTGCCCCGCCTACCACTTTATGCTCACGTCTGCCATTGTCCTCGCTGTCTGCTAAAAGCCGCACAAAAGGCGCCAGATGTTGCCCGTAAGCCAAAGCGAAAGCCAAAGCAAAAGCAAAAGCCGGTGACTTGTCAGCCAGACTCTAAGCGGCTTTTCTTTGAAAGTTTAATTAGTCCTGGCGCGATGCTGCTGGCTCCTCGTATTTGCATATGCCTGGATACGCAGAGTCCCCTGGGAAGCCATTTTGTGTCATGCATTCACCAAAGAACACTGCAATTTGTGCTAAATGCGCAAAAGATCGTCCTCAAACTTATAAAAAAATAAAAACAAATAAACAATGAAGACAATCAGGGGAGAGCCGACAGAACAGGGAGCCAACTTGGAGCCAAAGCCAAATTGTTAAGGAACACCAATTTTTCAGGGAAACATTGTTCATTTTGTATTGCTATCTAGATGTGTGAATGTTGGGCATGTTAAATGCCCGCTGTTTGTTTATATATCTTTCAACATGCCATCCGGGAAGTTCGTTTCGAAATACTTATAAACAAATCAGCATAAAACATACGAAAACCCGACACAGAAACATTGAAGAGTGAAATTTCCAAAACGAAAGTGTAGACAAGCCCAAGTGATACGAGTAACATTCTCAATTATGGCAAAGCCTCAACTTCTGGCTAACAATCTCAACATCAATACTAAGCACAGTCTAAGAAATGCATTCTCAAATCATTTTCCTTTTATTAAAAAATAATATAGCAAACTTAACAAAGAAGAGTATCTTAAAAGACTAAACAACAATATAAAAGATATTAATTTACACAGATAAATGGATACATCTCATCAGGCACAAGCTATAAAAATATAGTTAATCAAATTAGTTAAACATTTAAATTATCCACAAGAAGTAATTGAATTAATTACAACATTTAAATTGTTTTGAATAAATAAATGAACAAATTACTACTTCTAAAATTATAAATATATAAAAAACATAAATTTGTTCAAATAAATAATAAACAAAAGATAATCAATATTAAAATAATTGAAGGTATATTTAAGATTATATATAAAAGATAGAAGCAAGGAAAGAAGATAAGGAAAAATTAAATATAATAACTACTAAAACTTTCAACGATTAAATTGTTTAAAATTATATAAATTTGTCAAGAAATTGAGGAAGGATTTGTCTAAAAGAAATTGGCTAATTTGTGAATAAAATCGTATTCATTGAATATAATAATAATAATTACAATCAATACAAATATCGTAGTAATTATCAATTCATTTATTGTGTGATAATTGTATTTCCTAAATGCAGCTCTTTCCGTTCTAACAATTTTTGTTATGTTGTTTGACTGACAATGCATTCGATGAGAATAAAACGAATATGGCAATCTTTGAACTTGGCCAAAAAGACAACAAACAAATTGAGAATCAGAGCAGAATTTCGGTAATTGTCGAAAATCCAGTTGCCAAGCGTCTAAATCACGGAATTTATATACGCTCAAGCATGCAAATGATTCGAATTAATTACAACAATAAGAATAATAATAAAAAAAAAAAAAAAAAAATAATAATAACAACTGTTAAAGCGATCCAAACACAATGGACAATGTTTCAAAGTTTGTGTCAAATGATATGTAAATTTGTTTATTATTTATCGAAACAAAGAGCGAAACACAAAAAATAGAAACAAAATGTTTGTTTATTGTACAACAATTTTGTGTCGCTCGATAAACAAACGAAACAGTTGATGTCGCCGTCCCCACGGACAACACTTTCAAATGCACAAACATACAAACAAACATACGTATATTCAGATATAGATACAGCTATGTATATATAGATACAGATACTATGAGTAGTTGTACACAGAATGATACAACAACAACAACAACAACACTTTCAGCCATTTGAAAACTATGACGCTTTTTTGTATGGCCTACCCGTTCCGTCGGACTGTCTGCCGGTCTACGTAGTATGAGTATATAAGTGTGTTTGTGTGTATCTTTATTGTACGCTTTGAATTGTTTTTATGATTTTAATGTCATCATAAGTTTCAGGCAGCTTTTTGTTCATATGATTGGAGCTTGTTTATACGCGTCGCTGTTTATTGAACAATTACGTTTATTATTATGAATATTTTTAATTGTTAATGTCATTGTTATAGAACGACCCATTCCGAATGCTGACAGCGTCGTCTTGGAATATCTCTCCACACAAATCTCACCCCCTCTCTCTCACTCTCTCTCTGTCTACACCCTCCAGATCTATTTCCCTAGTTCCCCAGCCCCGTTGCAGCTTGGACGCTATTTGGCCAACGCCAAGGCGTCTGGAATCGTGGCGTCTATTTTGGCCGCATTGTTTACTTACCGTACATTGGATATTGGCCATTGGGCATTGAGCTTCGGGCCGCTGCCCACTCAGTAAGTCATTTCAGACGCCCCATTGGCTCATGAATCAGATGCCAGTTTCGGTTTCTGGCCAAGAACAGCCACATCGTCAGTCAATTGCAACGGCACTTTATGGTGCGCTAATTGATTTTTAATTGGAAAATGAAAATTGATTTTGCCCGGAATTGTGCAATGAACCGGTTCGCCTGGGCTCAGCGGATTAAGCGGCTAAACTTGATTTCTAGTTACCTCTAATTAAATGCGCAATAAATTCATTTCGATTTATCTGTAAAACGGGGATGTAATTCAATCGAAGACACAGATTACATGAAATCAGTTGCAAATTGATTGAGAAGCGTGAGAAATGCATTGAGGAAATGCTTTCAAATTAATATGGCATAATAAAATACAGGATAGTTTATAGGCATGACAAATAGATATTTATAAATTAATAATATATTTCCCACTATACTTGAATAATAGTTTGAGTATGAATTGAAGTGAACAGAGATTATTGACCTTAGATATGTGATAAGTCTATAATAAGTATTTTGGCTGCATATTTTATTTATCTGCTTCAACTAAATACTCCGCCGGGCACTCAATTCGATCGTTTTGTGCGAATGGAACAACTGCATTGAGTGCATTCCTAGGGGGTTCGGTGCTGAGACGTGTCGTCCATTGACGGCCATTACAGAAAGCTGCCATCGACAAGAATGAAAAATCAATAAGTCTCGCACATTTCCAGAGATTTTGACTTTGGCTCTACGTTTGCGCCTCTCTTTGTCACAAGCGTTTGGCTCAAAGCGCACTACGCTCCGCTCTCTGAAATTCCGGTTTCGTTTAGCTCGCTCACCTCTGCGCCGACTCACCATTCACCACCACTCACCACCAAATGGCAACAACAACAACAACAGCGACGCCGACGTCAACGTCAACGTCGAAGTCTCTCTGTCAACAACAACAACAACAGTTTTGAGTTTATTCGTCGTTGCCATGACAACGTTTGTGTGAGAGAGTGAGTGAGTGCGAGTGCGATTGGGAGTGTGAGTGTGTCTACCTGTCGGACACAGACGCTGCGGCAGCCATATTGGATTCCAGCACTCCTGTGCGCAGTGCAGCCATCTCTTTCGCACCAGCGCGCTGCCATTGCGAGGCTCGTAAATCTCTTTTAGGGGCGCGTGTGTCCTGGGAGTCGTGATTTATGGGACGAATTGTAGCTGCTCATTGTAGCGTGTAAATAATTTAGATTAGTTTGGCATTTCTGGGTCCTGTCTGCTTCATTGATGGGGGGGATTGATTAGAATTCAAGTTGTTATGAGGTGGACAAAGTTTCATCAATCGAAATACTTGAATGTCTTTTATCGCAATTCGTTTCCTAGCTCTATCTATAATTAAAGTAATCGTAAGATGCTAGACTATAAAGTAATAGTTGTATCATAAAATCTATATAAAAAGTTAAGCACATATACATATGTAATAGAAGTTTGACCAGCTACACACAGTTACCTACCTTAAAGATCCTAAAAAATAAGTTTGCGATATGATTTACAACTGCAGTAGAATACCATTTAAATGCACCTTTCAAAATATTACGCAAAATGTGTCCCTTGTTTTGTTGTCGGCAACTTGCAACTTAGCAAACCATAAAAAATTTACCTTTTACATTAAAAAGAAAATAGTGGAAAAAAAAAACGAAAGGTACGGCCATAAAACAGCAAGCGGGAAAAGTGAGGCTTGCCTACGCCTGGCCTGCAATTTGAAGATAGCAAAATTTTGATTTCCGAAACATAAACACGAAGCGCATTCTCATTCCCATTTCTATTGCCTTTCCCTTTGCAGCGGTGTATCATCTACGCACCGTCGCGCAAAAAATTTGCACAGGTAGCGTGGAAAATTACTAAAAAAAATACATATATATGTATATATGTATGTATAGATTGAATGAGGAGAACAACAACAAAAAAGAAAAATGTGAACAGAAATGCACAACCCCAGCGGGTGCTGCTTCTGCTGATGCTGCGAGAGTCGCTTTCGCTGACTGCTTCACCCTTTACACGCCGTGCAATCGCCATAGAAATCGGAATCAGTGTCCGGCCAGCCGGCGGTAGACCCCCAGGGAGCTGATGTCCTGCCGCGATTCGCCTCGCACTGTGTGGCGCTGGCTGCTGACGTCAGAGCTTGTCTGGTTAGATAGAAACAGTTTGTTTTGCTCATAATTTGCAACAGACAACAGACATTTGCGTGGAGTGCACTCACATTCACGTCAACGTTCCGTTCCGTTCTCGTTCCCAATTCCCGATTCCATTGTCAATTTCATCACCCGTTTTCTTTTTTGAGATTCGCTTGGAGTTGTGCTTCTGCTTGGCGCGCAATTAAACAATTGCCAAACCAGCAAAATTATTGTTAATGCTGTTGTCTCTGGCTAATGGCTGGACACAAATCAAGCGCCTTAACGGACCCGGGGGAGGGCTCCACAAAGATGCCGATTCAATGCTGATACACGTTCACATGTGTCGGGGCCATAAGGCGAGCCGAAATTCCATTTCTGGCTGCCTGACAGCATCTTCACAGCTCGTTAAAAGTTGCCAAAAACGGAACAAGAACCGCAACAAAGCTTGATATGCGTGTGCGTGACAATCGTGACTAATGCGACTCTTTTTGCTTTTTTTGTGTCTTCTTTTTAACTTATTTGCAGGACCCAATGGATGCCCGCGCCGTCGCGGTCGACAGACTTACACCCGCTTCCAGACGTTGGAGCTGGAGAAGGAGTTCCACTTTAATCACTACTTGACGCGGCGACGGCGCATTGAGATCGCGCATGCACTCTGCCTGACCGAACGACAGATAAAGATCTGGTTCCAGAATCGACGCATGAAACTGAAGAAGGAACTGCGTGCTGTTAAGGAGATCAACGAGCAGGTATGTTGCCTCCCATTTGCATATCGGATCAATTTCAATCTCAATCATTTTGGGTGGTTACTTAATATAGATTTGTTTCTCCTATCTCTCACGCTTCAGGCACGCCGCGATCGCGAGGAGCAAGAGAAAATGAAGGCTCAGGAGACGATGAAATCCGCCCAGCAGAACAAGCAAGTGCAGCAGCAACAGCAGCAGCAACAACAGCAACAGCAGCAACAACAACAGCAGCAGCAGCACCAGCAGCAGCAGCAGCAACAACAGGATCATCATTCGATCATCGCACACAATCCGGGCCACTTGCATCACTCCGTTGTCGGCCAGAATGATCTCAAGCTTGGGCTAGGCATGGGCGTTGGCGTTGGCGTCGGCGCTGGCCTTGGACCCGGCCTTGGCGCTGGTCTTGGTGGAAATCTGGGCATGATGAGCGCCCTTGATAAGAGCAATCACGATCTACTCAAGGCGGTCAGTAAGGTGAATTCCTAAATTAGCCACGTGGAGCGTCCCTTAGCCATTATAATCATCATGAACGCCACCACCAACCGGCAAACGCCAACCACCATCCAATAACCACCAGCCACCAACCACCGTCATCATCATCGTCGTCGCTTGATGCCTTGTGTTTGGCGTTATTTCGTCTCTTCTGTGTAATGCGAATAGCAAAACAAAACAAAACAAAAGTTGATAACTTAAATACGTAAAGTTTTACATAGTAAATAGTTGTTTAAGTCTATTTCTAAAGGATATGCGTAAATACATACAATACACATGCAAGATCAATGACTGTGCACAGTGGGCCATAACGGATTTGTTTGATTTCTTGCAAAATCAATTATCTAACTGCAATGCTTTAATTAATTTTTTACACATAAACATTTTGTTAAACTAAACATATCTCAGCTGGAGTCTGAGATATATCGGCAGTATCGGTAGGCACTGTTGTCTATGTGATAGACAGTAACGCCTTAAAGTTAAAGATACTCTACGACTTTCATTCACTTATTCTTATACTTTCAAAACAATTCGATCTTTAATGCCCGTTAAATCCGCATTTGAGCCACTGTGCACAGCATAGCAAATTAATGATATCTTTTGAATCCCTTGATCTACATATATAGAGAGTATAGAGATAATTGCTTAAGTAGTGCTATCGAGAGCCAAAACGCTAAGTGAAAATGAGCGATATTTGATAGTCAAATAGTCGGATAGTCAAATAGTCAGATACCCCGTGACGTTGGCATTAGCCCATTGACAATGGCAACGTAAAATAAAAAACTATTTGCGACTGCTGTAGGATTACTTACTTATATAGTAATAGTACGAGTAATATGATATAGATACACGTTTAACTATGTTTACGATTATTATGGATATATATACAGCTATATATATAAATATATGTATACATATATATATATATATATATATATATATAGATATGATACCCAAACTTATACTTATAGAGATATAGATCGTACATTTTGTACACACATATTTATTGGAAATTTCTGTTTATGTTTTCAATCGAAGAACTCTTCCAATGTTTTTGTTTATCATATTGTGTTGTATGTTTTGCTGTCATTTGTTGTATGCCAATGCTTTGAAATTTTGCTTAGACGAATTATAAAATACAATAGTTCCGTCAATGCCATATTAATATTAATTATAATACCAGCTAAATGTAAATTCAAAATAAACAAATATAAAAGATAAGAAAAAGCGCAACAAAAAAATAAAATAAAATAAAAACTTAATTAAAAAGTAAAAAGAAAAAACCGAAAACATTTCCCTAATTAAAAGATTAAGTGTATTGTAATATGAGTAACGAATGGTATGCAACATACCCAAAAGCATAATCACGATTTCAAATACGTAATAATAATAACAATAATAATAGATCCCATTATAATAAAAACAGCAACAAAACAAAGGTCGTTTTGCCAGTGACTAAAATAAAAAGAAAAGAAAAGAACGTAAGAGAAATGAAGAGGAACCCACATTTGAGTGCGGATGGGGTGTTAATTGCTACAAAACATGTAAACTCTGAAATACGTATTAGCTTAAGGTTGCAACAACAACAAATACAAAAACAAAACAACAACAAGTGTTAAAGAAAATAAAGAAAAACAAAAATAAAATATTATGAAATATGAAATGAGAAACTACAAGAACCCCATATACGTAGAGTTTTAACTTCCCCAAAATCGAAGAGAATAAAAAAAAAAAAGAAATCAAATTTACATACTTAGCGTAAACAATGAGAGATGAGAATAACAAGTTGATTTAAACTAATGAAAGTAAAATAATAGTACATATATATTTATTTATTATAAACGAAAACTAAGCAAAGCAAAAAACACACACGCATATTTACAACCACAAAAAAAAAAAAAAAAATAATGAAAAAGAAAAACAAAATCCAAAATACAAACGTAAAATGATTAACGACAAATATATTAAATCTTAAACATATACAATTATGAAATTATACAGATATTTATATTTGTATATGTATATATATAATTATGAATATGTGTGTATGTAGTTAACATTCAATGCAGAGTCACATTTTGCCACAAGTCTGTCTCCAGTTCAATTCTTCCTTGTTTGACCGAGTATTCCTCCCCCTCATTGGTTTACGTGATATTATTAAACTAAATACGTTAATTTCTTTTAGGATTTTGTTACTGTCGAACACTTTGCCTTTTGTTTTGTTTCCAAATTGATATGTATTTTGTATTTTTTTTTTGCGCAAATTACAATTATTGTTTGAGTTGATTGCAAGAAAAAATAATAATAAATAAAAATGGTAAAATATTTTCTGTTAATTTTAGTTTAAGTTTAGTTTGTGACAAATTGTGTATTATATAATTTTATGCGATTTTCAAATGAATGCGAAAACAATTAAAAACAAAACCCATAGTTAACCTGTTTCATTTATTGCGGACAAGAACAACATTAAGTAACATTAACAAATACTATAACAAAAGCCCATCCAAGACATTGAGGGACCTGCGAGGGTCTCAACATTTATGACTAGAATCGAGATTAGCCTAAAAACTGATAAACTTATATACGTAGAAGACAAGAACCTATTTACTAACAAGTACATATAGTACACATGCATACAAAATAATATAAAACATATTCGATAAACAGCCGATAAAACGATAAATGTCTTCAAACCGACATATACGTAATTGAATGATATTCAAATCTTTATGAAGGACATACACTGAGAGAAATTTAGAGAGAGTGGGAGAGAGAGTGAGTGAAGTGTGGAATTACATCAACTATTTGCCCTAATATTTGTAAATAAAGTGCAGAGCAATGCATCCAGTTATAAGACGAAACAAAACATTAACAATAAATAATAAAAATATATAAACAATTACACATTAACATAGTTCGCCGTGCAACTATTGATTGCACTTTTCCTAGCTTGAAAAGTGTCTGAACATTCGTAATGTGCCAGCGATTGAAATGTGAGTCTATAAATCTATGGATTCGAGCATGCATTATGAGAAACTTAATTTTAAGCGAACAACAATGAAAATCAATAAATATATTATTTAAAAAAAAAAAAAAAACAAGTAAACTGTGCTATGTTCGATTTTTCTGCTCCTTTCTCAATAATAATAATAATTCTTTCCAGTTCTGCGATATTTCAAATTAAAATTCTGCTGCGAATAAGTAAGTATAAATTTGGTTTTCGTTACTTGAAAACTTTGCATCGTACAACTAAATCCAGAATGCTAAACATTGGCTCGACACAGGAATTGAGCCCAGTTCACAAATATTGTCCAGAAATGAGAAGTAAATAATATGACAGAAAGATAGTTTTATGAACATTACTTTTCCTTTCCTTCACATTTAAATTTACAATTTTTCAGACTTCAGTAAAATATTTTATCATCTTAGTTATCTAAGTTGCCTAAAGTTCAGTTGTGCAGTATTCTTATTGGTTTAATTCCTTAATTTATGCTGAATTTATTTATTGTCTAGAGTTCCAGCTACTATAGACTGTAAAGGAAATAGTTTCAGTAAACTATATGGTACATTCTATATAGACTATAGTAAATATATAATATAAACCAATATCATTGCGTAAATTGATTTAGAGTATCACAAAAATCTCATAATGACGCATAAATTCTCACTGACTAATGCAGATGTTGCTGATATTAATTAAGGGATATAGATTTCATGGAAATGGGTGGAAGAAACAGGCTGGGTTGGTGGTGGGACGAGGTAATGGGCTTTTGGGTCGAGAGGGGACATTGCTAGATTTGCAATTTGCAACGTTTGCCACGTACGAGAGAAATGTTGCAAAACGCCTTTAATTAAATTTAATTAATGCGGCAACAACTCAACGGATTATGATAATAAGAGCCACACATAACGATGCCTTTTATGGGATACACATGTGCACAACGAAGCAGCAGCCAAGAACTTCCAATCGAAGGACATGTGTGTCTGTGTCCGTGTGTGTTTGTTGGGTGGGGGAACGCTGAAGGGGGAAGGGGCATGGCAAAGGAGGCAAAGACTAGACGTTGTCCCGTTTTTGGAGCAACGACAGCATAATGGTTGTGTCAATGAGCTGCTGCTTCTTTGGTGGAAACCGAAACCGAAACCGAAACGAAAGCGGAAGCGGAAACGGAAACGGAAGCACAAGCACGCAAATGGCTCATGTATGCAATAAAAGAAACTTTCGAAAACGTCAAAATGGCGTTCCAAAGATTGCCCCATTGATGACGAGAGGACGCTCACTGGGGGTAGTGGTGTGGCAACGAGAGGTACTCGCCTGTGCTGTGCTTGGCGTGGGCATCGCCATGCGAGGCACGTAGCTTGGCATAAGTTCACATTTGGATGCTGTTATTAGAAAAGTCTGTGCGATAAACTGGCCCCGAAGGCGATCATCGATGAGATAAGGCAGCGTTTCAAAAAATACATACAAATATGCAATATTATATACATTTATATATAAGCCATCAATATATAATATATATATTCTGTTAGCTAAGGCTTTTCTGACAGGTTGAGTGTCGGCATTATCTCACCTGAGGGAATACTTGGCGAGTTTGCCATGATGTGATACAACAAAGTAAATACAGAAATATCTTTATTTATTAGTAGAAATCAGTTTTGATTAAAGATTATTAGATTTATGTATATTTATTTTTTAACGAATTCTTTTTACTATATAATTTAATTTATATTCCTTTGCAACTTTCAAATAATATTATATATATATAAATATATATTGAGAGCACTTAAAGTCCGTCTTAATAAGCACTCAGAAAATATTGAAACTATTTATAAATATGTTATGTATAAATTACGAATTAAATACACTATAGACACAATTCTGTGATCCTTCAGTTTGCCAGAATAGATGGACTCATTTTATCCCCTTGGATCAACGCTAGTCAGGCGTGTAATTCTAATGCCAAATCGCACATAAACTTTGACAATTTATGGCATTCGAATTCGTTTGCGGGTTGAGTTTACAAAAAAAAATTAAAATATTTTGACTTGGCGAGGGCAAACAAAGCCGCAAACGCAAAAGCGAACGCGATGCGCTGATCCTACTTTAAATTCAACTGATGTTTAGATGTTGTTGCTGCTGTGGCATATGCGCGGCCTAATTACAAATGCCGCACAGCTGTTGCCCTTGCCCAGGAACCTTTTGTGGCACTCCCCTTGGCCCATGGAGCCATCCTCAATCCACAATCCTTGTCTGGCAACAGCGCGTCAAAATGGTCGCGATGCTGGGCGAAATGTAATGTCTGGCAATTACAGAGCGCGTTTCGTTTAATTGAAACATAATTTTGCATAAATAAAACAAGGCATAAAACACCCTGTTCCGATGGCTACCTCACTCCCTCACCCCTCCCATTCCGTTCACATTCACATTCACATCCAAATCTTCTCACATTCTCATGCCATCGCCAGCCATCGCCCTCAACCTGGCAGCCATTAATGTGCAAAGGGTGTTTTTAAAAAATGCAAACAAACACGACTCATTCGAGTTTCCTTTTCAGCCCCTGTCGCTGCCTCTGTCTCTATCCCTGCTCTTGTTCCCCCTGCTCCTGCTGCTGCTGCTGTCGCTCTCCCTGCTCGCCTTGCAATATGTGCGAATTAAGGGTCCCAATTGCAAACCTTGTCGCAGTTACCCATTTTCAGCAAATGACAACCTGTGCCCAGACTATTGTTGCTCTTGTTTATATTGTTGTTATTGTTGTTGTTGTTGTTGTTGCTGCTGCTGATGCGTTGTGTGTATCTCACAGCTCATTGCGAATGCACAGGTTGATTTTATCCCCTGGCACTTTTTCATGTTTCATGTTTCGCTCACAATACGTACATGTGTGTGCATCTCTCTCTCTCTCTCTCTGTGTGTGTGTGTGTGTGTGTGTGTGTGTGTAAAGTCATAGGCCTCTATATAGCAGTTGTAGTCCAGAGTTGTTGTCATTTTTTGCACATCCCGCGCGACTTCATCATAATTTATTAACAAAATGAAATGAGTTTTTCCTTTTTCCAGCACAACACTTTAAATGCCCATGGCGCACATTTTTCACATATTTCACTTATTTCACTTTTCAATATGTTTGAGAGCTGTTGTTCAATGAAAAATGCCGCAAACAAATGAGATATGATGACTGCTTTGTTAGGCAACCCGATCTAATATTCAATTCCTTTATCCAAATAAACACAACTAACCCTCCCATTGGTGGGGAGAGGGGCTTGCCCGACACAATACTTACCTTCGCGCACGTGGAAAGTCCCACAGACATTAGCACTAAATTTCAACTAAGCGATCTTCAATATATTATAATAATCCTGCTGGCAAGCAACCGACAAATGTGCACCGCATTCAAATGAAACACAATCTTTTTAATATCCACAAGCCATTGCATGCGCATCCAGCCAACCAGCCCCACATTTGCCCCATCCTGTCTCAGTAAAAGCCATTCCCCCACGCTTTCACTAAGGCTACTTAGGACCCAACACACCCCTCATTCCGCCATAATCAAGGGGCGTAAAACGGGGCGGAAAAACAGCGCAGAGCACAGGGCTGGAAAGACGCTGCCAACATTGCAAATTTTTGTTGATTTAATAAAATTACACCCATGAGACTAATTTATATGGAATGTTGGTAGTCGAAAAAGGCGCCGAATTGGTTTCAGCATCAGGTACAACGTTGCCTTTCTTGTTGGACGCTGCACAGTGGAACGAGTGCACAGTGCGCCAGAGATATATTAACTGTGTGCTAAGGTATGTAACCTATAAAGATATATATATATATATATATATATATATATATATATATATATATATATATATATATACGATTGGATATACCATCCGTAGATCGAGTTTAATTTCAATTTTGAATAACTTTCTCCACTCCCTGGTCATATATATTTCTCAGTATAAGCGCTTTCAACTTAACAGATGCCCAACGAATAGCAATGTAAATTAATCCTGAAAGTTTCATGAAAATCGCTCCACAAATAAATGAGATATTTAAAAAAGAACTTTAATATTTGCATTGAATTGCGCTTTTCCCTTTGCGCTCAACAATTGAGTGCGAGCGAGACCGAGAGAACGCCAGACGGCACATGCATGCATATGCTAAGTATGTATGTTTTATTCATTATTAAGCAGACTGATACAGGGTATTATACTGATCCGCTGCCTTCTATTTTCGCATTGATCGTGCATGATCTCACTCAGACAAGAAAATAAAGTTTCTATAGTGTTTATGCTGCTTTATGCTCCCTTATGACGATATGTTATTAATTCTTTAGAACATAAGATGCCATTTGCGTGACTATAAATGAATGAAACACCACTGTGAGTGCAAAGGAACAACATCAATGCGAAGGAAACGTTGCTTGTCACTCGCACGGCAGTTTCACGGTTGCCAGTTACATTTTCGGAACTTCTGTTATCATTTCGAATTAAATTTGGCAACTTGAAGTTTGGCCTGGAGAACTGAGGGCCCTTTGCTCGGCTTGTTCTCGTACGCACATGGCCCGCAAAGCCTGCGCGTTTTCTGCTGCCAAACTCATCCCCAAAATGAAAACCGAATACCCTCCCAGCTTTGGCACTTGTACATCCGCCTCTCCTGTTGCCCGGTGTGTGTGTGTGTGTGTGTGTGTGTGTGTGTGTTTGTGTGTGTGTGTATTGAGCCCATTTGCTGATTTATATTGCATAATAACGTCGAGCTGGAAATTGCCTCGACTGCGACTACGATATCGCCATCTTGTCGTTGTTGGTTGGAGGTGCGCCATGTGAGCCGAGTACACAATTTGCCAGCCAATAAACATGATGATAGCAATGCACCGACTCCTTCCCCGTCTGCGTCTGCGTCTCCGACCAACTGTGACTCTGTTCGTCTTCGTCCAGTGTCAATTGTTTTGATCTGCGACAATTTACGAGATTCCTTTCGGTATTTTCGGAGAAAGTGAGGCCACATCTAATCGAAGAGATGCCCGATAACCATTTGCTGGGCTTGCTCACCTTTGAGCAGCCGCCTCCTCCCAGATAGAAAGATGGCAAATGCATCTTCCGACGGCCACTTGAACAGATGTCATCGCGCCTGGCGCAAATATTTTGTGACTTTCGCACTATACAATAATATTTAATAAGGCATTCTATAGTTTTCATACCCAGACATATACATACAAAGAGCGAGAGAGAGCGAGAAAGAGAGAGAGCGAGAGAGAGGGAAAGACAATACCTGAGGCTGCCCTGAGACTGCGGCCGTGACGTATCTGTCAGATTAAGGAAAGGCCATAAAGTGTGGTGAGCAGGGATGACAACAGTGGCAAGAGACAGGGACAAGGGCAAAAAGAGAGTCAAAGTCAGAGTCAGAGTCAAAGCCAACTAACATTGAGATACGGCCATTGTTTTGCCCTTTATGTAAGCATAGCAGTTGGACATGCCCTTTGGCCTTTCTCCATTCCCATTCCCATTCCCATTCCTATTCCCATTCCTATTCCCTTTCCCCCGTTTTCCCCTGCTCAGCAAATGGAGCAGTCCTGCTCAACCCGGTTATAATTTTAATCGTTTGACTGTGGGCACTTTTCATTTTGTTGTCTTATTGTATGAATAGCCTCAGTCACATCTACTGCTCTCTATTGCTATCTATTGCCTCGGGTATTCATCTCGATAATGTTTAAATTTTGGCAATTGAACAACATTTACGACTGTAAACAGATAAACATAAAACTGTCTACTTTCCCTCAGTGCAGCACTTTGAATTTGATCCTGCAGCCGCAGCTTCTGTGCCCGATCATCTCTCAGCACCTTCGACAATTTCCGCTAGCCCATCGACAGAGGCAGAGTCAGAGTCTGAGTCTCAGTCTGAGTCTAAGTCTGAGTCAATGTCAGAGTCATCGCCAGCGACAGTTATGACTACGGACGGCACATAAAAGTGACTTTAACGGCAGTAAACAGTTCATAAAAACTTGCAACCACATGCTCCTAGAGTCCAACACAGTGGCGTGTGTTGCCTGCGAGCGGCTCTCATATTTGCCAAATCCCTCTTGGCCAAATTCTGTCATTACCGATCGTTAGAATACTTCAATTTGTGCCCGATCACAATGTTTATTCATTTTCTACAATTTCGAAAGCAATTAATGTACACTGAATACTTGCAATACCATTTATTATAAGCCTTACGAATAGTATTGTTTCCAATGCCACTTTTAAATAAAATAAATTAAATCAAATCCCAGATACATGCAGAGTAATTTGGTAATCTTTATACTTTACTTTCTTATATTTTATATTACATTCTTCGAATTCATTGATTAACGAAGAAGAATGATTCTCATATTAATGTTGAGTTAATGATTATAATAATTAATGAGTTGATCTAGAGAATTTATTAATTAAATACTTTATTCTTTAAAGAAGTAAACTTTAAGATAAAAATAAAAATAATAATTAGTATTTAAAATAAGTAAGATAATAAGCTAATCTGTAGTTAATGTAGCTAATCTTATTATTAAGCCTATTCAAAGTATAATTTAATTAGACAGAATAATAATTTTAACATATGAATAAAATATACATTAATTATCTGAAACTTATTCACACTTACGATCCGCTGAACTCCATATTTTGCTGGCTGAGCAAAATCCCTGAATAACTCTCAACGCTCAGAGAAAGTAATTATAAAAAAATGGAAATGGAAGTAATGGAAGAAAGGTTTTAGTTGGTGGGATCGGGATTATGTTTACCACAGTTAACCACAAATGTGTGTAGTCGTCAAACTTGGCAAAGATGTAGACGAAACAGTTTATTTTAATGAGAAGCGTAGGAAGTGCTAATGTAAATGTAGAAGAGGATGAAATAAACTGTTTACAACTCACGCTAAAATCAAGGAATACCAACAAGAGCTAAGTAGAGCAGCTCTCTCCTTGCATTGCATATTATTTACTATTTATATAATATTTTATTAAGAAGGGATCACTCTTAAATTCCTTTTTACTTATATACAGCTAATATTATACATACATATTTGCTTGACTATAACTCAATCAATGCTCAAAGCTCTTTCTCTGTCCACGCATTTGTATGAGATAATAAATATTTGTAATTCGGGGAACGCGAGAAGACAAAGAAGAGACAGGTGTCATATTAGTTGGAATATCAATTCGATTAATCGCAGCGCATATTATTAAGATTGAAAAACAATCGCTGGTTGCTTTGTCTTGGTCTTTTATCGACTCTGAGATACATTCCATGGCATGCTCAGATTACTTAACTAAATTTTCAGCTTAAAGAACAGAGAAGAGTCTCATTGCAATTTGAAAGACAATCGACCCGCACTAGTGTGACCCATCTCTTTCTTCCATCTCTTCCTCTATCTCTCTCTCTCTTACTATCTCTTACTTAGTCAGCTTCGCCCCCCCTTTGGGCAACGGCCATTATATGCTTATTTTTATGTATCTGTAGGAAAGCGCGCTGCTCACCTACAGCTTCTCCTCCATGTTCATCTTCATCTTCATCTCCGTCTCCAGCTCCAGCTTCAACTCCGGCTCCAGCTTCATTCCCGCTGACCGCTGACCGCTTCCCGCTTCAGCTTTAGTTCCACCTTTGCCTTTGACTGCGGTACCTGCGTCTGCATGCGTGTGATCCCAAAGATGCAATTTATCTTTTTTGTTGCCCGCTTTATGGGCCATCGTGTTCTTTGTGTTATTCTTATTAACAGCAGCAACAACAACAAAAACAACAACAGCACAACAATCGAATGAGTATTCGATTTCCTTGTTGCATTCATTTTGTTTCATTCTTCAACTTCTCCTGCTCCTTCAACGTCTACTTCTACTTCTCTTTTGGTTTCTGGGTATGCGCCTCCACGCGTTCGTCTTTGGGTTTTAATTTAAAATGGAATTGTGATTCCGAAGATACGAGACCAAGCGACTAAGCTGTCAGGCAGCCTGTGGCTTTTGGCTCCAAAAACCACTCCACACTCCGCACACCACTAGCACCACACACCAACTTGCACAACCACAAGCAACTCCAACTCCTTGGCAACGTCATGCAGCCGCGTTTCGCTCGAAATGGAACGAATGACTTTGTCTGTGATAATTTATGGCCGCAGCCCAAAACCGAAACTTGCACCACAACTGAAACTCGAACCCAACTTTCTGTCACTGTTGTCTGCGTGTCTGTGGTCTCTCTCTGTCTCTCTTTATCTCTCGTTGCCTCCCTTTGTCTCTGTCTCTGTTCGTTTACTATTGGCATGGCCACAAAAACTTTTTGCCATCTCTCGCCCTGAGTATGGCATCCTGGTGCCATCATGCCGTGCCTTGTGGTTTCGGATTACTCGCACCGCACCATTTGCCTCTTTGAGCCCGACAACGCTAGGGCCACAATTTGTCTCAGCCTTTTGGCCAACTTGGTATTGTTCATGCTCGGAATTCTGTTGAAAACTTTTCCTGTGCGTGCGCTCTCGGATTAATTAAAATTTTAAATCGTATGTTGTAACTGTTCTTGGGCCAGAACAGATCTTAAAATGGATCTGAAAAGAGAACACAATCTACAGTTCGTATTAAATTCAATTCAATTCAATTCCATATGCAAATGTCTCGCATGTTAGCTTGATTATGTGTTAATCTCATTGGGGTAAGCGAGGGGAAGCGGAATATGATGGGGCAGCGTTTTTATGGACCACAACATGTCGTAGGCCCGACTTTATCGGAGCCATTAATTGCAACATAAATTTGTTTTATTTTAACATTTCGCATCGCCGTCTTTATCGAAGGCGCATTTAACTTATTTATAAGTCGGCGTTTAAAGGGAAACTTGACAGAGGAAACTTGTTTTGGGAGCCGCCCAGCTTCAGCAATAATTCTAAATATACTTATTTAGCAGCATCCAAAACAACAAAAACAACTACAACAACAACAGCAACAGTAACATGAACAACCGTTGACGGCTTTTATTTCAACCAAACCACCAATTGAATCATTTTTATGAATCCCATTTGAATCATTGAAATACTCGCCCCACATCAAAAACTGTCAACTTGATTGGCCGTCTCTAACTTTACACACACACAGGCTCACACACACACGCATACACACACACACACACAGTCGGAAAGCAGTCGGAAAATGAGACAAAATGTCGGAAGAACCATTAGTTTTATCACGCCTGATAGGTTTTGGCCATATCACTGAGTAATGTCTCTCAATTTGAATAGTTACATAAGTCGGCTATTTTATGGCCTACATTTTGTAACAAGCCAAGTTGGTTTTGGCTATTGACTTATATAGTTACTTATAACTTGTATGCTCTCTACTTACGCATATCAATAACCTAGGGTATGGAGATCTCTCTCTCTCTCTCGATTGTTTTTATTATTTACGATATAACAAGTATTTTGCAACTATTATAGGAAAGTTGTATTAATGCAAAACGAATCCCTATTAAGAATCGTGCCTGCAGATGCTGACCCCATAGTTATAGCTATATTAACGTTCGTATTTAAACATGTTTATATACTTTTGTACAACTGTCTGAAATCAATGAAAACGAGTTTGAGCTGAAGCAAAAAGACAAATTCCAAAATGATTGTCGCCAACAGCGACAGCAATTAATGAGATTTTGAAGTGAATATTAAAATAAATAAAATGAAATAATTATTGCGGACAACAATCAAATTAAGTTGCAAATATCACAAGTTGCAATTGTTGTGTTTTACATTTATATTTGAATTTATTTTATTGTTTATTAAATGAATCGATTAGAACTTGTTTTCAACCAGCCAATTAATTACTCTTTTACTCTTCAATAAACAAGAAAAGCACAAATGGTCTTTGACATTTCTAAATTCGTTAAAGGGAAATTCGACTACAAGCAATTTTGCCACACTTGGCAGTTTAGTACCAAAACAGACTTTTTTAGTACTTTAGTACTTAAATTATGTTTAAATATAGCTTCCCTTTTTTACGGGTTCCATGTAGTAATAATAGTGTATTAATAACATATTAATACTAAATTAAGCCTATAATATAAAAACAAGATCATTTTACAGTCGGTACTTTTATTTTAAATTTTGCTCTTTTCTAAGTCTGATTGCAGTGTGGCTGCACTTCTAAAATGTCTAAATATCTGCTAAGAATCCCAATCAAATATATCGAAAATTTCGATATCTCGCATCGCGCGCTTTTTAAATAGTTTTTATTTTTTTTGTTATTTCGTTTTTTATTTTTATTTGCGTTTTTTGCAAAATATAGCCATCGTCTAGAATATTTTTTTCTTACGGTGCACATCGCCGTTTCAAACTGTACAAGAAAATCGAAAAAAAGAACACCATTTGATAAAAGGCGGAAAAATAACGAGTGTGTAAGTTTTTTTCATTTTTCTTTTTCCGATTTCTTTCTTATTTATGGACCGATCTTGATGAAACTGCGGTCGCCTCTACCGAATCGAAAATATGGCATAAACTCGGTCTGGAGAGAGTAATTAGGAACATTCATGCCAAATTTGGTGTCTCTAGTTCTTCTAGTTGCTGAGATCAACGCGTTAATACAGGATGCACTTTTTTCCCATTTCTTTCTTCTTTCCAATTGTGGATAATGTGTGAATAAAATGTGTGCCCTTGCTAAGTTAACGAAGGGAAGAGTAAGACTGCCGTCGCTTTATTTTATTAGCTTATTTATGAACCACAGGGAACGAGCCACAGATTGTAATATTCGTAGGATTGCCTAATTCTATTTAATTGAATTCTACATAAATAGGTTGGCTTGGCTAGTTTTTTTATAAACCACACCGAATGAGCCACGGGTTGTAATATTCGTAGGACTCCCTAATTCTATACCATTTAATTCTACATAAATCTACGTGGTTGCCTTGGCTAGTTTATTAATGAACCACAGAGAATGACCCACAGGTGGCGCTTTCTTACATTTGAGGTATATTCATGTTTTTTGTTGCAGATGATTACAGAAGTGTTCACCTCCAAAAAAACAATGACCACAATAAGATACACCGCTACCATAAAGACCACAGTCCCCACAACACGGTCCAAAGGTACCAATATAGGGTCCTAGGCCACCACAGCAAGGTCCACAGCTATTACAGTAGAATCCACAATATTGTCCATCCAAAGAGAGACTGGACACCCAGAAGCAGTAGCTCCGACAGATCATCATTAACAGAAATGGACTTCAGTTGAACTCTGGTTAGAAATAATGGAATATAGACTTTATGGTACTTTGGGATAGAACTAAATACAATTGCTTAATCTGACTATTATTTTTTTTTGTTTGAATTAAAAACTCACCTTTACAAAAACCAAACGAGATTTTCACTCGGCAAGCTTCAAATGTGATTGTATATTTGTAATTTAGCTTCGTAACTAGATTGAAAAGCTGAAGTTTCCACATTTCGGACTACTTTGACCATTTATTTGAAAAATATTCGTTTGGCCAATAGTAAACATCGCTTGCAATGTGCGGCTCATCGAATGCTTAATCGCACATTATCGATAAAATGTAACTAGTTATCGCTGAGTATCCGAGCATCACGTGTAGAATCAATATAAATAAATAAACATAATAGCAAAGGATCCATAACAATAACATAATAGCACAAAATGGGGAAAACATCAAAGGATAAAAGAGATATATTTTATCGAATGGCCAAGGAACAGGGTTGGCGGGCCAGGAGCGCTTTCAAGCTGTTACAAGCAGATGAAACATTTAATTTACTTGAAGGTAACTATTCTTAAATTAGACAATTTCGAAATCTTATAAAGTTTTAATTTTCATTCATTTTCACAGGTGTCACACGCGCCGTTGATTTATGTGCCGCACCGGGCGGCTGGTCACAGGTTCTATCCAAGAAAATGTACGAACCGAAGACGGCCGAAGAGCGTGAGAAAGTTAAGATCATAGCAGTTGATATGCAGGGCATGGCACCCATTGATGGCGTTACAGAGTTGCGAGCCGACATAACCAAAGAGTCAACTGCAACGGCAATAATTGATTTTTTTGGTGGCCAAAAGGCACAACTGGTGATCAGCGATGGCGCGCCTGATGTCACAGGCATGCATGATTGGGATGCGTACATGCAAGCACAATTGCTTTTATCAGCTCTTAGCATTGCCACCTACATTCTCGAAGAGGGGGGCTCGTTTATGGGTAAGGTGTACCGAGCAGCCAACACCAGCGATGTGTACCGGCAGCTGAAACGGTTCTTTAAAGACCCATGCGTCTTCAAGCCATCTGCTTCGAGAAATTCTAGCATTGAGGCATTTGTGGTATGCCGTCAATTTTGCATGCCGAAAGATCATATACCATGTAACCTCATTACTGAATGGTACAACAAGCCGGAAGAAGCGCTAAAAAATATTACAGGAAAAGAACGTGGTCCTGTCGAGCATTTGCCCTTTGTTGCCCACATATCTGATCTCGATGCGGATCTCAGCTACGAATTGGTAACTAATCCGAACAGTGATTGTTTCTACTCTATAGGTCTTAATGATTTATCTTCTCCTAGGATGAAAACTATGTACAACTCGATGCTGTACAAAAGCCGTTGACTGCGGCCTACCAGGAAATCATAGAAAAAACACGCAACAAGTCCATTAAATACACTGGCTATAAGGTGTCCCATGCTAATGATCCACCTCCACCGCAAGAAATGGAAATAAAAAACGTTAAGGCGCAAAAGGAACCCGAAGTTAAATAATTGTTCGATAAGTTTTTAAAGGTGTCTACATTTCGCTAATTATAAATTCATTGTATCTTAGTATGTATATTAAATCATTTACAAATGTTCTTCAACTTTCCAGATATATTTAGCTTTATTAAGAGTTTATTCCATTCGTTGGCTCATAAGTGGACCATGGTCGCTTTCTCTGATGGCTTGACACCGTATTTATACACTTTGTTGAGACTCTCGGGAAAGTCGGGAAGAAGGTTATTGAAATTTTCCACGTGATGCGTATGCTGCTCCGTCCAAATGCCGTCGCCCGTGAAATGAAACTCGGATTCGATGAGATATAATATGAGCGTTAAGATCTCATTATTGCTCAGAGCGTGCATATCGACAACAGGTAGTTGCAACTCCTCCAAAGCTTCCCGGACCTGCATCAACATCAATTTCTCCTCAATACGCTTGCTAAAATAAAATAAAGAGCGAATTTTCAAATAGTAACGCGTCATGGATCGCCATCACCACTCACATTGGATACAGCAGCAGGTGTATATTTTGAAATACATCATTTAGTCCGAATTTCTTGCTTAGCAAATATTCCAAGCATTGCTTGACATGCAGCACGGGTATATGGCACCAGTTGGGATGACGCGACAGCAGATTGCGCAGTAACTGTTCATCCTTTTGCAAAATGTTACCCAAATAGACGACTATGTCGCGACCTTTAGTGCGATCGGATCCATCACGTGCAAATCTACAAAAGATGATGTGAACAACATAGTTATATGTTTTTTGTTAAATTCTATAACTTAACTCACTTGGCAAAGGCATCCGAGCCGCAGGATAGTATATGCAACGACGCACAGCGCACCTTTAACTGATTTAGGTAGTCCAGACGTATGCGTGCCTTATTTTGATAGTGCACCAGACGCAGAATACGCGGATTACTGCCCAATACATTAAACTGCTCAATTTCATTGATATCACGAAGTCGCTCCAGCACTGTATCTGGTCCAAGAGTAAGAACTTCGAGGCAGCGTAGAACTGCATCCTCGGAAATGCCAAAGGAACGCACATGCTGTAGCGTTTGCTTTAGGCCATCACAATTTGACATCAAGATCTTTGGACGACGATAACCAATGTCACGAATGTCATGTCCATTGATTGTTGGTATCTCCTGTAGAATACGACGCATGTTCTCCGCATCTGCGTGCAACAGGAAAGCGTTCTTGCGCAATCGTTCCTTCGAAAACTTGAACACTTTCAGCACCAACTCGATATTTTCCTGCACAGCACGAAAACTTTTATGTCGTACACGCGAATATACGCGCCACAATTTTGCAAGTTCACTTTCATCCATTTGCAAACGTTCTTGCAGATACGTATTGAGCAGCGATTGACGTAGCGCCTTTAAGGTAGCTCCCTCGCTGGCGTTAAATTGCATCTGCCAGTTGTCAGGCAGATGTATATCTGTGAAGCATTCAATCAATCGCTGTGGCACATTCACATCGTAGGGTATTAAACGATGTGCCTTAAGCATATCTGTGGGCTTGTTAATGACGGTTACGTACTTAAACAATGTTTGAATGGTGATGTTTTGGAAACCACACTCCACGAGTACACTATGCCGATTGGAAAGCGTTGAGGCACCATAGTAAATAATCATGGGCTTCGCTAAAATATCATCAATAGTATACTGCAATGATTTTAATGTATCATATGAACTAAGCAAGTCCTTTCGCTTGACCGTTTTCAGCTCAGGATGTTTTTCGAGAGCTACAGCCCAAGTGCGGTAGTTACTGCCTGAAGATATGAATATTGAATTAGCTATATTACTCTTCTTATTCCAATTATTGCTCACCCAACGTCCGCGCCAAGAAGTTGGGATTTAAAGAATCCTCATGGGGCAGTTCTAAAATGGTTGACTTTGCAGGCTTTGCATATTCCAATTTGCTGTTTGGCTTTTCAGCCGATGCCAAGCTTCGTGCAAATCGGACAAACCGTTGCGCTTGGTTTTTACTATTTCGCAACATATTTGTAAGTGTACGATTATTTATTATTCACATAATTGGAAAAAAAAAAACATGCAACAGTTGATCAGCCCAGTCAACAATCGATTAATTTGACAACAGCTGAAGCAGTGGACAATCGATTTAATTCAACATGATTAGATACAGCTGATTAAGAGCTGCCAATCTAAGTGAGTTCTTGTGCCGCCCGGTATCTAAAACAGTTGGCAGTATCTGTGCGACGCTACACGTGCATTTTATACATTTGAGAATATCAACTTAAATAAAAAATAACTTAAAATGTCGCTTTTACGGATAAGGTAAGTTTTAAATCTTCACAGAATAATATATTGATATACATAACGTCCCTTTTATCCATCGCAGGAAACCTAAAACTCGCAAAGGAAAGAAAATATTGCTGGCTCGCGAGCCGCAGCTCATTGAGGCAGCACGCAGCATGTTGTTTGTCGACGGACGCAAATGCGGTGGAAATGTTAAACTGTGTATGAAGGATCTGCAACAGCTGAAGAAGCCGCTAGTTAAAGTTCTGCATCGCAAAAACGATATAACCCCTTTCGATGATCCATCTTCCTTGGAATTGTAAGTTATTGCCTGTAAATCTGCACCGACTTTCCGGTTTTATTGATTCATTTTTTAGCTTGACAATGAAAAACGATACGGCGCTCTTCACTTTTGGCTCCACGTCAAAGAAACGACCTGACAATATTCTCATTGGCCGCATCTTTGAGAACGAAGTCCTGGACATGTTTGAGCTGGGAATTAAACGTTATCAAGCTATTGCCGAATTCAAGAACGAGAAGATTGGCTCCTGCGTCAAGCCTTGTCTGGTCTTCAATGGTCCGATGTGGGCACAAACAGAGGAGTTGCGTCGTCTGCGAAATTTGTTTATCGACATGTTTCAACGCGAAAAGGTCGATTCCATACGCCTACAAGGTGTGGAACATGTGCTCAGCTTCACAGTGACCAACGATATGAATGTTCTGATGCGTTCGTACAAAATCTTACTCAAGAAATCTGGTCAAAAGACACCACGTATAGAGCTGGAGGAAATTGGACCATCGGCGGATTTCTCCATTCGTCGTACCAAGATAGCTTCTGAAGATCTATACAAACTGTCCAGAAAGCAGCCCAAACAGCTGAGGGTAACTAAAAAGAAGAACGTCAGCACGGATGCACTTGGCAATACCAAGGGACGTGTGCATTTGGGCAAGCAGCAGACTGGCTCCATTCAAACGCGTCGCGTGAAGGCGCTCAAAAAGTCGCCTGAGGAAAAACGTACCGACCGCCAAAAAAAGAAGGTAGCATTAAGGGCGGCTGCCGCAGAAGCTTTGGCATCCGAATGAGACCTAAGCATTGGCTTTATAGAGTTCTAGTTAGTTATAATTGTAATAAATTGGTCCAGCTTAAAATATAGTTAAGATCTTGACTTAGCAACTTGTATTTCGTATCTAATGTATTGCATCAACGATGTTTTTAATGCGACGTGTCTTGGACTCTGCCAATGCATCCTCCAATGATTTAATTAAGTGCACCAAGCTGCTGACATCTGTTTGCACCAGCAAGTCCTTGCGATGTCGTCGTTCATCCTCATTCATAGCGCTTAGTTCCTTTTCACTGCGTTCAGATGTATCGATTTCTAGCAACTCACGATTCTCGTTCTTTGGCTCTGTGTGAAGATACAGCTTCATTGTTATTATCACATTAGATTGCTGCAGCAAACAACGAGACGCTGTTCGCACCTCCAACCGCCAGTCGAGATTAACTATCCGGTAGGCGCGAATATTGGCCGACTTAATGGAACCTTCAACAAAGTTACGCTTGCTGCTGACAAACTGTTCCAGCACTTCCAGCACATCGTCGCTAAGTTCAGGAAACAACTGGCGGATGTTTACTTGCTCGCCATTGGAATCTGAATTAGTGGTTACATGAATAAGCAGCGATATCAGCGCCTCCACAGCTCGCTTGACCGATTCGCTATTCACATCGCCTGTGTACTTCTTCGCCAGTACATCATAGCGATCCAAGTTGGGACCGTTCACAAGATAATCAAATGCCGATTTGCAGAGCTCAACGACTTCGCTAGACGGACGTTGAAGTAAAGCCAAATGATTCCGTTCCTCTTGACTTAAGCGCAGCGAAGACATTTTTATATATTCACGCTTTGCAGGTATTTTTTAAATATACACAGAAATTACGAAAAACTAGATTTTCATGCAAAATGTAAACACATCGTTGCTCGCAAAGTATTCTGTTTGCCTTTGTTGCAAAATGGTACGCAGCTCTACTAAATAAAAATGATAAGTATTTTAATTATTATATTTTATTTTATTTATTTTTAATAAATCCATAATTTACTCTGTTTGCTTATGAGGTATATATTTTTACGCTGAATTATAACAATTATTATTCTTAATATATTAAGTATTGGGAGGTGCGTGCTGTTTTATATTCATATCGATTTATCAACATTCGATAACATCGTTTTGGAACATCGATAGTCGATTTCACGGCATCTATTTTGCTTTGTTTATTGATTGCGGGGCGTAAACACATTAATTAGTTAGTTATTTATTAAAGGAAATTGTCACAACAGTATGGACTTCGATAGTCCAGAGGAAAAAGAGTTTCCCGGCTTGTATGCATCTGAAGCTGCCGATGCCAAGTCCAAGAAAAGTAAGGAGGAAAGTGATTGTAAGTAGATGCGGAGGCGGTCGAATAAGGCGCAACAGGAAAATCAATTTTTGTTGCTTGATATAGTTAGCGAAGGCGATCATGACAAGCACAGCAAGAAGGATCTGCTAATTGGACGTCGAAAGGACAAGAAAGAAAAGGGAAAAGATCGCGGTTATGCTGCACTAGAAGGTGAAAGCTCACCTGAGGAGGAGCTGGATACCAAGTGAGCATAATTCTTCGACCCTCATATAATTTAATAAGTAAATTTATCTCTTATTAAATTAGAAGCCCTTCAAAGTCTAAGAAATCGAAGACCTTCAAGTTCACAAGCTCCAAGAGCAAGGAAAAGCGTGAGAAGTCCCGCGACAAGGAAAAGGAGGTAAAGGCTCCCGAAGACGAGCCAACGCACAAAATAAAAGATAAGGAAAAGGACAAAGAAAAGGATCGCCAACATGATGAAAAGGATCACAAAAAGAAAGACAAAGAACGCAAGGAGAAGGACAAAAAGGATAAGTCGGAAAAGAAAGACAAAAAGGATAAAAAGAGTAAGCAAACTCAACAAGAAGACACTTGCGGCGTCGAAGAAGTCTTGGCTCTGGGCTATCCGATCTTTGGTGTTTCCGTCAGTCTGGCTACAGAGCGTTCCCGTTGTCATGACGGCATCGATCTGCCCCTAGTTGTGCGCGATTGCATCGACTATCTGCAACAGGAACAATCGCTCAAAGCTGAGCAAATCTACAAAGTTGAGCCAATCAAAACGCGTCTAATGCATTACAAGCGATTATACAACAATCGCGAATATGATGCGACTGTAGATGAACTCAACATACCTACCGCCTGCAGTTTGCTCAAATTGTTTTTCGTCGAGCTACCGGAGCCGGTGCTAACCACGGATTTGGTGGCACGTTTCGAGGAGGTGGCCTCGCATCCCAAAGTTACCGAGCAACAAGCAGAGCTACAACAATTGCTTGAACAGCTGCCGAAATGCAATCTTACGCTCTTGGCCTGGATGATGCTACACTTTGACGCTGTCATACAGCAGGAGAGGTACAACAAACTCAATGCACAATCGCTCGCAATGCTGCTTAGTCCAACTCTGCAGATGTCTCACCGTTTAATGGTCGCGCTCTTGTGTCACTGCACGAATCTCTTTCCGGACGTCAAGCTGATAAAGTAAGTAAATATCGGACAGATTAGATTAAAGCTGCGCATGATGTGCCCACAGCTATGCAGATAGATCTCTTTAGCGTTTTGATGAGAACATGAGTTTGGTGCCGCGTAAACGCAAACGTTTCCAACGAATTGTCAGCTTTTTGTTCAGGCAGCCATCAACCTTAACTAAATACATAAATTGACATATAATATTGTCTTTGCTTTGCAGATATGTTCCGCCGCTTACATCCACCAGTCCAGGATTGCCGGACAAGCCCGAGGACATACAAACTGAGCTGCGCAAGCAAGATAGTCTGCTGTCTCAAATACACAGCGAAATGAATGCGGGCTTTATCACGAAGAAGCGAGAGGAGCAGCTTTGGGAAGTACAACGTATTATTACACAGTTAAAACGAAAGCTACGAAGCTGTGAAAAGAAGCAGGAGAAGTCCGTAGACGAAGTGGAAAGCAGCACAACAGCTCAACCTTCTGTGCAATCAGCAGCATTACCAACAGTATCAGCCGATAATCTTAGCGAGGATACCACCGATTCTAAGCCAGCATCTTTGCATACTGTCGCCCCCGATGATCAGCTTGATGAGCATAGCGTTTCTGTGTCGCCAATAGCAGCCGCAATTGACTACACCATAGACAATGAAACTGGCTATTTGCTGCTGCCTAAGACAAATCCACAGCGTGATGAGCTCCTTAGGCTGCAAATTGAATACGACGAGTTAATGGGCTGGCAAAATGAACTCAAGACTCGCATTCTAGCCGAGCGCAATGAGATCTTTCGCTTGAAACAGTTGTATGAGCAGGAAATGTTAAAGCCGCAAGTTGTCGCGAGCACAAGCCAAGAGCAGTTGCCTGGAGAGGGCGACTACGATCGTGTTATTGAACATTACACGCGTGAGAATGCGCTACTGGAACACAAGAAGCAAATGCTGGGAATGGAGCTTAAGGAAGAGCGGCGTGCCTGCATTGCGCTTCAGGTTGAGCTACGCATGCAGCAGTTTTAATTTATTCACATTCTAGATATCTGTATGTCAAACGAACAAAAAATGAGAAAGAAATCAAAATACAAGAAAAAGCTTAATTTTAAACGAAAGCATTCGCGCGCCAATCGTGTTGCTATTTAAAAACCAGTTGGCAGCACCGTTTGCTGAGCAGCAGCTGATAAGCAAAACTACAACAACAATCACATTTAACCTTGTGTCAGGTTGGGCGAAAGCTTTTTGCGAATAGCTATTGGGATTTTGCAAGCTGCGCAGCTGCTTATTGTTTAGCGTATCCATTTTTTAAACAAATTATTAAAAAAAAAAGCAATGTTGAAGCAAGTGACCAAACAATTGGCGCTGCAGGGCGTGCGCAGCTTTTCGGTTGGACAACAGGTAAGTTGTAAACGTAAAACCTACATATATTTAATTTTCGTTACTGACTGCAGATGTTTACGTAACGCAAAAAATGATAGAACATTGACTGCAGAATCAAAATGCAGAATGCATTACATATTGAGATATTTAGATATGCATTACAGTTTTTAAATTAATTATGTTTCTTTGTTGTATCAGAATAACTACAAGGTGACCGTATGCGGCGCCTCTGGCGGAATTGGCCAGCCGTTGTCGCTGTTGCTCAAGCAAAATCCCTTGGTTACGGATCTGGCTTTATATGACATTGTGCACACTCCCGGCGTGGCTGCCGATTTGTCCCACATCGATACCAAGAGCAAGACAGCTGGATTCATGGGAGCCGACCAATTGGGTGCTTCGCTCAAGGGTAAGTCGGGGGGTATTCTGTAAGTGAGGTTAGGTTGTTACTATCTAGTGAGAAAATTACCCTATTTTTAGTGAAACAATTCAGTTTAGCATGTGATTTGCATAAGAGTAATGAATAATCTGTAAAACATCTGTGTATTCACATTGTATGTAAAGTGCTGATAAGATTTGATATTAAGCGTGGCATGAGGAAATTTAATTGTTATTTACGAGTTTAACTAACTTATAATCAGTGCAGCAAGTCTTATCGCCAAGTAGCTACATTTAGAAGCATAATACAAAAGATCAAAGTCTTTTACGAGTTTAAAGTCAAATACGGTTGTCATAAAGTATTTATGCCTTACATATCAATATAATTATTATGATGATAGCTATATAATTCAATTTATAGAGTCTCATTTATTCAGTAATTGTTAGTCAATATTGATTATATGGTTTTCCTGTTTGTGGCATAGGTTCCGATGTCGTTGTCATCCCCGCCGGTGTGCCACGTAAGCCTGGCATGACTCGCGATGATCTGTTCAATGTCAACGCTGGCATCATTAAGGACATTTCCAACTCCATTGCCAAGAACTGCCCCAAGGCTCTGGTCGCCATCATCACAAATCCAGTCAACACCTGTGTGCCCATTGCTGCCGAGATTCTAAAGAAGGTAAATGTTATTTAACAATCACTAAAGAGACAATCACCAATTCTATTTTCATAGGCTGGCGTATACGATCCCAAGCGTCTCTTTGGTGTATCCACATTGGATGTGGTGCGTGCTCGTGCCTTCATTGGTCATGCTCTCGGTGTTGATCCCCAGACCGTGCAGATTCCCGTTATTGGTGGCCACTCCGGTGTCACCATTCTGCCTGTCCTATCGCAAAGCCAGCCTCTATTTAAGGGCAACCAGGATGCTATTGAGAAACTCACGGTACGCATTCAGGAAGCCGGAACTGAGGTAGTTAAGGCTAAGGCCGGTGCTGGTTCCGCCACCTTATCGATGGCTTATGCGGGCGCCCGTTTTGCTGGCTCTCTGCTTAAGGGTCTGAACGGCGACAAGAACGTTGTCGAGTGCTCCTATGTTCAGTCAAACATTACAGAGGCGACGTTCTTCTCCACTCCTTTGGTGTTGGGTAAGAATGGTCTGCAGGAGAACTTGGGTCTGCCCAAGCTTAACGACTACGAAAAGAAGCTGTTGGAGGCCGCCATTCCTGAGCTGAAGAAGAACATCCAGAAGGGCATCGACTTTGCCAACGCTTAAGCTGAACAATATCGCAGCCATTCACTAGCCAGTCAGTCAGTCAATCCCCCCAAACTGTTTCCATCATTAGACATCATCTAGTTTTCATTAAACCCGACGTATAAGAAATAATTGGTTGTTTACTTAGAAAATGTCGATCGTTTTAAGTTGAACAGTGTACAATATTCGTCTGTGCAAAGACTATACAGCTATGGGTTTTAACCATTTCAATAATGAAACCACTTGATACTTAAAACTAAATAAATTATCAACTTAGTACGAATATAATGTTTGTAAATTCATTTTCGGCCAACTTTTGAAATTAAAATGGTTGAAGAAGTATGATTTGGGGAAATTCCAAATTTGTTTTATGAAAGATATGAAGTACTTGAAAATGATATTTAAATATCATTGGTTGAGTCACAGATTTCGATCAATATTATGTATGAAGGAACTGAATGAACTGAGATAATATATTTGCCAGGGTATTTGGTCGTCTAACCTAACATTTCCCAATGATGCACCGTGCAAAATGCAGAGCTCCGTCAACTGCACAACAAACTCTTTTACAAATAAAAACGAACTTTTCTTTCTCAGTGTATGGATGCACACAGTCATGGGGCTTGCTCTGCTTGTGTGTATTTGCGTGATGCTCATGTACACACCAATACATGCGCCAGCAATTAAGCTTCGTTAAGATCAATTGAGAAACTTGCCCGCATGTCATACGCTGCCTCTCTTCATCCACTTTCCCCTCTCTATGGCCTTTCTCTTTCCATATGCACAGACTATGCCTAGTGCGTACATATTTTGGAATTCCTTGTCGTGTGCATATTCATGTTCATGCTTACACATACATATGTACATACATATATGTACGCATATGTATATGTACTTCTATAAGTGACATGAGCATAAGTCAGCTAACAAAATTCTTAAAAATTAACTGAAGTATTTTATAAGCCTATACATATAAATTTAATGTGCATATTAATTTTAAACTCTTAACTATTTCGCATGTTGACCATTGATTGATATGTTTAATTAACACCAGCTTCATTTTATTAATTTTTCACACCTTTGCAATTATGTATTATTCAATTTTAAAGATTGTTTTGTGTACGTACATATTCATTTTAGTTACCGAAGTGTTAATATGGTTATTATCACAGGGAGAAAAGCAAATTAACTTTTTAACAATACTGGAAACTAACAAAGTGAAGTTGTCACCTTGACGTTAGGATCGTATACATTGTAAATATGTACATAAAAGTAATATTGCGGTTTTGTTAATAATCCCCTTCTACTGACATTACACTAAATCTGAAATCTATTGAAGTATTTTGATCAAAAGACCACAATAATACTATTCACAAATTGTTTACATACGACCCGCATTCACTGTTTTAGTGCAAATGGCTGCATAATAACGGGATTATTCCATATTTTCTCATTTCTTGTTCTCTTTGCTGTGTATTTGTATTTGTATTTTCTGGGATATTTTAGGCATTTTTGAATTAAAATACTCACCTGTACAATCGATAATAAATTATGTGCAGTGATTCAAGTGCTTTAGTTGGTTCCAATTAAAGTGCCAGGCGTCTGCTTCAATCAAATCAATTAGATTACTATTAGACAATTTGATTTGTTCATTAAGACACTGCCAGCGATTGACCCACTCCCAATAACTGGCTTCCATTTAGTCAGCAGACACACACCCCCAACTTAATTATCGACGATCAAAAGGCAACGATAACAGCACCAAAACAATCAATTGATACAATTCCATTCATAAAATCTGATCAAAATGCAAGCAAAAATCACAGAGCACAGTCAAACGTGATGACGACAACGACGACAGCGATGCCATGTCTCCATCTCCGTCCATCTCGGCCCATCTGCGTCGGTCTGGCCAATTGTTGAGAACGTTTTTAATGAAATAATGAGCAGGAATCAATTTTCAGATGCGTACTACACAAAACAAATACAATTTTGCCGGCCGGCCGGCGTTTTCTGTATTTATTGTACAACAAGTAGTATATTAAAACAAATTGGTATCCATGGATTTTCCAGCGCGTCGCCCAAGGCCCAATGTCAACGAGAGAGAGAGAGAGAGAGAGAGAGAGAGCGAGAGGGAGATAGACAGAGAAAGACTCAGCTTGTAAGCGACCTTGTACAATTTTATTTAATTACAAACAATTAAGCCTCACACATTGGCCGGCCTGCCAAAAACAACAAGCGACGCCCACAGCAACAATTCACAGCAATAAAACAAAAACAAAATCCAATTTAGAATTTCAAAAACTCAGATGATCGATTTAAGTCATTCAGAAATTCAGTCTACCCTGAAGTTGTAAACTGGTTCAGAACTATTTTCACATGCTAAAGTTAACTTTATCTGCCAGTCAAATTTCTCTTCCGCTTGGTAAAAATTTATAAACATTTCATAATGTATAGGTGCGTTTAAGGAGACGTTAGTGGAGGAGTCCAGTCTATTTTGTAAAATTAACTTTGTCCACTTATCGACAAGAACCCAAGAAGAGAAGCCTTTAGAGAATGTACATACTAGTCTAAGTATATTCAATATCAATTACTCAATTTGTTGCCCGCTTACACAGATCCAGAAACCTTTGGTCATGATTGCATTGGTGATGATCGCGCCGTTTAAGTTATTAGTGACAGGGGGGTAGACCATGCCCATGTCCATGTCCATCTCCGTATCGGTGACCATGTTGTGCTGCATTAAATGGCGCCTTTGCCTTAAATAAGTCACAATTGTCGGCAATTAATTTGAATTACGCGCGCTGTGATGGGATTTTTGCGAATCGACAAGACTTGCAACCAGAGCCAATTACAAGGGCCAAGCATCAAGCCACAAGCCAAGGGAAATGGTTGTCATCTTTATATGGACTATAGCTTTATATATATGTGCCATATTATAGTGATTGTGATTGGTTTTAATTTATTGGCGTGTTCTCACTTTCACTTTGATTGCATTAAGTTTTATCTGTTTCATTTTGTTTTCAAGTGATATCAAGATAGACTCAAACTAATTCAAGCACATTACACTAATAGAAACTGATCCATAAATTAAAAGAAAAGATTACTTGATCAAAGTCGAAATTTACAGTTTAAATTTACTACTCGGGGTTCTATTACCAAAAATGCAAGCATAATAATAACAATTATGTTCTAGTAGACAGGCAATGCTTAGGATCACATTAAATCTATTGGAAATGTGAAGAAACCAAAGTGATAGATAGATGGGGAGAATACGTATAGCTCATGATCGGTTGGGTCAGAAGTCAGATACACGTCCGCACATCCGTTGCTGTCGAGCATGCCTAGAGTCGTCTCATCATGTAAACTGCTGAAGGGGGGTGACAAGTGGGCAACAAGTGGGCAGCGGGCGGCAACTGGAACCCCAAAGTGCCATAGAGAATTAACGAAATATGAAAAACTATACATCTTTGTCATGACGGGGCCTGGGGTTTCGATGGTTTCGGGGTTGCCGGGGGTCTAGGGGTTCTGAGGCTTGGGCTTCGTTTTGGCCTCGGCTTGGGCCTGGGCCTGGGCTCAACCGACTTGGAGACATTGTCTCGTTCCGTGGGCTGTGGATTTCGAAATGCTATTGCTGTTGTTGCTGCCCCGACAGCCGACAACAAATAGCGACAGCAGAAATGGAACTAAAGTACAAAAACTATTTGATATTTTATGCGGGATTTTAAATTGATCTTAACGAAGCTTAATTGAATGCATTTGTATTGGTGAACTGTTTTGCTCGACTCTGGACCCACACTCTGCAGCCACACACTGTGTGTGTGTGTGTGTGTGTCAGTGTGTGTGATTGTGTGTACGCCATATTGGAATTTCGTTGTCACAGATCACAATCGCAAAACAGCGAGCGACATACAACGAGCAAGACTTTACATTCATGCAAACACAAACACACACACACACACACACACATATATATATATATATATATATATATATATATATATATATATATATATATATAAGAAATGCATAACAGAGTCAATGCATGCACGTGTGTGTGTGTGTGTGTGTGTAAGTATATCGTAATACAATGTGATAATGTTCCACTGTAGACTGAGAATGCTGAATTCTGAATGATGATGCTGATGCTGAGGAGTGACTGTCACTGAGTTCAAAACAAATGTGAACAAGTGCCATGCCTGTGAGTGTATGTGTATGTATATGTGTGAGTGTGAGTGTGTGTATCTTAATGGTTATGGAAAAAAAATATGAAAGATACTCGCGATCGCACTCGCATTCAACAAAAGTTTAGGAAGCGCACTTTGGTTTACGTGACAAACTGTACCAAGTTTCGGTCCGCTTGATAGATCATTTTGTATACGAATATCTATCAGCTTATAACTTTCATTATTAAGACAAATTAATGTCTATAATTACTAACATATTTATTATAAACTAACAATAACTCTGTGTGGATTCTAGAAGGTACAACAGACAATCCACACAGAGCAAATTAACAATATATTTCGAACTTAAAACTCCATTTTACAAACTTGATTTCTCACTTTGATTGTCGAGGATGTTGATCTTATTTCAAGTATGCACTTTTCAGAACGAAAATTTAAATATTTTCAAACTTAAAAGTGAGTGCAAAGCATACTTGATATAGGACATTTGTTCTGAAGTTAATCAAGTGAATTCTGTAACTGAGTAACAGACTTAAATGAAACCATATATAAACCTAAATTCTAAGCATAAAATGATCTGAACTTAATTATTGTTTCGAGTATTATTTACACTGACTAGAGAGACATTTCATTTAAAAATAGTCTTAATCATGTATAATCTTAATTCTAAGTATAAAATGATCTGAACTTAATTATTGTTTCGAGTATTAGTTACACTGACTAGAGAGACATTTCATTTAAAAATAGTCTTAATCATGCAATGCCCATTAAACTACACCTCATCACAGACAAACAAGAGAAATATAAAGAAAACACAGCGGTTATGAATTTTCTATTCTGTTCATGTCCTGCAATATAATTTTGTTGAATAAATTTTAAAAATATTATCATAATAAACGCTATATATATGTTACCATTCATACTTCAATGCTTGCCAGATTCCAGGGAGTCAATTAAGATTTAATCAGAGATCTTAAGGTAGCAACACAATTCCCAAGGTCTTAGTTAATTACAGTCTGTCCCCTTTGCCCTTCGGCCTCCTGGGTAAACATCTCAACCATAATTGACTCTTGATCTTTCGCAGATGCTATCATCGTTGACTTTTCTTAACCCACAAAGCCCTGAGGCAGCAGGACATCGCCGTTTCAAATTCAATTTCAATTCACATACCCAGCCGCGGCTTGAGGATGGTCCCGCACCATAACATTGCCCACATAATTGGCGCAATCGCAATGCAAAACGCTGTCCGATTATTCACACGACAGAGTCGAGACCTCGAATGGGTAGCATCATCTCTCTATCGCATCGTTTATGGGGGGTGCGTTCTTCACTCAACGCCGATCGCGTGTAAACATTTTCCGTTCGCGTTTTCATACCGATTCCGTTTCCGTTGCCCGCATTTTTTTCAGACCTGCAAAGACAAATCCATCGACATTGCCACATAGCGCGCCCAAAAAGTATCAAATTGTTGTTGTGAGATTTTCATGGAGTTTGTGTGGAATTTGATGGGTTTTCTTTTAGGGCCAAAGCGATGGGAAAAATTGTGCTGATCCTTAAGCGTGATGCGAGTATCCTGGGAAGTTCAGGTTGAAGTTTTTGTTGCCTTTGCAAAAGGTCAATGCGGGTTTCCATTGACACCGAAAGTTATGATTGGGTGGTGCTGATTGATTTGTGGGAATTTTAGGTAACGAGTTCAACGAGACTCTTAAAGATCAAATACAAAATAGTAGTATAAACATTAGTAATTGCTGCTAAACACTCGCTTTTAAATTATAAAGATCGTTGAATATTTATTTCTACAAATTTAAATATATTCATGTTCATTTAATATATTTTTATGTCTTTCAGCTTGTCTCTCTTTTCAACTGCCACTATCAACTTCCTATATACATTTCACTTTCACTATTCAAATTCGTTGCATACTTCGATCATACTTTGATCTGACTACTCGTAAGTGCCCAGGGCAATACCAGCATTTGGCCAAAAGGTCGCACACGCAATTGAGCGCGCGCCAATCCTTAGAGGGTGAGATTCTGCCACAGAGTGAGGGTGACACGCGCAGAGCAACAGTGACCCAGCGAACTCTACTGAGAATAAGTTCATGTGAACGTGCGCCGCGTTCCTTGAAGTTACGTTTTGGTGGTGGAAAATTCCAACGTTCACAATCAGACCCCTATTCGATTGTCTGTCGCGTGATAATTCCAATTGGAGTTATGTATCTGTTGGGATTCCTTCTGACCAAAGCTAATCGGTAGCGCAACATTTGTGGTCATGCAGGCAGGTGATGGGTGATAATACTCGTACATTAACATAATAGAGTGCAAACGAGGCGAGGAAATTTATGAATGTGATGCAATTCTTAGCAAATATATTCTGCAAATGAAACAGAGGCATAATGGAACAAGGAACTATAGGAATGCATGTAATAAACTTAAAGAAATATTGAATAATAATTCAGTTTATAATAAACATAATTCGCAAGTATTTTATAATGTTTATATTATTTCAATTATGTTTAATCTTTTCTTTATGGAGGCAAACTAAGTTTCACTGTCTGCAAGACTTTCCAAGTATAGAGAAATTATTTCAAATATATCACAATTTTTCCCAGGACATGCTCCTGTGTGCTGATCTGCTGGCGAGGCACAGGAGAATCAGATTCTCAGGGCAAGACAAAAACCACACCCCACTCTGTTGGAAAAGGCAAAAGCAAACGCAAAAGCAAAGGCAAAGGCAACGGTAAAGGCAAAGGCAAAAAGTCACACGCGCCAGCATAACACAGCAAATGACACACACACACACACACACACACATGCACATGCACACAGCCGTAGAGCCTCTGTTGTTTACTCACACAATGTTCTCTCTCGCTCTGACGCTGCGCTGTTGCTGGTGGCAGCCATAGCTCGTCGCTGATTGGTCGAAACTGACTGCGCGGCGTCGCTGCTTGCAAATTGGTATAAAAGGGCAATCATCGCCAGTTGTGGGCTCAATTAAGGCCACAGGCACAGACTCGAACGGTTCAGATTGTGTGCGAGCAGCGTTTGCGTTGAATGTACAGTGCATAGTGAATGTTCAACGGCAACAGGAGCAGCAAATAAACGACGGCAAATGTTTTTGCGCGTGCGCCAAAAACTAAATGCAATTAATTAATTTACAACAATTAGTGAAAAGCGACAATTGATTTTGATTTTCGTTTTGGTTTTGCGCGCACTTAGATTAGCAACTAAATGGATTAACACTAAAAAAAAAAGAACAACAAATAAATCATTATAAATAAACTAATTTCAACTTTTGAGTGCTTTTAAGTGCCAGCGTTTGTGATTACTGTGAGTGTTTGTGTGTGCGTGCGAAATGGAGCACGCCAGTTTCGATGATCAAATCTTTGGCGACTTTGGCAGCGGCCCACTAAGTCCTCTGGGCGCCAGCAAACCACTCCTGCCCACATCTACATCGACCATCACGCACGGCACCCTACATCCTGTGATGCTGGGCAGCGTTGTCCACGAGCTGTGCAGCCAGCAGCAGCAGCAGCAGCAGCAACAGCAGCGTCTACCCGATTGCAATACCATCTTGCCAAATGGCGGCGGCGCTGGCTCAGGGTCGCCTAACTATGCGCAAAAGATGGATTTCGGCAATAAGATGGGCTGCTTCTCACCTAGCCAAAAGTATGAGTATATAACGACGCCCCAGAAGCTCGTCGATCAGCAGCAACAGTCTCAGCAGCATCATCAGCAATATGCAGTAACTCCACCGCCTTCGCATTCGCATGCACATAATCACAATGGTATGCTGCATCACAAGCCGCCGCAGCAACAGCAACAACAGCAGATGGTGGGGATTATGAATGATTATCATACGCTGAATGGCAAGCTAGACTACTCGCCCAAGGATCAGTATGAGCCTCAGCAGCAGCACGTCCAGCTGCAGCAACATCAGCAGCATCTCTATGGTGGCAGCCCACATCATAGTCATGCCCATGGCCATGGTCTGCCCCATGAAGATGCCAGCAATGGCAATGGTCTCCTGGAGCCCACACCACTGCTGCTCTCCAACGGTGGTTCTGGCAACTCCACGGGTGGCAAGCATAAAAAACCGGATGATATGTGCGCCCAAATGGAGAATGCAAGTGCAACGACCAATGGCAATTCCACTGCCAACAATGCCAGCAACAATAACAACAACAATAGCGTCAACAATTCAACAAGCACGGCCAATAACGTGACGGGGACAGCGGGCACAGCAGCTGGTGCTTCTGGTAACATTGCTGGGGGCACAGCAGTCAAGAAGGACAACAGCAACAAGAAGAAGGGCGACCCCAACGGCATTAAAAAGAAGAAAACGAGGTGAGCGAACGAAACGAGCATAATTTGTAATTAACTTAACGACGGGAAATCAATGAAATTATCTGATAAATTATAACGGCTCAACGGGGCGTATGCGTAATGCTCGTAATGCTCGACGTATGCTTATTAAAACTGCAGGAGATGTCACAATAAAATAGGAAAAGGAAAAGTTTATGCTAGTCGAGAGTGATCCAAGAGTAGATGCTCCATGTTAAGTTCAAGCTCCTTTGCTGCTTCTACATTTCTATAAATCAAAATAGTTATTTTTTAAATACAAAACCAATTGATTTAATAAACAATCCTACATCAGATAAATTCAAATAAGATTAGCATTTATTATAACATCATATGGTTAACTATTGACCTTAGTTATGTTTACCAGTTCTTTAAACATATTTTACTAAGCATTTTCTCCAATATTCTGTACATTTGCAGAACGACATTCACTGCATATCAGCTGGAGGAATTGGAACGGGCCTTCGAGCGTGCCCCGTACCCGGATGTGTTTGCACGCGAGGAGTTGGCCATCAAATTGAATCTGAGCGAGTCCCGTGTGC
This sequence comes from Drosophila funebris, assembly GCA_018901825.1. NCBI lineage: Eukaryota > Metazoa > Arthropoda > Insecta > Diptera > Drosophilidae > Drosophila > Drosophila funebris. Next base: position 7,887,156 of record JAEIFK010000678.1, on the reverse strand, counting down.
AGGTTTGGTTCCAGAATCGGCGGGCAAAGTGGCGTAAGCATGAGCCGCCACGAAAGACCGGATACATTAAGACGAACACACCGCCGACGGCGGCATTGAACAGCACGTTGGCGCCACCATTTGCCAGTTTTCCACAGACAACAACGGTGACACCGCCGGGCAGCATGGACAGCTGGACAAGCTATCAGACACCGTACGAGCTGAGTCCACAGTTTGGGCTGCTGTCACCGGCGCCTAGTCCATATGGCACCTACTCGGGCCAGTATGGTACCTACGTCCACGAGAGTCAACTCTTTTCGATGCGTCACTTTGACTACGGAAGTCCGCCGCGCATTGAGATGAACGGCGGCAGCAGTGGAGGCACAGCTGTCGGTAGTGCGGATGCGAGTGACACAGGCAATGGCTATCAGCCGTCGGATCTGCAGCAACTCGATGGAACAACGAGCACTCAGCAGCAACTGGCCGACGGAACGCTGGTCACTGTGCATCAGCAACTCAATGGCAAATATCTCAGTGCCGAAGAGGCTAAGTATGTCCAAGTCCAATGCCAGCCGCCGACAGGACTAGAAAACAATGTCGCTGCCTGCCACATGGAGGCACATCATTACGTCAGCGCAGCAACAGCAGCGGCGGCAGCAGCATCGGCATCCGGCAGCGATGACAATGACAGTGGCTTGCATACTGTGATCAAGAGTGAGGATGCAGTTGTTGCTGTGCAACAACAGCAGCAGCAGCAGCAGCAACAGCAGCAGCAACAACAACAGCAGGCGCAAAATTATGTACTGCCGCCTTTTTTGCCCTAAGAGAAATGCTCACTCACCGACGCCACCAACAGCAGCAACAACAACAGCAGCAGCAGCGACGCTCTGCTTCTGTCGCTATCAGCGCAGCAGTACGCTTCAAGCGGCCATTTTGAATCTGAGTTCGAGATGCCTGCATGTGTGCATGTGTGTGGTTGTGTGTGCGTGTGTTTGGAGCATTTCAAACTGTGCTAATGTCTTAGTAAATGCCAATGTATAGAACAAATGTAGAGCAATTATCGACATAACTGTTATATCTAGTATAACACAATCAGAATATGCTCATTGTTGCCATAGGTTCCTTTTAGTTTGTATGCATATTTAAGCTAACCAACAACAACAAAATCGACAAGTCTTGCCAAAACTTAACGTCTTTAATTATTATTATTACTGTTATTAGTAGTAGTGCCTAGTTTTAAAAAGCTGTTGGTTCTTGCCGCGAGAACCACGCTACACCGAATATGCATTCCAAATGTGCCTTAACGTGCCCAGAATCGATTCTCAAACAATTAAGCGCATTGTTTCGATTCTGGCACTAACCTTGCCTAATATTAATAATTATCCTAATTATAAATTATAATTAATAATAAAACTGTTGTGTAGGTAGACAATAAAATGTTTATATGTTTTTATAATTAGCTCATTTGGCTATACAAAAATGTTAATACTTATGGTGTACGCATTTCGAGTCTATAGCTGCTCCATTTTTCCGTAAATTCTTAGATTTAACTCAATACTATAGTTATTTGTAATGTACATACATATAAATACACATAATAACAATATACATATGGATATTAAAGAATAAAGTAACATATTTTGTACCACATTGAATCCTTGTGAAAAGCAACAGAAAAACGAAAAACATAACAAAACAAAAAAAAGAAACCATATCGAGATTCATATTTCAGCACATTTTGTTCCTTAGCTAACTATAAAATGTATTTAATGTGTGTCCCTAGCCCCTATATTTAGTCCAATAGCGTTAATTGATATTCGATCTAAAGTGTTGCGTGAGCCTGCTTCACAACCGCCTGCCAATCGATGCCTGCGAAGAAGGGATGTGTCTGCAGTTGTTCGTAATCTAGGCGCAGCTCTGGCGTCAATTGAAGTAGTTTATCCAGCAAATCGCGTGCATTATCCGAGATATCCAACGCATCCGATGGATACTGCACACAGCCGTAGAGCTCCAATTGACCGGGATGTGTTGACTTATAAGACTGCGATGGGTAGTCAAACAGTAAATAAATAACAAACAATAAAGATCTAAGCAAATATTTTCTTACCACTCCCAGTAGCAGCTGGTAAAGCACCACCCCATAGCTCCACCAATCAGAACGGAAGCTAAGCGGCCGCTCCGGAGCCACAAAATGATCTTCCAAGGCTACCAAACTGAGCGCCTTGTGTACATAGTTGTCGTCGGAGCTAAGGCCTTCGTTCTGATAGAAATATGTGAGCATTAATTGACCAGAATTTCCCAGTAAAATGTTTTCCATATGCAAATCACGCAATATAACGCCTTTCCCATGCAGACTGTGTATGGCCAAGGCCAACTCACAGGCCCATTGACGGAGACAGGCCTCTGGCAAACGTTTCGCCGTTGATTTCTGCCGTCTAGGAGTCAGTGCACCCGCTTGCAAGGTGGTCAACGTCTTCGAAACGGACTTGAGCAACTGCTGTGAGTTGCGTAACAAATCGCTAACATCGCTGTCTGTCGTCAGTGGTTGCTCCTCTGGAAAAAGATCAGCGTAATCTCTACATTTGCTTGCGGTGGGCGAATAGCTTTGTATGTAGTCGTAAAGGCGACCTCCCTCCGCCTGCTTGAGTAAAAGGAAAATCTTTTGATCCGATTGAAAGTAGGCGAGCAGTTGGGTCATGTACGGTACCCGCTGGGGTAGAAAAATGCTTTGCGTGGGTGAATTGCTTGATGGTTTCTCGATGCCCTTCATTACGGCCGTTGGCTGTGAATGCGGCTGTGTGATGCACTGCACCTGCATGACACGTTGTCCCAATACTTTGAGTACCTTGTACTTGGCCAACTGATTCCAAGCACATTCAAGCTGCGTAACATTGTCCACCTCATCAACTGATAGTTGAAAGTGCAGCTTTCTGGAACCACTGCCGCTTACGGAGGAGGAGCGTAAGAAATTAGCATGAATTTCATCGGCACGCGCTAAATACTTGGCTATCTTAGCCTTGGCAATAAACTTGCGATCTTCGTTAGAATCATTCTTAGCACCCATGAGCAACAACTCAACGCCGCGTTTGTACAGCTTATGGGCTTCATCATAATCGAGATTAACCTCCGCCTGCACAGCATGACTGAATTCCAAGGCTGCCTCATAAATGTAATCGCTATCATCGCTCTCCACTGAAGCCATGGGCGTTAGAAGACGCGAGTAGTCGCGTTTAGACTGTTTTTCGTTCGCATCAAGACTGTTATCTTTATTTGGCTGCTGCTCATGTTGCTCGCTATCAACGCTCGGTTTGTCGCAGCGCGGATCCAATGGCGTTATGCCATTAGCGTCGTGAGGATCGTAGGGCAAATCGAGATTATCGCAAATTTCAGCTATGGCCCCGCTGCCTGGCAACTTTAGCGAACGCTCCACATACAATTTGCGCAACGGCGATGCATTTGGTGATTGCGCCTCGCTGAAGAACTGTGTGAAAGTGTTGCACTTGTACAGCACCGGATGCTGGGCGGCAAAGTCAAGAAGTTTAAGTATATAATCCTTGCGTCGCTGTATCACGTCCGCATCGAAACGTTTGAAGTAGCTGCTGTCTGTCGGCTCGGGGACTTTTCCTGGCATCTGCATACTTTTGTGCCGACGACTGAGCTCCCGATGCAACCGCTTGATCTCATGAAATCTCTTCCAAACGACCAGGCATGTTAACGCCTGGGGCACTGAACGGGGGAAGACCTAGAAATAAGTCGCCATTCATATATAAAGTTATTGTTAATTAATATGTTCAAATTACTTACAATCGATGTAATCTTATAAATTGTGTAGCCTCCCTTGTGTTGTTGTGTGTCGGTTACAGTGAAACTATGTATCCAGCCACCCAGATTCATGCTCATCTTGGAAACTGGTGCTATTTATTCCAGCTACTATCAATATCCAAATAGGATTCTTCAAATTCCTATTTCGGATGAAAACAATTTGATTTAGCAATCGCATTAAAATATAATTGCTCTTTTTATGTCGTTCTCGCGGTTGTCAACAAATGTATATATATTTGAGCACACAGTTTGGTAAACACGATACGTAAAAACATTACAACTTACACTTTAAGTTCATTCTTCTTCAAAGCCTAAATATGTTTTTTTAGAGCTTCGCTTACATTTTTAGCGACAATATTGTTGTTGTTCGTGTAAAGGCATAACAGCGGCCAATAACAGTGACATAACAGTAACATTAGCGATTTATTTATCTACATTGATTGTCTAATATATTCTAATTAGTTTGAGGTATAATGGTGCAATTTACGTGCAGTTTCATTAACTTATTTCTTTTATAATAAAAAGTAGTGAATGAGTCTTGAATTTGAACTCATTGTTGTGTTTAGCACCATCCCTGGCCAGATAGATATGTTGTTAAGCATGCGAGCAGCTGTAAACTGAGGAGTAACGCTAAAAATCCATATTTCGATAACAGTCGATCAGTTTTCGCCACTTTAACATTGTTATCATTGACTTGCATATCAATAGGAGGCAATCATATTTGTAAAATAATTCAGTAGCATAAGATTTATTAAGTTCCACATAAACTTATTGATTCGCTATGTCTAAATTATTTGCAACAGTACTAACATACAGTTTCGATATTTATTTAATTCTATATTCGTATATCGATGTGCTATCGATACATGGGGCGGCACTATTCGAGGAGCCATCTTCTTTTTGCCGCGCCTCAGAGACTGATTCGTTCATTTACGATTGAACAAGTTTCGTTCACAAAGTTGCTCTCTTTCGCTCCTCTCTTCTTCCACCTCTCATTCTCAGAGACCGATTTTTAGAGCAAACGACGACAAAGTAGGCATTTAAAAATCAATCAAATAATTCTTACATTAACATTGTTCGGTGTCAGTGTGTGCGAAAAGACAGTTATTAATAAAATAGTTTTACAAACTGAAGAACTTATACAGCGCACGCTCGCTCTCAGTGTATAAATTATTCATTTTACCCCCCAAACGTTCTTTACTGTACTCGCAGATTCGTGTAGCGTCCACGACGACATTGAAAATTGAACGGCAGCCGAACCGAGCGTGCGAGTGAGCTAAGCAGACAGAGCGCTTGTCAACTCAAAAAGCAGTAGAGAAAAAGAAGGCGACGAAGACAGCAGCAGCAGAATCGACGCCGCACGTACCGGGAGCATTTAAAATAATTTTTTCTGTGGATTAATTTTACTAAAAAGGATTTAAACACAATGACTGAACGTGAAAACAACGTCTACAAGGCAAAATTGGCCGAACAGGCCGAGCGCTACGATGGTAAGTAAGAAAAAAAGCCAAATAACTCGGCGAAAAATAATTTTTTGTCAGCGGAGCGCCAACTTTGGGGAGGGGTCCAGCAGCGTTGCCTTCGTTTCATCGAAAATTTTCGGAAAATGACCATATTTTGTACAGTGATAGGCAGATAAAATTGAGGAATTTTTAATTTTACAGACATTGTGTGTAGGTGCGCCTCGCTGCCAGTAACATTCGGCAGAAGCGTCGACGGTCGGCGTCGCCGCTGCCGATGAGTAGTGTTTCTTCGAAAAGACCGAATACCGAATGAAAAAGAAGATGACAAGGAGGCGAGGCAGCACTGTAGAAAATGGCAAAGAAAGACTGGAAAAGAAAAATGTGAAACAAACCTGATTTTTACCGGCAAAAATTCGCGTGGTTTTCGTTTTGCCGTTGGCTTTTTGCAAAAAGCAACTTTGTTGCGTATTATATTTTATATAGTAGTTACAACTAAGAGAACTTCAGGGATGGGGGCGAATTGAAATTTTGTGTATTTAGCGTTTGGTGATAGGCGCATGAGGGCTGCGCGACGGACGAATCACATCGTTGCTAAGGGCTGTTTTGTAGTAATTTTTGTGTTACCAAGGTAGAGCTTCTGAAGAAAATCGTAAGCTGGGCAGGAGCAACGCAACATAATTTGTTAGATATTTAAATATGCTAACGGGTGGTGTTTCCCCACAATTGAAACCGATGAGAGGGAAAACTTTTTCGGCGTTCTCTCTTTCTCTAGTTTCCTTCGCTGTTTCATTGCTGCTCAAAATGTGCTTTGTTGCGCAGCAGCACGTCGTCGACGTCGTCATAATGCCGTACTGCGAAAAATCGATGAATGAATCGATTGTGACTGTGCCGCAAAATATGTCGCTCTAGTTAGTGTCTTTACAGTCAAATATCATGCAATTTTTTATTTTAATTTAAATTAGTTGTTTCTTTTACTTTAAAAAGATACATATTTCTCGCAGCTCTTGCATGAAGCCACTTGGCAACTCTGCTTGATAGTGCAGAAAAAAATTGCACTAGCATTACTCATGTTTCTTCGCGCATGTGTGTGTATGTTTCAGAGAGGCACACGCACGCACGCACACTGCTACAGTCTTAACTACTCACACCAGCAAAATCGGCACTTCTATTGTTGCTGGCTGCTTATTTAATTAAAAATACTTCAATTAATTAAAATACTGCGGCTGCTTAAAATGCAAAGAGCTAGGCAGCGAACAGACCATCGTTTTTGGCGTTTGGCTAAAAAAAGCGCGCGAGCTCGACAACATCGCTTAAATGCGTCGCCATGTGCGTTAAAACGAGATAACTAGAGTGTTGTCGAGAGCGACACGGGTTGCTCTGCTGCCCCAACACAGTGGCGTTGAAAAGTCTGCTAATGCTCGTTGTATTTGCAAAAGAGCACCAACTAAGTAGTAATTATTATATGAAGAAATACTACTTGCAATTGGAAGGAAAACTGACAACATTAGCTCAGGCGGCATTTTAAACTTCTTTCCTTTTGTTTCTGCTGCTGCGGCTTCGTCAGTTTAAAGAAGTCAATCAACTATTAGCAGCTACTGCGGGAACACGCATACACTCGCAGACACACTCATACACACACGTGAACATTAAAGTCTGTATCACATGTTTTTCTTCTTATTTTCGCCTGCGTGTGCTTCAAACTGCCATGGCCTGTGTATTTGTGTGAACACTTGGCGTTGGCCTTGTCGCACTTGGGCAGTTAAAGACATGCTGGAGAGACTAATACAAATGCATTCCAGGCAGCCGGCAACGACTGTCTGGCTCTCTTAGCCGCTACCCCCGACTTTTGCTTTACGGCGCCCCCACAACGCCAACTCTTCGAGCCCCATCCCTTTTATACACATTAACGCCAGTGGCGGCAGCAACGTTTTTGCCTTCAAGTGTACTTTCAGGTGCTGGCCGTTGCTGCTCCCGCTTATTCTAGCTGTATTTTTTTTCGAGGTCGCAATCGCGAACTTTTTTTTGTTGACGCTTACCTCAATGTCGTCAATGAACACAAAAGAAAAGAGAGAACAGAACACAGTATAGTCTACAAATGTTATAATAGCATTACTAGATTTGACTGACTTCTGTTTTTTCTTTGTGTAATTGCACTCGTGTAACGGTACGTACGCATGCCAAGTAGCTTACACAAATATGTATGAATGATATGAATGATTTGTGTGCATAAACTTACGTACGTATATTTGTCTTGACACACCCACGAGCCAAGGATCAATCGACTTCTGTTCCGCAATTGCGATCCCTTTGTGTTTGTACTTTCTTGCATATACATACATGTGTTTTTATATGACGCGCCCTGATTTTGTAGGAGTGTGGGGTGTGAACTTAGTGGGGCTGGGTGGCGGGGTGCGTTAATTTGAAACGCTACGCTGTTGACATTGGCTTTGTACCGCATTTTTGGTTAGAATATATCTTTTTTTTCTATTTTGTTTGTCCATTTTATTTTTAGTTTTATATTTATTGATTTCGAGTATTTCAATTGAGACTGTGTGTGCGTACGAACTAACAAATTTAATTTGTGTAGTATGTGGCACATTTTTTTATTTTTATATTGCTCCCTTCTGGCAACTTCACGTTGCTCATGCCGATTTTTCCGACGCATAATAGTGTTGCAAAGTGCATTTGCAATTTTGTGCCATTGCCAAACAACAATTTGAAGTTCACCAGAATGCAACAAGATTTCACTAAATTGAGCAACATGAATCACGCAGCCAACTTTATTTCAATTTTCACAGCTACGTGCTACAGCACTAACAACACAAATAACAAAGCTCCTGCTGTTAGTGTTAGAGAGGGAGGCTGGGGGCGACGAATATACGTCAGCAGCTGACTGCGAAAGGAGGGAGAGAGAGAGAAAGAGATAGAGCAAGTGAAACTGCAGGCAAAGTCAAAATGCTACGATTACTCTATTTAGCGCTGATTTGTTTCAATGTGTACAGCACATCTGTGTATGCATTTGAGTGTGTGAGTGCATGTGTTATCAGCACGCAACCCGAAGCGACGCTGACTTTAAGTTGCAGCTGCCACTCGATCACAGTCACAGTCACTGCGAATAATTATGATTCATGACGCGTTATTGGCACGATATTGATGACGCTGCAACTGGCTTTACGCTCAGCTTGATGGAATGTGCAACAATGTGTCTGGGCGGTTATTTGCTCTCTTGACGCTTCTTATCAGCACAATGACAAAATCGGTCTATAAAGGGCAAAAGACTCAGCACAGGAAACCGTTATGCATAGGTAGGCATGACTGTGTGACAAGTTATGTCATAATAGATTGGGTGCATGGGTGTGTGAGTGTTTGACTACGCAAGTAGATAGATAATAGATATATGTATCTATGTGTATTAAAAATAGTACAAATATACAAATGAAATCATAATTCATGAATTTTTGCAAATTCGATCATACATTCTAATGAGAAATCACGCAAATGTTGCTTCTTATCCTAATTGTCAAAATGTGTGTAATCGATCCATTGCAGAAATGGTGGAAGCTATGAAGAAGGTCGCTTCCATGGACGTTGAGCTGACCGTTGAGGAGCGCAACTTGCTCTCGGTTGCCTACAAGAATGTGATTGGAGCACGTCGCGCCTCATGGCGTATAATCACCTCCATTGAACAGAAGGAAGAGAACAAGGGCGCTGAGGAGAAGTTGGAAATGATCAAGACCTATCGCGGTCAGGTGGAAAAGGAGCTGCGCGACATTTGCTCGGATATATTAAATGTGCTCGAGAAACATCTCATTCCATGCGCCACATCCGGCGAAAGTAAAGTATTCTACTATAAGATGAAGGGCGATTATCATCGCTATTTGGCCGAATTTGCCACCGGTTCGGATCGTAAGGATGCTGCAGAGAATTCATTGATTGCCTATAAGGCAGCAAGTGATATTGCCATGAACGATCTGCCACCAACACATCCAATTCGTTTGGGCCTGGCATTGAACTTCTCGGTAAGTAGTTAACGAAGAATCTATCGATAAATTCAAATACAATAATTATGTATTATTCTAGGTGTTTTACTATGAGATTCTCAATTCGCCGGATCGCGCTTGCCGCTTGGCGAAAGCCGCATTTGATGATGCCATCGCCGAGTTGGATACGCTGAGCGAAGAGAGCTACAAAGACTCGACCCTGATTATGCAGCTGCTGCGGGATAACCTCACATTATGGACGTCTGATATGCAGGCAGATGGTAAGCAATTAATCAGTGATCAGTGATCATCATGTCCAATTAATTCACATTTTTGACGTTGACTAACAATCGTATATCTTTAATTCATACTAAAATACAGATTCCACAACAGGTGACGGCGAGCCCAAACCGGAAATTCAGGATGTTGAGGATCAGGATGTGTCGTAATTTAAGTAAACCCCCGCCCTTCCATTTAAAAAAAAAACACAAAACAAAAAAAAACATATACCTTCTAAAGTAAATATAATACATATAATATATATGCATACAACAATAAAAACAACACGCAACCGGGTAGTAAAACAACAACAGCAACAACGACGATAAGCGACAATTACAATTACAGAGGCAACCACAGATTGGTAACAACATCAACAAGAATCAGAACAACAACAGCAGCAAGTAGCAAGTAGAAAACCATCAGGAAATGCAAGTTAAGATGAAAACCACACAAACACAACAAAAAGAACAACAAATAACTTGAAACAAACACAGTGTACTACCACAATAACAGCAACATAAACTGAGGGTGGTCGTAGGCGTGGCTGATGTTAATGCATGAATGAGGTGCAGCCGCCGTCGTCGTCATCGTTGTGGTATGCGATATTTGGTCCTGGCTTCCCCAAAGCTACAACAGCAGCAACAACAACAACAGCAGCAGCAGCAACAACTACTACATTTGAAATTTTTTGCATTCGAGAAACAAAAGCATTATATTATATTTAAATAAATATTATATTTAATTCTGAGAAGCGAAAACAAAATAAACTTCATTTCAAAAACACTACAACACACACAAAAACACATAATACGCATGAAAAAGTTGGCATATTATATTTACAATCTTATTAGCAACAAGAACAACAACACATAAGATACACAACTTCAACTTTAATTTTAAGCCAGTCATAACGTAATTAAATGAACTAAAATAAAAGGTAATAACATTCGAAAACAAAGAAAAGGAAGAGCAAACTTAATAAGCGCAAATTGAAATAAATAATGCAGAGAATGATGCGAAACGAAAACAAAACAAAATATGTAAGAAGCAAACGCAGAAACAAAACAGCAATTAATTTATATTTAATACGAAAAAAAAGCAAAGCAAATGTGAAGTAAGAACGAAATGAGCAAACAAAAACAAAGTCAACAATACTAAAAACAAAATAAAGTAAAGAAATGAATGTTAGTTAAAGCGAAATTCGAAAGAGTAAAAGTAAAACGAATTCTTAAGCTTAAATTTGTATGTAACTTTAGTGTATTGTTTACCAACACTACTGAGACACCAAACACACATACACTCAAAAAAGAATTACCAATCATCAAAACACGAGACACTAATGCAAATGGAAAGTTTTTATTTTCGTTTTACTCTTAAATTTCATTCCATCATCTCTGTCTTTGTCTCTTTCTCTTGCCTCTCACATGCAAATCAAAACAAAAAAAAAAAAAAAAAGAAAAGAAAAACAAAAAAATAAGCGCAGATTACGTTCGTGTTTTATAAATATGTACAAGTTTGTTTAACGGTCTTTGATTCACTTCGCCACAAACATTTCATATATATAAATATAAACATTAAAACGAAAAAGTATTTGTAGTTGCTAACAACAAATGGTACACATATATATAAATATATATTGTATACATCTTAGTATATATATATATATATATATATATACATTCGTATATACTTGTATATTTTCTATGCCTACCACTTATGTAATTTGTAGATTTCGAATTTTTCCAAGTGAAACCCCAACTCCCCCAAACAAAATACCAATAACACAACGGCGACAAATATGTTTGCATTTAACGCTCGACAACAACAACAAGGCAGTAAAAATATCATTTAATTTAGCTAAAAAAAATCTTAAACATGAAAACGTTTCAAGTTTTTCCTTGATTCTTGCTTTCTGCCAACCAGCGATTGATTTTCGAATAAGAATCGACAGCAATATCGATGAGCAATTTTTCAACACTGTTTCGGTAACAGAAAAAGAATATGTTGCTAATATATAAAGAGACCGATCGAACCGAGCAGAAAGTTGAATAGGAATTCACGGGCAGCAGCAGAACATAATTAATAACGAAAAACAAGAAAAGCAGCAAACAGCTAAACTGACATTCGTATTCATTTCAAATAAAAATAATAAAATAAAAAACAAGAAAATGCGCACAGTTTTATTAAATTTATGATCGACCCATTAAATGAATCTTTTCCCCGAACATATTGTGGGTGGGGATACTGTAATAGAAATCCACATTGATAGGTGGGCCGAGTACTAAATATATACACACACATATGTACGTATGTATTCAATCATTGTTACAAATGCATATGTATGTATGTACGCTTTTCAGTTTTCATCATAAATGTAGGCATTACTCACATGAATAAACAAATTTAGATTAAGTTTCTGTTATTGATTTAATTTGTTCGCTTCAAGATGGGTGTAACAGACAGAGGGAGGCTTCTCCGACGTACACACACACACACACACACATGAATAGGTTCTCGCACACAATACACACTTCATGTTTATATAAAATTTTGTACTTTCCCCTATCACTTCCCGCAAATCGATAAAAACAATTTACAAATACAATCTTAAAGTTATTTTTATGTATCCCAAAAATTGCATAACGTTTGAATAATAAATGCAGAATTTAGAACATTCTTGTAGAATTTATATACATTTACATATACATATGTATGTGTTATCTTTTTTATAAAACCAAAACACCTATGGGTTCAGTACTACGTTGCAGTACTAAGATTAAAGTTCAGACCTTCTAAAATGTTGGTCACATTTTGTGTTTAGCATACACTTGAATGTCCACTAATTCGATATCTATAAACCAATATGTACATATATTTTTATAAGGCAAAGGCGTCAGGAAAAGATTGAGTAATACTGATGACCCGTTTCAAGGCACTAATTAGCGAGTGCTAGTTTTATTTTTGATATTTGATGAGAAACATTGACACATTCTGTTGAATCATATCCAAAAGATTCTTAATCGCATCATGAAATGTTGTTTGTTGAGCGAAGAGATGAGATGGGTTCTGGGACCTGCAGTCTCTGTAGATTATGTATATAAGTGAGCAACAAAAAAAAATCAGTCATCACAGCTGTAAGCATAGCAGCAATGCAGATGAACCAAATAAAAGTCTCAATGTCCACTCCAGCTCAATGCCAACGCCAGCGGCATTGAATTTATCAATTTGAATAGCAACAGCAGCAAGTGAACTAGGTCTAGTGGCCATTGTTTGGGCTAGGCATATTGTCCATCCCCCATTCCCTCAAGCACATTACAAAAGAGGTGTAAAACACATGTGTCATATGATATATACAAATGCTTACATATCTATATTTGAAAATCTACCCAATTTGTCAGACAACAGCACAAAGTGGACAAGCCGAAAGGTCTAACGATTTATTTGTAAAACGTCGCTGAGCTGGAGACGACATCAATTGGAAGACATGGCGCTGCAACTGCAAATTGAGAAGCTCAAAGGTCTGGACAATTACAAAGCGTGGTCGATGACGGTGCGCGCCTATCTGGAGTCCGAGGATCTATGGAGTGTTGTCGAGAGTGGACCAGAGAATAATGAAGAGGTATCCGCTAGGCAGTTTATTCATTGAGTGGTTACGTTCATTGCCATAGTTGACGTTTTGCAGTCGTTGCTGAAGGATAAGCGCGCCAAATTCATCATACTTTGCCTGATTGAGACGAAGCTGTGCCAATTTATGGTCAGTATTCGGACAGCCCGGGATCTATGGAATTATTTGCGAACCCAGCATTCACTCCGATAAAACAGCGAGGAAGCCTTGCAAGACATATAAAAACATTAATAAAGAGATGACAATGAGACTTGATTGTTAAATTCACATACTTATGATTCGATTATCACCGGCTGGTCCTCGGGATCTTCATCTAGCAGTCCCTCAAAGTGCCAGTTTAGCTGCTTGCCCAGTCGCTTAATTAGGCGTTCCGCGCTCACCATGAGACCACCAGCGTACAGATTCACCAACAACTCACGCACATCTTTGTAGACTGTGTTGTGTATGCTGGGTGTCATTAGCTCCTCTGGCAGATGCGGCAGCTGATGGGCTAGAACTTCACTGTACTTCATGTAGGTCAGTTTATGCTTGCTGACCGCTGTTTCCGAGTGTGCCAGCAGGGCGAGTATCTTGCGCCAGTGGTCCAACGATTCCACAGAGTACCCAACCAAAAAGAAGACAAATGCCAGCTGCACCTCCTCAATGAGTCCATCGGAGTTATTCTCGAAGTTGTCGATAAGCTTATTCACAGCTGCTATGCAATCGATAGCATGACGCGATATATCTGCTGGTGGTGCATCCTGCGGCACTCGCGTGGGAACTACACAAAAACGTGGTGCTGTGCCTTCCACAGGCTTTAGATTTGGGAGCATTTCACTCTCATCAAGCAACAGTTTAGCAGCTGTGTGACGTTTGGTCATATTACTAGCACTACCTCGTGGTCTGTCTGCATCGGTGCAGGATTGTAGTTCAATGTTTGTACGTATAGTTCCCAGTTCTGGGCGGCAGCGGTCTACGCAATGCTCAGTTACACTGCCCGTCAGATCCTTCCACTGGCAGACATATCGATAATCATAGGGCGCAAGAACTCGCTCTAACTGTGCCAGATTCTTACGTATACGTTCACGCTCCAGCTCTGGCTCGGCCGTTTGACGTGGTCGGAGTTCTTCAAGTTCACTATCCCATTCACGCACAATAATCTCGTTAGGATGAAAGTAGTGGACGAAGCCAACCCGTGGTGCAGTGTCGCCATAAGGACCGCGAGAAGCACACCAGATGTAGTGGACGCCAGGTGGTATCATTTTCACGCCTCGGAAATCTGGACCTATAGTGTAAGAACATAAGTCCACGCCGAACTCAGTACCCACAGGAACACCAGCTATGACCAGAACCGCGCCATCGGCGAGCAAGCGCAGCGCTAAATCAGGATCCATTTGCATACTGGAGTTGTCCGTGTTCATTTTAAAGTCTTATTTTGATTCCTATTTTCTGTTGGTTTTAGTGGCGGCAAATCGTCCGTTTATTCTTTTCTTTTAGTTAACAGTTGTGTGTTCCTTTAATAAGAACCAATGAATTGGAACTGGATTCGGACTGATCGGCTGATACCACAAAAAGTATCGATAAATAATTAAAAATTGAAACACAACGTCAATCGGACACTAGAGTCAGCCTATCGAAAAATATATTTGGAACTAGTTTAAATTCAAATTCCGATCAATAATTACGACTAGTCAGCAACCAATTCAAAGCAAGGTGTGCGTTACCTATTCATATATTTGCATTTTACCTAAAGATACTTTTATAAAATAAAATTCGGATCAATCTAAATGAGAATCACACTTTACATCAGTGGTTGTTTTATTTTGGTAATACTTAAAGTCTAGTTTGTTAATAAAAGTATTAATGATTTCATTCCAATATACAGGTAACTTAGTATTGTAAGCTACGTTTAGTGCCGATATCGTCAAGAATTTGACGCAGCTCCTCATCCTCAAAACGACCCTCCAGTGATGGTATCAGTGCCTTAGCTTCCTCTGGCGCCTCGGGACAGAGATTACCCAGCGCAGCTAGCTCGAATTTGTGGAGTTTCTTTTGCATAAGCAAACTAAAAGTGAATATAAAATAAAACTGTAATAAGCGGAATTAAAATGGAACCGCATAAGATTACCTGCGCACGGACATAATGGTCTCCTTGTTTTTGAACTTGCGAAAACTGTCTGTGTAGGCATAAGTTTTCATAAAGACCTCTGAAAATTCCTGTTCCTCGTCGGCAGATTCGTTTTGGCGCTTCCGATGATCGAGCAGCATGTGGACCTCCGATATCAGCAACGTTTCCGCATTTTCAAACTCTGTAAAACAGTAAAAATAAAATAAATGGAACTGATGAACATTGAATATTTAATTGGTTTTAGCAATTTACAAGTGAAATATAAATAATAAGGCTTATTTATGGTTTTAGCCATAAGAAAGCGGTCGGATGTGGCCATTTTCAACCAAGAAATCGTAAATCTGACGAGTTTTGTTCACATCAATCTTGATGAGTCGACGGGCATCGCCCAATCTTAGATTGCCCAGTTTGGCGTGCTCCGCAATCAGTTGATTTTTGTACTCCAAATAAGCTTGGGGTATTAAACGTGCTACACTGCAAAGTGTGCGCTCTCCAGCATCCAGCTTGGAGTAACCAGGCATATCTAGAACGACAGTAAACATATTGTTCTTTTACTTACACCGATTTCAGTTGAACATTCATTAAGCTTACCCGATATCTCCATGGGACTGGCCTTGCGACGCGGGTACATCATATACACTCTGGAGCTGCTTCCTTGCGGCACCTGGTCAACATTCTGATTCTGCTCGTAATGGTGGACCAACTGCTGCCAGTCATTAGCATCGTTCTGCCTTTGTCGCGCATATTCTCGTTGCGCTTGCTGTCGCTGCTTTAACAGTCTTGTATACAGCGTGCCACCATAGAGAGTGCGAACGCCATGCTGGCGGAGATCGTGAAGCCAATGGATACGATTCTGCAGCTGTCGATAGTAGCGTAGAGATTCCACTAACATATCAAACTGGATGGGATCAGAGATTTGCATCAGGGCAAGAAAGCGCATGCAACTGGAATCGCTACGGAAGACATTCACATATTTTGTTATCCAGCTGACCGTGCGATTCGGCATAATTAGACCATGCTTTCGCATTATGTTGTAGCGACGCTGGCGTTCCCTACAAATGCATATTTATATAAGTTGGATAATACAGATTCCTCAATAGATAGTAATTTCTAACGATCAGAAGGTACCTCAGGCGATTGTTATATGCAAGCACTAGTGCGTACTGCAGCTCTTCGTCTAGTTCTCTATCCTGGAATTCGCTTTCATGCTCATCATCAGCACCCTGTTGCTCGTTAATTATGGTCAGTAATCCTTCGGCAGAGGCATCGTAAGGTGTATCAAAGTCGCCACGGGCGCAACGATAGCCGGCATTGATCTTGAACTGAATAGATGCAATATCGTCGTGACGCGGTGGCTCCACAGATCTCATTTTGAACACATATGGCATACGTTCGGGCATATAGCAAAGACGATCATGCTGTAAACCAACCAATCGTTCAAATATGCCACCAAAGTAACAATCATTATAGTGCCGTTGCACCTCCGTTGGCGAGAATCGCTGCCCCAAGGCATTTGCTATAGCATCCCAGTTGCCATATCCGTGCATCCGCAGTGCCTGCAGCAGAATTCGTTCATCGCGCGACGTCCATCCGTATTCGGTTGCAAATACTGGAATATCATCCCGTATTATAATGTAGGCGTGGTTGTTTCGATGTGCGCCAATCTCCCGACCTCGTGCAAAGCACTGTGGACAAAGCAAGATATCCAGGCACTCGGAGCACTTGATGTACGGCTCGGTGACAATGCAACGACACGTGGCACAAGTTGATGCAGATGTATGCCCGCTATTTAGAGCGTCACTTGTTTCAATAGCAACAATTTCCTCCATTTGTCTGTGGAATGCATGCGCATTGTACAATACGGTGGAACATATAGTCTTTTCATTGCTGCGGGCCCGCGCAAATTTTATTGTTGATTGTTGTTGCTGCTCCCGATGTTGCGGCAACTGACTTGCTTTCAATTTAACTGCAAATAATTAAGTAATTTTGTTATGGTGAACATATGGGGCCGACTGGCCACCCGAAGCACTCTATTTCTTTCACTTGTAACTTGCTAATTTTCATATTTAATTATTGTTTCTGTTGTTACCTTTGGGAAATTGCAAGTCCGCGGCATCTTCGTCCACCATATCCACTGGATTCATGAACGACATGATTCTACTTCTCTTAACTGCTCACCGTTATTATAATAAGCGAAACTTTATTTTTAATATACAAAATTTTTAATTTAATTTGTTTTCTCTCAACGCCGCCTTTCCGTAAATTTAGGGAAGAGGAAGAATTAAATATGGTGCGCCTGTCGATAGCGATAGAATATGTGAGCACCTTCCAACACTAATTAAGTTGTGTGTGGTCACTGCTGTGACTTGTTACTCATAAATACTTGTAACTAACAAGAGGCAATATATAAAATTGTAATGCTTAACAACACTGTAAAATAAACCGGCATGGCTGTTGTAACTTATGCCGCATTCGTGATTTTGGGGGACTTCATGGATTTGTTTTGTATAAAAGGTGATGAATGACGTAGATATTTCACAGCCGATCGATGATCTTGCTGAGAAACTCCCGAAATACTGCGACTTTTTCAAACATTTACTAGTCGAGGAATTGGCTCTTGAGTCTGATTACAGAAAAATTCACTACGGAAAATGCGCTGTTATTGGACGTTTGTCTGCAATTCCGGATTACTTTAAGCTGGAAAACGTAACAGTTCCACACCTGCCAATGTAAGTAACTCCAATGGATATCATCAGAACCACTTATTAATTTATTGTTTATGTCATACTTAGCGAATACAAGCTGCCCACTGGAGCGGTGTCCTTGTTGCTGCTGAACTTCACCTACGATAAGGCAAGTGACCAGAGTTTAGCACATGGTAGCTACTGCATTGTTCGCGGTGAGATTGTCCTATGTAACGTACAGAAGCCAAACAGTGAAGCCTTAACCATTAGAGGCTTATACGAACATTTGTTTCTACTTGGCGATAACGAGAAAGAACAATCACAGTTCTTGGAGCAAATATATAAAACTCACAAGCCGGCGCTTAACGTATGGCATACATGCCGCATCGATCACGCCGAGGAGCTAATACAACGTCGACTGGAGATTCGAGTTCTGTGCAAAGATAGCAATAGCAATATCTAATGAGATGAACTCGCATTATGTGAGCACTTCCCGAAGTAATCCTCAGTTTTATACATTCTCTCAGCTGTTTGAGTATACAGCGATCCCTGAGGACGTCGTGCACTTGGAGTCGCAGTGGAAAGAACAGACACAGCAAACATCTTGGCTTGAATTTTGGCAACGTGAGGGTCACGAGTTCCTCGAACAAACGTGGCATAAACATTACCCAGAATACAAAAAAGAGATCGAAGAAGCTACGCCTGAAGAGTGCGAATCTTGGGAAGAGTTGTGGAAGCAACACGCTAGTAATCAAAGCGCGCACCTTTGGAATATTTTCACCTGTGTCTTTGAAAACTACGAAAAAGATCTATCGAATGGACTCCTCGACGTTCAGCAAGCCTTGGATGATGTGAATGAGCATTTGGCGGATTTTAATATTTATCAAGGCGTAGAGAGTTCAGAGCATTCTGAAAGTAACGTGGATGACGAATCTTATTTGACCGCTAACGATGATCCCGATATACTTGACGAGGAGCAACAGCTAAAATTATTTGGTTTACCCACATCGTTTGGTGCGCAAATCCCCAGAAAGCAACGTAAAATAAAGCCAAAACCTGCAAGTGAATCTGAAAGTGATTACGACTCCAATTTATCAAACATGCCTAAGGAAACAAATAAGGATTTGGGATTGCGTTCGGTGCAGTCAAAGAGTATTAAAAAGAAGAAGCGCCAAAAGGGAACCAAAATTCCGGAATTTATTCAGAATGACAACACCATGTTAAAGTACTGGTTCAAGCGATTCTCTCTGTTTTCGCGTTTTGATCGGGGAATACTTTTGGACCATGAGAGTTGGTTTTCTGTGACGCCAGAGAAGATTGCTAAGCAGACGGCACTTCGGCTCGCCAGCGATACCGTTGTGGACGCCTTTTGCGGATGCGGTGGGAATGCCATACAATTCGCGAACACCTGCGAACGGGTGATTGCCATTGATATTGATGCCAGCAAGTTGGCCATGGCTAAACATAATGCGACCATCTATGGTGTGGCACACAAGATTGAGTTCATACATGCGGATTTTGTACAATTTGCAAGAAGCACACGCTTGAGTCCCAATGTTGTGTTCCTTAGTCCGCCCTGGGGCGGCCCGGGCTATCAAAAGCAGGCATCTTTCGATATTGAGCAGCATTTGTTGCCTCTGGGCGCCACACCGTTAATGGAGCATGCGAGGCGACTTTCGGACAACATTGGCATCTTTCTGCCTCGTAGTTCGAACATAAAGCAAGTGATTGCCCTTTCCCATGTGGGCCAACAGTGTGAAGTGGAACATAATTATTTGGACACGCGTTTGGTGGCCATTACGGCGTACTATGGCAGCCTGGTAAAGAATCAGCAGCAGAAAGAGCTTAAGGATGAGAACACAATATAAATAAAACAGAAATGAGGGCAGTGAAGCTTATTGTTATGACAAAAATTTATTAAGTATTTTTATTTTTTTATTGTAGTCTTAAGAATAATTAGATTAATAAATTTATGTAAATGTATACATGTGTATCTATTTGCGTAATTACGACCAAATTCGCATTTGTTTCTCTTTAATTTTTAGCAACTTGTTCGAAACAAGAACAAAGCAAAAATGGAAAAGTGCTGTAACCACATTGATAACAACTTGTCTAATAAATAAAGTCTGTCCTTTATGCCTAATCTCTCTCGCTCTGTTGATGCTTTATTGTCCATCCACAAGAGTTACCAAGACAGCAGCCAAAGCGCAAGCACTTTATCCAATTTAGAGAGCTTAAAATGCTGTTCCGACTGCTGTGTTAGAGTCCGTTCATATGTGGTGAGTTGCCACTGACCAATGGTCATAACCAGAACGTTTCCTCCCCCTTCCATTCGGTTAGTCACATTGCGACATTTAATTAAAAAGCAAACGAAACAAAACGAACGCCAATTTTTAAGAACTTTGTAAAACAACTCTAAGCCTGACAACCAAGCGGGCAATTAACATGTCCATGTCACAAAAGTTACCCATAAATTCCAACGTAGACGTGATAACAACAGGACCAACGACAGAAGCAACCCTTTTCGTTGTTAACAACATACTTAGTCCATTCTCCTAAATGGGAGAGGGGAGTATTTGCGGAATTTCTGACTGCTAACTGGCAAAGGCATCTCGAATTGCTTTAGCCTTCTATTCTTGCTGTTGCCGACTTTCGGTATTTTGGTTGCGAGTAGTATTTTTAGAGCATCTGTCTAATTAGTTTGATTAACTTATTAGTGAACGGAAAACTGAAGATGTCGCAATTTTATTTGCATGCTTGTCAGCCCTGATTTCTGTAAGTAAACATTACTGTAAGCATTTTACAATCATGGCCCATGAAAAGTTCTGTATAAATATTTGCTAATTTTTTGTTTTCTTTCATGTTAACTTAGTTATACGCGGTATCAAACTTCTTCCTTAATAGTTGATTATCGCTGCCTATGCTTTATCTGTTTCTTACTCAGGGTTACTTACGCATTGTTAAACTTAGGGCTGCACATAACAATTCTTAAAAAAATAGTTACTTATCGATCATTTTATGCCAGCAATTTATAAGTAGTGCTGCCAATTTAGCTAATTCCTAGCAGGATCTAGCTCTTTTTAGCTATTTTACAAAATGCAGATATTGAACAAGTTATACGGTCGATTACGTTGTTGACATTGACGAATTCTCGTTGTTACTCATTACTTATTGAGAACTTTTTTAAAACTCTTTGCAGCTGCTTTTAATTATTAAATTAGCAATTTTAGTTAATTAAATTCTGACAACATAAATAATAATAGTAAAAACTGATTAATTACGAATTTTCAAATTGAATTTAATAAACAATGTGTAAATTATATTTAATCAAATGTAAGCTTTGTCAAATCCAGGTTTTAGTTTGGGTGTACCATAAATCAACTCTGAACGATATCCTTTGTTCGTTCCGGCTGCTCATCACGCTTAATTAGCTGCGCCTGGGAACTGCACCTGCACAATCGCATTTTCCGCTGCCTGTAGACGTGTATAGACTTCCGCACTAGCTTTACAGTGTAATCGCATTTGGTATTGTCAAAACTTGTAGCACAAATAAACCACCCTGCCGCTTAGGCATGCGCTCCGGCTAAGCCATCATCATCATCGTCAAGTGGCACAAATTACAGATCAAACATGCAGTCATAGTTGCAGTTGGGCTTGCTTCTTGGGCGGGGTGACCATTTGTCAAGAACGTTGACAATATTACGTTAAAATTAAATAGCGTAATAAAAGGGTGACTTAATTTGTTTTTGCCCCGACAGACGCCACCACTCACGATTACGCGAGATGAGCTGTGAACACGTGCTTGCTTTCTAATAAAATACTCTCTTATCTGGTTATCTTACCAACAACAACAACAACAACAGCAACAACACTGTATGTAGCTGTTTTTTATGAAACGCCTGTTTTATTGAAATTTCTTGTCATCCCCTCAACAATATGCGGCGGCTGTAAAACGGCAATTACGCGTGTCTAATAACGGGACCAGACTTTATACGCAAATAATGCAAAGATTTAAGTAGTCGATAATGCCAGAATTGACGCGTGACGCAATTTGTTTGTCTTTTATTAACAATTTTAGGAAAAGACACTTATTCTACCAATTACTTTGTTTATAAGCTGGACAAACTACAAAATGGTCCTGCAGAAAGCAATAATATTAAAGAACTTAAGTGACTATAATATTCATTTAAAAAATAAGATATTAGTTAGGATACGTTTAAGATCCACAAGAAAAACAAGGCAGCGTTTTCTGATTTATTTAATGTACATATATGATATTTGCAAGTTCTTAATGAATCTTGTTTTTGCAATGGTTTAGAATTATTTTAACAAATGTAAATATATATAATTCTACACTATACTATTAAGTATGACAACCTGCTTAACATTGTCAAGATATTAGGTAGCTATGCTTTTATGGCCAACAACAAGATTGTCACGCACTTGGCTTATTGATTAACCGTTATTCATGGCAGAGGCATTTAAATTAATAAACGTTGCCAATGTCAGATAAAAATCACGTTAACAACAACCAGTTACTGCCACTTATGCACCTATATAACAGCATGTACATACACCAGCAATAACAACCACAACAATAGCAATAATAATAATAATAACAACAACAACTTTGTCAATGGGCAATAAAAAATGCCAAGTATCGCACAAAATGAGAGCAATAATATTTAATAAATGTGCACACATACAGCATACAATATGTTTTTATTTTGGTGGTTGAGTGCGAAAAACCATAAATAAATATACACATGCAGACACACACACACACACACACACATATATATATATATATATATATATATACAGGGATACACAGAAAAGCGCATAAAAAGATTAAAACGTGTTGGCATCTCCGTCTCCCTGTATAGGTAGGCAGGCTTTCTGTATATGCGTGTGTGTGTATGTATGTGTGTGTGTGCCATGACTTTTTGGTTGAATGCTTGAGCAAGGCGGACAGGCAAGCAGGCGGGCAGCAGCTAACTTCTCCATCCCTTGCAGCCCATTCCAACCCTCGAAGCGCCCCGACATCATTCTTCATGGCATTTCGGTGAAAAAGAATGCTTTTGATCTTCACAAGCGAATGATTTTTAATATGACTTTTTGCTGATGATGATGAAGTTGATGGGTGGGCGGGGGTACGCTGTTGTTGCTTTTAGCATCAAAATATGTTAACTATATGTATGTATATATATATATATATATATATATATATATATATATTTATATGTGCATACACCACACAAATACATGAAGTAATCGGACAGTCAATCAGTTTATTTAATTGCAGGTGATGCACCAAAGTGTTTAACGTTTCACTTTATCTTCATTGCTAAAAAATACTTATTAAGCTTAATTAAAACCCGATGTAATGCAGTTTACAGCTGCCGCATACAAACGAACTCTACACACACACACACACACACACACACACACACACACACACAGTCACTCATACTCACGCACACAGTTGCGAATCACAGCGCCTAAAATTAGGCTAACTCAAAGCGCCTCATTTGTGATTCGAGACTCTGAATGGGCTTAGTTGTGTGCTTGGGTGCTTGGGTGGTTGGATGCTTGGGTGGTTGGCGTCACCGCACAGGCATAATGATGGTAATTTGTTGGTTTGGCCAAAAGAGCAAACGGCATGCTTGGAATTTCAATTAATTTCCATAATTTCCAACGCTTTATGAGCGAACAAAAGCAAAGCAATCGCGTCGCGATTACGAGGGTGTTTTTTGTTGAGGCGACAAGAAGCCCGAACCCTATTCCGACCCGGATATAGAATGCTACTGCCTAAGTGGCTCTGTACATTTATCCGTCAGTTTGTCTATCTGCCTATTTGTTTGTCTCTGTGTGTTCACATTCCTTAAGGCCGATCCCAGATAAGTTCAAAAGGTGAACGACTAATATTATTATGTTTCACTAAAAACTAAACCTGCAATGTAAAGAGCTGGAAGAACATAATGTAATTTGTACAGTTGATATTATTTTATATTAATCCCATTTCTCCAGGAATTCAGATTTTAATTCATTCATAATTTAATTTAAAAAGTTGAATTAACATATCCTAATTAGTTTAAGTACTAACCCTTTCCCCAGCCCTTCTTATTGTCAAATCAGAAAGATTTTCCAAATATAATATATAGATATAAACAAATTAAATGGATTATTTTATTCTTAGCATACTTCTTTGAAAGTGCCAGTTTAATGCCACGACATACTCTAATTTACAGTCTGAACTTATCATGCCTTACAACTTAATAGCATTTAATAAATTGTTATTATAATCATTATGGTTTCTTTTAGATGATTATACAAATATGCAACATGCAGTCCCGAGTTCTCATAATTAATTAATATATTGATAATAGTCGCACATAAATTTCAAATCGAATCAGATCGAAACAAATATTAATTTCGATGGCTACTTGCCGAAATTAGTGTTTTGGTAAATGATTCTTTTTCGGGTTTGTCATTTTGATTTTAATATTATGTATTATTATGTACTTCAATGTAGGCATATGTATATATAGTTGTATAGTTGTATGTACATATATTTTTATTCATGTAATAGAGAAAGTCCAAGAAAAATTTGGAAGTTTTTTTAAATTAATAGAAATTACTTTTGAAGAATTGTAACGTAAATGTACCTTTAAAAACATTTCGTTAAAACATAAGTGACACACTCTTGTAAACATAATCGTTAAAATATATTGCACACATTTAATCAAATCGAGATAAGTAAATATATTTATATTTAAAGGAAACAAAAGAGCTTTTTGGCATTTCTCTTCAAGTCAGTGCATAATTTCTTATTTGGTCTTCCAATAAATGATAGTTTTAATACATTACTATCGATAAGGCATGTTCAACGTATTTAAGACCTACTTAGACTGTACTTTTAAAATGTTTTGTTATCATTAATCAAGCACATGTAGTTGCAACTGAGAGAATAATACGCCACAAAGAGCACTACAAAATTTTAATTAAATATGCCACGTAATATGCAATTAAAAACTCCGTTATTAGTGGATAAAAACCAAATAAATTTCTAATTACAACGGTCGATTGCAAAAGGCAACAACTTTGCAAATCAAAATGGAAATTTCGTAATTTGGCTAAAATTAATTTTTCACTTGCAGCATTTTGGCCAATTGGCCTAGGTACCAAAAACTCATTTCGACAATGGCCGCAGTTGCAATTTGAAGTGGTCGCGATCACTAACAACAATAAAAGCAACAACTGGTAATAGCACTGGTAATAGCAATAATAACAGCGGCTGCATTGGCCAAAACACGATTTAATTAAAAAGTCCAAAATGGGGGCCAATAGCTGCTTTGTATCTCATTGGTCTTGTTTGGATTTTGGCAAATTGAGAATTTCCTAAATTGCGCTTATTATGCTTGGTTTTGATATTTGAGTGTCAGATGAGATGCTAATTAATTTTTGGATTAGGTATTTATTGAAAAATGCGCACATAAAACACACGGAAAAAGCTTTGGCGGCCATAAAATGTTTGTAAGGGGAAATAACCGAAATAAAAACAGATTTAACGGCATTTACTTCACCAAAAAAGCCATAAAAGGCATTGTATAAAAATTCATTCAGAGAGCAAAATAAAAAATAAAAAAAACAATAACAATAACAACACGATAAAATAAAGGAAAAGCATCAGCATTATAAACAACATTATTAAAAACATGCCGCAAATGTTTTGCTGCGCTCGAATTTTTGAGTCCATTTTGTTGTCGGCGTCGAGTGGGTGGTGGGTCGTGTAGGTGGTGTATGGTGTGTGGTGGTTGATGTACACTGCTGGCGCTCTACTAAGCACATTATGATGTTCAGTTTGGCAAATGAATATTGCTGTCTCACTTCCACGTTGACAGGCTAATGAAATTAAGCGCTGTTAGGAGTGCGAGTAAGAGAGAGAAAAGAAGGGATTTTATGTACACGTATGTGTGTGTCTGCGTGTGTGTGTGTGTGTGCGTGTGCTTACGTTCTGGCATCTTCTATTAACATTGTATGTGCGTATGTTTACTGTATGGCATGCAACAACACAGTGCAGCTCAATAATAATAAAAATATTTTCATTAAATGAGGAGACGTCTTTGAAGCACAAGAAACGTGGTAAGTTGCAGGTTATATATACTTGCATCCTGTCGATAGGTGTGAACAGGTGTGGATAGTAAGCGGCAAGGGTCTGCTGCAACAATAGTTTTGTTAGCTATCTGATAGCGTTCAATTTATAGTTTTGTTAGCTATCTTATATCGTTCAATTTATATACTTATACATAAGATTTTTGCAAATATGAAACGTTTAACTTTATTTATTTACATTTATATATTATTTCGAACGTCAAACGTTTTACTTTATTTATTTATATTTATATATTTATACAAACGTGAAACATTTTATCTTATTTAGCACGAATTATTTCATATTAAGTTTGCCCAAATAAGTAGGCAATGATTTTTTATATTCTTTGTTGATGCCTAATGAAACCCGCAATACAACCCTGTACATTATAACGGCAATTTAATTTGTGTACAAACTGCCACACTGCCCGCTCTCTCTCTCTTTCCTCTGCTTGCTCTATTTTCCATTTGCGTAATAATTCATAATGAAAAAACTTTTTACTTGCCTGAAAGTTTGGTTTTGCCTTTTTTATTTTATATGTTTATTTTTATTTGAAAATAAATAAATATTATGGCTGCGGCAGCAGCAACAAGAACAACATCATTATCGTCATTATGATGAGCAGCCTCCATCTGTGCGTTCGTCTCTGCCAACCTCCGTCTCCATCTTTGGCTTCGCGAACGGCGAAGTTTATCAAAAGGCCAAACAACAATGGCGACGACAGCGACTGCGGCTGCGACGCCTTCTCGTTCCAACAGGCGGCATACAGATACATGGACACATGCGCAGAAGCAGCACACACACACACACACACACAGACACACACACTTATGCCACTTGTAACGTGTGGAATTTTTTACCCTTAACTCGCTCAACGCAAGCAATGCAAAAAATATTAAAACTGTGGTAAATAAACAAAATTTGAGATAATACTCGTATATACATATATAAATAAATATATATACCATTTACTACACACACACACACACACACACACACACACATACATATACGTATTGAGCACTGCTCGTATATGTATATATATATTTATTATGCTCTCGTGTCTGTGTGTATTCTCTCGCTCTCGCTGCAGCCCAAATTGTTCTCTCTCCCTCGCTGGGTTTCATTTCCCATTGCGTCAACCCAAACGTCTGCCCAATTCTTGTGGGTACATTAGACTAATGATGATTGAAACGACAAACGTGTCGCCTCAGACTCATACTCAGCCCCATCCTCAGCCCCATCCTCATCCTCGCCATCAGCATCAGGCAATGCCTCAGTCTTCTCGCCTGCTTCATTCCCAGCCTCGAGAGAGCCGAGAAAGATGAGACACGAATGCCTCATTCGGCTCGGCAAATTCCTGACTTTGATTTAAAATTTGTATCTTATTGTGGATTTAAAGTTCATCGTGCGGCAAGATGGGAAAACGCATGCTCCACTTTGTCTACGTTCACGTCTCACCAGGCACTTGGTATTTCATTATTCTTTTCATGGCGTTCTCTTTTTTGCATTGATTCACTTTGATGGTGTAATTGGGGTTTCTCTCATGGTAATGATCGTTGGTATTTCGAGTAGTTTATCAAGTGTTAACTTTAAGACGGCTTTGCTGAAAAAGTTAAATAAGAGATTGAATGAATATATAATGTGCTTACATTTCAACGATAATATTATTAATAATTATTGTAGGAAAATGCATTAAATATTATAAGAAGAGGTTCTACTTGAGTGGATCATTAAGCATTCTTCTTTCAGCGTACTTATTGATTTATCTCCCAAAATATCTAATAAATGTGCCAATCTCATTATTATGTATGAATTATAATGCGTCAATGCATTACCAATAGAATCTCAGCAGCAAATCCTTGTATTCAGTTATTTCCTTCGCATATTGCTTAATTAATTACGGACCATAACTGTTGTTTTCTTTTCGCTTTCCTCCCTCACAAAATACTATAAATAATGCAGCGCCATATTGTTTTTTTGCTTGGTTCTGCTGGCACCGCCCACTCCACCACTACACCACCACACCACCCAATTACCCACTCACTAACCCAGCAACCAGCCAATTATCCATTTATTTAATAATTTCAATAACTTTTCATACACTCGCGTATGCGGCCCAAATGGGCAGAACCCAGTAAAGCTATAGGGCAATGCGGGGGGAGCAGAGTGCAAGAGGAAGTGTGGCAGAGAACAGGGGGTTAGTGTACGCTGCGATAGGTGGGTGGTTTGTTGGGTGGGTGCTTGCGTTTTTATGTAACTGCTGGTGGTTGCTCCTGACAATCTGAATGATGATGATGTTACGCAGCAGCAACTGCTGCTGCTGCTGTGCTGTTGCTGCCTCTGCCGCTGCTGTGTAAATCCCAGAAAAAAGCAAGCACATGCATGACGAGAACCGCATCCCACAAGACCAAGAGGAAAATCACAACACCAACTCATACACCACACACACACACACACACACACTCGCACCCAAGCAGAGGCAAAGCTGCGCTGCTGTCGTCAACGTTTGATTGTTGCTGCTGCTGCTGCTGCAGACATTGTAAAAATTTTACTGCCAGCAACTTTTGAATTCAGTTGAGTTTGCAACACGTTCACGTTCGCATGCAGCCAGCAGTGACAAGGCTCAGAATTTCCATATTTCCCCATAGCCCGTTTTTCCGACATCAATTGAAACTCTCGAAACGCGCGCAATTGTAGGCAACAATTTAGTTGCCGTCGGCTAATTTTGGACTATAAATTCTGAATTATCGCGGTCAAGTGATAAACTGAAATGCAAAAGTACATTTATTTGCTGTATGTAAACTGTTAAACAACAAACAAAAAGGAGTTTCACTTTCTATCGGATTATACTAACGCATTCCGCTATAAAGAAACTTCAACAATCAAACATATCGTGGAACTATACAGGTTTGTATTCAAATATTATATCAATTTAGAAGTTATTAGACCCTGGAACACTATTATAACAATCTGCAGGAATATGTGAAATGCTCGAAGTTACTTGAGGTTGTGCCGACGGCAATTTAAAAGCATTTGCAGCGCATTCCCTTCACATCCTCAAACATTTTTAACATATCTATTCTTCATCTATATGAACGGTTGAGACACAGTTAATATTTTATTTATAAATAATATTATTATACTATTTGTAAGATAACAGGATAAGTTAGCTTTGCTCTTGGTAATAAAAGTTCAAGCTAAATGGATATATATATTTAATAAAGTTCATTTGGCAGCTTGTTATATTCTTAAATTGTTGAACGACCTTAAAGACATAGAGTTTTGCCAAAGCCACTGAAACTAACTAACAAACTAACTGAACAAACTAATCTTAGAAGCTAAAATACAAATAATAATCTGTACAGAATAGTAAGAGAAGTTAGAACACCTTTATGAGTAGTGGAAAATCAAAGATCAAACCTTAAGCCAGACCAAATTGTTATACCCTGTACAGGATTATATTAGCTTTGTGGAAAAAGTATGTAACAGGCAGAAGGAGGCGTGGCGGACCCTATAAAATATATATATATTCTTAATAAGTATGAATAGCCAAGTCGATTGAGTCCGTCTGTCTGTCTCTCTGTTTGAACGTATCGATATCAGCAAATATAAGAGCTAGTTTTTCTGGTTTTGTGAGCTGGAAATATAAAGTATTATGTGTAGTAAATCCTTTCTGCAATTTCAAGTAATGTCCTCTTTCCACTGCGAGGTTAAAGTACATTTTTAATAATGGAAAAAAATGTGAAAAGAGTGGCACAAGCTATGCATCTCTTTTGTTATACTTTTATTATTATTATATATTTAAATCTATGAGTTTGATAAGTACAGTTAACTGCAGTAAGAAATATACATACTCAATTTGCAATTTAAATAATTCCTTGAGAGTTTATTCATCTTGAACTTTCTTTATATTCCAATCATGTGTAAAAAATTGTCTGACTTCTATGTCAGAGGACAAGACTAAAAGATACCTTTAACTCAGGCCCTTATGATACTCTAGCAAGTAGCATAGATATAAAAGCACTTGTAACTCGATTTATAACTCGATAAAGTTGATCTGTGGAAGGATATAGGAACCTACAAGTCACATTTGGTGTGCCTATGTCCAATAGTTGCTGAGATCGACGTGTTCAGAGAGACAGATGGACAGATAGTCGGACATTGCCTAATTGACTTGGCTACTGATACTGATCGAGAATTACAGGGTCTTCACAAGATGTAATAAGTTATAATTACCTATTTTAAATGAACTCAGATTGGAGATTAAATAAATTGACTGAATTATAGTGAAAATGCAATTTGATGAGCTTTGACTTAATTCTGTTAGCAACGCATTTTTGTCTGTCTGCTTGTTATTAGTTATGTATGTTGAAAGGCAAACAACAGTTAGCTATGAATGCATATGTAAATAATCTTAATGAACCTAATTTATTTGTTGTCAACCACACACACAAATTGGTCGCATTTACAATCACTTCAAATTGCATATATACATTGTATGTGTATATGTGTTTATATATGGGCATTGTGTGGCTATCAAATGGATATTTTACGCACCTGGTCAAGAAGACGTCAAGAGCAACAAGAGTAACAACAACAACAGCGCACAGGCAACAACAATGGTACAGCAAACACTGACAAAGTCTCAATTAGGCTATCAAATTGCCAGCGGCGACGGCAACAGCAATCGAGCAGGATAGCAATAAAACAGAGAAAGCGATAGGGTGTAAGAGAGGAAAAGCGTTGCAATTAAGTGCATAAATGAATGCCCTAACCATTTGAATGAATGAGTGTGTGAATGTCTCTGTGTGTGGAACCGTCTGCGGTCATTTGCCGACGCATTCGCATTCGCATTTGCATTTGCAATTGCCTGCCTCAACCTGTTGTTGTCCAACATGGTAGGATCAATTGTTTGGCTTAGCCACATGCGTATATGCATACATATATATAGACTCTTGGCTCATTTTGGTTGACATTGCCCCTTCCCCCCATTGTTTGCACGCCCGCCTGCTTCCTCTTTCACAAGCATTGACACTTTACACTGGGATCGCCTTAAGAGGTCTCAGATTACACGTGCTCCCGCTACGACTGGTCGAGTGCCACTTAATTGTGGGCATAATCAGAATGTCACCAACAATGGCAATTGCAGTCGTTGACACTTGAGCACAAGTAAACAGGGACAAAACCAGTGACAATTTAACATTTCGCTTGCATTTCTCAGGTGGCCAACAAGTGAGACACAGTCGGAGCGAGAGTTGTGCTAAATACTAAGCATGTTGCAGAATCCTTCCAAATATCACGCAAATCCTTTGTCACACTTTCTCGCATTGCATAACACACAAGCCAACGGCGTGGCACATGCACATGGACACGCACATGCACATGCACACGCACACGCCCACGGACAAGGACATGGACATGGACAGTTGCAACCGCATCATTCACTGCCCACGGCGGCGTTGGCTGCTGCTGCGGCGGCAGCTGCAGTGACGGCGGCAGGTCAAAGTTCATACCAAATGGAGCAGCAGCAACAGCAACAGCATCAGCAGCTTCCTATTGGCCTCCCACCACCATCCACAGAAGCACAATCCCAGTCACACACACACCACCAGCACAGGGAGCAACTGGCGACTGCGACGTCGCACGCGCAGCTCATTGAGGCGGCCGCGGCGCATACCTCCCTCGATGTGGGCAAATCGTTTACAATAGCCGCCATTTTGGGTCTCCAACAGCAGAGCAAGGAGTATAATAATGCCATTAATTTGTCTCTCAATGGTGGCAGCTCAGCTCTGGCTGCGGCCCGAGATATTTCCTCTGCTGCAGACGTCGTTGACCAGGACAACAACAACAGCAAGTGCTACAACAACAATAACATAAACAGCAACAACAACAACAGCAACAGCTATGGCAACAACAACAGCCAAAGTGTAAATAACTTCAATTGTGATAGCAACGGCAGTCGTTACTTACCCACAGTGCAACATTCGCATTCGCATCCGCATTCGCATTCCCATCAGCGTGCAAATTTCGCTGCTGCTGCTGCCGTCGCCGCTGCCGCCGTCGTGGGTGGGGCGCCCTCGGCCTTGCAGAGCCTGCAGCAACTGCATCAGCATCACGCACAGCAGGCGTCGCTGAGTTTTCAACGGGAGAAGCTCAAGTCGGGTAAGTGAAGCTTAGAAGCCACTTGAAGATAATGACATGTACGAAATTTTAACAAGTACCATATTCTTGTCCATATAAAAAAGTGATCTAGAAATGTTACAAATACTCTATCCACTTGCAAATAATTAAAATTAAATATAATAAAAATGTACCACAATAAAAGTGTAATCCATCTGGTTTCTTTGTGTAAAAGAGTAATCCCATGTATACAAAATGTACCCATTTTAGCATAAATATCCCAAATGGCGCTTTGTCAAATTCATTTCAATTTACTCTATCCATTTCACTACACTACTTTACACTATCCATTTCAAGATAGTGTTATGCACTAATTTCTAAAAAGTACCATTTTATTTAACAGTGTACCCTCTCTTGTTTTCTTCTGTAAAAAGTGTACCATTTGGGAGAAGAGTGATCCGACGAATTACAAATGTACAAATTTGTGGTAGAAATGCTCTTATATGTATATACTCACACCTCATATCAAGATACTCTCTCCTTCTTCCGCAGATTCGCACAAGAAGAGTGCGCTGAAGAACAAACGCGTGCGTACCATTTTCACGCCTGAGCAATTGGAATGCTTGGAGGCGGAATTTGAGAGACAGCAGTATATGGTTGGACCGGAACGTTTATATCTGGCACACACACTTAAACTGACGGAGGCACAAGTAAAGGTTTGGTTCCAAAATCGACGCATTAAATGGCGCAAACATCATTTGGAACTGACCCAGCAACGTCTGGCGTTGATCAGACAAACTCAATTGCCCGGCGGAACGGCAGCTGTTGCTGCCGCTGCATCATCAACTACAGCAACATCCGCCGAGCTGCCATTGAATGTTGCCTGTAGCACCGCATCTCCTAGTCTACTGGAGGAAGATACTGAGGACAGCAAGCATTCATTAACTCTGCCGCTGCGTCCACTGAGTCGTGCTGCCTCCGAATCGGATTTATCCATATGCAATGATTCCCTAGATCTGGACGGCGACAGTCTTTTGGATGGTAGTGAAGAGGCATAAACAAGCTTATTATGCCACAAAATCTTGTAAATATAGTATAATAAATATGTATAATATGCGCCTAACTTTACTTAAATTAACCCTGTAGATCGATGTAGAACATTATAATAGGGTATTGACTTTAGTGCTTAACATTACACAATTTATGTAGCTACAATACTTAAAGTGATTATCACACATATAAAAAAGGAGATGATTTATTGTTGGGCCGCAGCCATGGATTTGTCGTAGCAGGACAGATGCACCACCTGCCCATTCGGATAACGCA
Source organism: Drosophila funebris (assembly GCA_018901825.1). Classification (NCBI taxonomy): domain Eukaryota; kingdom Metazoa; phylum Arthropoda; class Insecta; order Diptera; family Drosophilidae; genus Drosophila; species Drosophila funebris. The sequence continues at coordinate 7,853,610 of JAEIFK010000678.1, read as the reverse complement.
CAAAGGCTGTTTGATTAATAAAGCGCTTCCTGCACTCTGGACACACTGTTGACTCGTTCAGTTCGAAAGACTTTTTCCTCTCCGTGTCAATGGCGATCTGAAGACGTGTTACCTCCGATCGCAAAAGTCCCATCATTATTTTACGCTGGTGTTGCTCGGCCAGATCAGTGCGTATTACCATTTCCAAATAGCGTTTAAGTTCAAGCATAGACACGCTGTCAGGCAGGTTCTAAAATTAAAAGGCATCGAATGTAAAAGGAATTATAATGAAATGAAATAAGTATTCCAACTTACTTCCAATATTTGAATTGGTTCAATTTTCACAGAATAATCATTTAGCAACTCAAGTGCCACTTTTACGTTAGGTTTAGCAAACTCTGGGTGCAGAGAAACACCCTCGTAAGGCGGTTGATGCATTGGTTTCAGTATGACCGCTAGCAGCTTATTAAAAATATCCTTGTCCTGCTCATAGTTAGCTTCCGCATAGGTTTTGGCCTTCATCACATCGCCCAACACTTGAATGTAAATGGCCAACACCTTTTCATGCATTTTGAGACGACCCAGAATAAGAGCGCGCTCCTCTAACAGTTCTGTGGTGGGAAAGTCCTGTAGCACACGATCTGGGGAATAGTAGTGCGATTCATCTAGCATTTTATACAACTTGGCCCGTAAAGGTTGCAGCTCAGGGGTTTCCTCTCTGTAAAACTGAAGGTAGTTATACAACATAATTTGATCAAGAAACTCTAATTTACCCTTTAGCTTGCTGAGCTAATTGGCGCTGTACTTGCTTACTGTACTCCTTAAGAAGCGCATTGTGCCGTAGTGTATTGGTGTCGTCCCACACTTCGATGATGTGCTCCAAATAAGGTATGACCAGGGCCTTGTGTTTGCTAACCATAAAGTCAAGTACCTTAGCACGGGGTAGAGCTTCAACTGCGATTAGTTCTTCGGTGAATATTTTGAGTCCTTCAATTGGATCCTCATTTAGCACCCAGTCGGCAAATTCAAAGATCAGTGGCAGATTATCTGCGCCTAAGCCTTGCAAGTAACTGATTGAGCGTTTGAGCCCCTGCAGCACAGATCCTTCCACATTTGCTTGTTCTCTTAACAGTGTAAGAGCCTTCTTGTGTATCCCTTTTCCGTCATAGAGAATTATTAACTCCGAGAGCTTATTGTATCTCTTAAGCATTTTCTCAGACTCCTCCAGATGGCATTGATTAAGTCGCAACAGGGGGAGCAACCAGTGCATCATTTGTCTGCAGATAACACTTTAATAACGTAGTGTCTATAATCTCCAACAACGACTTTGAGCTGTTCTTGGTATCAAGCAGTTTGACAACCTCACGTTGCCGTGCCTGGGCTAGAAATTCAATAAGGGCCATGTACGCATTTTCCAGGTCATGGTCCTCCAACTTTGGTACACTGGATGCGGGCACAGTAGCATTATCTACAGTGCTCTTGGGCTCTGGTACAAGGCTGGGAAACAGCCGAATCACATCGTAGGGATCGATGGCGGCTTTCTCAAACTCCTTCATGGCTGCTGAGAACTCTTTATTGGTGAATAGCTCCTTGGCATAATGCATATGAATCTGGCGTATTGTATGTGCTTTATCATGTACCTCTTCTTCGTCAGAGATTTTCTAAGAACGGATTAAGTAATGGTATTTGAGGGGGCTGGGAAATCGTCAGTTCAAACTCACCGTCAGTTCTATTGCCAATTGAAATTTCTTCTGATGTAACAACTCCTCTCGCTGCGATGGAATGTCTACCATACGTATACACCAGAGCTCAGATGAAGCGGCGGCAAATATTGTACCCTTATCAGAACGGACTAAAAATCTGGTATTCTTTAGTTCTGGCAGCGACTGTACCAAAGTTTCCTTGCCAACCAAGCTTCGAATTTCGATGGTATTCTTAATGCGTCCAATTACAAATGGTTCATCCCAAACTGCAAAGGGTAATTATATTTTTGAATACGCAAAAGAAGACTAATTTAACTTTACCCAATCCCAAAAGAGGGCTTGTCCACATTGTTGGCGTGGTGTTATTGTTCATTCCACCATCAGCGCTGCCTTCCGTAGCTTCGTATTGACTGGGATCAATGAGCATCAGGTAATTGTCTTTAGATATGCCTAACATACTATTACGTATCAGGCAAATGTTGGGCTCCTGTCTGATTGTGGAGGAGGTTGGTATCAGTTTGTGCATCTTCGGTGGAGTGCATGTTATCTGATAATAAATATTAACAAAATAAGTAATAATATTCTAGTCTTTTTTGTTAAGAATAATCACTTACATTGTATATAACATATTCATCCTTGTAACCCACACATACGGTATGATTCACCCAGCATATTGCTCGAGGCACATCAATCAATTCGATGGCCAGCTCCAATGAAGCAAGCTTATCTTTTTCCAAAAGAAAAAGACAATACGCTGCTTAATAGCACATCCGATTCTTATAAACGTGGCCAATTCACCAGTCGTCGATTTGCGTGTGTCCACATCCATGGTAAACAAAGTACAACCCTTTGTATCCACTGAGCTGTGCATAAATTCGAAATTATTCTCAACACGGCTTATGTCACACACATGAATCATGTTGTCCGTCAGCACAAACAGGAGATTTTCAGCAGCGACCACCTCCATTTGTGTAATTGGTTTTTTGCTGAAATTCTTGTTAAACATTCGCATATCCACGCCAGTATTTTTGTCCACTGAGTACATTATGAGCTGACCGCTCCGGGTTCCCAAAATAACATGATTACCTAGTTTCATAGAGCCGGAATAGTTCAGTTAATTATGAGGGGAAACGTGTAATTAAAACGACTTACCGTATGCTGCAATGGCTTCAATTTGAACGCCTTGCTTTAGAATTGACTGCACACTGTAAGCCTTATGCATTTTTTTAACGTTTGCATATGGATTTCGGGCAAAAAATTGAGCTCGTAATTTGTTAGGCAAAAACACAAAGCCCAACCCAGCTTACTAATAACAGCTGTTATGTACATGTATCCCACACACGATACAAATTCTTGCATCATTTTATATCCCACGAATTAATCAAATGATCAAATGAGAATCAGTAATTCTATTTTAAATTAATTACGATTGCTAAGTTGATCAAAAGATTTCTAGTAAATGTAAAGACTTTTTTCATTACAAGTTGTGAAGTATCGTGTAAATTGTCCCAAGAACATTGCCATTTTGCAACACTGATTAGGTGTTACAACCCTGTTTAAAATAACATGACTAGCCGCATCCGGCGGGCAATTTGTCAGCAGGTAAATAAACTAAATTTCGGTTATTCGCATCTTAATGCTGGTGCTTTAAAGTTACCTCAACTGGAAAACATCTATTATGCGTTGGAAGTGCCCACCAAGAAGCAATTAAATGCTGCATCACGGCCTTTGTTGCAATGGATACTGCCGGCAACGGTTGCACAACAGGAGAACGAATTGTTAGAGTCGGTGAAAAGCCAACAATTTGATGCAAAGTATATTGAACAGGTGCGCGTGGTGCCTAGTGCAGGACGAATTGCAGCCAAAGTGGAGTTCCAGATACAGCCAGACGCATTTGCAGCCCATCTTCTAAAACTGGAGACGGCCACCTCAGTGGCACCAGTTTGCGCTGAGGAGCATGTTGTCGTTGAATATAGCTCACCAAACATTGCAAAGCCATTTCATGTCGGACACCTGCGCTCTACAATCATAGGCAATGTGCTGGCCAATCTTCACGAGTATTTGGGTTACCGCACAACACGTCTTAACTATTTAGGTGATTGGGGCACCCAGTTTGGTTTACTGGCACTCGGCGTGCAGCTGAAAAACATATCCGATGCTGAGATGCGATTTGCACCTATTGAGACTCTCTATAATGCATATGTGACAGCCAATAAAGCTGCCACTGACGATCCGGAGTTGGCTCAACGAGCACGTGATTTGTTCACTGCTTTGGAAGCGGGCACAGACGCAACCATGACCAGCAAATGGCAGCAGTATCGGCATTATACTATCGATGAGCTCACAGCTGTCTATGAGCGCCTTGGGGTGCACTTTGATAGTTACGAATGGGAGTCGCAGTACTCACAAAGTGAGATCAGTGAAGTTCTGGCTCAGCTACGGTCAGCAGGCCTCCTGCAGCTTGAGCAGGATGGCCGTGAAGTTGTTATTGTCGATCAGCGTCGAGTTCCTGTAATCAAAAGCGACGGCTCCACTTTATATCTGGCACGTGACATTGCGGCACTGTTGGAACGTCAGCGACGTTTACAGTTTTCACGCATGCTATACGTCGTGGATAATGGCCAGTCGGATCATTTTAACGCCCTGTTTCAGACAGCTACGGCGTTAGATAATAGTTTAAATGATAAACTACAGCATGTGAAATTCGGGCGGATACATGGAATGAGCACGCGCCAGGGCAATGTCATCTTCCTCCGCGATGTACTTAATGAGGCCAGAGAGGTGATGCGCGAGAAACGAAGTCTCAGTGCAAGTGAGTGATAAATGACTCCCCATTTCGTGGAACACTTCAGTTATTTGAATATGCATTTACAGCCACTAAAGTTAATAGCTGTATGAATGATGAGCACGTTTGCGATATTCTGGGTGTGTCCGCTGTACTTGTCAACTTATTGAAACAACGTCGGCAGCGAGATCATGTATTTAGCTGGGAGCAGGCGTTACAGGTTAACGGCGATACGGGCATCAAGCTACAGTATACACACTGCCGGCTGCACAGTCTGCTGGATAATTTTAAACATATTCAGCTGGAGGATGTAAAGCCTAGCTGGCAGCATTTAACCCAAGAGCCATCAGATGCGCTGGATGTACTTTATGAACTGGCACGCTTCGAGCAATGTGTGTGGCAGTCCAAGGTGCAGCTAGAGGCTTGTGTGCTGGTCAACTACCTCTTTGGCTTGTGGTACGTAGAGTATTGAATATTGTTTGTTCTCAAGTTTACCTTAAATTTTCCCTTACATCCATATATAGTAATGCTACGAGTCGTGCGTTAAAGCGATTGCCGGTGAAGCAGGAGAGATGCCTAGAGAAACAATCACAACGTCTGCTCCTCTTTCATGCTGCTAAGCGCACGCTACAGCGCGGCATGCAGCTGTTGGGCCTCAAGCCCCTAAACCAAATGTAGTTGAAGCTCTTTACTTAATTTAACATAATTTTATTGAACATTTGAGTAGAAATGCAATACCGCTTTGTTGTTTGCCGCTTAGCGTTTCTTCCACGTGTACTTGCGACGTGCGCCTTCCTGTCCGAACTTCTTGCGCTCCCGTCTGCGGTAGTCACGTGTCAGCAGGCCAGCTGTAAATATAGAAATATATATATTAAAGCAATTAGTGGCAATGATAAGTAACGGGTAAATAAAGAGTAAAGGAACGGCACACTTACCCAAGCGCATTGACTCAATCATCTCTTGATCAACGAAGCTGCGCAAACTCATTGCAATGCCCCAACGAATGGCACCCGCTTGACCGGATGGACCGCCGCCCTCCACATTGGCCTCTACATCAACTTTGCCAAGCATTTCGCTAAAGTTTAGAGGGAATAGTAACTGAAAAACACAGAGAACACAATCGTTATGTTATAGTGTTTGATCAGAGTCAAGTTCAGAGAGCTCGAGGCGACTATTGTTTATATACTTTATACATATACATATGTATATTTAAGTTAAGTTGATCAAAGCATTGTAAAGCAAAATTAAACTGCGGGAGTATTTCCTGCGCTACAATATCAACAATAGATGTATAGAAATAATGACAAAAACGTTAACAAAATGAAATGCCGTGTTAGCCACCGGTAGAAAATGCAACATTTTGTTGCATACCAGCGGCAATTAAATGCCTACGCTATCAGCCAGTGTGATGTAAATAATAGTAATAATGCATACATACTATTTATAATCGAGATGTCGAAGATTAACTACATGCATAGTTCGTTTCTCGTTTCTCGTGCTAAGATTTTGATAAGCTTCATCAACACCTAATGTACCCCAGGCAGAGTATAATTATCTTAAAACAAGGCGTTAATTGCAGGCCGCAGGCATTAACCAGTGTTGGTTAATAGCAATAGCAATATCATGTTTCCGGGTTGCAAACACTTTTATCGCAGTTAACAGTTAACAGTTCCTTTCAATTTGCTGGAAAATTTATGGATTTTATAATTGATGGTCGACCAAAACGAACGAAACGGGCGATAATTAATGGATAAGGAAGGAAAGTTTTCTTGTTGTCATAGTTGGTTATTTGATAACGTTTTATGCAACAACTTAAGGTGTTGCCAAAAGTAAATAAATTAAAGTTCAGTTATGAATGTTTCTTTTTCCGCTATAAATAATCAAACATATGCAAATGCAATCGCAACTGTGACGCGAGTATCAAAGTCCACACTGAGAGGGTATTCCCAATAAAACATGGAATTTAGTGTACCCTTTCAGAATGAGTACTTCAGTTGTGCCAAGAAAACTGTAATAGAAACTTCTATATAATTGTTGACATGCTTATATTTTACCATCAGATTATGGGAATACATTTAATTATAATTATTATTATTATAATTGGAGTGAAAATTTTGCCATATGACTATTTAGATCAATATGAGTGTGAGGGTATTCAATGTGCGTCATGCCAGAAGATATACGCTCTCTCAGGGCTTATGTATATATTAGTATTTACTTTATATTTTTGGCTATTCGACAAATGCGTGGGAACTCAAGTCGACGAGCTTGCAAATCGTATAGCGTATATTTAAACAATATGGTCCACAGCACACAAACAATAAACGTTATGATTAAAAACGAATAAACAATAAAAATACATGATAAAAGACGCGCACAATAAAAAACAGAAAATGGAAGAAAAAAGAGATACTACAAATTTGGCATAAATAAAGGCTAACAAAAAGCAGCTGCAAATTGACAAAACACAATTAATCATTGCAGATTTGACAAAATTATTTTGATTCGTTTGTATCTGTAATTTGTTTAAACAATTTGTTAGATGACTTCACGCAACAGTAAATAGCGAACATGATTTTTAAATTAATGTACTGGCGATTAAATAAAGCAAAAGACAAAAATTATCCACATGTCAGTTAACTCACGAATGGATGGGATGGATACATTTATGAGTACAATGAATATGCATGGAACAGGTTCCCAAAACTGTACAAGAGATTTGTGTGAGATTTACATCACTATCGCCAACCGGCATCGGTAAATGTCTCGTAAAGAACTCTTCGAGCCGGCGCTTCAGCAAATCTCGCGTCACATTTTATTATGATTTAAATGAATTTGATAGTCGATTCTCTGGAGCGTTCCAAAAGCTGCGCTCGCTTTCCTCGGTCTACACACGGGTAAACACATGAGTATATATATATATATATATATCTATCTATATCTACATCTATAAGAGCAACTGCTGATGATCATGTTGATGATAATACAGTTGATAGCATATGGAGGGCATATAGTATAGAATACTAAGTGTATATTCAGCCTCATTGGCGCGCGCTCACTTGGCTTAAGTTGGATCTGTTCATCCACCTCCCACATTCGCATCCACATTGAAAATTGTGGTGTACATTATCATTTCGGCGCAGTTCTTTTTATCAGTCAATCGACGTTGTTGACGCGCTTCAAGTCGCGCAATATTTCACACCGAAAACACTGAGAACTATAGCTCCTTTAAATTGTATTCCTTGTCAAAAACGGTATCCATAATGGATTATGTCGAGGCATTCAGCTGAAGCACTGAGGCATTGTCCAAGTTATTTACAAAGTAAATTAGCATCAAGTGCAAAGTTAAGATACATGATACATGTGTACGATTCAAATTTGTAACCCATTAATATAATATTTTTAAGCTGCGAACTCCGGGCCTATATATATCGAAAACTCTGACAAGAACAAACTTCGCAGTATGGCTAAATCAAAATTAATAATTCTCCGTTTATAATATACAATTCACTACACGATTCTTATTTAAAATGCATTTTATATTTTGTAATGAATTGACGAATGTAGAGACGAATTTCTGCTGAATTTTCGGGATTATTATTGTGATTAATGAGATTCACAAATATTTAAGTTTAAAGTAAACAAACAATGTCATTAGTCAAAGACAAAACTTGTGCACACGATCAACTCGAAATTCGTAAAATCATTTGACATATTTCTAGATGGTTTAATGGCATAAACTTTATTCTGTTCACGCTTGAGATGAAATTCTTTTGCTGATTTATCCTTTAATTTAAGAGAGATTCAATTACAGTTGTGCATCATCTATTCAGGTTCAAGGGCATTCTAAAAGCAATGTATGTACAAAATACAAAACTCTCGTCTCGCAAATTCTGTGCCTTTTCTTTCCTATGGGCTCTCATCATTTCGAAAAATACCCAACCCCCCTCCCCCGCAGCGACCAGCGAAATTCCGTAGAAATTCAAATTAGTTTCAATTATAATTGAATCAACGTGAACCGAAGAAACGAGCGAACCAAACGAAGGAACGAGTAAACTAAGAAAACGAAACAAATTTATACGAAATGATAATACGAAGTTGCTTCGGGGAGGCAGCGCAGTTTTCAAAATGACGTCGCATCGAAACGGTAAATTGCAAATGGCGCTTCCGGCTCGGTTTGCAAACAGGCAGAACATAGATTTCATAGACATTCAAAACATTCCTTCTATAAGGTTCTATTATTTTCTACAACCTATTCGTAATTCAATCAACAAAAGCGTGACAATCTAATCTAAACGTCTCGTCTTTCAACAAGGAGGAATCTTTGAATTCAATGTCAAAATACACAATTATAAGATATTTTCCAAGTCGATCGATTTTCTGAGAATTATGAGACATCGGACATCATACAGTTGGCAGTGTAACAAGACGCCTCCAACGATGATGGCAAATATTTGTTTATTGTGTTAGAAACTTTCAACTAGCGACCGAAATTTGAAAACTGCAAACTGGTTTTTCAACTTGGTTAAGCTTGGTCTATGAGTCTGAGAATTTAATTAATTTGTACGCATAATAAGTTACCGTAGCTATTCGAGATTCTTTTCATTCAGCATCTGATTGACCACAAAATTAGCTAATAAGTCAACTCTTTAAGAAAGTTTGTTTACTTCTTGTTGCCAAGCAGACAGTTTAATGATTGGCCAGTGTTTTTGTTTTGATTCTCGATCAGGTTTTGCTGAGTTCCCCAAAAAACTTCCGAAAACAACAGCGTAATAATTTTTAAATTTGTTAAATAATTGACAACAATCTCAGATTATAATTATTTCCTCAACTTTTTGTTAGTGTTTGCAATCACAGCCAAAAAGAAAATTAAATCAAAACAAAATACATTTACGTAATTCTGTTTCTACTGTTTTTTACATCAACAATGAAAAGATTGTGCAATGGCAAGTGTGCTAGCAATAAATAGATAAAACAATTTAAATAAATTACTACCTAAATAATAGTTAGTCTCAATTAAAAGAACACAAATACGTAAATATAGTATATACGAAAGCATATTATTAAAAAGGTTTCTTAATCAAATTAATCAATCTGAAAGCTTTATATAAAGCTTATATATTATGCAGACATTCTCTCATCGAGTTCAGCTTGTTGTTAAGAAGTCAACTCTGTCTGGTTTCAGTTGATACCAAATGAGATTTACTTAAAAAGTTAATGAATATTCAATTGAATCGCTGGCGTTGACACAAATTGTAAATAATGTGAGCAAACAAATGTTGACTAAAAATATTCGGAGAAATATTGAACAGATTTGTCTCATTCTATTGGACAGAAAAAGGCGGGAGAACTTTCTATGCTTAAGTTCGGTCTACATAAGTATGGAGAGTAATGACAAATGTAGTACTTATAATATTATTATATATATTATATTGCTACAGCTACTTTCGTACTACATTATTATATAAAACCCCTTAAGAGCCACAGCCACTGCATGTTGAGTTCATATAAAATGCCAGACAGTAGCACTTTCAGATAAATCCCCAGCATGATAATAATTCTGATGTTACTGTTTATATGATCGCTTTATCGCTGCGTCAAATGGGATGAGAATGCTTAGATAACTCCGACTCAAGATTGTCGCATACGGCGTACGCAGAGATTCGAAAAACAAGTCGAAAAAAAAAGAGGAAAAAAACTAGGGAAAGTCTGAGCAGCGGGCAGTGAAAAAGTGACGCAAAAGATAATATTTAGTTAATAATGGTAGAGATTTTGTTTGTCTTTAAAACGGGCCGCGAAAGTAATGGAAAATTTGTTAATTTAGTTGTGATCCAAACTCGCATTGGATCACATACTTAAAAGTAGAAAAAACACCATAGATATCAATACACCAATTGGCCATTTGTCGTTGCAGCTGAGTGGCAAATCGCACCCAAAGTTTATCTAAAGTTGGGCCAACTAACGTCAAGCTGAAGGAAACAGGTCTATAAATTTGCTTAGCTGATATTGGAAAGTTTTCGTTGGTTTACCTTGCAAGACAAGTGCAGGCAATCGACTTGCGTTGATTTTCCTCGCATATTCGCGCGTTTTAAATACCATCAATAACCACAACAACAACAACAACAACAACAACGAATAGCAGCGGTGACAACTTGAACGGCAAGTGTAACTAGCACGCAACAAGGTCTGTACATCGCCTTCGTGGTCGCCATGGAGAATCTTGGCTACAAGGAGGGCAGCACGAAGCCCCGTCGCATGACACGTTCCATCAGCGTCGTTACCAAAACCGAAGTGGAGCAGCCGCTCACTGACAATAATGCGAATAACCGGTAAGTGCCAGTTTCTGGCCTAAAGGCCAGCGATGCATTTTAGTGGCCCATTGAATTGTGCACATACATTTCCACACACACACACACACACACACACACACACACACACACACACATGCACATACGTGCGTACTCTCATGCATGCAAGACGAACCCCAAAAATGTGTTTCAAGTGAAAGAGAAGAAATAAACGAAATTCGCATTGAGTTTTGGCTGCGACTTTGGATTCGGGTGGGGCTGAGACTGGTCAAATAAATCAAGGGGAGGGGGGAGGGCTTGGTTAATTGTCAGGTGTGAAAACAGGTTTTGTAGTTAACCCCGCGGATTGCGGAAAACTTTAACAGTACTTTGTCAATAGCTATTGCTGTTAGATCATAGATCATCATCGTAATTGTTCCCACGTTTTGCGAATTCTGCGAATACTTGAATAATCAAATATGTTGAAGTAATAGTTAATAATATTAGGAAGTCAGTAGATTTCGATTTTGTTAGTTCTTATCGTTTGAATTAGCCTGACTAATCTAAATCAAATCATTACGATTTGTTACCAATCGATGGAAACTGTTCAAACTGATATTAAACTGAGTTATTTAGTCAGCGCATTTGGCTAGAATAAAATAGTATTCCTCACTGTTTCTTCTACAAGTCATGTCTTTGGTTCTTTGTTAGCTTCGTTTGTGTTTTCTTCTATGAGCCAATTGAGCCAACTTCGCACACTCACTGACTCCAACTGAGTATAACTCCCACTCGTTAGCTCCCTCTCGCTCGTTATCTACCGCTCTCTGTCTGTCTTACACTAGGCTAACACTAGATGCCAGTTTTTGGCAATTGCTCTCACACTTCATCTCGCTCTCCCTCTCCCTCTCGCTCTCTCTCTCTCTCTGTCTCTCTCTTTCTCTCACGTTTCAAACACGATCGAGGGGCTCACACTGAACAGAGCTTACAGCTTTGCCATCAGTCGGAATTGGAACAACAATGCAGGCGGACGCGTTAGTTGCTGACTAAAAATAATAAAAATTAATAAATTATTCGTTAAAACGCGATCGCAGTTCGTAGTTCGCAACAACAACAACAGCAACAACTACTAAAGAGTCTAAACAGCAACGAAAACGGAAGTGAAAAATTCGCGTTTTTTACACAACATTTTTGCATTTTCCGTCCGTTATTCAGAATTGTTGAACCGCCACAAAAGGCGTCCATTGTAAGCCACTTGGCTGTCTGTCCCTGTATCATTCCCCTACCGCCCCCCCCCACTCCACAAACTGTCTGTCTATCGCATCGGTCTGTAGATGGGTCACTCAGTCAATCGACTGGTCGTCTGGCTCTCCTATGTGTACAACAACACGGTCGTATTTTGGAAATGAAATTAGAAATTGAAAATAGCTCATTAGCGAATTGGCATCATCCGTGGATATGGCTGCAAACGGTGTACGTACATAATATACTGTAATATATGTACCAAATATGTACTATACATCTATGAATGTAGTTATTATTTTGTATATTCGACTAAGTGCAGAACAAAGTAGAGAAAGGCAGAGACAGAGACAGAGACAGAGACAGAGATTAGCAAACAGTTCCTTACTTGGTTTACGCAAAGCTGCAGTTCAAAATAATTATCAACTGCGCAAAGTCGGCAAAAAAAGACGAATTCCGCCGGCATTTGCCGCAGCTGTGGCATTACTCCTCTATACACCTGATCGATCTGATTCAACTGCAGCAACAACTACAACTAAAACAACAATAGCGCATATAACAACTGTGTATAAGAATAACTCGATTTTGCATAACTTAACATATTCTCGACTTGCTGAACTACGTTTTTCTTTTCCACATCTTAAATTATGCATGCTTCAAAGTCATCAACAAGCTACGAGTTTTCAGTGTCATTTAAACAATACTATACCAATAAAATCATTTAAAAATATATATTTCTATATATACAGTTACAGCTAAGATAGGAAAAAAAAATAAAAATAAACAAAACGAAACAAAATAATAATAAAATTGCATGACTTATGCCTACAGACTATATAGGATGTGATTCAGAACAAAAATCTTAAGTTCACGTGATCCATCAATTGTAATTGTTGTAAATAAACACAGTATTTAAATGAGAATAAAATACATTAAAAGTTATAGTAATATTTAACAATTAATCAAAATTCACTCCGAAATTAACTATCAAAATTGTAGTATTAGATTAAAAGCGATTGTGACAAATTATTAGACAAGTTGTGTAATGATATTTTAACTCTGAAATTTAGTACGATAGTCCGAAACATCTCCGAAATATGAAACAAGTCCGAAATAGTAAATGAATTCTGCATTCACGGATTTGCGTTGAAAACGATTTTGAATTATGGAATAAGTTGACATAACACTTATTACTCTACAACTACAATGTAATACATAGGAAATTCATTAATATTCACTCCGAAATTTAGTCCGAAAGGGTGAAAGATCTATGTATCTATCGGTTTGAAATGAAACTGATTGTTGATTGTATAATGCTGAGTTTATACTCACTCTGAAATTTAGTCCGAAAGTCTGAAACATCTCGGAATTGTGGAACAAGCCAGAAAGGGCGAAAGATCTTCGCATTTTTAGACAATTTGCCAATCAAATTATTGATTATTTAAAGAGAACAGAATAGAAATTAAAAATCAACTTCCATACTTTAGCTAAATAAATCAGAGAATGCAAGTTAGAAAGCAGAAAGATTTGACTAAGCATAGATTTCAAGCTGATTAAAGTTTTTAACTCAATTATTGAAATTGTTATTCAAGCAATAACAACTATAATTAATGAGATTATTATTTGAAATTCTATTTGAAACAGTTTCAAATCGATTCCACCCAATCTGATGGTGCGATGGCGCAACAACACTGACGCCATGATCGAAGCCCAGTACCCGACAGCTGGTGAATTCGAATACATGGAGTGTGGACCATCGCCGCCGGCGGAGAGTGCGCCGAGCATGTACGATAGCTTTGAGGAGCCGACGAGCGAGCTGAGCGTTCAGATCTGCAATGATACGCTTAGGATTAGCCTTATAGACCAGATGAAGAGTGCCGCTGGCCGTGTCCGCCTATTGGAGGATATTGAGCAGGGCAACGTGGTGGCCGAGGGCCTGGGAACGCACTTTGAGACCGCCTCGAAGCTGGAGAAGAATCTAAGTTATCTATGGGCGGCGTTTCTCAAGCGCTGGGATCTGCTTGATGGATTACTAAATGCGGGTGCCGATCTGCACTTTTGCGACCAGAATGGCATTTCGGCATTACATTTAGGAGCCTTTAGCGGTTGCCTGGCCACACTGGGTCTACTCGTGTCCAAGGGGATGAATGTCAATCTGCAGCCAAAGTCCTACACACCACTACACTGTGCCGCCTTTGGCAATGCTGCTGAGGCAGCCAAGTTTCTTATCAATAGTGGCGCCCTTATCACCAAAGATACCACCAAGCCTAATTGCGAGGAGAGTCTCCTACATTGCGCTGTGCGCTCCAATGCCCTCGAGTGCCTACAGATCTTCATTGGCGAGGGAGCTGACGTGAATTCTCTAAAGCCAAATGGCACTAATGCCATACACTTGGCTGCTGATCTGGGCCATCTGCAATGCTTGGAAGCCTTGTTGAATGCCCCGAACGCCGATGCCAATGTCCGCATCTGCATAAGGGAAAAGGAATCGACGGCTCTGCATCTGGCTGCGGATGAGGGCAATGTTGAGTGCGTTGATCTATTGCTTTCCAAAGGAGCCGATGCCAAACTAAAGAATCATCGTGGCTTCACGCCGCTTCATCTGGCGGCCCGAACCTCCAGCTTGGAGTGTGTGGAGTCTTTGCTACGCAACGGGAATGCAGATGCCAATGCCGAGGACTTTGATCATCGGACACCATTGCATGCGGCCGTCGGCAAGTCAGAGAATGCCTATGATATCATGGAGACACTGATCCAATGGGGTGCCAATGTGAACCACAAAGATATTTATGGCTTCACCGCCCTTCACTTGGCAGCTCTTGACGGACTCGTTCAGTGCGTCGAGATGTTGATTTTCCATGGCGCCGATGTCACAACCAAGTCCAAGAAGGGGACATCTGCCTTGAATGTCATCACACGCAAGACGCCTGCATCGGTGGCCATGATACGTCAGAAACTCGATGCAGCGATCACACTACATCATTCCCAGGTGAGTTTAGGAACTAAACCCTCACAATGTGACAACTAACATATGCTGTCCATTTCTAGGATCCTGTCAATCGCGAAGTGGAACTGGAGTTGGACTTTCGACAGCTTCTGCAGCATTGTCATCCGCGCGAGATCAGCTATCTGAACACGTTCGTGGATGAGGGCCAGAAGGAGATACTGGAGCATCCACTGTGCTCTTCCTTTCTGTACATCAAGTGGGGCAAAATACGTAAATACTACATTGGTCGCCTGATCTTCTGCTTCAGCTTCGTGCTCTTCCTGACGTTGTATGTGCTGACGGCATTGGCGCACAATTGTTACAATGGCAGCAAGGATGATAATACGACGATCCAGGCGCAGGAGCTGTGCCAGAAACAGTCCATATTGGGTGACATGCTGCGCAATAATCCGTTTGTCATGGAAATGCAATGGTGGGTGCTGGTGGCCATAACCATCGTTGAGATATTCCGCAAACTCTATGGGATAACGGGCTACTCCTCATTTCGACATTATGTGACGCAGGTGGAGAACATTATGGAGTGGTTCGTCATAACCAGCGTCTTTGTCATTTCGTACATCTACACAAAGCAGACGTACACGTTCCAGAACCACATTGGCGCTTTTGCCGTCCTGCTTGGCTGGACCAATCTGATGCTGATGATTGGCCAGCTGCCGGTCTTCGATGTATACGTAGCCATGTATACGCGGGTCCAGGGCGAGTTTGCTAAGCTGTTTATGGCATATTCCTGCATGCTGATTGGATTCACAATCAGCTTTTGTGTCATCTTTCCGTCGTCGTCGTCGTTTGCCAATCCTTTCATGGGATTCATCACAGTGCTGGTTATGATGATTGGCGAACAGGATCTATCGCTGCTGATTAACGATCCCGATGGCAAGGATCCACCATTTCTACTCGAGGTTAGCGCACAGATTACGTTTGTGCTCTTTCTGCTGTTTGTTACCATCATTTTGATGAATTTGCTGGTGGGCATTGCGGTCCATGATATACAGGGTCTCAAGAAGACCGCCGGACTGTCCAAGCTGGTGCGTCAAACCAAGTTAATTAGTTACATTGAGTCGGCCCTCTTCAATGGCTATTTGCCCACCTGGCTGCGCAATCTGTTGCATTACACGGCGTTGGTTTCGCCTCAAGCCTATCGGGTGGTGCTATGTGTGAAGCCACTGAATCCCAGCGAGAAACGGCTACCACGAGACATTCTCATGAAGGCTTATGAGGTGGGTAAGATGCGTAAACACTTTGGCCACACAATATCATCCAAGAATCCAGCCGAAAACTATTTATCGTACAAGAACAAGTACAACAACAACAATGGCTGCGTATCAACCACATATGCGATGCCTGATGCGGACCTGGAATCCACACAGTTAGCCACGTTGACGAGTAAAATCGATGACAATGCGGATCGAATTGAGTTTCTCACACAGGAGATCCAGGAGCTAAAGCAGGCGTTGATATCGCAACAGCAGCAGGCAAGCAAAGTGATTGACAAGCTGCTCATCGTCATCTCCAATCAACAGAAGCAGAATCTGCGCAAATAGCAGCTGCCCCTCATGCCATTTTACTGATATTATCAATCAATAACTATAATCATTGAAATCACCATGTGCTACACAATTAGTTTGAAATTCAACTTCTTAGCCTTTAGACTTGACTTGTGTGTAAAACGTTGCTCTCAAGTTCCCAAGAATATTGTTGATATTATGCTTTAGTTAACACATTTGATATCGAAGCGCTTGGCGCACACTACGTATTTATGCAATACCTATACTATACCTACAATATATAAATATACATATATACATCTAATTAGTTAATAGGCTTATCAAGAGGCGAGAAGCTGACTGGTTTGTTTGTGTCTGGCTTTAGGCTGTGTCTTTGTTGTTTGGCGTTGTCGTACGAGAAGCGTTTAAATGATGATTAAATATCCAAGTTATAATAAATCTATCTATACACCTATTGTTATATGTATATAAATTGATTGTTTCTTCGTGTGAGATGTAAATCTGCTACATTCTCATCGTTTTTAAGTAAGTTTCTCACTCACCTGTTCTCTGCTCTGTTCCATGCTAAAGTAAGAGATATCCTGACCATTGATGGTTATCTTACCAGTGCCAGGCAGACGCACAGTGACATCTGCACGTGCTGTTTTACGCAAGCACTCATAGGTGGTAATATACTGTCGGCCCTGCTCATCAATCTTTGGTTTAGGCACTTCGAGTTGCTTGGATTGATCAATCAATGGCTTCAGAAAGCGATCAATGAACGCCTTGCTCTTGTAGGAATACGGTGATGCAATTAAACGATCCATGCTACTGCAAAAATTCTGATATTCAATGTCCGCAATGCGCTCCACTAGCAAACGTTCCAGTTGCTCTTTTGGCAACAGTTGAAATCCAGCCGTCTCTCTACAGACAAATATTAGTAATCATGAGTTGTATAATGTATTATGTAAGTCAAGCTTTCTCTTACAATTTCTGGTTATCATCGGGCTTGTTTCCACGTCGCAGCATGCGTTCCTCCAAATCGTTTAGTTTGTTGGTTTCAGTTACAATGTCCTATCGAAAAGACAATTGATTCAGATAATACAATTACGCCGCGAGTGCAAAAGAAATCTTACGTGTAGCAGTTGGAAAAAGTTGGCTTTGCCTGTATAGAACATGCTGTGAAAAGGGCGACCCGTCTCATCGAATTCTGCTGCCTTTCGCGCTGGAAAGACTTCGTCGGGTGACTTCATGGTGGGACGCGCTCGTTTATCAAACAGCCCAGAAGGGAAAAGATAGGATATGGCTTCCTGCAATTGTTGTTATTTAGGTAATGATCAGATATAATGATCTATGTGCTCACATCAATATCTTCTTGTGTAAAAGTCTCTGCGTCGGCACCCATCATGTTGGCCAAGTGTCGCTTTCCAATTTGAAAATCCAAGTGCTGTGTTTTCATGAACTCATCGTGCTCGTTGGCCCTTTTTAGATACGCCTTCATAGCCTTGCTAACTTTTTGCTTTTGAACTGCTGCCGGTGTGGCTTCGACGGTCACCTGCGTAGCATATGTTGCCGATGTTACCTGAAATGTTATGAAACAAATATATAAAGGAAGTTCTTACAGTATATAATAAAGATGTGAATCGAATTACGATGCTGCAATTGAACTTACCGCTTGTGCATTGTTAACCCCGTTGATTCTGCCAGCATTTTGCAACAGATTTCTGTTAGTTTTAACTAAATTCAAACCAAAAACTCGCAAAGCCATCGTTCTTGTGTGTTTTGAGCACGATGGAGAACGAAGAGGAAGACCTCAATCAGCTGTTCCCCGGTAATTTAATAGTGCTGTACAACGCCGTACGAGCTAGGTGGCAACGCCAAGTACACCGCCTTAATCTGTGAATGTCCCATTCAAATAATAATTGAATAAAACAATTTATTCATAATAAAAGATGGATTTATTTATTATTCTCTAATTAAACTGAAACTATTAAATTTACCTTAGTCATCCTTTACAAAAGTTTTTTATTGACTAAATTTCAAAAACACAATTTCAATGCTGATATTTGTAGTATGGAAAATAAACAGAAAACATAATATGCAATGAAAACCTTTTCAACAGCTAATTACTTGTTTTACGCTATATATTTAATTAATTGCCTAAGCTTAGAGAAAAAAATTGTTATTAATTGCATCATTGGCTGAAATGCAGCTACTACAATTTGTTCTCTCACTTCTACTCCACTTGTTTCATCTTGTTGTTTTTTTTGGTCGTAGTACAATTTATATAAAGCAATTACATATTTATAATAGTGTCGCATCTATTTCCACGCCTGCTTGAGCAATTTACGCGACGCTAAATGCCTAACAATCAAAGAGCCCGAAGTGAGCACGACTAGCACTATGGATATTAATATATAATCAAAATCCTCTTTTAACAAATCGAACGTTTTGGAAGGCGCAACGCGTGTAACGAACAAATCTGAAAAGAGAACACGATTGTAATTTTTTTTTTCAATTGGAATCGATTTATCTCATAGACTTACCTAAGCCAGTGGCCACGACTAGACAGGTACTCTCCAGACCGCTGGGAGCGGTATAAATATTACGCAAACGTGCTATGGTCTGATTGTAATTTATATGATTCTCTGTGGGCAAAGGTAACTCGGGTATATAAGGTATGGCACCTTCTTCTCGACCCTGGGTGGTCGATGATATCGGACGACGTGGATCCAGTAAGTGCCAGGACATTTCAACGATTCCCCCGCTGGCTGTGCCAACTGTGAAATAATTGACAGAAGTTAATCACGCTGAAAATAAACTGCTGATAAGCTGACTTACTTAGCACATGCTTGTTAGTGATACCGCGTTCGGTGATCGTTTCGCGCAAGGCCTCCACAATAGTCGGTATTATGTAAGATTGACGCTCGACGAGCGGCATAGAAGGTGCCTGCAAGGAGCTCCAAACACTGTTGTTGCCCTGGGCGTTACCCTCATACAGTTCAATGGTAGCTATTTGCAATTAAAGAAGTTAAAGTTAAGCAATTAAAATTGATATTTCGCATGTTTTACTTACTGATTTCAGTCCGACGCACTTTATCGTTGAAATAAGAGTAGGCTAGCCAGTTCTCGGAGTGCACAATATGAAGTGGTGGACGCACTTTGCGATGTGTCATAGAGAAGATGACGGAGCCGGAAACAACATCAATTAAATATAAATTGAGCACAGCTGCATTAAAATACAAATAAAAAAGTTTAGACTAAACTCATATTGGAGGCATGGGTTGAATTACATTTGTGGATAGCATCCGGAGCCTGTGTAACGAAAGCTACCAAATTAGGGTTGATGTACTTGTAGAGAACTGAACGATCGCCCAAAACTCGACCCTGAGAGTGCACATGCTCGATAGGATTCTTGCTGGCTACGCCAACGATGTGCTGCTCAGAATTGTGTCCGCCTAGGCGCACATTCCAAATCGGCGTGCATGATAGTTCCTGCATGAGAAACGCTTACCGTTTAATAGTTGCTTGACAGTTTACATATTTATTACTTACGCCGCCCGCATATTTCACAAAGTAACCCTCGAGCTCAGCAGTCTTTACATCAGCCGTATACAAATACATGCTATTAGCCTGTAATAATATAGCGGATTAAAGTATGGTGAATAATTGATTGAATGTGTTTTTTACCAATGGAGTGGCATGCTTGGGCTGCACATGCACTTTGTTTGCAGAATCCAGCATCAGAATGCCCTTAACAAAGTCTTTTTCTGTTTCAGGTAAAAGCGCAAGCTGCTTAATTTGATAATCCAGTTGGAGGAGTCCACCTTCTGCAGCACGTCCAGTGATGGGGTTGAAGCGAAATAGTACGCCATTACCGTTAGTCTAAAGAAAAGAGGACAGTTGGATGAACAACAATGTATCATAATGTATTTAAACTATATTTATTGCTTACCGCAAACTTGGCAACAATTGCGCATAGTGGCTGCAGAGGAAAATGCTTGGAGCTTCGCTGCACAATCAAACGCATCTCTTCGGCATTCTCAAAGCCCGATACATTTGGTAGATACAACTTCCAATGATGCTTACCAGCAATGTTGTCGATGCCAAATATTTTACCAGTACGTGTCAGCAACACCAGCATCTTGTGGAGACCAAAAGAGTCGCGAACAAGTCCAGCACGTTGCGTATCCGAAGGTGGTGGGCCCAGTCCGATGACATGCAGGAACAGGCTTTTGATTTGGAGAGCTTGTGTGGAAATGCGGCGCATAAAGGCACTAACAATATCGCCTAAAAGATCGATCAGAATAGCACAATTAGATTTAAAGAATACGGTAAGATTGGGCTAATAACAATCATATAAAATGCAAACTCAAATGAAGAGAGAAGAGCTAGCACTATCTACACTATATAAATTTGCTAAATGGTTCAAATAAAGTTCTGTAAATAGGTAATGCTAGGTAATCCTTAAACCCTTAACTTACGCTTCAAATTACTCGCATCCACTTAGGTAAGCATTTTTGGACGAAATTGAATATATGCTTTTATATTTTTTTTTATATAGCTTGGCGTAGAAACTCACCCGCTTTGCCTTTCATTTCGTTCTCGAGAGTGCCTTCTGTATCCGCAAGTGGTAAATCAATGAACTGTGTATCAATAACATTAGCTAACGACTCTTCGCGCGCCCAACGGATTCGTCCTTGCTGTACGGCCACAATAGACTCAGCGCTAGTGCCAAATAAAAAGAGACAGCTTTTGCCATCGCCATTGCGCTTCAGCTTACAGTCAAAAGAGCGTAAACTAGGGGTTCCATAATGCTCAGCAAATGCCAAGCTCATTTGCAGCTCAGGCACCGGTGAGCAGTTGTCTAAATAAACAGCATTAATTTTGAGATTCTGAAAAAAGGTTATTTAGACCATAATTATTTTGATTTGTCAAGCTTGAGCCACTTACGCCATCTGACAAGTCCGCATAGGCCACAACTTTGCGGTAATTAAAACTTCCTATAACATAGCTGGCACTTTTCAGTTCAGCACACACGGATTGATCCTTATTAACGCTTACAAGCCTTTTGTTTGCAATAAGCACACCGTTTAAACCCTGATGAAAACGTTAAAAAGGTCAATTATAATTATATTTATAGGTATCTTTATATATTCTTTACCGGTAGAGCTTGGATCTTATCACTGGGCTCGGATTCAAGAGGCGAAGCAATGACCTGTGTACTCTTGGCCAACAAATCTAAGCTTATGAGTTGCTTGCCGTCCAGACATACGAAATAGGTGCCGCTGAGCAAACAGCTATCGGATTTAATCCACGCTGCCATTATTTTACTGGTGCTGCCGGTTGTGTGACCTGAGGTGGCAAAGTAGGCGGTTACCTCAAGATGGCTCCGCCACACAGGCACAACGTGATACAGCAACGAATTACTATAAAACCAGAGCGCATCCTGAGCACGTTCCGTATTTAATGGCATAATGGACCATTCCCACTCGATTGTACCAATATTTGTATTCCAGCCACGAACAAGAGCGGGCGCATGACCCTGAACAGTTAGCATGTCAAAGCCTAGATGAGAGCCCATTGGAGCGGCAGCGGTGTCACTGCTATCGTCGGAGAATCCGCTTACTTGCAGCAATTTGATTTCGCCTCTTGATTTTTGCTCTAGCACCTGTCGCCAGACAATCTCTCCGGATTTGGGGCATAATGAGGCGACTACTTGCTCATGTGTACTTAGCAATATGCGCGGCTGAAAATGATTCAGGTCGACGTGAACTTGCTTTAAGGCACCAACATGAACGCTACGCCTAATACAGAATGTTAATTAATGATCAATGTTCAATTCTAGTATCACTTACCAGTCAAACTTTTTAATCTGGTCCTCGTATAGCGCAGAGCAGGTGCTCAGTAGCAGTAAAAGCGATAGTGAGATTAGCGTACCGGCTGGATGCAGTGGACAACGCATTTTGTGTGGTTCAATATGAAACCTCTTTTAAACTATCTTAGGCACGAATTATGCGGTAACCGACACGTTTTTATGTTATAAATTAATGAAAACGTCAGTAATTTGTGTTTTCCGTCATAGTAAAAGGGGGATGAGATGACAATTTAAACAGGGTTGTAGCTTAACAATTATATCGATTTCGACAATTCAAGAAGCCGTTGCTCAACACTTTTCGAATCTATCGATAATTTGCCAACTAACCAATTGTACTAACGGCCAAATCATTATGCAGATATATAGCACTATGTATATTATTTTTATTCTGAAAATTTGGATACTATTGCATACAATTTATTCTACTTTACAACCTTGGAATATAACTAACTCAACAAATATTCTGAGCAACACAGAGCTTTAAGCTTATATTTTAAGGTTTTCATATACATACATATTTGGTTTTCTGGAACATTTCATACTTATTATTGGTGATCGTATTGATTTTTTACCAACTAGTGTAAATATATCAAAAATATATTTTTAGATGTAAATATATCAATACATTTGAAATATTATTGGGATACATTTTACATTCATTAAGCATTTGTGATTTCAATTAATATTGATTGATAATTGAAATATTCATTTGTCTGCATAATAAATCAGTTGGATAAGTTTGTGCGATATTAGAATCTCAAATTTCACAACTGGTTTTTATGTCTTGATCCAAATGTTAGCTGATGTATGAGAATTGCAGAGCACCTTGGCCTGTACTGAGTTATTGAATTGATATCAAAAGATTGTTGTGCTAAATGTCATTTATTATTGGCAATAAAGAATTACAAAGCTAAACAATAAAGGATAACAATGTATAATTATTGACCATCAGGGGCAATATTGAAGGATATTTTTCATACAAATATGTCTTTTTATAGGGAAAGAAGAGCTTTTCACTGAAGAGCTACTTTATCTTATTATAAAGTGTATAATTTGAACTTAAGAATTACTCTATAGAAGACTTTAAAAATGGAAATGGATACATTCTCCCACAGACGTTAAATGCAATAGTGCAGATACATTATTTGTGACAGTAATTTCGAGCACTCATTGGCGTGATACTGTAGTTTTCGGTAGGGGTCGGAAGTATAAAATATAGCCGTTCACCAGCTTAATTCGTCGGGCAGACCACCAGGATATTCACCCGTTAAGCAAGCAGTGCAATGACCAGTTGGTTTCGTGGATGCCACATGTTTACGTTGCACAGTTTGCACCAAACCGGCGACACTCAGATAGGCGAGACTGTCGGCTCCCACGTGACGAGCCAGCTGTTGGGCGTTCATCTTGTTGGCGATAAGCTCCTCGCGCGTGGGTATGTTTATACCCATGTAGCAGGCATACTGAAGCGGAGGGCTAGCAATGCGAATATGCACCTCCCGGGCCCCAGCATCGCGTAACAGCTTAATTATGGGACCAATAGTGTTGCCGCGCACAATGGAATCGTCGATTAGTACCAGTCGCTTACCAGCCACATTCTCAGACAGTGCTCCAAACTTTTTAGCAACGCCCAGCTGTCGCAGACGGGTCGAGGGCTGTATGAAGGTGCGACCTACATAGCGATTTCGGCACAGAACCTCGGCAAATTCCAGATTAGACTCTCTAGCATAGCCATGAGCTGCCGCAGTACCAGACTCCGGCACTGAGCTTACAATGTCTGCTTCGACGGGTGCCTCACGCCACAATTGTCGTCCGCACTCCAGACGCACAGAATAAACCATTTGACCCTCGAAGATGCTGTCTCCACGGGCAAAGTAAACATATTCGAAGATGCAAAAAGCCATGCGCTTAAAATCGGGCCGCTCCACAATGTCTACAGTGCGATAGCCGTTGCGTGAAAGTTCCACAATCTCGCCAGGCTCCACCTCGCGTTCATATCGTGCACCAATAGACAAAAATCCGCAGCTCTCGCTGGATACCACCCAGCCGTCAGCGTGTGTTTCAGTGTTATTGCCCGTGTGGCCGGAATTGATGGGAACGATTTTGCCAATACACAACGGGCGATTGCCATAAGTATCGCGAACAGCATAGATCTTGTCCTTCAGCATGATGACCAGCGAATAGGATAACGGCGCCATCATCATAAAATGCCTAATGCGTGCTGGCCAATTAGGTCCATCGAGTTCAGAGACGCCTTCAGGTGCGCAGCAAAGCGATTGTGCAATTAGTTCACTGTCACTGTGTGTGGACAAGCCGACGCCACGACCTAACACCTCGCGACGCAGAGATTCATTGTTAACTAGCTCACCGTTGTGAGCCAGCGCCATGGCCCCATGTGCCGTATGAACAACAAATGGCTGGCAGTTGACCACCTCCGATGCACCTGCCGTGGAGTAACGTGTATGGCCAATGCCCAAGTTGCCTCGCAACTTCTTCATGGAGTCGTCATTGAAGAGCGTACTTATCATACCCATGCCCTTGTGTACATTGAAGTTTTTCGAGCATTTGCCCTCGCTAGTCACAATGCCTGCTGACTCCTGGCCTCGATGCTGCAACGCCACCAAGCCCAAACAAATCACGTGTGCAATGTCAATTTGTGTGGGCCAGTCGCCACAGGCAATGGCACCAAAAACTCCACATTCATGCGTTAAACCGGTTAACTCCTTACTCTCACTAATGGACAAAGTCGACGTCGCCAACGTGGGCGCATCAGCCTCCACCTGTTGCTTATGGCAATCAATGCGCACATGTTGCGGCTGCGGCGTCAACGACACGTTCTTGTTGCTTGACATATTGCTTTTGTGGTGATCGCTGTGTGAATTTATATTGTTGTTAACCAGCGCAGTTAATGCAAAGTGTTCGTCTATTTACCTGATGATTTATGCAATGGTTTTATATACACAAATCTTCGGTTAGCACACGCAAAAAACAGCGCGATCATAAGCAATTGTAGCCGATTAACGATAATATCGATAGTACAAATTCACATAATATCGATATTATTGAATGATCAATAATAACGGAAAAATATTAGGCGCATATTTAAATAATAAGAGCAACCCATTATTTTCGTTCACTTGTTATTTAACTGCGTATAAGATAATATTCACGCTACGCCTGATAGTAACTAATATGTGCGCTTACAAATTCGCTTTCAGACAGCATTCAATAGTCGAATACGTCAAATAAAATCTCAGCTCTTGACGCTAATGTAATCAATTAATCAATCTATTTACGTGATGAAAATAATTGCATTTAATTCCAAGATAATATATATCTTAAGTACTTGCTACATTTTGTCATGTACGTGAATCTCTATTCAAATACTCAATGTACTTTAAAGATAACATCAACATTTTTCGATTTTGTTTGTAAAGAAGGCATTCTCCTTCAATTTTTTATTCTCCGCCGTCTCCAGCAGCAATTGTGCTTTATCAATGTCCGATTTAATAGTGTCAATTAAAGCCTCCAATGAATCAAAATTTTGCTCAGGTCGCACGTAGCCTACAATGCATATTCTTAAGGTTTTCCCGTACAAATCACAATTGTAATCATGTAGAATATGAGTTTCCACACTCTTTTCCTTGTTTTTATAGAAGGGATTCCAGCCTATGCTAAGTACCATTTTGTGTACATCACTATTATTTACTTTAGCCCATCCGTAATACACTCCAGTTTGCAGGGAATCCGGCAGAGACTTTACCGCTTCCAGACACAGATTGGCTATCAAATAAATATCAAAGGCATTGGGCTTAATTATAAGCTGAAATATTCACAAGCACACACTCACCTGTTGGTATCCCTAGTTCTTTGGAGCCACGACCAAATCCGCGAACAATTTCACCGCAGACAAAGATTGGCAAGTGCTTTAGCATTGTTTTTGTTTATATTATTTTTGGCGTGCTCGTTGTTTGATGTACTGGTGTCGCAATAAAACGTTGCGTTTACTTTGTGGTTTAATGGAATACAATTACTGCTTATGGGGCTTCGAAAAATATCAGTGATCACATTACTCGTAAATTTTTAGACACTTAACCAATTATGCGTAATTATTGGCGCATGTTATTTTAACAACGTTGCCGACCAAACTGTTCAATTACCCATTTATAACCATATTTATAGTTAAAAAGAACAGCAAACTCAGCTGATGACATGGACGCAAATAAAATGCAATCGGTTATCGAAATCGAACAATAATATTTTACGCACACATATACACACATATACGTGTGTATATACTAATTTTGCGTCCTGTGAAATTTTAAAATATTCTTGAATGATTCCAATGTAGAGTTTACAACATAGTGTAAAAGTTGGAAATATGGACCGACTTTGTCGCGTTTGCATGGACAGCTCGGTTACGTTGGTTGACATATTCGCCGAACGGCAACAATCATCCAATAAGGACCCCAGCCTAGCGGAAATGCTAAATGAATTTTGCGAAGTGAAGCCAAAAGACTTGCTGCCCCAACACATATGTCTGTCCTGCGTTCTTGCGGCACAAAATGCTTACAGATTCAAACGTACATGCGTGGAGAGCAATCGCCAACTATTGCAACTGCTGGCTAAAAAAAAACAAGGACGCTATCAAGTATGTAGTTCCTTTCGTAGAAGCTGTCTATCAAAATGACGAGATGCCTGTGAACTTGAACTGCATCAAAATGGAGCCACTGCATCAAGATGAATCAGTTACTAGTGACATCGTGCGCTCCTCATTAAATGCGCAAGCTAACGAAAAATCGCTACAAAGGCAAGAAACGTCAAATAATCAGATCATGCGCAAGCAACAAACCGCAAAGGAAAATTGCCACAAGTGTAAATTTTGCGGAAAAGGATTTAGGAGTTTATATCAAATGCGATTGCATGAGAAGTATATCTTGTACAATTGTTGAGAAATTTGTTGAGAAACTTAATTATATCTTTTTTTGTTATATGTTATCTAGACGCCACACCGGTGAGAAAACCTTTTTCTGTGCCACTTGCGGTAAGGGCTTTATACGCAGTCACGATCTGACGATACACACACGTATCCATACTGGTGAACGTCCATTCCAGTGTCCCCACTGCCCGCGATCGTTCATTCAAAACCATCTCCTAAGTACTCATATGCACCAACACATCGTTAAGGAATTTCGCTGCGAGCAGTGTCCCGCTGTTTTTAAACTGCACTCTCAGCTACGAATGCACCAATCGGTGCCGCATGGACAACCTCAAAATTCAGTCAGAAAACCTTCGTCAAAGAAACCTGTGGCCAAGACTACAAAGCAGAATACGAAGATTATTATGCGGCAAAAACCACAAAAGACATTAACTGCCTTGGAGCGTGGTCTGCGTGATAAACTACCACCTGTGGCATACGAAGAACTGGATATAGAATGTGAACTTAACGATATTGACACTGCGATACCAACCCAGCTTGAAATTAATAAAAATGGTTTTGAGAAGTCCAAAAATTTGGACGTGATTATTAAGGATCGGGAAGAACTTAAAAAACCGAAATTCCCTGTCAAAGGAAAAGAAAAGTAAGTTAAATTTAATTACAACTATGAGCCATCGATTTTTACCATTGATATTTAACATATGTAGATGCAACACTGTCGGGAAAATTCACTTCTGTGACACCTGTGGCAAGGGATTCCCGCGAAGGTACGCGTTGACACAACACACTCGAATTCATACTGGCGAACGTCCCTATAAATGTAATATCTGCCCGCTAGCATTTACTCAGGGACAAGCTCTCAAGAGGCACGTACGTAGGCTTCATAAGAATTTCGTTCATAAGGAACTGCTGATTCCTCCCATAAAGCGAGTGGTTGTTCGAGTGGCCCGCATCCAACTACCGCGCGCACTCCCCCTTAACTGAATAGACTGATGAAGACGCTATCGATTGGCGTTTTTCAAACTGAATTCCATTCAATTTTAACAAAAATAGGATTTTATTGGTTTATTTATATTGTTATATACTTTTAAACACTCATTACTATTTTTTAATTCGAATTATTACAATTTAGACTTAACAATTGATGTCATGAAACGTAAAAAAATATACACACTTTATTTATTTTGCCGAGTTTCTTATGTGGAATAATAATTGGAATGTTCTTATAGAAACAAACTGGTAAGTTATCGCTTTAGTGACAATTAAGTTCGTGTGATATATCGATATTTTATCGAACAATCGTACGTAAGTCCAAGTATATAGCCAGCCCTAGGTGTGATTATCTAAACATTTTATTTTAATGAACTTAAAATGAACGTAAACGCTAGAATTTTGACTAATAAATTAGCGCAACAATGTGCCATCAAAAAGATTGGTAAGTTTTTATCGAATTGACGTTAAAAACAAGTATAAAATATTCGCCTCCTTTTAGTCACATTTTCTACTAAGCCGACACAACAGGCCGCAGCAGTAGCCGTGCCGCAACAACAACAGCAAGATGTAGTTGCGCCGTTAGCTCGGAAACCCATTGTACCATCACATTATCGCTTTGTGTACCCCGAATTCCTGCCTGATCCTAAAGTGGAATGGAGAAATGCAATACGTGAGAAGCTGGAGCGCCTTGATATGCTAGATCGTCGTCGCCAAATCGACCTACCGGAGTTTTATGTTGGCTCAATTCTGGCTGTGACTAGTTCTGATCCCCATGCTGCCGGGAAGACGAGTCGCTTTGTAGGAATTTGCATTCATCGTGAACGCTGCGGATTACGCGCACGTTTTATTCTACGTAATGTCATTGATCACCAGGGCATAGAGGTTGTCTATGAGCTGTACGATCCCACTATTCAGAAAGTTGAGGTACTGCGGATGGAGAAGCGCCTCGATGAAAGTCTGTTTTATTTGCGTGATGCCTTGCCAGAGTACAGCACATTTGATGAAAATATGGAAACGGAAACTCTGGAAGATGGGACTCCTGTGCCTGTTAATGATATCAAAGTTGTGCTGCGCCCCCGTCCCTGGCTGGAGCGCTGGGAACGCCAAAATTTGCAAGGTGTCGCAAATATTGATCAGTATATAAAGGACAAACATCGCAAGTCATCTGAAAAAGTACAAAAGCCATGGGAAAAATACGATTTAATGAAACAATATCGTTCCACTATTCCCGAGGAGGAGCAGAAGGAAGTATTTGCTGAGGTCCACACAGAACTGCATACCCTTGAGTTGCAGCGTAAGCGAAACAAACGTAAACGCACCTTTGTGAAACCCAAGCAGCTGGCTTAGATATCCGAAAGTACGGCATTTGTTATTCTTATTTGTAGTTTAATAAAACCAAAAAAAGATCGTCTTGATTCTTATGGGAAGTTAAACTTGTACACGTATATATTAACATGGATTACGCTACAATAGATAGTATTAGATTATTAGTCATTATTGTAGGGAGAGCCTAGAAGCTAAAAAGCAAAATAATTTACAATCCACGTCACTTTAGTGTTCAATATACGCGATATTTGTAGAAGTTTACAAACGAAATTGTTGCATTCCAGCCTATGATAGTGACGACAAGATACAGAAGAAAGATGATGGGCAGCGCAATGAGTATAAGACGCGTATTTTTTAGATGTGGAATACCTGCAAATATAATATCAAGAGTAAATACATTAGCCACTTCCCATTTCAGTTTTTAAGGATCCACTTACAGTTATAGCCAAGAAAGGTTATATACACATAATAGCTCATGCCCATTAGCCAGAAGGAGTTGCCCAGGAAACGCGAAATGAACCATGTCTGACTAATCAGCCAATTGTAGAAGAACAATTGAATAAAATGCAGCAGCATTAGCGGCGGAAAGAATGCGTTGAGATGCACATCAAATGCATATCCCCACTCAATGTCAGGCTCCAGATTATTGGTTCGCAAGTAGCGATTTGTAACCGCCCAAAAGAATGATGCAATTATGATGCCAACAAAGATGCAGTCCACGAAAACCACATAGAAAATAAAGGAAATACTCTGCCAAATTGAAAGGCCAAGTACGTAAGCAAATCCCAGGGAGGTTACTGAAAGTCAAATAAGAATATCTGTGTAAAAAGTTACAATTCCATTTGGATATCCAGAGATGAACACTTACCACATAGACAAATAACAAGCAGCACCAGAAATGCGGGATCATCGCGCGCAAACTGAGATTTGGTTTGTTTCCTGTAATTGAAATTTCTATACACTTTCTGTGGCGCTATAAACAAGTAGATCATTTGCCAGAGCGCAAATTCAAAATCCATTTGATTGAATTTTAGCAATCGTCGAAGATATTTGTAACTTTTTGATGTCGCTGAAAGGCAATCTTTGCGATAACCAACAGGCGGGGGCAACGGCGATTGCAGCCGCGATGCGCTTGAGTAGCCAGACACCACAGATGGGGTTGGCGATGTGGTGTACTTAACATGACTGTATTGGCTCATTTTTTGCGTTTATAAACTAAATATGTAAACGTAAACGACTGTCATTTTTTGTCTGCACGAACAGCTGATTGGAGGTCGGGCAAAGCTGAAGAAAAAAAATATCGTATTGACATATTATCGCACTATGCTTATAGTACGAATATCGATAAGCGATAAGTAAAACAATGGGTGTGACCAGGCTTATTAAATAAATGCGCAGTTTGATTCCTATTTGAAAATGTTATAAGTTCTTTTACAATTGTAAGCAGTAATCTAATAAGAAGAATTGTATATTTGTTGGATGCACTACTTGCTAGTGTGGTATTTTGTATTTTCGTCAATTATCTGCAGCAAAAAAAATGTAACCAACCAACTTTCTTCTATCCGGATTTATTGATCAATTAGTCGTACTGCTTACTGTAACTTAGCCAATGTGAATGTCATCATCTCCTATAGCTTCATCTGTCATTATTAATACACTTGTGAAGGCCATTCAAAGTTTGTTCTATCTCTGGTATCTCATCTTGCATTACTTGTGTATCTTAATGCAGAATATCTTTTTGTTTAAATTCTACTTTCACAATTGAATTATTTAAAGTTAAAGTATACGAGTATTACATGTGTAAGACGCCAAGAAACTGGACATAAATTTACCCCAATGAAATGCAAACAAAGCAAAACATACACTAAACTCCCACAAATGCAGTTGATGGAAGTGAGTTCAATGGAAATGAAAAGATTCAGCTGCCGCTGCTGCTGGGAATGCGCCACAATTAAGGTATCATTGAATGCATTTTTCAACGCTGTGCGACATCAACGGAGCGGTCAACGGTCAACGGTCAACGGTCAACGGTCACCGATCAGCTGGCAACGGGCAATTTATGGCACAGACTCTCAGCAATTGCGCAGAAAAACAATAAGCAATCTTTATCACATTTATTGCAATGCCCTTTGGCATGGACAACAGGCCAGGATCAATACGCAAGGGCAAGACAATGGGAAGCGGGTGCCAAAGAAGAAGGAGAAGTAGAAAATGTCAAACAATGATCGGCGGATGCACAAAAGGAGCAGCGTGTGCGCGCGCTCAAATAGACACCTTTTTGAGGTCGTCTTAGAGGTCAACGCGGGACTTAAACAAGGAAAGGATCTTGAGTTAAAACTCAATGCATTTCTATCTCCCTTGCCATATTGAATGCTTTATCCACAAAACAGGGGTTGAATCTGTTCCCTTCCTCTCTCATTCTCTTTAGCTCTATCATCTCACTCTATCTCTCTGACTTTCTATCTCTCTCTCACATTTGAGTTGAGTTATTTGGATTGTCACTTGGGCGATCCATCTTGTCCAGGCCCTGCAGGACAGGACATTTCCGGATTGCATACAATTGTCATGTTGCAACAATTGCACTTTTCATATTTCTTTAATGTTTGTTTCTTCCGATTGCTCGTCACCGTTTCTTCATTCATTCTTTTGCCAATGGTTATTAGTTTTTTAGATCATGTTACGTTTTTTGTTTGCTCAACACATACAAAGCAACCAAGACAGCCAGATATTGGAAGGAAGACAAATGGCCAATTTGGTCATCAAGCAGCAGAAGCAGAAAGAGCAGAAGGAACAGAAGGAATAGGAGGGGCAGCCGCTATTTCTTGGCGCCCATAAAAATTAAACGAAAATTAAGCGTAAACATGAGAATTCTGTCACATAAATCCCCCGGGAGGAGCAGCACTTCGCCCTGCACCTTGCCATCGACTATTTTTAGTCCTTTTGGTATTTGATCTGCAGCTGTTTACTGGTTCTCCTCCTTACTGAACAGAGTACTAGGCAGAGTACATCTGCACACTGCAGTTGACTTATGCCCTGCTGAGGTTGCTACTTGATTAACACATGTCCTGTCGCCATGCGGGCGTATCCCCGACATGTACATGCATAATTCTCGAGGCGTCAGAGGTCGCAGTAGTTGAGCGATATGTAAATGTTTAGTTTGTTGATGCTCTTAACTCATTCATTATGAATTGGAGGTGCTAAGTGTGCCACATGTGTGGCAGCAACCGAGGCAAGCCACAAAACTTGCAGCGACGTAAAACATGCCCTACAGCAGTTTTCTTATTGCAGATGCTCTCTTAATATATATGATCTTAATCTTTCCCAGCTTTAATCAGAGATTATAGCATCCATTCAAATTCCGTCTATTCGACCAACTCATTCCGTTGAACTATCAACTCTCCCGTTATGATTAATCACGAACAGTTTTTCTTTACATTTTATTAGTTCCCCAACTGGGAAACCACAAAGTTTTTCATGCTCTATAGAGAATGCCACAAGATTGTGATCATGAACATGAAAGATCGTCAAAATACAATAAATACAAAGCATATAAAACATTCAATCAATCATAAGACGCTGATGCAGACACGCAAATCCTTAAGGATATCAAACAATGACGCCACAAGCCATTGAGGGGAGGATCCTGAGCTGAGGTTAAGACGACTGAGATCCAGGGTGAGGCAATGTTGCGCGTGCGCAGCACACGCTCCCATTATATGTTTGCGCTATTACGCCAGGCAGGCAGCCAGACTCAGTTTCAGATCCAGACCCAGAACTCCGGAAACACACAAATCTTGCGCGGCAATGTCGCGACCCTTGACGGCATTTGGCTGCTGCTTTACCCGGCACACGCGGCCTTTGCATTGCTTAAGATGCATAGCCTGACCTCGGGGTGAAGTTCAAATATGCATTCATATTGGGATGAATGTTAACTCACAAATGATTTTCTTATGCTTCGTCCTTTGGGGTTTGTTTGTGTTTCTACAGAAGTGACATTCAAATGAGAGCGGGGTTAAGTTGGACCCAGCAATGTGTATGTCTTTAACACGACCTTTAGCAGCTTGACATCTGCCCAAACTGCCGTTATGGATCTGTACACTAATTTCTGGTAGTTTTTCTTAATTTCTAAGTCATGAAAATTTGTTGCCTTTTGTTTTAAGCGTTGTGTTAAAAATGGCTTCTGTGTGTGTGTGTGTGTGTGTCTTCTCTTGGTGTGTAGACATGAGTGTAGAGAAAATTGTAGAGTCAAAGTTGCCATTTATTTCTTGGTATTTAGTAGTATATATTTGGTATTTATTAGTTTGTCAGAGTTGCTGCCAAGACATTGTCAGCTCGAATTTAACGCCAATTGCACATTTGACAATAAAAACTAAAGATTCCTGTTCTAAAGAGAGGGGATTGCGATTTCACAGCTATCTGCCATGTCAGGATCAGACCAATTAGCCGAGGACAATCGACAGCTCGATGAAGATAATAAAAAACTGCACTTCAACTAATCCCGTCAGCGTGTGATTGGCGTGCTGCAGCTCAGTCAGGCTCAGATCGACTTGGAGATTGCAATCGGTGGACGATGCATGAATGAGACTGGGATTCAGATCGCCAACAATATGAAAATGTCACGCTTATCTCGATGTGGACCAAGCTGGTTGCCGCTGCAGGCAGTTGCCTTTGCGTTTGCCTTGTCCTTTGCCTTTGGGTTTGGCTTATGTTGTGGTTTAGCTCAAAAGGATGCCGAGACCGCTGGCTCAGCCAAGTTTCAATTTCAATTTCAGATTCAGATTCCGTTTCAGTTGCTTTTCTAGAGCCTTGGTCCTTTGCTGTTGTTGTTGTTTCTGTAGCCAGGCAGCGGGCATATGAAACCGGATGAAACATGAAAATAATAACAATATGAGTGCGTATCCTGTGCCAGGATATTGGCGCGCTGCCACATTGAAATCGTATTTTCATGACAACAACGAACAGATTTGCCCCGAAATGAGATGCAGGCGTTGCTGCCCCGTGGTTCTTATTCTCCTACACGCACTCAACTCGGACTCCTCGTTCTGGCTACGTGCCCGTCTCTGCCATTTTGGCACTGTCATTGTGCTGACGACCGTTATTTGAATGACATTTAAATTTGTGCAGAGACCTGAATCACAATTCAGGCTGCAAATTCATTGTTTAGCTTGCATGGGCGTCAATTTGTTGTAGGATCGATCCGAGAGCTATTCAACACATCAGCATATTATGCTGTGACTCACTCCATAATGCGGTCCGAGAAAGAGCAGATGATGCCAAACAATAAGCATCTTAGTTACTAGCATTCATTGGGAATCATTTAAAATAGCTCAAAACACATATATTATAATCGGAAGTAATTGCAAAGCTGGAAAAGTAACTAACTTCTAATGAAAAGCTGAAGAGATAGAAGTTTTCCAGCGAATAACGAATAAGTATACAATGGATCTTACGTTAATTCTCACTTTGGATCAAGAGATCGTTCTCTACTGATCTAAATATAATATAAGATTATATAAAAGAAAAAGTTGTGTATAAACAAATTGCATCTATTATCTATTATTAAGATCAATCGAATCTTCATAAAAAAGTGATCAGTCCCAAGCCACGCCCAATGCCAGCACCCTTAAAAAGAAAGCTGAGCGAACTCCACCCAAAAAGGTTAATTACATAATGAGACCTCCGATGGAACATGATATCTACACCAATTACCATGTCAATTGTATCGTGTATATGTATAAAAAACACCCTATAAAAAGTGCCCGATAAGTGGCGCTAAGAATCATATTAGGGGTGCGTCGGTGACTCCTCGATTACAACATAATTTACCAAAAAAACGTGCAACTGCTGAGGGGGGAAAGCAACAGGCTCTAAACAATGGGCAAGGGATCGGGGGAAATGGAAAAAAACGGAAGTTGCGTTTTTTTTTATGAAGTGCTGCCTTTTTATTGGTGGTTAATTTGAGTGTGCACTCAATGTGATGAGGGTAGATCGATGTCGATGCATGAGCATGATGATGATGCAACAAGTCTGTGGCACGAGTCAGAGTTTCAACGGTAAAAAGAGCAACAGCCGAGGAAGGGTTCCCTTCCCTTCGGTTTAGGAGGCTATTTATAAAAACGTGTGACAGTCGAAGGGTTTGTCTCGACACGTTTCTTTGATTACCCAATGTGTTGAAAGGGTAAAGTCGTTGCTGCACATTTCGGATACATTTTCAAGTTCAATGCCGGGGATCTTGCGGTGCCACGCGCCCAAAAGATGCCGACAGCTCCGAGTGATCCCCTCTCATTGATTGGCCCGCCATTATATCATGTCTATTCTTACGTGATCTTCAACAATGCAAGGAGAGCAGCAGTATTCTATAAATACAAACAAAAACACTTTAAACTCTTTTTTCGGCACTTTTAGGGTCTCATCTCATTTTGTTTTTATTGTGTGCCGTTAATTTGTAGTTTTTCTTCCCCTCGATGGCGGCTTGGAGTGTGCACAATGGGATTATTCTGGGGGGGGGATATGGAAGACAAACTATAATGATGTGTGGATGAAAAAATGAAGATTTCAATGGTTGTGGGTTGGGTTTCGATGGAGAATCTGAAAATGGCGATGAACTAAGAATATCGGAGTCTTTTATAACCGCTTTACACTACAAGGTTTATGTACATTTATCTACATTTTTACGCATTCTTTATGTAATTAGCATATGTACAATTGTTGCCCATACAATTTGCAATAAACTTACATTTGCATTTACATTTTTAATAGTGGAAAGAAATGCTAAAAACGGACAAAAATGTATATGAACTTTGCAGTGGAAAGAGTAGTCTTAGTTTGGATTAAGTAATACTTGTGGATAAGCTCAATCGATCGATAAATAATCGATTTATCGCATTTACAAAGTCGCAAGTGAATCGCAGAATTGAAACACATGTTTAATACAAATTTCCAAACTTTCAAATGATTGAAAAGTACAAAGGGAATTGTCTTAATAGCTTCTTCTTGTAATGAACTTAAGACTTGTTAATTGAAGGTAGAACAGCTTTGTCTAGCAAGGACGCGGCTAAGGTATGGATTGCTTATGAAGTATATATTTATTTGATTTACTAATTCATGCAACTTTAACAATGATTTCAAGCTGAAATCACATTTCTGCAATCCCGATTCCCAGCAGCTGTTTCAATTTCCAGCCTCAACCAAATGAAAAGTCACCACCAGAAATGTTTGAGATTTGTTAACCAACATAACAATGGAAGAATAGCAAAAAGGGTTACAAATTCGTCAAAATGACACCTTTATTTAAAGGGTTTTACGCTGTGCAATGCAAAATGTTCGCATTTCTCGATGAAAAGCAAGAAAATAATTTCGTTGCGCTACGCTGATGTGGCAAAAATGTATGCCACATGAAAATGTGGATAAACTACGTTGCTGCCCCCATTGCGATTGGCAACAATTCAATTGAATTAGTGTGCAGCTGGAAAATGTGCTTAACCCTAGACAATTGAATCAATAACCAAGCAAAATATGTGCAACATAATGGGATGCACTTCACGTTGAACAAATAGACGATGGATGTTCTGGTCTCTGATGGATGTGGTTCGCAGTTGTTGCAATGTTGTCACCTGCCTGACAACCTGGTTGGGAAAGGCTTGCGTTTTCAGCTGTTGATTTCCATATTGAAAGTGAGTCCTGATATCTCCCGCTTTCGCTTGCGGGCAGTTAACGGAAATTCAATACGCATATCCGCCCATTTGGATATGTGAGTTGCAATGACAACTTCACGGATAGATTTGGAGATATCATTTGACACCTGTAAGTTGTTTTGGCCTAATAATGATACCTCGTCGGGGCATCTCTAATTGCTCACATTACAGTCTTCCAGCTGACAAAGACCAATAAGTCGAACCAGCATCGGCAGCCGAATCCAAATCTATTCAATAGCAACATGTGCTCCTTAAGAAACTGAAAAAAAAGTATCTGTTACTGAAAGATACACATACAAATAAGCAACAACAATGGCAACTACCTGTTTTTTATTCACATGCCACAAAAAGAGACAAGAAATAAAAAACCAAGCAAAATAGCAACAACAACAAAATGCAATTCATTCAGCACTCAGCATTGTGAAATGGTAGCTGTGGCTATTGCAACCCTCCTCTGAGGGTGGATTCTTTTACCCACCCTATTGCATTATGGTATTTGCAGTATTCTCCGCATATTCTGAAACATTTCTGCCTGAATATTGGGCTGTTTTTTGAGCGGTTTTTTGCACTTCCTCTAGTATACATGGTTTTTATTTCTGTTTCCTATATTTTTATTGGTTGTAATCGCATTTTTTATGTGCGAAGCGTTAAATTATTTA
Source organism: Drosophila funebris (assembly GCA_018901825.1). Taxonomy (NCBI): domain Eukaryota; kingdom Metazoa; phylum Arthropoda; class Insecta; order Diptera; family Drosophilidae; genus Drosophila; species Drosophila funebris. The sequence continues at coordinate 7,815,640 of JAEIFK010000678.1, read as the reverse complement.
GGCTTTGATGCTGTAATAGGCGTTACATGACTTTTTAGCTTGTGCTGCAAACATTTTGATTGGTTTGCGAAAATAAGGAGAAACGAGGAGAAGATTTGGGAATATGTTGATATACATATATATGTATGTGTATAGAGATAGGTTGAGAGGGAAGCTAGCTGATCTAGCTGCTGGGAATGCTTATTGAGCAAGTCTAAGAGTTGAGCTTTAAGACTTCATTAGATTAATGCGAAAACCATTCAAGGAGTGCAGACTTTTCATTTGCTATATTGGATGAGCTCCCAGGCATCTACGATTACTCTGTTGACTCGACGACATCTGCGTCGACTCGGACACGGCCCAGTGCAAATATAAAGAAAGGCTGCGGAACAAAAAAATGTGAAGAGGCAAAGGGAAATCGAATTCAATCGAGTAACCCACACAATTTTTATTGTTTGTCAGCGGCAAATGTAGCAAACTGTCCAAACGAAGGAACCAACGGTCAAACTCGCCACTGGCCGTCTGTCCAGTGCAAATAGTTGTGGACGAGGATGAGTCTGAGGATGGGCTGAGTAGGACGCGTGTGCAACCCCCACACTCACACACACACACACACACACACACACAAGCACACACAGTCTGCAGGCACACGCTGCTGTCGTTTATTTCGACTTCCTTTTTCTCTATAACGGATGCTGGACATTATCGATGGCACAGCCAGTCAACAACAACAATGAGATTTTTTTTTGTTTCCATGCTGCATCCATACCAATATAAATGAATATGTGTATATATGTATGTACATATACATGTATATTTTTAACCATTGTTATTTTACGTTAACTAAAGTGCCATCAGGGGCAGATGTTTTTTTCTATCTCCCACTGTTCATCATGTAGGCGATTCTCGTTTTCTATCTCCCTCCTTCTTCCGCCACATTTACATGAGAGTGGACATTGTGGAACTGTAAAAATTTGTTGGTTTCTAAGTGGATTTCATGTTCTGTCATATTCATCTCGCTCCCACTTCCCCAACACTTTAGCTTCCACATTTGCTTGTAATCCACAAAGCTGATTTTGTGGCTGCTAAGTGGACTTCATGTTTTGTAGCCGATTCTAGCCATCTATCTCTCTCCCATTTGATCATACTATAGCTTCCACATTGTCTTGCAATCCACAAAGCTGACTTTGCGGCTGCTGAGTGGATTTAAGAGATTATAATAAATAATAATATATATAATTCTTGTTTGGGTTGATTATCTGAGTTTATTTATCTTTGTTGAACCAAATTAAATCTTAGATGTTGATAGTTTACAACATTATGAGTGCTTAATAGTTATAATACATTTTTAATCATAAATAATGCCTTCAACTGCCTAAGATCCCCATAACTTAGGCAACGCCAAAACACTAACCTTCTTGAAGGGCAGTTATCTTTTACCTTGCTTGTTAGCAGCGCCTACTTATAAATTGGTTTCACCTACTGCATAAGAAGCGTCAAAAGGACAATGGACCTTGGTCAGCTGTTGGACTGGTTGACTGCTTGGCTGTTTGGCTGGTAGATTGGTCGATTGGTCGAGAAGAGGAAAGTTGTTGGCGTGGACCGTGCGCAATTCCAGTGAAAATTGTTTACAGAAATAAATTATCAGCTATTCAACAAATCCTTCGGCATGTGTCCGAGTGCGTGTGAATGTGTGTGTGTGTGTGTGTGTGTGTGTGCGAGGATTGCCATCTTAGGTGCCGACATGACGTCACGCTCAGGATCAGAAGCGAGCTCATAATTGGCCACATATGCTGGTCCATGGCAATTTTGTAATGATAATGCGTAAAACTGAACAATTTATGCGTGTTGTTGTGTTCCTAATGTGGGCGCCATCTCTGAGAGAAATGGCAATCAACAGCTCATCGACATCGGGCAACGGCTGCTTGATAAGGGCCTACGTTTCGTGGTCCATGGCCAGCGTCAGAAGGGTGCGTTCTGAGCTAATCATGCTCGTGTCGAGGCCCAAGACTCAAGGCTCATGGTCAAGAATAGTTAGAAATGATGAGTGTATCGATGGCTTTTTACGGCACCCTTGCGTGTGTTAATCAACTAAACACCCACACACACCATGTGCACCCTCTTTGCACACCCCTCCTCTGCACGTTACCCGCCCCCGTTTTTGTAACCCATGCAGCGTAGTTTCAATTTTGCCATAGTGAAAAACCTTGTAACACTTTTCGTCCCAACTCTTCGAACAGCAACGAATTATTTTGGTATTGTTACTCGGCTTATTTTTAGCCATGGCTGGGCGAGTACATCTACATCTGACGGCGTCTAAAAATGGCTACCCACATTCAGAGCAAACACCACAACAACTTCAACTCCAACTCCAACTCCAGCAGCAGCAGCAGCAGCAGCTCCAGCTACGATACCAATTCCAATTCCAAATCCAATCCCAATTCCAAACCAACAGCAACTCAATATGAGATTCAATATGGCGTGTGCACTGTAGTTTTTTTGTAGCCTTTATTGTTGTTCTTAGTTCTGGGGGTGGTTCTACTGTAAATACCTATTTTATGTTCAGCCCTGTGGGATATTTTGCCATGGCATTAATAATACTTTCATGTTTACCATTGTGTGCTGGGCTGCGGTTCTTATGTAGATTGTCGGATAAGCCACACGATATAAGCAGGAAGGGTAACTACAAAAATGGATGTATTCCTCCTATATATTACCATGTGTCGGGGGTAAACTCACTTGGTTTATTGTTAAAATAAGTGAATCTTGCTAAAGTTACATATTTAATAAGAAATGTTTAACATTTTGTGTTTATTTCATTGCAAGAACAAATATGAGATATTGAAAACGAGTCTGTTTCTTTTTTATGTTGGATATAATAGTTACTAGAAAGACATAGATACTAGAACTAACTAATAGTAGTACTAAAGTAGTGAAGTAGTACTAAATGTAGTATAGATGCGATATTATGTATTTACTATATGAACTAGTGAGTACTACGAATTTATAGATAGTTACATAGATGATAACTGTTAGGCATTCGTTATCTTCTCATTTCCAACAACAAGAACTTATTATTTATTTAAAACAATTCGATTATATTATACTGCAGAAGCATCTTGCGATTAGGTTTAATAGAGATTATCGAACAATCCTACAAAATATCATTACGAAATCTTATCACAATCTTAAAACAGTTAAACCTAATCAACTATGCCTTAAGAAGTGTGTGTCTTGCTCGTGTGGGACTATAGACATTCCAAATTAGCTGCAAATAGAAATCACAGAAGGAATTGTTCTATCAAAAGGTGCAAAATGAGCAACAGCTGTCAACGAGAACAAGAAGTAGAAGCCATGGCAAAGATCAGAAACCCAAAATTACACCTTTCAAATGGTCAGTCCATGGTCCACGTTGAGTTGGAAGACCATTTGAAACTGTTGGATATACTGAATGACCCCGGCTAGTTTCACTTAACAAAGCAGATTCTTTATTATTTCTATTTTTTTGTTGTTTGTGGCAGGAACAAAGGGCCGCAAGGATGGCAGACAAGACCACAAGCCGAGATAAGAGCTAAGAGCAAAGAGCAAAGGATCAAGATCGTTAGGTAGCACAATGAGGTTTGGGTCCTGCTTGGCAGGATAAACATCTATAAACTCGCTTGCGTCTGCCACAAGCCAAAATGATGAAAACCCATTGAGTTATTAGCAACTTAAGTGCGGTCAAATGGTCAAGGAATCTCCTCTTGACCGTCTAAGGGGATATGCAAAACCTAATTTCTGATTTCATCTATAATTTTAACTGACTCGCAGTGCGAGACCACCATCAGTGTCCAGTCTTCGCCTTCTTCTGCCTTCCCCCTCATTAGGCTCATTATTTACATAGACTCATAAATATCAATTATGCTTCGGTTGCACAACTTTTAATGAGGAATAACAGCATTTATCTCGAATGAAAAGGAAAAATTGTTAAATATTTAATGAACAAATATTCAAAATATTCACTCACCCCCCTCCCCCCACCCCAAAACCACTGAAAACATTGTTCAACCAATCAAAAAGTAGCTGAAAAAACTATTTATAAAACGCCCAAAAATGCAGCGAGAAAACTGCGTTTAAGGGACGGGAAAAGAAAAACCAATTTTCACTCAAGAGCACGCGACAGTTGTCGTTGTCAATGTTGTTGTTGTTGTTGTTGTTGTTGTTGCCCCGAAGTGCGCGTGTCGAACTCCCTGAGCGATCCTCGTTCCTCCATCTTCCATTCACGATCCTCGCTCGATCGATCCCTTGCTGCGTCATGTTAAAGGCGTTTCCCCCATACGCGTGCTTATGAGTTTTTCATCATTATTATATAATTCTCATTTCCTATTCGTTTTCACGCAAAATGCCAGTAATCGATCAATGGATGCTCTTGGACCTCAGACCTCTGCAGATCCCCTGAGTTAGGAGTATGTCTCTCGTTAGAGCAATTTGCTTGGGTCACCCGCACTTTGTAGCTCGGTCATTTAGCACATGATGGAGCAGTTTTCCCATCCTCCAGTGGCCAGCATTGTGTGGTTTTTGAATGGACGATAACAATCACATAAATCATCTCTCGAACAGTTCCAAATAACGTGATGAATCATAAGTACATTGTTCTTTATTATTATATATACTATATATATATATTACATAAAAACAGTTTGGGGAACTTAGTTATCTCACTATAATATACAAGTATGTTCGAGCAATCGGATTCTTTACACTGGGCTCTCAAGTTCTCTTCGGCCTTGGATTGTACTTAGAATTATGTATACTCTATATGTAGTTAGAAACTAATATAATTTTGATCCATTCGCTCAGATTGCGTTTAGGTTGAGTTCATTTTTTTTGTATTGTTTGTAAATATTTGTTTATACAATTCATTATTGGCTAATCATTCACAATAGTATACATACATACTATAATTAAATTTAATACAAATGTTGTGGGCTTCATATAAAATCTCTAGATTTGTACTTCCTTTTGATCTATTCATTATCAAAAATATTGTCATTATGCCAAAAAGAATTATCGAATAAACATTAAATTATCATTATGAATGAAAAAAAATAATAATAAAGTGTGGTGTGTAAAATTTGTGTAAAATTGTGTGCATTTATTAATTATTATAATTATTGTTAAACTTAAAAGTGAAATTAGATTAACAAAATACTGAAAATACCAAAGGAAATCGCGCTGAGGTGTTGTTGTTTGTTTTCTTTCTTCTTTTTTGTTGTTGTTGTTGTTATTTTGTGTTAAGACTAAGCACTTATGTTTATAAAAAATATAATAAAATAATAATACACTAATCTTTACTTTATAATGTGACTTTGGACTCTTTGCTGACTTGGCTTATAAACTGAGAACTTAATTGTAATTTTTTAAACCTTTTTCAGGGTTTTTGTTCGGTTTGGTTTGTTTCTCCATTTCAGGAAACTAAACTAAACTATACAGAAATGGGAAATGGATTACAGAGAAAGAGAGAGTGAGAGTGAGAGAGAGGGGAGGGATGGTGTTAGTTAGTTGGCTTAGAGTTACACATCGAGCTGTGCTTAAGGGCTTAAGTCTAGGGTTAGTTTATAGAGTGTGTTCTGTGTGTTTGTGTTTTTTTTTTTTTTTGCATTATTTACAATTCTTGACAACAAAATCAAACTAAGATTACGAGTATTTACAATTCTGGGCAACGAAATAGGTTAATAATAATAATAAGAATAACAATTGTTGGGCCACTCCTCAAGCAGATCCAAGACTTAAGAGTGGGCATTGCGGGCCATGTGAACGAAGAGGCCGACGGGTCCATCGCACTTCTCGCCGCACATGTTGCACTTGAAGACATCGTCGCAGCTGTGATAGCCCATGTGGATGGTGTACAGCACAGCGTCCTTGAAGTAAATATCACAATACTTGCATTCGTAGATGGCCGGTGAGTTGCTGCCGCTGCTGTTGCTGCCCACGGCTGAGGATGAGCTGGATACGGATGCATTAGCAGTGGCAGTCGCTGTGGCAGTGGCAGTGGCTGGAACAGAGGCTGCAGTAGCTGGAGGTGCAGCATTGCTGCTGGCATTTGAGCTATTGCCGGAACTGGATGCCGTTGAGCTGGCACTGGTGTTCGCTTGTGGCACATGGCTTGTCTCCATCGATTCATCTGCTGAGCTGACACCCGAGCAGGGATCATCGGCCAGCTGTTTGACGACACTGCTGCCGGCAATGGGCGATGAGGCAGTGGGCAGTTTGAGCGCCTGTTCGGGGGATGACATTGCCGCAGATTTGAGCTGCAGCAGCGTGTCCAGCTTAAGGACACGTCCTTTGCGGCGTGAGGCTGTACTGCTGCTTATCAGGGGCGTGTCTTCGTCCTTGATCTTTAGATTCATGGCCATGTGGCTGTGGCTGTGGCTGTGGGGCAGCTGATGGAACTCCTCCTTGACGGGTGTGCCCTGAGACAGATCCATTGCGGAGTCAACAGACTTACGCTCAAAGTCATCCTCATGCTCCTCATCCTCCTCGTTGTCACTGTGCGCTGGCAAATCGTGTTGCAGGTGCAGATGTTGCTGTTGCTGCTGTTGCTGCTGATGTTGCTGATGTTGCTGCTGCAACTGATCATGCATGCGGGGCGACAACTGTGCGAGGACAGCTGCTTGTTGCTGCGCCGCGAGCATCTGCAGATTGAGATTCCAATACGGAAAGAAGGCCATGTTGCGGTTCTGTTGCAGCAGGCTGGCCAAAGGTGGCAGCAAAGCGCTGGGTATGCTGGGCGCTTGTTCCGAGCTGGCTGCACTCTTGGCCGGCGATGGCGGCGAAATGGGAGCCACAGTTGCTGCCGTTGTGGCTGAAGCTGGAGCCGATGCTGCTGAAGCTGGAGGAGCAGCCGTTGCTGGCAACGGGAATCCTTGCAGTGCTGCCGACAACTGCGATGGTGGCTGCTGCTGTGGAGTTGCAGGTGGAATGCTGCTGCGCTTACTGGAACCGCTGCAGCTGGAGCTGCTGCCGGAGACGGACTTGCTCTTGGGGCCGCGCCTGGTGCCGTAGACATCAATGACCAGCGAAGGATTCGGAGTGCCATCCTCGTCCAGCACCATGCCGGGCTTATGTCCATACTTTCGCAGATGCAACTTGAAGCTGTGGCAATACTTTGTGGCATAATCACAGTCGGCGCATCGATACTGATAGACGGAACTGTGCGATTTGCGATGCGAATTCAACATGGATTTGTTGACACACGTGTAACTGCACTTGTCGCACTGGAAGGGCTTTTGGTTCTTGTGCTTGCGGATGTGGTATTCCAGATGATGCTTGAACTCGGTGACAAACGGACACTTGGCACACTGCAGTATCTTGTCGGGCTTCATGTGGGTGCGTGTGTGTGCCCAGAAGTCCACCTTGGTGATGGCCACCACACCACACGTCTTGCACTTGTAGTTCTTCATCTTGCCATGCGAATTGTAGATGGGCATGCGTATGTTGGTGTCGTCATCCTCGGACTCGGCCATGTACTTCATGTCCTCACTCGAATTGGACATCAGATCGTGCTCCTTCTCTGGCTCGGCACTCGACTGCTGCGACTTAGCTGGCGACTTTGGTGGCGTTACATCCATGGGGGGAGTCAACGCTTGCAACTTGTCGCCCGTTTGCAACGTTGCTGCAACACCAACAGTTGCTGTCGCTGTTGGCGTCGGCTGTGGACTGGGACGCATGTTGCCGGCATAATAATGTTGCATGGGATTTGGTAATCCTGGAGGCGTTAATGGATTGAAGCCGCCCAATGTGAGATGATGCTGCTGTTGTTGCTGCTGTTGCTGCTGTTGCTGTTGGGCGGCCTGAAAGTGATGCTGGTACTGCTGCTGCTGCAACAGTTGCTGCTGCAGTGTGACATCAAAGTGCTGCAGACTGTTCTGATCATTATTACTCGGCGATGGTGTCATTGCTGCCGCACATAGCGTATCCATGGGTTGTTGCTGTTGATGCTGATGTTGCTGCTGTTGCTGTTGCTTCAGATATTGCTCCAGTTGAGTGCTGGGCGGAATAGGCGATTGTCGTGGACTGCTGGCACAGCTGTTGCTGTTGTTGCTGTTGTTATCGTGCTGTTGCTGCTGCTGATGATGATGATGGTGATGGGACATCGGCTCCTGCTTTATGTTGGCCGCAAACATGCTGTTGTACCAGGCATTATGTTGCTCATAGTTGGCCGACGCCGCGCTCGTCTCCCAGTTCTGCATGTTGCTCTTGCTGGACACGGCTACAATGTCGAGACAGAGAGAGAGAGAAGACGGAAGCGTTGTTAGTTAAATGCGCGTGCGTCAAGTTTTTTTTTTTTTTTTATATCGCTTTTCTTTTTTAGCGTTTTTCTTGCTTCTATTTTTATTTTTGCCACCCCTAAGCGTGTGCCACCCCCTTTGTGTGTGTGTGTGGAAAGAGGGATGGGAATGTTGAGTGGGTTTCACTTGGGACAAAATGGAGAACGTGCCGTGTTGTCCTAATGCTCACCTAGTGCTACTCGTGCTGTGTGTATATTCCAATAATTGTGTGTGTACGATGATCTAAAATGTGTGAATTCAATGCGTCTGCTCGCTGGTCAAACAAACTTGCGACTGACTGACGATTGGCAAATATGTGTGGCTTATATGCTTATATGTTGCATGTGTTGCATGTGTTGCGTGCTGTCCACTCAGGTAGATGCCGCACGCGCCAAGGGATTAGATGGGCAAAAGGTGAAGCGAAAGTCAGGTATCAAGTCGCGAGGACGCGAACTCGCGACCAGGCGACCAGCTCCTTGATCCATTCAAACTGGATTAGAGCTGAACTGAACAAAAACAATAACCAAATGCGACAACGACAACAACAACAACAATAAGTAGAAAAGAACAAAATTACGCGCATTTAGGATTTTGGATTCGGATTTGGATTGGGATTGCGATGATCCGGGCCACGAATCTTAAGCTATGCAGATTAGAACACGACACACAAAATGCGACGAGTTTTCCCCTCGAAACCAAAACGGTTTTCGCAGTGGATTAAAGTTAATCAGCGAAGATCGAAGAGCCAAGAGCGGGATTTAGAGCGGGAAGGCGCAGCCGATGTTCACAGTAGACGCATTTCGCGTTTAATAATAAAAAAGCAAAAGGATTTAAGTTAATTGTCGGCACCTTGTGGATCAACTCATCTATCTCTATCTCTCTATATCTCTATCTCTCTCTCTCTGCAGAGAGACAGATATGTATGTAGTTAGTCGTCTAAAAGAACTGTCAACAGCTGCTTTATCAATTGTAAGTCTCCTTAAGCATTTAGCTCAACAATTTCTTGGGCTTAATGTTTAGTAAATTATTGTTATTTATACATTTTAACATCTTGCCATATTTTTGCATTTCTATAAAAAGTTCAACAAAACGATCATCGCACACAAATAGATGCTCAATATATTATAAACAATTGTATGATCAACTAAATATTGAGAAATTTTAAGCAATTTCATTTCATTTATTTTAAATTAATTCAATAAGTAGGCAAAATAATGAAAATAAATAAAAATAAAATATTTAAATGGTTAAATAAATAATACTTTATATATTATTTATTTTAATCTTTTGATGCCTTTGCTACATGATTATTATTAATTTAATCAAATTGAATTCCTTTCCAAATAAACATACTTTAATTTTTATTTAAAAATTTACAATTAATTCTCATAGCATTTCGCAAAAATGTACAAATGCATTTTTAAAGAGTTCTCCGATTTCTAGGCAGCTTTGCACCACCTCCTCTCCACCGCCTCTTTCTCCCCGTTCCCTTGTATAGAACAACAATTTGCGTAGTTTTCAAAATTTAGCCATTATTTCTCTATATTTTTTTTGCGATTCCTTTTTTTGGTTTTGTTTTTGTTTTTGTTATTGCCTATTGCAAATTTCACTGCAGTTGGCGCATTTTTGGCCAATTGTTTGTGCTTTTAAGTAAATATTATTAAAAACGCAAAACGTCAGCAGAAAACGGTTTGTGCAATGGAAACAAGTGAAGAGGGAATGGGGGAACTGAGGCGGGGTAACTAAAATATCTACAATAATTGTACTTATGCATAATTGATGGTACAGGAAATTCTGCGCTGCACAACATTTCCCACAATGCAACAACAACAACAACAGCAACAACAAGAAAAGCAACAACAAATACTAAGTATATTGTATAATGCGCTTAGCATATTTATTTAATTTAGCTAGTGATATTTTTCAGAACCCAAATTAATTGGCTTGTCAGTGCAACAACAAAGAGTGCAACGCTTGCAACTTGTCTACTTTTTTGCACACCCAACAACAACAGCAACAGCAACAACAACAACTAAGAACAATAACAACAAAGGCAAAAACTAAAGGCCAAGTGTAAAATGAATATTACGCCGGCTAACAAGCAACTGCGAGGATGAGAATGAATATTAGACTGAGGATGAGGAGCGGGGGAACGTGGAACGTGGAACGTATAACATATTGCAGTTATAGGAGGCAGAAGGAGGCGGTAGGCAGAGGGGCATGCTGCAGGGGATATGGGAAACGAGTGTGAATGCAACGCAACCGAAACTGCAAAGTAAACTAAACATGTGCTAGTCGTTTGGCCAACCCCTCTCACATCTACACCCCCTCCCCCCGCACCACCGCATCACACCCCGCTTACCCCCTTGTAAAAATATCATGAAAATGGCAAAAATGGAAAATTCAGACGCAGAAAATGCGCCACAAAAAATGTTTTTGTTGTAAAATGGCAACAGCCACAGCGGTTTTACATGGCAAGCGGCCGAGGGAGGTGAGAGCGGAAAGAGGGGGGAGTGATAGGTGGGGGGGGGGGTGGATGTGGTATACGAGCTGCATTAGATGAATGTGCATTATAAAAAATTATTTATATTTAGTTATTGTTGCTGTTCTTGTTGTTGTTGTTGCTGTTGTTGTTGCTGTTGTTGCTGTTGTTTTTAGAACATCTTTTTGTTTATAGGATATACAGGCATTGGTGTGATTTAAAGAACGCTACATGGAATCTGTGTTAGGTAAAGCTTTCAATGCCAACAAGCGCATAAAGATGCCTTCACATCTATGTATGTATGTATGTGCACCTATGTATGTATGTATGTATGTATTTATGTATGTCCGTAATACTCGTATCGTAATTCATCTATTCGATTTGTGTCACGCTCTATTGTCAGCGAACATTAAACGAGTACTAAAACAACTGACAATCATTTTTACATTTCTTGCCAACAAAAAAAAATCTGATTTCGTAAAAATAATGAACTTGCCAAAATTGCTCGACTAAGAGTTATCCTGGGGAACATTTAATATCTTGACCTGCACAAATAAACGCTTTGCTTTCCTATTTATTTCACGTTTTTCTTAACGCGAAAGTTATCTAAATGTTTTTACTGAAGGAGCTATCAAATAGTTTAGTTTAGACTACAATCGAAATTAGCTCATTTTAAGGAACAGACAAACATCTCGCGGATTAATAAAATAGTTCATCTTTAGTGGGAAAACTTCAACAACAAAAAAAATCAAACAAAGAGATTCAGCTACTCTATACTATTGTAAGAGGAGTTATCAAATAGATTATCTTCTAATCAAGCATCGTACATGCTCTACAAGGTGTGAAGAGAGAGAGAAACACAAACACAAAGATCAACACAAGATGAATATTTTAGCTCGCATTTCGATATGCACTTTTGGCAGGCGAACAGCGAACAAAACAAGAGGGACATTAAAAAATTGCAATGTTGACTTTGAATTATAGTTGGATGTCTAAAATTAAAATATTAAAAAAGAAATTCAAAAGAAATTGCTAAAAAGTCTGAGACGGCGGCAAGAAAGAAAGGCGGGCAAAAAAATATAAAAGAAACCAGTCGAAAAGGCTACAGTCGACCGCATTCGACAGTATAATACCCTGTACAGGCTTCTATATTAAGAGTATTTTGATAATAGATACTTTGATTAAAATAAAAGTAAGAACATAACAGGTGTTTAAAGAAAACCCCTTTGAAACTCTCATTTTGCATATGAATTCTTTGCTTGCTTATAGCAGCTAACTTTCACATATTTATTTCACAAAAGCTAAGTGTTACTACACTTAATTTACTTATGCCTGTGCCGCAGTAGTTCCCTATCTCGCTCGCACAAATATGCACACATGGTAAGCAGACGCATGTGTCACAGTCGTTCGCTGTCTCGCTCGCACACATGTGCTGCCTGCTGCTCTACGATTCCGTGGAAAAATAACTTTTATTGCTGATTATCTGTCTTATTTACAAGCCGATCTTGATGAAACTTTCAGCGTTCCTTCTACATATCATTCTTAACGCACCTGTTAAGTTAGAAGTGTCTACGTTGAAAAATGTGGCTATTATTCGTTTTTTTCGATTTGCGAGGGAAGGGGGGAGGTATCCAAAATTTAAAATAAACTTGATCTGCGTATGGTATACAGGAACCTTGATGCCAAATTTGGTGTCTCTAGCTCTTATAGTTGCTGAGATCGACGCGTTCATACAGACGGACAGACGGACAGACGGACGGACGGACAGACGGACAGACGGACAGACAGACAGACGGACATGGCTCAATCGACTCGGCTGTTGATGCTGATCAAGAATATATATACTTTATAGGGTCGGAGATGTCTCCTTCTGCCTGTTACAAAAATTTTTTTCACAAAGTTAATATATCCCTGTACAGGGTATAAAAAGAAAATACAACATGCAGTCGTCGGACATGTAAACAAATAAAATTAGCTGCCAGGCAATGAGAGAACGAACAGGGGCGGACTATGTGTTGGACAGGGTAGTGGTGGAAGGGGTGGTGGCGCGAAGGGGCGGAGGGTAGCTAGTGCGGTGGGATCTGGCAAACAGCACGGGCAAAAAACAAGTTCGCTAGATCGGCTAAAAGCCAGACAGATTTTGAAATATTGTTTAAGAATTTTTGCCGTTGCATTTCAGCAAATGATACATGTGTGTGCGTGTGTGTGAGTGTGTGTTTTTACTTGTGTGTGTGATAGTGAGTGTGTCTCTAAGGTTAGACACAAAAAAAGAAGCAAACGACAACAAAAAAGAAGAACAACACCATCAACTAGGAGAAGACGAAAGAAATAAAGAAAATGGAAAGGTAATTTTGAAACTGTTCAAATCTTCTTATATAAATAATCGCTGATTAGGTTTGAATAGTATTCATTGTAACTAATTTAATCACACACCATAACTATTAAATTAGGATTTTTGAATCTTGTTATGCCTCAACATTTTGTTATTTGCGCTATTCGCCCGAAATTTGCACTATTTTGGAGCTTTCGTGTATTATTTGTTTATTTGTTTATGTGCAGCACAGCTGGCGAAACCTCTGAAGGGCAAAAATCAAACATTAAATCTACTAACACATTCTTTTCTTGTATTATTTACTTAAGCTAAAATTCACCATAAATCTACCTTTAAATAATCAGCAAGTGTATTTACGTACCTGAGACGACACTTGGTAAATCTCCAAAAATTTGGCTTCGAAATGGGAATCGGGAACCGTAGTTGCAGTTCAGGAGGCTCTCGCGCTCTCTCTCTACACTTGACCGCGGCACCGTTAAATTTAACAAAACGACGATAAAAGTGCGTGCGAAACAAAAAACGCACACTGTCACACGCACACACAGTTACGCACACGCGCACGCAGACGGAGGTGTGTTGGTGTTGGTGGAAGCTCCTTTTTGTCGTTTTTATCTATTTTTTTTGGCTTTTGCTTTATAGTTTGTTTGTTTTTTCTTGTTATGCGAAGTTCGCGCATGTGCGAAAAAACCTTTTGAAGGCTGCTTTACTGTTTATAAATCCTGTTATATTGTTTAATTGTTATTAAATAATTTTTCACACATTCACTATTAGCTTGTTTGTTTGAGTAGTCTTTAAGCGTTTTTTAAAGCAATTTTGTTTTTGTTTTTGGTTTCGTTTTCGTTTCTCTTCTCGTCCTTTTTAAAATTTCTGATACTTTTGCGGCTGCTGCTCCTGAGAGACGTTCGGCTTATGCGAGGCACTGAGCACGACTGACACGAATTCGTGCTCAACTGGCAATAGTCATAGCTAAAAATCTCCGCATAGTGCAGAGCTCTGGTCCAAAAGAAACTCAAATGCAAAGAAACAAATGTGAAAAGTGCATGCACAAAAGCAAAAACACACAGAACGAGCGAACGCAAACTCACGCGCACACACAGATGCACTCATACAGAGCAAAACGCACGCACAGCAGCCGAGTCGATACAATGAGAGCGAGATGTGCTCTTTTCGCTCAATTACAACGGTAAACACAATTCACTCGAAACGATTGCGAGCTGTAATAGACTCAAAAGCAGTGAGTGAAATCCGCCCCAACCCCAAAACAGCCGACAGTGACTGGCTGCTGCCTCCACAAGTACTCTCTCTTTCTCGCTCTCTTCCCCTATATCTCTCTAACTCTCCCCCACTCTTTTTAAATATTGAGTTTATTCTCTTATGCGTCTAATGTGCATCCTTTGGCCACGCGCTGCATTTGCTGCAGTCTGCATTCGCAGCTGCCGTTTGTTGCTCGTTCACATATTTTTTTGCCAAAAATTCCCTTCATTATTGATTATTGATTTTCGGCCTTATATGAACGTCCTGTCTGTCTTTGTCCTCGTTCCGCTGGTCACTGGCAGCTCCATGGTGACGTTGCCATTGCATTGTTGCGTGGGAGGCTGCGGCCCACAATTGTTTTTGGCTCTGACGCCTTCGGGCCGTGTCGGTAGTTCAGCAAGCTTAAAGCCAAAGCTTATTATTGAGTTCTGTACAAATGCACGAGAACGGCCATTGATTGAAGGAACACGAAACATGTAGCATGCAGTATGCAACAAGCAGCATGTGACATAAACTAACTGCATCGCTATTAAGTAGTACATATTAAAGTTACTTATGCTTTAATATAACTTTAACTTTTAGCTTTCCCTTTGGAATGTCTTGCCAAATGTGTAGTAAATAGAGAAACGACAATTGCTTGAGATATAATTAATACAAATATTGATATTTATTCAACATAATTGTAAAAAGTGAATGTTTAGTACCCAATATATATATATATATATAAGCTTTGATATCGTAGAAATATACACACACTTAATACTGACTTTGAATGTGCATAAATACGAACAGGATAATTACGTTTTTCTGTTTTCTCTCATATGAAAACTGTTGGCAATATTTACAAAACAAACGATTGCCCAAAACGCAAACAGAATTCTGACAATATGCAAATAGATGGACATTGCATAGAGAGGATGTGGCAGGACCCTCGGCATGTGACAGGTAGTCGGGGCAGGACTATAAGCAAGTCAGACAGACGTGCATCATTGACGTCGACAACCGGATTAGAGGTGCAACCGGACTTTGCAGCGGATTTGAGAGCACTGAAGAAAGGATTAAGGGACTGGCTACCTGACCACGGACTTGCCACGGCGTTCATTAATCCTGCATCCGCAGAAGTAGCCGCGGCTGCCGGGAAACTAGAGCAACAAATAGAGCCTAGATTTAAAAGCGATTTAAAAGTTGGCTAGGCGACGGCATAATCCAACATTACGCAGCATGCAGCGTGTAGGAGGATCAGGATCAGAGTCGTTGATCCTGATCCAGTGTTGATCATGTGATTAACGCTGCTTAAAGCGGGCGCGGACACAGGCGCAGGCGGGTGTGGAGCCGCTGATCCTCGACACGAGTTATGTAAAGTTGTCTCAAAGCCAAAACAAATTTACCTTAAGCCTTCTTCCTGATCCTGATGCTTCGACTCGAAGCAGCCGATGTTCGCACATGTCCGGTCGTGTCACGCTTGACCTTTTAATTGATGATCACCTTGATAACGATCGTCTAATTGCTCAAGGGCCCATAGTTCAAATGATATGCTGGCTTTAGATAAGCCATTGTTCTGTCAACGTCAATAGATCCTTAAGTCGAGCTCTTCCTCCTGGCACGCTTTGTTCCCCAGCGGTGGTGAGATCTCATATGCAAATGCGAATCTTGTGGTTGACCGCATATGAATTCCCTACTCCAAGATGCTTACCTTTTGAGGACCTCATTAGTTTTGTTTGCCTTTGGCGCACTTTTCCCCTGACCTCTCGCTTGAGATATCATCTTTTGCTTGAGTTTTTAAGCTGATTTCATGCTCAGGATGATTTGCCAGTTTCTTTATTTTTTGTCTATGTGGTTTGTTGCCCCTTGCTCTTTGATCCTCATGCTACCGTGCAACGTAATTGAGATCTGATGCTCTTCAAAGCGAGAGAAGAGGGAGAAGAGAGTGAAGAGAGCTCTTCATAGATATAAGGTAGACGCTAAACATTAATAAATTAAAATATATTAAAGGGAATTGTATTTCAATATTTAAATACTTAAGAAATGTCCGTAAGAATGTTGCTGTCGCTTAAGGACACTAATAAATCAAATGACAGAAGCACGTCACGGGATACGCCCACATGGGCGAGAGAGGAAGAAGTTTCGCAGAAATATTATGCTAAACAGCGGGCATGACACATCCGTAAATCCTTTTTTAGCATGAAAAACCGAAGGATTAAAAAAGGAAAGTAGAGCAGCGAACCAACAGTTGTAGATATAAAGGCAACACAAACAGATACATGGATACGGATACAAGTAGAGATACAGATACAGATACAGCTACAGATACATGGGCATAGCGAAATAGTTGCTCTAATTTTGATTGTCTGTCTTAATGGTTACGCAGTAAAAGTAGCTGAAAAGTAACAAAAGCGTGAAGGACATTGCACATAAAGGCAGGACAATTGCCCAGCTTGGTGGATAGGTGGATTGGTGGATTTGTGGACTGTTTGTGCGCACTGTTTATGAGGTCGACCTACTCGGTATCTATCTACATACATACATACATACATACATACATACATATTTGCATGCCCATGTCCATTCCTTTAGCCTGGCATCAGGTAATGAGGTTAGTTTAGGCGTTGGCTTAACAATGAAAATCACTGGAAAATCACGAGAAAGTTCCTCAGTTAAAGATGACGACGCGTCGCCTCGGTTGAAAAGTTTCAGATACAGATACATCATGAATATCATGCAGTTGCTCATTAGACTGCTCTAGTTATGATTGTCCAAGGACTCGAGAGCGACATCAAGAAATCACTTCCGCGTAAAGAAGTTTTTTATAGATACCCAAAAATCATAAAACATTTAGTTTTTTATGGCCCAGTCGCAGCAGCAGGTAGATTATTGGTTTATCGGTTTGAGAACCTCGGCTGCTGTTTTTTGTTTTGCACCCTTAACCCTTTCACCATTAAGAAAAACACACAGAGGATCGCTGCGTCCTCTTGCTCTCTCTCTCTCTCTCTCTTTCTATGTGTGTCCTTGACCAATTCCAGTGAAACTCAATTTTTTGTTTGTTTGTTTCCAACTAATGTTGCACGCTTTGTCTTTTTTATGATCTTACGGTTGTGTTTTTTTATGACACCCATTGTTCCCTCACCTCGCACCACCGAATACTCCTGCAGCAACTCCTACTTCCTTAACCCTTTAGCGAAAGTTTTTGGTGTCTCTGTCCGAACGGGTTAAACTAAACTCTGTGCACTTTTTTATGAGGACTTTCAAACGATGCATGGTGTATTCTCAATTCCAGGAATGCAGATTCTCTGTGTCTCTCCCTCTCTCCGTCTCTCTGCCTTTCTTAGAGATCAGTGCGATATGTTTGCATTTTATGGATGCTGAGAAATGCTGAAAGGGTTAAACTACAACGGGAAAGATGCATTTATGATTGAATAAGAAAGTTGCAGTGCAGCATAGTCCTCAAATTAAATGTTAATATTTATATTAACAAAGAAATTAACTAAAGAATATTTCTCTTTCATATTTATAAAATTAATAAAATTAATTAATATACAAAATACGTTTGAAATGCAATGGGAAAAATGCATTATGATTGAATAAGCGAGTTGTGGATTAATTGATTTAATCTGAAGATGGCAAACAGTAATTACCTATATAAACATAATATTAATTAATTTAGATAAGAAATAATATGTACATTAGTTTTTTAAGTTCTCTTTATTTACGACTTGAATAAATGTTGTGCTTACATGTAAAATTGCCATCTCTGGCTTGTTAATGCATGTAGATTGAATCGATATGATTTTGATGCTCATATACTAATGAAGTATTAAATATTATTACCTTAAGGTTTGATAATCACATTGTGTTTGCAATGGCACAAAGGTATCAAGAACTTGTATGCACAACTGAGCTTTTCGCACAGACAGAACTTGATTGGAAATACTTAATGCGACTTCTGACCTATTTGTAGGTAAAGCTTTGCAAATACAGAGATGCATAAGCATTGCTTCAGTCAGATTACAGCCGTTACATTATGAGTTTGTAAGTGCTGCACAGGATTTTCATATTCAACCCCAACTCCAACCCCAACCCCTCAACTGACCATTGAGTTACATTTGTAATGCGACTGAAATTAACGCCACTAAGTCGCTGTCGACGCTCAGAAATGGGAATGCATTTCAACAATGGTAGATTCAATTGTAAACGAAATCACAATTCATTGTATAATGTACATTGGACGTGGATGTGGATGTGAATGTGGTTGTGCTAAATCCCAAGCTTAGGCAATTGGTAATTTTGAAATAAGCGCCAAAAATGCCAAGCGATCTCACCCCGAATATCCTTAAAACTCGGCCATCTAATCAGTCTGTCCAGCAGTAACACATTTTCACACTTTCCTGACCCCTGCGGTGAATTGCCGCCAACACAGAACGAGATGCTTCGGGACCAGATCCTGGTCCGGGGTTAGAGCGACGTTCATTGGTTGAAATATAGAACGCGGCACGTCGCCGGCGCTGACCCCTTGTCAACGTTCTGCATTGGGCATCGGCAGAGGTTAAAATTAATGCGAAAACTGTGAATGTGTCACGGAAATTGCGTGAATTCGGGGTCACGCATAAGACGCAGGCTCAAGAAGGTATCGGTTCATAGGGGTGGCAAGGGTCAGGAGCAACGGCATGGACAGGCGCAGAGGGGTAGGGGCAGGGGCAAGGGCTGCAATTTTCAAATTTATTGCTGCACAAACAAAAATGCTCTAAATTGTAACGATTTCGATTTGCACACAAGGCAAAACTAAAAAAGGATTTTTGTTGTCGAATTTTCTATTGTTTTGCATGTTGAGAAATGGTTGCAGAATCGCAATCGACATCGGAATGGGATTGGGAATGGGAATGGGAATGGGACTAGGATATCAACTTGGTTTCAATTGACCATTCAAATGGCCGGCTGCGGCTGACCCCTCGCCCCTAGCTTGACCTTTTTTCGTCTTGATTCAAAATTGTTGACACATTTAAATAATTTTTCATTGCCAATGGTATCGAGGCAAAGGACAATGGTCATCAGCATTTTGCTATGTTTTCATTGCAAATGCCATTTAATTGTTGACCCCTGCATAAGAATTCACGAGTTTTATGGCTAAAATATAACGGATTTTGGCAAAACCAAATGAAAAACTGGGTCAAAGAGGCAGCTGCTCTTAAGGAACTATAAAATGGTAGAAAATGGACTCCTAATACATAGGGAAGCATTTCCCTAGTTCTATTACATGTTCGCAGAGTAATTCCAAGTCGAGGTCACTCGACTGAGAGTTGATTCCATTAAAGCTTAGCAATTTCTCTCCCTATGACTATGATCAAAAAGATTACCTAAATAGCTTGCCAGCTACACCAACATCTGCTCCTGCTCCTGCTCCTCCTCCTGCTTCTGCTCCTGGTCCAACCACTGTAACAATATGTCGCTAATGGACAATGTCGTCAGCCATTTTGTGTACTGCAGACTAAGCCGAAAAACGTAACGGAAATGTGAATAAAAAATTGAACTGATTACGAAAAGTATATGAGCCTATTAGACGCAGTCAACAAACGAGAAGAGCCAAAGCATATGACTATGCCAAAAGTTGAATTAGTTATGCCGCCCAGGTTGATAAGGCAAGGCAAAAGGCAGCATATTTTATTTTCTAATGTACGCTCTGAAATGACACATTTAAGATACTTACGACTTACGATACAGCACGGCAACACTGAATGTCGAATGCGCTACATTTAAGTTTAAGTATTAAGCATAAATGATCAAAGTTTTCGTTAGCTGTAGTTTGCAGTTTGATTCGATAGCAATGAACTCTAATAGTTCCATAAATCGATACACCTAACTGGACAAACGAATTACTCATTAAGTGTCGTTCTTTCAGTTCGTTTAAAGGAACAAACTAAGCCATCAATTTGATCGTTCATTTAGTTCTTTAATTGAACTTCATATTTTAAATGTAAATGTAATGTTTAAAATTATAGAGTATATTGAATTGTTTATTCTGCTAACTCTGATGCATACCAGTACATACAGCACTCGCAATGTCATATGCCCCATAATTTGTGACAAATACATACTCTGGAATACGTATAGCGACTCCGTCCATCTTAAGGCGACTGTCGCCCGTTACTTGGATACATGGACTCGGAATTCACCGTTACACTATGAGTATAAACACCAGTGTCATTTATTTTCGTATTATCATAATGAGTACTCGTATATTTTTATGTGTATTTCTTGCTTTTTGCACCAAACAATCCCCCTGCCACGCCCGTTCATGTATGTGTCGTGGCTGTGAGTGTGTTTGTGTGTGTGTGTGTGTGTGTTTATATGTGTATAAAAAGAAGAAAGACGAAGCTAAGTAAAATACAAAAACAGCATTCGCATTCGTTTGTTGTTAAATTATCACCCAAGACAGGAGTCACCCTCCCTGGCCTCGGCTGGCTATTTATGCGGCCACCAAGCACACCCAACCACCTCCATAATCCCAACTTCTTGC
The DNA here is from genome assembly GCA_018901825.1 of Drosophila funebris. NCBI lineage: Eukaryota > Metazoa > Arthropoda > Insecta > Diptera > Drosophilidae > Drosophila > Drosophila funebris. The sequence goes on along the minus strand of JAEIFK010000678.1, from coordinate 7,794,776 downwards.
ACACCCCCAAGCACACCCACTCACACACACTCAGTTACACATTCGCATTTGTTTTTTTCCAATAGTCCGTTATGGGTTTCATTTTGGATGCCAAGGAAGGGTAGGAAGGTAAAGTGAGAATTGCTTTTTGTCTGCACTCAGACTTATACTGAAGCACGAATAATTCAAGGCATTTAAACCGTTGTGGTACATATGACAATCTGGAATTGAAATTCCAAAAAAAACAAGAACTTCTTGCTGATCATTTGTCATGTGACTTGATCTTTGTTTTATACATACTGTCCTCCTTCTGTCTTTGTCATTGCTTATCTAAATCTCTCTCATTGTCTTGAACACATTCCAATAGAAATCAATTCGCCAAATATTTATGTCAAGCAAATAACTTCTGATGAGATGTAATAAAAAATATTTGAGTTTCGTAAATGTTTTGCTGATAAAAATTTCGGTTCTTGTTTGTAATCGCCGGTCATTGTACTTACATACTTTTTGAGCTCGCTATGGAAATTTTTGGGTAAGTAGAAGGAGAAGCTAGTGGGAACGGTTAATTTCGAGCGACTTCGACTGGGTGACACCCTGCACATTATGCTAGGGATATACACGTTCTTCGTAAGTAAAGGGATTGATAAACCAGCAACGACATCTAGCGATTGCTTTTAACTGAACTTTAAATTAATTTGCCAACATTTTGTTGAAGTTATGTACTTGTAAGCATGTGATTATATTATTATATCATTAACTAACTAACATCTTATAACACATATTATATCTTATCATATCAAAGATTGTTATTCTACAAACATATAAAATGTGCACATTTAAGAAGTTCATATCAGGTGTTTAAAAAATACCCTATTGAAATCCTCATTTACCTAGTTGCTGAGGTCAACGATCGAGTTGCTGAGACGGACGGACGGACAGACTGATATAAATGGCCCAATTGACTCGGCTGTTGATACTGAACTAGAATATATATACTTTATAAGGTCTGCCACGCCTTACATACTTTTTGCACAAAGCTAATATACAGGGTATAATTAGATCACATGCGAAAAATCAGTTTCACATTTCTATTATCAATTTTTAAAGTAAATAAGCGGAATAAATGAAATAGTTCTTAAATACGTATTGTTTGTATCATACATACCATTCTAGGGCTGTTTTTTCTGTATATTTTTCTCTTTTTATATACAAAGTACAGAAATATGTATGTGTGGTATGAGTACTTTCGAGGCTCATCAAAACCCATCAACCATTCCACACATTTACTCACATTTGCTAACAGCAGCCAATAACATTTTATGGCGCACGCCATTTCTATGTGCCACACACTCAAACACACACATACACACACACACACACAGACAGAGCGGCAGGCGATCAACGAGTGCAAAAAGAGAAAATCCAGCAGAAAAACTAATTCCACATAATGGCCAATCTACATAAAAAAATCGCTCGACATGAAAACCGAAAATCGATGATGGGAATGGGAGGGAAAAGCAACAACGACAACAGCAACAACAACAACAACCACATCAGCAGCAGCTCAAAAGCAGCAACAACAACAACGAACGAACAACTGAGTCACAATATTGCCACCCCGCATAAATTTGCAAATAATGAAAATGGTAAAAAAAATCCACACAAAAACACTACACATACAAATACAAATTCACATACACATTCGCACACACACACACACACATACACATAAACGTAGAGCTCGCCAAGGGGCGACTGGCGAATAAAGTTCCAAATCATGAAGCATACAAAATGAAAATCCACCCTCAAAAAAAGTTGAAACGTTTTTTTCCCTTTTTCTTTTGGCCAAAAAAAGAACGCAAAAAGTCCCTCTCGATGTGTGTGTGTGTGTGTGTGTGTGTGTGTGTGTGTGTTAGTGTTTGTGTGGGTGGTTGATTCGTTGTTTCGCTTTCGCTTTGTTTGCAAAACAATCAAAAGCGAACGAGTCGTGGACGTCGCCATTCTCTGCTCCTCTTCACTCCTCTCCATCATCGCTAGCTGATTCTACGACTTCAACTCCTGGTCGGTGAAGCGTGCTCCATGGAGCACATGGCCTACGCCTGCCGCGACAGTTCCCGCTGTTGATGTCGCTGGCGACATTTAATGCTGCCAAGAGATTTTGTTACATATACCCTGTAAAGCAAACCCTAGAAGAAGTATTAAATTCAACATTTTTTTAATTAAAACATAAATGTTTTCTTTTCTTAATTGTATAGTTAGCAGCAGTTTGAGTATATAGGGTATCACATAGTCGAGCAATGCCATATGTAATTCAACTGCTTTTTGCTGTTATTTCGTTTGTTTTCTGCACATGGCAAACCAATTTCAAGCATATTTTTATGATCCCACTGTGCAGCACAGCAACGTTGTCGAAGACCAGACGTTCTTGGACCGAAGGTGGCGATGAGGTTGGGGTTGTTGGCGAGGTGGCTTGGCAGGCGCAGCAGCTTTATTTTATTTTTCAAACGTGCCCTGGGCCACGCCTCTACGCCCCCAGTCAGTGCCTTTGAGTTGGCCATGTGTTAGACGCTAATAACGTTTGCCAAAATGGAACACAGCGAATCCTGGCAGCCCTTCCAAAACTCTGCTTAGAATGTGTAACTGAACGTGCAAAGTGTAAAAACGTACACTGAGAGAAATTACAATCCAAGCAGTTTTGCAATGTCTCATTTAAAAAGGTACAAAGCATTCAAGGAATACAAGTATATCAGGATATTTTATTGAATACTAAAAGCAATAGGCATAAATTCAACTCATTCTGGCTTAAAATTTCCCTGGACATTTAGAACATTACGAATCTGATTAGTGTAGTTACCCCATTTATAAATACATACATATTCCTAACAGTGCACAGAGTTGTAATGGAAGCACATTATTTGTGGCTTATGTACAATTCGCTGGCTTTGCGACTGCTTTTTATGTGCCTTTTTAGCAAATTACAAAACTGCGCCATTTTTTCTCTTTTCCTATCCGCAGAGCACACAAAGCGGTACGCCTATAAAACAACAACACAACGAAACTGGTACGCACACATACAAAAGCCACACACAACCAAGCAGACAGCAATGGGACAATTTTCTATGTTGCCGCCTGAAAATATGCAACACTTTTTATATGTTTCTGCTCCACAAAGTTTTGCGTCATAAAATTTTTTCTGCTGCGGCTGTCACTTTTGTTCCCTAGTAGTAGTAGTTGTTGCTGTTGTTGGTTTGTGGTACTTTTATACTTTTCTAAGTGTGTGTGTGTGTGTGTGCCTGTGTGTTTTTGCTTTTTATGACCCAATATGGCCGCCAAGCGCGCCATACGTGTTTGTTCCTGCTTCTGTCGTTGTGTTTGTGTGGGTTTATGAATTATATAGATTTTTATGCGGTCGCATATTATTTTTGTTGCTTATTTTTTTTCTTTTCGTTTTTGCTTTGCTTTCACTGTCATTCTCTTTTTTTTTTTGGTAATAAAAATGTCTTTTTATATGTGGTGATATCTGGCAGATCTCCCTGCATAATGTTAGCTCGTTTTTGCTGCTCTTTATGAATATTTTGCTGGGCCTGAGTTTGACTTTTATGTTTTGTTGGAGCTGAGCTGGCGGCATTCATTATTCCTATATTCATATACAACATATACTTATGTATATATATGTACATTTGTTTGTACACACATACATGTGTATCCATATGTGCTCGCATGCTCTTTGCTTTGGCTACTCTCTTTTGAACGCTGCTTTTGTCATTTTTGCATTAATTTCATATTTTGTGTGTGCTGTTACCGCTGGCTGTTTATTTCGCATAAATAATAAATATTTTTGGCTATTGCGTCTGCACAGCATTAATAATATTTTCCACACAACCACATACGAACCCACACACACACACATACTCATGCATTCGCATAGACAAATACACATCCACATTAACATGCATCCTGTGAGGCTGTGAGGACAGCGCCTCGCCATAAGCTTTAATTTTAGCTCATTTTTCGTTATCAAAACATTTTGTTTATGTGTGCGTATTTGTTTTTTTTATGCATACATAAATATTTGCAATTAAATATGGCACAAACACACACTCGCATACACCTAAACAAACAGGACGATAAGTAAAATGCATTGCAACATTTTGTGCCAACTATATGCAGTGAAAATATCAATTTCTCATATTTATTTTTTCTAATTTTGTACAACATTTTGAACAGTTCCATTTATAAATTACACAATCTTTCCAGTTTTATAAATTTATTGGTCACCTGGAAGTTCAAACTAGCGCAAATACAGGAATACATCAATTAAATATACATATCATAATTTAAAATTCCACATTACAATAAACTTCAATTTGTAAATTTTGAATCGATATTAAATACGTTCCTAATTAAGCAATAATATTTATATTGTAGTCTATAAATCAATTGTAGAAATATCTACGTTGTGTGCATAAGTTTTGAAACTATACCCCTCCCTACACCTGTGTCATAAGTAGTACGTAGTGCGTAGTATTTATAATGTACGCAGCTCTGCAAATAGCTGTGGAAATCTTCCCGCTATGTGACGCATACACACATGTACCCAATCACAATCTTATACATATGCACATGTAAGTACATATGTATGTAAGTACGGATGTGGGATGGCGAGTGCAAGTGCACCCGTTTACAAAGGGACCAATGAACAATGGTCTTATCAGTAACATAGACCCACATGTGCTTTGCCATAGACGCTCAATTGATTAAGATTCAAGTGCCGTTGACAGCTAATCGGGTCGATTAAGTCGCGAACAGTCTAATTTCTACATCAATTGTAATATACTTATTTATTTTGGCAGCAACAACGAAGCACTTTGCACGATGACAGCGAGAGAGCGAGTACGAGAGCGCAGAAGAGAGCGAGTAATTGAGCGAGGTTTTGCAAAGGACAGAGGCGTAACTAACAAGCAATGCACAGAGCTGCGCCAGCGTATCCCCCACAACTGCGCCTCTGACTAAGAGCCGTTATCATCTCGTGCAGTTGACTACAGCAGACAGAAGCAAGTGCTGCTCGTAGTACCCATAACATTATCGAATCGTACCTCCAAGCGGATGGTTTATAATATTAATTGGTCAACAGAATCATAAATATACACTGGTCTATTGATAAAGTGTCAGGTTGAAAGCACAAAAACTCTTGACCATGGCTGAGGAGTCTAAAGCAATACGAAAATCCTGCAATAATGTTGCTGCTACTGAGCAACTTTACTTTGTGCGTGAGAAGCTGCAAAAGTTTCAGAGAAAAATGCTGTCCGACTTCGAGCAGCGCATCTCCTGCATGATAGAGGATGTTCTGCAAGACATACGGCAGCAGGAGTTGCGTGCGCACGAGTTTCCCCAGTTTGATAATCGTAGGAATAGAGAGAACAATTCAGGCGCCACATGGCACAATCAAAAACAGCAAACATCGTCGACATTAGCCAATTCTGACATCAGCGATAGTCCAAATGTGTCAGCGGATGTCCAAAATGAGAAGACGCCAGCCCAAAAGCAACATAAGCAGCAACAACTACATGAGCAGCAGCCAAAGCAACAGAAACAACGACGTCAACTGCCGGATAAAGTGTTTGTGGCCCGCGAATCGTACCTGACGGCGCTGCTGCAGGTGGAGCACATGCGCACCATTTATCACATATTCTACATTATTCTGGTCATGTTTCTGCTGAACGTCGTTTGTCATGGCTACTTTGTTGAGGGCCGCATCAACCTAGGCTTGGGCACATTTCGCGGAGGGCTCAAACGCCTTCATTGGGTGCTGGGTGTCTGGTTGCTGGAGCATGTCTTCGTCTTGGCGCTTTACTATGCATTCCAAGGTTGGGCTCTGGTCCGTGCCAAGCTGCAATCTCACAGTAAGTATAATTGTGCTTCCATGTAGGAACAGCCAAATCAAAGATTGTTTCTCATATTCAAATTCACAGAATCGATGCAAAGCTTCTGGTCGCACAGCTGTCTGATCATGTACATAAGCGCCCAGCTGGTTTTTGGCTATGTTTCGACGTCGTTGTGCCTCAAGTTCCGGCTGCCCTTTGTCAGTGCCTGTGTGTTGCTTCTTGAGAGCACTCGTCTGCTGATGAAAATGCACGCCTTCGTGCGGTACAATGCGGAGAGAGTGCTGGCGGGAAAGCAGAAGACGGATGGCGAACAGACATCGTCAATGGGACGCCCTTACATACCGCCCCTGCGTTGCTATGTCTACTTCCTTTTTGCTCCTACGCTTATCTATAGAGATAGCTATCCACGCACAGCCCATATTCGTTGGAAGTTTGCGCTGAACCGCCTGCTTGAGATGGTTGCCGTTGCCTTTTTGTATGCCTTCATCCATGAGCGCCACATCCACGAACACTTCGGTCAATTTGGCAAGGAGCCGCTGGGAGCACCACAATTAATTGTCAAACTCTTTGGCATGATGCTGCCGAGTGCGGTAATATTTTTATGTGGCTTCTATATGATTCTTCATTCGTGGCTGAACTTTACGTCGGAGGTACTACGCTTTGGGGATCGCATGTTCTACAAAGATTGGTGGACGTCGCATACCTACGACAGTTACTATCGCAATTGGAACGTCGTGGTGCACGATTGGCTGTACGAATATATCTATAGAGATATCTACACACATATCTTCAAGGGCTCCAAGCTGGCGTCCTCGTTGCTGGTGTTCATGATATCGGCGTTAGTGCATGAACAAGTTCTGGGATTTGCACTGCAAGTGTTCTTTCCCATCATGTTTGTGTTATTTGGGATTGTGGGCGTGGCATTGGTATTTCTTATGCGGAGTGCTCCAAAAATTATGGGCAATATCTTTCTATGGTTCTCTCTCATCCTGGGCAATGGAATTCTGATCTCATTGTATGCCATGGAGTACTATGCGAAACGCAACTGTGAACTGCACTACGAGCATTGGTCGGATTACCTAAAGCCCGCAATCTGGCGTTGTTACCACTAACAAAATGGTTCATTAATTAATTTTAGTCTTCTTTTAATTTGTACACTTTGGCGTACGTTTTATATTTTAAGTAAATAAACCTAACGAAAAATGCTGTAAATGCTTTCAAAATGTTAACGGTTAGGTTGGTGCAATGACCCCTAACAATCAGAATTGTATCAATATATCAAATGGCTTGCTTATGTTACTGAAAACTTATTTTACATCAAGGTGACTGATGGTTAACTCTCATTCTTATAAAATACTGCATCATTTTAACAATATGCGCTGCCAACTCTTTTAGCCTCTGGTCAGCGTCCCAAACAGTTTGCTCCCACTACGCGCACACATTTACGTTATTAGCGGCACTAGTTGTTGATGGCAACGTCGGCGTCTCATCTTCATCCATGCGCTTACGTCGAAAGAGGATGACGTGTGGTTCCGGTGCATGCATCATATAGTGCACCCAACCTGGACTTTGCTGCACGCCCAAGTTGCGCCATTCCGTCTCTGTCATTAGGTGGGACTTTGGTACATGTTTGGCCAAATCAGCTGGTAAAATTACGTGCCTGCAAGAGATAAGCACAGCATTAGTATAATGCGCATAGTGTTGAGACAATTGGATTATACCTGTACTCGAATTTGTCATCAAAGTACTTCTCTGAGTATTGAATTTGATCGGCGGGCATGATTTTTCTTATTTGTTATTATATTCTTGCGGCCTTGTTGATTGTGGTGGTCGTTCGATAACTTATAAGTGTTGGAAGACAACACAAAAGTACCATAATTACTCCTCATGCTCCTCTTGTAACGTAAGAACAATCTGATTTTCGATCTTATTAACTTAATTTGACATCTGATAAGGATAAACATTATAATGTTGACTATATTTTAAATTTGAAATTATAGGAATCATGCTAAAGATAGTCAAATTTACATTAGAAACATAATTTGAATTATAATGGTAAAATGACTACATTTGTTATATCGATAGAAAAAAAAGAAACTAATTTGATTTACAGAGTAATTAAATGTTTCTCTCCTTAGTTAACATGCTTTAATTGCCTTAATTTTCAAACGACAACATAAATGACAACAGAAGAACCAATGAACGAAAAGAACTACAGATGAAACAGTATTGTTCCAAGGAACAAGCTCAATATAGTGAATAACTCTTTTTTGTTCGCTCACACATGAACAATCCAAATATACTCCACATGTGCAGGCAAAGTACAACAGCACCATAAAAGCCTAAAATTTGGAAAATATTTACGTGAAAACCTAAATAGTACCCTAAGAGCGAGTCATTGTATATATGGAGTGTTAGTCCTTCTCGAATCGGTTGTGTTTGTGTGTGACTCAAAAGTTACGCGGCATTGTTTTTGCGTGCGTGTGCAAGAGCGGAGCAGCAAATAGTAATTTGGAATTTATATAAGCGCCGTCGTTGTTTTTCAACAATTTGCACGCATATATTGAATACAAACATATACATCCACACATATGCACACATTTACACATATAGTCAGTGTTACCACCGCAACAAGGAGACTCCCATGACAACGCCAAACAACTAACAACAACGGCAGCAGCGATAAAGTAAATATACATATGGGCAGACATAATTAAAAATACACCAAGAGCGGAGCCCCATTAGCGTAAGGCAAAACAGTTCCAGTTCCCCGACCAACCCTCCCCACCCCACACACTCGCACTCTCACACGCATATACATAAATGCAAGAATGTGTTTGTATGTGTGAGCCACCTGCTGCTGCCTGGGCCACTTGTCTGGAACGACTTTAAAACGAAGAACGCTCCGTATATCACCAGCGCTGCTGCTGCTTCAAGCTGCTCCGGTGACAAAAAGCAACGAAGGGCAGATGCTGCCCTAGGTTGAGTGGAACAGGCGGACATCAAACAACAGCAAAAGGAACAACAAAAACAATAACAGAAGCGGCAGCAGCAGTACCAGCAACAAAAACAACATGAACGCCAGCCTTATATATGAAATACTCATGTATTTGAACTCATTCTATTTTGGCATGTACGCTGCTTTTGAGGTGGGGGTGGGCGTGCTAAAGGCAATCAATCTGAATTATGGCGAAAACGTTCTGTCACGTGAAGCAACCATTTTGCTCTCATTGTGCATCATCGAAACGCTGCGCATTGTCTTTGGGCGTAAGAGCAGCCTCAGCGATCGTGGTGAGTAATTTAAAGGACAATGGTATGAAAAGACGGACACAACACTTACAAACTTGTTACACACATACGAGCATACGTGTTTACTACTTGTACATATTTGTTTACTTAATGAACTGTAAGCTGTGAGCTGTGCGGACAAATTAACAATTGAGTGTGTTGGTGGTGCTGGAGGCTGTTGGGGTTGGTGGATGAGTTTGCTATGATGACATGCTGATGGCGCGACAACGTCGTCATTGTTTGGTGTCACTAGGCCCCAACCCTTAGCCTCGCCCATTCCTACACATTTCAAATACGTTTTCACTACCATCACGTCGTATGCGTAATTTTCAGTTGCCTGTAAAGGGTGTGTGTTGGTTTTGTGAGTTTACCCATCCATTTTGTGGGCTTTTAATTATATCGTACATTTAATCTTTTGAATGCATTCAGTTGTATAGAGTCTATTAGTTGACAATTAATTGCATTTATATAAGTCAAATGTGCAGCAAAATAATGAATTCAATCCAAGCAAATCTGTTACTGAATATTATACCCATTAAAGCTAGTTATTTGGTCGAGAAAGATTGAAGTATTCATGCTACAGATAATTTTATACCCATGCAGAAAATATTATAATTATGTGCAGAAATGTGTAAAGTATTAAAGGAGGTGTGCTGACCCCATAATGTATATATCTTCTTGCTTAGGACGATGAGCGAAGTGGATATCTTTGCAAACAAGTCTCTCAACTATCTTGGTAAAAACCTGGTCTATGGTTTAATAATATGGGTTTACTAGGAATGATCAATCGAAATTAAGTACAGTGAACTGCAAGAGTATCAAATTTTCGGCCTGCCAAAGATAACCTTTCTTTCTTGTTTTTAATTGGGATAGGCATAAGCATGGGACTGGGGAAAAGCATTGATCGCTCGAAGCTTTCTCATTATTTTTAATTGTAAATATACTAATTGCGCTCTCTTTCTCTTTCTTTCTCACAGGCTGGCAAGCGACCGCATCCGTAATATTAACACTGCCCAGTCTTGCTATTGTTATTTATTTGTGTTGTTTTCAAACTTTTGTTCTCAAACTCGAAATTCTTCTGAGTGCCTTAATGATCATCCTACAAGGTACTGAACTAGTCTACGCCAGTATATTCATTTGTACAATGTGTCGACCCGTAACATACACCTAGCAGTTGATCAACGTTGCCACGTCGATGCCCAAGACAAAGCGACCAGCAGCATTACTTGCACCAGGGGTTGTAGCTGGACCTGAAGCTGAAGCTGAAGCAATACGACGACGACAACGCACCTTTTGGCATAATTATGTCAAACAGTTTTCATTTAAGTTGAGCTACTTAGATGTTGGCTAAGCCACATTAATAACACACATCCACACACGCGCACACACAACACAAGCAACTTTAAGGATCGATACAACATGAGATATTAGATGATCAACCAAAATACGCTGGCGTATTCCTGCAGTCAGTACAAGAAACCGAAACCAACAAACAAACCAAAGATGGAAAGTCCACAAGAAAAAACCGAACAAATGCTTTTCTACGAGGTTTGTAATGAAGTGAAAACTTTAAATTATAGTATAGTGTATATGTAAGGTTATATAAGGTCTATATTACACTGTTAAACACAAGCGCGCAACACGATGCGATCCAATGCGATGCGATGCGATACAACGCGACTCGTCCGTTTCGATCAAAAGCGGCATTTGATTTGAATTCAGAGCGCATTCTTTCTTTTGTCCGGCCTTTGTCGCTTGGTTTGCTCGTTGTTGGTGTATTTTTATACACCTATAATGATCTAAAATTATATACATATACAAGTACAACTACACTTGCCACATAAGTAGCCTATGTGCAGCAAAGCAGCAGCAACAACATCGGTTGGCATCGTTGTCGCTTCTCATCAACGATGCAATGTGCACTTCTAATTCAAGTGTAATATATATGGGACCAACAGCTACTTTGTTTAGGCCAGCTAGATTGCCGAGATTGGCAATAGTAGACAAATTCTTAGTTACTATAGTTGTTAAGTACAGTTTTCGACAATAGAGATTTTTAATGAAATCAATCTTTAAGCATTACAGCTTATTTCTAGGATTCATCAAAGAATATTATACTTATTCTGTAATAGTTATAGCCGAGCAGGTCATTTATTGGACATCCCTAACCAAATGAATAGAGCTAGACGCAACTACAAAACAGATTTTAAGCACCCAAAGGCGACAACGACCAACAGCACATAATTCAAATGAAATGAAACAACAAAATAATGAGCAACGACGACTGAGCCAATGGCCAACGCAGCAAGTCTACATTATTATTATGGTCGTCAGTCTAAAAATATAGTGCCCAACGTAAGCAGCACGATGCGCATTGCGATCTCCGCCGGGATTACAGTGATACAGTGAATTTACACAGATCGCAAGTAGTTGGGGGAGTAGAAAAAGTTAGTTAAAATGCCGCCAAAGCGACCGCCGCCGCTTGTGCCAAAGAAGCCAAATCCCAGCATGAACTACGAAGTGTTAATCTATTTGAATAGCTTCTACTTTGGCATGTTTGCCTGCTGTGAGATGGCCATGGGTTTGCTGAAGGCGATCAATCTCAGCTACACGGGTCACACACTCGCCCAGGACTCGGCGGTGATGATAAGCTTTATAGTGCTAGAGACGTTGCGTTTGATAATGGGACGTAAGGGGACGCTGGCTGAGCGAGGTAGACAAATAGTTCTAATTATAGTTGTTATCAATTTGTTCTTTCTCATTTATCTTTTTTTCTTTCTCTCACTCACTCTCTCTCTTTCTCTTTTATCTATAGGTTGGTCTGCCATATTGTCGGTCTTTTTGACCGCCCCCTGCTTTGTCGCCGTCTCATATCTGCTGATATTGCAGACCTACAAGCTGCGTCTGGAATATTGCCTTGGCACGCTCCAGATCGCCCTCTACTTGACCGAGGTGTGGTATGCCATAGTCTTCGTATTCTCAATGTGTCGTCCAGTAACTTATGATTAGTAACCTACAAGCAAAATAGCAAGACGAGACATTTATACATTAAACTACTTAACTAAACAGAGATTAGCAATATGATTATAAACAACAACAAACAAATAAAACAAGAAGAAAAATAATTGAATAAGAATTGAGAAATTAAATGGTTCCCAAGCCAAATACATATACATACATGATATATACATATATATGCATCTCTATTTGTGTATATTAAGTGTATACTTACAAACGTTTTATATTGAAGAAAATTTGTTAACAATTGGAACCAATACGACAAGACAACAAGAATTATGAACTTCAAATGATTTTCATTTTTTTATGACAATTTTTTTGTATACATAAAAAGATGTATGTATGTATGTAAATGCCCTAGGGAGTTTAAATCGAAATAAGTTCAATTCTTGGGCATACTGAAATTTAATTGTAAAAAGAGAAAAATAAAACAATAGTTACAATTTTAAAGTTCTACCGAAAACAGTTAAAAAAAAAAAAAACATATTACAAGAAATTTGAAAAGGCAATGTGTGTACTTTAATGAAATACTTTATATAAATCTAGCTTAAAAGCAATAGCAAGTGTAAGTCGAACCGAATAGAAACTATACTTAAACACCATCCAATCCAATATCCAATTCTAGTCATATAGTCCCTCTAGTCAGATGGAAAATCTCATGCTCTCATCCAATAATCAATTAGGTGTAGTGCAATCCCAATGAACTATGATCTAACCTTATGTTGACAACTTTAATTGTATAATATTTATATATATTTTCTGTTCAAATGCAAGATGTTAACATACATTTTTAAAATGCGCTAGTCGAGAGTCGAATAACCAAAGAAGAAAGAATGTAACACAATTTAGTTATAACAAATAAAAATACAAACAAAAATAAGATTTTATGACAAATTATATACACTTGAAAATACCAATTAAAGAACAAGAAAAGCAACATTAATATTTGTATTTATTTTTCTGTTAAGGCTACAATAGTACTAATATGGCAGTAGGCCCTGCCAATTTTATAGGATCGATAACATAGAAAATATTTTTGTTACATTTTAAATAGGGGAAAAAATACATACACGACACACATTTGTTGTTCTAGATTTCCATTGGCTCCAATTTGAACTTAACACCCGAGGATCTCGCATTCTGCAGCATTTATTTTGCAATGGAGAAGAATCAAAAGTCTGGTAAGAATTATTAATTTGTTAGATTTCATTATCTTACACTCCAATTTGATTGGGAATATCGCAGTGGAAAATGTTGCCCAGTCGCAATCGAGCAGCAGCCGTCGTGTGATGTGGAAAGTGTGCGAAAACGATGAGGAAGTTTTTGATTCGGTAGTCAACTATCGACTCTTGTTGCCGGACAACCAGGCTATCCCCAATTCCGAGCAAGAGATGCCCAGCTTAAGCAAAGCGATTACCTTCGCCGATGAGAAGGGAGAACAGAAAGATTCGGATAAATCGTCGCCCAAATCATTAACCAGCCTGGGCTTATGTTATAAGCCATCGCATGACTCGCTCAAGGAACTGGCTACCAAAAGAAGAGCTCGCATTATGGGTTATTGGCATCGCCTGTTTGATCGTTTGCGCATGCAAACATCACCCAATTTGGCGCTGCGCTACAAACCATCAGATGAATCTCTTAAAAATCGACTCAGCAAGGATGCGCTTCCAGAACGAACTTCATCTAGATCGGCACACTCGGCCAAGTCAAAGATGGCCGCTGCCGACCTCAAATTGGAGACGTGTTTTTTCCCTCCCTATCAGACAGCTGTAGTGCGCGAAGTCGCGCCGACATTCGCCCACCGTATGTATTTACCAGATGACACCGACTCATGTTGTTCCGGGTCCATCGAGTTGCGAGTCCCTGTGATAAAACCGTCGAAACCTGACAAAGTAATCAACGTTAGAGCTAATCTGCCGGCTACGCACGGTAGCACATCAACTTTCAGCCAAATAGCAGCCATGAACGATAAAGCAAAGTTCAAACGTCGTAATAAAAAGACAGTGGGGTCTTCGATTGCTGGTGCTGGTGGGAGTATTTCAAAGGGAAGCAACAATAAATCAGCATCAAATGGAAGTCCCAACTGCGCTTTACCAACTTTACGCCAGCGACAACAGGAACTGCATCATTATCGTGTGCTGATTGAGAAGCGTCGATTGGAGTTACTGGATTTGAAGATTGTGCGTGAGCGGGCGGATTCCTTGCGTCATGAGATACTATTTCATAAGGATTTGCAACTGAAACACAATCAGATTAAATCGTACGAGGATAATAACAGCTCCCAGGCATAAATGCGCAAATACAATCTGTTCAAAAACCAAATCATCAGTATTATACAAAATCTGGATAATAGTTCTAACATAGTGCAATAAAATTATTAGTTAAACTCAAATAGTACACAAGAAATCGAATTTTTTACATATATTCTATTTTGAAAATGTAAAAAACTGCAATAACCGTTAAAAGCTTTGCAGATGTGGGCGTGTCGGCGCTTTTGTGCGACTGTCAACGCAGCTGTTTGACGACATTTTTACATGCAATTGCATTTCAATTAGTTCAACTTACAACAGAGCCAACGCGTGTTCACCATGTTAGTCAAAATGTGCCGGATCTGCGGAAGAAGCAACACTTCCGAGAAAAGTAAAAATCTTTTCGAATCGAGCAATAGAAAGGTAGTGCGCCATATTCAAATGTTGACTGGATTGCGGGTAAGAAACAAAGATGGGTTTTAGTTGAAAAAACTTATATTTATAGTTGTTATAGTTGCGAGAGTCGCAAGATGCGCCCACCTCCATATGTTATTGCTGTCAATCAGATCTCAAACTTGCCATGTCATTTCGAAGACTTTGTTTAAAAACGCAAAAGAAATGGCAGCCAATTGTGGAAGGCAGTGAAAACTCCTCTTTAAGTGACCAAGAGAGTCCGAGTGCCAGTCCAATGCTGCCAGTCCATCAGACCCGCAATAAAACCGTCATTAGAACATATACAGACAGCGACACGGACGAGGAGCCGCAGCAAACAGTACAAGTTATGATTAAAGAAAGCAAAATAATCAACAACTTGGTGAATGCTGACGGAGTTCAGGAACATGACCATCTGGATATAGACTATGTAATTAAAGCTAATACAGACATCGATACTGACGAAAGTATAAATATTGAAATCTTAAGGAAGGAAAGTGAAGATAATAATGCTCCTTCCGAGACAAGCATACATTCCACAAAAGCATGCAAAAAAATATTAAACACTAAGCAGGAGGTGGCCATCTACATTTGCGAGTTGTGTGGAACACATGTAAACAGCAAGGCCTCATTTGATCGCCACATATGGAAACATACGGGAGAGCGTCCCTTTGGCTGCGAGTAAGAATTCAATATTAGATGTTTCTATTTTATAATTTGTTATTGAATATCCTCCACAGAGAATGCACTGCTCGTTTTTTATCCGCTGCTGAACTGCGAGCTCATTGTCTCACTCATACTGGAGAGCGACCGTTCCCTTGTCGCTATTGTGATCGCCGATATGTGAGCTATATGGGCAGACTAAAGCACGAAAGAATCCATACCAATGAAAGGCCTTTCGTTTGTGCGGAATGCGGCAAGGCTTTTACCAATGCCTATATCCTGAAGAATCATATGCTAGTGCATACGGGCGAACGTATGTTTAGGCGAGTAATTGAATCCATTCTACTTGTACTTTTCTTGCTAATAAATTTACATACATGTTTGCCTATTTGCAGATGCGAACTTTGCCAGCGCTCATTCCAGCGAAAGACTCATCTCAGAACACATTTTCGTTCAAACATGCACAAGCAGAAAGTAGAAAAGCATCAAGACTCAGAACTTTTACCTGTGTCAACCTCATAAAATATTATTATATTGTGGCCAGATTGTCGATAAAGCCAAAATTGTAATAATTGAATCACTTCCAAAAACACTTCGTTTGTAAAATTGGTTTGAAATATGCAACGTACAAGTTTATAGCAAACAGCTTTTGTATAACAACATAACATGGTAAAACGAATTTAATTTAAAAATATGCTACTTCAACCACATTTTCTTTGAAGGAATTCATATTTCGTGTTGCATAATGAAGATCAGCTACGAATAAATATAATGGAAATAGATTTTGTTTTCTACACATTTTTTTCAAAAGCGAAATTGAGAATTTAATTTTTTTGAAGCCAGTGTTGAACTGTGTCGGCAACCTGTTGACGCGTCTGGGTGAATGGCACTCGGTATAGTGGGTGGGGGACAGCTGCTTTGTTTACAATCGTAATTGATAAAAAATAATTTTACAAATTGTAGTAAACAAAATGCTGCAAACAAATTGTCGCATCTGTGCCGTCGATACTAATAGTTCTGAAGTAACAAAGCTTTTTGAGAAGAGCTCGCGCAAATTATTGCGACAAATTAATCTTATCACCGGTATTTTCGTAAGTTGAAAACAAAAATCTTTAAACGATTTTCGTATTTAATTATTTGTACTCTCATTAACTTGCAGTTGGAGGCCCATTCAGATCTGCCTGATGTTATTTGCAAAAACTGCTTAAGTGATTTGGAATGTGCCACAGAATTTCGTCGACGTTGTCTTCGTAACCATAAGAGATGGCAGCCCAAGAAATCGCTTAATCCTGAGACGGAGCCAGCAGCAGATGCACAACCTACTCACGTTATTTGCGTTCGTCGAAGTGGACGTACTCGCGATAGGTTTGCTTGCGAGGAGATAGATGAAGTACCATTTAATCCTCTAGAAGTGTTAATCAAAGTGGAACATCCTAAGCTTGGTGCAAATGAAGATGACGGCATAGATCATTTGGATACGGAAAAGTACACTGATATTGATAAAAGAGTGGCTTTCTCTGTGTCAGAGGAAGAGCTTTCTGGGACATCAAAAATAACCAAACGACGCCCACGCTTAGTAAAATCTATTGCTTTAAAGCAACCGCGCACTAAGCAAAAACTACCGGTTTTCTTCTGTGATCAATGTGGCAACAACGTGACCGGCAAGTCTGCATTTGATCGTCACCTGCGAAAGCATAGTGGCATAAGACCGTTCCAATGCGAGTAAGTTTCCCAACCTAAAATATTAAATAATGCTTATGAGAAACTGTGTCTTTCCGTTAGACAGTGTCCTGCGCGTTTCCTGTCTGCTGGCGAGCTTAAAGGTCATCAAGTAATGCACACCGGTGATCGCAACTTTCCCTGTCGATACTGTGAACGAACTTATGTTAACTATAGTGGACGACTAAGACACGAGCGCACCCACACCAATGAGAGGCCATTTGCATGTGTTCAATGTGGCAAGGCTTTCACAAACTCCTACATTCTCAAGAACCATATGTTGGTTCATACGGGCGAACGCATGTATAGGAATGTATTAAAATACGATCTATGAATCTTACTTTGTTTGATAAAGCAATTCTTCATTTTACAGATGTGATTTATGCGAGCGCGCATTTTCGCGGCCAACTCACTTAAAGACCCATTATCGGTCAAATACCCACAAACAAAATGTTGAAAAATCGAGTGCCGGGCAAGAGCAATTGATAAAAGTAAATAAGTTGCAATCAGAGTCTGAATACGCCTTTTCACAGGCTACCATTGGACCACAACCCGAAGTAGTTGCTACAGTTGAAGTACATTTGAGCAACAACCAATATTGAAACTCTATGCAAAGTGTGTTAATTAACTATAAAGAATTTTATTGAGCTCAATACCATGCTGTCTGATATAGAATGTACTGGAATTAAAAATAATTTGTTTGTGTTTTTAGCCTAAAATGAGACCTCGAATCGAAATTTAAAACAAACTAAATCTACGTTTGGTATAAAAAAAAAAAACAACTATACCGTTTTGGTGTTTCTAGTTCTTGTAATGATCTACAATAGTCCGTTAGATTCTTAGCTGAAAAATCACAACAAATAAGTCCCACAAAGATATAAATATATTAGCATATGTAAGTTGCTGAATTGCATCAACTTTTATATTCCTGGTTTTCACGTTCCATGTTGCGTTTGTGCGCGCTGGATCGGTAATGCGTTACAAGATGCGTTTGGCGTATAAAGGATTTATTGCACAATTCACAACTGCAATTTGAGGATATTAGTATATAAATCTTGCATACTGATCAGGAAGACTCACCTGAAGGCACGCTCGCCGGAATGTATGAGCATGTGATTCTTAAGTATGTAGGCGGTGGTAAAAGCCTTTCCACAGCTTTGGCATACGTAGGGCCGTTCATTGGTATGTGTCCGCTCATGCTTTACCCGCGTGCTGTAGTCCGTAAAACTGCGCTCACAATATTGACAGGCAAAGGGACGCTCACCAGTGTGTCTGCGCATATGGCGCTTCAACTCGGAGCTGGTACAAAATCGATCGCGACAGATGCTGAACGGAATTTAATATGTCTAAATTATCTATAAATGATGAAATAACATCACATTAATGCTCACTCGCATTCGAACTGCTTGTCTCCACGATGTCGCCTGCAGTGCAGATCAAAGGCCATTCGTCCAGATATATGGTTGCCACATTCATCACAAATAAATATAAGACTTCCGTGACGTTTTCGTCCTGGTTTCTTTTTGATTGAAATTTGTGCTGCCGCTATTTCGTCGTTTAACACTCTATCTAACATCGCACATTCTTCATCTGAGTCCTTGTCTGGCAGAATATAATCAACAGTTGAAATATTTTCACTGGCTTCGCCAACAACAGTGAATTGATGATCATCATTGGGATCCTGTACTATTTCAATGTCTCGACAATCTTGTGCATCTGTCTCCTCTTTGATTAAACCATCATCGATGACAATGTCGTACTCCAATAGATCTTCCTCTTTACAATTTTCGCTTTCAAATAACTCCACTTCTTTCGATTGTGTTTCAATGATTAAGTTTACGTGTTCCTCAGGCTCATTTTTAGTTTTGGATTCCGATTCTGTATCAGAATTACTTGTGTTTGTTGCTTTTTGGCTGCTGTTCTCAGCCAATTCCATTATCACTTCTCTATACTCCGCGGGTATCTCTTTTAACTGCTCCTCCGATAGCCCTGCCAGAAGCTCGTGCTGGGCTCCAATGACTCTTTCACGAAATCGAATCGCTTCCCGCAATTCGGTTTGGCAGCAAATGCATATAAGGTCCGGCAAACATTCAGCATTTTCCAACTGCAGCTCAGAAATATATCTATGTACGAGCTTGGAGCACAATGTATGACAAATTACTTACAATTATACCCGTAAGAACTTGAAGTTTCCAAAGAATACTTTGATTTTCAAAGATTCGTATAGATCTCTTGTATGCGGCATATCTACCGCACACCCTGCACATATTTTTAAGCATTTTGCGATTTAATAAAAATAAACAAAAATTTGAGCTCGACAAATATGTTTTGTCAGTGTCGCCTGTAGCTCCAGATGTTTTTAGTTTTTACCATTCACATGTGAACGGCAAACAATCTGCAGATTTCGGATGGAGTGTTGCAAAATGATTTATGGGCAATTAAAATTGTATGTAGTTTGGAAATTACATACGCATTTATTCAAAATATCAATATTATTATAGATCAACAATTTACTCGAATATTTTTATTGATGAAGTAGTAGTAAAAGTAATGCACCAAAGTATTATGTTTAAATTTTTTTATTTTATCTAATATATAATAATTAAGTTGCAATCTCTTACTGAATAATGTTGAATTAATATAAATTGTATTTTTAATCTTGAATGTGCAAACTTTCTTCGTCCATTTCCAATTTGAGCTGAATAGCCGGGTCGTGTTGCATTTGCTGCTTCAATTGATACTTTTCGACAGTACGTTTATGGACACCAGTTCGCATATGTGTGCTGAGATGAGTGGGCAGCATAAACGATTTATCGCACAGTTCACATCTAATACGGAAGAATAGAAACAGCTGTGAAATAAAGATTTTAAGCGGTTCCCCCGCAGGTCCTTACCTATAGGAGCGTAAGCCGGAATGTGTGAGCATATGGTTTTTGAGAATGTAGCCTGTTGTAAAGGCCTTTCCGCAAGTGCCACATGCATAAGGCCGCTCATTGGTATGGGTGCGCTCATGCTTGACTCGTGTCGTATAGTCGGAGAAGCAGCGTCCACAATATTGGCAGGCAAAAGGCCGCTCTCCTGTGTGCTTACGCATGTGGCGCTTAAGCTCCGAGGTGGTACAAAAGCATTTGTCACAGATTCTGGCAAAGAACATGAGCAAAATTGTTATATTTATACCGGTTTACAAAATGGGAAGCGAACTTACTCGCACTGGAAATCCTTCTCGCCGCGATGTCGACGACAATGCAACTCAAAGGCCATGCGTCCTTTAATGTGATTGCCACATTGATCGCAAATATATACGCCACCAGCTCCTCGTCGACGTGGATCATCTGGTTTTATCTTTGGCTTTGGTGGCAGGCTAGACTTCTTCACAACATTCTCATGCTCGTATTCATCGTCCAAAACATTGTCCAAGACAGCCACCTCGTCATCAGAATCATACAAGTATACTTCAGTGGGATCGGGTACGATAAGTTGATCTGTTGTCATTTCTTCAATTTTCACATTTCCTTCATTATCGGTTATAAGACATTCGTATTGAGCCTCTTCAACTATCGTGTCATTATCATCGTCGTCAGCTTCAATAAACTCCGTAATGTCGTGACCTATTTCATATTTTACTTTCGTTATGGTACCACTACTTTCTGGTACATATTTGATAAATTCTTCCTCTATTTGATTAGCATCAGATTCCATTTCACGCACAGTCTCCTCTTCAGGATCGGATTCGGTCTCAGCTTGTTCAGTATCTAGCGGTGGCGTTGCATCAAGTCCCATTATTGCAGCCTTGTATTTGTCAGGAATTTCATCAAGTTGCTGTTTGGTTAGCCCCTCCAGAAGTTCACGCTGTGCACCAATGCATCTGTCACGGAATCTGATCGCACTTGCCAATTCGATGTTGCAGCATTCGCACATTAGTTCAGGCAGGCTAACATAGCTTTCCAACTACAAAGAAATCAGATTATATGTATATTTTATGATAATTGCTCAAGTAAAGTCATATATCGCTTACCCGCAGGCCCGTAAGCGTTTCTATGTTGCCTAGCAATTTTTTGTTGGCCTTGTCGAATATTTTAAAAGATTTTTTGAAACTAGCGTATTTGCCGCACACCCTGCATGTGTTTTTTAGCAATTTATTTGTTACTTTTGCCATTGTTTTAAAGAAAACTTAATTTTATAATAATAAGAATAATGAAGGAAAAAGATGCGCGGACGTCTCGCGTTGCCAACTATTTTTTTTATAGTGCTGTTTAGCCATTCACAGTGAATGCTAACAGCTGTATTTTAGTTAACAGTTTCGCTCAATTTAACAGAGCTGTAAAGCACGTCATGTCGACTTTGGAATGGTAAGTTTTTAATGAAAATAAACAAAAAATTGTTTATAATAAATATATTCATATACAGGTCTTGTGCGCCGCGCTGCTATCAAGTGACCAAAAATCACTTACGTGGCCATGCGACGCAGGAACATCCGCTTAAGCAGCAGGCTGTCAGTGTAGCGGTGAGAAAATAAAAGCGACGCCCAATGGTGAAATATTAAAAAAATATATTTATTAGGCTGTGGATAACAATCCGCTGAGCTTGGCATTGGCACTGGAAGGTACGGATCCGTTGTCTAAGTTTGCGCGCCAGGAGCAAGAACTTAACGATCCATTGAACCAAATGACTGAGTTTGTAAGTCAGTTGCGATTATGTAGTCTTATAACTAAAAACAATTTTGATTTTGCTCAAGTCGAAACGCAGCAATACAACTGAGTTCGAGGATAATACGTTGAACTGGAGCACTCGACGCTTGGGCATATTGAATCGTTTTACCACAAATGAGAAGCTCTCGCTGTCGACCAGTTTTCTATGCACCAGCAACACGGAAGGCGGTGGGGAGAACTGTAAGAATACTGCGTCCGGTCTATAAACTAATAAATTGTTTTTATTAACAATACTCTACTTCATCCTTCAATCTTTCATTGCAGTCAAGGCGCAGACGGTGGTCGCTGATAAGGTCAAATATCGGCTAGAGCAGTTGGATCATTTCGATGATGGCAGCATGCGTCACATGATGGACCTAACGCAGCAGGAGTATATTCAGCGGTTCGATCAGCTGAAACAGGAGCTCATCCAATCTTGGCACAGTGATCAGCGTGTCAAGGCCCTTAAAATAGCCATACAATGTGCCAAAATGCTCTCGGACACAAGCGTGTTACAGTTTTATCCCAGTCAGTATGTGCTCATCACAGACATCCTTGACGTATTTGGCAAGTTGGTTTACGAACGTTTGCGTTCCAAGGCTGCGGGTGCACCGGGCGCTTCGGCAACTGTTCTGCACCGAGAACGCGAAGCTGCACGTGATACCTGTCAAAATTGGTTCTATAAAATCGCCTCCATACGTGAGTTGCTGCCGCGACTCTATTTGGAAATGGCCATATTCAAATGCTATGAGTTTTTAACTGCAACCCAGCAAGAAATTGAGCAAGTGCTGCTCCGCTTGACGAGTCAGCTACGTGGCATTGCTGATCCCCTGGTGTCTACCTATTTGCGTTGTTATTTAGTACGCGGAGGTGTACCTGTAACCCCCAGCAAGTTGTACATTCGCGACAACTTTCACGACTTTTTCATTATGTATCCGCAAGTAAGTTAGATCAATTATCAATTTGAAATTAATT
Source organism: Drosophila funebris (assembly GCA_018901825.1). Classification (NCBI taxonomy): domain Eukaryota; kingdom Metazoa; phylum Arthropoda; class Insecta; order Diptera; family Drosophilidae; genus Drosophila; species Drosophila funebris. Next base: position 7,771,880 of record JAEIFK010000678.1, on the reverse strand, counting down.
GACTAAGCCTCCTTCCTTGGCAGATATTTCGCTTGGTGGCCCGCTACAACTTGCATCCTGAGATAATAACGGCCAACTCCTATTTACAGTTGTATGCGCCGGCTTTAGACTTTATGCTGCAGTGCCTCGTCTACAAATGCGAATTGTATGCACAGGAAATGCTCGAAGAGTGTAAGCAGTTGAAGAATAAGTAAGGGCACATATCAATTGAATAAACTTGTCGCTTACCTTTACTCTTATTACTTTTTTAGTGGCGCTGTGCTTTTATCCATTCTCAACTCTTCCCAAGGGGAGTTCATTGCCGCACATGCTCTAGAGTTTCTGGAACTAATCAATAATTGCGATACGCCTGGCATCTCCAAATCTCATTTGCTGCGTCCGCTGGGCAGTTGCGTCAGCAGCTGTGCACCGTTGCAGGAGCAGCGTGTCCCCTTCCTGAATGCCGCGTTTCAAATCATTAACACACTCACCGATCCCAATGAATACATAAACTGTGTGGAAACATGGACACCCTTTGTAGCACAGTACTTTACGGTAGAGTGCTGATCCTATCGATTAACACAGTCATTTAATTCATCTATTTTTTTGCAGATTCATGAGGTGAACCGTCTGTTGGGTGAGCTGAATTCTCGTATGTGCTTGGGCAAGGCCTATGAGAAGCACTATGGTCAGCTACAGAGTATCTTAACGAGAATAATGCACAACTATCGCAGCATCGAGTTACTGCTTATACAGCCGCATTTTCTGCCTTACTTGGATCTGTTTCACAAGGAATCGGTGCGCGTAGAAGTCTGCAAATCTATACTAAGTTATTACCGACAAAATAGCGATGAACAAACCTGCGATGCTGTTGTTACCAATGCACTCATGTATCTAGGAAAAATACTTAACGACTCGGTCAAGTTAGTAATAGAAAATCTATTAATACATATTATAGAATTCATTCAGCGTTTATAATCCCAATGCAGCGCACTCACTGTGGAGGATGAACGTCGTCAGATTTCACAGCTCATCAACGGTTTCATCAACAAAGTTCACTTTGGTAGGGATTTGGAGCAGCAGCTTAGCTTCTATGTGGAGGCGCGTGGCACATTTAGCAATTTGGATGCTGTCTACATAACTTTAGTGCATGCCGCCTGCAAGCTGACTATGTGCTCATCTAATCGTCAACTGACGAAATCATTGGGTTTTATTAAAGCCTGCATCGCCTTCTGTTTCATAACCATTCCTAGCATTACTGCTGTCCAACAGAAAATGGACTTGTATTTGCTATGTGGTCAGCTAGCACTGCGACATCTCTGTCTGGGACAGGGTATGCTTAACTTTCAATAACTTATAAAACAATATATAACTGATATATTCGATTCACTCAGCTGATGCCTGCTTTGAAGCTGCATTACAACTGGTCAACGAACTGCCCATCATCACTGTTGATTTTGAGGGTAAACCTCGCTGCCTGGAGCGCTATTTGGTCGCTTACTTGTGCAATATGCTTGCCACATTGATTGTAGTGCCAGACAGTCCGGAGCAGGGCGTGTTATACTTCCTTCGACTGCTGCTGGATATTGTAGGCAGGCGGTCCTTTAAAGCGAACAGTACAGCGCCAGCTATAATCTATTTACATGCTTTGGACATGCTCTATGTGCAAAGCCTGGAAGAGTTTCCCTATCATATTGACGGCGGTAACTAATAGATATGTGATTTCATTTGCAAATAATTAAGTAAAATGCCTATATTCTTTTAGTGGTTTCCAATGATGCACTGTATGGTCATGATCCCAAGTTTCTGGTGGAGGTGAACAGTCTGTGCGGCCAGGTTGTGGATGCCATTCTTCTACAGCTTAAGTCTCTTGGTGCTGCACAACAGCAACGTGCTCAAGCTCAACTTTCTATGGAGCTCTTTCTGCGCATTGTGCGCTATGCAGATCTGGAAAAGGAACCACTCTGTCAACTGGCTGTTAATCTTTGGCTGCTGGCAAACAAGACGCAGGCAGGGCTAGATACTGAGACTATTGTGCGTATCAACATCTTTTAGATACTGTAATCAATTCCTAGATGATATAGTTAACTTGTTTTACAGCCACAAACGCTGTGCAGCGTGGAGCACTTTTACAAATTGGTAAAGGATGCGTCACCATCGCGAGCCCAGACGATTGCCAAGCTATTGTTGCGTATGCGGGACAGTTGAAATTGAAAAACCGGGATATATTTACACATATACAATTAAGCGGAAATTGTTGCTTGGTTATGTTATGAAACTACTTGAATTTCGTTGTGCAATCAAATGGCTGAATTAAGACTTAAATATTTACATACAAAATTAATCTTATGACTTACTTTTGACTGAGATTTATGCCAATAGCTGTCCTGTAGTGCAGGCATTACAATTAATTCAACTCCATTAAAATAGTATTAAATGCGCAGATTTCTATGCGTTTATTAAAATTTTGATTGCTTTAGGTCCGTTAAGCACAGCCCCAAAAGAATCTAAGCTGTGCGTTTATGACGTTTATACGCAGTGACTTATTGTGAATTTGCGCATTGCCTCACGATAAGTCATTGCATATATTTTATATTTTGCAAGTTTGTATGTAAGAAGGTGTAAAAATATGAATTACATTTGTTGTTCTTTATCATTTATCATTATTCATTTCATTCTTCGTATAGTTTAAAACATTTGAGGCAATTTGTCGTTTTGTTTTGCGTGTGCATTTCAAAAATGGCTAAAACTATGGCTGACAAACTTGAAAGATCACACATGACATATGACAACTTAAAAGAAAGCTACACGAATGGAATACCAATTATGTATATTAAACTACATATTTATGGGTATTTATATATATATTTATATATGTGATGAATACGTATGAGTATGTGTGTATGTGTGTATGTGTGTGTGTGTGTATGTGTGCATGAGTTTAGAAGTTTGTCTCTTTGAATTCCTTGGACTGCAGCACTGGCGCCACATTACCATTACCCCCACCACCGCCGCCAGTTGTTTCATCCTCCGCTGCCTCTGCCGATGAGCCACCTACGGTATAAGCCAGAACGGTGGCATGATCCAGTTTACCGGGCAATGCTGCAAAGGCGCTGCTGTCGATGATGCGTTTGCGTGCCGCTCTGTGTTGCATGCGATTCAGTTGCACCTCGCGCTTGACACCGTCGGGTCCCGTCGATAGCTTGTAGAAGAGCTCACGTTGCTCGAGGGTCTTGCGGCGAGCTGAGGTGATCATGCGCACGAAATCGATAAGCAGATGGCAAAGCCGTCGCGCTGATGAGCAGGGCGAGAAGGTGCCATTGATGCCGTAGCTAAGCAGATCCTCAAGACGATAGAGCGTTAACGCATGTCGTTGCGGTCCAGTGACCAGCGGGAGACCCATCGCCGACTTGGGTATGCGCTGCGGGGGCGGCGTTGGAGCGTTTGACGGTGAACCTGTTGTGACGCCGTGACGCGCATCGATAAGTGTCTGGGAGCGCATATACTTGGGCCGACTGGGCACATTGCTGGGTGGACTGCCGGCTTTCGGTTGCCGCGTCCGACCAGGCGGCGTTGCCGATGACGGATGCAATCGCGCGTATATTGCCGATGCGCTCTTGTTCTGTCGCTTGAGTGCCAGATTGCTTGTCTGCAACTGTTGTAGCTTCACATCCGGTGTCCAGGCCTCGGCAAACTTGCCCACGACCGGATCAAAGTTATCGCTGATGCCGTCTGAGGTAAGAAACACAATGTCGCCACGCTCCAGACAGCTCATAGAGAATGTGAGATTGCTTAGCTCCGGCTTGTTGCCATCGGCAGGTCCAAGCGCTCCTAAAGCGTCCCGCATGTCACGCATGGAGCTAATGTCGTGGGATCCCTGCGTTAACTCCCGAACACCATGCTTCTTTGAGTACACATAGCCCAGAGAGTCACCCACATTGCAGGAGCATACCACATATTTGCCAGGCGCACCGTCTAAAGGTAGCACCACAGCAATGGTTAGCGTTGAAAGCGCGCCACCCACCTCCAGTATGCAACCATGTCCCTCCCACAGACTGCGCAGCAGACTCACAAACAGCTCTTGCGTTGTGGTGGCCAGACACTCTTGTGCTTGTCCAAACACCGCCCGGTCCAAATAGTCCAGGCAGCCATGCACAGCGGATCTAGCCGCCAAACGAGCTCCGTCTCCTAAGGATGGGAAAGTGGTTTATAGAGACGAGTCATAGATAATACAACTAACTTACCCCAGTTGACGCCATCGGCCATGGCCATGGCCGCAGCTTCACCACGCACCACACAGCCATAACAGTCGGCAATGGGATTGCCCATGGGCTCTTTGGTTAGCATGTTATTCTCGTAGAGAGAAACCGAGATGCCATAGGCAAAGTCGCAATCCATTTGCCAGTTTTCCACGCCTGCCACGGGCGTGGGCAAAGTGCTGCTGTTGTTAGTGGTTGCCGTTGCTGTTGTGGTGGGATTGCCGCTTTGATTGCTAACTGCTTCACGTAGTAGACGCTCCCGTTCCGAGGTGCCGTCTCCAGTTGCCCTGGAGACCTCAGTCTTGGCATTCAGCAGATTCTTATTGTTCTGATCCTGTGCCGGATTACTACTGCTAACCATGCTGACCACTATGGTGGTAGCCTTGCCACCGGCCTCTGTCGTTGCAGCTGGCACGGCGGTAATGCTGTTCTTGGAGTTCTTTCTGGAACGCATGCCTGCGTTCGCACCGCTGACAGAAGAACCGGTTCCTGGTGGCGTCTGATCCGCATTACTCTGTCGCCTGGAGCCGGTGGGGCGGGCAAACTTGTTGCTCAGTCGCGTAGCCGACGTTACTGGAGGCGTGCTCTTTCGAACCCCATAGGAATCCTCGTTCTCTTGCTGCGTATCGATGAAGTCAATGTCATCTGCATAACTCGCACTTAAATGCAATTTCGAGCGCTTGATGCCCGTTAGACCCTCGTCGGGACCTGTGCAGGCGGCAGTGATGGTGTCCGAGCCGCTGGCATAACGGCCCAGCTTCAGCACGGGCATCTCTGTGGGATTCTGTCCATTATAGATCTCCGGACCGCCGGCCACAAACTCGCGCTGCATGCGACTGCAACAACAACAAATAGAGCAATTAATTGGATGGATCCACAGTTGATACACAGTTGATTGCACTCACCCCTCAAGATATTTGGTAATAAAGCTGCCATCGTCCGTCTCCTCGTTGCCATTGACACGTCGACGACCATCGCGTGGCTCCGCAATGAAACTCAATTGTCGAAAGTAGGTGGTGACCTTTTGTCGCAGCGAAGGCATCTTGATGCCAGTGAACTTTCCAACTTCCAATTAGAGATGCGTCTTAATTACTGCTTCGTTGTGGTGGGCAGGGTGAGGGGGGATGCACCGCCTCCAATTATGGTGCATTCACCTCATCGGCAACAATTGTTGTGGGAGTCGTCGCCTGAAGTAGTCCATGTAGAGAGTTTGCACATTTAATTATCAATAAATTATGCAATTAAATGAGGCATCTTCTTTAGGATGTGCACTTAATGGCCGCGAGGCATGTAGACGAGGACTAAAAGGGATGATTACCCTGCTCCGCCCCTCCTCCTCGATCCCCCTTACGACTGTAACCCACTCCACTTTCTAGCTTACATTTTAAATGGGCTTTCATTCCAACTCCGGCTCATTTCGTATGCAGAGACTGCGAGAGGGAACAAGTAAAAATGCTCTAGTTGAGTGTGCACGACTACGCGATACTCTGTGCGCTGACTATTTATATTGCTCTTGTTATGCGTAACTGTTTTTGGAAATTGTAAAGATTCATCTGTCTCTGATCTCTGTAGAGAAACAAGAATATATGTACATATGTATATATTGTAATGTTTATATGGTCTATACATTGGCACAACGCTTTAATACCCTTCTGTTAACCCTTTTTAAATTGTGTAGGGTATAAATGGAGATGCTTTGGGGGAGACAAGAGCGGCAAGAGAGCGGAAGGTGATGCGAAGGCATCGCAAAAGCCTCGTTGTCGTTTCAAGTTTCAAATGACGCAACTTCTGCGGGATTTTGTATGATTAATGAACCGTCCGTCAGTTGTTGCTGCCCAACGAAATGAGGCACTTCTCGAGAGAATACCTGAAGCATATGCCAGATTCGCCAGATGTCATTTGACTTATCTTAAATTACAGTTAAGTTGCATTGCGATTAGCTGGAACAACAATTGCTGTAAATAGCCATAACAATAACAAAAGCTATCAACAATACTAACTATAAATATAGCTTAGAGCGATTGTAACGTGTGATAATCACAATATACTTAAATATAAGAGAAAGATGAATTTGCGCACAAACAATTTATGTAAGAGATCAACTTATAATGCTTAATGGCGAGCGACTAGCAGATACCCTTTACAATAGCACTGAGGCTATACAAAATATGTTTTAAATATCTTTATGTCAAATATAATAAATAAATAAATTATTAGAAATAATACAAAATACATGGTTTATAAGAACTGTTGTTGTCAGTTGATATACCCCCCTTTTATTAACTGTTTTACAGCGTATTATTAATCAACAACAATAACTGCTGACAACTGTTGATGTAGTATGTTTATATTTACAATGTTGTTGTTGATATTAATTTAAATTATATTGCACTTAAAGAAGAAGAAGAAATTACATATTACAAACTGTGAACCGCCGCCTTTCTACACAATTCTCAGAAATGTTACTTATGCTGCCAAACTTTCCCATAGTGAACTTTGATACAATGGAGACATTTCCTATTATGAAATAATTACACAACTTTATATGAAGAAGTGAAATTTGTATTCACTATAGGCTAGTTCGACTGTATGCACAATCGTACCTTGACAATGAACATCAAGTCAAGTCGACCTTAAGTCAATTCTTATTCCATCTGAGAACACAATAAAATCAGTACAAAGACGCACTCAGCGTTCGGTTACTTAAGCCTCATTGTGGTTATTCAATAGCCCATTAGGCACGTGTCACAGCACGACAAATGGACAGTCGGAGCAGGGTTGCCAACATATCGCAGACTGTGATTGATATGCGATTGTTTTCAATCAGATCAATCTAATTTTACAATTCCAATATTATTTTAAAATACAATTCATAATCGTTGTTTACAGCACACAGCATAGGGTTGCCATGCTGTCAGCTGAGTACCGTTAATGCTTTGATAGGTATTACAATTCATGTTTGACAATTTGAACGTCAATTTAACTAGAGAACTGGCATAATTCTGGCTAAAGAATACTAGTTACAAACGCCTTTTGTATGCAGATGCCTATTGATGGAGATGGAGATAATGTTGCTCAAGTTCTCTTTGATGGACAAGGGAAAGAAGAAGCGAAGGTCATGTGCTGGCTGCTAGGTGGCGCTTCAAAGTGGAGCAAACCAAATGAATGGAAAAAAAATGCATAAAAGCGAATTATGTAAATTGATTTGGGTCTGCGAGGCGGATGCTGTGTGGATTGTGTGGATGCTGTGTGGATGTTGTGGGTGCGGTTCGCCTTTGTGGCTGTAATCTCTCTATTTCAATCGCAGAATAATGTCGTTGCTAAATTGAATTGTTTGCAGCACTGGAGTGCAACATTTCAATCAGGCTGATTGATTGCGAACACGAAAAAGAAGTGCACATTCAATGCGCTTGAGTGCATTTCAATGCATCGCTTGTAAAACACAGGGGAAATTCGAAATTGGTTAATTGCATTCGAAGGCAGATGGGTGTAGCAATTACACTTCTAACCCCAACTGACACTAACAGTTCTCTTCTCTGTGCTCTCTGCGGTCTCGTTTGGGCCTTGGGCATATAATTAAATTACTTTCCTTGTTGATTTCCCCATGATTGATGCGTGATCTGGCGAGGAGAAGGTTCAATTGAATTACCTTCAGAGTTGTTGCACAAGCTTGTCAATGGCATTGAGTAATGTGTTTATATGTTTGACATGATTGAAACACACTGAAGGCTTTAAAGTAAAGAGAGAGAGAGGGAGAGAGAGAGGGAGAGAGAGAGAGAGAGAGAGAGAGAGAGGGAGAGAGAGAGGGAGAGAGAGAGAGAGAGGGAGAGAGAGAGAGAGAGAGAGAGAGAGAGAGAGGGAGAGGGAGAGGGAGAGGGAGAGAGAGAGAGAGAGAGAAAGAAGTTGAGAAATAGAAGTTAAGTTCAAGATCTTTTACTATCTTTACTTAAGATTGATTCAATATTCACTCGATCATGTTTCTGCCTTAATTAATAAATGATCTCTCTCCCATTTGCACATACACATACACATGTGCATATCTATAAACGTTCTCCAAGTCGTGTGCCCACAATCAATCGACACTTTTACTCGCCAGTTCATATTCGACATCATCAACATTTTCAACACGCTCAGCTAATCAGGCGTGAAAATAGACCTCAAATCGTAGCCAACAATTGCGTAAGAATTGTAAGAATGGAAGAGCGAAAGGGGGAGGGGGTGCAGAAGGGGGCAGAGGGTGTTGAAATAAATGCACATAAATATGAAACGCATTTAAAAAACAATTAAAATACTAATATTTCAACAGAAAGTAAGAGAATTTTGCTTACAGAATGATACGCCCCCTTCCCAGTTCCCTCTTCCCCTTCGCAGCTGCACAAGATATAAATAACAAAATGATCGTATTTTTAGTAACAACAGATGGCAGATGGCATAAAAATACAACGTAAAGATACCAAAAACCCCAACCCAACCCAACCAGACATGACCTGAACCTCAGCCGACCCGTTGTCTGTCTTCATTTGTTTTATTTTGCTTTGTTTGGTTTTTAGATTTGCAAATTCGCTTGAAAGATTTACTTCAATTTGTTTATTCGTTGTTGTTTTGTTGTTTTATTTGCCGCATTTCCGCTAAATTCGTATAAATAATTGATTAAGTAAAAGCCATTGCAAGAGTTTTCACTGGCCGCGTTAATTGCATTAAATCAAATTAGACGAGGCCACAGATCAGTTGAATAGATGCAAGGCAAGGACAACTGAGAAGTGGCAACGGCAAAGTTGCAACTGCAACTAGTTGCATCAATGACAAACCAGGATTAGGATCATATATCATTTCTAAAGACTTGCAGCCTTGTGGCATGGGGCAGGTTCTATTATGTGTGTTGAATAGTTGTTGATTTAATGCTTACCAAGTTGCTGGCTAACGGGCACAAGAAAAGTCAACAAACAAGTTGAGGGGTAAAGCAGTATGGCTAGGGGCAAGGGGGAAGGTTAAGCCAACAGACACAGTTAAGAGCTGGCGGCTAAAAGCCACAATGACAAATGCGACAACAAATGCGCTGAAAGATGATGATGTTGTTGCTGCTGCTACTGTTGTTGTCGTTGTTGTTGTTGTTGTGCGGCATCTCAAGGTGGCAGTTGCATTCATTCGGGGGTCTTGCCATAAGTCAAGTGCAGCGCAAAGTCATTGCGACTTGCGAATTGTTGCTTAGACAAAAGTCGTAAACTCACACACCACACACACACACACACACACACACACATGCAGACGTGAAAGAAAGTGAATGTTTTAGCTGGTCCATTGTCTGTTTTAACCATGTTTTGAGTTATGTCTTTGCGCCCAAAACGAAAGTTGAAGGCCATCAATTCATCACAACTTTGTTAACAGCCAACACAAGTCAAGCATTATTATGGGGCTGTTTTACATATATACATATACGTTGTTAAAAGAACATTTAAGAATTGGTTCATGCTTAATCTACAGGGTATTTCAGCAAGAACTGTTGTCTAGATTGAATAATAAGAATCATAAGAAATAAGAAGTTTTAAATTTTGCGTAATTATTAAGAACTTATCAAAAAGAATTTAAATATTAAACTTCTATTGCAATAGTCCATTGTCTAAACCAAAAGTAAGTAAGAACTTCTGTTTACAAGTTAGATCTTTAAGTTGATATGAAGTTCTTGTACTACAAATCAATTTGCAATTCTGAGCCAATGAACTTTCATCTTAAACACAAATTCTATTGAGTTTTCATATATGTAAAGCCGAAATGTTTGGGGTAAAAGTCAATTAATCGTTAGTCTTAAAGGTCCAATAATATGCGTATATATATTCTGAATATTAAGCAGAGATGTTGTAGGTAGTCCCCCCCCTCTGTTGGCCTTGTTGGTTCTATTTGCAGATGCCATGTCCAGCAATCGCTTTGGGCTCCATTAAAATCTGTCTAATTAAAATTGCATGCGATATAAATGTCACACACAAGCAATGTCGCATGCGACAATGAAGTTCCTTCACCTCGAGGTGGGCGAAGCGAAATCGTTGAGTTGTCACAGCTATGCGGAGTTCTCCCCTAACGTTACCGTTAGGCTACCCTCGCATATTTACATATGCACATCCATATATGGGCAGTACCAGTCTCGGGGCGTTGCTTAAATTGCCAGCTAATTGGCTTTTGAGTGGCTGTTGCGTGGTGCGTTCGCTTCCTGCAACAACTGCACGCCAAAAACAATTTGCATTAATAGCAAATGAGGAAGGTAATTTCCCACCTCCCCCAATGTCCCTCCCTCTGTCACCCACGCTGGCTGCTTCATTCCATCAAGCATTAATTCAACACTTGACGTAACTGCATTCAAATTCCATGGAATTGTACGTGCCGAAACAGAAAGTCAGACACAAAATCCATAAAACAAAAGTTGCCTTCCATTCAGTTCAGTTGGCTTCAAGTGTAATGCATTCTGTTCGATGCCCGGGTTGCTTCCAAAGGCTGGGGGGCTAAGCAGGGAGCACCATGTGATAGAATCTTACTGTGTCAAAAGTGCACTTTCACATGCAACGTGGTTTGACGTCGATTCTTGGAGTCAGTCCTTGTTTTATCGCCCGACATAATGACGCATTTCCATCCATCCACCTCCTTGGAGGACATTGAGCCTTCTATGTGCATGTGTGTGTGTGTGTGAGTGTGAGTGTGAGTGTGTGTATTCCCATTCTCTTATCGCTCATTTTCGTTGCATGTTTTTGGGGTTACGCCTCTTGGCCTCATTTCTTGAGGGGACCCCAAAAACTTGAACGAACTTCTTAAGTATAAGTAAGTAAATACACAAAGAATAGTACAATATAGGCCAAGCTTTGGGTTTTCTTGATTTCCGGCTAAATGGGGTTTTATTGCGTCTACAATTGAAGGTACATAACAGTGAAAGTTTTCTAGTTTAAACTAAGAATTGAAAAAGCTTCAATGATTGCTGCGCTGTTGTCATATTTGCAAGGCATTGAAAATTGGCAACACTGTAATTATATTTTCAGTGATATATTTTGGTAATAAATTAAAACGGTATGCATTTTGCTAATGTCTTCAAATAGTTTTAATATTAAATTTGAATATGAAACAGAAAAGAGAAGATATATATCAAATAAATTGAAAAACTCTAGAAGAATTAGTTTTAATCTTCTTCAAAAGATTATGCAATGAAAGACAGTTGTCTCCTTCGCCATTTAACCAAAGTTATTGGCGTTTCTTTTGCCTTGTTAAATGATGCCTATTTTTATACATTCATGTAGGACTTATAAGCGTATAGCACATGAATAAATTAGCCATGGGCACGGCTTCAGGCCATCAGGCTCGACAGGCCCCGACAGGCGTGTCTGTCAGGCATACTAATAAGTTTAATAAGTTGCCACAATTGAAAAATCAACTGCTCAACTCCCCAACGCAAATGCAATAGCTTGTTGCGAGTGGGAGACCCGGAATGAAAGATAAAACGTATTGCGCTCCAAGACAATGTGAAAATAATGCTAAATACAAAATGTAAATGAAATCTAAATGGTTGAGTATCAAATGAAAAGAAGTCAAGGCCCGGCCAAAGAACTGTGCGAGACAAACAAAGACCCAAGACCCAAGCAACTGCAATTGAAATACCCACGTCCCAAGTCTACCCCTCAGTCCACCAATCCCCATCCTCTGGTTGTCTGGCTGGCGCTGGTGTCAAATGTCTGCCCACTGACGTCGCCGTCGGTCAACAAATTTACAGTGCCAGGTGCTGTATCCGATACCCCACACTCTATCTAGTTTTAATTTGAGTTTCATTGGCCGGATTAGTCATTGTATGTGCTGTATGAGGTTGACCAATCGTTGGAGACGGCGCGCGTGCTCTAAGAGATTTGCAGGGCCACAAACTGGGCAAAGAATTCAATGAACTTTTGTTTCACATTGGCAAAGTTTCGAGTTAATTGCTTTTAATGATCATGATCAGCATGATTCATCTGGAGAGCTGGCATTCTAAGCAATATTTACAAAATATAAGTTATTTCTAGACTCATATAACGGTCAATGACCTCAGAAATTGATCGCAAAAAGTTTAATTATTATTAAGCATCTTATGCATAACGAATGAACCTGGCAAACAAATCGACCCAAAACATTGCAAACTATGTGTACATATATCAAACAATGCCATTGAGACAACAAAGGAGAAGCCGAGTGGCTTCTGGGTGAGTGTCTGGCCAGAGCGACTGCTGAGCATGGGAACGCGCCAGCTGTGGGTGGAGTTAGACAGACTGGGTACAACTTTATCGAGCAGCATCCCCCGTCTGGGCCAGCGGCGGCAACAACAGCATTTCCACGGACAACCAACCCCAAATGGAACTCCCCAAAGAAGCATTCGGGGAGAAATGGCAGTGCATAGTTCAGTGCCAGCTGCTGCAACAACAAGAACAACAAAATTCTCTGCCTTCTGGCGAAAGTGATTGAATTCCAACAAGATTCGTGGCGCCACTTGATTTGTATGTGTGTGTGTGTGTGTGTGTGTGTGTGAGGAAAAACTCAATATTGTGTGAAAAACTTTCTTCATATGATATTAAAGAAGCGTTAAATCAGCTGACATGTGCATATGATACATCGAAGATTTGACTTGGCAGATGAAAAGCAAATGTTGAATGTTAAATATAAATGCAAAGAGAAAGCATTTCACCTGGAATAGACTTTGTATTGCAGACAGAATTAGGCACAGTTTTAAATATTTACAAAATACATATATTAATAAAGTTTAGAATTCTTTCTTAGAAATTTAAAATGATAGTTAAAAGATGTTTCAATTCTTAAAGTTTACACTTTATTTTCAAAAGATAATAAACAAAATAAAGCAATAAAGAAAAAGCTTTGACTGAATATACGAAATAAATGGAACTCAAATTATTTTTAAAAGTTATCTACAAATTTAAAGAATTATAATCTTCCAATACATTATTTGTTTCATTACGCTGATACCCTACAAACTTCTCAGTTACGTAACCTTTAAGTCACTCGTTCTATTTTTGCCCCACAAAGCGGCCAACATTTTGTGGCTGGACAGGGGACATGCAATTTAGAATTTCATTTCCTGTTATTTTCCGCTTAGTGTTTGCCGCAGTTTACACAACCAGGCATCCAGGAACAGGCAGACGGCACAAGCACAAACACCCACGTCACACACACACACTTTTTTCATGGTATCTTCCCCCAATCAATTTGTTGCCTGCCGTGCATGTTATCCTTGGCAAGTGTGCAGGCTTAAGGCCCGGCAACGTCATTTCGTCATCATCATCAACATCATTTCATCATAATCATCATCATCAACATTATTATCATCGACCGTTGGGCCGTGTCATGTGCCGTTTGAAACGATATGAATTGCCTGCTGCATTTTGAAATTGCCAAATGTTCTGTTTTGCGCAGTAAAAATAACTTAACTGATGACAGGAATGGGGAAGGGGCCGGAGCAGGGGAAGTACGTCGCCAAATACAGCAAAGTTTATGAATCAAAAAATAAACATGAAAGGAAAGTTAGGACTAAGAGATGCCCTGTAATTTTCGGTCTGCTGAGATGAAGGAAATGCAATATCAAATTAAGTATACGTAAGGATTTCCATAAGGAAGTTTGTTATGGATGGAACCTCAAAAGTAGAAATAGTTACATTTATCAACAGAAGCTTAGTATATAATTGCACAATATAAAATTGCTTTGCAGGCGGCTGAGAGTTATTTGAAAATTTGGGAAAATTTTATTTGTGGGAAAACTGGAGAAAAGAGGAAGAAACAAATAATTGAATAATTTGCAGCTGTAGCTAAAAATTAAATGCAGTTATCACAATTTGACACTAGAGTCGGTGTTCGTTAGACTTAGTTAACACAATTTTCAGCTAAACAGTTGCAAAAGTTATCACAATGCTAATAACGAAATAAGAAACCGGTTATTGCTGCACCAATAACAACAACATATGCGAAAGCTTTTGCTTTGTTTTTGCTGTTGTTATTATTATGGCTGGAGTGTGACGTTGGCGTCGCAGCAGCTGAGATTTTGCAGCTGTCCGTGAAGCAGCAGCAGGTGAATCAGAGGAAGGTTCCCCCTCTCAAACATACACACGCACACCTAGGCAGGCACACACGAAATTATGAGACAGACATCAGCAGGCAGCCGCCGCAGCAACAACAGTAAAAACAATGAAGACAAAAAGCAACAATGAAATAAACACACATATACGCATACTTATATATGTGTGTGTACGCACGACACAAAGTGGAGCAGGGCACAAAACAAAACGAGACAAAAACAAAGAGCCAAAGTTGATGGCCAAGCGACATCGACTAAAAAATCAATAGAAGTGGATAGCATAAAGGACCCAATAGTACAAAGCAACAGCATAAAAATAAATACATATACTTACAAATAATTGTTGTTGTTGTTGTTCTTATCGGGTGCGACAACGGATGTTTTTACATATGTTGGCGCCACACACGCACGGTCTAATGTAAAGAAGGAGGCGGGCGGTAAGGCAAATGTCCGCTGGTAGTATATAAATATTTAACAACAAAGGGTGACTTTATTACTTTAAGCGTGTTTCAATTCATAAATTGCACAATTAGAATTTGGAGCGATATAGAAACGCTTTTCTATGTCGCATTATCGTTTGTTTATTCAAATGTCAATTACACCCGTTGTGATAAATAAAATTCCGAGAAATGCGCAGCGTTCGTCCAACCACTATGACTTCTGAAATGTAACTAACCAGCTTTGCCGATTACACAAAATATGCTTGAATGAATCGAATTCGAAATGGCTGCCAACTTATTTTTTACGAACATGCGATTGCTTAATCGGTGGGCAGATCCACATATATCGAAACATTTTGAATGCGTGACACAAATGTATCGATAGCCTGCAGGTCCCGCAGTGTGACCATGTTTATTTCCTGTACATATCGATAGGTTACCGATAACTCGCCTGTCTTCTTTCGCATTTGGCGGCGCTTGCTCGCATAATTTTCGCAAATAAACGTAATTCAAGTGCTTTTTCAAGTTAACAAGCTGCACAACAAATTGCTTGGATAACCATACTTGTTAAATACAGGTAAGTTATATTTAAGTGCGACAATTGTCAATGTAGGCAGTTAAAATTTGCACACACATACACTAGCGTATGCTGGCAAATACATTCAGACATGGTTTTGCGAATCTTGGGTATCTTGCGATAATTGTCGCAATTTTATGCATTCTGCAAACATGTGAATAGTGTTGTACTCACTGTGTAAAACTTTATTAACAATTGCGTTGCCGGTGTGTTTCTTTACGCGGGTGACAGCGGTAAGCGCCGAATGGCGGGCTCACAGACATTCACAAACGTTCCGACGCGCGAACAAAACACACACACACTCACATTCCCATACACAAACACATATTGGCACGCACTCACACAGGTGAATGAACTTTTTTGCGTTGTTTTGTAATCTTTATTTTTTTTAGTCGTACATACATTTTGTAAGTATGTATGTATAAGTGTTCATACATATTTAATTGTTTCGAGTGCATGCTAATATAAAGCGGTTTATCTTTACATTGTTTCATCTGCGGCTTAGTTAAAGTTCCTGAGCAAAAGCCAAGGCGATGATCCTCAATGCGTTACGTTCGTACGCTCATTTTTTTGGAAGCTGCATTTGACCATTTATTGTTATTGTCGCTGTTTTCGTTCATTTTGGCGAAAATGTCGCACACGTTTTCTTTACTTTTCTTCATATTGAGGAGTTCATTTACATATTTGCTTAATTTGTTTCAACAGCAGAAACGAAAGCAACTGGCGCGCATAATGTTAATGAACCTGCGGTCGTGTTTTGCCTGATATTTGTACAATACAAATTTAATAAATAATTTCGCACAATTTCAGCAGCGATGTATGTCTGTCGCTTAGCATGCGATATGATTATTTATAGATCCGATCAGAGTGGTGTTCCCAATCTAAAAGAAATTTGACAACTTTTCGCAATATTTTCATATTTTTATTAATATTAATTGTTATAATTTTGTTTTTGGTTTTTGTTTTTCTATTAAGGCAAAGCGTTTTGCATAAAAATACACTTGTTGGTTTAGCTAAGAACATTTTGCTGTTGTTCTTACAGAAATACATTAAGTTTAGTTTTGTAAACCATAGTTTAAAGCACTCTATGTATGTGGTTAAGTTTTTTGATATTTTTCTTTGCTTTTATTTTTATTTGCTTCACCTAGTTTTTGTAAGACCAACTGAACCCAGGAACTACATACATTTGCATATTTGCATAGGCCCATTAACTTGACATTGGTAATGCCAGAGGCAAGCGAAATTGTTACTAGATAAGCGCATCAAAGCAAAAGCCCGGTTTGGAAATTTGTAAATAAACCCCGAACATTTCACGGTCTAAATATCGAAAAATGTACTATGTAGATAGTGTGTAGAGTTTTCTTTTCTTAATTTCTTGTGTTTTTGTTTTTTGTTTTGTGTAGAATCGCTAACTGTAAATATAATTTATACAAAAATGTATTTGTTTTCGTAAAGAGATAATTGTAAATTTGATTTACAATAAGATTAAGACATAATTTAATAAGTATAAGTATAAGAGTAATTATACGTAGAATATAAGAACAAGGCAATTCATGTTGTTGCGGATTATTTTAGGGTTTGGTACATTTTCCAACACTGTCAACAAATTCAAAGTAATCGAAATCAACGGTTTAACATGCAGTGTGTGGAAGTGGGGAGAAAAAGGAAAGAGACAGGTCAATTTAAATAGTGGAGAATTGGAGGCATTAGTAAGGGGAAGCTCAGAGTATGTATTTGCCCTTGCCCCGATGCTCCGTTTGCCGCGTCGACGATCTGGCGCCCGCCAACAAGTAACTGGAGCTTGCGCCACTGCTGCTACTGTTGGTGCTGCCATAGCTGCCATAACTATCGTAGCTGCCATAGCTGGCATAGCCGCCGAGCGGCAGGGCGTTTAGCTAAATCATTAGTGCCGAGAAGGGGTTGTAGCGCATGATCTTCGAGAGGAGAATCCACAGTACCGACGTAATCGCGCACAATACTACGCCGCCCCAGCCCAGATCCAGACTCCATGAAGTTAAGAACACTCGTGCTCCCAGCAGCGGTTTGGCCACAATGGCCACGCCCCCTGGACGTGCCACAATACCATCGACGGTGCCGTCGTAATCGCTGTCCAGCATCGGGCGACCCTGCTGTCGCTTAAAGTGTATAATCATCAGTGTAAACAGCGCAAAGAGAGCTGCCAAAGAAAAGATTACGGAGTTAGTATACACTTGAAATTTGAATTGAAACAAGATGCAAAAAAGTGCTGGATATTTACTCACCTGCCAGCAAATACATGACACCTGTAATGAGTATGGCGCTTATTTGACGCTGACAAACTCCAAAAGCGCCCACCAAAGCGGCGCTGCCCAGAATGATGAGGCAGACCAGTGAACAGGATATTGACAGGTTTTGCATTCCTTTCCCAGATAAAAAGATAGATTTGATTAGTATATGCATCAACAGCATTTCTTATACAGTAAATACACAATAAAGAGGATAATGGGGGAGTTCATTTACAAAGGGTGAGAATTTGAAACGGATTATTTTACATAGATAGTCAAAGCTAAGCTGTGAGCGGTTGATTGAGATGTCAATGATGTACATACAGGATTAGATATAGTATGTGTAGTTTTACAACTGATGTCCTTGCAGATTAGTATTAAAATGACTTTAATTTTATCCCCAACGCAATCTCTATGCTGTTGTATTACTTCAATATCTTTTACATCCAACCAATATCGCCTAAGCCACTACATAAACGTGTCCAACTGGGGACATAATACCAGCAATCAGAACAACAGTTCAAGCAATTATACAACAGACAGCACTAACTATGTCAATTAAATTCCCAAATGAATAGAGCGAAAAACCAACTGGCCAAAAGCAAATTGCCAATTGCAGTTTAAAACACTTGGAATATGGGGAAGAGTTTTGCCTGCCAACCCATGACCAATTCCAAACCGCAGGATGACCTATTTTATTAGGTTGAGACGGGGATGAGGCACACGTGTGTGTGATATGGACAATGGTTTGGAGGTGAACCTAGTTAGTGACTGTTGGTAATTACTATATGTATTTCGTGTCTGTCAGATATTTATTATGTCCAATACTCCCAGCTGTTGTTGTACCACTTTCGTTGTCCTGCATAATGTACTGTAATGGATTTACGGTTCTTTTGGTATCTTTTCTCGGGGGGATTTGTGTTAATGACTTGTGAAATGTGGCAAATGTGGTCGAAGGCAACAATTTAAGCCTGTGTGAATGGGAAGTGACTCTGTGATCCAGAAAAATGTATGAATGTTGTGCACATATTGTGTTGCGGCTTGGCAAAAAGCAGAATAGAGTGCGAGAAAAACGAGTAAACATTTTGTTTTTTCTTTCTTTTTTTTTGTGTTTGCCGGTCTCTCTCTACATACATCTAAGGTGACGTCTAGGGCACAACCTCTACATTCGTTGTTTTTGTGGGAGAAAGGAGTTTTATGTGTTGAATCAACAGATAAAGCGCCAATCTATGAGGTGAGACACAAAAACTTAAATAGAAAAGCACAAAAGGGTAAAACTTAAGTGAAAAATGAAAAACTAAAAGACTATAACTATTGGAGTCCATTCGCTCTCACACGCTCTAAAATTATTTATATTTATTATTAATTATTTGCGTTTCTATTTCAGTTAACTTCCCAATCAAAACGCTGAAATGTCCGCTGAAGCCGAAGCAATTGTCACAATGGCTGCTGCCGATGCGGCGCCTGAGAACACATCCGTGGAACCCGTCGCCGCAGACACCACGCCCGATAAGGTGAGTGCCGTAGATGACACGGCCAAGCTAGAGAAAGACCGCGAGGGGAAAATACTGAAAGGCAAGGAACTGTTCAGTCAGGGATCTCGCAACTTTCTTGTGAAGAGCTACGATGAGGCAGCCGACGAACTAAGCCAGGTGTGCCAAATATACGAGGAGGTTTATGGTGAATTGGCTGATGAACTGGGACAGCCATTGTTGCTGTGAGTAAATACTTCAAAAGTGGGAAGGAAACGAAAGCGGTAAAACTAATCATTTTATTTACTATGCAGTTATGCAAAGTCGCTAATTGCTATGGCACTGGATGAGAACAAAGTAATTGATGTGCCCGACGAGGCGGCCGATGATGATGAAGAGGACGTTGATGACGATGATGATGATAATGAGGAGGCCGAAGCTAATGATGGAAAGCCGTCTGTGCCTAAAGCAAACGGAGCCAGTACAACAAATGGTAAAAAATTGGAAAGCATTCAGGAAGGTGCCTCCGATGAGGCCGATTCCACAGGCGATGCGGAGAACTCTAAGGGTGAAAACGCAGGTGGCAGCTCAAAGCCCCCTACAGGAGTTGATGAAGTTAGCAGCAGCAACGGCAATGTGGCCACAGCAACTAACGATGATGAGCGACCAAGCACCTCGAATGGCGATGTTGCGCCCAGCACCAACAATGGTGCTTCAGTTACCATGGATGTGGACCAGGAAGATGACAACGAGGAGGGCGAGGGTGTAAGCGGAAGCTTACAGTTGGCCTGGGAGATACTCGAGGCAGCAGCGAAGATATTCTTACGTCAGGGACTCAGTGGATTGCCGTATTTGGCAGATGTACAAACAGAGCTAGCGAATATCGAATTTGAGAATGGAATTCTGGATGCGGCACGCGAGGATTATGGTAAAATTGTTCGGCAATTGTGTCTACTTTGTTCACTCAACTGTCTTTTCATTTGCAGAGAAAGCTCTGAAGATACACGGGGAACTCCCTAACAAGAATCGTCGTGCTCTAGCCGAGTTACATTACAAAATTGGGCTCACCTATTTGATGCAACAGCTGAATAAGGAAGGCGCTGCAGCATTGCGTAACTCTAGTGTGCTTATTGAGGAGGAAATTAAGGAGGGCAAGGCCAAGGAGAATCTTACCGAGCGTGAGAAGAGCAACATGCTGGACTTGGAGGAGACCAGGCAGGAGATTCTGGTCAAGATACAGGAAATCGAGGAGACACAGGCACAGGTAAGCTCCGTAGACACATACAAATGAAATACAGCTAACCTTGGAGAATTTACAGACCATTGCTGAGGTTCGCGCTGCCTTGGACAGTTATATCAAGCCCATGAGTAGCAGCAGCAGCGCCGGCGCTGGAGTAGATGCAGCTGCCTCGTCGTCGACAGCCGCTGTTGCCGCTGCCAATGGTGCCGCCTCCAGTTCGTCGTCATCTACAGCATCGGCTGCCTCCTCATCGGCCATCAGCAGCAGTTCGGCCAAGCCCACAGATATTACCCATCTGATCAAGCGCAAGAAGCCCGAGGAGCCCAGCTCGGAGGCCGAAGCCCTCTGTTCGCCAGCCAAGCGTGCTGCGGTTTAGAACTCGGATCATAGCTGAACATTCCAGTTAGACACACCCTCACACACACACACATACATACATTCACACATCAGCTACTTAAATCTCACACATACATAAATAATCCTACTCCCCCTTTGTCCTTCTATTAAGTATAAACTTTTTGTTTGCTGTTTAATTACAATCATCCTCTATAAGTCTGTAAGATTACAACCACAATTAGTGCTAAGTGCGTGCATAAATTAATGTTTTTATATTAAACGAAATGGAAAAAAAAAACTAGAATGAGAGAGAACGAAAAAGGATTGCGAATACGAATGAATCAAGATAATAATAAAGGGAAAATTGCCTCGAAAAGAGAAATCAAAAGTAAACCAAATGTTGTGAGTCAGAGTTGATTCTATATATTTGATTCACGGCAGGATTGCGCCATAATACGTACTCAGATGCGGCTGCAGTGTGATGACCTGTGACTCACTGTGCTGCCAATCGTTGCGCTGCTCCTCGCCTCGCGCGTTCTCCATGGATCCCGCCAAATAGTTGACACACGGTGGCGCTCCCCGTGGAAATTTTGGATTGCGTCGCAACTCTTGCAGTTGCTGCATGGGCAGATCGATGCACAGTGTCCAAATACCGCCGTGCATTGGTACCAGAAACACTGAATCACGTCGAAAGCCTGTGTTAACAATAGGAGTGTCAGTAGTATGTATTATCGGAATCGTAATAAACAAAGTTTTGCATACTATTGATCATTCCTATGCCAGATATATGTTTTAGTTAACCGATCTTAATCAATTTCAGTGATCCGATCACTACAGCTGTGTTAACAATCATTTGATGACTCACCCCTTTTGTCCGACTTGAGCACGGCCACTTTCTCATCCAGAAGCCACTCCAGATGCAAATCGGATCTGTTGGAGTAACTATCAAGACTGTTGCGATCCCACGTCACATGCTCCCAGTGGTCAGTCATAATGGCGGCACACAACATGGCCGTAGCGCTGGTTGTCATCAGGAGCGTCACAAAGAGGAATAGCACTGGTGGTGGACCCATGCAGCAACTGGAGCAGCAGGCGCTGGCGCCTGTACCACTGCCCATGCCCAGACCGTCCATGTGCGAGCTAAGTGATGTGGATGTGTCCAAGGCAGCGGCACCGGCACTGCCACTCCCTCGACGTTGTATGACCTTGGCGCAACTGTTCTGCCGCAGCAGAATGCTGTTGCTCCTTCTCAGGCTCTCGACGGCGGCGGCTGCTGCCGCTGTGGTTGCCGCGTTGCTGGCGGCGTCAAATTGCAAGGAGCCGCCAACGACGGACGAGGGATGCTCATAAATGCTATTGTGCCGACTTGGCGCAAAATAGTAGCATGTCGTTTGCCTGGGCGCAATCTCTGTTAACTCTGGTCCAGCACCTGGCAGCTCTTCATTGCTGCTGGAGTAGACAATCGATTGCTTGAACTGATTGGAATAACAGTTCTGTTTAAACGATTGCGATGACTGCTGTGGCGGCGTCTGTTGCTGAACGTAGAGTGCCTCGTAGTCGCAGTGATGCGGATTCCGATAGATAACTGGCCAAGATCGTGTCGTCTTTGAGTTGTGACTGTATCTGTTGGTCGTTGTGGCTCCAGTTGTGCTTTGTGTTGTCTTCGAGCCTGTCGCTGTTGCTGTGGCTGTGGCTGTGGCAGCGGCGCAGTGCTCCTCTACCAGTGGTGTCAGCTCGTTGGGTACCTCAATGTCCCCGATTGACTGTTGTTGCTGCTGCTGCTGCTGTTCCTGTTCTTGATCCTCCTGTTCCTGTCGCTGTTGTTGCTGCTGCAGTTCGTCTAGTTGCGTGGTTGTGGCCAATTGACGCTGCAACACGTTCTTGCCGCTGCCACTAGCCGACCAATTGTCAGGTTCCGCCGTCAGCAAGCTGAAGTCCTCCTCTTCGACCAGTGTGGCGTTGCCCGCGGCTATGCCTAAGCCTGGCGAGAAATTGCTGTTAGACGTCGGTTGTGAGCGGCTGCGCAGCAGCGTTACGTGTTTATTCGGTGCATCATGTTGTTGTTGGTGTTGCGGCTCTAGCTGTTGCGATGTCGGCGATGTGATGTTCACTTCCGGCACACATCGAGCCGTCACCTTGTAACGGCTGCCGCTGCCAACGCTGACGCCGACACCAACGCCGACGCCAGCAGCGGCGCCCTTTGCTCGCACCAGTCATAAGTCTGAACTCTCGCGTTTTTTGATCTTGTTCAAGCTCATGTGGTTCGTGGTGGTTGTGGTGGCTTTGGTGACGTTGGTGGATTGCTTGGATGCTCAGATGGATGGTTTATTGATAGTGTTGTTCTTGTTGTTGTTGTTGTTGTTGTTGTTTGTAGAGTTTGATGTTGCTCTTGCTCTTGTTATTGTTATTGTTATTGCGTTTACTAATGTGTGCGACGCCTAAAAGTCTACTTATGCCAAATGTAACTTTGCTTGTGCCACAAAAGAAAACTACTAGCGGCGTTAGTTGTTGTTATTATTGCTGTTGTTGTTGTTGTTTTTGTTCTTATTTGTTACTTGTTGTTTTTGCAACAGGTTGAAGTTCTTGTTGCTTTTACTGTTTACGTATGTACCAATTTACAGTTATGTTTGTTGTTGTTGATGTTCTTTTTTTTTGTTACAGTTTTTGTTCATTTTGATGATGACATTACATTTTTTTTTTTTTTTGTTCTGTTTTCGTTTTTTTTTACTACGTTTTGCAAATTTTTGTCTTAGCTTGAAGCTATAAAAAGAAAAGGAATAGAGAAAACAAATGTACAACATGAGTTTTGAAAGGTTGAAAGTTGAATTTGAGGCAAGTATTAGGATAGAATAGTGACAGTAACAGACATATACAGATAGATAGCTGAGACAACCATAAGAGCTAAGTGGCTTAAGGGCATGCGTGCGATAGAGACAGTGAGGTAAGTGAGACACACGCAAAAGCAAGCCTTACATACGCTTGTATTTAAATACACAATTAAAATAAACGAATACATAGTTTACTTGAATGTTAAACTAAAAAGTATACAATATAAAGTAACAAGTATATTTTCAGTTATATGAGAGTGGAAGTTAGTGTTTGATGCTTGCACTGCTTTTGCATTTATCTGCCTGACGAATAATATTCGGTTTAATTACATTTGCAATTCCAAGCACAACGAGTCTAATTCAATTTGATTGTACCGAAATTTCATTCGCGAAATTTACGTAATTTTGCTTTGAAATTCAATAGTGCACTCAACGGCCCACCTGACCTGACCTAACCTAACCTAACATAACCTGACCTAACCTGAGCTGTCTATCCCTGCCTTGTCCTACTCTGTCCGGCATGTTCTGCAAACGTTGAGTGTGTGTTGCATTTTGCATGAGATTCCCACAAGCTCAACGCTAAGCGGAAATCCGCTGGCATGTCCGCCTGGTTACCCGGACCGTTACCTCCTGGCTGCCTGATAGCCGGTCTACCATTATCCGCGGCCCTGGCTGCTGCTTGCAAATTATATTCTGAGCAGATGAGCGTAATACGGGTCAGACTCGAACGTTGTCGTGGCACGTCAGCTTAAATGGAGCTGGTGTATGTACTATGTGCCATCTGTCATAGTTATGCTTAGTATTACGTGTAACTAAATATGAACTATGGCAGCAGTAAGTCTATTGTTAGCCAGTGCACTTTCCGGTTTTTGTTTCCGGTCCTGGTCACATATGGCATGGTTTGCAAGCTTGTTTTATGTTTATGAAATTATACAACTTGCCGCAACTACATATAATGAAATCTAAAAAGTTCAGGTCTGTTTATATGAATTCACTCTTTTACATTCTTTATGTTGCATAAATATAGCATAGTAATCTTGTTTGCAATGTCATGTTTGCTAATTGGGATATTTAAATTAATAAATTATATAATGAATGATAACTTTTAAAGCAGAAGAAGGATGTTAGTCCATCGCTAACATGTACCCTTGCCCATCCCTGAGATGTCTAGCATCTAGCCATCTCGCTTTGCCCTTCAGGCTCTTTTGCTGGCAAATGAGTTAGTTCTAAGCGAATAAGAGTCTTTCTATAGAACTAGTACCAGCTCAAAAATGTGCTACAAAGCTGTATTCGCCAATCATGCATAAGCATAAAGCCTTTGTATCGACATCCCTGGCCATTTAGCTGCTGAGTACGTGACACTTTGCCAGGTGCCCAGCACCTGCTGGCACAATTTTATAGCAAATGCAATAATGAAATAAAATTGCAGGAAAATCTGTTGGTTGTTTGCATAATTGATGAAATAATCTGCCGCATGTGTGTGATACTTTGTATGGGGATTGTTTAAGCAATCCTTTGCCATCATTATTGTCATGGTAAAGTGGAATCTGGAATCTTGCACAAGGTTAATTAACCCATATGAAATTGGTTGCAACAAAAAGATTGAGTTTTAAAGCTGCTGTTTCTGTTGCTGTCATAACATAAATATAATTACGTAGCTATTTCCATTTTCAAGTACGGTGGACCCGGCCACTTGCCAGTCAGCTCACCATGCGACGGGACTATTCCAATTTCGTAGCGCCACTCTTCAATGTCACGGGCTTACGCAATGGAATTGGGGAGCCATCTCGTTGCACACACACATACACACGCACAAAAGCACACAGATGGGAATATTGCACTTCTGTATACGTGAGTGGGTTGCAAAAGTTTGTTGCATGTGCAGCAGCACCACCATGGACAACACACTTAAAATGGGCCCCGAGAACTTTGTCCACTTCCTGCTTCTAGTTTCAAAAGACGAGAACGATTTCCACAATTTACACTTCTAATGGGAAAACGGAAAGAAAGTTTTGCAATTAATGAAACCGTAGATTCCCTCTTAAACCAAACTATTGATACTGAAATTAAGAGCAGGGATTAAGAGTGTTAAAATTCTTTTTATTGAAAACTATCAACTACTGGTGTTGGTTCTTGCATTTCATTTTTTTTCAATATTAGAATATGATCTGCAATTGATCAGGAGCATCAATTTAGTGGCCAGTTGGCAATGCAGTTTACTAACTTTGATGCTGCCATATTTGCTGGGAATCACAAGGTGGCAGCACTAACAAATTATTTCGCTTTATAAAATGAAATTGAATTGAAAGGTGATGTATTTTCCAGACTGTTGAGGGTATACAACAGCTTCGCTTCATACAACTTGTGCAACAATTGCCAGCAAACTTGTGGGGCAACCATTTTTCTTTTTTATTTTTCAAGTGCTGCGGCATTTTATACATGTAATTAAAGTGGCACTTTATTACACACATACATAGGTACACGCACATATACGGTGACACATACATGCATGCAAGTGACAGGCGAGTTGATTGCGCATTTCGGTTTTGCTGTTGTTGTTGCCTTGGAAACGGTTCATTTGCCGTTGTTGCCTTGACAATTAACGGCGACCCAACATTTTTTTAACCAACGCAACCCTGCCACTCCCCACTCGTAAGGGGGTCAGCATGAATTAGCCAAAGCAGACAAAGTTACTAGTTAAGACTCACATTGTCAGACCGCTGCCGAACCCTTGTGTCGCAGTGCAAATGACGCAATGCAAATGGAAAATAAGGCGACCACATTTACCAAGTGAAAATTCGTTGCCATGAAAAGTTACTATTGAAGTTTTCTTTATACGCTTACTTGCATTTTCAATTTTAGCTTTTCCGAGAGTCGTTTCGGTTGCAGATTCTACTCAACTACGTGCCGCGAACCAAGTTTCTTAGTTTTGTCGGGTGGCAGCCAAGCAACTTATTAAAGTATTTTCCGATTTCCATTTTCGCACCAGATCCACAGAAATGTGCGCTGGATAACTAAGCTCTTGCACTCCCTCAATAACTTTCGGAGCATACTTTATTTATTTCGTATTTTGGCCATTTCTCGAGCAGAAAATGTTACGGCCAGGCTAATTAAAACTTGTTTTCAACTTAATTAAAGGCTTATGTCAGAGTCAGAGCGACTGAAAGGCATGTATCAGTTTTACTTTTATCTCGTTGAATTGCATTTGCTTTGCTGTAGATCCACATAAATACATCTGAAAGTTTTGCTTCTAATTAAAATATTACCTTCAACTTAAATTTTCCTTAAACTGAATTTTCTGTAGAAGTTTTTTTTCATCAAATAGCCAATTGCATAACGCTTGCCATAGGAAACTCAGGTTAAGGTTAAGAAAGCAGTGCAGAACTGTTTGCACTGCTTGTCTGAGTAGTGAATATAGGAGAGGGATGTCAACTTATCTATTCCCTCTAATTTTTTCTATTTGTGCAGAAGGAAAAAGGCTTTAACGAATCGATTATCTAAATGGCTTAATGGTAAACACGTACATTAATGTACTATATCCTCCGTAATCTAGCTAAGAATATTATAATTAAATATATGGGATGAAATATATAAAAGCGGCATTTGGTCAAATTATACTAAAGCACATTTAATACACTTGGCCTAAATAAATAAACGTCTGTCGAGTAACTTGACAAACACGCACATGAATTCTCGCATTCATACGAAAACATTCACAAGTGCTGATTGTTTTTATTACCATTTCATGAATGCTTGACTAAAAGATATCCTTTATGCACTGAACTTAACATTCTTAAGCAAACAGTTAAGAGTTTGCCTTTCATTATTTAAGTACATCTTAAATGATGGACTGGGATATATCCTGCAGACAGATGACAGTGACAAACAGTCGTTCGATTTGCATAATATAGCAATTAGTAAACAAATTGAATATTGTATACTAAATAGTTGAGTGTTTCATTTTAAGTATTTCATATTAAAACATTTTAAGGCTCAAAATACCTATTAGCTGTCGTACCATAGTTAAAGGGTATTCAAGGAAGATAGATAAAAGCACTTAATACACATACACATATATGCACATATTCTCTCTCTACTTCTTCCTGCTGAAAGATAAGCTCTAATTTCATTGGTATGTCTGCTAAGTCTTCCAAGTGCCATTAAATTGAAGTGGCTAGTGAGCAAAATTGCATATAAAATGAAACAATGCAAATATCGAACTAATTGCAGGCTTTTAAACCGACGGGAAACTGGCAATTGCTTGGCTCCAGCAATTGTCGATTAGTTGCAACAACTTTCGCCTCACATTGGCCCAGTTTTTCCACGTGGCAATCGCCTTGTCACGGCTTGGCTGGATGCCCAGCTGGTAGTCCATTTTTTACAGCTGTCAGACCCAACTCTGGCCCGGGATTGCCAGAAGAGTTGGCAAAACGCATCGACAACATGAAGTGAAATGAGATTTTTAGGTTGCCAAATAAAAAAATATATATATATCTATGTATTAAAAATAAGCGCGTTCAAGGGCGCCAGTTGTGCACTTACTTTGGTTATTTATAACTTTTAGGCGCCCTACATAACAATTTATGGGATTTTTAACTATGGGCGCCTAGCGTACGTCTGCTTCCGTATCCGGATGTGGACCTACAACCACCGGTCTCCAAGGCCAAAGCCAAAGCCAAAGTCGTAAAGTTTGCCAGAGTTTTGCTTAATGCGCAGACAGCATGCACAGTTTTCAGTTGGGCATGAGAAAGGAATATGCTTTCTTGGCTGATAACGTGGGATATGTTACCAATAAACTGCTGCTGATAGGAATATCAAAAGCATCGCATTTTATAGTTCATAAGGTGATCTTTACACACAGCAAACTTATGTAATGAGAATGCACCTGCTGGGATGCAAGAGAAGTCCAGCTATTCAAACTATACTATGTACAAGTATATTCTCCTATGTGGGCGATGTCTGGCAATGATGACAAAGCCAACAGCTATGCGGGTCAATTTGAAAAATGTATGAGGCAATCGTCCAGACATGCTAAGGCTGCCGCAATTTTCAAGTGCCCCGGCACTGAAAGCATTGTCAGCATTTGCCCCCAGACAGAGATGCCGTGACGCCTTCCGTGCCATGCCGTTACCCCTCCCTATTTCCCACACACTGCCTTTAAGCCATGCTACACGCTTCTTCACTCACTTTCTCTTTCTGCTTCTGGGCAGGATTAGGCGCTGGCATTCCATTGCTATTGCTATTGCTATTGCCATGGATGTTGCTGTTGCTATTGCTGTTGCTTGGCTCGCAGCTGCTTTGCCTGCATTCGCAATTTAAGAGCCCAAGGCCACTAAATGTCAAATTGAATATAAATATTTAAGCTCATTTCTAAATGATGCAGCAAAAATTTGTCGGCCTTCGCAACGTTTGTTATCCGATGCTCTTGTTGTTTTCGTCGTTGAGATTGTTGTTAGTTTATCGACCAATCGAGGGTAAGGCCAATTTCGCAGTTGACTTAGGACGTAATGCCATAAAATATGAATCACATTATACTCGCACAAACTCACACACAGACATAATTGGCACGGTCGGACAGTCAGTTTTCAGTGCGCCGCCCCCAGAGAGTATGCAACACTTTTTGTGTGTATGTTTGTTACGCAAATTGCGCATACGACACGTTGAAAGCATTCAATTGCTGTCGCTGTTATGCCATGCAATGACTATTTTGCATATATGCAAATATGAGTGTAGTAGGTATTAGTGTGTGCAATCATTGCACTGTCATTTCATTTAACGACCGAAATCATTAATATTTATTCATATGAATATTTGTATATTTATGTGTTTTTTTTTTCAACGGCTTAAAGCGTAACAGTATCCGGTCATTCTCAACTCTTTAATTATTATTGGGAATTATTTAAGGAGAATTAAATAAATATTGCTTTACAATAACAGAAATATTATATTCATTTCAATTACGAGCAACATTTAATAATTCAATATTGATTTTAAGTAATAAACATATTAAATTGTACCCTTTTAATTGAAATTATTTTTAATTAAGATGTATTAAATAAGTATTTATCTATAATAATATAAATACACCGTTTAATTCAATTTAAGTAGAATTCTTGTATATCATTAAAGAGATTATATATTGTTGTAAGAAAGTTTACTAAAATGTAATATTTATTTTCATTAATAGAATTATAGCCGTTACACTCAATTAAAATTGTATAGTAATTATCAAGATTAAAAATTGTTAAAAGTGAATATTTAATAAATAAATATTGATTTAAAGTAATAGAAATAGAGTCTAACTAAATATCACGTATACGTAGCGTAAACAAACAGCGAACCCAAATGCTTTGCCCTGTTGACAGCCACAGGGGCAGGAGCGAAGGTTTTATGCGCCTCAAATGCCAGAAGTTCGACTATTTCCATCGATTAAACGGAATTACGATAAACGACGCCAATGGAATTGGCTTTTAGCCCGCTTGGAGACCTTTTGCCGGCCTTAGCGTGCCCTACGCCCATAAACCAAATAAAAGCTGCAATTTAAATTTGCCAGCTTGGCGCCAACAAACTCTAACGCTATTGCTTACTCTCTCGCTTTGTTCGACAAGAGATAGTTGGACAGAGTTGGGATAATTTCTAACTTGTTGACTTCAAGTTAGCGGCAACAAAGTCTACTCAAAGTCGTGTCGACTAGCGGATATTTATGTGCACTTGAATGCATTTGGAAATTGAGAAATTCCAGTCTCGGGAGTGTTTTAAGGGTTCTTTGAATCCATTCTCTCTTGCTTTTAGGAAAAAACTGCAGTTCCTTCAATAAACACAACTAACTGAGTGAACTATCTGTCAATTCTAGAAATCGTTTCGTACATATGTGTATATCAAAATATCTTATATATTTATATTTACAATATGTAAATATTTTA
Source organism: Drosophila funebris (assembly GCA_018901825.1). Taxonomy (NCBI): domain Eukaryota; kingdom Metazoa; phylum Arthropoda; class Insecta; order Diptera; family Drosophilidae; genus Drosophila; species Drosophila funebris. The sequence continues at coordinate 7,741,481 of JAEIFK010000678.1, read as the reverse complement.
ACAACTATTTCCAGTTTATAATACTCGATAATATCATTATTTTTTAAGTAATTTGAACAGATTCAAGAGGATCAACACATTTTCTGTATTATATTTTGAGTTACGTGGTTTCAACTCTGGAGAGCTCAAGAGATTGTTCCAGTTGAAGTTACACACGGTTTGCGTGTTAGCTTTGTGCAAGTGGCCGTGTCAACAGCTGGGTATTGACGTCAATATTTAATTATATACTCGTCAACCGATGTACATATGTGTGTGTCATTCCTATAGCTCGAATATTTAATGAATGCTCGATGGGAAATGCAATCGACCCATTTATAAAAAACAAAACTTGTGACATGAAAGCGAATATACGTCAGTCAGTACGTCAGCTTTAAGTTAAATTATTATATCCATGCATATGAATTTAAAACAATGACTAATGTTCAATTTGCTGCTTAAATAAGTAATTGCCAAAAGCAAATGAATTATTTAAAGTGCTTGAAAAGTCAATTGAAGTAATTTGCTTGTACAACGGGGCGTGTGATATGGCATATGCCAAATAAACAAGGTATTTGCCTGTTTGCTTGTTTGTCTGTTTGCCTGTTTATCCAACCATCTGCTTGTCTTCTGAATCTGTTTGTTTTCTTTGCATAATTCAATGCATTTGGCCAATGACTCTCAGTGTCCTTCTGGCCAACGAAGCGTTGTCAAAACAGGCAACAACAAAACCAAAAGCCAATCAACTTGCTCCGAGAATGATACAATTTCAATCAGAAGCCCAAGACACTTGTAACGCTATAGACTCAATAAAAGACTATTCAACTTAAGTCTGCTTTTGTTTATCCTCTAGATATGTTAGTGTTCGTGTAGCTCTTTCTCTCTCTCTCTGTCTCTGTCTCTGTGTGTATTTGTTTAGGGTAAAATCACGCCATTTATCAAGTCAGTTGAGGCTCGTTCTTTATTGCCACGCAGCGTGCTCATTTTTCAAGGAGCTCTCCGTTTGCCTGCATCTGTATAGATGGATATTTTAAAAGGTATGGATCTGTATATTGAATTTCAAGTACATAATTGTTTTTGCCACTCTTCTGAATACGAATTTCATTTTCAATTGAGCGATGCGCCAAACTTTCTAACCGCACAACTAAACGACAACAAAACATTTAAAGAAAAGCATAAAGCAAAAGTTGAACTCGATATTCAACCAAAGGTTGCCAGTCGTTCAGTTATTGTTGTTATACTCTTTTGTACTTTGTTTTCTTCTGTTTGCGGTAGCATTGAATGGAGGGCTGCCTCGAGTTGTTCTCAAGAAAACTGAGTTTAGGAAAGTTTGCCAAAAAAAAAAAAAAACTGTTTCACTTTGCAGGGTTAGTAGAGATTTGGGTTATTAAAGATATTCTTCATGATATATGTACATGTTTTAAAGGTTGTAAGGTTATTAAGGTTGGCAAACGAAACTTAAACGACAACGGAATTGAGAACCAGCCTGAAGTCAGCCAAAGCCAAAGAACGAGCGCTTTAATGAGCTTCATTATGCGATTTGATGTATATATATATGCATAAATATGTCTACATTAAATATATATATATATATATATTACATATATTTCGTCTGCTTTTGGGCAAAAAATATTAATTCCGTCCAAGGGAAAAAGAAAATAAACGCAGGCGCCGCCTTTGCTCACTTTGCATAATGAAAAGTTGTCAAAGTTCAAAATTTCCATGTTGTTATCCTTGTTGTTGTTGTTGTTGTTGTTTTTACCGTTGAGTGCTCTCAAATTAAACCACAAATGTCGCAAAATTCTGGCCGAATTATAAATACATAAGTACTTGTATTTATACATATTTATATTTCTTTGAAAAAGCAAACGAGAAGAACGAGAAAGAAAAAATGGAAATTCTAATGAGCTTGGAAATAATTTTGTAGCCTGCATATCGAGTTGGGCAAAGGGCCAGAAGACCACACCCATGCACTCTCACAACCACACCTTCCATATCACTTATTGCTATTGTTGTTATTGTTGTTGGCGTTGTCATGTGACAGAATTGTGCAATAAATCACAATGGAACGACATAAAAGAAGGTCCCTAAAAGTTGTCTAAATAAATCAATGGCTCGAATGTCGCACAGGCTTCTTCAATTTTATTTATAAGCGCGCCTTAATTAATCGCTAGCCTGGCATTTTTGCTAAGCGATGAATGCTTAAAATTAGGCAATGCTTAGACACGAATACCCTGTAAACAAAGAGCACCAAAGTTTGTTTTACAAGAGGATTCTCTCTCGTGCACTGCCGACTTTTGTATGATAGTCTAAAATTTATGAGTGACTAAAGTAATAACAATAAACGCGCAATAACAACAATAATAAAACTTTGTGCCCTGAATTGGTCTACCTGTGTGAGTGTGGATCTTTCTGTATGTGTGTGTTGTGGTGTAAGTATCTGACTGAGTGTGTGTGTGTGTGAGTGTGTGCCTGTTTGGTTGTGTGAAATGAAACACAAGGACAACAAGTCAAACAATGGACAACAATAACAAACACAATGACACGAAAGTACAAAAGCAGCCGCCAAATCATGAGAGCAGCACACTAAAATGAACGGCTGTCAGCATACCCTGTAACTGTAACTAACGTTCGAAATAAGTGTCTATATGTAGGTGGAAGATACCAGAGTAATAAATAATGTAGCTGACTTTAGAGCAAGAGAATCGATTGAGTAGGCACGGATGTGTGGATGAATGATTGAACTGATGCTTGCCACTGCGACACGTTGCAAGTTGCACGTTGCACGTTACACACACGAGCATACTGAATACCAAATACGTGCACACAGAGACAACTGTGTGCCATGTCCTCCACATGTCAAATACTTCGATTTTCTCTGGATAGAAAACTTTACTGAATTGGAAACATAGTCCTATGGCCATTAGAGGGGGAGAACAAATAGGAAGAGGATCTGATGTCGACGTTATGTTCCGGCCCTGATTGGCAAGCAGGCAATGACTACAATGCATGTGTCCATCTGCAGTTGACCACGTCAGCAATTGGATTACTGATGAATGGATTTTGAAACAGATATGATTCATGAAAAGGATTCAGATTTGCATCAGCAGATTAATGAAATTCTTAAAACTTAATACAACTCTTCAATTGCTTTAAGACTGTTACTAATTGGTACCAGTATTCATTCACCTGTTCGAAAACATACTCAAACCCATTGCTCACAGTCAGTAAACATGGTAAATCCACAGCCAACTTGGCCCACTTCAATTTGGCCTGGCTTTTCGTGCAGTTTGAATGCATTTGGTTAGCTGACTGCGGAACTACTGTGAACATGAGTGTTAGTGGTAGAGCGAGTATGGTTATGAGTGTACTCATATCTGACAGTTGCACGCATCGCGGCGACCCGTGCGACGGATCATGTCGGATGACGTCCATGTCATGGCGACATCACAGAAGCAAATTATGTTTTCACACAAAATGTCAAGTGAGTAATCTAACACATACACTCATATATGACTCTATATTTGAAATTTTATATTTCTTTCTTTAAAGGACATGCACACACACACACACACACACACACTCAACACACACAAGCGTGGAAATATCATCGCCTGGCCAAATGTCACTTGGGTTTTCACTCCTTTCCCATGCACATTTCCTCATTTATTTATAGAACTGACACTAATGCCATTTGCATACCGAGATTCTCAGTGGATTGTTGAGGAATGTCAATTCAATTGACATGTGTCTGCAGACAGGTAACGACCAATTTTTATCGCATGCGACGACCCAACTCTGACCAGGAATGAGTGCCGAATGAATGTTCTACGTGGCTAGTAAGTAAGTAAGTAGTTGAATTGTCTTTGGGTGTTAATTAATTAATTAAGCAACAATAAAAGATAATCAAACTTAACAACATACTGAATTTTTTACGATTTATTCTGATGTAAACAATTAAAGTGCCCAATGATATTAATTTGTCTTTATTTCGAGAGTATCGTTCAAAATATTTGTGAGTAAACAGACAAAGACTGAATTTTGTTATTTGCTTATAATTATGCCTTGTTAGCCTTGAAAATGTTGCCTAATTTATGGATATTTAATATCGATTTAGGTAATGTAGTAATTTCAATAACATTCCATTTTCAATATAATAATATATATGTATATTCGAATATAATTAATATATATAATATATGTATATATTTCCTTATAAGATTGAAGCTTGCAAAATATAAAATTAAATATATAATTTAGAGTTTCAATGGATAACAAATTATTATGTTAACGGATTATAAATATTATTTTAGTAACTATAACGAAACTCGTGACTAACTAAGAGATTAGAGATAACAAACTAACAAATAACTAACTAACTATAACAAAAACATGCAGTCAATAAAATTTGAATAATATTCATAACAAACTCAACTAAGTAGCTGATGGCATTTTCAAAAGCTTACGTGTTAAGTATTTCGTATATCTGATTGTTTATCGTATTATATGTTTTATGATGATGTTTTCTTTTCGATTTGTTGATTTTAGCATGATTATGAATATTTATAAGCCATTCAGTATACATGAAAATGCGTATATACATAACTTTATATGGAATACAAACAGAACACGACACTTACGTAAAGTTGAACAAGCAGCTCAGCGGGTTGGAAAATGAGGAAAAGTGCACCTTGTTGAACTTGCATTAGACAGACAGTTAACAACTTTAGCCCAGTTAATACAGCTTACACAGTTTGAACAGTTATGTATATTTTGTAACTGTATAAACATTACATTGTTATAATTGGCATGCCTTGGAAATTTGAAAATCGCTGGATGAGTCTGTGTGTCTGAAGTTGCTGAAGAACTAAACTAGCACCAAGACAAACATGAACATAAACTCAAATACAGGCACAGGCACACATACTTATGACTACATTTGAACATAATATATGTATAAGTATATTTATGTATTTGTAGACATGGCTTACAAACGACTTTAAGCGTCGACAAACATGACGTAAACCCGCAAAAAGTATGCTAGATTTTTTCTGCCTCACACAATTCAACAACTGCTGTTGGGGTGGTTATGATTTAATATTTTGTTAGATTTTATAAACTTTATATTATTTTTTGGTTTTTTTGCTTTTATTTCATATTTGTTTTCGTTTTCTTGTTCACTGAAGATTTGATTTAAAGCGAAACGCGTGAGACACGACGGGGGCGTGGCAGTCAGACACAGCGACGACAACGAGGACATTAAATAAGGCGCAGCGAACACGAAGACCAACAACAATAACAATGGCAATCACAAAACCAAACACACTCATTCACATACTCATACCCATTTACAAACACACATTTTTTAGGGGTAAGGAGAACGTGGGTGTAGAGAGCGAATGAAGCGAGGGGGGTGGGGGACACGATCAAATTGGGAGCGAAAATGCCGATGTCGATTCCTTATTAATCGATTTCATTTACTAAATTGTAGCCACAGCCGATTACACAACTCTGCAAAGTGCAACTGCAATTTCAACTGCAACTGGAACTGTGAATCCAACTGCAATTGCAACTGTAAATGCAACTACAACTACTCCAGTAATTGCTGCTATAACTTTAACTGGCACTTCGGGCAATGACAACGTATTGTTATGTCTTAACTTGGCTAATTTCAAGCCCAACTACAACTAACATTCTAGCCGACACTTATCCTATTGCTGTTGCCATTGTTATTGTAATTGCCTTTTATATTATTGTATGATATTTGTATTTCCTTACAAGCGCCTTTACAAAAGCGAGGTCTGTTGCGCACGAGAGCCGAGGACGGACTAAGCACGAGGCGTATAAATAACTCGAATCTGAGTCAAAGGACGCACCGATTGCCACTCGTTTCGGCTTCATTCGCATTCGTTGAGTGATTATTTTCAGTTTCGTTGTGTTGAGTGAGTTTTATATACTCTTGCAGAGAACGCCATTGCTATTCTCTCAGCTTAGACGCAATCTGAATGGGACTAATAATGAGATTTAGTTGCCGTAACAATAATATGTATATATATTAAATACTCGGTACGCCATAGATATAACTCATACAAAAAACTTAGCGCATCCGAACGTCAGGTATACCTTAAAAAATTCTTTAAGTTATGAGTATATTACTGTTTTTGTTTCTAGCTTCCCGTCATTTGTCGCTTGCACTTTTTGGTAAGTCACTTTTTGTGCAACAACAAACATGTCCGGTTTCCGTTATGCATTAATACCATCATAAGGAGAGCGAGGGAGGTAGTTTCCAGCCTAAAAACTACGCGACCGATGTGCCAATTGATGCTTATAAAAAAGTCGCAGAATCGAATACAATTATTCAATATTAGTCATAGCTGAATGAAAATACATTTAATTTGCATATATCGTAGATAAATTGCGAAGATAAATTTATCTACGACTCACACAACCACTTGCACTGCACATGAGTGTTGATGAGATGTGCGTATATGGGGATTGGCTATTAGATCCAAGGGCACTGGGTGCAAATGAGTAAAGTTGAGCGCCCTTTTAGTTTATAAGTCAGACGGAGATAACTTGATATGAAAGTGCCCAGAGATATCTTTTTTTGTGCGTGTGTGTGCAGGTATGTGGGTGTGTGTCTAAGCACAACAGCAAGAGAGAAACAGATGTCCTGATGCTGAGAGCAACCTGTTGTCACTGAGTATGTAAATATACTTGTTATTTATACTTATGTATGTATGTGTATCCACCTTAGAGTGTGGCTGCCATTGTAACTGTTCTTTGACAAGGCCATTAGGCAACAAATGTTACCTGTCCTCGCGTAATTATTTAAACAATGCTAATTTATATAAAAATACAGCGTGTAATTGCTGACCTACAAAATGGAAAAATTATTATTGTACAATTTATATTCTTCTATTGTGTCCAAAATCAGAAATCTAAGCAATTATTCAAATCAAATTAGTGACATGATTAAGAAATTTAACACACTGTATGGGACCTACACATATTATTTATATTTCTATGAGTCACGTAAACATTATTGTTCGATATTTAACTATAATTTATTTTTTTGTGTAGTAATATCGCATTGTTCAGAATAAGTTCAATGGTTCGCTGCTTAGTTCGGTGAACGAACCAAATCTGTATCATTCATTTATTGGATCCCTATTAATGTATTGGAATGAAATTACAGCGAGCAAGAACTAGAAGATCAATTTGCTGGTTCACAAACATTTTGATCTTATGAATTAAGTTCTACGATCTGTTCTTAACAAATAAAATAAAGCATTTATTTAAAATCTATCTCCTACTCTATAGCGTGAGCGTTGTCTGTATCCATGGTAAGTAGGTGCCTACATTGACATATACACCGGGTATATTAGCCTGTCCACAGCCAATACCCCAAGCAACGAGTCCAACCACATACCAAATGCCATTGCTGGCGCAGATGAGCGGTGACCCGCCATCTCCTGTGCATGCATCCTTGCCAGCTTCGCCGCCGGCGCAAATGAAACTTGTCGGGCTCAGCACAAAAGAGGGACCGAGTCGAGTGGCTCGAAGAGCCGTCTGGCAGTCAGAATTTGGAATTAGTGGTACATCAACTTGACGCATAATGGCCTGGTAAGCGCCCGTTGGTCCAAAGTCGTTCTTCCCCCACCCGGCAACCCAGCAGCGTTGTCCAACGAAATTAGTTGAAGGCAGACAAATAGTGCCGACTGTGGAGCGACTGGTGAGGGAGACAGGCGTGGCCAGCTTCAGAATCGCCACATTGTTGTACAAATTGTTCGGATTGAACGCAGGATTCACATACACATTGGAAATAAACACGTCCTGAGCAGGTATCGGTTCGTTTGTGCTAGATGCATCCCATTCACCCAAGCGTACCTTGAAGGATGTCAAACTGGTAAGCGATTAGGAAACTGATGTGCCACATTCAGCTTATTGTACCTACGGTATATTGTAGACCTTGTGGGCAGCAGTTAACACATGTTGAGCCGTAATCAGTGCTCCCCCGCCCAGATACACATCAGCCGTTGTCAGTAAAGCTGCCTGCCAGGGATAAGCGCCAAAACTGGCCTGGCCAGGACCTGCCAGTGCAGAGCCAGGTGGTGGCGGGAAGCGTAGTCCACATTGATAGTTGCCTGCCTGGCAACATGCCACCAGACCGAAGTTGCAACTAAATGGCGGCCCTGCCGTGGGCACAGTGGGCTGAGAACCAAAAATGAATTATAATACGAGTTGTAATAAATTTAGACGGAGGGATTACTTACCAATCCGCCATTGTTCACTATACGTATATCCAGCTGGCCGCTGCCATCGTTGGGAGGCGTAGGCACTGGATTAGGACATGATGCCGGCGGCACGCAACGGCAATTGCTGATGCCCGGTGCTACGATGGCGGGCAACTGTGGCCAATTTGCTGGAGGCACCTGTGGCGGCACCAGCGTGCCCACAATCAGCTGCCGTGTGAGCACTACGTACATTATTAAACAATTATATTAATCGTGATGAGCTTCCACTTACGCGTATGATTGTCCAGATTGCCTGCATCGCTGGGCTGTGGTATACTTTGCTCCGACACCGGACCGGTTGACCCAAAAATCCAGCACTGAACACCTCCAGCGAGCATGTGCAGCAGCAGCAACAGGCTAACAACAGGTTGGGCTAACAGTAATGCATTCATTGCCACACAAATGACGACTAACCTGGCCAAGCGACGTGCTCTATGGCTATATAGAGCATCCATCCTAAGTGGGCCTCTGTCAGTAAATTACCCATCTAATGGAGCTCGCTTCAACTCAGGGATTTTCCGAGCTGCATAGCGAAAAAAGGTTCTAGCGACAACAAATGAAATAACTATGGCAAAACTAAAAAATATATTTGCAGCGAACTCTAAATACTCTAATATAATCAGAGTGTCAATAGAGATAATATATTAATCCAAACCATTGAAAAATAGCACACAAAAGAGAAAGAAAAATATTTCGATATAGGGAAGGAGAGATAATAAGAAAGGATGAGAAACAGATTAAACAGAAGGTTTGATAAGAGAGATAGAGAAAGACGGAAGAGCCCATAAGCAAGCAGAGTGTTGCCAAAACTTCAGCAAGACTTAACTTAGTTAGGGTATTCAAACGGCCATCAATGCGGTTAAAATATGTATGTGCACAAATTGACACCCGCAATGAATCATTTAAATTAAACCTTCGGGCTATACATACATATTGTGTGTACTATAGAAGTTGTATATTCGATATGCGGTCATTCTGTATTAAATAAATTGTTCTGACAAACTTTGTGGCGATTATTTGCTTTGGATTTTCATTTTCATTTTGATTTCCATTGCGGTGACTGTGATAATTTTACCTCTCTTTTGTTTGATTGCGCCACAATTTAATTTGATTTTAACAACTTAATAGTTTAATTGTAATAAATATATGTATACATATAAGATCTATTATTATTCACGCATTTGTTCGTGTGGTTGCAGTTGCTGTTAACACGCTTAACACTTTCCGCTTCGTTGATAAACATTTTGTGTGTACTCGCACCTAACTGACTTGTAAACCCATTTTAGCCTCTAGAGCCCCGGCAATGTTAAGCTCAAAGATAGCAAAATATTTTTTGCTTTCTTCCATTGCTTAACTTGAATAGATCGATATTTCTAATTGAACAGTTGAACAGCATGGGTCACGTAGAGTTGGACTTCTCGGCGATACCAAAGTTGTACGGCCCTGAGAATTTCTGGCATTGGCGAATGCTTCTGCGCTCCTATTTAGAAGCTGCTGATCTCTGGAAGGACGATCATCCAAGGGAGGTGCGTTGGCTCCTGCCGTTAAAATGATTCAATATTAATTTTAACTACTTGCAGAATCCCCATGCAAAATTCATAATTTTGGCCACTGTTCAGAGTGACAAACTTGAGCCAGGATTTGACGAGGAATCGCCCAAGCAAATATTTAAAACCTTAGAAGAACGTTTCCGTCCCTATTGAAGAGAACCATTATAAATAAATTAATTTTTATGCATATCAAATAAAAGAGTTATCAATATCAGTTGTTTTGAATTATTGGAATTCAGGCAGTAAAATGGAACAATTGTATGAACATTAAAGTGCCTGAAGAAAGTATGTCCATATTGTAACGCGAGATTTTTTAAAGAAAAAGTGATTCTTATATATATTGATTTGTATTGGTGTCAATGAAGGCAGAGATATAATGAAATATAATTAAAGTTTGCATAGAAATAGACATGTTTCAATTAACACACTAATTAGACTAACATTACAGATACAATTCTAAATTAAGCAAAATAATCATTTCATTCCATAACTGCCATTTGAGCGCTATTTTTAAATTAATGTGAAGTTAGCTGCGCGCATATTTGGTGCGCACGTGAAGTTGGCAGCGCGCACAAAGTCCAGTGTATACACCCACCCAAAAAAAACGAGTTGGCAGTCAAAACGATAGGGTCACACTGGATCGCATTCGATTCTTGTTCATTAGCCATCCCATTCCGATAACAGTTGCATTTCAGAAGTCAAACGGTATTGACGTGCTGAGCGCGTGGGGCTCAATTTATTTTTCAAGTGTACTAACAATGTTACTTTAATTTAAATAAGTAAACGACGGTAAAATTCACAAATCGAAACGTTATTTTAATACTAACAACCAAATAAACGGCGCACAATCCAACATCTACACGAAAAAGAAACACCAAAAGTCAAAGCTAGCCAAGAAGCCAAAACAACGCGACATCGACACCTGTTTGCTTGCATTCCTGAGCCTGTGCATGAACGAGACTCTGTGTGTCTGTGCTTGTATGCGTGCGTTGTGGTAGCTGTATGTTAATGTGTGCAGGATAGGGACATGTAAACTTATTTAATTTTTTAAACAGTGTTTAAACAATAAACAATTAGTTTGCCCTCTGTTGCAATTGCAGCATTTAGCAGCCATTCCGTTGAACGCCGCGCCGCGCCTGCGCAAGAAGCAAACAGCAAAACAGTCAGCAACAACAACAACAACAACAACAACGTAAACACAAACACGGGAAAACCGGTTAACGTGAGACACACACCTCACGCATACATACATACCTGTACAAAATACTTACTGAGTCGGGTTTGTTTGCTTTTGCTTGGAAAATAGAAATAGAAGGAAATACGTACACAAAGCCAAACAACAACAAAAAGAAAAAAATCAATTCCAAGTGGTGAAATGTGTGAACAATACAAAAAGTAAAAGAAAACAAATTGGCAATTTAAGAGTATTAAAAAATTATTAATGATTGTGCTGTGTGCGGAAATTGGGCCCCAAATGTTTGCTTAAGGGTTAAATACACAACAAGCCTTATCGCTAACCAAATCGATTGGCGCATTATGACGAAAGTGAATTAAAGCCACAATTAATTGTAACAGTAATTACCCAACCAGTTTTTGGATTCCTGACTTTATCAGAAACGCGCAGCCACTTGTTGATTAAATTGGTGAGTAAGCTTTTCTTTAATTGGGTCATTATACGAGTAATGTTAGTTGGGCTTATTGACTTTTTAACTTAAAAGCCGAAACATCTCGAAAGAGTCTAATCTGTAACTAGCGTCTGTGTGTAGTATGTGAGTGTGAGTGTGAGTGTGTCTGTGCACAACTGATTTACAGTTAGCGGAAATATTTGTATAGGGATCTCATTCACCATTATTTGAACTTGCAGTGTGCCCAACACAAAACTAAACCGCAATGCCCAAAGCATAACTTTCACTGAATTGCGCGCCAAAATTGGCAAAACACACACAGTCACACACTCACACACACAGCCCAACAACAATTGCAATGCAATCGCGGTTGCTTTGTTAATCAAATTTGTTTCATGTATCTTTTCAATTTTTTATGATTTTCCATTTTCATTTTCGTTTTTTGTTTCGCTGATGTAACCTAAAGTTGATTTCCGAGCTGATTTGCAGCTTCATTAAACTTAACTCACCTCAAATTGAGTGTAAGGCGAGGCAAAGCTGATTATGAGATAAACAGCGAATTGCCCAACTAAATTGCGGAACATGTTTCAAGTTTGTGAGAGCAAGAGTTTCTGATAATAAGCATCCATACAGACGTTGTTTGTGCATTATAATTAAAAATAATTAAACATACATAATAGATATTAACTTAATTGAATTATATTCAACATAAATTGAATTGAATACGTAGCATGACTCATAAACTCATTCCATTCATCGCCAATATCATTGTACAATCTCGCAAATAAAATTCCAACTTCTTTCTGGAAAAAAAAACCACAACAAATATTCCCACCAAAGAAAAAAAAAAAATCTGAAATAAACAAATAGCAGCAAAAGCAACAACAACAGCAATCGTAGACCAGTCAACAACTTTATAAAAAGCAATAACAAGAAAACTATGCACATAAAAAAAAAAGTTATATAAAAACACGTTAACAAAACCGTACACAAAACAACAAGAGCGGAGGGATGGGAGTTGGCCGGGGGCAGACGACGCTGTCGCTGACGTTGACGCTCACTTTAAGCCACGCTTCAATTGCAAATGCCCCAGCGAGCAAATGCATTGACGCAGATACGTGGGCTACCAGTTGTTGCTGTAGCTGTTGCTGTTGTTGTAGCTGTTGCTGTTGTTGTAATTGTAAATTCTACAGGTTTCTGTCGCTGGGTCTGTGTAGCAGTTGTTGCCTTAATGGCGCACAACAGCAACAACTCTCCGCAATTTTACGCCAAAGCTAAAAAGGCGATCGATCGATTCGAAGCAATCGACGATCAGAGCTCCTCCAATCGTAGCAAAACCGGGCCAGGCCGTAGCTGCGACACAATTGGAAGCACTGTGGACATCAATCTATGAAAACACATGATCTTAGATCCTTTAAGTAATGCCTATACTGTACTCTGTCATTTGAAATCAAAGAAAGTAAGGAATTACCATTCATGTTCCTTAAACATTATTATAAATGACGAGAGGCATTGTTGGCCAGACAAACAAGACAAACCAAACTCATCAATCAAAGAAATATCATATTTTAGATCCCTTATGGTCAGCTTGAATATTCATAATGCCGGTTTTATCTTATGACCTCATAAATCATAGCAATTGACGGTCGTTTTTGATGGTCAGCAAAACTCTTATCAAGCTCTTTGAATTGATAAGCCTAAGGTAATAATGTCGAATATTAAATGAATCATATGTTCAATAGGAATTTCATTAACTATTTTTGGTTAAAAGTTTAACTATTTATCCACTGTGCACGACAACTTCACAACGTTGCAGTAATCTGGCTGTGGGCCCAGAGCATCGCCGGCTTGTGGCCGAGTTGGCTAACTGCTTGGCCACTTGGCCACTTGGTGTTCAATTCGCATTCGCTGCGCGTTGTTGGCCGATGCCGCCGGCTTTACTCACTTCGATTCAACTTAGCTCGACTCGCCTCGCCTCGCCTCGACTCAATTGAGATTGGTTTGGTTTGGTTAAAGCTTGGTTTTGTTTTTGCTTTTGGACTTGGACTGCGAATGCGACTTGTAATTGTTTCATAAAACGCAAAACTGGCCATGCAGGCAACTGGGGAAGATGAGGAGAGTAGGAAGGGAAGTGGGAAAGGGAGGGGGTTAACTCTGAAAACAGGTGCGCAATGCGCATGCGCGCGTTTTTCTGGCTTTTCGTATTGCGACTTGGGACTTGACTTTTGGGGCAACAGTTTTCGATTTTAATTATGGTTTATGTGTCGTTTTCGGATCACACACAGCATACACACAGCATACACACATATGCATATTGCTTATATGTGTATAAATATATACTTATACTGCACAAATATATACTTATATATATAAATATATGTATATAATCGTATGTCAAGCGGCACAAGGTTATTGCAACTGGAAGAGTCGTTGCGGAGATTTCTCAACTCTGTTATTGAGTCGCCTTTGGGGCGGTGCAATAATGGAACTGCAGGCGATCGTTGAGGCTGCCCATGCGTATTTATAAACTCATTTGGATGGCTAAGCAATCGAGGGACTATGCTTATTGGAGTAGAACCCACTGGGCAGTAAACGAGTAACGAGTAACTACAATGTTTGTTCTACATTTTCACCTATTCACAGCTATTTGTATTGTTCGCTTTAATCAGATCACATATTTCGCGTCTTTGTTGATTATGGAACATGCAGTATCTGGCAGCGTGACAGTTGGACAGTTGGACAGTTATTGAATTCAGGGCTATCGCGACATACACTCCAATAACTTTATAAACTACATAAACTTAATGATATGTTTTCTTATAAGATATAATTTAGATAAGTAATAAAACTATTAGCTGCAATTTCACAATTGAATTCAGTCATCGCGCTCATCTTTAATTCACCTGAAGTGGCTCATTAGGGACAAGGTCACATAACTGTGATTCATTGGAGATTCTTGTTATAGAGTATCTCTATCTGCGTCGATTAAATAATTGTTTGTTGATAATCATTTAAAAGATTACAGACCTGTAAATGTCAGAATCAAGTGTTATAGTTTTACGACTATGAATATGTTTTCTTTTGTGAATTGCGACTTTATAATCGCTTCTCTCGGCTTTTTTACACTACTCAACAAAGGTGCAGATAGTTCAGATTATTCAGTATCACAAAGTATACCATCTAAAGTGAAGGCATTCGTACAGACAATCTTACAGATACAATTCATGGTAGATGCGCTTCTACACTTCTATCTGCTGTCACTTTAAGCCAAATCCCAGAACTAAGCACATGTAGTATAGATATACATATATATATATATATATATATATATATATATTTATAATACTCATATGGAAGACAATAAGATTGTATCTCAGGTTACGCGCACACGCGTCGCAGTTTGTCGGCGCATTTGTGTTTACACTTGATTGCAATTCGTATCTAGCAGATGCACAAGTGTGCTTTGCATACAACGAATGCCGTTAAAATGTTTTTAGCCGTAACTGTAACTGACTGCGCCCAGACTCTTAACACTTGTAACTGCTTTATACTCGTTTTTCTGTTTCCTTTTTTTCCCCCATTTTTGTACACATTTCTGCATGCAACGCAGCGAACAGCAAAGAGATAAAAATACACGTTTTTATTTTTGTGATTTTGACTGTTTTCTGGTTGTCTTTTTGGCCTTATTAATATTTATCAATTTGTTATTTAACTTGTTTTGATTTCTTTGTTCGCTTTGAAAACAACTTTTCGTAAACAAAACAACTACAAATTCCAAAAGTATTTGCATAATTTGGCCTGAACGATGAGAGAACCGAAAAGCAATCATCAGCAAAAATGAAGCTTAAATGCGTTTATTGCTTTGATTGCTATTGACTCGGCTATTTGAATACCCTGTACGTATAACACAGTATGAAGAGTGATTACCGTAACTTGTAGTCGACCATCAAAGCATTCCATGATATGGCCAACTTGAATTGTGTTCGAGTATATTCAAGGCATTTTGAAATTGGCAATTTAACCTTATTATTTATTTATTGAGTACTCGTATTCTTGATGCTTTTAATTACAATTAAGTGTGACTCTGCGTGTCGAGTTAATTAATTGATTGCATAGAAGGCCTCATAAGTTATTTGCTGAACGGATAAACTTTGAATTCCAGCAGCTGACCGTCCATAAATATTTAATACTTTAACTTTTCTGATTGGATATTTCTGTGTCTTTGGCTCACAGAACCGTGTCAAAGCATTTGAAATCAATTTCAGAACACGGTTAAAGCATGTGTAAGCCTCTGGACGTGAAAATTACCTACAAAACATTCGTATTTAAGGTGAAACCGAAACCCCAGGCTAATCAAATCTGAATACTGAATACCGAATACTGAAACAGAGAAATGCGATATTAAATTGTTTGGCAGTTAAGAAAAAGCTGTTTATTACGGTTTGCAGCTGACAGCTGACTGTTGCAACGGGTCTCATTTGGCCTAGGGCCTCACCCACGATAAATGTGTCAATGCGAAATATTTACAATTTACTGCGTACGAAACACTGATAAATTGCCCAATGCAACTCGAAATTTATGCATTACTGTTACTATCTTCAAACTATGACCCAAAGTTGGCTAATAAACTAAACAGCACGCGCTATTGAATGTGGCAAGTATCTGCGAGTAAACTTGCTCTTTAGACTGCAAACACAATAAATAAACCAAAACAATTGCAGCGATAAGTCATAAATAACAGTTATCGTTGCAACAAACTACGATTACTAACTCTGTTGAGAGCGAAGAGAATTCAAAGTAAGACGTGTAATGACAATAACAAAAAGAAAATCTTCTAAATTCGCATCTTAATCGTTAATTTATTGGCATATTACTTATGTTATTTTCGTATGGCCAATAGTTCTCAATAATATTTGCTTAGTTGCGAATGTTTTTCCAATCGTTTGCACAGTTGAGTGAAAAAGCAAGTGGAAGTGTGCTAACAACACATAACTTCATATAGGTAAATAGGTAAACTTACAAGTATCACAACATTAGTTCTAGTTGCTAGTTAGAATATAGTTAACTTGCTCTCCAACTTACCTAAGTTTATGGTACTAGCTAATGTAGTACTTATCTAGTTAATTTGTTAGCAATTTGCACGAAAGTCATAAATCATTCGCTGCCTTATCAAATCGGATAAGCTTGGTAAACAGGACGTTACTCAATTGAGTTTGGCATTTAGATTATTTACTTATAAATGCTGTAACAATTGTTGTTTATCGGCGTGAGTTCAATAAGTCATACTTTTTTATTGTCGATAAAAATAAGCATAATCAGTTCTTATCGAATGTTTCATAATCGCTTACGAGACGGAAAGAGCGATCAAAGCTCTGGATTATCGATTAACTGAGAGTGAGACTCAAAAGAACGAACTAGAAAACCGATTCGTTCGTTCAGCTATAGATGAGCTACTCAACTGAGTCCTTCAATTGATCAACGATGCAGCGTTGTATAACACTAATGTGCTGCCGAAGCAACGAGAGTGACTTCGATAGGCGATAATCAACACTATAATTACTTGCATAGTTGTAAATATATTAAATTAAATATATTTAATATTTTGTATAAGGAAAATCACAAAAGTTGAGCACAGCACTTTCTACAGGCACTGTGAACTATAATTTGATAAAAAAAAAACACAATCTGTTAGACTTCCACGACAGTGCAAGTAGTCATTGCTATTGTTTCGGTTATTTTCTCCCAGGTCGACTGTAAATCCTATTGTCATTTGTCTGAAATTTACCATTTGATTGCTTTACAACAGTTGAATTTGTGTTGTTGTATCTTGCATCTTGTGATATTTCCTGCCTAATTATAAACAATTAAAGTGCAACAAATTCGAGTTGCTGGTGGGGTTGTTGCTATTGTTGTTGTTGTTTCATGATTATATTTAATAGCCGATGGCAAGCATAATAATTTCGATTAAATAATCAGGCACTTGGCTGACGAACCGATCTTCGCACATTTGCACAGTGGCTGCAAAAAAGTTGGTAGTGGTAGTTGGCTACTGCTGTTGTAATTATGAAAGTTTTTCATCTTGTTTGCAACAACATCAACATCAGCAACAAACCGTTGGCCAACGCTGAGTTAAATGAACGGTATGAACTCATTTCAAAGAGTCAAGTTTATGCTGCACTGAGTCATTCCATTTCATTCATCCAGAGCCGCCATCAGCTCTCGGAAGTGTGGTGAAAAGTTGTCGAAGGCAACCGCGACGGCGACGGCAACAGCAGCGGCAACGGCAGCGGCAGCGATGACTACAAAAGTGGCTCTGACTCCTATGGCTTGGATTGGCTTGAATCTGTATCTGAACCTGAAACCAGCGGCAACTGCAACAACAACGTCAGCAAACTGTAACGCCTTGCAATGTGATACAAAATGCTATTGGCTTTATGCAACACAACAACTGCAACACCGACACCAGCACCAACACCAACAACAACACCAACAACAATAATGGGAGCAACTGTAGCCAGTCTACGATCCCATCCCAGGTAGAGAGCGAGTGCCGTTGGCGTTTGCAACGCGCGTCGCCTTCAAAGACAAGTTTTACACCAATTTCCGCTGACTGTTTTGTTATTTTGTATTATTATTATTATTATTATTATAAATATATATATATATATATACGTATACGTTTCTTATGTTGCTTTCCATGTTATTATCTAAAGGTTAAAGACTTATGATGCGCTTGTGGAATTTTCTATCATTTTTTTTTCTATACTCTCTTTAATGGGGCTCTAATGTGGCAATTGGCGTCTGCTAAGTGCGAGCCGTGTATTTCTTTGATTGAAAAAGGAAAATCAAGTGGAAAATTGTGCAATTGATATTTAGCCAAGCATTTAAAATGTTTCCACAAATAGTTACGTGTTTGTAGACGTTGTTAAGGTGTTGCAGCAATTCAAAAGATGTCCAATGAACTGTGCGGAGTATCGATATATTGGTATCATTATCGATAACAGGGTGTGGTAATCAAGTGGCATGTGTGATCAATTACTAAACGAATTTTTCAATATTCATAAGAGACGAAGCAAATAGTGAAATAGAATAAATTAAACTTAATATGGAAACATTTTGTAAGCAATTCATTTGCTATGCGAGTATGTCATATTTTTTAAATAATGCCAAAGAATATCAATTATAGAAGCATGCCATTAAACAGAGCCGTTGTTAAAGTCAAATTATTTAGCTCTATTGAATCACAATCAATCATTAATCAACCTAAACACAAGGCAGGAACTCTGGCGGGTTCTGTACTCAATCAATATTTGTATATTATAATTTAACAGCTTTAAATTATGATTATTAATACTATTAAATGAAATTCATTCACTTTAATATTAACTACAGTAACTACAATCACTCCTTATCGTTATTTTATCAAGTTCAACCATTTTTATCATAATTCGCATTTTCCATTGCGACAACATTATTATTCTCACTTCTATTTGACGTTCTGAATAAACGTCGTTGTTGTCTTGATTTGATTAAGCTTCACATATTTGACTTTTTATTTACCTTTTTGTATTTATTGTTTTATTTTTATTGTTTAAACAAATAAACACACACAATAACAATGCAATAACTAAAACAGAACCCAACACTTTTATTTTTTATTGTGATCAAGTATTTCCGTTTGTGAATTTGTGTGTGGTATTTGCTTTGTTTTTTTCTTCTTTTTTTCGATTATTTTTTTTATTTTTTTGTGTATTATTTATTGCTGATTTTTATGCTGTTCTGTTTATTTGTACGTTGGCTTTTGTAGGTTAGCAATGCGAAACCTTGAAATTGTCTATCTGTCAGCTTTTAACTTTAGCTTTTTGTTTTGATTTCGCTTCTCTCCACAGTCAAATGGACTCTGAGCCATAAATTTTCACACACAACTGTTCGCTGTAGTTTTCCCTCCCCCCGAAACAGACTCATACTCATACTCGTACTCGTTCTCCTTATTTACTTTAAATTTATTTATGGCAATTCGTTTGTGTGCATTATTTACACGTCTTTTTGCATATGCTTAAATCGCTGAATGTTTTTTATTTTCATCTCAAATTTGTATATTGAGCTGATTTTTTTTATTGTCTGTAAGCCTAATAAAAAGGTTACTAACTGACAAGTGTTCGAAACATGAATTAGCATATATACTTTACAACTATAGCAGCTAAAATAGGGAACACAATAATCAAGTGCTAAGTATATGACTATTTCGAAATTGTTGAATAGAGAATCCAATCAATATTAAAATTTAATTTATGTTAATTGGTCATGGAACGGACTTTCTACAGATCATATTATTATTTATCAATTTTATTTTTATTCATTCTATCAATTTTATGGTAAACAAATCAATGTTCGATTGGTAATTCGCAGCTTAAAATTAGCGATAATTTATGAAAGTTTCCGCAAATTGTTTTGCAATAATTAACTAACATGTGTGTTGATGATAACCTGGTTAACCGGCATTATCAATTTATGCATTTTACCACTTTTAATAAAGACTTTAACAAATTGAGAGTGCCAAGTTAAGCCGAAGATCAGTTACTCTTTGAATTATCTTTACCAATTTTGAATTGAAATAAATTGAAAACCCGGAGACACAAGTTGAATCAGATCTTAACTCTTAACAAGATTTCAGGGGAATTTTTGTGCGCACCCAGCCTTATTGTATTTGAGAGAGAGAGAGAGAGAGTATCGTCAACAACAACAACAACTACGATAACAAGAAAAACATTTACATGCAACGACTTAAGCAATGTTGAATCTATTTGTGTCTTTTTGGCCAACCTGTTCGGAGTTGCAAGTTGATTTTGGATTTTTGGATTTGGGTGCGTCGCTTGATTGATTTGATTTGAGCAGCTTCAAGTTGTCCAGTTGGAAGACGCGCGACGCGATGTGTTTTTGTGGCCAAAAAGTTGCTGACTTGTTTTTTTTTTTATGGGCCGCAATGATTGCGCTGATTACGTGACGCTGTCAATTGATTTGTGCGCAAAACCAAAATGAGCAGCCACTTGGCTAGCGGGCAAACCAATTGTTGTTAACTTTAACGCATTTGTTGGCTTATGGTCATATGAATGAAATGGGGCCCAAAAACAGCAACTACAACCACAAGCACAGCAGCAACAACTTCAACTACAACTACAGCTACAAATTTTGTGTAAGTTCGTGCGCTGTGGTGGCTTAACATTTTTTTTTTGTGTTGTTTGTCGTGGATAATTTTTCACGAAGGTTTTTCAGTTGTTGTCTTGCCGTTTCTTAGCCGGACAAAGGCCTCATTTCGAGTGTATTGTTGTTGCTTTTATTGCTGCCATTTTAGCAGCTGAAATGTGCATTGAATATTAATGTTATTTCAGAGGCCATTTTGAAATTTGTTAGCATTTATTATATTAGTTATATATATATATACAAATCTATGTAGACACTGTATACACATTTATAAAGACATTAGACATAAAGAATTAAATATGAAACAAAAGCAATGAAGCATCAACATTGCAATCTTTCTAGATCCCAATTAGTCTATAGTCTTTATATCCATACACAAATACATACAAATATTAACGTGTTTAAGTTGTTATTTCTAGTCTTATCATAAGTCCAGCTCATTTGGCATTTGGCTAGAACCTGAAACCCGGACTCGAGTTGAGCGAACGTTGCATACTAAATGATGGCAAACCAGCCAATTCGCATATATTAGAATTTTATTACATCAAAGATACTTTAAACGCGATTGATATTGAGCAATATTTGAGACTATCTGTGAGTGTGTGTGTGTGTGTATGATTGTATGATTAAAATAAAAAATCTTTTAAGTCAACTAGAACAGCGTCAAGTGCAAACGGATTGTGCAGTAAACTTGTGGAACTTCTAAGATGCCGCCAACTTAAAATACCTTGTCTAATCACCTATCAAAGCACACGCGCTACATCCGAGAAAACAAGTCTTGTCTGAAGTGCTTGACTAGCAGATACCCTGACTGTGTGGCATTAATAACTTCTAAGAGAGGTCTTATGTACTTTATGTTCGATATGTTACTGATAAAACTAGAATAGTCTCGTTAAAAGTTGAGTGTTGAGTGTTGACCAAGCCAATTAGACTCTGGCATATTTTTAGCAACTGATTTGATCAAGTTCCAAAAATAATTCATGGAAATCACGGCTCATCAATTTAGCGCTATTTTTAGATTTCTTTATCTCGAATGACAGCGCTCGTTAAGAAATTAAGCGGAGTCTCCGTTCCGGCCGGACAGAGCTCAGGAGGTTGAGGCAATTGATTTCAATTTTAATTAACACCCACATCTGTCATCTTGGGGGCGTATTACTCGTACTGTTGGCGGGCGTGGCACATTCACATGCACACATCAAGTTTTAATTGCCACTTGCTCTCTTGGTCGAGGTTCGCTGAGTCGGCGAGTCGCGGAGTCTCTTCAAATTGAGGGTCCTAACCCCCGAGCCGGGTAAACAACTATTTTGTGCAGAGAGCGTCACAATTTAATGAATGAATCAATGTACAACTCGCTGGATACAACTCTGACACACACACACACGCACAACAAATACTACTATGTTGTTTACTGATTACAGTTACACACTCAACTGTTGACAAAAGTTTTTATTCAATTTGTAGTTGTCATGACAATCTCAACTGGCATTAATGAGGTCTGTGCTGGAATTATAAGGGTTGATATGCACATATAAGTTCCCTAACTGAAACTAATTGCACTTGGAAGCAATCGATATGGAAATCTGATAAAGGGCTTACAACCGACTGAGCGAAGTAAATAAACGATAGCCAAACCCATCGTTCATTCAACTCAGTGAATTATTTTGTACAAACTTGTTTCGAACGTCACGAAGTTGGCATAGAAATACTTAAATTCCAATTAGATTTGTACTACGCACCTATCATTTCTATTGCATTCTGATTGTAAGCAATAGATTATGGAAATTGCCGCAATAAAAGTTATTTGTTTACACATTCTTCAGCTTAATGTGGCAGGTAAAACGATTGCTATGACTTTACGATCGATTCGTTGCGCAATTTATACTTAAGAGTGTAACCCACATAAGACAGTTGAGTATTATGTTTAGTTTTCTATAAGATCTGCCAGTTACAACGCCCACACAGTAAACATATGTTCAGTTGTTTACGAGTTCGCTCAGCCCTCTATCTCTCTTCCCCTCAGCATCGGGCATATGCTGTCTGTCTGTCTCACTTAAACTTGACCTTTATTTTCGTTTATTGCTTATTACTGCATATTTCTGTGTATTTGTTGTTGTTATTGTTATTGTAATTGCCATCATTCTTCTTGTTCTCATTGTCGTATTTGTGAATGGAGGCGAACTCAGAGTCAACGTTGCCGCCCACTTGCACTCAACGAACTATGTATGTATGTATGTATGTATGTATGTGTGTATGTGTGCATGTATCTTGTATCTTCCATTCCATTTTCATTTCAATTTTCATTTTCATATTCAATTTTTGTATTTGTTTGGTCTGCTCTGATCGTGTGGGCGCACTTCATGCCTCATGCTAATCATGCACAAGTGTACATACAGATGAACCCACATACATAAGTACATACATACATACATATACATATGCATGTTTCAGTTCAGCTAATTTCCTCGTAATTATTGCGCAAACACAAAAGTAACTGAAAGTACTTGCTGAGTCTCTCCTCAGTCTTCTCTCAGTAGCAGTTCTTTGATTATTATTACTCATTAGATATGCAGTGGAAAAATAGCGCATAAATCAGACAAAATGACTTAAGAGGCGTTACCTGGCCTCTTCTGGCCTAGCTCGAGTGTCTTATTGTCTGTTAGTTATTCTGATTTCAGTTGTATTGCTTGATATATGAGCCGCCAGCCATTAACTTTGGCTTTAATGATTTGGCCCAACACTGAGTGCATTTGCATTTATGTATCTGCTGATGCGTGCATCTCATTGTTCTGCCTTGGATGCCTTGCCGGCAATCTATTAGGCTTAGAATTCCATCAAAGATTTCAAAAGACAAACCGAAAACAAATTAAAAAACAAAACAAAACAACAACAAATTCCAAACAACGCGTTAGAGCATCATCTTAAATATATTACCCAAAATGGCCGATAATTCTTTCAGTCTAGTGTCTACAGCTTACAGTCTAGACAGGCAAACAATAATAATTCTAAGCCTAGCCCAGACCTGTTTGAGAGCCAAATTAACACATGGCCAACAGACTGGAAAAAGGGCGATCCATGTAAGGCATTAGAAGAACCTGCAGGGCAAATGAAAAACTGAAAACTGAAATCGAAATTGGAAGTGGAATTGGAATTGAAATTGGAATCCATTCGGAATGCATTCGGAATGAATTTGGATTATTGTTGGATTTCATTGAACTGGTTTCAAGTTCTCTTCTCTGCTTCTCTGTGCTGCGGTGTTTCTGACCTTTGATGTTGCGTTTGTGAAGCATTTGTGTGTTAGCCAGAGACAGAAGAAGTCAACTGTATGAAAAGCTGAAAATATTTTATTGTAATGAAATTCATGGAATTTTCGACTCTAGGCGCGGCTCGCATCTTCAATGATCAATCAACAGAGGCAGCAGGGGAAACAACAACGAAAACGAATATGAATACGAGTACGAATACGAATACGAATACGAATATAAATACGAATGCGAATAAGATTATGAGCATGGGTTATGGGTTGACTCACAGCAGCGAGTTTAATTGATTCAAATGAAGATGACGCTCATGATGATCACAATGATGATGTTGCCAATGACTGAATGACGTTTGTCTATCCATCCATCCATCCATCTATCAGGCTGAGCTTGAGCTTTTGTCTTTGCCCGCTGCTTTCTGTATATGTAAATCGATGCATAGCAATCAACTCCCAGTAGCTGATCTCTTCATAGTCTCCCTGATTTGCAGGGCTCAACAAAGCGCACCTCCCTCCCCGGGCAATATCGTGAGTTGTACGTCAATGGAATTATCAAAATACAACAACAATAAACTGCAAAACATGCAACTGGCAATTGATGTTTGTCGTCGTCGTCGATGTTGCGCTGTTGTTGCTGTTGTTATTGTTGTTGGTGTGCTGTCATGTCATGCAACGTTTTGTGTCTCTCTGTTGTGGCTTTGTTTGTGCTTTATAATTATGAGTGCCACGCCCTCACCCCTCACCCCTCCAAATGCACTCGGGGCACTTGTCAGTCAGTCAGGGGCGTTCATCCGCATCATGTTGAACTTTACAATTGTAATCCGTATTTCGCATTCGCTGCGGTCAAAGTTGACTGACAGTCGCTGAATGTCAATGGGACACTAAATATGTACAGGTAGGCAATATACACACGCACACGCACACACACACACACACACACACATACTTGTATATATATATATATATATCTATTGATGTCTAGTTATTAATCCATAGACTTATTGACTTGTAGACTTTCCATTCAATTATTAAAATTAGCTCGCAAGTCTCACGAGTTGTTGCTAATTGTTGAGAGGGCAACGCTTAATTGTTATATGATTATCATTTGGGTTAAGGGTCGTCACTCGTCATAAAGACAGATATAATTTGCCTAAAGATTATACATCTCTAACTAAGAATTTATTTAATCTGCTCGCTGCAAATGGCATTTGATCTAAAGTCACGTGGTAACTAAAAAGGCTACAAATAATATTGTAATCTCAGGAATAGCTTTGTTTACGACTCAATTGTGCACTTATTCTTATCTATCGTGTACTTTCATTACATACTAATTAAAGTCCCTCTCAGTCATGGGAAGGCATTATTACCAACTGCAATGAGTACTTCCTTTCCTGTTCGAAGTCAACATCTGTGTGTAAGTGTCTTGTCCTGCGGGAAACCCAATTCAAATGCCAAGGCACCTTGAGCATGACCCTAGTACCAGCCAACAGGTAGAGGTACCAGCTAGCAGGTAGCAGTTACCAGTTAGTGAACACTCGGACTGCGTCCTCTTTAAATAAAATCATTAAAAATAATGAACGCACTTCCGCTGCGCTCATCGGGGTCTTAGAACTTTACACAACATTAAAATGAGGCAGTTGTTGTTGTTGTTCTTGTTGTGGTTTAGAGAGGGGGGCCAGAGGGATGGAATGCCGCACAAATTAAAAGGTGCGCGACTTGAAGTCGCGCCGTGAGCCGCTCAGCAATTGCAATTACATATGAAAGACTGTAAGATGGTCTGACCAAGACTTATACCCGAGTGAACCGAACCGAACCGAACAAAAACAGAATCAAACCGAACCGAAATATCAAAAGATGTGGGCAAACATGAACGGAAATAAAGCGCAACGCGGTGCCAAACCCCCTTTACCCCCTCTTCCTCTTCTGTGTTCCATCTCCTCCTCTCCGACACAGTGTGCTCCCAGTTTATCTATAAAATGCGCGTAGAAACAAAAGCAAGTAGGTAACTTGATTGTGGGGGCCGGACGACATATATAAATTATCAACGACGCAAGCTCTCTCAGTCAGCTCTGTAGCTAGTTATGCATAGATACAGACGCATAGATACATAGATACAGCTACAGATACGGATACAGCTACAGATACAGATACAATGTAAGTAGCTAAAGTCACACAGGTACAGCCTACGTCAAAACCTCATCGTGAATGAAATTCTTTATGGTTTCTTTTACAGGGTATGCTAATAAACTCGATTCAGCTCATGCTAAGCAAGCTCATGCTAAGCTATTCATAAGTGCGTGAGTGTCGTGAGTCAATGCACTCACGAGTATTCGAAATATTTGCCGAATTTTGCCTTATTCTGCTTCTCTGAATGCCAACAATTAATGCATTTGATAATATTTTTGAAGTCTTTATTCGAGTAAAACAATATTAAATAAAACCAGTTATTTAAACAAGCTAAATAACATGTGATTTCTGCAGTTAAATGTTAAAAGTATTCATACCATATTCACCTACATATTTCATGTTCAAGTGAAATGTTGCAGAAGTAGAAATGGTATTGATTTGAAAAGAATCCAATTATTTCTATATATCTAAAGTATCTGTAGAATGTACCAGTTTCTTAGGTGAGAACAAAAACAGAATTTAGCTAACTGAATAGTCGTTCAGTGACTGACTGCCTTGACTGCCTGACTCTCTGACTAACTGCTTGTAAAGTATCTTTGAAATCTGCTTTTTTCTCGTACTTTTTCTTTTGGTTAGTTGCTGTTTTCTGTTGTTTACACAACTGTTGAAACAGTGTTTGTTGTTGAGTTTATTGTTATTGTTAATACACAGAATACTGTGCCTTATTAGCCACACTTTGCTTTATTTACTCATGGTCTTCGTCATCGTCGTCGTTGATGTCGTTGTTTTGGAAGTGGCGCTTGAAGTGCGTTGGGCGATGTACGGGAAAATAAGGTCAGGCCGAGAACTTTCCAAAATAACTTTTAGTGCGGCTAAGAAGCATATATTGGCCAAAAGAAAAAAAGCAAAACAAAACAATACCAAGCAGAAAAAGAGGTGTATTGCCACCGCCAGCAAGGTTAAGGCACAAACAATTTGTCAAGTTTAGAGGGGGAGCCCATTTGTATCTGACAGATATGCGCTTTGCATGGGAGGCCGCAGCTTAAATGCAGCCATTGACACACGGCCGGGTCTGACTGTTAACCCGTTTTGCTGTTGGCCCAGCCAATTACCAAGCCCACAACATACAAAAAATACTTGTGAGAATGTATCTCGAGTGTGGTATGAATTTGTACCTCAGCCTTGATTCATGCGATGCGTCGATGGTCGGACAATGCGTAAAGAGGCAAAGATGTAACCTACATATGTTACATCTGTATGTATGTACATATGTACATATATATCTGAAACTGTTCAGATGTTTCTGTATCTGTATCTGAAACTGAAACTGACGCATCTACAAGCACAACCAAGTGGAATGCTCGACTTGATTGCTTTTGATTAAACTTTAGTTTCAATTCGCCGATTGAGAGACTCTCTCACAGCCTCGATACAGTCAATTTGATTTCCCAACATCAAGCTGCGCCTGTTTTCATTTTCATTATTGATTTCGATAAATGTACTCATAATTGCAGATTTGGTTGAGATTACAAATCACCTGAAAGTGTTTTCATTTTCTATTTTCGAGAAAGTGGCCCGCATCCCATCAATCTTCAATCCAATGTTCGCATATTTTATTAAAGACGCGTGTGAAACAGTTTTATTGCCATTGTTCAAAATATATGTACGTGTAAATGCAAATGCTTATCGATTATAAAAAGAGCTCTTTTAACATAAAAAAAAAAAAACAAAATATTTTAATAGTTTTTCCTTTTCTTCTTTTCTTTTCTTTGCAGACGCACGCAACCGCAGCAATTTGCTTGGTAATTATACATATTTCATTTCATTTTGTATACAGTATGGATGGGAAGATACCCCGTACACATGTATTACTTGGGCTTGCCTCTATTTTATAGTCACTCTCTGAATAATTTCTGTGTTTGTTAAACCAACACAAGGCCACATAGTACTATGAATCAATTTAAAACATACAGGTTTTAACTATAAAAACTTAGCAATGATCTATACGATCACTAGCATTGCAGGGTATCAGTTTTATAAAAACAATTCATTCATTTTTATATATATTATTATCTTTTAAATTGTAATTTGCCTTGTGACCTAGACGAAACTGTTTGCTCAAACGAATTACAAGTACAGGGTATAATAGTTTGTTAAAGGTATACCTTAGCGATACAGCTTAACGGTTCCTACACACCATAACTAACTTATAGAGCAAAGGTAAGAGGGGGAGAGAGAGAGAGTGCGAGAGCTATTGGAGGTGGCACGCAAAGTGTGGCATGCTCCAGTGGCAATGCCCAGAGAACATTAAATGTGGGTCAAGCATTGGTTAAGCTAAACTCTTGCATAACATTCATCTAACAACTAATGATCGGAGACGGAGAAGGAGACGTAGATGTAGTCGCAGACCAGTCAATGGCTATGAGGCGCCATTAGGTTTTTGCACCTGTTCAACTGTTCAACTGTTCATTTGAAGGCAAGATCGTAACTGTTGAACGGCATTTAAATGTTAATTTGCCTCACTGACGTTGACTTTTCAGCACGTTCAGTTCGAGTTTTGTGCGTTTTAATTGCAGGCAGCGATTCCGTTGGATCCATACACGTAATTACCTTACAGACATGTATGTATGTATACTCGTGCCTGCAAATGTTGGCCTACTCAGTGAATTCGCTGCTGGCCCTAACCTTTAACTGGGCTTTTCGCACACACTCTGCGCTGTGCAAACGTTGATGATATGACATGAAATCGAAGCTAACAAATGGGGTCGCGTTCCAACGCACAGGTTTTTAAATGTTGATTGTTGCTTTTCAGTTCGAGCTTATGCAAATGCTTATCATTAGTCCCGGAACAGTCTCTATAATTTGTTGTAATTTGTGCAACTGACTTCATATTAATTCACATTTTTTTATTTCGTCTTTTGAGGTCAGCGTTTAGCTTGTGACGCAGTCGAGTATTTTTAGTTTGATAATTTATAGGCATTATTTGATGGGCAACACACTTAACTGATTGACAATCTATGTGATTTAGTTGAATTATAAAATTATCAACTTTAACGAGATATATTATAATTATATAAATATTGTATATATTTGTATATACACACATAGTATATGTGATGAGCGGAAACTGAACAATAGCTGAAAATCTCGAATTCTTTTGTTTTTATTTTGCAAATGCGAAAGATTCAATTTGTTGTTGTAGTTGTAGTTAATGGATTATTTCTTCTTCTGTGCGCACATGCAAATGTTACGTTAACATTGTGCTGTTAAGCAAGAGCTGTTAAGTAAGTGCAACTTCCTTAGAGCGATAATCGATGCGGCGAATTCATTTGTTATAGTCGCAGTAGCACAATTTACACAGTTAACAGCGCTCTGTTAATGTCTCTGTTAAACACTTTTCTCTTTACTTCTTATCCTGGCATTATGATAATAACAGCTTAAGTCGTTATCTGCCAGTTTCTATGTAAACTAGTCTCTCAGATTGTAAGCTATGTTATAGTTCCGTCTATTATCCGTTACTGTCAACCTTTCTTGTCTATATGTTGTTTATTGTTTCCCTTTCGCATTACGGAAATACAGCATTAGTCTATTAGTATTGCTGACTGGTAAATCAAATAACATAGATTTATCACAGTCTTGTTGAATCCAACAAAAGAATGTACCAACCACGAAAGCAAGCAAACATAAGACCTGGTCAAAACAAAAACTGTTAACAAATGTTAGTTGGCAAATATTTTTAGTGACTCTTTTGGTCGCATAAATTACAAAAATGTTGTCATTTGTCAGTTAAAAATAATATAAAAAACGATGAAAAAAGAAAACAAACTGGTTATAGAGATTGTAGCCTTATGACGTAAAGATTTGTGATTAAAATTAAAATTTGAATGGCAAAATCCATATAAATTTTAATATTTTTAATTTGCTAAACTATTTAAGGAATAAGTTAATTATATATATATTTATTATGCAACTAATCTGTAATATATTTGTAATAATAATAAATTAAAAAATAAAAACAAGCAAAAGTTTTCTCAGGTTAGCAGCTTACTGTGATGATGAGTTCTTACTGTTGGCCATTAATATCTTGGCTATAAACACAGTTGGCTCGTGATTTCACTTATCTAGACACTGTTGCTTGTTGTAAAGAAACTGAAATGATTTTAGACATGGCTCAGTTTCACCTGGGACTGGCTAGAGGCACGTCGTAGTTGAATTCACATGACATGTGATTTTGGGCACAGTGAGAGTTACTGTCCAAAAAGTTGTATTTTTGTTTTAAGCATTAACAAATTCTTGCAGTAAAAGTGCTTGCTAACAGCTGACCAGGCCGAAACAAGCAACAAGCAAGATCAGGCATCAGACATCTGACAGTGCCATCTGCAAAATGTTTTGGCACATGCCAAACCCAAAGATCCCAACTCCAAGATCTAAAATCGAATGAAAAAACTCGTTAACTAGCGCCAGACCTGTCTGCCATGTTAAGAAAAGAGGAAAGGAATAATTATAAATTTGCTAAGCCAGTTGCGGTAGCTCAAATCTTTTATAATTATTAACAAAAGTGGTTGTGGTGCCTGCTAGGTGGTGTGTGGGGGGTAGGGGGAGGGGGTTAGGTTAAATACTTTTGAAATTTACGTCAAAAGTGCGTCAGCAAAAATTGTGATTTTGCTGGGATTCGATTTGGTTCGAATGTTTCGTGCGATTGGCATCAAGCGGACAACAAATACAATAACCGAAAATTGCTTAAGGTGATAAGTTTGTAGATTGTGTTGTTTTTGTTGTTGTGCTGATTGTTTATCGCATGTTTCGCATTTGTACGACGCGTGCGCCAGGCTTTTGTGTTAATTTGTAATAATTAATTTGCATTTTTTGCTCAACGATCAATGAATTATTTATATATTTATGGGATTTATTTAGCGGAATTTACGTTGTTTTTTTTTCTAGAATTATTGGAAAAATACCCAAAAAGATTTAATTATTGGTTAAACACTTACGTTTCTGATATAATAGCTATAAGTATTAACAACTTCATTAGGTTTTTCATGCCAAATTCTCGCAAAAATTGCATTGCATGCATAAGTGATTACTTTAATAACCCCTTCACATACCTAAAGATCATGTAACCACTAAGGAAGACCCTCCTCTTCTTCTTTCGTTCCCGCTCTGGGCCAACTGTTACTTAAACATGGCTAAAAATATTCGTTACTTTCATTGCGTGCCGCATTCATTGCCCAAAATGCAATTACAATGGTTAAAAATGGCAACTTGTTGGTACTGGGTACTGAATACTGGGTACTTGGTAGTGGGTCTGTGTGTCTTTAATGAAAATGCATTTAATGCACTGCCAATTTGTAGACAACAAATTGCCCACAACAACAACTGCCACAACAGGCGACTTGTCGTATGATGCATTTAAATGGTTTAATGGCCGGAACGAAGCAAGAAATCTAAAAACAACATCTAACGACAATTTTCGTAGTTAAAATTTGTTGTTACCTTTTAATACATGTACACTGTTAGAGGGTATTATGAGGATGTTACTCAGTTTGTCATGCATAAGATTCCTATATATTTGCATTTAATTAATGGACTATTATCATTACAATTATTATTAGTCTTACAAGCCTAAAATCTTTCAATATTACGAATATCTAGTTCAGAATCAGTTTAACTTAAAATTATACGATGAATTTTATGTGTGTAACGCTTCCTGCAGATTACTGATTATTTTATTGATTAATTAATAAATTAATTAACTTTGTGCATAAAGGTCAGGCTGTCTGTCTGTTTGAACACTTCGCTTGGCTATCGCAAGATGTATGCGAGTGAGGCATGTACATAATACTGTGTTGTTGTATATTCAACCATATATATATATATCTATATATATTCACAATGATCATAATACTTTTATTCATTTAGAGACTAGAACAGGGTATTCTTCTGTCGTCTGTGATTGCCTGATCCGCTGGCTTTAATATGTTCTTATAGTTTAATATCCCTACTTTGTGTGCGCTTGCTCTCGTGTCATTTACTTTAATTTTGATTAATTTGGGCTGCAATTTTAAACGTGCTGCTAATTTGCCTACATTATATAGCGTACTCCGATATGGTTATTGTTGTTGTTTCCGCGTTCAAACTGCGCATTTTCTCTAATACATAGTTCAGAGATCTGTGTCCATATCGTCGGCGCGGTTTATTACTTTTGACATGCATGACACCCATTTGTAGTTGGGTGCGTGCTATTAAGTACATACAAATACCCTACCTTGGTAATACAGTTTAAATCATCGTAATACAGTAGAAATTGAGTACATTGATTTGTAGGAACAGTAAAACTCACTTGTTTATGACTTCTTTGCCGTATTTACTCTTAGCTAACTACCCAACCCTATGAGTACCCTACACTATCGTAATATAATAGATTGTTGGGAATAATACAACAATTTGTTTACATATTGACCTTAACAATTATATAGTATTAGGTACAGGGTATTACACAGTCTATGCATCGCATATTTGCTATTCAATTAAGCAATGGGTCGTAGAGCAGGTCGTAGCAGGTTTCTTTGCATCTTTTTATGTGGAATCATGGAAGAACTTGTCAAAAATAAATAAACAAAGTAAACCTGAATACATGTTAATCTTATCGAGTTCTCACAATAGCATCAAAATTTATAAGAGTACAAACAACTTTTCACTTAGCTGTATTTGCTTTAACATTTAGAATAAGCTAATAAACAAATTTATGAGTTAAATAAATGCAGCTCGCAGGTTTTTTTCTGCGAAAAAAAATCACTTCAATCAAACTTTAGATATTTCATCAAATTTGATTGCAAAATAATTGTTAACGCTTATAAGTATACAAGTATACTGAAACTATTTTTTCTATTTGTTTATTTGGCAATTTTTCCTTCGAATTAATTTCATGCGCTCTGTTTGCATTGAGGCTTTTCAGCTTTGAGCCTCTTATTTATTTATTTATTTATTTGTTTATTGTATATTTATTTTTTGTTATTGAAATTGGAATTGCATTTGGAATTCGTAAGCAATTTGTGCACTAATTGAAATTCAATGGACTGCGGCAAGCTCAATGGATTCGCGGGGCAATCGGAGAATTGACTGGGCGATTGCTCCCGTTCCCCAAACAACAATTACAATGCAAAATTTAAACTCGCCTCCGTGATCGGCATACAAATAGCGGAAAAACGTCTACTTGAATACGTTATGAATACACTCAAATTATTTAGAAACCATATTTTTTATCTAACAAAAAAAACTATAACAAAGGCCGGCTATAAATAACTAAACTAAAGTAGAGAAGTGAATTAGTAGTTCGTGCAATCAGTATTAATATATAATCTAAAATATAGAGACCACATGACTTGTGAAAAGAATAATTATTCATTTTAATTGTAATTTGTTTATAATTGATTAGTAAAGCATTCTGTAAGGAAATATATTTTTTTATATATATATATATAATTTGTTATGCCTAATCAGCTTTCAGATCTATTGTCTTAGCCATAAATAAGTAATTCTAGACGGAAGTCAGGGCTACACTTACTTCCCATAGCCAAATGCTCCAAAATGATCAAGAGCACCCTTCGCTAGAGCTGCCACACCAAGGTTTTCACCTAGTCGGGCCACATGGTCGCGCTGCGGTTTGTCTTAACTTGTCTCTCTGTGCATGTGTGTGCTTTGGCCAGGTGAATGCATTTGCCACAGAACAGACCGCAACAGCGGCAGCAATTTGAATTGGTTGACCAACAAATCCATAAAATTGCAACAAACAACAAACAACAAAAACAAAAAAAAAAAACGGTTAGCAGTTTCACATTTTTGGCAGCTGCCCCACACAAACCACAACAGATACGAATAGCTGGAAAAAAGAAGAAAAAACAAAATTCAAAAGTTTTCAACAAAATTTTCTCACGTAACAAGTACACAAACAACAATAACAACAAACACCAGAGAAAAACTCAAACGGGCTGGGCTGGGGCAATTTACTTGGCGTCGCTGTTGTTGTTGTTGTTGTTGCTGTTGTTGTTTTTGTTGTTGTTTAGGCGCTTGGTACATATGTATGTGATTTTGTTGGCAACATATTTGCCAATTTTTTTTTTCGGCCTCTGCGCAATCCATAAGAGGGCATAAATGCTGCTCACTGGATTCTAAATATCAGGAGATTGCAAGTAGCTGCAGCAGCGACTCAACAACAACCTTGGCTAATGGCCCGGACAATGGTGGACTGACATGACGGTATCAACACAGCTGGAGCTGCTGTTGCAAATTTTTTTCGGCTCTGTCTGCATGTTGCAAGTATGGCTCGTAAAGCTTAATGGCTCGCTGGTTCGCTGACTTCCAGCTTCGGATAATTCGCCTCGATTCATGTGTGTGTTGGCCAATTTGTTGGCTATGACTAAGCCTGTTTATCTTGGCAAAGAATTTGACTCTTGATCTTTGTAAGCCTGCCAGCCCGCCTGCCAGCCTGTCTGTCTAGCAAAACTGTCTCGATATCGATACCAACACCGATAACAATACCGATAACTACTCCAGATTCAATGCTCGCACTCTTTGAGTGGAAAATTTCCACACGAAATTCATCAAATGCGCGTTAATTGCCTGACAACTTACCGCATATCAACCAAACACGATCGCTTTAAATAAGAATATTTGCTTAACTAGATTTTAGCAGTTCAATGGGAATTTTCTGAATTCGAATTTGATTAATTCATTTTATTAAATAATTTTATTAATTTCAATTTTATGCGAAATTTGCATGCGTTTGATCATCAGTTTGAAATAAATAGTTTCTTTATTCCAACTAATATAATGGCTATAAATAAAAATGATGACAACCCTGCCATTAAACACCCTGTAATGATATCATCAATCGATCAGCCGTACGCTGAGGCAATAGCCGCACCTGTAACCATGTAACCACCAACGATTCTTTCGCCATTCTTTGAACTAAATACGAGTATGTTTCGTTTCATATTCCATTCCATAAGAATGGTATTTGCTGATTAAATAAATTGCATGCTAAACACTAATTAACAGTAGAACATCAAATTAATTATATAATCCATACACAATATCAATGAGTTAACCAGCATGGCCAACATGTCGTGTTATTTAGTTGGCCATCAGAACGATAATTAATATTAAATAAT
Organism: Drosophila funebris; assembly: GCA_018901825.1. Classification (NCBI taxonomy): domain Eukaryota; kingdom Metazoa; phylum Arthropoda; class Insecta; order Diptera; family Drosophilidae; genus Drosophila; species Drosophila funebris. The sequence goes on along the minus strand of JAEIFK010000678.1, from coordinate 7,706,279 downwards.
TTATATGCCAATCACGTTACATGGGTTGTCATTATACGAATTTACAATCTATATACATCTGCCCTATAAGGCGCATCGTTTGTTTATTATATATGACTTAATTAAGTTCAATTAGCATTTCCAGGCATCATAAAAATCAATGGATATTTATAGCATTTCTTTTGCCAATTTTAAACAATCAATTAACATTTGTGCACTAAATAATTAGACACTAGCTTTAAATATTGCAAAAAACAATGGCCTTAGCTTTCAGATTGTGGACTTTGTTGGTGTTGTTGTCGTTGTCGTTGTCGATCTGGGCTTTTAATTTGTGGCTTTTATCGCTGGACAGCCACATGATTTGAATACCAAAATAGCAATAGACGAGTCCATGTGCAGGCCAAGTTACGTATAGTTGGCCATTTGAATGCTTAACGAGTCTGTTAGCGTGTTTATTACCTTTGACAAAGTTGCATAGTTTCTTCCCCCCATTTAAGACAGAAATCTGTTATTTACCTTATACTTATTACAAAATCTGAATTTGAATGAACACAGAATGACTTTTAGCCAAAGTATATAGAACGTATATTCAAATATATATGTTCAAGCAAATGATATTGTAATTGATTCGATTTTGTTAAGAAATTATCACCTGAGATCTATATATTAATATTATCAATTTTGATCTAAAATTTGCTATTGGATAATACCAAATAATACCCGAATAATCCGGCTAGATATATTTACATGTACGTAAAGAAAGAGGTAACTAGAATGGTATAGAAATATAGAGAGGATTATTGTATGATAATGACAGATTAATAAATATAGGATATATGAGATAAAGAGAGACAGGGATACTGAATGAGAGAGAAAGTTTTGTAATATTGAAATAAAGATGAATATTGAAAGTTATTGAAAGAGAACCCGATGCAAAGGTAAACTGAAAAAGGAAGACGGAGATAGAGATAGAGTTACCAACTTGGATATCTGCTGTAACTGCAGTTGTTGCAGCAACGTCTGTTTTTATTATTGTTATTGTTGTTGCGCAAATGCAACAACGTCATCTGTGTTTTGCATTTTGTTTATTGCTCAATTAACCCCTTAGTACCATTTTTTAGCTTAGCGATTCACAACGAACCCTTCCAAGCCGATGACAAACTATTTGTCATGCTATTTTTTCCACTGTTTCATTATTTTTTTGTTGATATTTTTTTTTTTTTTTAACTGGAGAAACCCAGAGCTTTGCAAGTGTTCCATTATTGTAGTTGAGAAATGATTTGTACAATAAGACAGCCCTAAATTTATATGCGAATCTTTTTTAGCGCGATAAAAAAGCGACAGTGACAAGATAACGGGCAGACAGAGAGAGGGAGAGAGCGAGATAGCTGTCAAATAATTAGCCAAAAGGCACAAATTTTTGGACTGAACTTTCTCTCTATTTGCTCTTTGGCTTTAACAATTACATTTACCTATATATACATTTTTAATTGTTTATTTATAGACTTTGTTTATTGAATTATTTGCCACTTTAATTATATTACAATTTGAATGAATAAATATTTATATTTGTTGCGATTATTGGCGCTTTATTTGTTTGTTTTGTAACACAGCTGAATGCATTGTAAATACCCTGTAAGAATCTTATAATTCTATTATCTTTGGCATAGTACTTCCTAACAAAAAGGGACACTTATGTTATATACATTAGTACTAGTTCTAACACCCTTTTATCTTTTGTGGATATAAATATCTTTAATATCAAATATATGATATTACATTGTCCATATTCATTTATGATTTCTGTCTCTGCTGTTCAGCATTTTAATTAAGTTTTGTTCCATAAAAGCGGCAACTTCCTATTCCAATTCCATATGAAAATATGCGAAAATATACTATATAAATGTTCATTTAAACAACAACAATAATCGAACAGCAACAACAACTTTAGCTAGGCTTAATTCATGTCAAGGCATTCACTTTCAAAAACCAATTTCAATTTCAGAAATCACAAGAAAAAAGGTTTTTACTCGGACAGCCAAAACAACAAAATCAAAATGTAAAAAAAAAAAAACGATAAAAAAAATTTAATAAGCAACAAAATTACGCAGACATCAAAAAGTACAAAGTAAGAAATGAATAAAAATAAAAATAATAATAATAATATTATAAAAAAACCTGCTGCTGTTGCCTCAATTAAGTTAAAACATAAAGACAAACTGAACTCCATGTCTGTTCATGTCTGGGCCCCCATTAAAGCCAACGCCGACACCGACACCGATACCAACACCGATACCGGCGCCCGCTCGACTGACCCCTTTAGACCCCATCAAAAGGTAAACATAAATCTGTTTACACTGACGCAAATAAGTACATGTACACGTGTTAGTGTATGGAAGTCTGCGTCTGTCCGCAATTTCGCATCATTCTTTTAAGTGTTTCACGAGTTTATTCTGGGCGTCAAGCGCTTAATAAAGTTGTACACAGTGTGTTAAAATGTGACACACAAAAGTACTCGACTTGAAAATACCCTGTAGCAATTGCAAGATCAACAGTAACTGTCCAACTGTTCCCTCCCTTGATGAACTTGATTAACTTTAATGTCTTACTACTTACTGTATTATATAGTCTACCCTTTTATGCTATCATACTGCCTACAGGGTATAACTATACCATTTGCTGCCCATTTGCTGTAGTCAAAACTCACATTTATTGCGATAATATACATTGCGTGGCTTAACTCCTGCCCATAAAAAGCATTTTTATAGTTTTAATTTTCTTTTTGTTTTTTTTTATTGTTGCCTGGAATTTGTGGTATTAATTACCTGTTAACTCACCTGGCTTTTAGCAGTTCGTGCGAATTGTGCGATTGAGATTGATCTGGAGGCAACAGTAGTAGTTATCTTCAGATAGAACTGTGTTGAATTCTTAACAATATGTAATAAAATATAAATATAAATAACTTAATTTATCATTTAGCATTTCTATAATAAAAACAGATATAAAATTAAACTGTAAAAATCTTAATATTGGCTAAATATTTACTTTATATATAAATATTGATTTCACATTTGATAGTTGAACTCTTCGAAGTTGCCAAATGCTAAGTCATACTTTTGCATTGTATCGCATCTTCAATTGAATCTCCATGGGATTGGCTGGCAGATTGAATGTAATCCAAGCATTGAATTGAATACTTGCGAGTGTTTATTCAATCATTCAATTAAATGCATTCCAATGCGTTCGCACGTACAAAACTGGCAAACTTCCTTTCCTTTTTGATATCCACCTCGCCTTAAGTTGAGATTCGTATGAGTGTGAGTATAAGTATTCGCATTCGTATTTGTATTCGCTTTTGTATTCGTTTCTGAATCGCGTGACACACATGCCCAAAATATCAAATTGCGAAACTGTGTTTAATTTTTTGTTTACTTATATATTTATATATTGTTTTATTTTTAAATTCATTGGGGAGACATTCTTGAGTCTTAAGTCTCACTCTCTGTCTCTCAATTTGAGACTGAGTCTGAGTTCTCTCGACGTGCCTTGTCTGAGTTTGTAATTCTTTATTTACAATTTATTTAAGTCGACATTGGACACATTACTTCGGCTTGAAGCCACACGCGGTGCTGTGGTTAACTTCAATTTGGCCTAAACAAAGTAAACATTATGTTTATTATTTTTTTTTATTGTAAATCAACTTTTCAATTTGCCGTTGACACAGTTTCTGAGCTCACAGACTGAGACTGAGTCTGCGACTCAGATTGAAGCTGTGGCTGCACCTGAGCATTCGACTCTGTTGAGTAAAAATAATAAATTGCAAAGACTTGTTGCCAATTGAGAATGCCGTGCCTCAAGTGTTTAGCTCTGGAACTTGTCTTAAGATGTATTGTATATGTATCTATAAGTTGTTATTCCTCTTATTTCTGTTGTTCTTGTTGTTTAAGCTGCCTGGGAAGCACTTGACACAGGCAAATTTAGCTGTTAAAATTGTTTAAAAATACAATTTGATAAATGACTCAACGATTTTAAAACTGTGGCTTTTGCTTTTGTTTTTTTTGTGGTTAGTTAGTTGATGAACTGGTAAAGCTGTCTCATTGTCTCTTCTAGAGTCACAAGTCAAATAGATAAATTCAAAACGCTCACAAATTATATGATACAATGATCAATCACTTTTGTCTTTGTCTGGCCAAAAGCAACAGCTGTTCTTTCATTCAGTTCATTGTTTGGCCAACACTGGAGTGAGCTATAGATTTATTGGCCACAATATAAATAGCTGTTGATGAATTTTAAAATGGACTAAACTCGTATTCCCCTTCGATTCTCTGGCTGAAGGTCAGCCTTCCCAATTCCTCTTGCTATTGACTCCTGTTATTGACTTCCTGGTCGCACTTCCTCAAGGCGCGCTTTGCATTCCTCATTCGTTTCACACTACAAAGTCATACTAAGCATGGCTTCTCTTTTGTTTATTTACTGTCGCTGGCACGCACAAAAAATAATAATAAATAAATTAAAGACTCGCAATTATGGTCTAAAGGGAAACAGCCGGTGAGACCACAACAAAGTTTAAGCATAAGCAGAAACAGTCACAAATGATAATGTTGCCGTCTTGGGGCGTCTCAGACAAAAAACAATTACTTAGTTTTGTTTACCTTTTCTTACCAATTCAGCGCGCTTTCTTTGCCTCTTTTTTTGTCTGCGTCTTCGTCTTTTTCTATGGAGTGAAAACTGCTCAACCGTCGATGTCAATGGCCCGAGGGTAGTCTTTGGGTTCGAGTTCGGTAGCTCCTAACTACTATTGGGCTTGGTCGGGTCCATGAATGAGTTAGACGCCCGCACAGTCTGACAGTCTGGGACGTTAACTGGACAGATATTCATGGCAAAAGTGAAAGCAGCAAACCTTTGAGCAAATATCATAAAACTATATGGACAACAAAAACACTTGTCAAGGTCATTGCATTTGGTCACATTTGTTCACATTACCATAGACAAGTTGGCAGCAAGACCACCTGGCCATAACTTAACTGAAAGTTGAACTTGTTGGCTATAGCTTGTCGTCGATTCACATTCAGCCTATCGCAGATGGATAGACTCCACTCCATTTCGTCTGATGACGTACTGCTTCCTTATATTACGATCAGTAAAGACTACGGCAAGTTTAGTTTATAAATTGCTCACAAATCAGTGCTAGAGCAAAACAATTTGATAATGTTGTAGATTAGATAACAAAAATGGCAGCTGAGATTTGTGTGGCATGACATGATTAGCCGCGCGATCTGGAGACTCGAGTGCTGATAGAAGAGTTCAAGGAGTTATTTCAGTCACATGATAAGATCATAAATGTTTATAACTTTTTCTTTTCTAGTTTCTCAACTTATCAAGAAACGTGCAAAGCACTTACGTGCGCGAAATATTTATTATTAAGCAAATTCTCATCGAAACGAACCTGGAAAAGAACAAAGTCAAAGTCAAAGTAAGACAATTTCCTGAATGAAACGAAAATGTTATTTCTCTAATAAAAATCATTGTTGAAAATATTAAAACCGTTTAATTTAAGCAATAATTACTGCGATCGCTCAATTAAAAAAATAAGGTAATAAACATTTAGTCATTTACGGCCAACAAATTAAAACAGCAATAAAGTCTCTAAAATTAGACATTTAATAATGGTAGCTAATCGCTTAGATAGTTTCGCCTTTAAATGCTTTTCAACTGCAATAATTAGCCAAATAATGCGAATGAAATGCGAAACAACAGCCCCTGTGTGGGATTTTCGCCACACAATAACTTGGGAAAACATAAATGTCTTGCAAATATTTGAATATGGTAGCTTCATAACATAACATAACATATTACATGAAAACTTGTTCGCTTACAGCAGATGACAGCGAGCAATTGGGAAGAGTGTTGTGTGGGGAGGGGGGAAGCAAAAATTACATGTACAATTATTTTAAAGGTGCTTCAGGTGCTAATTATGCGTCGTCTCTTATTTAATTGGCGTCAGTTGAAAATGAAGTACGACTTATGATGTCAGATGACAATATATACTCAAACTTGAGGGTTATACTTCAATTTTAACCTCAAGCTATGATTATATAGTGTAATCCCACATATACTACTAAAACTTCTATACTACTACTCTTCTACTACTAGGTTTATTACTAATACTACTACTTCTTACACTACTACTACAACCACTACCACTACTTCTTCTACTACATCTTCTACTTCTGTACTACTACTACTACTACTACTACTACTACTACTACTACTACTACTTATATTACTAATACTACTACTACTACTACTACTACTACTACTGCTACTTCTACTACTACTACTACTACTACTACTACTACTACTACTACTACTACTACTACTACTACTACTACTTCTACTACTACTACTAATACTACAATAACTTCTACTACTACTACTACTTCTATTACTAATACTACTACTACTACTACTACTACTACTGCTTCTACTACTACCACTACTAATACTACTATAACTTCTACTACTACTGCTACTACTAATACTACTACTACTACTACTTCTTCTACTTCTACTTCCACTACTACTGCTAATATCACTTCTACTACTACTACGACCAGTTCTTCTACTACTACTACTACTGCTACTAATTCAGCATCCCAGCGCATGCTCACGTATTGATTCTAATTGAGTTAGAGAAGGCTGTTAATCATTTAATCAGCTCTAGAGATCAACTGACAACACAATCATTACATTACATTCTCCATCTTCACATCATCTCCTTTATATGAACATTCTCTCTAGAATACATCATGCTAAGCGACTTTATTCGATTGCTATTTTATTTTCAGTTCTGTAACATGTCACAAACTAACGGTTACTAAGCAACAACAATAGAAAGAGCAACAACCATACTCGTGATGGCGGCCAGCAACAGCAACCACAGCAGTGGGATGACGAGTCCAACAGATTCCTCGGTGGGTCACGATGAGGTTGACTTCATGTTGACATCCACGCACAATAACAACAATGATTACAATGATTTGAGCAGCGTCAGCGTCGCGGTAATTAGCGCCAAAGCAGCAACAACAACAGCAACAACCACAGCAACAACAACAGCAACACCAACAGCAACACACACAGCAACTGCAGCAGCAACAGTTACACCAAACAATGAACCAAATGTCCACAACAACAACAACAACAACAACAGTCTAAAGAAATCCAAGGAACGTCGCACGCTTTTCAATTTTGGCAGTAAAAAATCGAGCTCAAGCAGCAAGTCACAAAATGTTGCAAGTGGCGCAGAGTCTGGCGCAGTTGTCCCATCCAGCGGCAGTCTGTTGTTGCCACCAACACCGCCAGTTCCAATTGGAACACCGCCGCGACAGCACAAGTTCGTGAAGAGCAGCAGCATCGCTCGTCTGCTGGGGAACACGTACAATGCTCGAAAGTTTGAGCGACAGGAACAGAAGCGTCTGGCGAATGAGGCAAGTGGCAAGTTCCATACGTTCCACGGTCGCCAGCGTGGAGCTGGTCCGTATCTCGAGCGTTTCAAGCGCATGTCCAAGGAGGATGGCGACATCGCTGGCAGCGATGAGACGGTGCAGGTAACGAATGTGATGACATTGACAACGGACTCAAGGGATCTGCAATACGGCAGTCGGCAGGAGCATGTGGGACGCAGTGAGGATCAGTTGAGCGCTAAGGCAATGCGTACGTTGACCCGCGGATTGGGCAAGCTCTGGTGGAAGCGAACACACAGCGTGGACATTAGCACACCAGATCCCGAGTACAAGGTCTCCTATTTGGGCAATGTGCTCACCGGCTGGGCCAAGGGTGAGTTTGCTGAGATTCATTTCAACTCGGATTCCACTTTATTTATACCCAATACTCTCGTCTACCCCCTTTCATTAGCAGGCGAGGGCTGCGTGGAGAAGCAACTAAATACACTGTGGAGGAATTACACGCAGCATGCCAAGCCGGATGTCATCATGCGGGTTAAGGTTTGCGCCTCCGGACTGAAGGCAACCACAAGACAGCACGGTCTCACCGAGTATTGGGCGAATCGAATCACCTACTGCTGTGCGCCGAAGAATTATCCACGTGTCTTCTGCTGGATCTACAGACACGAGGGTAGAAAGCTGAAGCACGAGTTGCGCTGCCATGCTGTACTCTGCAGTAAGGAGAAGATTGCTCAGGATATTTGCGAAACACTGAGAGTAAGTGCATCTTGCGTCATCTCTCCCATTCCATTTACCTATCGAAATATTTCTGCTGCAGGATAATCTGGACAGCGCATTACGTGAATTTAAACGCGAGAAAATTCTTAAGCAAAATGCGCGTCTCAGTCTAGCGAATGCTGTCTACGATAATCCCAGCCTGCCGAGACGGAAGATCATGTTGAGTGTGGGCGGCAACAACTATAGACCGCCACTGGAACGGTCGAAGTCAGCGCCCAAGTTGATGGCCATTGAGGAAGCTATTGGTGAGGAAGAGGGCGACGAAATTGAGGATACGAATGAACCCGAAATGAAACCCTGTTGCCAGCGAGACTCACTCTATCCGGCTATGACTCTGGGCAGACGACGTTGTCGTCGGGGTCATTCTATACGGCGCACGGGCAAGATTCCGGCAGCGATCACCTGCTGCTCCCATCAGGCAGAAGCAACTATCGAAGCAACAGAAGAGCAGCTACCCAGCAACACAGTGTCTATACAATCAGGCAATGACGGCTCCGACTCGGATGAGTTTGAGAAGCTGCTGAAGTTCGACACGACGCTGAGCAATGAGCTGCTTCCTTACTTTGACATGCAGCTCCACAAAAACAGCAGTCAGAGCCTGGGTAGTCTAAGTGAGCTGCCGTTGGAGCCAGTGGAACCTGAGGAAGAGGATGAGGGGGAACCTCTCAGTCTGCTACCTACCATCAACAGCGATCCCAGTGCTGATCCGCAGGCTGATTATGACAGCGAAGGTGTGGTCCATCTACGTCGCAATGGTGTCTGCAGCGATGGCGAGGAGGACTACCTGGACGATGCGGATGATCATTATTTTCGACAGGCGGCCATGCTCACCATGCTGCATCGCAGTTCGATGCGTAAACGCAACAGCGAGCAGGCCAGCCTCCAGTATCGCCATCAGGCACAGTCATCTATCTCGTCAAATGCCTCCACTTCAACGACAGCCAGCGGAACGGCGAATCAGGGCGGTGGTGCGGCGGGGAATCAACAGTGCCTGGCGAGCCCCGATAGCGATGAGGGCTCCATTTCCAGTGGCTGTGAGACGGCGAGCACAGTCACCAATGCCAATCAGGAGGAATACAACAAGTCGCAGAGCAACAATGTGCAGCACCAGGTGCTCGAACAGATATTGATCTACCAAAGACTGGAGGAGTCGATGCGCAGACAGCAGTTGCGCCACAACAGCGACGCCACCAACTATAGCAGCTCCAGCAGCATAACCCTTAAGTTGAACTCCTCCTCATCTCCCGCAGATTCTATCAGCGGCCTTGAGGTCGCCGACCCCCAGAAGCCGGTTGATGCTGGTGGCATTTCAGATGACGACTCTGAGTGCAGCGATGAAAGCGGCTATGTGGAGTTTCAGGAAAAGGAGCGCGTCCAAGCGAATGCAGAGGGCGTTGTGGCCGTCGTGGCGCCAGTCAAGCCACAATTGCCACCAAAGCCAGCACCACGCCGCTCCCTCTCCGGAGTTAATGTAAAGGGCACAGGAATAGGGACTGGGACTGGGACTGAAACAGGAACAGGAACGGCTGTCTAAGAATCTGCGCCGCCCCGAAAGTATGCTTTAAAAAAGGAATTTCCCCTTCACTTTGTTATTTCTGCGCACACGTCAGCAACAAAGCAAGAAGTGCAAGAAATTGAATTAACTAAATTGTAGTCGTAGCCTTAGTTTAATTGTTAAGCTATTTAGGAGATTTGTAAGTCATCTGTTGTTGGTCCATCATGCAAGGAAATAACCTAACGATATTATTGTGAAAATGTTTATTTTTTGAACAAATCATATGCATATATATATATGTATATATATATATATACAATTACATTTACATTTATATGTGCTGTTCCGTGTTTCACTTTTAACTCAATTCCACAGACATCTTTCTCTGTGAAATAGAGTCGAAAGTGGAGTCCGGAACAGACTGATATACATATACATATTTGTTTTGTTTGTGTGTACCCAAAAATTGCACACTGATTTGTTTGTTTTCATCGGGCTTCCCTGCATTTGCCCTGAAGCGAATTTATATGATATGCTCTGTATATAAAGTATGTACTATATGTAATCCATGAATTGTATCTTATCTACTTATATAAATTATTTTTATTCTGAAATATATTCAACAAATCCAACGAAACTCTATTGCCAAAATTGTTCTCTTTAAATTAACAAAATTTTCAAATAATTTCAAGCAGTAAGTTTGATCGATTGACAGATACCCTTTACCAATTAAAATTGCTTCTGGCCAAAAAAAAAAAGACATGTATTTTAATGGGTAAATGAGTTTTTTCAGTTTTTTATTTGTTTTAATGTTTATATGCGATTTGTTAGAACTTAACAAACCAAAAGATTCGTCATAATAATAATACATTTCGTATATTTTGCGATTTGTTAACACACTGTGGGGGGCAGAGAGATTTGTTGGCGCAACAAATAGCAAACTGTTGCCCGGAAATTGCGCAGAGACTTGTCCTGAAGCTGCTGACTGAAGACCTGTTGGAGCAAGTGCGTAATCCAAGGTGAAACCAGTTAACGATGAAGCTTTCGTTTATTACTTACATGATTGTAGACAATCGTGGGCACAAAGCTGGGACGATAACGATTTGTGATGAGCTCTGCTTGAAGTTGTAACTTAGTTCCTGTCTCGGTCTTCATGCAGTGCTCAACATCGGTCAAAATACCCGCCTCGCTGGCACACTACAAGTTGTGAATGTCGTTAACTGATTAAATAAATTCTTACTTTCACCGGGGTACGCACCTTGTCAGCATTTGCATAATCCAAGGCAAACATTTGGCAAACAACAAATTTCACCTGAATCGCTTGGTTTCGGGTGCTGCTAATCACACAGCTTTGCAGACGATTGCCTTCACACTCGGCGGGTCCATGCTGACAGTGGAACAACGCTCCATTCTGCTCAGACTACAAATAATGAAATTGCGTTAGCTTCATATAATTGAATACAATTCATGTACTTACCGCAGATTTTCCAAATGGAACTAGTTCAATATCAATGTATGGCTCAAGTTCCTCGTGAACAGGACCCAGTTGACGCATAAAACTTCTGCTGTCCGGACAAAGCGATTCATAGAGCAGAGTTATATGCAGCTAAAAATCAGAGGGGAACACTAATTCTTGTATAATTCTGAAATATCGTTATTGAATGCCACTCCCACCTTTTCAGCCTGACGCTTATCACGTGAAGTTTGCTCAGCCAGGCTATAGCTGAGCACTGAAAAAATGCACAAGGTAATAATAAATTTCCACATTACTGCTAGTTTAGCAATTTCAGAATTTTTTTTCCAATATTCAACACACTCTTTCAACTTGCGACGCGTTGAACCTAATCGATTGAAAGTGACCTTCGATGGACTCTTGGACCTTAAGAACAATACAGTCGTTGCCAAGTCCAAGATTATGCGACCGTTCAATTCAGTTTTAAACCGACAACTGAACGTTTTGTCACTTTTCGGGGTTTTATTTGGACAACAGCAGAGACGAAAGACTGCTCACAGTTATTCACACATGCATCCAGGTTCATATGTATGCATATGTGTCTCACTTTGTCATTCGCTCTTGTAAGCCGGTTTTTGTATATGGTCTTTTTATTTTTTTCCTCAGCTACTAGTGTTTTTCGAATTCTCTTACACAGTTTTAGAACAGTGTGTTAATTATTACAACATAATGGACACGGGACAAGTTTTTAAATTTCATAGTTCGCTCTCACGATGTTTTTATGCTCTCTCTCCCTCTCTCTCTATATTTCGCACAAAGCTAATTCAGTAAATAAGGAATTAAATCCGTTAGTTTTTAAACTGAGTGAATTTATACTATTTACTCAATACTAGTTTTAGTACTAACTTCCATAATTTTCAATAATAATCAATTTATCGATAGCATCCACTTGTACTGAAATACATATTACAGCTTAGATGTTTTGCAAAGTTGTTAAATTAGTTCAAGTTACTATTTATTGTAGAAGACCACGTAAATATATATCATACAGCTTTAGAATTTCAATTTGTTGGGAAGCAAATGAAACTTGCAATCGTCAGGCAATAAATGCTTAGAAGTCATCAAAATATTACACAAAGTTTCATGCACATGGGCTCTTGTGCTCCTCTGTATGGACTCATTGAATACCTAATCAATTAATGAAATTATGTACATGAATATACGAATAACATTATAGTAAACCTTGTTTCTTGACCATTTCAACTTACTCCATTAAATATGATAGCAGGAATTTCGCTGAAACCATATTGATCCGTTATTTTCGCCGCTTCATCTTGAAATTTATTGCCATCGAATTTCATACACTTTTTAACGCTCTTTTCAATGTGCAGAGCTTTGGCGCACTTCAAGTTTTTATTCCTCATCAGCTTTAGGTTTTGCATTTGACAAGCAACAAATTGCATTTTTTTTAATTGATCTAAATTAGAGTGAAGAGCGCAGTTTTGCATCATATTTCCCCAGCACTCATGTCGGCCGTGTTGACATTTAAAGCCATTTTTAGTGGGCTGAGAATTACATTATTAGAGTAACATTATATTATTATATTTATCTGGCTTACTATGGATTTGCCATGAGGGATCAAAGTTAAATTGATGCATTGATGATACTCTTGGTAAACTGGCCATAACTTTGTAATAAATTTTTGACTGTCCTTACAGAGAGACTCATACAGCACAGTCATCCCCAACGGCTGTTTGGAATTTGTTTGTTATTAGTGCTTTACACAAATACTTAAAATTAATATTACATTGGTGGTATAGGCACAGCGTTTTCCGGTACACTGCAGATATCGGAGGAATAACAGAATAATGCACAATTTCATGTTACCTGATCTGCAAGTACTCAATAACTGTTCCGTTAAAACAATTTGCAATAATTTTTAAGTGGACGAGGGGCATTCAAATGACAATTAACTAATTTTGCATGCACGTTCAAATTAAGCGCAACGATTGTCGTGCAGCTAGGAGCTTTTGATTGAGTGCAGTTAAGTGCTGTATAACAGCTGGCATGTTTAGTTTTGCTCAATCGAAACATCGATCGACCACCACAGACTATCGACAACTTATCGCTCGATTACCGAGTTTTATATTAACATTTCATTTCGATTGAACCCAGCCTTTTTTTTTATTAACAAAACAAAGTCGATACAGCATAAAAATGAAGAAAAAGGTAACAATCATCACAATGCATAACAATCAATTAATTGCATAGTGGTACTCTAAATATATTTTTCGTCCCCAGGTACTGCTAATGGGTAAAAGCGGCTCCGGAAAGACGAGTATGCGTTCTATTATCTTTGCAAACTATATAGCCCGTGATACGACACGCCTGGGTGCAACAAGTAAGTACATAATTAAAGTTTGTAACGCCATTGATAATAAAAATAACTTTCTTGCAGTCGATGTGGAGCATTCGCACGTGCGCTTTCTGGGGAATCTTGTTCTGAATCTGTGGGACTGTGGTGGACAGGAGGGTTTTATGAAACAGTACTTTGCCCAGCAACGCGACAACATATTTCGAAATGTTGAGGTGCTGATCTATGTGTTTGATGTGGAGAGCCAGGAAATGGAGCGGGATGTGCACTATTATCAAAGCTGCCTCGAAGCTTTATTGCAGAACTCACCGGACGCGAAAATTTTTTGTCTGGTACACAAAATGGATTTAGTGGCCGAGGAGCACCGCGAGAATGTGTTCAAGGAGCGTGAAGAGGATCTTATTCGTTTGTCTAAGCCCGGCAATGTGACTTGTTTTCGCACCAGCATTTGGGATGAGACTTTATACAAGTGAGTATTTGTATTCACCTCTTTAATAGTCAAGTATGACATTCAATTAACCATTATTAACCCATAGAGCTTGGTCTTCCATTGTCACTATGTTGATCCCTAATGTGGCAGCGCTGGAGAACTCCCTTAGTCATTTTGCCAATGTGATTGAGGCGGATGAAGTATTGTTATTCGAGAAAGCAACATTTTTGGTCATCTCGCACTGTCAGAGCAAGAAAAATCGCGACTCGCATCGATTCGAAAAAGTGTCTAATATCATAAAGCAATTCAAGCTGAGCTGCTCTAAATTGGGTGCTAAATTCCAATCTATGGAAGTACGCAATAATGCATTTGCGGCATTCATTGATACCTTTACTAGCAACACATATGTCATGGTGGTCATGTCGGATCCCACCCTGCCCTCGGAAGCAACGCTGGTAAACATACGCAATGCGCGCAAATACTTTGAGGAGTTGGAAAATCCCAATAACATTGCCATGAACCATCAAAACCATATGTACCATTGATGAGCTGTGACTGTCATAATCTTTTTGTTAATGTTTGTTTTCTAGTACGAGAGACATTTGGTCTGTTGTTGCACATCGAAGCGCTCCATGCGCCTTAAAATCGTATTGCTTCCCGTAAAACATATATATATATATATCCAACATCATCTCCATATGTATCGTACTAGTATGAACGTTGATTTTTCCTACATTTATAAGCTTTAAAATGTAAAATTCTAACCCTTAAGTTTATATACAGAAAACACATACATGTAAAAACAAAATTGTCTTAATACAAAATGCTAACAATTATACATATTTATACATAAATGCCACTTCTGATACGAGTAAAGGTAAAATTCAACTATTTATAAGCACAATGTATGTTTAAGACCCACAATTTTGTTGCACATATCACAGACACATAAATCCAAGGCACTGGTGTATGAGAATCGATCTCAGGGCACAGCACTAGGAGTAGAAGCGTCTCACCTCCGCGGACAACTGATCAACGCTAGACTCATCCACGGCAACGAAGCGCTTGGCTCCGCGACTAAAGTAGTATATGTCTCCTGTGTATATGTCAAACCACAGTGCGTGTATGTGTAGATCGTGGGACTCGAGGCGTGACTTGAGGAAACCATATGAGGCAATATTGGACATTTGCTGCAGCGTGTTAATCTGAGACAGCTTATCCTCAAGGGCAAACTTGTGCTCCAAATCAATATAGGCTACAAACCGACGCAGTGGCGTTTCGGAGGAGAATATCAGTGGGTCCTTCATGCCTGATTCGTAAAACTCTAGGAATTTTTCCAAACTTGTGTTGGCGTGTGTACATAGCCAGGATCGCAATGGTGATAGACGGCGATTCAACTGAAAGAGGAGAAGTTTATATAAGGTCTAATAGGCAGTAAATTGACAGATGAACCCCACCTTAGATGCAAAGTCGGGATCACGCAGCTGATACAGAAGATTCATAGCCTTACAGTCGCTGTGCCCACAGACGATTATGTGCCTGATGTCATTTACCACACAGCCCAGTTCTAAAGCCGCCGGCTCACAGCTGAAGTACTCGTCTTGAAAGTGCTGAGCATGTGGAATCAGATTTCCCGCATTACGCACTAACCATGGGAATAAACACAAATGTTAGAAGGTATATAAAGATTATTTTCGTTACAAGTATATATTATTTTGAACTATCTAGGTGCTTCTACCCACCCACAAACATATCACCAACGTGCGTGTCCGTATATCTCGTGGGTATCATGCGACTGTCCATGCAGGTGAAAAACACGGCCTTTGGCTGATAAGGTAAAGGTTTAACATTAGAACACATAGTTTGGGTGCTTCTCATAAAATTAATATATATTTAATATTAGTTTTTGGTTATTATTGTTATTGCACACTTGGACGAGAGCCAAAGTGTTCAATGGGAAAAGATACGCCTCACTAGTCAATTGCTCTTGGTTCACGGTCGTTCAATAAGAAAACATAGAAATCAGAAATTGACAGCTTCCGAAATTTAATCGTATAGGTCAAATATTGGGATTACTTTAATATCACTCAGAATTAAAGTAAGCGTCGTGTTCGTTTAATTTATATTTCGAGAGAAAGCGAATTTGTTAATGTTCCAACTGATAGAAGTTAAATTCTCCCCGTATTTTAAACAAACCTTCAAAATTAGTAAAAAAATTAATTGTTTAATTAAAAATCAGCACCGAAAAAGTAAAACCAGTCACTTACAGTATAAAAATAAATACCCAAATAATAATATAAAGTTCACACTTCAGTAAAGCTAACCGGTTAGCCTTTGTTGTTTGTTTGTTTACAAAAATTCGAAAGCAGCAACAACACACACGACAGACTGAGAGAGGAAGAGAGCAGACTATCATCAGAGTCTAGAAAAGCCCAGAGTATTGACGGAGACATTTTTAAAATGCCTTTTATGACACATTGTGGCGTGCCAACCAAGCGATAGAGAGAGGGAGAGAATACTATTACTCGAAACTACTGGGTCTCAATTCAGTTCAGACATACATTAAAAAATGTGATAATGACCTACACTGACAACAACAACAACATATTGAGTAGAACACAAGGCAAAAGCATGCATCATTTATTTGCTAAATAATACACATACTTAAATTGATTAGGTCAAGTCAATATCAAATGAAGCAATAATGACTTGCAGTTACTCACCTCTGGATTGTCGCGGACTTTTTGAAACTCTTTGACCATTTGCTCTCGTGTCGTGTTGCGATAACGCATAATCCCTCTTAGAATTCGTTCCATGTCTGGCGGTTATTGGTAAACGCTTTAGTACACTTCTATTGCACACACTTAATAATTTATATTTTTTGTTGTTTAAATTTTTGCAATTCGAATCGATTCTCACGTATCTATCTCAGCTGTGTACACCAGCTCCAACCAAAAACGAAGGTGGCTTCGCCTCGGCCTGCGGCTCATTTGAAAATGAATTGTTGCTTCCAAAACACGCGACGACGACGCCAATGATGAGAGCAGCAGCTGTTGGCAATGTTGACAGTCATATTTTTCTCTCTGAGAGCATTTAAATTATGAGTGGAAAAACTGCTCAAGAAGCACTGGCCTTTCGTTCGAAGATGTTCATAGATAGGCATCCATTATTCGTTATGTACTTCACACTAGGTTGGAAATGTTGGTATATCATTTCTATTAAATACTCTTCGATTTGCTTAATAATTGAGTTTCTTTGTTGGAAATTACTTCGTAACAAATACAACATTTGTTTTTTATAGAGTTCCATAATAGCTCAAGAGTACATTCGCTTCTCTGTGTGTTATCGCGCGCTCAGAGAGTAACCTTTGCACGTTTCACAATCGCGCAATTGAGGGGCTCGCATGTGGATGATGACGTCGCTAGCGATAAATTGCGGGCGCACCAAATAGAACACTCGTTAAGTAGGGCAGTAGCTAGGTGCTTCTATATTTAATATGCCGTAATATTTTCTTTGATAATAATATTAGGAAGAACGTGTGAATCAATTGCATAATTGAATTATGGAAGAAGACAGTTGAAATTTCTAGATGGACCGCTACCATATACGCTTATCAGTATAACTTGAGTAGACAATAGCTGACATCAATGTTGTTATTTTTATTATTTATATTATGGCTTCCTTTCCACTGTTCCATTAATTCCGTCCATCACAGATAGCAAAAGATTTGAGAATGCTTCATTCAGAGATATCTGTTCTGCTGAAGGACAATTTATTATATCCTGTACAGGGATATATTAACTTTGTGAAAAAATGTCCGTCTGTCTGTCTGTCTGTCTGTCCGTCTGTATGAACGCGTCGAGCTAGAGACTCCAAATTTGGCATGAAGGTTCCTCTATACCGTCCGCAGATCAAGTTTGTTTCAAATTTTGGATACCTCCTCGCCTTCCCCCGCAAATCGATCAAATCTCTTTATACCCTGTTAACAGCATGTAGTTCTGAACGTACATATTTTTAACTTAACAGGTGTTTAGAAAATACTGTTCTGAAACACATGTGAAAGTTTCATAAAGATCGGTCCAGGAATAAGGAAGACATCCAGAAAAGAAAATAGATGGAGAGGACTAGAACATTTTGCAACGAATCGCACTGCTTTGCCAACAATTAGAATTAATTGCATGCTTATAGCAGCTAGCTTTTGCAAGTGAGCACATTCTCGCCGAGTTGTGTTACTTCAAATGTCGTACTGCTTGCCGACAATTATATTGCAAGTCAAAACGTAATGTATGCAGAGATTTGTAAGAATAATAATTATTATGATATTTGTAATATTAGATTTTGTCTTTCAAGAATTGATTATTCTAATGATCATTTGTATTTTAAATATTGGCGAGCAAGTGAGGTCCATGAAAAAATAAGATATTTTTTTTCCATTTAATCGTTGCGGTTGCGTCAAGCAGCACATGTGTGCGAGCGAGACAGCGAACGTGCAGACGTATATGAAATAACGTAGCACTAAGCTTTTCATCTTGCTGATATAAGCATACAAAGAATTCATATGCTAAATGACAGTCTCAAAAGAGTATTCTTTAAACACCTGTTATGTTCTTACTTTTATTTTAATCAAAGTACCTATTATCAAAATACTTTTAATATAGAAGCCTGTACAGTGTATTATACTGTCGAACGCGGTCGACTGTAGCCTTTTCGACTGGTTTATTCTATTATATTGTGCGTGCGCACAATCTGTTGTATTCCATTTGTGAACATTGTATTTCAAAGTGAACTGAAAGTAGTGCCTGGAAATGGTCTGTCTCTGTGGCATTAATACCTACTAACTTACATGCCCTGCAAACATTCTTCAAAAGTTGTTTCAAGAGCAATTTATATTTTCAGCTTTAATTTAATATAAAACTTTCATATAGTCAATTGCTGTTTAATCCCAGGCTCATACGCATCCACAATTCGCTCTCACCTTCCATTTCTTTGGCATTAATCTTTATAAGCTTTAAAGCTTTTGACAAATTATGTGGGATCCAACGATAACAAACCTTTTCAAGGCGAATGATCATTAAATATGATGTGTGTTAGCGAAATTCATGCCAAATGTTTCCCCAATCGCATATTAATTATAATATTTATTGGCATACTGATTAGAATATTCAAATGACAATTGAAATCTGAAGGACTTCCGTCAATACAATATGTTACCGCAGAGCATCGAATCTAACTCACGCCATTATCTCCGCTTCTTGACAGCGATAGATCATGGTCGAGAGCAAGTTAACATGGCAGGACAATACTTCCAACAGTAAGTAGAAGGTAATTTCAAATGATTTTATATCTCCAAAGTAGTCAGTAAATATAGTAAGATATTTGAAATATTTACCATGTTAAATATTCAGATTCACTTCTATTGTAAATTATGTTTTCCAGGATAGGTATCGAAAAACATATACGTACTTTAATTGTTAGACATATGAACGTATAGAACTGGCTCCCCTAATATTCCGAAATAGAAAACAAACTGACTTACCAACTGCACAACCGATCTATATGTATATATAAGTATATTCAAATGCATTTGAGATAAATATAAATGCCACACAGCACTTCTAAACTCATATGAACAAACGAATGTACTTACACATGTTCATATAAGTATAATTGGACCCATTCATATATAAATATATGTATTCATATATGTTCAGGCTAGCTGACTCTTAGAAGAAAATGGTTAGATCACCAAAACACAAACGGAATCATTTAATACACGACTAGAATAGTATAAAGTTAATTGCACGATTTCTATCATTCTGAATAACTACAGTCGACAATGCTCGACAACGTAATACTCTCTCTGAAATTCCCTAATTTAGTTCTTTATAGGATCGCTACGATTATCGACGGATAATGAATTTGATCGAAGATATACAATTCAAACAGATATATGTATGTACACTCAGCTGATGGTAATCAAAAATATGTACTTTATAGGTTAATTTGTCTTTTAAATACATTCTCAATCAATTTATTTGAATGTATCTGAAAGTCCATCTTATGGACGAGTATAATTTAACAAACCAGATATTTAGGTAATTATATATACGAGTATATGTGTATTTATTTTATTTCTCTGTTGACTATTATCTACAGCTATCTATTTACAAGATGTATGTATTTTATATATGTCTCAACATACAGAATTAGAATGTATGCAAAGTGATTAACATATTAGACGTTATGAGTGTGCATTTCAATAATTATTATTACGGATGTTTTAATTTCTCAGCTTCCTTTCGTGCCTTAAACCCACGGAAACTCGACTGTATTTTAACTGCCGCGTCCGTCGCAATTTTCTGCTTCTTTCGTACGAGAAATCCACGAAATCCGGCTTGAATTTTGGTTGCACAGCGATCTTCCATTGACGCTACATCCGCCGTGGTTGCAGGAACCTGCTGTCCATCAACAGCTCTATTTGGATATTTCTGTCTCTCCTCCATCAAGTCGTTAGTGTGCGTACGTGCCTGTGTGTGAAAGTGTGAGTGTTGCTGACGTCGGATATTCGTGCGAGGATTGGATGAATATCGTTGAGAAGATATATGACTGGTGGTACGAGCGCTATTACTTGGCTTGTTCAAACGGTACAGCTGCTTGCGTACGCGATAACCACGAAATCCGGCTTGAATCTTGACGGCTGCACTTTCTTCGGATTGCAAGGATGACGCTGATTCAGGTGAGCTTGGATATATGTACATGTTCTCAAGCTAAGCACTGATCACAAGTATGTGTTCTTATTTTCAATCAATTAAAGCAGCAATCACATCTACAATCAGACAGAATACCTATAGTATATAGTTTAATAACGAATTTATCTTCAGTCTCTTGGCAGCTGCCTGAGAACTGACTCTTACGAGACCTATAACCGTACTGTCGTATATATAACGGAATTGGCTGCTGTGTACTGAGAATTTTCATTTAATTTTTCCATTCAGAAAACAAAAGGCCCCCACTCATCATTTATGCTCTCGCATATACGTACATATACATACATTTCCACATACGAGCACTCACCGCCCTCCGCTGTGTATCGTATTTGAATCGTTTATATTTGTATACATTGTATACAAATACATCTGAATACGTGTATGCATGTGGATCTGTCTGTGTATTTAATTGTATCTGTGAGTTTACGTATTCAAATCTGCGTCCAGACGTTCATACTCCTATGTATGTGTGGAAGTAGATTTCTGTGTGTTTTGTTCTCTTTGAAAATTGAAAATAGTCGCGGATGTTCATGACGTTAATGATATTTAATTGAAAAATAACAACAACAAGAACAACAACCATTCCTGAATGTTTTGCGTGCCGAAGCTTTACGTACATTCACAATTAATCTCTTATCCATGTTTTTTTATTTTTTTATGTTTATGTTTATGTTTAGGTTACACATACATGCACTATATACTCATCACAAATTCAAACAATAAAATGTAACCTTTAAATAGAATTTCAAAACAAATTCAATTTAATACGTAGTAAACAAACTCCAATAAATATCCTAGACATTATACTGTCATACTCCAATCTGAAATCGCTGACGGCCATAATGCTTTTTACATTCCAGTGGACTGGACTAGGAGATACTCTGTACATAATTTGAAGAATATAAAAAGAACGAAATGAACAATAAACTAAACGAAACAATGTGACACTTCATCGAACTTATCGATAAGGAATGGTTCTTAAGCGCGCTAAGCGTCTGAAATTGGTCTAAAATGAACTAATATATCAATATGAGTCTAAAATGAACGATCTCTTAATCTAACACATTTATACATGTGATGAACAAATTTACTCACCTAATCCAACCAATTATACCCCTTTGCTTCAACTATTTTATGGGTACAGGGTGTGAGTACTTATGTCATAAATGTATATAATGTATGTATACATTCTGCATAGTTTCCCATTATATTTTTGGACTCTTGCACACAGTATAATAATTTAGTACGCTAAAATATAGACCAAAATGATTCTCGATGGACTCGATCACTCGCTCGATGATTGACAAGCCTCTTCTTATTTGACTTTATATTGAATTAGTCTGTAAGAGTATTCAATCTTCAGTCTGCTGAATATCGGTATTTCGGTATTATGAATACATATGCACATGTATATAGATTTTTATTTGTTTTCATGATTGCTCGGATGATGACTATGCAATGGTTACGTTAACGAACCACGAACCGGTATCAGCGATCAAGATGCAATTTATAGGCGTTAATAGCCTTTTAAGAGGAGTGAACTCATGAAAACAACACTTATTTATCTACATATGTACATACATACATTTATAACACATACATATACACAATCAGTACGCTGTATGAGTGTATTTAAATGAATAAATTGTTGCCTCGAGAAGATCGCTCTAAAACATATACTGAAAGTGTACAAGTGTATCTATGTAGATAGTATCTACTAGATTCACGCACACACGTACATACATATGTATATATTTGTTTTGGCTTCTTCAACAAACAAATTTGCGTCACAATGGTTGTACCGATTCCGGAAAATGGATCCTGTGTTTGATGTATTGCTGAAAAATAAAGAATTTACCATATGGCAGTCATTCCGATGTGGTAGAATAATTTTAGAGCACTTTTGACCAGCAGCCTCAACTAATACTGAAGGAAGAAATATTTATAAAATATTATTTTCTAAA
The DNA here is from genome assembly GCA_018901825.1 of Drosophila funebris. Taxonomy (NCBI): domain Eukaryota; kingdom Metazoa; phylum Arthropoda; class Insecta; order Diptera; family Drosophilidae; genus Drosophila; species Drosophila funebris. The sequence goes on along the minus strand of JAEIFK010000678.1, from coordinate 7,683,577 downwards.
TTTATTGAGAAACATAATTTGTAAATGGATAATGATTTTGAAATGGTTCAATATTTGCAATACAATTAATGACAACACTTTTAGCAAATGCGATAAAGCATTTTACGCTGCATTCTATGCTGAAGCTCTCCACGACGAACCATGGTATGAATGACCTTCATTACAGTGCGCTCCTCGTACTTCTGACGCAAGAAGTCCTAGAATTTGAGAACAAGAATTTTTTAATTTTAATGATATATGTATATACAAAATAAGGAATAATTACCTGCAGAATATTTTGCTCAGAAACCTGAGATCCAATGGCAAAGCGTCGCTTGAGTTGCTTCTCTATACGATTAAGAGTTTCCTGATCTTCCTCAGTAGTAAAACCTTCTGCACCAGCAAGGCTTCCCGTAGACGCGGCATCAAGGGTAGACACTTGAAATAATCGAAGCGCTTCGTTTACATGCTCATCAGTAGCAAACGGAAGTAAACGCATTTTGGCCAATGACTCTGAAATACGAATAACAGCTTCCAATTGACGCACAGTAATTGGAATGGCATGTCGTTTATCCGACGCCTTCTCCTGCTGCCCAGCACCACTTCGCATCAAAACATAGCGACTTTTCAGCTTTTCGCCAGCAGCTTCACTGAGTCGGGGCCCGCAATGAGTGCGACAATAATGTATATACTTCTTGAAAGTGGACAGCGATATTTCACCTTCAGCCGGCTCTGATGGAGCTGACTTGTTAGAGCTAAGATGAACGTTTATAATGTGTTTGGCTAAAGTGATGTCCCGTGTCTCATCGTGCACATCTTTTACGATGAATATCATGTCGAAACGTGAGAGAATTGTTGGCATAAAGTCGATGTTCTCTTCGCCTTTTGTATCATCCCAACGCCCAAATATCGAGTTGGCTGCGGCAAGCACTGAACAGCGTGAATTCAAAGTGGTCGTTATACCAGCCTTTGCGATCGATATGGTTTGCTGCTCCATTGCCTCGTGAATGGCAACACGGTCGTCCTCACGCATCTTATCGAATTCGTCAATACAAACTACGCCACCATCGGCCAGAACCATAGCGCCTCCTTCCATAACAAAGTTACGCTGAAGGAAAAACATATTTTGAATATATATATATGCACATTATATATACACAAATTACTCACCGTATGTGGATCCTTCATCACAGAAGCCGTTAGACCAGCTGCGCTAGACCCTTTTCCGGATGTGTAGACTCCGATGGGAGACACCTTTTCGACAAATTTGAGGAGCTGCGACTTGGCGGTACCTGGATCGCCCAGAAGTAAGACGTTAATGTCACCACGACGGCAAAGTCCGTCTGGAAGGCGTTTTCGTGAGCCACCAAAGAGCATTGCAGTGATGGCTTTCTTAATGTCGTTGGACCCAAAAATACTGGGTGCCAATGATTTCGAAAGACGATCATAGATATCAGAGGAAGCAGCCATGCGTCTGAAGGATTCCTCCTCGTCAGTGGTAATGTTACTGTAGCGTGAAATAGCTCCGGCTCCCTCCGCGTCCACGGTTATACCAACTACCCGCATATAAGGGGCACGAACACCGAGGACAGCCTTTTCACGACCATCTTGCCGCGTAGGTTTTCCTATTTTGCGAATCGAGTAAATGCCTTGAATAAGCACGCGATTACCAGGAACGACGCGTTCGCAAAGTGAGCGATCGCAAAATAACTGCAGGTGACGTGGGATCTCTCCTTGTGGTACAAAGTCTGGGAGCTCTTGCAGCTTGAGCGTTTGGAAATCTACGCACTTACATTTGTCCGGCATTATGAAAAAGGGATCCAGGGGACACTTGGGCCTACCGGCTTGCTCAGTGTTGCATTTGAGTGGCAACGAATACCCTTCCAGGCCGGGATTAACTTTAAGATTTGGTATTACAGTGCTGCATGAGCGACACATAATCGACATCCGTGTTGCTTTAGCCTGAATACCGGACGCAGCCACTATTATTCCAGCAATTTTCACCAAACGCGATACACTATCTGACTTCAATTCACGAATATTTGTAGGATTCGCACTAGACATCAGCAGTATTTGAATATCATGCATATGTTCCTCATGCTCGGGACGAGGCGCTGTTATTTCATCAGCTACCTCGCGTGCTGCCTCCTCAAAGATTTGCAAGTGCTCAGTAGGCTGCTTGTTTAACTTGTCTGCAAGCGTCTCATCATAGCCCATCACATCCTCCATTTCAATCTCCAGAAAGTACCGTCCATTAAGATAATTTCGCTTCAAATTGTCCCTGCATTAATAATAAACTTGTTAGTGATTTTTAATACTATTTGCATATCAATAATTACCTATATTTGTAGAAGAAATTGTCTTCATTAAAAGTACGAATGAATTCCTTATACTTCTTTTTCACGGCTTGTAAATTAATTTGGGCTCCATCCGCATTTTGCTCGCCCCCAAAATTATCCGAGAAAAATACACCGGCATCGTCAAAGCCATCCATTATAATAGATATAAATATAAATAAATTGTAACTATTGTAACTATTTCAATTGAACACTTTATTTTATATATCTTCCGAAAAGATCCTCAATTGCGATGTAACCAAGAAATTGCCGCCAAAATGCGTGAGCATAGTGAGCTTATCGAGGATTTATCGATATCATAACTTATTTTTATCTCGATAACAATAACCAAGAATAATTGAGGTATTCCTTGAAGAGACTTCTAGTGACTAGTGACATTAATTCCACTGTTTACTTGTACTTTAATAAATTTTTTGATTATGATTTAGGATACAACACTTTAAAGAGTAAGATGACTGAAATAATACGAAATTCAAATACTTCTAGTAACTGTTTCAATTGTGATAGCTAGTGATCATTTTTTTTTTCAGAAATATTTGTTTGTAATATTTTTAAGAATACTGAATAAATATCTAATTAATTTACTTCTTATTGTATCGATATTTCTTCCGATATGATTTGAACATCCCTATTTAAGTTGATGGGTAGCACTTTTTCGCGTGTGTTTGGGAGGGAAGCAGACCGGAATTTTACACATTGCTAAATTTCTTGCATTATCACCGCTAAGGCCAAGTAAAAATAATTAATATGGTATGTAAGTTACTCTAAGTTGCAATATTGTAGCTGATCCATCCGCTTTTTAGTCTTCTACAGATATAGCAATGGAATCAAGCATTGAGCTTGATGGCGCGCCCGCGACCGGTCTCACACCAATCGGAATTGCTAACACGAACAATGTGATAAAGAAACTTGCCCATACCAGTGCAAGCGACGGTAGCACCGCATCGCCGGGTCCTGGCGACGCAAGTGCAAATGCCGAAGATATGACATCAAGGGACTATTACTTTGACTCGTACGCGCATTTCGGCATCCACGAGGAAATGCTTAAAGATGAAGTGCGGACTGTCACATACCGTAATGCGATGTACCACAACAAGCATCTTTTCCAAGGAAAGGTAAGTACTTATAATGTGGGTATGACACTGGTTAGTATTACGTTTTTTTAAAAATATGACCAAATTGGAGGTAGAAGTAGCACTACTTTATGATATCTATTCATATTTAATTACAACTCCCCAAGAAAATGCGAAGAAAACGTGTTAATGTTAAACGTGTTTGTTACTGTAATCTTGCAAATTTAACACAAAAGCTAAAAAGTGTCATAACCACATGAAGAACGAAATATGTAAATATAGGTAGAGTAGCTTCACATTTCAATTGCTTATAGACTGTGTTAGATGTTGGATGCGGAACGGGCATTCTTTCGATGTTTGCCGCCAAGGCCGGTGCCGCCAAAGTAATTGCTGTGGACTGCTCGAATATAATAGAGTTCGCTCGACAAGTGATTATTGACAACAATTTGCAAGATGTTATCACTGTAGTAAAGGGAAAAATTGAAGAAATTGAACTGCCAAATGGAATCGAAAAAGTTGATATTATTATATCGGAATGGATGGGGTATGATCTATTGCGTCCGTCATTGATTAGCTATTAACGTTATTTAATCTTTTTTATTTTTGACCAGGTACTGCCTATTCTACGAGTCAATGCTGGATACGGTATTGTATGCACGTGATAAGTGGTTGAAGCCCAATGGAATGATGTTCCCTGACAGAGGCACTCTTTATATAACAGCCATTGAGGATCGCCAGTATAAGGATGAGAAAATCAATTGGTGGGACGACGTATATGGTTTCGACATGAGCTGCATACGTAAAGTGGCTGTCACCGAACCACTCGTTGATGTTGTGGACCCGAAGCAAGTGGTATCCACAGCCTGCATGGTGAAGGAAGTAGATCTATATACAGTACAAAAAGCAGATCTAAACTTCTCTTCGAAGTTTAATCTTACCATCAAGCGCAATGATTTTGTTCAAGCTTTGGTAACATACTTCAATATTGAGTTTACCAAGTGTCACAAACGTCTTGGATTTAGTACTTCTCCTGATTCCACATATACACATTGGAAGCAGACGGTCTTTTACTTGGATGATCACATGACTGCCAAAAAAAATGAAGAAATCAATGGAACGTTTCAAATGAAACCCAACGAGCGCAACAATCGTGATTTGGACTTTGTCATCGACATAAATTTTAAGGGCGAATTGTCTGAAATTCAAGAATCAAATACATACCGCATGCGTTAGAGATATGCCATTTACCAACGTGGTCTTAAGGCCACCGCCTTCTTTAGACAGAGGGAAATAAATGATGACTAGACGTAAGATATAATCCAGTGCGAAATGTGCAACGAATTTGTGTTGCGTCTTCTACTAAGTTTAAAGTGTACCTTTTTAGTATACATCATATTTTTACAACTGTGCTCCTGTTTAAATGATTATTCAAGCATACTTCTAAGCATATTGTACAGTGGCACATTAAGTCTCTCATACACATAATAAAGTGTGCGACAAACACACCATTTTACTGGAATCTACAAATTCTTCTTCATTTAGCATCTTCTCTTTACTCATCCATTACCTTTGTGAAAAGAGAGCACAAAGGACAACACACAATCCGTGTCTGTGGCGACATGACAGTGAAATGGGCATGTTCATACAAGAAACTCTGACACTAAAATTATTTATTATACAAAATAATTACATAGCAAAAAAAATATTTTCTTATTCCAGTTCAAAATTATTATTTTCGACTCGTAGAACACTATACTTTTCATGCTTTGGGTATCAAACGGTTATGTACATAACTAAATTTACAAAATTGTTGAATGTTTTGTCAAAGGCAGGTTGAAATGTTGTCTGACTTAATATATTTGTTATGCGTGGGATTATTGGTTTTTTTTTCTATATTGAAAATCTCATTTTAATGTCGATCACGTGAATCGGAACGACTTCTCCGATCTCGGGAGAAGCTTCGAGGAGTGCGGGAACGCCTTGGTGAGCGAGACCTGAAAAAAAATGGTGTACAAAATCCAAATTATTACAATAGTTGAATTGTTTAAATTTATCTTTATCTGCCCATCATATATGTATACAATTACACGTAGCTATAAACTGTGCTGATTTCTGATTAAACTACGCGAAATAATTTGAATAGAGTGACTACTATTACCTTGTACTTGCTTGATGGATAATCTGTGGTAGATATGGACCGAAATAGGATTTGAAAATAAGAGTGTCTCTCTGCAAACTCAAATCTCTCCAGTTAATAGTCGGCATTAGATTACCGCACTGTCTACATGAATTCTATGTTGGACAACTTAAGTAAACATAAATAATTTTAAAATTTAAAAAATAACTTAAATTTTAATTTATTTTGTATACGCCGAATTGTGTTTTTTACCCCTCCATTACTTCCATTAAACACGCTGTTTTGACCATTATATTTAATACAGCATATTTATTAAATATATCTTTATTGTTTTCTTGAAATATTGTATTTAAAATTATATCACAGTTGCAATTATCGATTTTATCACAATATTACGAACACTTTTTCAGAATTTTTGTAATCAAATTAATAGTTTTACCCAGGGGAATCTTGAAAATAGGTTCGCAAACAGAGTATAGTTTTTAGATATGAAAATTATTCAAAGCCAACGGCCTAGTAGAGCATGATGGTTATGCGGTTGATTGGAAAATATGGAAATAAAAACAGAGATGTGTGGCGTGTTGTTGATGACATCGTCGAGACATCTGAAGAGCTTGATCGACGAGGATTGTTTTGTGACATTACAGTTGAAAATCTTGTAGTTTAGAACCCTGCTGATCGGAACGAGGATGTGATTGTGGTTGTGGAGATTTTGGTAGAGAAGAGGTAGCTTTGAATCGTGAAGATGTTGCTGTTGTTGTTCTTGTTCATGTTGTTGAAGGAGGAGGTAGTTGTAGAAGTAGTTCTTGTCAAAGGGGTTATCCTGTAAAAATTTCGATTTAAGCAAGAGTATAACAAAACTAAACTTTTTAGCAATATATTGACTTGGCTATTGACGCTGATCAGGAATAGAAATACTTTATGGGATAGGAGATGTCTCCTTCTGTCTGTTACATTCATTGGCACAAATGTTATGATTGTTGTTTACGGGGTATGAATATGTAATATTTTTGGACCATGTTGAAAATGCGGACCGACATGAACTTTTTAAGGTAAGTCAGTTATATAAATGGTGAAGTGTATTTACCTGAAACGTCCAGCACTACGGCCACCTCCGTTGCCCTCAGGAGCTCCACCACGACGAGCACGGTCACGGGAGCGACCTGAAGACATTTCAACTCGAATTCGAGTTCCACAGCAGCGTGTTCCATCAAGTGCTCGGGTTGCATCTTCAGCATCGCGTCGATCTTCAAACTCAACAAATGCAAACCCTGGAGGGTTACGGGCTACCCAAACGTTTCGCAAAGGTCCATATTTACTGAACGCATTTTCTATATCGTATTTTGATGCTGATGACCCTAGGTTTCCAACATACACCTTACAGGCCAAATCCCATTCACGATATCTTGGCATTTTGATTAGATCGGTTTATGTATGTTGTTTTTCTGAAATTATACACTCGATAATTGCAACAAACAGCTTTGAAGTCTTTATACGAAGTCTATGTACGAATGTAAGCACATGCATACGTGCATAACTCGGATGGCGGTAAACCTTATTCCACAACGCTAAGCATTTCCAATGTAAATTTTTTATTTACATATGTGCGGAGAGATCCATGTATGTATGTATGCATATGCATGTGTACTGAATGGCACATGGCGTACATACGTTTTGATAGCAAATACCATTTACAGTTCATTATGCAAGTCTAATTATTAACTAAGAATTATTTATTTAAGATCTGGCTTACCAATTGAACTTTATTTACCCTTTAAGCTTATATATTGCAAGACCTTCAACCCTATAAAAAAAAACACGAATACTACAATACAATCACGGTTGCCACACTTGGTACTTTAGTACCAAAACTGGTACCTTTTGCTTCGTTGGTACTATTTTTATGCTTCACCAGTGTGAACACCCGCTACATAAGTGAAAACCCCAAGCTAAAGCCATATACCGTCCTGGATATTTCGACAATTTTAAAAGAAAAACGGTCACATTACAAATGTTTGCGTGCTTTAAAATTGTCAATTTTTTTTTATTTTGACGTTTTTTTGACAAAACCAGCCGCCGTATATAATATTTTTTTAATACCGTTAAAATCGCCTCTTAAAACTGAACAAAAAACACTAAAAAGGGAGCCACTTTTGAAGAAAGGCGGAAAAAAACGAGCAGCATAGCTTCTATATGGTATTCTCCATATACCATATAAGTTAGAAAAGTCTCCGTTGAGCAATATGGGCGTTATAAGTTTTCTTTACACTGGATCTGGAGAGGGTTTTCAGGAACCCTCATTTTAAGTTTGGTGCCCGTAAGTCTTCCAGTTTCTGAGATCGACGCGTTCATGCAGACAGACATTTTTTAAGTTTTAATTTTGCGCAAATATTCGATATGCATTTCGATTTACATTTTCGATAAGATTGCATCGCCGAATCAGCTGTTTAAGTTACAAACATACATATATACAATTTCATAACCAAAGTGTGGTATCTGTGTTTTTAATTTTCTTTAATTAAAAACTAAAAAATGCGTTTAACAAATAAACTGTATGCACAGCATATTGGATGGCACTTTAAGAAGCACTGGCAAGTGCAGGGCAGGCGAGTGCCTAAGGAGACAGGAGCCGTTGCCGAACTCTTAAAAATGGGAATACAAGTTAAAACTCCCGATGATGTATTAAATCCGAAAATTGAGCCGCAACTGTAAGTACGGATATATTATGCGACAGACTAAAATTAATTTAATGTGTATGTACTTACAGCGTAGATATTGTAGGTGCAACTGTAAAGCCGATACGTGAAGATAAGTCCCATCCGAATTGGCATACAACTGCTGGTCATCTCTTTGGTGATAGCAATGTTCTGCTTGGAGGATTGCCTCAAGCCCAAATCCTGACCAATACGATTGAAATAAATGGTTTTCCGCGGCAAATCGACGAGGCTATTGTAAACGCTCAGATTCCAAAGACCATCGATCGAAGTGTTCAAAATGCCATATTTTCTTCTCAATTGCTGGACGCAGAGCAAGTGAAATTGCCAAAGGTTAAGTTAGTCGATCGACCAGCATATAATTTGCCTCGCCTGTATGGAATATCGCATGAAAGACGCAAGTATGTTCTATAAACTATCGGGTTATAATATTATGTTAGGATTTCAGAAGAATACTCAGTTGTCTGTCAAAACCCTCATTTCTTAATTGAGGTTTCATTTAAAACTAATTTTTCTTTTTATATTTAATTTAAATAGGATAATTTAATTAACTTATTGTAATTTTTTCAGTCGCCTTTTGGTAAACAAACTTTTGTTTGAAATTGAAAAACTGGCAGGACGTTCTGTGGCTGTGCGCCGAAAGCTGATTGATAATGTCACATTTCAGACTTCTTTAACTAAAGATAATAACAAACTCTTATTTAAAATCACTGGAGATAAGTTAATTAGCTCTACCCGTGCGCTAGATGTTATTAAAGGTAAATTTAATGGAGAATTGCCAGATCTTTACCCGATGAAAAGCACAGTTTCAATGCCGAAGCAACACATTTACACGGAAAACAATTTCTATCGTAAGTAAATCCCATATCAATTTCAAAGTTGTCAAATCTAATTTGATAATTTATTTCTCATAGCCATTCGAAAAGAAGTAGCCTGTTCGCATCCGCACACAATTTTAACGTACTTCAATAGGAACGTTGTAAGGAATGTGCACGGTTCCGAAGTCTCGAACACCCAATTTTACGGACGTACATTATTAAATGCTTTTGTAGTAGCTGTTTCTCGTGCCAAACAGTTGAGCAACGCATCTACTACTGGGGCTCTTCAAAAACCGATTGTTGTACAATGCATTCAGACGGACGGGCAAGAATTTCATTTCGGAGTGCTCCAACTGAATACACTTGATCTGAGCTCTGACAGCACTATCCAAAACTATTGGTTTCATCGCCCGAGCGTTCAGTTGTTTGCAGAATGTTGCTATCAAACTGGAAGGCCACACATTGATGGATACAACAGTGAAGCCTTTCGTATTCTAAACGCGTTTTATCATAATTCTTAATGTTAAAACTTGAAATTAAAGTTCATTATGTTATCTGTAAACCTCATTGTCTGGACTGATTGGCTAACATATAATCATCGCAGAGCAATGCATGAGCTAGGAAGCTATAAACTCAACACGTCATAGGTATTAGTGTTTTATTTGTTTGTACAGAATAGGAGTTTAACGTGAACATAGACCTTAAGCCTTCCGCTATTTGATTTTGTATTTCGAATACTTCATTTGTATTACAATAACCACTTTGAACATTTATTTTCTAATCTTCAGTCTTCTATGTCTATGCTTCGAGCTCTGCAATAATATATTCATATGTTTTGTTGTAGCATTGCTCTGAGTGTGAGTGCAGGTATGTCCGTCAAGCATCGGGGAGCAATAATTGTGTATTGTTGTTGCTGTTCTGCTTGCCGACTACAAAGAAGGGAAAATGCTAATTGCTTTGTGTTTCATGAGTCCGGAGACAGAGATTATTAGACAATTACGTATTTTCAATGTCAAGTACAGAAAGCAAGTAAAGCTGCGGGTTTTAATGTTAATAAATATAGTAGTATGATGACTTATTTATAATTTGTATGTATAGATAGTTAATTCAAAACATCATCGACAAATTGTACAAAAAAACGTAATTCGGTAAATCCGGAATATTTAATATGATATATAAGTATATTTATGTATGCATGTACAACGGATATTCACACGTGCAAGTACAAGTGGTATCCATGGCAACGTGGACGCGGAAAATTGTTTTGCATCGATATATTGGTTGTGATAAAAGTAACTTCCTTTTGATTCAGGGTTGTTGAAGCGACACTTACAAGCATACATTCAAAATTGAAAGGAGTAAAATCAAAAAATTTAGTAATATGAGTAAGGTCCGGATACAAGCACCAACTAGTTCCAACAACAGTGCCACATCGTCGGAAAATAGTGAGACGCACAGTGTAGAAGAAAATCCTACTGTTTTTCCAGAACCTAGTCGAAGTGCTGCATTAATCAGGTGAGTTGTGAATGCAAATATAATGTACATATATTGACCAGACCTTAAATTAATTCAAATTTGTTTGGTGTTCACTGTGGTACATACATATTTGTATCATAATATTGCTCTGAATGGTGCGATCTCTTCAGATTTATTTAATATATTACAGCATTAATGTAATACTTAATTAATAACTTAAACTAATTAAAATCGTGTAGAGCAAAAAGCAGTTGGAAACGCATGAAAGATCTGGCTGCAGAGAAGGAAAAGGAAAATGAGGCCAAGCGACCTCCTTGGCGAGCTGTTAGTGTTTCGACTCTTGCCAAACCGGACAAGAATGCCTTGCTTCGCGCCAAATTACTGGATGCTTCGAGGTTTGTATTCAATGCTATTTAATACAGCAATATTTGATTATTGATCATTTTTAACTTGCATAGACGTTTGAGAGCTGGCAAGGCCAATGTGGCGGTTCAAACAGATTTTGTTCCTACCAAACTGATGAAAGAAGCGTGCATAGGTCCGCAGTCTGATTTAATTTTATTCAAAGATGCTGGCATTTTGACGGACGGCCAATACTCTATTAAAAAGGATGTGCATCAGCAATGTAAAGGTGTATAATTATCGGTATTACCATTTTGTGGTAAAAGTCGTACTTCTTTCAGATATCTTAACCTATTCCATGTCGCAAATGACCGACGCTATCGCCACGTCTGATGTCGCTTCCCAAACCCTTTTGCCCAAAGCCTATAAGGATGATGCAACCAACTCGTACTTATTCGACATTAATCATTATGACAATAGTGAAATAGACGATGTGGAAAAAAAGGTCCAAGATCAAATTATGAAAATTCGCTACTTAAATTTTAATGAGGTGAACAACGCAATAGGTACATCAACAGCGGAGATGCAAGGTGTAAAGTTGAATTCTACCTTAGCATCGTGGCATTTTGAAGATGACTTTATTGAAATGGATGCCGAACAACATTTTATACCCTATACCATTGAACCCTTTAAGCCGTGGTGCAGCTTTGTCCCTTTTCCGTTTCGTCTAAGTGGTAATAACCTGATTGGCAGACAAAAAATAGATTGGTATGCCCTACTTCAGTCCATCGATGTTTTAATTCAAGAATCAAATCATTTGGTCGACAAACTGGAAGGATTAGTACATGATAGAAATGCACAGCGTCAGAATGTACTCAAAACTTTAGATGATATCAAGAAGTTTGAGCCAACAACGTTTATATTTCCATCAGAGCATTGGCTACCAATTATTGAGAAACAAGAAATGGAACTACAAGCGTTGATGGACTCGAAATAAATATATTTACAATTAAAGTATTTATTGATATGTATTAATTGTAAATTAAACAAGTTCCATCAGTCAAAATATATATTTCGTTAATTATCAATGTAAAAAAGTGCTTAACTAAAAAATCATTAGATGATTATGTATTTTATCAAGTGACATTTTCCTTTTAATTTTTGAATAACATGAAAAGAATTTTGTTAATTTAAATTTTAAGCTTTTAAATTTGACGGCTTGGTTTTTGGGGTTTTGTTTTTCTTGGGCAATAATTTCATAAGTATGTTGGTTGCCGAGGCACTATCTAATGGACAAGATACGTAGAGTTCTTCACAGGGTCTACTATCTAATTCCTTTCCATGTTCCAATGCCTCCTTTATCGCAGTACCGTCCAATAGGTAATCTACAAGAGAATTTCTGAAAATAAAAATAAAGAATAATATTTAGTAAATTAAATTTGGAAGTAAACAGAGGGAGCATGAGGGAATCTTAGAGCTGGGTGTGATATATATCGTAGGTACATACAGGGTATCGCCAGGTCAATCATCTTAACCAGAATACTCTTACTTATTTGCAGCTACTTAGGTGGCAGACTAATTAGTTTGTCAAACGAGTATATATATAAATATATAAACATTCGTAAATATGAATAACATTGAAAATCGTGAAATATTTAACAAAAAGAAATATATAAATAAGTAAGTGATCTTGCTGTTTTTATTTTTTTAAAATAGATCACATATTAATTCGTTGTGATTGAACTCGACTCGCATTATAAACAATTTATATTTAGCTAAATGTTTCACGCATTGAGTACGCAAGCAAATAAACAAATAAATATATATACATACATACATACACACATGTATGTATAGCGAAAGTAACGAATTCTTTAACTTACTCGGACAGCATATGAATGAATTCGTCCATTTGATCCGATACTCCGGACTTCATATTGTTCTCCGTAGACCGCACATAGCCACAGACGGCGCGTTGCATGCAACTCGTTGAGTCGATGTTGTTTTGACCAAGCACGTCATCAATTTTGTTTATCATATGGCCAATGGATGCCAGGTCATTTTGGTCATCGCCTACGTATGCGTACTTTTAGTGTTATGTTAGAATACTAGACTAGAATATACTCTACTCACTGCGTCCATAGCCACCGTAACCGCCATGAAAGGCTGACAAAAGTTTGGGTATGAGGATTATGGCACCAATGCCAACGAGGGTGCCTAGCACAACTCCTCCCAGATCCAATTTGATGGGATTATATGCAGAAAGTCCTGTGCCGCCTGGATAACCCTACAGAACATATGCATCACTAGAAATATTCATATATTATTGGAACCTGTTAAAGCACTTACATTCAGACTTCCATAACCAGTCGAATAGCCCAGTCGCTCCAATCTATCCTTTGTTGAGGCAGTCTGCGGTTCGGTGAGCTGAGTTTTGTTTTCATTCAAATATGATCGATTCCACTGCGATTTCTCTACGTAGGCTCTGAAATGGATTGCATTGTACTATTTAAAGTATTTATTTAATTGCATTCAAGAGATGTGAGTTTCCAATTGGAAATTGTATGTATGCAAGTGTATAACCTGGATAACTATAGTTACCAAGTCTTATTTGAACTTATTTTTTGCATTTGATAGTTTCGTTTATAGCTTAAACTCACTTTTGATTGCCTTCATATTTTGGAATGGCCTCTGCAAAGCTCAGTAAGAGCATCAAGGCAATTGGCTGCAACAAAGCGATGTATTTGATATCCATTTGGAAATTTGTTAACGAAAACTTTAATCCTTGTTTGTGATTTTCCGTTATAAGCTTTGACACTCCGCTGTGGCTGTAATCTTCAAACTAATGCTTTTTAATATGTCCACAATCCTATTTATATGGGCTCAACGAAACTGAAATTATTCCAAACGTAACTTAAAGATTCCAGCAATTTGTTCAAATTATAAATTGTCAAGCAAGTGTCATTATGCGCTTCATGCTTGCTTACATGTGCGCACACATGTGGACATACATGTGCACATACATGGGCATATACATATGTGCATACACGTTGACACTAGTACTGAGTCAAATATGAAATCATTCTAGCACAACGAAAACCTATTACACTTACTTACACTTACACACATCCTAAGAAATATACACAGTATGAGTGCGTGTATTTTCATAAGTGTCGTTATTAAATTCATTCGCAAGCCATACTCAATTATTTCACAAAATTGTATCAGCAACCAAACGCAATACATTCATAAGCATAAGCACTACATATATTGCTCTCACATACATATGTATACATACATACAGATGTAAACAACTTACAACATATTTAAGTACGGATTTGCAATAATACAATAATGCGCACCAGGCAACACATCTCTCTGAGTGCGGCCGAAAGACGTGGAAGTATTTGCACCTGTAACTCACGCAATCTTGGGATGCATTAGACCAAGAAATTTCTGGTATTAAGTCACTGACTGCTGCGCCATTGGATTTCCTATTATGTATGGCTAAGTGCTTAATTCGATTGGTAGCTACGATGTATATGTATATACATAGCTATGTATGCATGTAGCTTACCTTATAGGATTATTTGCTAGGCATTTAATGTCAATTCATTAATTCGTTAATTCAAAATTAGAAACTATTAAATACAAAAAAATGAATATTTTAATAAAATGGGGTTTAATTTAGCGCAAATTTGTTGTGATCCACCATCTAGGTAAGAGCATCGCGTTATTTATAACTTATTTTTCAGAGTTTCCTCTCATCTATTGCGGCCTTTTCTCAATCAGTTCGTCAAGCACAACCCAAATTTTTTGTAACGAAAATTTCAATAAATGCAGTCCTTGCCGTGTCCCCTGCTGTTGCAGAAACTCAATCCTCAATGATCATACCTATTCTATACTTAAGAGGATTTGCCATAAGATTATCAGAAGCTATAACCGTCAGCAATGCCGTGAGAAGTACACAGTTTTCGATGGCGGCAATAGCATAGGTCCACGATGGTCCGAAAGGCAATATGGAGGTAAGGATTAATCCGAATATATTGAGATCACATTATATTATATAATATTATATGTATATTACATTCGTTTACACTTTAGAAGATGGAAGTGAATTCAGTAATGGTTATAGGCAACGCGGAAGGGAGTTTAATAATGATCTTTCGGGAAGGGATGAACGCATTGATTTGAAAGCAAATGCAACGAATCGTCATAAAAATAGAGGTTATACTGATGATGGAGAGGACTCTTATGAAAATGGATATAGGACTAATAAAAATAAAGGAAAATCATCTGGGAAGGCACTAAAAGACAGCGATAACGACAGTAATGATATTGCCAAAAGGGGGTCAGGCAAACTAAAGAAAGGCAAAGGTCGCACAGATGATGACAAAGAAAGACGGCAATCGAGGAAGTCTCGTAGTAAAAAAAATGCCGCTGATAACGAACAATTACCCGACAAGTCGAAAAAGAAGGGCGAAGGAAAAGATGGCAAAATATCAGACGATTCGCGAAAATCGGAAAGAGGAAAGGGTCGTAAATCGAAAAGTCGGAAGGATAATGCGAGGGATGAGGAAACATCCGCAGCAAAGGATGGTAAAACGAAAAATCGGAGCGATAAAAAAGCTGCTGGACCTCCCGAAGCACCTGGGGCTAAGGAAAGTAAGTTGAAAGTTCCTAGTGATAAGAAAAATGCTGAATTGCCGGAAAAAAGTGGTAATGAGAAGAACCGTGATGAAAAGAAAAATGCAGGAAAATCGGACGCCACTGATAAGAAAACTGCAGGTGCTCCGGATGAGAAAAATCGTACTGATAATAAAAAACTGGATTTGAGTGCGGCAGCTAAGAAAGATAAGGATAAGAAAGCTGATGCGAAAAGTGCCTCATCCCCCCCAGGAGCAACTGAGGAAAAGAAGAAAACTGGAGGCGAGGTAGCTGGTGAAAAGGGAAAACAAGGAAAAATCAGTGAGGGGGAGGATAGAAAGGGCGGAAATAATCGTGGAACCAATGAAGAAGTCGGTAAAAAAGGATCTAAGGCTGATAAAAAGGGTAAAGATGGAAAAGGTGGATCTCTTGAGGACAAAAAATCACAACTGTCCAAAGATAAGAAGAATTCAAGGTCCGATAGAAGGAAAAGCTCTAGTCTTGATGAATATAAAAAAACCAAAGGTGATTCGAAAGATAGTTCGAATAAGAAATCTCAAAGAGATAGTAAGAACAAGAGCCGAGGGGACGAAGAGAAGGAGCAAGAGCATAATAGGTATTATAAAAAAGTTGGAAAGGGCAAAGGGGGAGACGATTATTCCCAATTGTCAAGACTATCGAGTCGAAAGGGAAGACATGGAGACGCGTCTGGTCTAAGTGTCACCAATAAACGTCATGGCAGTCAATTAGTATTTAGAGGACATTCATCCAGGATACGCAATGGTATCAAAGGGTCGAAATTCATTCAGTACGAAAGGCGATCAAGAAATATTCAGAGACCTACTCGTGGCGATGAAGTTCGGACCTGTGATATCCTACGTGTTCACTTGGAACAGCGCGATCTTACAAGATGGTATGTTAAATCTCAAAAAATAGCAAAAATCATTCTTTTTTATATCGAAATATCTTTTGTTACAGTCCCCCATGCCGGCAATGTCCATGCAATGCCTGCGGAACCTGTATGCCGTGTTGCCGTAATTGTTGTTGTTGAGCATCTTCCAAAACTCTACCAATATTTGTTTAAAATATTGTAATATTCCCGATGCGCAAACGTTATTGACTACGTGCTCACTTTGAATATTGAAAACCCTTTGAAATACATTTGAATACTGAGCTTAACTTTGCATCTCATCCAGGCGTGCGAGCTCTTCTTCACATATTATTATAAGATTATAAGAAATTATCTAATAGACTTGGAGAATTACGTTTTTACGTTATGACAGCCTCTATTGTATTTTTATAATCTTATCTCTTTGACGTTTCATATAAATTTTAGTATCGATATTTTGGACATATTTTGTACTTCATTTTGAGTCCCCTGACAATAAGCAAATTAATACTTTAAAGTATTAAGCTTTTAATACAATTTGGTCTTAGAAATTAATACAATATGTATAACAAAATATATACTTCATTAAATCTCGGTCTATTCAAATTTATGACTATCTATTGACTATCTTATATATATATTATAGAGGCAGGGGGCTTTGTTCCGACTGCTATTCTTCATGGCTAAAGAGTATTGCCAATTGGAATTACAATTAAATTAGATTCATGACAATTTCTTGGTGTGAACTTGTTTTTCTATTCATGGACGTTCATTAAGGTTAATGCCATAAAAAAAATTGGCTTTTAGCCTTGTATTTATTTATATACATAAGTATGTATGTATATAAATATATATATATATATATATACTCGTATTTGAATAATATGTGAAATGGACGCATTCAGCTGTACAAATTTATACACCAAAAATTATAATTTATTTCGTATGATTTTCCGATTTTCCTAACCGATCTAACAAATAGGGAAAATATTTGTTAATTTTGATAACAAAAACAAATACTACTATTTATTTAAGTAAATTCAATAACAGTGGGTCTTAATAATGATATTCAAATAGTCAACATGCGATGTGTTCCCAACACTCGTAGTATACATAAGTCGAGCTTTATATATCCCATGATTTCTGCTATTGTTCAGTTTGTTGACATTAACCCAGGGAAGCAAGTCCAAGTTCCTTTCGATCAAATGCTGCTGGGGGATAGGTGCAGGATAGGTCCTGTTGTATATATATCGAGAGAGAGTTCATTCTCTGCAACCTAACTTCAACTTCAACCGCGATACAAGTTAAGAAATCAGGTAACCCAATACGAATACTTGTTAACTGTTAATGATGAGTCAAAAGCGCAAATATATTTTGCTTAATACTGTAAAAATACGTACTCATATGATGTGCACGTATGTCTAATCTGTAAACATATCTTGATATATGTACAAAATATTGGATTTATGTGTGTAGATGTACATATGTACATACATTGGTATGTTTGGATGTATGTAAATGATAATTGTGCGCTCTTCTTTTGTGTGGGGAG
Organism: Drosophila funebris; assembly: GCA_018901825.1. Taxonomy (NCBI): domain Eukaryota; kingdom Metazoa; phylum Arthropoda; class Insecta; order Diptera; family Drosophilidae; genus Drosophila; species Drosophila funebris. Next base: position 7,665,593 of record JAEIFK010000678.1, on the reverse strand, counting down.
AGATTCAAATGTTTGTTATTCCAAAAATAAATGTTTTTCTAGTCATACAAAGAGAATGAGAAAGAGAAAGAGCGAAGGCTATTCAAAAATATTTTGTGTGTTCAAAAAAAATTATAAGAAAGTGTTCCATGCAGTTCTCGAACAGAACAACTCGAACGGGCGTCAAGTGAAGAACTCGACTAGACGATAAATTCGAATCGATTAAAAAAACGAACAAGTGATTTTTAATTAATTTTACATATTATTTTCATCGCATCTAAATAATCATTTAAAATTCAAAATGGTTTACGAAAGTGGATTTACAACCCGTAGAACCTACAGCTCCAGACCGGTCACTACATCGTACGCCGTGACGGTAAGTTTCAATATTTTCGATACTACTGAGAATACTACAACAAATACCTGCATATATCTTGTGTTATGGATAGCATAGATATATACACACTATACACTATATAGTAGTGTGTTTCTCGTTTTATAAAATTGTGTGAAATTCATCTGTGCAATGCTAATAATTTAAAGAACGAATTATAAAGTTTATGAAATTTATATAACATTTAACATTGAAATGCAAGCAAATGCTGCAGATTGATTTAACTGATTTTATGAAATGAGTTTCGTTCAAACCGATCTTAACCAATGAATGCAATGTACTCACATTCGAAGTACACTTTGATTATTCGAATAAATCGCTTAAATCCCACTTGCTGTATTCCGTAATATCATTCTAAATTAAAGAGAGTGCAAACAGTTTTGAAGAAATTGAAACACGTTTGAGTGCAAAGTAACAGTAACAGCACACACACACACGTTCACACAGTAATGTAAATGTATGTGAGTGTCACGCATATGAATATCGTATCAGCATTAAATTACAGTTAGTCTAATGTAAAGTTATGTGTACAGTACAGTGCAGTACATATACTAGATATATGATGTACACGTACTGGAACTTAAGATTTCATTAATATTTTGTACTTTTTATTTTTTTTTTTAATTTGACATAAGCAAATAAAATATATATATATATTTGGAGATGTGTAGATTTTATTTATATTCTTATATACCATTGCATACATACATGCGTGTTATTCTCATATGAGCACTAAATATTCAATATTATAGTTGCTTTTCACCAATTTCCCCCGAGTGTTGAGAGATGTGGGAAAACATCCGGCCCACTTACATGCATACATATGTACATACTCTAGTATATCAATGTATGAGCGTCTTGTAGATAGATTTGTTATTGTATTTGTGAGAGGATAAAAATATTTATTCATTAGATACTAGATGGCATTTCGGTTAGGGTACTCACACCTACTCATGAGTAATATTCGCTCATATTTTCGAATAGATTCTGCCTTGATTCCGAGATTCGAGTACTGCACAAACATCCCAAGGTTATGGCTATTTTATTTTTTTTTTTTAATCATGATAATTTCGAACAATTTTTATGCCTTGTCATAAACTCGGCAGATAATATTGGCAAAGCGTGCGAATCGAGGAGCAAATTCCAAATATAGCCTTCTACATGAATACCTACTTACATATATGCTTATAACTATATATCTATATATATATATATATATATATATATATATATTTCATAAACAATTTGAAGCTGGATTGCCCCCTTTACGAGATCGTACGACATTTAAGAATATTTCTAGAATTTTGTTAAACATTCACCTCAATTTGCATTATACTCGTAAGAGAAATAAGAGAAATATTTGGATTTGATTATAAAACACATTATGTGTTATTTATTATAGGTTAAAAGATACGAGAATTCACAAATTTTGAAATGTGCAAATTAATGTTTAAATAATTTCTAGCAAAGTCTGTCCAATGTTTTTGTATTTGTTTTCGTGTAGCCTTATATATGTACACAGACATACATATGTGTATGTAATGGCTATGGATACATAATGTATATATGAATGTATAATAATATATACAGAAGTGTATGTGTAATATAAGCTGCTCGCGCATTTCGCTTTCGGGTAGATCTAAAAATATCTTTCCGATTTCCAAAACACATTCATATATTAACCACGGCAAAACTGAGCAATTCGAAAAGCGTCGAAATAGCCTTCAGATATTGGCTATAATAAACAGATATGCGTACTGGCTGTACAGTAGGGCACTTGGGGAATAGAATTGTAAGAATTCAGAAGGAGATCACATAATATAGAATATTAAAAATACTAATATAAATGTAAATATGTATGTCAACCATTTTGTATATATTCATTATATTCATTCGAAGCTGTTAATACTCACATCTCACATTCAGTTCACTAAAATTGCAAATGAATGAATATCCGTATTACCAATTAATTACAGCCACACTATACTCTAACTCCATGTGTGTAAATATATGTTCATGTATGTGTTTGTACAAAGGAACTCATTGATCCTCCAGCCACAGATAGGGTCCACTGTATATATCATATATTATATAAATAAAACAAAATAAAAAGGAGGCGAGCATTTGAATTCCAGGCTTATTAACTGCCATCAGTATGTATCCACCTGTGTCCACCTGTATATACGTTAATCAAGCATCCCGATGATAATGGTAACCCAGTCGATTAGTCGACAAGTCGCACCGCACACCGCACACCGCAATCGCACCGCACCGCAATCTTCAATGCATCTTGTCTAACATCGTGAACTTGGCTTTCTAAATTAAAATCCCACATATGTGACATTCTGGGCATTGCAGAGAACAAACAGAACACCAATTGACTGGGAGAAAGTTCCTTTCGTGCCACGGCCCTCACTCATCTCTGATCCGGTGACTGCCTTTGGAGTGCGTCGAACGGACTATGAGCAGCGCAAGAGATCGATACTCGATCCAATCAATCGGGCCGCAATCAAGCCAAACTATAAGATTGCCTATCAGCCCATTGAGCCATATGTGCCCACTCGTGACAAGAATCGATCGCGTATCCTTAGCTTAGTGCGCCAACATATCGATACCGTGGAAGCCGGTGGCAATACAGCAGCCCGCACCTCCCGCGATTCCCTCGATAGCCAGCTGCCTCGCCTGCACCGTGCTGCCTCCGAGAGTCTGCCGGTCCGACGAGAAACCTATCGCAATGAAAAGTCTGGTGCCATGGTCACAAAGTACTATTACTAACCACCTTAGAAGGGAGGAGGAACAAACACAAATGAATTAAATTAAATCGAACTAAAAATGAATCGAACGAATCGAATAGACTAGATCCAAAGTCTTTAATCTTATACATAATTAGGATGCACTATACACATAGCCATATATACATATACTACATACATCTTCTTCTGAAGTTAACCTACTACATATACTACATAGATAGATGTAAAAGATCAGACATTCAATTCGTATCTAATACTATCTATCATAACTGTCATTCTCTTCTGTTCTGTTCTGTTCTGTAAATTACAATTTTCTTGGTTCTTACGTCTTAAGAATGATAGAAATTACAAACTCTGAAACGCATTAAACATTTAAAGATCCGAACATGTTTCAATTTCCTTTTATAAAGCCTAAGACATGGTTGAATTGAGTACTTTGACGCACTGCAATCCATAGACATATTGTATCAATTGTTAATTTGTCATAATTCATCATCTATTTAAATCTAATTGGTCTGCTGATAACGTAAATTCGATAAATACAATAGATATGACTAAAGGCTTATCCTATATAAGTTACCTGAAAGCTATAAATTAATCTTTTTGAAAATCTTGGATAATTCTACACACAGAAAAACTAAATTCATTTAATTTGAATACATTTGTAAATATGTGAAAGCAAACGTATAGATAACACATTATACTATATACAGATACAGAGATTAGGAACCGTGGATGAGCTTTTGAATTAGATTATCAGTTTATCAGTTTTATTGGAACAGCAAGTTGGTTTGTCTCTATTTTTTGTTACTTAGTTGCATTACATTTGTATGCTGATTGTCTATTTGCCATAACAATTCTCATCTAAATGCATAAATCGGAATTTATAGACTCCACGTTTAGACCTGTGCACGGACAGACCTGGCTCGCATCGCAGCCGCGCCTCTTCGGACTACTCGTACACCTCAAAGTCGAGCGTTGAGAAGAGCAGCTACGATTCAAGCAACCCGTACTCGAGGCCGGAACGCTCCACCTATACCTCATCGGTTGAGAAATCATCGCGTAGTGGTCCAGGCGGTTACAACTATAGCACCGAGAGGACCAGCACAACTGGCGCTGGACCCGGTGGCTACAGCTACTCGTCGACCACCTCTGGAAACCTGCCCGGTGGCACCAAATACCGTCACTTCTCATACCACGTTTAAGCCAATGTTTTTTTATTGATTATTGATCTTCAGTGCGACCTAACAACAACTGAATAACTACACTAATCACTCCGCTTAAATACTGATTACATTGTTGATTGTAACTTGCAATATCTAATCATATATCACGTACATAACACATATGTGCACTTATGTATGCTCTATTATCATCAGAACTGTGTAAATTATTACTCGAGTTAACTAACATCACTAATGATCCTTTTGGTTGTTAAATAGATGTTTATAAAGCATAAACAATACCTAAATGATGTAATTATTCTCCATATCATTTATTATTTTAAACTATTTGTGATACAATAAAATAAAATCCCGTTCACTAAAAGTATATACACATATATATTCTTTAAATTGGATAAATAGAATTTTAAATACGATATTCATATGGGTTAAACCAGATACAGATACAGATACATTCTTATAAACGGTATGAAATTGTTTGTTCAGCTTTTTGATCGAAAAACTGAGGAACTCTTCCCAAATAGATTATTTATCAATGGGTAGATGATATGATTGATGAATCGGAAATCTCATGAAATGCATTACAAATTAAATCCAAATCAATGTTGTATAATATTCTCTTTCAGTATCCGTCTGTTCAGAAAGTGACTCGTGTAAGTATATTCATATTCATTTGCTCACAAATTGCTCGTCATCTTTCTTTTCTGTTCTGAAATCTTTCCTATCGACTTTTTTTATCACACTGCTCATACTTCAATCACTCCATCGTCATCTGGAATCATATGTGGTTAGTACTTTTAGACCGTAAAACTATAAATTAGTTTTTTGCCTATGCTTGAACAATTATCATTATTTTGCAAACTATTCTTAAAGAGAACTAGACGAACCGGTAATTGATGTAATATAATGATATTATAATAGAATATTAAGGATCCCATTATACAGCATTTATAGGCATTTTATCGAACAATAGGAAACAATAAGTTCTCATACTCAACCCAACTTAGATGTGAATTTCCATTTATTAAACTGTAGCTGAGAGATAGTTCTTGCCATAACTATATATGATGTAGTATTCAGAATAATTACAGATTTAGTCGAAATATAGGTTAACATGCTGCAATTTCGATCTGCCGAATTTGATCGTAACATCGGGTTTTGATAAAGAGGCTTTCTAGCTTACAAATATCATGTTCATAAGAACTATTTGAAATTCGAGTAACGCTACGATCTGGCTATTTCCCACATAAGAGTATTATCGGGAACTATTGAGAATAGAAATATATTAAATGTTTTTCATATTCAAATGCAGATTTCTTTTAATTTAATTTTACTTATTATTAACTATTCATATAACCATACATAAGCCTCAACATGTACTTGAACATTGTATACTTCTCTGTGAGTGCATTACGACTATTCTACTAACTTTGCTGTGATTGCCGAATACACAATAGGTATACAAAACGAGCTACCCCATCTACTCGAGTTATTCAATCCCAACAAGACGTTACGTCAGTGGAACACGTGTGATTTCATCGCCTGTTCGGGTTGTCACCTCCCCCACCCGAGTTGTATCGCGTGTGATAAGCTCTCCATCGCCAGTGCGTGTTGTGCGTACGACAACGCGTGTTATATCATCTCCGGAGAGAACGTCTTCCTACACCTATACAACACCATCGTCATATTATAGTCCAACAACCTATTTGCCGTCGTCCTACTACACCTCGTCTTACGTCCCAACTTCGTATACAACATACACACCATCGTATTATTACAATCCAACAACAATTACACGTGTGTATGCTCGCTCGGTATCCCCAGTGAGGATTACCACATCTCCGGTTCGTGCAACACCTTCATACCTGAAGAGACTTCCTCCTGGATATGGCGCACGGGCCTTAACAAATTACCTCAATACCGAACCCTTTACCGTAAGTTATCGCAGTTTAACATCGCACATCATGTTACCGCGTAATCTTCAATCCTTTGCTAAGATACGATTAACTATTGCTCTCATATCTCCCCCAAATCAAAATGAAAATTATAGACTTTTTCGGAGGAAACAAGTAGAATACGCAATCGCGCCCAATCTTTGATTCGCGATCTTCACACTCCCGTTGTGCGCCGTGCTCGCAGCTGTACTCCGTTTCCAGTCTCTGGGTAAGTCTACGATTTATTGCGATTAATTGCGACGATTACTAATCGATTAATGTTGGAAAATACCTACGAACTAACTATTTAAATACGTATTTGACTTGATAACAATATCTGTATCTGTTACGCCTCTCTGATAAGTTCTAAGTGTACTCATATTTGAATATGTCTGTCATTGCAGCTATTCATATGGGCCAACATCCCAATTGGCCTTAGATGCTTATGTGGCCCGAGTTACAAATCCGGTACGTCATATTGCCAAGGAGGTTCACAATATTTCCCATTACCCGAGGCCAGCAGTAAAATATGTTGGTGAGTAACTGGAATCGAATTGATTGATTGATAGTATAATAACTATAAGTTGCAACCTGCATTGTTCTTCAAATTGGTATTAAATGCTATTTCTTAAATATTAAAAAAACAAAGGTAAAAGTCATCTTGCCTCTGTAAGGATATGTGGTGATAAGGCTTATAATATTAGAAGGCCAATGTACGATTCGGACAAAGTTCGAAACGATATTAACCTTTTATCCTGGTACCTTAGACATCCCACTTGGAAGAATGAGAACCAAAAGAATGTTCCTCATCAGCAAGGTAAGTACCGATGATAAATGGACGTGCTTGTAAATGCCAGCTGTATATAGCAAAAGAAAGTTTCTACTTATGCTCTTTTAACTCAAACCCGAATCTTCTATAGAGGCTCTCAAAGAAATGTAAAAAAAAAGAGATCTATTAAATAATGTGCTATTGATAAAAGAATTGTTGTACTTAAATCAAAATGTAATTCAAAAGAATTTCAATCGAATATGAAAGTTTCGAATATTTAACCTCCTAAGTAATCAAATAATAGATGTATTATGATCTTGTATGTGAATGATATAGGAGCAAACGAAATTATAATCTTTGTCACTAACGCATTTGGTTTGAGCACCCCAATTAGTTTGTTCATTGTATTTGACTAACTTAATTCGTTTTATGATTGATTGATTCTTTCCAGTTGAAGCTGTTGAAGTTGAGGCCTAAATGATAACATGCCTGACTTTATTGTATGGACATACACACTTCATTTTTTATTTTTTCTTAAATAAATTAATAAAAATAAAAGATCTGTGTTTGCCTGGTAGAAAAACTAAGCCGATATCCAAATGAAAAACAAATGATATCATCAGATTCAGTCGCTTTCACGTCTAAACTAACTAACTTTTCCCAATTGACAACAACAACAATAACCACTATTAATTAATAATACTCCGAATCATGTTAAACACTAATTTTAATGTGCATAACCCTATATACTACATGTGTCTTAGTTATATTACGATTACAATTACAATTATTTCTTATAGCGAAGCCCTTTATTTTTGTAATTTTTTTTTATTATTTATTATTAATTAAATATTCTTGGGCATTTACAGAATGTACGTAATCTTACAATTGTGTAATTTAATTTATAAACAATGCCATGTATAATGAAACTTTTTCAATGTATGTACATATGATGTATGTATGTAAAAATGTACAACTAATTCAAATACAAAGTGTTTAATTAGGGGGGCGAGGGCCTGCCATCAGTTAAAGTAACAATATCTTCGACAGCAGCTAAATTATGTACATATAAATATACACATATATATATTTGTGTATGATCGAGTCTGTATAATAAATTATTGTATAAATATGAACGAATCGATATAAATATTCATGCACGGGAATTAATGGGTGTGTGTCTGAGAATCGTAGCCGTGAAAAGATGAAATAAATCACAGATACATCTTGTGAGTATTACAATGACCTTGACCTATATTTCTGAATTCGATTTGCAAATGTAATACTAGATTCATTTAACTATTGCCAAAACTATATTTAAACGACAAATGACGCAAATTCCAATTTTCCCTCTTTTCTTGGTCGCCCAGGCGTGATAGATTTATTATATATATTTTCATTTCCGAATTTTAATTTTCCCACGAAATGTTTCACAACTGCTAAACTAGTTTTTCAACAGATTTTAAATAGAAATTTTTGATTTTTAATTTTTTTTCTATTAATATATTGTTAATTAAACTGTGTATATAACTATTTAACTATTTAAACCACCCTCGGAGCTCAGAAGTCAAGAAGACGAGCGACGATCTTAATTCGTGGGGTTGCCAGATAGTTGAACTGAATCGGCATGAAATCAGTCGATTCCGCTCGTAAAATAATTTACATAATCGCAACTTTGATAAACATAAGTTAATGCCAACAACTAAACAATGACATTTTCATGATTCACCATCATAATCAAGTTTTGTATATTTCCAAAGTCCGTCTGTCTCTCTCTCTCTATCTCTCTCCCACTATTATTTCTCTTTCTATATTTGTAAATGCAAGCCAGTTATTTGATGTTTATAGTATAATAAAATAATCAGTTAATACTTATGCTTTTTCTTGATTTCAACTGAATTTCGCCTGATATATTACAAGTCGGGATTTCAGTTATAGCAACATGACAAAAAGCCTGCCTAACAAAAAAAAAAAAAAAAAAGTCCATTAAATTGTTTGATTTTATACAGCCAATGCTTTAACTATGTGTATATATTCGAGTTCATAAATGTTTAGATAGACGCGGGCTCATTCATTGTGCTCTATTATTTCACAGCAATAATGTTCCCTTGGTTGTGTCTAACAATTGATTAACATACTAATATATTCCATTAATTACAATTAATCACTCTATTATGGGAGTCTTCTATATCTGCAAGTCTCCGTTCTTGATGCATAGGCCAATACCTCTACATATTCGTTGAAATGGTAAGTATTTTGGATTACGTTTTAGTTTTATTTTGAAATGAATGTAAATAATATTCATATACTCGAATATCGATATACATACATATAACTTATACGCAAATTATATATTTAAATTTATTTATTACAATAGCAAATTTTGATGTATTCCTCATCTACATTCTTCCATATGTACATAAATACTTAAGTGTACATCTGAAGCAAATGTACAATACTATTTTTCATAACAAGATTTAACTTTTAGATGCCGATTTGGATCCCAATCGCCCGTCAAGAAAGTTTTCTGCTCCCAGACCCCTTGAAGATGAGATCGATGTCGAATCCAAGGAGAAGCAACGTCTGCGCCAAGAACGTCTCCTGACCGTAAACGAAGAGGCTTTGGATGAAATTGAAGTTGAGAAGAAACGAGTCCAACGCGCTGACGAAGCCAAACGTCGCGAAGAAAAGTAGGCGAATTAATAGATGGGAATTCTTAAGCAGTTTCTCATGTGTATTGCTTGATTTATTAAAGGGCTCTCAAGGAGGAAGCAAAAAGACGCGAAGAAGCCGCTAAGCAGGCCCAAGCCGAAGAACAAGCCCGCTTAGCTCGTGCTGCAGAAGAGGAAAGATTAGCTAAAGAAGCACGTCTGGCTGAAGAGGCCCGTTTGGCTGAAGAAGCCCAAGCTGCGGAAGAGGCCGCTGCCCGTAAAGCTGAGGAAGAACGCTTAGCTACGGAAGCTCGCCTTGCCGAAGAAGCCCGTCTTGCCGAAGAGGCTCGTTTGGCTGAAGAAGCTAAAGCCGCAGAAGAAGCTGAGGCACGTAAGGCTGAAGAAGCTCGTCTAGCCGAAGAGGCACGCTTGGCTGAGGAAGCTAAAGCTGCGGAGGAAGCCAGAGCTGCTGAAGAAGCGGCTGCACTTAAGGCTGAAGAAGAGCGCTTGGCTGAGGAGAATCGCCTAGAAGAAGAACAGCGTCAGCGGGAGCAAGAGCTGAATCGCCTGGCGGAGATTGAGAAGCAGGCTGAAGAAGAGCGTGAGGGAGAGATCGCACGTCAAGCAGCTGAATTGGCCGAAATCGCACGTCAAGAAGCCGAAATTGCAGCTCACGAATTGCAATCTATTCAAAAAGAAGGTAGAGACGTCGAAGAGCCCATCATTGATGAGCCAGAGACTCCAGTTGAAGAGCAACAGGAGCCAATCATTGAACTCACTTCTAACAATGGCGATCTGTCCGTCGAGTTAGATAACACTGCCGGGGAAAGTTATGATGAGGAAGAGGAGGAGGAGGAGGAGGAAGAGTAAACGATGGAATCGCCTTTTGCCGAAATACTTTAAATAAATTCGATATATTAATAATATGTTAATAATTAATGAATTTAACAATGCTGTCTTATACTAGGTATATGTCAAATTATTATTATAAAAATGCAAATTCTTTTAGTGTACAACCATCTTCAATCGAATCAGCATATACGACCTTAGTATCTTTATTCTTTATAATCTTGTTCCTTTTGCATCTTACCATGGCTCTTAGTTAAAACTAATACATAAACAATCAGATACAATTTAATATAAATCTAATCTTTATTATATTGGACAAATATATAAATGACTCAGATTTCAACCATAAGCTGATGTTTTATTATGTAGACCTTCATAACATTGATAACATAGATATACATATAGACAAATATCTTCTTCTGACAATTACGTTGCTTGTCACAAATCTATAATACCCTGTTGAACTTAGTTGAACTATTCACTGGGTATATAAAGGCGCGGTTTCTTGCATTCGCAAAGATTCCAGATTCAAGGTCAGTGGCTTAGACAACATTGGACAATGGGTTGGAAAACGAGTTGGACATGTTTAGATTTGTGATTATAACTTTATTTATTTATATAGATATGAGCATATTTTATGTTGAATTCTTAATTGGCAAGTAATAAACAGTGACGATACAAACTGAAATAAAGAATGCATTCGATTGAAAAGAAAATGGAAGATATTGTCTGAATGTACTTACCAACTAAAATAAATGTTAACAGGGCAAACGTTGTGTTGCAATATGGCTCTAACATAATGCCAATCAAATTGGTTGCACCAATAATGCCAAGGCGACCCAAGGACATGCAGAGACTGACAGCTTTCCCTCTGAATATACAGATATACAGATATTACAAATTATTTATATGACCACATATCCCTCATTTGGGGGTTATATTACCTTAAATGTGTTGGCATCAAATCCACAATTGCGCCAAGCATTATGGAAATGGATAAGCCGGGCAATAGAATGTAAAGACAGAATAGTACTAGGACTGCTGTCGTGTTTGAAACAAAGTGAAGTAAAATTCCACTTAAGATCGAAAGCAACAAAGCGGCTAAGAGAACGTTTTTCCTCCCGATGGGGTTAAGTAGAGTTCCTTGTACTGAGAAGCCTATCAAGAACGCAACTCCAACTATCAAATTATCTATATAGGTCTTGTTTGATATGGGATCAGTGCATGCCTAACACAGAAATATAGATTAATTGAATTTTAATCGATTAGTCGATAAATCAATTCATCTGTATTGCAACTCACCAATGCGTCAGTTATTGTTGTATTTTTAACTGGCTCCATGAAGGAATTATCCAATATTTCGCAAACAGTAGATGAAGTATTAGTTCCTATGCTAGATGTACGGTTTACAATTTCTGGAAACCAAAACTGCATTCCATTTGAGCTGAAAATTAAATTATGTCAAGGTAAAAGACTGCGATTTTAATATTTTTCATTTTATCTCACCTGAAGAACATGCCGAGCACCGCCACATTACATAATATAAAATTGAATCCATGGGGTTTTTGGAATAGAGGACGAGTTGCCCTGGCGATATTTATCAATATATTGCAACCTTTATTATTTGCCAACATATTTTCATCACTTTGTATCTCCGGTTTCAGAGAAAAATCATTACGATTCAACACCTGATTAATTGACAAACCTCGATTAAATTTACTAATCCAGTCAACGGCATTCATTGCCTGGTCTTTTTCATTTAGTGCAAGCAAAAGTTTTGGACTTTCCGGGTAAAGAATAAGTATAAGACCTCCAATAAGACCGGGCAACAGATTGCACAGCATTATTAAACGCCAGGGTCGGAAGACGAAGTCGCCAATCAAATTGATGGACCAGTCTGAAGATAGGATTAACCAAGAAGTCACTGTAAACAAGACAAATAAGATTACATTTTATTTGTGGTAAGAAATTTATCGAGTATCTATGCATATTTATAATTACTTACCTGGGATATAGATTGCAGTTACACTGACGAACATAGTTGAGTAATTTATGGTCACTGCTCGGTGACGGGGTATGTTAAATTCACTCAAATATGGATAGAGGCCACCTGAGACACCGCCGAGACTGGGGAAGAGGAATGGGAAAAGCATTATAATAATAATAGATAAAACATAATATATTCCTCAGATACAATCATCCCTATTTTATCGCAACTCCCAATAAAGAGCTACATCTTCAATAACAAAGAGTCAGTTTTCTAAGTTATTCAGTTATTTTCTAAGTTATATTCATAATTTACCAGTTGCAACAAATAAGGACGCTCTAGTCGAGAGGATACCAGCAGACACCTGATCTTAGATACCCTATCATATTATACACTCACATCACATGTACAAACATATATAAACAATGAAGCCACATTCAGGCCAGATTATTTGATTCGCTCTTAAGAATTGCTTTGACAGTATAATCTTTTATTACTTTTTAATTGTTTTAAATCAAAAGAGAGCGTTTATTTGAACAAAGAACTTGAAAGCAACTCACCTGATGCCACAGATTAAGTTGATAATGTTAAATAGCCAAACGCTTGTAACAAACATGAGAATGAACTGAAGGCCAACACATACGAAGATGCCATAGAGTAAAACAGTACGCCGACCAATGATATCGCTGATGTATCCCCATATATAATTTGACAGAAATATACCTTAAACAGATCGATTACGGGGTATTTACATAAACAACGTAGATGGTATGCAAATCAGTTGACAACTCACCCATCACACATGCCGCCATCATAACCCCCTTCTCTGACTGCGATGTGTGGAACTCGCAGTGGGAGGCGAGCACCACAATCCCCATAGCCTGTTGGGCAGCCACAGATGTGATTGTGAGAAGGCCACTCACAATCAACAGTATCCACTGGGTCTTGCCATAACCTGCATAACCAATGGGCTTAATAATCGAATTCAATCATAACTCTTTGACTATATAGTTTACCGATTTTCTCCAATATCTCGTCGTACTCCAATTCATCTCGGGTAGTACTGCGATCCGTATTAAGATGTTGCATCTTAGCATTCCAAGAGAGCACATTCAACTGACTGTCATACCAAAATATCACTACCTTATAAGCTTTTCATTCTAATACGAGTATTTCTCATTCCAGATGTTAAGCACAGCTGTGAGATGAATAACTAAAGCAAGTGCTGGCTGAGTAAGCGAAAACTTGTTCTGAGTTAGATCGGATCGGATCAAAACAGTTTTTTAAGAGAACTATTTAAGTTAGCAAATATTATTCTAATTAAGAGGCTTCGACTAAGAGATACTACCATTATAAATCAGTACGAGTATGGCGCTTAAATAACAACGAGAACACAAGTCTTAACACATAAAAAGCGGTAAAGAAATCTATCAAAATTGTCGTTCAGATATACGACAAACTCGCTTAACAAAAGTTAAATACCTGTTAAAGTCATTTAATAATATAAGACTGCTCTAGTTATGAGTGCACGCCTACGAGATACCCTGCTGTGAGATGCTGTCAGTGCAATTAGCTGCACTGTCCTTCCTTCTGTCTAGTTCCCCGCTAATCTAAAAAAAACTAATTTGTAGCCACATATATATAAATATGTATGCATTTGTATATAACATTTATTGTATATATGTTTATTTATATGTGTTATTCAATAGAGTATTTAAGCCGTGTTTAAACACTGTTGACAACGGATAGGCATCAGTTCACTTGCGTCTATTATTAGCATAATAACCGTTATCTTTTCCAATTCTTCTTTCAATCGCTTCTGCATAGCTCGAACTGTGAGATAGCAACACATACGTTTGCATCTCACTCTCAGCGACAACAATTAGCTTATTAAGAGAAAGATAGAAAGAAACAAGAAACTGCAACTCTGTTGATGGGTATCTATGTTCATATTTAAATATTTAATGCCATTGAACATGCAAAATACTTGTATTTATATACAGACTGGTACAGGGTATTACACAGATTCGTGTATTTAGTGAATTCATTGAAATTTGTATATTTCATTTTAACTACTTATAACTGCATTTATTTCCGTTCATTCTTTACGCTTCTACACACATATGTATGTGTTTACTATTGTATATACATATTTACATTACACAAAATTAATACAACTTTTCAGATTCAGTACAATCGAGGGCAGCACAATGGTATTTTGGATATATAAATATTATGCTGGCATATATTTGTTATAATATTTGTCTTAATAACAACAATATGTCGAATATATTTATCTAAGAAAGTCTTCAATTTAAATTCAAACATAACAACAAATATTTAAATAGGCAACAGCAAAGTTAACAAAGCGCAAACTGAAAAAAAAAAATAGATAATTTATTATAAAAGTAATATTATATTAGTATTTTCCTACTTACCCAATACAAATCCAGAAAAGACACCGAATGTTATGGTGCAATAGGAATCCAGAAGTACTCCAATAATATTACTACCAAAAACGCTGCCCGTACGGCCGAGCATCAAGCAGATGCAGACGGCTTTGCCTCTTAGATGTGTCGGAACCAGGTCGACAACGGCACCACTCAAAATTGATACACATAGACCAGGTAGTACCAGGTACAAGCAAAAACAGACTATAATAACAACCTCATCCTTTATCCAGATCAATGCAACAGCACAGCCAGCAGCGATGGATAAGCCACCCGTGATAGAGGCTTTTCGACCGATCCGATTGATAACAAAGCCCATTACAATAAACCCAACGATAAGAGCTGAACCATAAGTAATCGTATCTATATAGCTCTTGATACTTATTTGATCGTTGCAAAATAGCGAAACTTAAAAAAAAATAGATAAACTTCTTTATAAATTAGTTTTACTTCTGTCTTACTTGTTTGGTTAAGTTTGGATTGATCAATCGAGGCATCAATTACGTCACAGACAGTCACGGCGTCTTCGACTTCAGTCGATCC
The DNA here is from genome assembly GCA_018901825.1 of Drosophila funebris. NCBI lineage: Eukaryota > Metazoa > Arthropoda > Insecta > Diptera > Drosophilidae > Drosophila > Drosophila funebris. Next base: position 7,650,100 of record JAEIFK010000678.1, on the reverse strand, counting down.
CAAGCGATTCAATATTTCGGGATACCACAAGCCCATGCCCGATGAGCTGAGAGTTTTTCAATAAAATGACGTCATCAAGATGAGAACTCAATGAACTTACCTGAAGAAGAGACCACACATTACAGTGCAGCTGATGCTAAAGTTAAGCAAATGTGGTTTCTTAAGCAAGGGAACAGTTTCATGCCACATCTTCTTTAAAATCATTAAACTACAGAGAGAAGGATATTTTGATTGAAGAAAATATAATAATTCGTACATGAACTCACGCTGAGTTGGAAACGCAAAGTCCACTTTCTCTGTCAGGGATTTCCTCGAATTTTAGCTTCTCGACTTTCAGTTCATTCAGCTGTTTTCCTGAGTTTTTCATTGCGATCCAATTGACGGCTGCAAAGGCATCTTCAATTTTGCCCATTGATATAAGGATTTTTGGACTCTCGGGCAGTTTTAAAAGTAGAAGAGTCCCTAAAACACCAGGCAGCAAGTAGAAGATGGTCAGCAACCGCCAAGGACGAAATGCAAAGCTCTCCGTCACATCAATACGCCAATTCATGGTCATTATAAGCCACGCCACAACTGAAAGCAATTAAAAATGAATTGTTTAAGTAAGAATTTATCAGATTATTTGATTAAATAGTAAGTACTTACCTGGCACATACACTGTTGAAATGCCAACAAATAGACTGGCATAATTGATAACAATCGGACGATGACGCGGAGTAAAAAATTCCCCTAGATAGGCATATGTTGTGGATGATGCACCTGCTATACTGTAAGTACATTTAAGAATGTTTTAATAAGCAATATTAAAAACATATCATAAATAATAATAAAAAAGGTAATCGGTGTGCACTAGAATTCATGATCATTATACTTACAAGAATCCCACTAAGAAACGGAGGACTACGTAAATCCAATAATTAGGAATGAATATTGAAATTAACGATATCAAATTTCCAGAAAATGTTGTATATATCAACACAGGTCTACGTCCAATGGAATCGCTAAGATAGCCCCAAAAATATGATGAACAAAATATTCCTGTTGAAATGAAAAGTATAACATATTATATTATATAAAAATATATAATTATGTTAATAATAATAATTATATTAATAATAATAAAAGCGAATCAATGCAAAATGCAAGATCCTTGTGAAACTGTTAAGTTTGCAGTGAGTACATGCATAAATAAATCTACAATTAGCGTAAATAGCTTTTATAGATAACGGGAGTAGTAGCTGCATGTTGAAAACAGGAGAGAGCTTTTTATTAAGCAAACAATTTGGTATTTCTGTGTGTGTGTATGTGTTATCCGAAGCCAAGTTTTATGCTTGGTGATCAGCTGATCGCCTCTGAACGAGTGCGCTGCAGTGCAAACAGGGTCTACAGAGCGTATAAATACAGAATCCCGCCAGTAAGAGGCTTCAGTTGCGTTTGCTTCTTGACACAGTGCAGAGCCTATGCATACATATATACACACTCATTCAATCGGACATACATAGATACATTTTTACAGCCACACATACATATATACACACATACGCACTATCATATGTACATAAATACGTATGACTCGCCTCCTTTTGCCTTTTACATACTTTTTGCCCAAATTAATATGTCCCTGGTATAAAATGTTAAAATGTCAAACTTACCGATAAAACTGGCTGCACTCATAATAGCTTTATCCATAGAGTTTGTTCCGAAATCACATTGCGACACAATTGTAATATACGACATACCCATGGTCTCATTTATGACCATCATAAGCAAGAGTCCTGATGCAAACAGCACAATCCATTGCACACGGCCAAATCCTTGGGCAAGTAAATATTCCATTAAAATAAATTCATTCGCTTAATCACTTATTATTTGACATACCGATCAATTCGAGAACTTCCTCATATTCATGACCCACACTCACGGGTTTTTCCGCTGAGTCCACGGGTTTCGATTCGATATCTTGTTGGTTCATCCCGTTAAGCACTACTTTAGGAACAGAATCACTGTCATCACCAAAGCTACTTCAAATTGCTACTGATGAGGCTTGATGGGCTCACAAATGTTCATATTGTATAAAGTATACAACTTGCTAAAGTTCGTTAAAGTTACAAGTGAGGGAGGACGCCCTAGGTGTCAACATTGAAAGATCGTTTATCAGTGCACCATAAAGATAAACAAGTCTGAGGATGACATCTGCTTGATTTATCGAGCAATAAGGGAAACGCCATGTTCCACCCAGTTTCATTTTTCAATTCATTAAGCAAATATACGTACTTGTACAAAAGACGTACTTAGATATGAACATACATACATTTGCATATACAAAATCAATACCCGCGACGGTTTTGAATACCAGGTACACCTACATTTAGCTCCCACACACGTCCGACTCGTTATCACTGATTTAGTGTTATTTGTCATGATATAGCATACAAAAAGAAAGAGTCCTATGCAATATTACGAAGGAATTTAATTGCAATCGATCGATATAATATATACAATTGATATATTCATACAATTGTTAACAGAAATTCTCTGTCAAATGCGTCGTGTTTGACGCGTATGGGGTCTACAGTCTCCGGAGTTTTTGTCTGCTGTTACGAGATCATGTGTATACTACATACATAACTTAGAAGATAGATAAGTTTCATTCTGAACTTTATGTACACAATCGCAGGTGATAACATCTGATTTTGTAAGTTAGTTATTAGCAAATATGTAGTAGTAATACACTCCGAAAAATACTTCTTGAGTCTGCCAATATGATGGGATAAATTGATTAGGTTTTTATCTTAACATTCTTAGAACACCAAACAACGATTTTTAGATATATTAATCTATATAAATAACTTTATTTAGATCCTAATATTATTAGACATTAGCAAACGCATTACTTTTATATACAAATTTTTAACTTCTTTAAGTGTATCTTTATAACATAACAATTTAAAGTGTGAAAACAGACACAATGAGTTTATGATGCATATAAATTTTAATATTCTCATAAACAAGGTTGGATTATTAGGACACTATTTTGCTTGTTTAAGATTCGACTACTTAAATAGCTACTGTATAAAACATGTACATACTTTTAATACATATTTTTAATACCATTTAATACCATTACTGTATTATTATTTTGAATGAAAAACTTTGTTGTTTCCCTACCCAAAATCATTAAGGAATTATAGGAACGACCGGACGAATTTGAATGAAATCTTTTTCATTTATTACATATATTAGATTTTTTTCAAATTCATAGTTCGAAAAGTTACTTTATAAAAATCTACAGCGTTCTACAAGCGTATTCAACAAATTTTCTTCTGTTTTTATGACTTTTCTTTAGCACTTACGAGACTTACAATTACGTAAATACTTAATACGTATGTTTTACCAAGTTATTTCTCTACCCTTGAGAATTTCAAAACAGATAATAAACACGTAAGCTATAATCCTTACACTGCTTGCTGCGCGCGTGCATTAATTCAAGTGAAGCAGCGCAAAGTTGAAGCACTGCTTGTTGACCGAGCTATTATACTACAATAAATTTTGTATGTCAGTAGAGATGAGGCGATCATATTAAAGTGTGAAATCATGTATGTAAACATGGTTACATTACGAGTTATTAAAGATTTAGCTATTAACTATCGTTTTCTGATGTGAGTCACGACTTTCATTGTAGAACTTTATAATAATATTAATTATATATGTATATACATACAAAGTTATATATTTTTCGGTGTATATGCTCAAATTGTGTTTAGTTTTTTTCAGAAAAGAAGACTAGCTCGTCTGCTCGCAACTGAATAAATTACAGTGAATATGTAAAAAATAGATTGATATATTATAAAGGTTTTCTTTGTATATCATCTGTACAAGATCCTAAACAATTGTCGTATTCAATAATGTCAATGAATCATAACCTATTTAAGTGTGGTCAATGTTATCGTAATCTTCAATTTAGAATTTTGAATTTTACAATTAAATGTATATTTTTCTTTAATACGTATTTTTTTTTAAAAACAATATTATCATCATGCATGATACTTTTAAATTTTATCAACTCACATTCACACATATTTGGTCACATTGCTAATACTTAATACTAAAGTGGTATTTTAATCCCGAATATATTCACAATAACAAGTATTGTGTCACTGCTACTCTTCACAGTTATTATAATATTATTATTTTAAAGTGAGATATTAAAAAATATTAGCGAAAATTTGTAAATAACTATCGTACATCTCTAATTGCCAACCAAAACATTAGAAATTGTAGTACATTAAAAGGCCTTATGGCGGATTTTCAAGAACAATTACGACAATATCGACAACAAAAGCAGAGAAGGGAAACTTTGGACATCATCAAAATAAGACTTCGTAAATTTTGGATGCTGGGCACGGGTGCAGAAACAAGTCAGGGAAGGTGTTACACTTCCATCGACGTCAAGGTAAATTTTAAGCCCCACAACATACAACAAATTAATTACAATTAATTTCTTTAATATGCATTTTAGCCAGCAACAGAGTTGAGTTCCGATTCTTTTCCCACCAGTGAAACGAGTGAGGATTTTGTAGCATCCAGCGAAGATGAATTAGTTCCAGAAGCCAATGTCGATGCTGACGTGGGACAGGAAAGTAAGGGATTGAAGTACACCCTTTGGGGTGTATATTTCCTGTTCTGGGTAACATTATATGTGATAGCAATTGAACTCAAATTTGGCCTGGTCTTTCTAATGTTCTCCGCATTGCTTGGGATATACTTCAATACCCGAACTGGACCAAAGAAGTCCAACGAAATTAGCGCCTACAGTGTATTTAACAAGAACTGCGAGAGTATAGATGGTACGCTGAAGGCGGAGCAGTTTGAAAATGAAATTCGATATGGTTCTGGTAGTGTAAGATGAGCAAAATTTAATAATTTTAATCACTTGTTTATCTAATAAAGTTTACTTTCCATAAATATACACGAAAAGCTATGTTACTGGGCCACGTTTCCTTTTATATTTGACAACTCTAATACACGTACTTTAGGCCCTGAATGTCAGCGAGGTAGTTTGGTAGACTTAAAGCGAAACTCTATTATTAAATGGCTCACTGCAAAAATGAAATATGGCATTTCCTAAACTAATATGCGCAATATATATAGAAGCAACTATTAATTGTCTTACACACAGCTTGTTTTAATCCCTTTCATCATTGGCCTGTCCTCGTTGAAAAACCCCTCCAGTAAAATACAGTAAATAGTATTTAATGCATTATATTTTAATCTTAATATATAATGCATATAGGAAAAAACTTCACGCACGCGCTTTTTGTTTTTAACTTTATACAGATTATTCACATTATATTATTATACATTTTATATATTCATCAATAGATATATGTATTTATATTTATATGTATTTACAAGTCACGAGTGTGCCTATTATAATTAATATTTCGAATATTCTGGATATCCGTCTAAAAGTATCGAAACGACATATTGAACTGCATAATAGGCAATAATTTGGTAGTTCATATTTTGTTACGATAATTTGAAAGCAGACGTGTAGAAAACAGTTTTTAGTCAGATATATTGTAAGTCTAATTATAAATAAATTACTATATATCAAACAAAACGTTACAAGTGAAATTATTATTATCTACTGAACATATTCTATTCATATTTTCTGAATTTATTATACATATTCAGTTTCTTAAATTTGAAATAATTTTCTATTTAAAAGTAACTGCTTACATAAAATAATATCTTGGTATTCTAAAATCTATAATATTGGATAATTCAAACCACTAACTCGCACATATATTCTGTAATTTAGCCTTAATTAAGTGTACCCCTACACCCTTGGGCCCCACAAAGACATGGGATTTTTTCCTCCTCTAATGGAAATTTGTAGTCATAAGTTATTTCTTCGTTAATTCCAATAGGTTGCTTTGAATATATAACTATTTTCTTCTCGGACTCTATGGTAATGACTTTGGCATAACAGTTTGGCTAAAATTGAAATAAAATTTATGAATTATTGTAGTTTACATCGATGTCAGTAATACTTACATTACAGCTATGATTTATAAATCGAGCCAAATTGCCACATTTTGTGGCGTCGATAATTGTTTCCATATCGATTCGGAATAAATATGAGCTGCCAATGCCAATCGCCTCATATTTTGTCTCTCTTAAATCTGCAACAACTGGACGAATCATTTGGCCAACGTATTCAATAACCATTTCATCTGCCGCGATAGGTTCCATGGCAAACAATCCCCAGTCATGAATGGCCGATTTTGCAAATTTAAGCTGTTTTTTACGGAATTTCAGCTGATTGAATTTTAAAAGCTCGGACTCGCCCATCGATCCGAAGGCGGTTAAAAGACGTCGTTGATTCGAGCGTGCTTCGCGAGATATGCCTTGCATTTTAGATATTAGTTTATTGTGGTGATGGTTCGTCAACGCAGTTGGCTCATCGCAACGATCATCATTTTGGGAATCATACGTATTTGCCTTGGCATGATGATATTTGTGTTTAGCCTTTTCTCGTACATCCAGCTTGTAGAAGCCCTCAGTACGCGCACATCCTGTTTTGTGGCGCATCAGTTCGTCGTCTTTCCGTCGCTTCTTGGTAGGAGGCGGCCAAAATGCCCTATCCGTAGTGCAATGATTAACCCAATGAGTATTATTTAAAAACATTCTGAAATTACAAATGACATTAATTTAGAAAATATGTTAACATTAAAGAAAACCATTTATCTTACGCATATGGCTCCTTTTGAAGGTGTTCACTATAGCTCGCCTTGATGTACTTAATGTCCTCCAAATCAATGCCTTTGGTAAGAAAGGTGTATAAAATTACCATTTCTTCGTTTTGATCACGTGTGTTAAACATTTCGCTTGGAACAAATTTAGAAGTTTGTCTGGCCAATTCAGAAAGAGTGTTTTTCATAGACTCAATTTTATCGATCTTTTTATTTGTTTGTCGTCCTGTAATATCCTTCCTCTTCTTTTGAGCACGAACTGAATCTTTGCGCGGCCTTCCTGGACCTGGCTTTGTAATCTGAGTATTATCTGTCTCTTTTTTAATTTTGGAATCAACTTCGCCTTTGGAAACATTAGTGGAGGCGACTTGTGCTTGCGGTGGCAAGGAATAGCAGTGTTCAAGAGCTACCTGACTGGCTTGCGATGCTTGGCTGGAGCCGCTGTCTGACGAGGCAGGAGATTGCTTGCCGTTATAAATTCGTATATCATTTTGTTGACTTTCACATTCAGCTGCATTCAAATCTTCAGTTTTTATATCGCTTGCCTTCAGATCTGCCATACACTTTGTCAAATCTGCACCAGCTTCAATCTTATCTTTACCCACAAGACCTCTGATTTCAGTATCGGAATCTTGAAGACTTTTCTTGTAGAGCATTAAGTTGTCTGTCAAATTAACTTTTAATTTAGCTCCTGGTGTTGGGGGTAGTTTCGAAATATCAGGAGTTTCAGGCATTTCAAATGATGACATCTTATCAATCTCAATTTTAAGATCTATATTTAACGATTTGTTTGGCTCATTAGCATTCTTCTGTTGCTCTTCTAAGAATTCCCTTTCTATTTGAGCCATATACTCTGTGTTTCTTCGTCTCTTTTCCTGATACTCACGCTCTTCATCAGAATCGCTATAAATGCGATCATATTCAAAATGAGGTTTTTGTGTGGGCATTTCGTCGGATCTCGGTACAGTTTCCTCATCGTAATCTGGTGGCGGAACTGGTGTAGGTGAGCGGCGGGATTCGTTATTCATTTTTTCATCAGTCTTTGGCTCGCTTACGTATTTTGAATTAATACCAACTTCTTCCATGCCAAAACAACTATCTTTGCTTATGTCTTCAAGGTCAGATGGAATGGCTGACATAATGTTAGATTTCGAATTATTTATTCGCTTTGTTGATGAGTTTTGATCATCATCATCATCATCAGTGTCAGAGTATATATCCATTTTTTTCGTCCGTCCACGCTTAGTAGGTTGTATTCGGTTAATGGATTGGTTATCATCATCAGAGTCAGAGTACACATTCTGAATATTACCCTCTGTAGCTTTCAAATCACGTCTACGCTTCTTAGTGAATTTTTCTCTTTCATTTGTATTGCTTGAAGGCATATCTTCATCAAAGCTTTCATCATCACTGCTTCTGTCGTTTTCAGCTCCATCCGCAATCTCCTCCGCATCATTTTCCCCCTCACTATTTGATGACGACGATGTGGATGATGAGAAGAAACTTGATGCACTTCCCTTTCTCTTTAATCGAACATTGGAAGCTGTCAAACGCAACTTCCCAGCATCCCTTTGCAAAGTTCGGCGTTTTAAATTAAGATTTTGAGCATCTGAACTACCCATATTTGAATCCTCCTTGTCTGAATCCGAACGCTGTACCATTTCTTCTTGATCACTGAGGTCCCTCTCCGATTTATCGGGAATGGGACTGGGATGTTTGGGTACTCGTCGAAATGATGGTAATTTCGGCATTGCGGCACGTATGCCAATACTGGAAAATGACTGAAAATCCGGCATTTCTCTTTGGGTATTAATCAAATTATTAACATCGGGAGGTTTCTCCTTGCTGACGCTTTTCTCCACTGGGTTATTACTTGCTGGAGTAGCATCGGCTGCGGTAGATAACTGTTTTGATCGAGATTTCACTGTTTGTTCGTCCCACCAAGCCTCAAAATTTTTAAAAGCTGTCATTTCAATCATGCGTTTGTTAACATCTCTTTTAAGGATTTGTTTTAGTTCCTCGACTATAAAGTTCATAACCTTTTTAACATTTTGCTTTAATTCGTCGTTTTGATCTGGCTGCGTTGGCTGATAACCATATGCCTGAGCATACGGATCTAAATGAAACGCATCAGCAGAAACTACACCAGGTAAGTATGACGACTGCATGTATGCACTGTTGGAGAAATATTTCCCAGTTAATCCTGTATTTGCTCCCATAGCGGAGGGGTAATGTCCATATCCATAGGCTGAGTGATGATAATAATAATTGCCCTGATGAGATGCCTGAATGTCCGTATATCCAGCAAACATAACTTTTGTTGCTAGTTGACTAGAGGAATCTGCCGATACCTTTGTAGTGTCCTCATGTGAAGACAAGCTTGACAATGACATATTATCATCATTATTATCATTCGTTTCAGGCTTCTCCAAAGAGTTCTTAACTATTTCCTTCTTAATTAAAATATCATCATCACTTGAAATATCACTGGCACCATGTTGTTGCAAAGCCGGAACGTTTTTCTCAATCGTCTTTTTATTGTTTGAACTATTCGAATCACATTGAGACTCAACAGTGTCAATGGTATCTTCGGCCTTTGTTTTATCTGTTTCAGAATCACTACTATCCATTTGAAGAAATGGAGGAGCATTTCCAAACGTCTTCCCTTTGAATATCAAAGCAATACGTGTGTCCAAATCAACGTTTTCTGTATTAACATCAGATTCAGCAACAGACTCAATATTATTATTACTTTTACTGGACTTTGATCGCTTTGGTGACAGTGGCCTTAAGACAGCTGACTCGGATGAATGTGAGTTATCTTTTGTCTGGAATACTAATGCCGGCGGTGGTGGGTCATCCCAATTTTCTTCTTCTTCTGGTGGCGGAGGTGGTGGCGGGGCAGGTTGTGAATCTGGTTGCGGTGCGGGCCATCTTCTCATGGTGCCTGGCCATGATTGCATATTATCAGCCATATTGTAGCAATATTGATTATATCCATAATTATCAGATGATATTAAATTAGATGCCAGAATACCAGAATAATATTGTTGATTTTTAAACGCCGATAAACTGCCATTTTTATCTTCCGCGCATTCACTGCTTGAATACCGCTTATCGTGCTTAACACTCCGATCCTTGCGATCACCATCAATGGCCATAGATCGATCACGATCACGTTCTCGATAATCTCGTTCCTTCGACGAACTTAGGCGATGATCTCTCCTCTCCCTCATTCGATCACGAGAACGATCTCTTGATCTATTACGATCACGAAATTTATCTCGTCCCTTAGATCGAGAGTAGTCATACCTTGAGTCTCGCTCCCTGTCTCTTGAGTTGTATAATCGATCCCTGCTTGATTCCGGACTTCTTTCGCGCGATCCTCGAGAATAGTAGTGACGACTATGACGTGCACTGCTATATTTATTACGTACCCCGCGATCTCTATCGTAAACTCTTTCCGCGGAATGTCGTACATCATTTATAAATCGGTCTCGATCGCGTTCTCTGTGACGGTCACCATCGATTTCATTAAACACTGCACTCTTATTAAATGAATTGTAGCCACCACTTGATATTATATTTGGGTCATCCTTTTCATTATAATCGTGCATATGCTCCTTTGCCGATATAACTGGTTGCGTCGGATGCGGCGTGGCGGCGATTACAGGTCTAGGAATTACGGGATTCGTTAAATTATCGATGGTTTTCTTTAGCACGGCACCGAATGGATCGCAGAATACGTTTAAGATCTGTTGAATACACAAAAGTTTGTTTTTAGTTTAACTAGATTCAACAATTAATAATAATTTGGTGAAATGCTCACAGAAAATTCCATACAGCCATTATTTGGCTTGACCCAAGACTTACCTTTCCCATTACCGACTTTTGGTTATATTTTTCGACGAACTGACGTGCTCCCTTAGTGCTTTCAAAGACTATACGGGCGATACCTAAATGTTTATTTGTCGTGGGATGATGATATATAATTATTTCGTCGGTGGAACCACATTTATCTAAAAGGCTGGATAGAAACTGTTTGTCGATGTTATCGTTCAGATTGACTACCGTCACCTCAATAGCAGGTGGCTGGCCAACGTAATCAGCATCGATCACAAATCTGAAAATTAAAGCAGATATTTTTATTGAAATTCATTAACAAATAAATACTTTAATTCTTACCGTGGTACAACCAGCATTAAGGGCTCCACAGGTTTAGCTCTAATTCGAATAAGGGGGTTGCGTGGATCGCGAGGTGTAATTGTCGGGTAAGTCGGATCTCCGGGGACCATACCGTCGTAGCGGTACAATTTGGTCCCACATTTTAGCAATTGTGGATCCGCTAAGAGTTTAAAGTTCCTGTGCATTCTCGTTTGGCACATAGTGTTGGAGCCAGTACCATCACGATAGCCTTGCATCGAAATTTGTGCCTGCTCCCCCGACGTATCTCCGCCATTAGTTAAGTAGTTGTTATTGCTGGTATCCATAGACTAACTGTTAGCCACGTTTACGGAATCTTTCAAAAACAAAAATAAATATAGTTTCAGAAAGAAACAAATGAAGGCATTCGTAATCGTTTACAACTGCACGTGTCTAGATAATCCACAACAACAGCTGAAATGTAATCAAACACAACTCTTGTTACTTACTTTTATTGTACTTTGCTAATGACGGCTGACGATTGTGTCGGCGGGCACACACTATCCGGGTGTGTATTAAAAGAGGGATCCAAAATAATTCAGATATTGTTCCTTCGAAGGGATATGACTTCCCCGCTTTCTCGAAATCCTATACCAATGCTTGCATTGCAATTATGCCACCAGTAAAATCCAAAATCCCGATATATAACAACATACAAAGTACTAAGACTCAGTAGAATAAAAAATACACAGAAAAAACGAGGCCTCGAAGGGATGCAAAATCTTTGTTATCGATATGCCGAAGCCTTTCGATCGATATATTAATGTAGTCTTATATCGACAAAAACTATTGTTATAAAAACACAAAAATGAGCAATAAATTATTTTAAATTCATAATTAGTAAGTGGGAACTGTTTTAGCTTAAAAATGTTAATTAGAGCTGGCATATGCTATAAGAACGCCGTTGTAAAAATATTGGCCTGGAATTTGTACCCATTATTTCAATTTCAACTGTCTGGCAACGCTATCAATATTCTATCCGTCGTGGTTGCATCACATCTCCTATCCACAAAAAGGTTTTTTACTTGTTTTTATTTAATTTCTGTGTAGTCAGCATTTGGTAAATGTATTTTATTGCAACTTCGTGCTTTCATTAGTATATTTCATTCAACTTTTCTAACAAAAATATCAAAAGCAAAAGCCATATTTGTGTATTTGTATGCATAATACATACATGTGTATTTGTATTTATGTCACTGCTTAGATTTTAATATAAAAGTCTTACGATTTGCAGCAAAGAAAATGGCCTTTTGGAAATCTTTTGGACTTCCCGTGGTGCGGGCGGATGATGAAGAAGCTGAACTTGTTGATCCACAAGCCACTCTTAGAGTAAGTACTTCATTAGTGAACATTTTATGGTACATAGTAGTGCGTTTGATGTTATGAGATATTTTTATTATTTCTAAATATATTTATAGGATTCCTGTCAAACTAAGGGTCACATCGAATCCTTGTACAACAAATACCAGGAATGCAACGACCGTGTCAACAGTCGTTCAAAAACAACCGAGACATGCGTGGAGGAACTGTTCGACTATGTCGCTGAGTTGGACCATTGTGTAGCCCATAGTCTTTTCAGCAAGCTCAAGTAGATGAACGATGTGAAGTACATACTTATGTATTAATACTACCTTTGAGTAAAATTGTTGAAGATTTTGGTTACTAAAATAACGTTTTTTAGTTGTAATGATATGGATATGTATATCTAAAACAAGTAAACCATGATCTACTATTAAATACCCTTTATGATATCCAACAAAACTTGCGCGGAGTGCTATTGCTACGTCGAAAATATATTTTTGTGAATGAATTGGTGAAAGCAGCTAATTATTGACCGGTGCCATTTAATAATATTGATGATCACAAAGGGGAGAAGATTCTTAGAGGTCGTAAGCCAGCGCTCACTTCGGTTTAACCGCATCTTCAAAGATAATTGAGCCAAGCGCATACATTAGTCTTAGACTGGCAAGTTCACTCTTGAGGAGGAAGAAGCTATTGGCTGGTAAGACGGTTCTCAGCATTTTCCATGCCTGTAGGCTTGCTCTCTGTGGGATCTTTAAAATAATGACATGGCACTTATAAGAATGCCTTGTATTGAGTCATTTCGTTAATCGAGTTTATAATCTGGCAGGAATACCTGCGAAATTATGTAATATGACTTTGTGGTACGCTTGATTTAAGTTTCCTCATTAAATAGATAAACAAATATTTAAATTTACTTAAATTTTGTCGCCACTTTATTTGCTTATTATATTAGTACATTTATAAAAATAGTACGAGTACTCGTATAAATAACATTTTATTGTTAGTCCTAATTAATAATTTGTGTTAATCAAATTATATATATTTTTAATTACAAGTTCTTCGAATTGAACTTAGCTAAAACGAATTTAATTCCATGGATAACTGAATAATGTATAGTGCAGTACAATTAATGATGAATGTCTCAAGATAGCTATATAATTTGTATAATTTTCAGAGTCCAATTTTAATTTCCAATTCTGAAAAAAAAAATGTTACTTTTTATGTTTCAATATAATTTTATATTTGTTTGCACAACTTCAAGTTTTAAAATCTTGATCAAACTTGAAAATCATTTGCCCTTAATTTATTATTGAAATACATACATACATAATACCGCCTTATGGTTCATTATGAATGTATAACAAAACGTCTCAACTTCCTCCATGAAGAACATCGAAGCAGATGTGGCAAACACGTACTGGTTTATTTATGCCAAATTTAAGAATGGGGACATCGTTATTTGAACACTTCGAGCAAAGAACTCGCCCGCAATGTCGACTGTAAAAGAAACGGGATAATAAAGTATTTTTGAAATTATGATAGTTACTTAGAAGTACAACATAACATTATATGCAATTTTTTGTCCTGTACAGAAATTAAAGTACTTACCAGTGGTGCTTTCTCATGGTGAGTGAAAACTTTGACCCACATTCTTGACACAATTCAGATTCCGACCACGGGGATTCCTTTGGCAATTGATCTAGCAGATTGCTTAGCAATTGATCTGTAGCAAGTTTGTAATTGAAAATACTAATCCCCTCGCGATTTTGCGCCCCAAGGCAGGCACCTGCTTTTACTAGAACCTTGCAAAGTGGTGCTTGACCTCGCATATATGAAAGTAACAGTGGCGTGTTTCCATCCATATCGGGAACATTAATCGGATACTTCGGCATACATTCCAAAAATAGTTCACAAATCGCTGCTCCTGTATTGTCTTCGCCAACTCTACATAGCTCATGCAATGGATTTCTGCCCTTTACATTAGTCGCTTCGGCGTTTACTCGTGATTCCGTTAACAGTTCCCGGACTATCGCCAGCTGACCACCGTGCACCGCAAGATGTAAAGCGTTGTTGCCATCAGCATCAGTTGCGTCAAAATCGGCATTATTTTGAATCATTGCTGACACAGCCGAAATGTTTCCACGCTCAATTGCTATATGAAGAGGCATCTTTTGAACTGCATCCCGTTCATTGATTCGTGCTCCAGCTAAAATTAAATTACGTATAATCATTTCATTTTTAGATGCAGCCGCCAGATGAAGTGGGGTCGATTGATAAGCGTCATGTACGCGGGAGTTCACGTCCACGACTATGGCCAACAAGAAAAGGACGCTTTCTAGATCATCTTTTAGGATTGCGATATGCAGGAAATTACGTCCTCGCTGATCCATGATTTCAGCTGCATTTGGAAGACGTTCGAGAATACGCTGTGCAGCTTTGTGATTGCGTATGGCTAAAGCAGTGGCAAAAGGTGTGAGCCCGGACTTGTCTCGAACCTTTAAGTCAATACCAGGATGACAGAGAAGAATATTTATAATATCTTCATGTTGGTTCTCAATTGCAATGTGGGCAGGCGATTTGTTATCCACATCTAAAGCGTTTACATTGGCACCGTGATCGATTAGAGCTTGAACCACCTTGGTTAAGCCCCATTGGCAGCAGAGATGTAAGGGCGAGGCTTTGTCACGTGCCTCGTCACTTCCCTCTCCATTGGGACCAAGTTGACGGGGTGAGTCCAAGTCGCATTGATTTTGAACAAGAAACATTGCAATTAGTTCTTTGTTTTCATCTATCGCACGGTGAAGCAGCGTTTGTTGACAGCCCTCAGGCCCTTGACTCCAGCAGTCAGTATCAACTCCATGTCGTATGAGAATCTGTGCCACATCCTCATACTCCAATTCCAAGGCTGTCCACAATGGAGGATCTCCCTTTTTATCCAATGTACCAAGGTCGACTCCCTTTATGCAAAGGGCATCTACAACTTTGGGTAAATGACAGTCTATAGCTAACTGCAAGGCTGACTTCTGTTCGCCTAAAAATATATTTACATCAAAATAAAGATACTATCTTACAGATTTCCTGAGTAAATTTTACCTGTGAGCGCGTTTATTTCGGCTCCCTGTTCCAGTAAGAATATTGCTTTATCATTGTCGCCATTAAGTATACATTGATGCAACAAAGTTAAATCCTGGCCATTTCTCGCGTTTATATCTGCTCCTCCTGATATAAGTATTGGGGCCAATTCCATTCTATGTAAGGCTAAGCATAGACTTAGGGGTGATTCACCATTATCATCCTTGCAGTTGAAATCTATCGGCTCAGAGTCATCTTTTTGGAAATTGCAGATCACTTCAAGAACTTGTAGGGCATTAACCTCAACTGCTATATGCAGTGGAGATTTCATACCGCCTGCACTTGTCTGTGTAGTTGGTGTTGCACCTGCAGTAAGCAGTTTGGTAGCTAGCAACGGCATGTTCTGTTTGGCAGCTAGGTGAATAGCGGTCATCCCGCTGTTATTCAGGTGATCTAAGTTAGCAAAATCAGCTAAAAATATTGCAGCATTTTCAAGTTCACTTCCTTTCAGGATAAGCACTTGCAAGAGGCTGTCGTTTGTCTCTGATTTTAAGGGATTGGGTTCTGCGCCCATTTTCAGAAGTTTTGAAGCAATGTTAAAGCTCTCCTCGTTAAATAGAGTTAAACTTAATTCGAGGGGACATTTTTCGTCATTAGTACGTAGGTTAATGTCTATATTGGGCACATCAAGCAGTAGATTCACCATTTCGTAATTTTGAGAAGTGATCGCTAAGTGCAATGGTGTCTTGCCCTGTAGGTTCTGCTGGTTAACATTGGGCTTGCGTTCTAAAATTTTCGTTCCGATATCGATCATTTGAGATAAATCATTACAATCGCTGTTGATGCTTCCGTAGCTGCATATTATATGAAGTGCAGTATCTGACGAAGGCCTTGAATAACAAAGTAAATACTTTATTTAAGTTTTATTATTTATATAATTTTTATGATGAATACCTGGACAACAGATCAACAAGGCAGTTTTGGCTTAAAAGAAAATCGGCTGCAAAATGATCAGCTCTCTTAACAGCGTCTATAAGCAACGTTGATCCCTGGCGAAACATTTTATTATTTACATATATTCAACGGCTTAGTATTTATACTTTATGACTTACATTTGCATCATAGGCGTTAAGATTAGCACATCCGTTTTTTACAAGAGTCTGAGCTATTGGAATATTTTTCGCAGTTAAAGCCATTTGCAATGGAAGCTGTCCATTTTCCGACAAGCTGTTAACTAATTCTGGTAGCTGAAATTAGTATAAATATAATAATGAACTCAATTAACTATTAATTAATTATAAAATTAAAGAGAAAAATCGTTTTAATGTTGAATTTTTGAAATCTTTACAGAATTTACACAACGTTTTCACCCACCTTGGGTTAACTTGGTGATTGCCACCTTAACTCAATTGTTTACAAACTAATACCCTTTTTGCCACATGCTTTATGTTAATTTTTACGATTAGTATAAATGTAGAACTATTTGTAATTGTAAAGGTAATTGCATTTTACTTAAATATAAATATATAAATATAAAATATAAATATAACTTTTACTGAACTTGGTACAACATTTTTTCCCGACTAACAATTAACATTTCTTGTAAGTTTTTATTGGCTCCATATTTATATATGAATTTATTTACTTAATTTTTTAAACATAATTTTTATGTTAGCAGCCCTGAAAAGTGTAAGACTGTGACGTCAAACCATCGCGCATCTGAAAGCGAGCATTGTTTTGCGTTATCTTGTATGTTACTCGAATCATGATTGTCAGTTTGTTCTCTTTTCTTGTGAGCGAGCATTCGCTGCTCTATTATTATTAAAAGTTATGCGTATTTTATTTCTCAATGTCTGTTTAACTTTGATGTTGTACGCATGAATGTACCTATTTAACTTACACATGCGTGTACACAATCTGTAAGGTTTCGAAATTGTGAAAAAAAAAATAATGTTAAATTATCTCTAATCGTGAAGAAAGCCGACAAATACATGTGTATGCATGTATACACGCATACATTTATATACTAATTCAACCGCACTTTCACCATACCGGCGAATTGTTTTTTATGTGGAGCTACAGTTGAATCGTTGAGTATATATGTATGTGCACGGATGTAAATACATACAACACATTTACTGTATGGCAAGGCAAAACTAATAATCAAAGAAAATTATGCATGTATGTACGTATGTATGTATGGATATACAGATACCGAAATAAATTCTTTTTATTTATGAGTGCCTATTCAAATATGCATAAGCACTCATACATAAATATATAAACATATACAAAAGGCCACGATAAAAGCTGAACGCATACATACATATTCGTCAGATGCACATCTGCCTCCGGACATACATATTAATGTATTTACAAACATTTGTACATTTGTATTTGTAGATACAAAAACATATGTTCAAAATGATGAGCAACTGCGGCTGTGCTAACCTGTTCCAAGGCGTTATTTTATTTGCTTTTGCTACAATTTTAGGTTTGTATTCCTTAACATTCTACTGTGAAGTATAAGTACATATATACACAAATGCATATCTCTCCACAGTTATAAATAAATATAAGTAAAAAATAAAAAAGAAGTGATAATTTCAAAATATATAAGTATACTCAATCCTAAACGAATACAATTTAAGACTGGCTCAACGATAACCAGAACTGGTTTTCAACCAAAATTATATTTCTTTCCTGATTTTTAAAACATGTTAATATAAAAGTGACACAAAAAAACAGGATTAACAATATGAATGACATCAGTTATTTCATCCGTTTCTGTGATACTTTAATTTCTCATTGTAGAGGAACAGATTTTGCTGTGCTCGGTTAATTACAACAATGCTGAGTCATATGTGTCCGCGTCATAAGGACACACCCTTTGAAATGATTCATCAAGCCTTTCCTTCAACCAAATTAAGCGACCTCTTTTGATAAGGTTATGTATTTCTAGGACTACCCTCTTTTGAATGTAAATTGTATAAGTACAGAGTTCACTGATGATAAGCATTTTATAACTTAGCGACAATTGACTTTATAGCGTGATGTGTGTTGGAAGTACATCCGTTCGTACATATGTGCGTTACTTCAGAGAGGACGGCTTTTTATATTAGGCGGGCCAATGCACATTGTTCCCAAGGTTCCATAAATATATATGTATACAACTCATTGTACTTTGGGGGTCATATCATATTTGGTGATTCCACTTATTATTCAGCAAATTTTACATCAAAGTTAAATAGTAGTTAGTAGGAATCAAAGACTTAGAATCAAGTCACTTCAATAAACATTACTATAATTAATACCATTTTTTTCGATTTTTAGGCAAGTGTTCGGACGTATTGCAATGCTACAAATGTTCGGTAACTGTGGAGAAATACTTTATTGACAATGCAACTATTGTTACACCATTGTGTTCAAAATTCACGGAATCATCTCTTTACATGGTACAGTGTCCATACTCTACTATGTGCTTAAAGACTATTTCCATTTTACATCTTCAAAATGGGCAGAAACAAGAAACCGTTACCAGAGGTTGTGCACAACAAAAGAACACTACTCAGGTATGAATCACACGCATTAAAATAAGTATAAATATATTTATATAAATTATGTATTGCCAGGTATTTCGCAATAAACAGTGGGAGCAGGAGCACTTGGTGCAGGAAGTATACAAGGAAGGTTGTACAGAAATACAGGCCAACAACTTGGCGGGATCAACAAACATCCATTGTTACTGTCGTGGCGAATTGTGCAATTCATCTAGTTTCCTTAGTTTGAACAAAAAATTGTTAAGCCTTATAACCTTAATCAGCGCCATTGTATTATTCAATACAAAATGATCCCATTTTGATGATTTGCAGACAAATTTAAAGAGATTTACATTGTTGTGATAATTTATGAAATTTTTGAAATATATCGTATGGAATTTTGTTACAACACACCAATTGCACAAAAGTGCATGATTCTCAAATTAAGCTAATTATTCTATTCTTTGGATTAAATAATGATATATTGTTACATCAACCTTATTTAATTAATTTGCACTTTCTTTCCAAAATTTGTTTACAGATAAAATACTAATTGATTTGTTGAGAAATCGTTTTTTTTTTCTCAATTGATTGGTCTGCTAAATGAGGCGGATATTCAACAAATTCGAACAGGATGCATAAGACAATACCACATGCATAACCTGCGAATTTGATTGAAGTATCTAAAGATACAAGCCTAGCTTAGCTCGTCGCCCTGATCCAGAATCTACATATATATTCAAACATATATATTTACATGTATAGAGTCTCGCTTCATTTAATGCGTAACACATTTTCTATGGAAAAGAATTAGAACCAATTGATTCCGCTCAAAGATATGAACTTTTGGCTTTGGGGGCGTATTCATGCTAACTTTTTCAAATTATATTTATGATTGTTTATATGCATACGCGCATATAAAGGTATGTATTTCATAGCTGCTTTGCCCAAGTCTGAACTAACTTGGCGATTTGCATAGATTCATTATTGGCTTGCTTGTTTGACAGATTCATACCACATCTTTGCATACAGTTTATGAGCAATTTCTATTTTATATAGAACTTTTCTCGACATTCTCTGACTATTATTTGAGTATCATTAATATAATATATTATTATTATATACTTTACTTACCACAGTATCATTCTCAACAAGGCACAAAAAGACGACATCTTCTCGCAAAAGCCTGACCGCCGCGTGCAAGGGATACTTTGTTTTGTTCTTGAGCATTTTGAAGAGTAGCGGACCGGACATGTGTTCAAAGTCCTGTGGCGTCAAATCATCCCAGTGAGTGGATATAATTCCAGAACAATATTCGAGCAGAGCTGCAGCACCGACTTCTTCAGCAACACAGTAAAAACGCACACACGATCGGACACCGACTGAAGCCACCAATGCTCTTTCACAGAGCCCGAGCAGGGCAGGCAGACAAAAACGATGGGCCACACGTAAAAGACCCAATGTCAGTCGATCATGTTGTAAATCCACTATATCCGTATATATCCATCGCAGCAGAGCTGTTGCTATATCTTCATCTAAATCACTCCAGTCCAGTTCTTTTGCACTAGCCAACACCTCATCACGCCATTTTTCGGAACGGGCATGCAGGACAAATTTATGTGCCGGCATAAGTGTTCCATTTGTATTAGTTTTAATGTTTAAATCCGAATATACGGAACGTCCATACAATGAAGATGCCGTTAGTGCAAGCCGCGACACAAAACTGCTAAACTCTCCTGTAGCACCATTATCTGTTGAGGCAACAACTTCGTTATACTTTCTTTCTAATTCTACATAACTACGCTGTAGTTTTGTGTATTCTTCTTTTAAAAGTGCCAAGTGTTTTTCCAGTTTTTCAATTGAAGCTACGTCATTACAACCTAAAAAGACATTGTATTCATAACATTTAATGGGCATAGAAATATATTTGTTCAAATTGCATACATAGTTAACCATATATATATTTGTGCATATGTATTTGCAATGATGCATGCATGTTTTTTTGTTTATACAAAAAACCGATTGCTAGAATATACCAATGAATGCTAAGTTATACACAAACATATGGATAGAACATTACAGAGCATTCAGCGCAATACATACCCATGCTTATTGTCTATTTCTTTTTATAAAAACAGCAATTTCCGAAGATATACTAAGTGAACATCTGTCTTTTGATAACCAATTCGGCTTAGGGATGTGAGAACTAATTTGAAGTATCGATAAGTATCGGGTTTCATGGTACAACATATAAAATACCGGCTTCAATTCTCACATTTGGCAAATATTGCGAAAGGGAAATTACTTTATTTGTTTTGGTTTCCATTTCGTACCAAAATTTATGAACTGAAAAGAGATTGCTTTTTATTGTAAATCAAACTTTAAATGAATATTGATCCAATAGTAGATCTTTTCTAAAAGTATTTATTCAAATTTAAATTGATAATACTAATATTTGGTAATATATTTGAAGTGATGAAAACATTCAAATAGTAATTACTGATACTTTTTTTCAAACAGAATTAAATTATTACATATTAAAATAATATCTTACTGTCACTTAGCATCATTTTCATTCTATCAACGAACTTCGATACCGTTTATACTTTATCCTTTGCTATCCACGAGTGAATTTAAGTACGTGTTACTAGTGACCGTGAAAACCATCTATTTAAAAAACTACTATTATGCATAGATAGGGAAGGTATTATATATTTTCTATATCTATAAATATCTATATCTACATCGGTATCGGAAAGCTCATTAATATCGAGTTGTAGGAGTGAATCAAAATCTTCGGAAATTTTGAAGTTAGCTCTAATATCCTTAGTTGCCTCTTTGCCTGTCGCTTCAGGTGTGCCAGGTACAAGAATGCTTTTGCCCCACCACTTTCTCTAGAGCTTCTCCATATTTACGAAAGCCGCGCTGCGTTATCTTATTTTTTCTTTAGCGTAGTTTATAATCACGACAATTCCTTACCAATAACATATTACACACGATTTCATGCATATAAATGTGCGTTTATTTACTTAAGCAAAATATGTGCAATATTTAAAAATATATTACTTCAAATTGTTGATATTAGTCTCTATATTACGTAAATATTATGAAAAAATGTTTGTAATGCATTATATAATTAATGTAATAAATCTGGTCTAATTATTGGTACATGATTGTACATAACTTTATATAATTAAATACTTATTTTTATATAGTATATAATGCTTATGTATATATATTTTATTACTTTATTACTTTGTCAACTTTTTAAATGATCAATTTCGTTGTTTGATTGTGCCACTCTGCGCATTAAATAAATTAAAAATGGTCCCCAAATTATTTCACGATCAACCTAAATTTTATAATTGTTTTATCATATAATTTATGGTCTTCTTTTTACATATACACACTTGGACCTAGAGCCAACTAAGCAACATTCTTTTTTTTTAATATTAATTTTCCTATTAGTACAATATTTTAGAGATTTATTAATTATTTGTATTTTCTTATAATTATAATAATTATATTATATTAGTGGTATGGGGTTATAAACTACATTGCTAATTATTCAGAACCTTCTTACCAATACCTGGCTTTCGATCATAGAACATTATTGTTGCTGACTGAGATTAAGCTATTAAACTATTCTTCTACAGAGTTTTCTATTCTTTATATGGTCTTACAATATTTTTTAATAAATTGTTAATAATATCACCCATTTCTAAAAAAAAAGTTTTTTACAAATCTTAAAACCAATTTCTACATTTGCAGCTTTCATCTCTAAAAAATGATATGAATGGCAGGATATTATCAAAGATTTCTTAATTGTTTTGAGTTTTACGAAACCTGTACAAATGTTAAATTTACACTAAAGAAAGTACAAGTTATTTTGTTGTATTTTTAAATAGATTCTCTTATTAAGGTTGACTAAGTTCATTGTAAATTTTTACTGACAGTACGAAGTGCGATAGTTATACTTATCCATACCCAACAATCTGCGTGTGTTTTCAATAATTATAACAATTGGCCGGCTTTTGAAACTATATAGCTTATGAGAAAGGATAATTATGTTAAAGCATCATTTGTCGAATTTCCAAATCTTCGTATCTATATTTTATATCTCATAAGTACTTAAGTATTCTTTCAAAGTACATTAAAAATTTTACAAGCTGAAAATTTATGATTTTAATAGTATATTTTAAATTGTTACTATTTGAAAAATTTGTATACCAAACTGGCCAGTTTCTACTTCAACAACAATTTCAAGAAAGATTAGTTTGGTGTACACTTTTAAATTGTCTTCAGTTCTTATAATCATTTTCGCGCTCATATAAATTCATAATTATCTAGATCGAAAGACAAGGCTATTTCTACATAGCTTGTAATGCTAGTATACATAAATGTATAATATATTTAAGGTTGAATATATAATTGCTTACCCAAGTATGTAAGGGATATTTGTTTAAAGTAAAAGTTTGCCAAGCACTGCAAAAACTTCAGGATCTTCAAAGCTATGTTCAGTTGTATTAAATATACCTTGTTGTTTAATGCTAGTTATTCAAATTTAGTTGCAATTAAGTAACCATAACATTATTTATTGCCTTTAAGTCTTGTGCAAATAATTAAAAAGCAACGCAGTGCTCTGACAACCATTCAGTTTTTGTTAATATAATTACAACAACGATTCGACTCGCAGGGTCTTAAAGTACTAGGACCGATGTACAGATCAATATATATATTTTTTAAATATGATAAAATAATCAATAATAATAATAAAATAATACAAACATAACAAACTTATTCGGACAAGAAATCATATTTAGCAATAACAAAAACAAAACATTGAAAACCCTATTAAATCAAATATAATAAACATTTTTTCACAATATGTTAACAAATCTAATTATACATTTAACATAACAATAAAACTGCTAACGAAAATATATTTCGCTTGTTAACTTTTTTTTTGCAACAATTAAAAATATCCAGACACAAACCTAGTGTAAAGTCTCATAATTTAACATCTAATTGCGAAAATTAACATTCTTCTGAGGTATATATTTTCGTGCTATATTTATAAGTGATTAGTGGCTTAAGTATCCTGGTTTAGAATATAATATATTTTTATTTATATAAGTCATAATATTACAATAAAATTTGTTGCGTTTGTAATTAATTACATTATCATTTCATTATTTGGGAAATTTTTTATTCATTCGGCACAATTTGGATTCAAATAAGCTTAGAGATAAATGTATATATGTATATAGAAATGTTCAAATCTTCTGTCACCAACATAGTTTATTAGCATGGATAGAGTTGGGGAAATTCGCTTTATCTTATATTTTCGGCAAGTTTTTGCTTTGTAAAGTTCTGTAAATGTTCCAGTTAAGAACATCACACATTTGCTGAAATGAACATTGAAGGCCATAATTTATACCTTGGAATATACATAAATAAGTATAAGTAAAGCACTAGTGAATAATTATCACTAGGATTGGACGGCTTGGCCGGTAATCCTTTAAAAGTATGTACTTATATGAGAATGTACAAATCAATGGTGTTATTTGTAATATTCATATTCGATTTCATCATATTTGATATTTGGTTCATTGATTATAAATCTTCATTTTTTCTGATTCGGACAATGTTCAGTCAGAGAAGGAAGTACATTATCCGATGATGGTTGTCTGAGTAAAAAAAGAATTTTAAGTTACATCAGAATGAAAATAGAAGTTTCGATGCATACCTGTCCAACGCCATGTGGTACGAGCCTGGTGCTGAGTTTGATCTACCAGCTTGAATAAATTTTTGTAACCTAGATCCACCAGGTTGAGGCGCCCTTCCAGAAATACCTTTAAGAAAAGGATTTCCAAAGGAATGATTCTTGAGCATTGTTTTGATCAATATAAGGGTATCAAGTTTTGGAATGCTGCGGACAACAGAGTTTATATCTTCTTCATCTACTTGTACCAAGCAACAGTTTTCATCTTCTGTGGGCAATGGATACATTCCATTGCTAGTGACCCACGGGTTGATCTAATAAAAGTTATAAGTAATCAATAAGCATATTCACTGTCATTAATAATTATAATTTGTTTACTTTTAACTGCGGCAATGTTATTCTTTGTGCAGCATCCTTTTCAAGCATCCGAATGATGCAATGTCGCATATCAGCACTAATTTTTGGTGTCTCTGGAAAGATCACTTCCTCACTTTTTATTTTCTCATAAAGTATAGGTATTGAATTGGCTACAAAGGGGACATTGCCATACACCAAGGAAAACAACGTTGCACCCAATGCCCAGATATCAGCCGCCCGACCGCAATATACGTTCTAAAATGAAAAAGAAATACCAATTTGTCAAGAGTCTCCGCATTTTGTAAGGATTTACGTACCTTGCCTAACACCAGGGTTTCGGGTGCTCGAAAAGCAGGTGTCCCCGCTGTGGAGCCATTACTCATAATGGCATCTTCTCCAAGAAACTCATTGCATACTCCCAAGTCAGCAATTTTCACATGTCCACATTGTGTCAGAAGCAAATTTCCCGGTTTTAAGTCCGCATGGATAATTTTTTGATAATGCACTATTGAAGAAGAAAATATAAACGTTACTGCATTCAACAAACCTCCCAATGCTTAATCAATGAATGAAAAATCAAAATAATTTATAAAAGAAAAAAATCAGATGCTTACAATATTCTAGACCAAGTAATGAGTCACGAAACACACTCCATGCTCGCTCTTCCGGCAATGGCTTATCGGTAGGAATACTAAGCACCTCTCCTTTTTTAACCAACTCAAAAACCATATAAAGCGAATCCTCCAATGGATCGTCTAAAACTTCTACTAGCTTCACAATGTTGGGATGATCAAGTTTTTTTAAAACAGCAATCTCTCTATATACACGATCCAGGGGAGAAGTTGCTTGTTTCGGACTACGACGCATAAGAGCAGCTTGGCGGAGTAGGCGTTTTTTGGAGAGAATCTTCATGGCATAATGTGTCGAGTCTTCTTGAGAATAAGCAAGCTTTACAAGTCCATATGAGCCCTGTCAAGAGAATCTTTCAGTTAAATTGTTGTTATTGTTAAATATTTATTCATTCACCTGTCCAATTTGATCCATTAGCTTGTATTGATTTAGCAGTAGAAAGCTTCCCGACCTCTCAATAGATATTCTACGGGATTCCCGCAGAGGAGGCCGACGACGAACTGAACGTGGACTACCGAACGGACTACCATATGGACTGTATGGAACGTTCGGATAAATTGGACGAGATTCTGTTGACTGAAAAGTTGTTGTTGCAGTATTTGACCGCTGAATCGGATGTTGACTTGTCTCTGCAGTAGATCCCTGCTGCATTTCTTCAGAAATTGGAATTGTTTCATCAGTTGGTGACTGAACTTGACTATCAGTTGATCGACACTCATTAATATTGGGAAGAAGACGGTTATGCAACTTCTGATCAATATTTAGAAATGCACAATCATCGTTGTATAAGTCCAGCGACTGTGATTTTAAAAGAGTAGGAAGACGCTGTTTTGAATATGAGGAACTCGCCTGATTAGATTGAATTTCAGCATCAGTACTCATTTGCGCGCAATTACGATGTACTGAGGTTGTCTTATTCACTGATGACGAACTAATGTTATCTACAGAAAGTAAAGGCTCTCCGTCACTTCCCTTTACACTATCACTTTGTATTTCTGTAGCTGTTGTAGCATCAAGTTGATCAGTCCTTATGTTTTGATTGTTCTGATTTCTCTTATTATACATTTTGGGCTTTGTACCGGCATCAGCTATCGTTCCTGTATTTGAAATTGAATGATTTGAATCAATTTTTAATTGTTCCAGTTGGTTATCCAATATCAAAGTTGAACTTGAGGTTGCAATGTCGAGCGCTTCCTGCTCACAACCTTCCTTTATTTTAACAACGACAACATCGTTTTCATCATCATCACAGAAAGAAGAAGTCGCATTTTGTGCATTTGATGTAAGCTTATTTACGTCTAATATTCTGTTGTCATCTGTTACCAAGACTTTCCCTGGGTCTGGTGTGTTGGTATTGGCTACTGATGCAATATTCAAATCCGACATTATGTGGCTTTTCATATATCCTCATAGTCACATTTAAGAAACATTTCTACAATAATAGTTAACAAAACGTTGATTAGAAAGCAGAATACATAAATACTAATAATGAATACGCTTAAATAACAGATTCAACTTAGTCTGCTCCATTAGCTGTGCTCTATTTATAAATCACACAATTCAAAAGGTTCAACACAAGCGGAAAGGACAAGTAATCAATATTGTGTGAAGGGGTGAAGAGGAGTTCGGAAATCTGGTGGAAGGACCAGCATGTTATTTTAAAATGTGGGAAAAAAAAATATAATATCAACGCTGATAGATTATTAATAAACATGACATGAGTATGTTGATGTCCAGTTATCCTTTCATCTGCTCAGTTGTTACGTCCATCAGCTATGTCCATGAAGCTATGTGGGTGAACCTTAACTAGCAATTTCTTAATTTAGTTTAGGGACGAGGCAAGCATCTAAATCCAATATATACAAGGGGATCAATCAATAAAGTAGCGAAAAACTATAATATGTTTATCAGATAGAGATCAAATTTCTAGGGTATTTAATCATCGACAAACATATTAACTATTAGTTAGTAACGAATTTTGAAATACTGTTGTCAGAGATTGCAAATATTGACTGAATTCCAACTAAAACAAAATCATTTGGATTCTCCTCACAACTATAAAATAATTGGGCGAATTACAAAATAAATATACATACATATGTACATACATTCAATGTATGTATTCATGGTGTGAAAACAAGCACAAATGTATATATTTATTTTTGTTTTCACAAATTTAAACAAGCTCACGCTGAATTTATTCGAGCTAAATTTAGATCTTCCCATTAATTCAATCAGTTTTATTCTTTCAACACCCGTAGTGAGCTATTATACAAAAAAATAGTGTAAGCAAATACATTAAAAACTTAATCAAATAAACTTAAAGTTAACTTTGTATTATTCAGTTAAAAAATGGCCAGACACTGGAGAAATTTGGCCTTGTGGCTATTGTGTATAACTATAATATTGCAGCCCTTGAAAAGCAATGGAAATATCGTCAACGTTTCTCCTAGACTCGACAGATGGACCCATTCAATTAGAGGAGATTACATACCGTTGCAGTTTTTTAATGCCATGAGATCCGCAGACCTGTCCAAGCAAATTTTACAAAATCAATTAAGAAATTTTCTGGAAAATCTGCAGAAAAATCTAACAACATCGGATGTGTTTAATATCATGGACGATAACCCAGATAAACAGAATACACAAATTCAAATATCAAAATTACGGGAATTATCGGATTACTTTTATGTAACTGCCGATGTGGCTAAGAACTTTTCACATGTCTCGGAAATATATTATGAAGTTGCGAAAAACACTAGCTATACGCTTTTGTTGCATCTTCGCCAGATTCCATCGAAGCAACCTACAATGGTCAAACTATTATTAACAAATTATTTTGCGGAAATGGAATTCTTTCATATAATGTTTTCGGAGATTGTAGATGAAGTGCTCGAGTACACGCAGAACACGTTGCTTGCGATCCAAAATACATTCACATACTATGCGGAAGTTCAGAGATTTGTTTTGGAAAACTGGAATTTTAAGAGCGATGTAAACTGCTGCAAAGAATATATGGAATTTTTGCAATTATATTCAGCACAAATCTTTAAATGCACTGCCGGTCACGACCTAAATGTTGCCTTTGATGTATTTGCCATGACTGAGGTTACCAGCAAGTATATAATGAGTCAACTTGAATTTCGGATACAGCGACTATTTAACTGCTTTTATTTTGGAAATTATGAAATTCGATGTAAATTTCTGCAAAATGCTGAGAGTGATTTTCAAATATTGTTTAATAAAATCGAGGATCTAGAAATATATTACGATATTAAAACAAAAAATGGTCGCGTTTCAGCTCTTAGACTACGACGTCGGCGTAATACTGAAGAGGATTCAAATACGCCAAGGGCTCATACTGATTGTATACCCAAAGAATTCCCAATCGCTCAAATGCATAATAGTTTAAAACTTTGCTTTTATAATATAAAAAAAATATTAAGATACTTTAAAAATGAAATACTTGGAAAATAAAAAAAACCAATAATATCACAAACCTTGTACTGAGGGAAATACCGTAGTCCAAACTCTGTTGACTAAAGATAGCAAGAAAAGGCAAATGGGTTTCTTTGAAAGTGATATTTTAGATCTCTTCTACAATACTGATCGAATTTGGAGCTTGTACGACATCCTCCAAGACGATCCATCCAAACGTTAAGCCGAATAAAGCAAAAGCTAAATGAGAGTAATTCGTTTACTTTAAACAACAATCAGTTAATAATTGATTACAAGACATTTTTATTTTGTTCCTTAACGTCAACGTTTACAAATAAAATACACCATTTTGAGTATAAAAATCTTATGCCCAAGAGTTTTTTAAGTTTACGTATTAATTGATCTAAGCCGTCAGAAAGGTTGGATATCTCATTAAAAACCAAATTATGGCATCGAGTTTTATATTCTGCACTCGCGTCAGTGTTATCCAAACAAAATTGCACTTCATCAAGCACTCGACCCATTTCAGCCATATAATCTGAGCCAGTAATAACCAAAGACTTAAAAGTCCGACATAAAGATATATTTGAGTTCATAGTAATATTGCAACAGTTACGTAGATCTTTTGCGGTCATTTTGATCAGGCCACCAATGACATGACAAACAATGCTAAATAGTCGATTTGCGTTAGTTAAGTGTTGGTTTCTCTTCAATATTGTTGTCCATTGATTTGTCGTTGCATTGTTGACGTGACTATTATAAAATTTTGATGCACTATCAATATTCTGGGCAATATCAATGA
The DNA here is from genome assembly GCA_018901825.1 of Drosophila funebris. Taxonomy (NCBI): domain Eukaryota; kingdom Metazoa; phylum Arthropoda; class Insecta; order Diptera; family Drosophilidae; genus Drosophila; species Drosophila funebris. The sequence goes on along the minus strand of JAEIFK010000678.1, from coordinate 7,620,271 downwards.
GTTCCTTCTGTACGGTCATAATGTGTTGTAAGGCTAAGCATCGGAAATGTTGGAGAGCATTGACTACGTCTATTCGAGATACTTCAGATATTAGATCATCAATCAAGTTGAGCACTCTTGTCGGCAAATCTTTGCTCTGAGGTTTATCCATATCAGAAACAAACGCATCCAATATTGCGATTGCCTTGATCAACACATTGTCGTGAAGCTGAGACTCTTCAGAATAGGTCGAAATATTGTGTGCACTGTCTTCACAAGGCGCAGTATTTTGTACAGATGATAGCGACAGAAAAAGTAATATTATAAGCAGCACTGCTCTTGCAATACATTCCATCGCAATAGATTAAGCTCAACTAATAATCAGTTTGCATTTATTCTACGAGAAGCTCAATGATCAATACTACAATAAATTTGTTTACAAGATTTCAGACATAGACTATAGTATATGTTTACGATTATGGGAGCTCCAATATTGTCCAGTATGCAAAAGGAATAATCTGATTAAAAGTAATAAAGTTCACGGGTTTGGATCACTTTAATCAATATGAGGTTGCACTATATATATTTAAATGGCTGTTATCAGAAAATTGCAATACCACATACAAAAATATACATGTATTCACATATATCATCTATATTTAAAACGCATTGTAATGTCTAACTATAGCTATGATGAGGAATTCACAGCACAAAACGTAAGAGATAAGAATTATGATGTTTCCTTTTAAGTTACATAGCATAATACAAGATTTTAGAATATTTAAACTGCACCCGGAATATTTTTAGACTCTGTACTTAAAACGTTCTATGAGGTCTATTAGGTTTTTCGAAAGAATCTGTGCATCGACAACTGTGTTGATGCTATGTTCATTTCCTTGTGTTCGTAATCTCCAAGACTATGAGAGCTAAGGACTCCAATCTCGGTACATTGGTTCCTCTTCTTCATATGAACTATGAACTATGTGTATTATATGTCCAGATATGTATTGAAAATTTAATTTCAACGAGAAATCATATTTCTTTCAACATCATCATTGACACACCTCAGACGAAGGTCGAACAGCCCATCATCTTCTTCCGTAGAATGAATTTGCTAGCGACTGATAAGAACACACTTTCAAAACGTCTGCCCAACATATTTGACCCTACTGACGATAAGAACTCCAAAACAACTACTGTCGATCCGAAGGATCTCTGAATAAAAAATTAAAATAATTGCCAAATATTAAGAGATAGTGACGGCGATTGCGAGCTATCTATTTCGATAGCTGAAGTAATACTGCGACAGCCCTCGCTTAAGTGTTAACACAAACACCACCACCAACTCTCACAAAAATCGCTGTTTGTACTGAGAATGTCATATTGCGACCAAGTTGACCGCATCTGTATTATAATATCAACGTCCATGAAACATTTATTCCGTCATTAATATACAATCAATTAGTTTTAGCCCATTCGTACAATTCACAGTATAAACATAAACACATGTATAAGTAAGTACACAAGTAAGTATATATGTACATACATATGTATGTACAAACACTAAGCCAACATAAACGTGACAAAATCATCGTTTTTGTGTAAAATATTCGAAAAGAATACTAATCGTAAAATACGGTAATCAATGCAATGCAAATGACATCTACACATACATACATACATATGCATAAATATATTTTATAATTTTGTAGATAATTGTTAAGACAGACAATTCACATGCAAGGTCAAACACACATGCAAATGTTAGTAAATAAAGCAGCAATAACATTTCTCCATGTTTATATATGTATACACATAAGCACACACACTGACACACGACACAACTTTAAAATAGACCGGTGACTAAAAAGGATAACATAGATTATGTACGTTTTATTTATGTATGTACATAAATATGTGCAAGAATTTATACAAATATTATAAACGCATTTTCCCGCAATACGTACGCACACAAGTTTTCACATATTAAAAACATTTTATACTTTTTCTTACATCGATTTTAGTTGTTAGTTGTTTGTAATACCAAATTGTTTATTACTTCAATCTGTTATTTGTATGATAATAATGGAAATTAATCGCTAAACACAGTGCGCGGTAGAATCTGAACGAAGACTAAAAGGAATCGGGTGAACTAGTTAAGCTTTAGAATAAAAGTAAATTTAAAGCTAGCGACTGTAGCTTTAAAAGCTTTAATTTCTCGGAAGTGAACCTTGAGCAGCTGCAACACACATTCAGAACTGAAATCTTTAAATATTAGTGTATTGGTGTGCCTTACACATATACGTACATATACATATGTGCACTTATATTTACTAACTTATGTACACATCTATTTAATGTACTGTATATTTACTCTTATGCTTGTACTTAAAAAGTATATACCAACTTATTTATTCATGTGTGTACTTGTATTTATAAAAAGAACATTCAATGTATGAAATATACCATTAATATATGCAAAAATACAAATACTCTCGATTTTTAACACCTGTGTTTGCATGTCTGTTAAAACATCTATCGATATTATAATTTGTCAGGAAGCTAATTTTAATTTCTCATCCTGTCATCTAATTTTTAATATTAGGCAGCCCCATTTCCTTGATGAAATAGTTAACTAGCTTAGATTATATTTTCTATTAATTGTATAATTTCCCAATGATCTTAAAATTGGAATAGTAAATAACAAAGTAATTACATTACATAAACATTGTTTTTTTATTATACTGTTAAGTTTGTAATTTATTATGTCTAAGCAACTCTGCAAATTGAAAAAATATTGTTTTACCAATACATTGATAAATTTTTGTAATAAATATCGATTACAAAACTTTCGTAGTCAAATTAAGAAACAAAATTTGTATCGAATTTTTATTTGATTATTATGTAATTATCGTGTTATTTTACCATATTTACTTACCGGTCTTCCTTACCAATTTGTATTTCCATTAATGCTTCAACAAATAAGGATTCAAAAATCGACGGTGTAAAAATCAATGCTTCGATATATCGTAAAACCGATTCACAAACATTTTTCACAAATAAAATTACGATCTGGTTCGATATGTCAATGCCAATTTTTTTTCGGAAAATATCGCAGATGTTTATATAAAATAAATATCGAAGTCTAATAAGCTAGAGGTTTAAAGTTGGGAACGACAGCCTACCACAATAATTTTTTTAATCAACACATTATAGTATACAATTTATAATACATCATTTTATGTAGATTATTGGAAATGTGGAATATGTTGGCTTTGAATCGCTAGTCTCTGGGAACCTTGACATCCCGGCGAAATCAACAAAAACTTCGTCATACCTGACTTTTATTATATATAGTGTTTCCCCTTTCCACAATCAATTCGAGATATTTTGAATTTTATATTTATTTTTCGCCTCTCAACATTCTCACAGCTTTACGTTCTATAAAGTTTCCCTATGTAAGCGATAATCGCATCAAATTAAAAACGGGAAGTTGATCATATTTTTAGTAAGTAAATTAAGTTTTCCAATTGTTGCAAAAGACATGTTCTAAAGATGAAGGTTTAAGTTTATATGTCTATTAATTCAGTTATTCATTTTAATGTATCAAATTTTTAATATAAATATACAAATATAGAGCAAATCCGGCTTCTACGAACACTCTTCCTGGCTTTTCCGAACACAGCGAGCCACTTTACGCTTGAAATCAGTGTAGGATTCTCTCCATTCCTTGGCTGCATCAACATTTGCTGGAGACTCATCGTTGGGATCTGCTAGCATTGATATCACAGATATCAAAATAGTTTCCACTGTGTGCACCGGCAACCAACGTTCAGATGCTTTTTCGTAACCCCATTTGTCATCTCCAGGCTCATGCAAAATTGAAATGCAAACATCTCCGTTCTTCTCAATATTTGGGTGCCAAATTTCTGTGACGAACTTCATTCGTGGTGGGCGCAGTGGATACTCTTTAGGAAAGTAAAGATGTGCTTTGAAAAATCCTCCTTCGCTGTAGAAAATAAAAAAACAAAAGCAGTTGTGAGGAAAGTAAGCTAATATTTATTCTTTATTAGTTGTTAAAATAAAACTTCATTTCAAGATGACCAAGTTGAAATATGTTTCTTTCACAATCTATACAATACAATACTATATGCTACAGTCGATCGAAAGAGACAGGCGTCTAAAACAAAGTATATTGATTATAACAATATACATGTATGTAAGAATATGCAAACATGGAGCATGTAGCATATGTATGCACGCAGCTAAATATGCTGATTGTGCTTCGTTTTTACACTTTATAACAATTGTGTACATTTAAAAAAGATTGAAAAAATAGCTTGGAAGACAGCATCTAAAATTCTGGTCCGAAATATTAGTTTTCTTTTAAACCCAGATGGTCATCCACGTAGGTTTTTAATTTAGGTAGCAAATACAAATATAACCGATCACTGAAATAACTTATAAGGCCTACCACCGAAATATATATCTCTTAGGAAAAACGTTTAGACATCCCAGTCGAGACATGGTATAAGATATTACATATTAATTATTTATATCACAAAATTCAATATAATCAGAAATAAACATTAATTTTCGTCATTTGAATAAGAACTCTTTTAAAGCAAAAAAAAGTTTTTATACGTGTGGTCCATTTGACAAAAAATTTCAGTTTCAAAGAGATAAAACACAAATAGTACTTTTTACAAAAGAATTAGAAATTGAAACATAAAATATGCTTGATTAGCGAAGGACATTCTAACAGCTCCCTTGTTTTATAAATGAATATCGAACTCTAGAAAACAAACATTTTAAAATGACTAAAGGAGGGATTACCAAAACGGAAAATTGTTAAATCAATTAAATAGATTTCGACACAGAGACAGCCTGCGTAACTGCGGACAGAGTCTGATCCCGGATATATATTAAGTGATGCAGATGGCCACATCTGCTTTACTTGTACAACTTAATCAGAATCTTCTTACATTTATTAAATGGGAAGTTAAGATAAAAGCTTAACAAATCTAAATAATCTTTGGAAACAAAAAAATAATATATTTAACTTGATTGCGAACCGAACCTATGAAATCACTCGGTATAGAATACGTAAACCCATATGTAAGCATTTTATTGAATATAATAATAATATATTTACTGTAATAAACCTACTAAAGTGTATCTGGTGGTCCAATTATTAGGACTTCCCAACGGAATATATCATTTTCATCAATTAATCCAGCTGAGAAACCTTCTACTGGGTTCTTATTCAGTTCTGAAATAAAGGAATGGATAGAATTTTGTATTGTTAAAATATATATAAAGATCTAGAATGTTTCTGCAACTGATTTAACTTATATACCGAATTATTTTAAATACACATCTTACCCATTTACCAATATCTCAATAAATATTTATTTTAATTATGCCCATTTAACATAAGTATAGAGTTTCATAAAATTGTGTACCATTTGTATAATGCACACAAAAATTAAAAACAAAGATATTTTGAAAGGCGTAAAGTCTAAAATTGTTCTCATATGTACCCACATAGCAATTTCAACACATCTACATAATATCTTTTACGTTTTTACATAAAAATACATATTCATATAAAGAAAACTATTAATCCAAATTGTTCTCATTAGGTGCAAATTAAAGGAAATGTAAGAAACATTTATATATAAACTTGAGCAGTTAAAAAAATCGATTAAATCAAGTAACTCTAGGGATACAGTATTCGATTTAATATTATCAAGAAAAATGAGATAGTATAAACCCAATTAACGGAGGAAGAAAACTGTGAAGTTGGAAAATTAGGAATAATATTGGGTTCACCAAAGAAAAGCCTATGGAATGGACAGCCTTACACCTTAAATGATGAACATTTTGTTCGGACTACTGATAGGGAAAGACTTGCATTCTAAAAAGTAATTTAAGTGAATGATAATCGAAAACTAGTCAGGATAGGCAACAAGTAAAACACACTATTCAATAAACAGACAGGATTTATTTCAATCCTTATGCAATCATACCCATTTATTGTTACTGTTGTTGTTGGTCAATTTAATTTTTCATAACTTTATCTCGCCTACAATATCTATCGGCAGTGGTAGTAATAAATACGTTTGTATACAATATTAACACGAAACTTCGATTTCAGACAATATTTTCTAATTAACAAATAGAATAGAATATGTGATATCCAAAACAAATTGTGAGGACAAATTTAATGCCTTTAAATGTCATTGCGCTATCTTCGACATAATCCAGTGACTTCTGGTTGTCTTTATATGTATGTATGTGAAGTACATCGCTCTTGAAAATTTCCTTTGTCCATATTCAATAACTTATACATACACATACAAGTATATTTAAGGCTTGCAAAATAAATAGAATGGATTTATACATACATAACCACATTTATTATCATCCGCAATGCAAATCAACTTATTTACTCTATCAAAAATTTGGGGCTCTTAATAAGGATTTTAAAGCCGGCCCGGAGACCAAATCTGGTAGATAAGTCATGCATTTGTAAATATATATATATGCACATACACACATATATATGTACATTTCAACATTCTTTTACATACACATAATGTATCTACATATATATAATTTGTGTGTATAAACTAATATATACATAAATCTGAGCGGTCCTTAGACTTATATACATATACACACATATATATATGTATATATATATATATATATGTATATATATATATATATGAATACAAATGGATATCCATTCACACATGCTTTCTGAATGTCTGGAAAATGCGCTAAGTTATTTTATTCTTACATACATACATACGTTCACAAGCATGAGCATATATGTAAGTATGTATAAACGTTTATAAGTTTATATGTACAGATATACATATGTATATGCATAAATATTCAGAGTTAGACATGTGAAACATACCTGCCAATTGTTTCTTCAACAACAATGATGATTGAAGTTCAGACATTTTAACTTTGATTCTGGAATATTTTTATATAATAAAGCGTTCCTAAGTTTAACAATTTATTAAATTTTACTTTTCAAACGCGGTCGGACTTAAGGGAAAACTGTATTTTAGCTAATATGAAAGCCGACAATATACTTTTTTTCATTCTTTGCAGACGGAACAACGTAATTTACTGAAACAATATGAAAAACAGACCGAATCAACTCTTGCGATCTAGTTCAAGAAACGTTTGAAATGAAACGATTGTACTCAGACAAGTTTCCACTGTGATAACGTGGTCTGATGTAATCGATGGTTCTTTTTGTGAACAGTAGTGTCATTTAACTGATTCTTGAGAATTCTTTTACAAAACCATTTTGGTAATGCATATTTAAATAGTTTATTGTTTTATTCACAGCCAATAAACCAATTTTATCCGCTTAATAATAGCTATGCGCTGATATTAAATGATTTGCGCCGTTCCAGGTTATAATTCAGGACATTGACAATGTAGTAGTAGTAATGTATTGAAGCAAGTCCGATCACTTCGAGTTATTAATAATACAACCAACAGTTAGTACGAAACACAAGCACACACACAAACTACCCATTGTTAATTTTGTAATTGTTGTTGATTAATTGCATACACATTTCGTGTTTTTAATATAGATATTATATATAGATATAGTTTTCCATTTGCACGACGCGCATAACCCCAATTAAGACCGCTTACACAAATGCATTTGGAGTGAAAACAGGCTTTAAATACACCAAAAATAAATTTTTAACTCATATTCCGATATCGATTATATTTTTATGTAGAGCTTTTAAAACTAATCCCAGACAAACACAAAGACAAACATAATTAAATTTATATTATTAACTCTTTTATATAAATGTATATTTTAAAATAAGTTTGTATCGGTTTTTACAAATATGCTTAAAGTATTATAGTAGTAAAAATTGAGGTTGCTGTTACATTCAGTTTTGGCAACTAAGCTGACTTAAAAATTTAAGTCAAGCTTACTATTTACATTTATAGATAACTTCCTCCATAAAATATTGTGAAATGATAGTTTATAAAGTTAAGTGTAATATTAAATTTTAAGTGAAAATACCATGCTTAAAAACTGTTCATAGTGAATTGTAATGACTCCGTCCATGTCGGTATCATGCTGTCTGAAAGCTGTTGTTAACGTCTACAATAAAAAATAAGAAAGTGAGGAATAAATGCGAATTACATCCCAAATGCATAACTAATTGGCATTCAACCAAATACTTACGTATAGGACAATGCAGCATTGTATGAAATCATCAAAAAGAATAGTTCCCCGGCCAAAACGGTCAAATTTACGTAGAAGAACTTCCACAAGATGATCGGACAGACGATATCCGAAAGATGTCAACGCAGTTTTAAGTTCTTGTTTATCAATATTACCGGAATTATCACGGTCAAAGGAACGGAAACAATTCTGCCAATCGGTTACGTATTTCCAAAGAGCACCAAAATCCTGAAAAGAAACGGTGCCTCTGTTCTCGCGATCAAACATCCCAATCATTAGTCTGACTGTTTCCGGATTGAAAGCAGACCACGTTCCATTGGAAAGGGCTACTTGAAGTTCATCTGCAGAAATGTGTCCGCTTCTGTCTTTATCAACCCTACAAAAGTAATAAAACAGTTTAGGCGAGCAGATATAAAAACATACACATACATATGTATTTACATAGCTACACGTATATTTAATTATTTAGTTTACCTTTGAAATACATCCCAAAGAAATGTTTGATCAGGCATTCCACCTTGTTGATACGACATATTTAATATTAAAATAAGTTGATTGTTTTGAGTTTCGCCAAATATATCTTTAAATTCCAGAAGACAGTAAAATCTAAATGCAGTAGATTATGACTCACAAAACGAATAAGTGATGGTTAGCCTTTTCATAATGTAATATCGATATATCGATAAGTCACCTGTTACGATGTATACAGTTCATATAAGCCCTTGACAATATCGCATCACAGAAAGAGATCTGGATTTTAAATTAAAGTTTCGAATATTTCTTTCGTTTTTTTTTAATTAGTCGGCTCGGATCTTCTGCCCTTCTTCTGTAGATTGTACTTTTAGGTTTAGTTTTCAGAAAGAAATGTTGCATTCTGTCTATGCTAAAAATGTCAATACAGGGCTGGCAGTATAAAGTTTGCCCACCTGATAATTTTTTATTTTTATTACAATCACATTTCATTTACATTATAAACATTTCTTATATTGACTTATCGCTACTACTTTAAAATTTTATGTTTAGTTGTTACTAATAGAACTGATTTTAAAATCATTGCATCTTTCATGTGTTATATTGTAATTGACAATTTTAATGATTGAGGGCATAATGTTTTAAAAATTAAAAAGTACAAATTCTTGTTGTTTTAACTCATGATATTAATCTTCAAATGCACTTAGCTGAAACACGTGTTGTTGGTATTTATTTCGTAATATTGCTAACCAGCTGATATCTATGATAAAGAAGACAAGCAATCACTTTTTTTCGCTTGCATAAGTGAAAGAGTCGAATCTGTTGATTCGCTGTTAAGACAGTGCATCACTGTGTGATGAGGTTTTTGGCAAGATATTATGAGTGTCTTCTAATTTTAAGTACAATATAAAATTCATTTCGTACAAAATTTGTTATTTTTTATGAATGTACTTAAAATCTATTATCATTGCTAAAGATTTTATAAGGCAGTATCTAAGTGTATCTAAGTGCTGTATTATATTATATATATTATTACTATATATTTAAAATAAATAAATACAAAGTGCTTAAAATTTATTGCCGAATAACAGGTTTGCCACCAAGAGAGAATCCCGAGCGATTTTCCCACAAGTTGATTCATTGATAGCTCGCGCACTTAATGCTGAGCGGAGTGGTAACAAAAAATTTGTATATGCATTAGTTCCTAATTGATAGCTTTCAACAGCATTATAAATCGCTTGAAATAATGGTTGCTTAGTAGAATGGAAATATCCCCTATTGCCATGTATTAATTTTATCCCAGTGTGAGAAGTATTACAAATACTCATGTACATACAGTGATCTGGGCGGTAGTTGTATTCACAGGGCATTATATGTAGCTTGTCAGGATGATAATAAAATAAGATATTTATAATATCTTGGTCGCCCCAGGTAATACGTAGCTTGTACTCTTTATATATAGGCAATATGTGTTCTTCCCAATTGAATTGTCGCATACGTGTCAGGTTCATTAGCATAACTCCAGAGTTAACTCCAAGTTGACCATAAAAAGGATGTCGCGCAAAGCGGTTGTACCATCCGATATTTTCATTTTCGTGTTCAGGCGTAAGAGCAGCAATTTGACTCTCGTTAAATTTTCCGAAAAATTTCCATATTTCAGAAACCGGCGATAAGAATAAAATGTCTGTATCAACATATAACAAAGAGTCGACCGTCGTTAATAGCGACTAAAAATAAACATAAATTATTTAAAAATTAATATTACAAACTATAAGCCATAATATTAATAAAGTTTTTTTTATCTACTTAAACAAACGGCTGATCAGCCGGAGATTTGCTCAACATGCTACAAAAAGTTTCAGCAAAAAAAAAAATCTTGGTTGGCGTAATATTTACTTACCGGCAAAAATAGGCGTTGGGCGGCACACGGTTTAAAAAGGGTTTTCCATTCCATTTCACTTTGATTTGGAAATTTTAATGGTAAAAGCTCAAAATCAAATATATTCGGCAAAAGGTCTCGCCAGTCCATTAATTTTTCCCTTAAAATCTCAGTTAATGGATCTTCGGTGAATATTATAAACTTTAGGTATTCTTGATAATCATTGAAAAGAATAGCTGACTTTATCATGATTAGAGTCTCCTGTGCTCGCTGGCCACAGGCAACGACAACAATATGAAAAATACTTTTTCCGCTATTACTATAATAAATTGACATAAAGAGATTAAGTTTAAATTAAAAAAAAAAGAAACACTAGTATTAGCAACTACTAACTCTTTCTGACGTACATTTTTATGGTTCTAATTAGCTAAATCAGTAGTAAAAAATTTAAATCCAGTCTTTGGACAATTGAAAGCTGTGCAGAAAATATATAAGATACAGATTGTTTTGCAATTTTAATGCATGGATACGAATAGCTAATAGATACTGATCTATGTTTTTAACGAAAAATATTAGATGCTATTCGCTGAATTTATGATTGAATGTTACATCCGAATTGGGCTACAATTTTTGGCACACCGTCTTAGGCAAATCAATTATTCTATCCGAATATATGCATGTACACATACTATATGTACTATTATATTATCTATAACAACCTTAGTTTGTTATTGTTGCCATTGTTTGCTTACAAACAGATGGACTAAAGGATATAAATGCCTAAGCACAGATATATAATTAATTACTCTTGTAATAATTTAAGGGACGAAACATTAAACATCTTAATAATTAGTTTTCATTAATAAATGTATGTACATACATACATACATACATACCGCTGAGAGCTCGAATAGCAGATCAACGATTTTTAAATTTTTATATTACTTCAATATTTAATTTGCATCCAACTTTTAACTTCTTCGTTAATGTGCGTTCACTTACACTTCATTAGGCCCATTCCTTAATGATTCTATATAATTCGAACTTTGACGCTCAAATAATATGTAGAAAAGCGTTGTTAAGGCCATTATACAAAGAAAACACATATGGAAGTGCCGCTAAAATGTAAACTATTAGTTTATATGGTTTGAATTATAGCACTTAAATTACCATTTTGTTCCTTTAAAGAATTATTTTAACGTAATCCTCTGATTGGGGACTACCCAATACAAATTTTGAATTTTGATTATACTATTTTTATTCCACATGATTTCCGGCTAGCAAACACAAATCCATTATTTTGTACACAAGCGTTCAACCAGTCTGAGATAACCAAATGCCATCAGTGCTGCCAACTATCGATTGCCAAAAAGGAAATATCGCCCAAAATTCAGAATATTGTAAGAAAAATAAAAACAGACTTATTTATCCTGTTAATGTCAAATTGTATCGGCGAAATAAAAATATGAATATAGTTACTTAAAGATGGCTGCGGATTATTGGATCTGCCATTAACTCTTATCACCATAGGTAGTTTTATTACACAAGCCGGACTTGGTCACAGTACCTTTGACTTCTGCATTGTAAGACCTATTTAGTTATAAAAATCCATATACTGTAGTACTGCTTGTCATGTTCTACATTTTAAAAATATTTGTTTCTTATGGTAATAATTGTTTCTTATTATTCAAAGAGAGGAAGGCAAGACATTAATTTATATACCAAAATTATAATTAATTGTCGCTTGCTCTAAAAGCATGTGAACATCTGGGTTCGGGTAATTCGGCGGGTACATAAATGGTAATCAAGTTTTTGTATATTTTATGAGGTCAAGAGGAACGACCGGCCGTTTTTAAAAATGGACTCTCACTTTTTGCAAGACCTACGAAAACATTATATATAAATATAAAATAATAAGACAAATAATTATTTCAATTAAGTTATCAAGTAACCTTTGTGAGCAGCATACTGATTCTATTATAATGGATGTATGATTATTATCGATATATCAGACCAGAATATTTTTAAATTATCGGAGATACAACTTTGTTATTGAGCAAAAACATCTGTGTATAAGCACAATAGCAAATACAATATTTTGGGTGATTGTTTTAAGCAATTCTTCTTATATTGCATAGGTAGTGTCACTTAGTACTTTTTTAAAACAATTTACCGTATGTATGATTTAACTTATATTTGCCGAACTTAATTATCATCTAATTTTTAGAACTAAAAGGATATTGGTAAAGTTTCTTGTCGTCATGGGAAGTATTGAGAAGGCTTGCATTTCCGGATTTCTTTGCCGCCTCTGCTCAGAAATGCATAGAACTGTTATACACATATATGGTGATCACGGCCAGCGCCTATGTCTTGTCGAAAAATTAATGGCTACTTGCCCATCACTGTAAGTACCCATATTTATTGTCAAACGAAATCCCAAATGATAATTTTATAAATAGATATCTCCAACTGATCCATTGCCCAAAACCATCTGTAAAACTTGTTTATATCGAGTCGAACAGCATTATACCCTTTTAATGAGACTCACACGGATGAGAGAAGAACGCAGACTGAAATTGATGGGCTACAAATCACAACGGGATGCAGTAAGATAAAAATTATATTGGTGCATTAAAGAGTTGGCAATTTTTATTTGACATATATGTATAATTTTATTAAGGATAATTTCTCGATATCCAGTGTCGAATGTTCTGATGACGAGGAATCAGGATCCACAGGAAATAATGCTTCTCCAGGGGCATCCAAAAAATCGAGCTCAAATAAGTCCACAACATCAATTAGAAATATCAGGAACAGTAATAATTTAGAAAACGCAGGGACAAGTAGTGCTCAAGTTATATCGAACGTTAACGTTGCCCATAATGCTGCAGAGCATGGCCCACAGGAGCTTTATCCAACAACTTAGAACATCCAATGTTTATTTACTTTGTTTAACTTAATCAAACATAATATTCATATGTACGTATTACTGATAAATTAATATATATATAATATATGTATGGCATCTTCGTCTAGGTAATATCCACTGTCTATGCGTTATTTTAAGTTATCATTATAGTCTGTTAGACGTGCACGTACATATTACCGGTCAGTGTGGAGAGAATAGTTAATATAGCAAAGTTCGTTTGTCAGGTTCTACGCAAAATGCTGTGTCGGTTTGGAATGTGCGATAATACAACCTGATATTTATTAAAACTGGACTTCGGAATCAGGATGGACGAATGGACGATATATGACAATTGTTTATACATTTTTAATTGTATAAAAACAAATCAAATCTGTGACCGATGAGCATCTTCCTACAGATGGATCAACGAACATCGTTACAAATCTAGCTTATTGTCGCACTTCAGATCATTAAGATTAGTTACTTAAATATTTTATATATTGAATCAAGATGTTTGGTAATAATAATCCTAAGACATAGGTTTGTTTAATTATTGGTAACTTTAAGCATATTCATTTTTATTGGAAATAGATAATATTTATATAATTAATATTCTGTTATTATTATCCCCATATAATTTCTGCTATTATGAAAGTAAGTCCGCACTTCGACTAAGCGAAATATGCCTACTCTTGCTTCTATTTTGCTAAGATGTCAACATAGCAGGGAGTTTGTCTGGGCTAGGCGAATGCAAACTTTACAGGCTACATACTGCAACTACAAAGAGCAGTAATTCGTCATTGGTAATCCTGTCAAGATTTTAATTCGGTTATTGTTATAGTTTAGTTCTTTGATGAAAACGCAAATGCGTACGATTTAACATTTCTGCTCTCATAAAACCTTAATCGCCGATATAAATCGTTTCCATAAAATTTCTCCGACTATTTCTCTCAATTCATCATGACATAACCATGGGCAACATGCGGATGGTTTATTGCTCTAGGAGATTAATATGACCTGTAGGCAAAACGTTTCAATTGGCCTTGTTACCTCTAAATTCACTCATATGCCAAATTTTTGTGTGGAAAAGAAAATGTTCTCCAAAAAGTGGAAGAAATTTAGAAACCTTAAAACCTTTTTATATTATTTTTGTTGGTAGTTCTTTTATTTAATTTTTAGTTGTAATATTTTTCCATTTTGATTACATTATTTATTAAATGTTTTGTCAATAGCATAAAGGAAGGATATTTTTAACTTGTGAACTTAATACAATTTACAAGAATTAATTATAAGTAAAATTAAGCACATTTTTTATGTTGACTTTAGTTTTGTTGAATTGTGCATGTTCAAAACTAAAATGAACTGTAACAATCGGGTTCTCCGAGGATTTAATACCTTCAAATTGTTCCAATGGCAGTTGTATAAGTTAACGCTTTAATCCAATTATAACTGGCTATAAAGGGCGTACTGAAATTGATAATTGACTCGGTTAAAATTTAAGATACAAATATGCATATGCTAAAAGTTATGTGTTATTTGCAAGAGATTTCAATGCCCAAAAAAAGCTTCCATGCAAGTTTTTCATATTAAATCTAAATTTTTTGAACGAGTTGCTAGGATAGCTTTATGATATAGTAATCCGACATATGCCAAGTTTGATAAAGATAAATAGAGGCGAACGTGGTTAGTTAGACTTAACTTGTCGTCCTAATATAAACTGTAGGAGGTCTTTCAGTTGGTCAACATTATAATGCCCCCATAAGAGTATAGAGTCACCAAACTTGGGATGAACATCGAATTACAAGTGCGAAACTTAATGCGCGTTTTTACTGAAAAAGTAGACAGTCCCTCACAATCGTAGCAGCCCTTCCTACTAGATAGGATTGTATAATTCTGCTAAACCAATTTAATAAAATGACAGACAGTACATTGATGCAACACTAAACACAATAATGGTATAAACAATTAAGGAACACATAATAAGACATTTTTATACATGGTAACATACTATTTCGTGGGTTTTATTGACGACGGCGAGTATTACGTTGTTTATCGAATCGCATTTCCATTTCCTCAAGTACTTTTGGAGTATAACGAACTACAAGCTTTACGGATCCAACAGCTTGTTTCAACAGTTCAACAGCTCTCTCATGATTTTCACCTTCAACAGACTGAAACCAAAATCAAAATACTTATAGAATTAGTAACTTGAATATATTTATAATTAAAATATTCTTTAAATATTGGATGCTTAAGTCTTTTAAGCACTTCGGTTTCCGCCGAAATCTACTATTATTACATATTAATTGAATGCCTTTAGGAACATACCACGCCATTGACTGAAAGTAACTGATCTCCTCTTTTGAGACCTCCATGCCTATCTGCGACTCCACCAGGTATTATCCGGGAAATATAAATGGGAGAATTCTGTTCCTTTCCTCCCATGACATTAAATCCCAATCCTGCAATAAATAATTATATGTTTAAATATATTTTCATTAATATATGCTAATTAGTTTCATAATTGTAGGTACACTTGGTAGACACAATATCACTTTCTTAGGTATAACTTGAACTTGATATCAAGTAATTAGCATTATCTTATATTCATAATTTCATATATCTCATTTAATCAATATTTTAATACATACCCTCCTCTGTTTTTGGTAATTCGACAACTCGTGGATGGGCGTGACCTTCACTGGCAGCAAAAGCGGCAACGGTTGCTTTAGCTGTCGCAGATGCACGGACATCGTGAGAGCCTTGAATATCCACAGTTTCATAAACATGTTCATAGACTTCACGAACAGAATTTAAAAAATCGGAGTTGAGAACCTTTTGCAATGCGGCTAATTTTGTTGTTGGAAAATCTCCACTAGCCTGAAGCTTTTCTAATAGCTCTATTGACCTTTTTACATCTGTAACAATATATTGATTAGTAGATTCCAACTTATATATGGATATATTATAGATATGCATATGCATATGGGTTTCCAAATGCTTTTTTTACCTCTTGCCAACGTCAACGGTTCAGAAACTTCTGTCATCTTAATACGCTTGTATCTCAACTCCAAGAACTTGTTATTATTGACACAATCCGAAAAGATATGTATGTCTGGCTGTATGTGATTGAATTCGAAGTCAAAATTACAAATATGTAGACTATGCCAAGACTAAAAATACATCGATATTAAAATATCGAAATTTACTGTAGTAGTGTTGGCGCCTTAGCCATTTTCAAGCCAATTGATTTTGCTTAATGTAGATATAATATTAAATGTTTTTTTCATACGTAATGCTAATTTATATTCATAGAGAGTTTAAAGGTAATTATTACGATCTACCTTTTGCATATCTCTTATGTTTTATGATATAAATTTAGTTGGTTTCATATAAAAACATGTATATTCTCAATGTATTTATTTACGGAAGGTTGGTTGTGAGTTTTTTTAATAACTTGTTATTGAGAAGCTGATTAAGAAGGTATCACTATAATAAAAATTAACTATACTCTTCAAATTACTTTGAAATTGAATTTTGAAATTAAAGTGTGGCTTAAAGAGTAATTATGCTTGTTATTATCTGGATTTATTATGCAATACATCCATATTTCATTTAGTTCAGGGAATATTATTCTTGCAATTTTTCGATTTTAAAGTCTTAATAAATTATTTCATGCATTTGTAATTTATCAAAAAATCTATCGAATATGTGTGTGAGAGAAGCTAACGAATAAAATTAGACTTAAAAATCGATATAATTAATCGAAATAATATTGATATATCGATATTTTCGCCATCCCTTAGCCACCTCATCTCTGTTGCTTTTGTCAATTTTTCTAACTTTCTGACTGTTAATAAAAAAAATGCTGAAAGTACTTATTGCAACTTTAACAATTTTAGGATGTATTTGGCCACTCCACAGTGTTATGTTTCACTTGTCACCCAACACACAAAAGTGTCTTAAGGAAGATATACAGGCAAATCAGTTGGTGATGGGTCAATACGAGGTTACAGATGTACCCGGCCAAGTTATAGATTACATTGTGAGTTTATAAAATTGGATTAAAAGATGGCATTAAACATATTTAGCAATATTTAAAAGGCTCGGGACACGAAAGGTCACATACTGTCACAAAAGGAACACATCACCAAAGGAAAGTTTAGCTTTATGTCAGAGGTTTATGACACGTACGAAATTTGCTTCATTTCCAAAATGCCACCACGTAAGTCAACACGAGTAAAAATGGTTGTTCTTATACTAAGTGTGTATGATTTTTAGATCAACGTGGAGTCGTTCAGGAAGTTTCACTTGTGACAAAAAAGGGCGTTGAAACGAAGAGTTACGAAGGCGTAAGTACCCAACTAATTTAGTTCTAAATTAATAGTTCGAGTTACACGATATTAACATGTACGTAATCCATAGATTGGCGAGGCCTCCAAATTGAAGCCACTAGAAGTTGACCTTAAACGCTTGGAGGACCTCTCTGATTCAATTGTCCGTGACTTTGCTCTAATGCGTAAACGGGAGGAGGAAATGCGTGATACAAACGGTGATAATCTAGATACAACAAGAGTAAAACTGCTTCTAAATTTCATATTTTGTTTATTTCAGAAAAAACAAACAGTAGGGTGCTATTCTTTAGCATCTTCAGTATGTGCTGCTTGCTTGGATTAGCGACATGGCAGGTTTTGTATCTGCGCAGATATTTTAAAGCAAAAAAACTCATCGAATAGTTTAATCGGAATGCGAGGCGTTGTTATGTAGGTTTTCAAAATTTAGGACCTCAACGCTGCAATTTCCAACTCATTTCAAAATAAAATTTAATAAATAAAATGTCTTGTTTGTTTTTCCCCAAAAGTTGGTTTGGGTTTGCAAAAAAATATTGAAGATTATACTAATTTTATTCAAGTTATAAACTATTTATTAATTTAATTAACACACAACAGCGTTATTACAACGATAGATAATAATTATGTATAATACTTTAAGCGCGGTCAACGGTTTTCATTTGGTGTTACCCCCATTGGCGACATTTGGAACGGATCGTCTAAACGGTTGTCTCTTTTAGCATCACTCCTCTATCTGTATCTAACTTTGCAGGGCGAATATCTTCGCCCTCCTCATTGATGCTTGGAGATATGGGCTTTACCACAATATATTGGGAATGGAAAGCAGGATTCGGTGAAATTCCAGCGTCATCCACATTCGATTGTTCCATCCATAGACTCTCATCTACCATTGTTTGATCCATTAAAGTCTTTAATAAATTCATGGTCTTGTCTAGGCTTTCTGGGCTTGTCGACCCTACAATACAAATTCAGTTTAAAGTTCACATGTGTTATCAGGAATTTCTGGTTAAATGAAGATAGTCTGAAACATACTGAAACACTGTATTCAAGCATAATAAGACAAAAAATAATGGATTAAGAGGGTTAATATTGAATATTTCGTTTAGTAACGATGATTATTGTTTAAATTTAAAAGTTACAGAAATAAATATTTAAATCATGAATTTGGAAATCGAAAAAAAGATTAAGCAACAAATAATAACATAAAAAGACTTACATATACTGAGTTGTTAATGCACAGTTTGGGTTGGCTCTTTTAAATGAACATTGTACTCCAATAAATATATATCTATAATAAATTGCGCAAGCCTTCTTTGCTATCAAAATGTCTTTGAATTGACAAATCACGTTACAATATTTCAAGCGTTCCCAACGTTATAGGATTAAATAAATGTTCAGTGCTGACAAATAATTTCAGTATGGTATTCTAAATTCCTTTTCTTTATTGACGTTAAATGTAGATGTTCAGACCTACATACAGATTTAAGAAAATAAAACTAGTTTCAAATAAGAAGCTTCCTAAAAAGCTAGGGAGGGAAATCGTCTGAAAAGAGATTTATCTAACTTATTGGCGTTCAGACTTGCTTGCTTTATGAAGAAAAGTTATAATATTAAATGGCTGATAAACAGTTTTAATTCAATGTTGTTCTTTCACTTTTTACTTTTCAAACAACAATTTGTAACAATGAAATAAGACGTGTAATTATGTAAATGCAGAAAAAGCTGATTTAGAAAATATATACAACATAAAAACATTAAAAAAGGAATTTAAAAGAATTCCAATACTTCTGATCTTCAACATGAATGTAAATATACATATTTATCTTTAAATATCAAAAGAAAAACCAAATACGTGTATGCATGTATACAATTTTTATTAAAAAGAAAGACTAAAGACAAAATATATAAATAATATTAAAAATAATCAAAATTTGTTATAAAAGAAGTTGCCCCTATGGGAAATCATTGTTGGCACACAAATTGAAAATTGTTGTAGATCAACAATATTAAATAAATATTTAACAATGGGTGACGACTAAAGTACCCTTAACTAAATGAAAATATCCAATGTAATTCGTATGTTTTAAAATAATAATTAAAAAATCACATTGATAAAGAATGTAACAACAATTATTTCGGTCAGGTAGCATTTAATTTTACCCAAACAAATATTGAGAAAAATGTAAGCATTAAGTAGGTAAGGGATTACTTTGTACGAACAATATTTAAGTCAATAATATTTGATACTATATATTAAAAAGAAAGAATACTAATTTACAATTAAATAATAATAAGAATAAACTTAAATTAGTGAATGCTACAACACATATAAAAAATACTTGGGTTGTGATTTTGGCTGTCTGAGCAAGTTTTTGAGGAGCAAATAGGTTCAACATCATCAACATCGTCCTTTCTAACAGTATTATCATCCCTATCCGCGGTATGCATAGATATTCGTTGTAGGTCCTCTAAACGAGATTTCAATTGCACAGGTGTTACACTAGCTCTTGATTGTTTTTCATTGAGTGCATTCACAGATTTCGAACATAATAACTCCTCGATTCCCGTCTGCTTACATTGGTGTGTCGTTTGATCACAATTTGTATTATCCAAACATAACTCGCTTTGTATGAGCTCTGTATTAAACGGATTGCAACTATTGCTTGAGGTAGTTGTAGAAGTGCTTCTCAACTCAGGATACGGTGAATGAGACTCATTGCTTTCTGGGGTATATGGGTCGATATGTGTGTTTTCAATATAAGTATTTAAATGCTGCATATCAATTCGATTTACTATAATTTTTCCGGTTATACTATTCGATAATGACCTTTTCATTATTTTATGGCACACTGTACAAATGTTACAAGTACTCTCATTATTGCAGGACTCACTAGATATTGGCAAACACATACATATACATGTATTATCGGTGTCAACTACATTGATGCTAATGCTTGGATAGTTAGACGAATCGTTATTTTTTGTGTCCTCGTATGCCTTAAACTCTAATGTTGTGTTTATAGTCTTTGTATCAATTTTATTAGAGTCGTGCAATATCATTTCTCTGTTTAGATTTTGATTTCCTTTTACGATTTCATTGAAAAGCTTATTCGCATACGGACAGAATTTGCATTGAACGGTTGATGTCAAATTGTTGTTATTATTTGCTTGAGTGTATGTACAGCTGCAATCACATGTTCTATAAGTACCTTTGTTTTTCTTTAGGCGAACAGTTAAGTAAATAGGCTACATGGCAAGAAGAGAAGAAAACAGATTAGAAATATCAACAGAATTGTTAAATGATAAATACATCCATAATTATTATACTTATGTGTTATGAACATAGCCTATTCTTATTATAAATCGTATACACATTTTAATAACATATAATATTATTTATATATATATATATCACCTAATAAATTAACTGAAGCTCGAAAACTTAAAAAAATAGAAAGGTTGGTTACCCATTTATCATAATCATTTTATGGAGACACAAATATATCAATAAAATTATACGATTTTGCTTATTAAAGCGAATGCTCGTTATTCATAAATTTACATTCCTTCTCGCCTATTAACGACTGTGCCATGTAGGCAAACAGAATGTAAGTATTGGTGGCATATATAAATATATGTATACATACATACATATTTCCCTTCTGCCTAATTTCGAAACTAAACGCGGTTAAAAATAAGCAGTCAAATTTATCAATTTTGTATTAAATTGAACAAAGGTTTGAACTAAACTTAACTTAGATCAAACTTCGTTTTCCGAAAACTCGTCATCTATAAATCTAATTCGTATTTTTCAACTAACTAATCCATATCAAAAGTAGAGCTTTTTAAGCATTTTCATTTGTCATTTTGAAGTGTTGTGGACTTACTTACTAAATATTTAAAACTGTTGTTACCTTGTGGTCGCCCATGCAGACAGATTCTCCGATTATATCATATTTCCAATCATTACATTTAATGATGTCGTTAACTTGTGGAGTCATCAAAATACGGTCGCACCAAGATGGACATCTAGTTGACATATAATCGGTGGGCATTTCGGGATCTTCTTCGAAGGGATATGACGGAATAAAATTTATTGGATATTCAATAAGAATTTCCGTAAGGGGCTCCAGTTCTTTATCAAACTTTTTTAACTAAAATGACAATACAATATGATAATAAAAAGTGTATATATAGTATAGTATATATAATAAAATATTACCCAATATTCTTTGAACTTTAGCTGATGATCGGCGTGACTAAATTCTTTTTTGCCCACAGTAAGTATATTATTGCCAATGGAGTTGCGATAATGAATCTTGGTACTATCAGTTTTAATACTTTGGACGCGATGTGCAACTAAATTTGCAGTCAATTCCTGTTCATTACATAAAATATATTCACAATAAATATGTGAAATTATTTCAGTAAGATGTACTTACTTTTACAACGCCTGCAGTGTCACATCGGAAATTGAAATCTCCGAATAAAAAAAACGGGACGGATCTATTTTTGTCATCCAGGTGGAACCTGATAAGAATTAATAGTTGCAAAAATAAATGCTTATTATATAATAATATGCACATTTTAAGTTATTATTAGTCATCCAACAATAACTTATTAAGAACCTCATTTTAAATACGTTCTTTTCAAAATAAACCTTAAGTCACAATGTTTGCAAAAGTTAAAGAAATAACAATATAAAAAAAGATAATTTATGATTTGATACGTCAATGTTTTGGAGTTGAGAACAAATATAAAAGTTTACTTTTATTGATGAGGTGAACTATTTTGAGTAATTGTGATCAAAATCAAAAGTAATAAATCTGATAATTACCTTTCAATAGTATGTATTAGGGCTCTTCTCCTTGTTTTGCAGTATACAGAGGGGAAATCTGCACAAGCTGCCAAATTAGATGCGTCATGAAAAAGGTGTATATTGACTAGCTCAATGACAGTGCCATTAATATCCCAGCGTGTTCGCATAAACCCTTTCCGGGACCATTTACACTGAAGTTTAAAAATATATGTTTATTGTCAAGCAATTAATTATGCATTAAGATAGGATTTATAAATTTTGTTATCAAATATTAAGAAATGCAATGTTTAACAGTCTTTCATCTACCTATTTCCGATTTGGTTCGTAAACTGGTTTTAATATGCTCTAAATAAAAAGTTGTAATTAAAAACAACACATATAATGTTTCTTTAAAATACAAAATTCTCTATGTACAAAAACACTTCATTTTTCCATAATAATAATTTGAACGCTAATTCTGTTTTAATTATGTGTATACAACTTACTTCCGGAAAAAAATGTTGTGGAAACTTTGATTTCTCTTTGGTTGAAATTGCTTCGATATTACCAGAAAAGATTTGCTTGTCATCTAGATTATCCTCCCAGTCATAATTTACAAAATTCCAAATTCTTAAAGTACATAAGTCCTTATGGCCAAAGTAAATGTTTCCAAGAGCCTTTGGGAAAAATTACGATTAATAAATAATAAGCGAATAAAAAGTCAATGTTCCGGTTGGACTATCTAATATATGCGTACATATTTTTTTTCTTTTCATTTCGTGTGATTGCTAGAACTCCAAATGTAAATGGAATTTCAGTTGCTATAAACATAATTGCAGACTTTGAAAGACGTGCTTTGTATTGTACGCAGATTTTATATAGTCCGACTATGAATTAAGATACTCACAGTAAAATGCTCTGCAGATTTGAAATCTTCGTCCATATAAATGCGAACGTATATGTAATCCATCTTTTCCATAGTCTCGCACAGACATCGAATAAACTCTTGTACGTGATCCATTGAATTCTCGTAGGTTTTCCCACCCACTTCTTGTAGATGTAATGCTAAAAATCTTGGCTTGATTTCCGATACTTTGGCAATAAACTCCTCTACCCATATTGAGAGAAGTCTTTTGGGCTGCACAGCAGTGGCGATCATGGAAAATGTTTACATTCAAATTTAATTATTTATTTACATACGTACGTGCGTACATATGAGCTTTTCAACATATGTATGAAACTATGTTTACATGTACAAGACATTATACGTACGTACATCTTCAAACAAACTTCCAACATTGGCTGTTACTAGCATTAATTCAGTATCCGATTGGACTTCATTTATGGTTTCCATTTTTCAGATTATCCCTAAATTTATGTATCTTTTGGTATGTTAGAGCAGAGCTGTAAAAAGGCGATAACACTACAAATAATATCGATTATGAGCTATCGATTTTCCCATAATCGACTATAATTCATGTTGATTAAAAATAAAAAATATACTAAAAATAACGATATTAATCGATATATTTATGTACAATACGTTTTGATATTTAAATTGACAATTATCTTCATCCACAGAGCTTAATGTTGCTTTAAGACAAATCCCTTAAAATAAGGCTTTTTATCTGTGCAATCCCCTGCGATTAAAAACCGCATAGATTCTAGCATTCATCTATTTATTAATTAGAATAAAATGCCATTCAAGATCTTATGACTTCAGCTTGCCCAATATCACCGTTTCGAATCTTCTACATAGGTATGCAAAAGTTTTGCTAATTCCTGATAATGGTACTTGGTCAGTCATACTCAACACTTTTAAAGAATTGGTAAAAATAATATAGTAAGTTATGAAAGAAAATTATTAAACATGAACTGCTTTAAGTTAAAGTTATAAGACAGTATTCAACCGTCATATAAACATTTATTAAATATACATATGCACGTATTAGCATGCATATTCATTCATATGTACTTAGGTACACATACTTAATCATATGACACTAATTTAAACCATCTAGCGCAACACAAGTGTTGGGAAGATTGGTTCATAGCTATCAATTTTTCGTATTTGTATTGAATTGTGTGCTGCCTGATTATAAAAATACAATAAACAATTTAAATATATGATCCGATACTTCATCCGCAGTGCTTTTTTGGGACAGCTTTAATTGTAACTGTTATTGCAATCACTATGAATAAATTATTAAATTTTTGGAAACCATAAAATACGGAAAATCATACATCGTTATTTTGGATAACGGTGACCAATAAAGTTTTATTCCCTGGTTAATATACATATTTATATATTTTATTACATGTCCTATATTAAAATGAATATAAAATTAAAAGCAAACGCCCTAACTTCTACAAGTTCATATTTGTTCTTTTTAACATTTCCCTAGTGCTTTGTATCCAGTCGAACTGTATCCAGGAATGACCTTATTTTTCTCTTCATAGACGTGATCTTAAAACAGAATTAGCGCAATAATTATAAAGTAAAATATAAAAATTAAGGAATGGACATACATACATATGTTGTTGGTTACAAATGTGGAATAGTCATATTTCAAAATTTCTCAAATACAAAAACTCGTAATAAGCAAATGTACGGCATTATCAACATAAACTGGAAATTGTTAATTATTTTCTCAAACGAATCCAAAGTTTTTGGATTTAATGGCCATCAGCATTTTACTACGTAAAATTGATTTGCTGGAATATAAGGGGATATAAAGCCGAGATATACAAGTATTTGCAGTAGGAAGATGAGAATCATCTGCAGGTCGTATGGTAACAGACGGTAGAGGCTGAAATCCTTCCTCTGAAGCTGGTAAGGCTGGTGATCCGGTCCAAAAATATACCTAAATTGCATGTGTTATTAAATAGTAAATGTTATTGGCTAAGCAATAGTACTAACCAAATCTTGACGCTCTAATGTATTCATTTTTTCTACAATGCTCCAAAACCATCTTTTGAATTTAAGAAGTTTATCGGGTCCTTCACTTGACTCATCATTAAAATTCGTATAAGAAATTAATGTTGAAACATTAATATCGCCGACACCGTTCAAGAGCAATCGAAGATCTTCGGCAGTTAAGCTATTCATGCAATTGTCCGGCAAAACGTCAAAAATACCGTCCTTTAAAGCCTGTGGATTTATAAAATGTAGAAATATAGTCTGAATTATAATGAACTGTGAAGACTTACCTCGAGCGCTTTCTCTTGCGATTTAATAAGCCTATACTCAGTATAACGTCTTATATACTCGAATATGTTACTTGAGGTTACGGGTACATCGCGTCCTCCTGGGATCAACTCGCGGTTTCCGCAACCTTCCTCTTTCATTAAATCAATTCTTAATCGTAGAATAAAAATATATTAGTTATCAATATGAAAGGTTGCTGAAATCTAAGAGACTTACACAAAGCTAAGCTCCATTCGATTAATATTTTCTTCTCCTTCCTTTGTTGGAGCGTTTTGGATGATTTGTCTAAATGATTCATACAAAGCAGGATCAAAGAAGGCCAGGTCATGAAATTTGATTTTTCGCCCTAGCATGTATTTTAATACATGTCTTTGAAGGAACAAAGGGAGCAACTCGTTTTGCAATAAGCACAGCCCAATAAGCCTAAACAAATTGTACATTTTTATAGAAATTCGTATTTAGTCATTTGAATATCATGTTTCTTACCGGCCAATATTTCTAAATGCATTAATCCGTTCAAAAGACGCAAGGCCTTGTCGTGGAGTATAAAAGCCACGTTTTCCCGGGGAGTAAAATAGCGGATCATTATCGTCCTCAATCGGTTCAACAAGTGCTGCAGATGGTGATTTCTTCTGTTGGCTTTGCACATTTACTTCAGACTTCTGTTTGAAAGTGATTATCTCAACAGCCTCATTAACTTTTTGTCTCAATGTTTCATCTGAAGACAGTACCGACAGAAGCTGAGGCGTAGGTATTTCAAGAAGCATGCCTGTCACCTTTGGTGCGTGCGCTGAGTTTATTGAGTGGATCTGTTAAGCATATGAGCGAATAAGCAAAAAAGTTCGGTACACTACGATATAAATTTGGTTTACCTTCGGATAGAGTCGCTCTCCAAGTTGTTGTAGGTGGACAGACAAATGATCGTTTGAGCTTTCCGCGGTATTATCTGCATTTAAATTGAAAAGTAAATGTGAATCATAGATAATAGATAATACATTTTTTACATTACCTGCATTGATGGCAGGAGTGTAAGGTCTTGCATCGACATTTAATGATTTACGCTCACGAGCTGTGCGCCATAATATTTTGCTGCCTGTTCCACGCCTCTGTAATGTGGGCGGATCGCGGCTTGAGCCTGATACGGTTCTACTCCGAAGTATGCTGGAAAACGGTACTCCGTATTTGCTTTGTGTACCTCCTACTTGCACTGAATCAAGATTAGGCAACTTGGCACTTGCCAATAACGCTTCCGAAATGGATGTGTAGAAGCTACGCGCCACACCTGATCCTTCACCGGGCTCATCTTTAAATGTGACTTTAACTCTATTGAATGTAATGGGTGGCTGAGCTCGACGATTCTGAGTACCAAATTGGGCATTTAATTCCTTAAATGTTTGAATTATCAAACTCTCGCGATTTCTTTCAAGCTTACAAAGTACCAAGTCACGCTGTTGTCCGTTACGAAGTTTTTCCATATGTCGCCTAAAGCGCATTTCCTTAACTGGAAAACCTCTCAATTCTGGCAGTACAGAGCCGTGTTCCATACCGACATCATCCATAAAAACTCTTCCGAAAAGGTCAAGTGCTAGTTTCCAACGACTCAGCAAAAAGTTCCATGATGGTAGTTCTGAAGAACTGCTCTTGTAAAACAATGATCCACGAATAGGAAACATCATTGTCTGGTTTGGTACCTTGTCACGACTATTATCACATTTTAATTGTTGTGCCATCTGAGATGTGGTAACTGATTGATTTCTCAATTCAGACATGTTACTGTCATCTGATTCTAATTTTAAGCTGGATCCTCCAGCTCGGACAATAACGCTACGAACTGCAGATACTGATAAGGAACTCTGTAATGGTGTCACATCCTCTCTAGCACCACTACGCGTTTGAC
Organism: Drosophila funebris; assembly: GCA_018901825.1. Classification (NCBI taxonomy): domain Eukaryota; kingdom Metazoa; phylum Arthropoda; class Insecta; order Diptera; family Drosophilidae; genus Drosophila; species Drosophila funebris. The sequence goes on along the minus strand of JAEIFK010000678.1, from coordinate 7,592,540 downwards.
TCTTAGTTGGTGCTATAATTACTTCAGGGCGAGTAGTTATTAAAAGATCTGCCGATCTACTGCTGGATCCTGCTGTATCATCGGTCATGTGTACATCCTCTCCATCCATGTCATCATCAACGTATTTATTACCTAATAAAATAAAAATGATTAATGATTATACAAATAATTAGATCCCTTCCTAGTTTTCTCTAAGCATTTTAATATCTTTTAAATAAGCAATTCTTCAAGTAACTTGGTTACCCGACAGTTAGCGGATATCAAGAAGAATTTCTCATAGATCTTCTCACTTAAGACAGTGTTGAAAGTTTGTGTTGATTTGTAATCCCAAGTTTTACCAAAAACACATATTCTTCAAAAATACGGCGGGGTTGAACATACCTTTACCTCCTTCATGCGTCTTAGAATCGTCTAAGCACTGTTTTTTCTTCAACTGTACGTAAATATTTGAATCTGCGGTATCATCGTCCTTGTATGTGTTGTTTTCCTCCTTCGGTTCGAGCGCTTCTGTATTTATTTCCGACACAGACGGTTGCTGTTCTGTGTTGGTGTTGGCCGGCGTGTCGGTTTTCATAAAATTGGAAAATCCCAAACGTGTGGGAGGTTGGTCAATAGAACCTTGATGGGAAATGTTGCTTTTGGTATTGCTTTTTGAAGCAGAGACTGCATGCAATGGTAGATTAGCAAAGAGCTCTTGTCGCTTTGAATTGGGTTGTAGCAAGTGAGGTTTATCAGCTAGTGGCATGGCCATGTCAAGAGGCAGATCAAAGCCATCGGGAGCCGAGCAACCCAAGCTTAGTGTCGAGTCAGATCTAGTGAAGAATGCATACTTTCGTGTGTTAACATTAGAGTATACATTGCTCGAGCACTGTCTGTCCGCATTTAAATCCTCAATGTTACTTAATTCGTCGTCAGTATCATCGTTTTCCACAGAATTTGATAAATTGTTAACACGACCAGAAATAGAGTCGCTCTTATCATAAAAGCTAGTATCGTTACGCATGTAGAAAACGAAGGCATCAAGAACATAAGCAATATGCCGCAATGCAGTTATATCCAATACTGGCAGCGCATCCCGATGTTCCGATGTATGTGCGCGCATTAATGAAAGACAATATGTGAAGAAATCTCGCCGAGAACTTGACCCTACAAAATTAATAAATATAATTTAATATATATTCAATAATTGGTTTAGCACTGGCTTACCAATAACATTAACTCCGACAGTTGTCGAAGTTGGAGTAGATGCTTGACTTGTAGTAGCTTGTTGACTGAGATTGAGCGGGTGCAAGGGATGAGTTGGATCAGTGTAGTTTGTCAAATAGGCACCGAATTTAAGCTGCGCCTCTGTTCCGTCCATTACCGTAAACATCCAGTCCCATGTTGGCTTTAAACGCTTTTCCACAAATGCCTTTAAAGATATAAATAATAAGAAATTATTCAATCAATGCGATTCACATTCACTTAAACTAAAATACTCACTTGGACTGCAACTGCTTCCTCAACGTGTATTTTGAGTGAGGTTTCAATATCATTCATCATATTGTATGACATAATACCTAAGAGCTCTGATATTTGTCGGATCGTAATACCAAACGCTCGACCCAAGTTGCTTGCAGTAGTCGCCATTGTGTGGGACTCGGCCGATGGTGTGTTGACAGCAGTACTGGCTGGAACAGTTGTCCGGCGCAATGCCATGGGGTCAATAAAAACAAGATTGGATCCAGTAGGTACACGAACAGATGGTCGAGCATTATCACGGCTTCTGATTGCCCATTGCATTGTTTGTGGGGTGAGATCGTTGCGTGAGTTCGGATTTATGTTGCGACGCTCAAGTTGTTGGTCATTGAAGCTAAATTCATCAGACTGGTCATCCGATTCACCATCTTCGGATCCATCTTCCTCTTGAGCTGAGGAGTCACCAGATTCGTCTTCCAGAAATAGAACTCCAATGTCTGAAAGAAGAGTTCGCAAATTTTTATCGTTAAATTAATGTTGACTAACTAAAAGAAACAGTTGACTGACACGAATACCATTTTAAGTTTAGGGTACAATTAAAACCAATCGGAATAAACCTGTACAGGTTCTCTAATAAAAGTATTTTGATAATAAGTACCTTGATTATAATAGAAGCAAGTACATAACAGGTTATTAAAGAATTCTCTTTTGAAACTCTCAATTAGCACTTTTACTTTTGGGACATAATATAATAAATTCCTTTACCTGTTTCCGAACCAACAGTAGCACCAGTTTGAACACTTCGTTGTGCATCTTGATTACTCTGGTTGTCATCCGAGTCTGATTCGGTTTCGGCATCATTAAATGTGAAATCGTTGTCACTCTCATCGTCTTGCATTCCTTCCTCATTTCGCTGGTTCTCTATTAAGTCGTCATCATGACTACTTAAATTGTTTTCTCGATTAGGAATTTCCTCCGATTCTGAAGGGTCTCGAAGGGCTAAAAAGTAATACAAGGGTAAGAGCATGAAAGTATTACAAGTATTCTTGTACTCACTGTCCATGGCAACTACATCATAATTTTGCTGCACGCTGAAGCTCGAACTCTGAACATTGATTGCATCGTGTACTAACTGCTCGGAAGCTGACTCAACATTGGATGGCGCTAATGGCTCAACACTGAACAAGTCATCGGAATTCTACAAAAAGAGATTTAAGGACAGGTTAGAAAATATGTATGAGCAAATATTAAAAAATAACTTACATCCAGGTTAGATGAAGACATGGCAAACGGAGCTGTGGGCCGCACTACTCCAAGTCTAACTGGTGCAATCAGAGCTTCAGATACTTCACATAGTTCTTCAATGGAAATTTTATGCAGTGTTTGAAACACTTTAACGCAACTTTGAACGTATTTGTTGCATGAAGTGTGATTTTTGCGTTTCTCAGGATTCGGTTGTTTCTCCAAATTGAAAATGACAAATACACGAGCCACTGAGCGAACAAATCGTCGAGACACCTCCTCAGCCTCTTTACAGCGATCAGCAATTGCAAAGTTTTGTAGCTCACGCACCAATGTCAGCAAGAGCGTGTCTAGATGATCGCTGGTACATTTCACTATCAAGTTATGTGTAAACTTGTCAAGCAGCGTAGATCCATGCTGAGATTGCATAAAAACGTTAAAACTTTCTGAGCTAGCGCCATCACTAGTATTGCCATGCATATTTTGCAAATTAGGTTCGTTCCTTTCGGCGCCGCTCATTATCATTGAGCGTACTGCTTGCCAATCAATCAAAAGACGCTCTAGTGCTTTTCTTGCAAATTTGGGTGGCTCGAGATCATGATCTGGCATATCATTGTCGATGTCTAGAGAAGATGACTTCCGGTTGGTTATTACCGTATTACTTCCATTTGAATTTCCCGTATTATTACCAACATTGCGCACTCTCACGTTGAAACGGTACTGCCGTTGCTCTACTATCTGTCGGCCAACAGTTTGAATGAGGAATAGTAATATAGATTCACCCTTCGAGTTGAATTTTGTGACCAATTCTGTACACGAGACAAGTTTGCAGAGCAACGTAAAGCGCTTAGTAAGATTACCAGCAATTAGAGCTTTACATTTGCATTTCTCCCAACAATCACAATAAGCTGTCGGCGCTGTGCGCTTGAGTTTACAGTCATGACCTTTGTGGCAGACTCGTGCACATTCCGTGCAGCAGCATAGCGAACCCGTCAGGCCGCATGTTTTACACTCAAAAATGTTTTGGTTTATGTGATCTGCGCCCGTCCAAGTGAATGAACATGTGTCGTTATAACAAATAACATGCAATGGTGATTGATCAGCTGGGGAGCCACTCGGGAAAATCATGGCGTCTTTAAGCTGGGTGTCTTGGTCAGAAACTGTGAGAATTGTATTCAAAAGAATAATTCCAGCTTCGTACGCGCGACAAGAAACTGCCAACATGAACGCAGTCTGACCTTGTGCATCCTTAGCGCTGAGCATCTGATACAGGTAAGGACGCATAGCAACACTGGTACACATATGTTGAAGAATCAGGATGGCGTGTTCGCGACGTTGTAATACATCAAATGTATAATTTGGATTTCCCATTTTGCTGTTTGATGCATTAATGCTTTGGGACGTTGAAGGTAACACCTTAGAAACATCATCTTCAGCAATATCAGCCGAGTTCTGAGTTCCAGTGGTACTAAGGTTGCTAGCCGTTCCAGATTCAACCGTCCAGGGCAATGGAATATATGCATGATCCTCACCCGCACTGGTCGATGGCTGATGATTTTGCTCGGATTGATCAGTGTTTATAAGCCGATGCATCATGTCACGTAGACTTATACGATTTTCCCTAGTCAAGGATGCGGATGTTGAAGGCGCATTAATGCCAGCAGAGACCGTGGCGAAGCTAGAGTTTTCGTTGAAGCCACCACCATTGCCAGCAAAGGCGCTGCCATACGATAACGATGACCCCGGTCCTGTACGCGGCAACGAAACCCCGGAAGCAAGTGGTTTTTTTTCAGAACTAGTGCTTGCCAAATCTGGTGAATGTTGGGAATCCTTGTTAGAGGTTGGTGCACACATTATAACACAGGCATGAAATATGTTCCTGTTACCATCGGAGCGCTCTTCAACAACAGCAACCGTCTCTTTGCGGTCTTCTTGTTCAAGACGCTTTAGAACAGCTATGCAGTTCTTAATATCACATCGCAGAATATGTGGCATAAGCTTTTGTGTTACAAAAAGCAGCGCAGTCATGCAGACCTTTGATTTCAGATTGATGCAAGATGCTGACGGCGGTAGCGATATGGTTGCCATTGTTACTGATTTAACAGGTGGCAAATCAAACCACTGAGGATCTTTAATGGACCCAATACAATCCTTAGCCAGAGGATAAAGTGCGCCGTTTCCATCTCTGAGCACAATCGTACTGCTGTTTCCATTGCAATCATTGTTACAAGCCATTGTAATATTATTGGCAGACGCGCCAATAAATGACGAACAGTCTGTGGGAAATTGGCAGTTTTGTTCTTGTTTGCTGTTGTATAAATTATACAGGCTGTAGTGAATTTTGCCAAAAACTTTTTTGATTGCATGAATGCCACGCGTATCTACTGCTATTGTAAGAAGCTGGGCGCTTGATAGATCTGCACCAATGTTTATTTTCTTAGGTTGCTTTTGTAGCCAATCTGGGCCACGTGATGACACGGCTGAGCGAAAGATTTGCACATCTTCACGTCGCAATAGGCGACATAGTTGCCAATCATCCTCTTTCCCTTCCTCTTTAGTTGCTAAACCGGCAACGTTACTGACGCAATTTAATGGAGGAAAACGAACTGCCACATAGTCTCCATCTACCTTAAGGACTTTTCCTATAGGTCCAACTTTGTCCTCCACGAAGACAACGTCTTTCAATTGCCAAAGTTCCTCGTCTTTTCTTCCTTCTTGACAATTGTTGCTATCATCTTTTGTAGTCATTCGTTTAGTGCGCTTGTGAGACGTAACGCTACCTGTATCGCTGCAAGTACTAGATGCTGGGGAGGGCGGAGGTGGCATGTCGATACGGTCAGTCGATTCCTTGCTTGTTGAGCTAATTTGTCCACTCTTGCTAGAAGTTGTCGGTTGCACAGGTGGTGTCTTTGAGATATCTTTATCAGCAATACCTCCATGGGTATTGGATATTGTCACTGTTACCTGACATTTATCCGAAACTAAATTTGAACCGATATTTAGAATTTTCATACGACAAACGTCTGAGAAATCCCACACAGAGTTTAATAGCTGTCCAACCTTAGGGACACCATTTGTACAGGTAAATCCAATTGATCCAGTCTGGTAAATTGGGCATTTCTTCATAATCACTTGTGATCCTACGTTGATATCTGCCGCAACCACTTTAAATGGCTTTTTTGTCTTTGTCCGAAACTTGTCCCACAAATAGCGCCGTTGATCAAACGGTAGCACTCCCCACCAATATATATTGTTATTATCAGTTCTAACTGCGGTGTATAGAGAGCAAACATGTATTGTTGAAATGGGATCGATATTAAACTCATTAAAAGCTGTTGCGACATGCTCTAGTTTTGCTCCCAAGTATCCCAACTGTTCATCCATCCAAGTTGCAACCCGATTTGATTCAGTTACTACAGAGCATCTAATAAAATTAGCTGATATAAGCTCTACCTTTTCAGCAATGTTCAGTGCTAATGTCTTAGGATGATACATGTTTTCCGTCTAACGCGGGAGATATAAATTGAATTCAATATAAATTGAAGTGGTTATATAATCAATAATTTAACAATATAAATATAATAGACTTAATACTTGGGAATTACCCCATAAATAAATTATTTTAGATATGCAAATCTACTTACATCTGATTTATAGGGTTCCATGTCCGACCAACGCCATTGATGCAATTCTCCATTTTCTGAGAGTGCAATAAATTCGGAATACAAAGCACCAATAGTTTTAAAGCGAACTGAATTTTTGTCAGGCCAAGGTTGCCACTCTTCGGATATCCATATTGGAGATGGCATAGAAGAGGGTTCTTTCTTTTTAGGATCTACGAGAAAGGTTTTGTTAAGAACAATGTATATAAGAAATTTATATATATTAACCTGTCTCCTTATCCCATGTATAATCGTCTTTATTAATCCAGCGACGTGGGCCATAATACTGACGATCACGCCAACGGCTAAATGCTTCACGATCGGCATTAGCGGACGAAATTTGACCAGAAAGGTTGCTACTTCCTGCTATAACGCCACTAGAAGATGCCGATGCCCGATTGGATTGATTATTATCTGTTCCGCTTGAATTTGCATTAGTCCTTTCACTACGAATACGATCAAAAAGCAAACTAAAAAGAAAAATATAAACAATCGATGGTCGAAGTTTAAATAAAATAGTTTGAAAGTAAACTTTTTTGGAAAAGTTATAAATAAATAAATGCATATTCTTTTCCCCATATTATTACTCAAAAGTAATAAATACAATCATGCAGAAACATATTAAATTTTTCTTTAAATGACTTTTAAATTGCTCAATTTCGTTACGCTTAAAAGAAGCGATTTGTGATTTGATATAGAACTAATGCAAAAATATCACCAAATATCGCACTTAACTCTCATTAATTTGCTTTCAACCAGAAAAACTTTACATATGGATAATCAGAACTGTGCTGAATCTAATTCAACATTTTTGGTGTATAAAAAGTAGAAGGTATTTTCTTTGTAAAACTTACTTTCTAATGCTCGAATAATTACTGAAGATTTCTTCGGAGAAAAGTCCATCAGACGGATCAATTATAACACTGCTGTTATCGCCGGAAAACCCATTGTCCAACAATGAAATTAAATCTTCAGGAACATAATTATCCCCTCCTTCCTCAGTATCTTCAGCCTCTTCGTCATCACGTGAAAGCAGATTGTTCACAGCTAAATTTACATCGAGATTTGTGCGCTAAATTATAGAGAGTTTAATCAAATCATCAGTTATGGATAGAGTCATGAAGTTAGTTTAATTACCTGAAGTTCTCGTATAATGAGATTTCGACTTTTTCCTTGAAGTACGACTTCTGCTTGCGATATAAGTTCTTCAGGCACATATGTGGCTGGCACTGTTACTAATGGTCGGTTGGAAGAGCTACCTCCAATTATAACACCTGTACTTCTGGATCCGGAGCCTTGGCCACTTGAACTTGTCCTTCCTGTTGCTCTGAGAAGTCGAGCTCGAGACCGGGCCATTGGCCGAGATGATGATGGCGCCTTTGGAGCATTTGTTGCTGCGACTCCACCCGATGGCGCACTTCAAATTGATAATATTCATTACTCCATGCTGTATTACAGTAAATTTATAAACATACCACTTATTGTCAGATTTTGTCAGATCAAGTTTTTCTGAATTTATAGAAAAGGCTACGCGAAATGCCTTTCCATCTTCTAGAAGCACTCCAATATGATTAGGTCCAATGACCACTTCTCTTACTGGTATTTTCAATTGCTCAAATATCCGATGAGTACCAGAACCGAAGCGGTTTACTTTATCGGAGACTTCTCGTATTCTGGGTAAGAAATAATAAGAAAATAAATATTTAGATACGTATGAAAATGTATAGGATCATATTATGTTTCTTTTAGTAACGAAATGTATATTACTCTCAAAAAAATGATTTAAATGATCACATATTGAAAGCTCCCGGTTTAATGTTCTTTGAATACACTTTAAAAATCGGCAGTAAGTGCACTCAAAACAGAATTTTATTGGTCCACAATATGAAACGACATAATTTGTAATCATTCTTAAACTATCACAATGATTACTTTTTTCAGAATTTCAGATTTAAATTTTTGTGTAATCATTCCTCCAATTCCTCCTCCATTCCACAAAAGCTCATCAGCTTTAGCTGTGATGTCAACGTGTTAGCCGCAATTAAAAAAGTGAAATAACAGGACGAAACAAGTGGGAGTAATCTAGTTGATTACAAATACACAAATCCGGCACAAATTTCTCATACTGAAAGGTGCATATGCACTTATGTATATATCTACATACATATTTATTTGCGGTTATGCACATATAGCAATACATGCACATACCGAAATGTGCATATTTGTATATATGCAGAATATTCACATATTTAGTGGACAAAATTTATGCATACCTTTGGGTACAAATACATACATATGTATACATATTTATTTGCATAAGGAAACATAAATTCTTGTGTACATACAAATTAAGCAAGACTTATATATGTACATTAAGTCATACAAAAAACTGTTTTATACCGATATACACAAATATTATAATACATTCATTTCTATAATGTCATGGAATTTCATCTACAAATAGTACCAGTAGAGAATGCATTTATTTGTATAGAAAAATATAAGTACGGACATTTATATGTATGCATAGTTAACATTTGTGGAATGATATATAAGTATACATACATATAATATATAATTTAAGTGTATGTACATGTGTTTAACATGTGCAGATGACATGTACATACATATATAACTATGCGTGCATCTGCAAATTTCTAAATTCTCTTCTTACCTATCAATGAATTGTTCATCAGTTCCCGGAAGTGGTTGCAAAACAAATTGCATAGAAACCATTGTAAATTTGTTTTACTATACGAAACACGGCTCTTTCTCAATTTTCATTTCAGCTTGGAAAATGTAACTAAAAATAGGGATGCCACAAAAATTCTGAGAATGCACCAAAGATCGATTATTACAATATATCGATAGATTGAAGAACAGTAAAAATAAATGTATTAGGAAGTCTGAAATAGACTTAATCGATATTTCTGGTGTAAATGTCGTCTTCATAGGAACGATGGAATACAATCATGAACAATTTGTTCCATTTCATTGCTTATGTTTTCGAACGCAAAAAATTTCACAAATTTGGCAATTGTCACAACATAGAATAATTTGGTTATAATTTAAAAATTTATATTAATATCACGGCGAACAATTCATTTAATTCAATATTATGTATTTTTCAATAAAAATCTGGAATATTTTATTTATAACTTAAAATGATATATTATTATCGCCTTAAAACGGCGATGAATTCTTTGCATGCTGTAATAAGTAATGGTCAATAAAATAATATAAGAATTTGTTGTCGTTTATTGTGCATCATTGTCATGAAATTTGGCAAGTTAATTATGTTCAATGGGTCGATAGACCGTAAGCTTGGCAAATGCAAGTTAAGTAACACCATTTATTTTCATTTCTTAGATGCGCAATTTGTTCGTTCTATATGAATGCACGTTAAATTGGCTATAATTATTTATTATTATGTTGTCGCTTCCGGCGGGATTCGTATACTTTTGTTTCATGTTTTTAACACGTTGTACTTATAAAAAGAAAACAGTAATATCAGACCGAAATTGTTTGATTGCTGTCGAACGTAGTTGATACTTGGCACACCTGCCGACATGAATGCTCCCATCTGTCCAAAATGAAGGGACTCCCCTGACCGAATTATGATTGTGGATGAGCAATATTAAAAACATATTTAACATTTTCGACCATTACTCAAGTCATATAAAAACGAATAAAGTTTAACAATAAAACAGCACATTTAATTTTCTAATAAAATATAAGCTTTTATGTCTTGCACAATTTGAGTCTAACACATCTATGTATTTTTTTTTGGAAGCATTAAAATTATATATTAGATAAAAAGTTTTCTAGCCATGTTTCGATTACCGGAAGATTTTCTTCACTCCATTTAGTTTCTTCCTTGATGTTCCGAAGAGACTTTTCAATTATATGTTGTGCACTATCGAACTCTCCAGAACGTTTTTCGTATAGCTGATGAACCATGTCATAGCCTTTTTGGGTTAGGAAAAAACCAGTGGCCGAACCTATCAAATGATCCCATAAATTGGTTTTATTCCTAAGTCTGAAAAGTAAAAACAGAATAAATATATAATCAAAAATATGACCTGTACGTTAACGAATGATATCGCTATTATCAAAAGATCAGATGTTTCTTCAATTAACGTTGCAAATACAATAGTTTTGAAGGGTTTTGCCGGCAATATTAATTGAATAAAAATAGTGTTAGTGTTTTAACTAGTTAATTCTTTAGCAGCATAGGTTATACCTCATTCACAAGGCTGCACTTAGCCTACGTTACTTAAGATTTATGATCGAAAACAACTGCATCATTAAAACTCCCATAAAATTAACTTACTTTTCCCGAATCGCCATCCAATTTGTAGATAGGAAGTTTAGCAGTGAATAATACCCGCTGGATCCGCCAGTTAATGAGGTCAGAATTAAAAATTGATCGTTTTCTGTGAAGTTGGAATGCTCTTCTAGAATCGATAATTCTAAAAGTCGATTAATCTTTTCAGGTTGTGTTGGACAACCTGCTAATGCTTTCAATAAATGTGTCCTTTCATTTTGCTTTCGGGATTTTGGAAACTGCATTACCCGTTCCAGTCCAAACTGCCACTCTTCTATAGAGCCCCATTTAAAAATGGGACACATATAATGATTGGGTACCCTATAATATGACAAAATTTAGTATTAAACGAAAAACAGTCTTTTTACATAAATACTGACGGATTTTCGTAGTTTGGATTGACAGTTTGTTGCCATATTTTAAACGCTTCTTGAGCTTCTTCAATACAGGGCTTGTAACCTGCATGGCACAAAAATCTTTTGGTTAATGAACGAAGATCTGTTTTCCAATTGTCTTCGGTTTCAAGCTCTACCCCCAACTCTTCGAATAAGGGCGTTAACAAAAATAAGACGTATGTCTGAAAATAATGAAAAATTCGATGTTTGCAAAATTGTTTTATTCACTGTAACGTTTGATACTTACCTCAAATTTTGAATGCACTTCTGACATATCAATGTGCCGGCCAATCTGATCAATGAATGTAAAGACCGGACTCCAAACAACATGATTGCGTTCAAATTTCATAAATAAGGTCATATTGAAGGCAATGGTGAAACTAAGATCGCCTGCGTAAGCAAGATTCCATGCATCATGTAGTAATTTAGCTCTGAAATAAATTAATAAAAACGGCATTTTAATCAACAAACAACCAAAAAAGTTGAATAACTTATATTTAATTTAATTTAATTTAATTATCATTTTAATACAGTATTATGAGAGGTATCCTTACCTGGTGTAAGTGGGAACTGTTTTGCGGCCTAGATCGGTTTGCAAGAAATTTGAGAGCATTTTCCAATTTTCATCGTCGTAGTTAACTGGAAATGGAGCAATTTCTTCCGGATTCACAATAATAAATTGATCTTTTTCTGGCATATCTCTTATAACTAATTGTTGAGTTTTTTCCATCCAGGCATACGGACTACAATTCAAAAAGTTAAGAGAATCTTGACGATTCAGAACAATTGGAATCCACCAGATCATTTTATCTTGCCCTGGTACATCATGGGGTCTTTCTCTAAGATACACTTTTTGTTGTAGAATCGCAGTTTTTTCAGTATAATCTCTTATGACTTTAACTACTGGAAGGCGATGTTGTGCAAGCCACGTATTGACGATAACTGACACATTATACTGACTTTTAAGTGTTCCATCTTTTACTGCTTGGGAGGTCAACGATTCCCATATATCATCTCCAACAAATGTTTTATACTGATGATCAAAAATAAAATTACGTATTCCGTTTTGAAACGATTCCTTTGTCAAAGTAAAATTCAGCATCCGTAAAATGAGCTCAGTCTTATGGGAAATAGTCTCTTGCTTCATTCCAGTAATGCGTGAATGAGGGTATCTTTTACTGAATTCATAGTACAATGAATACAGAGTAGTCATTGGGTATTTTCCGTTAAACTCGACGCCTCCATCTATCTATGTGTTCCAATTAATTGAGAAATTTCTTTATGGATACAAAAAACTTACCTGCATTACGATTTCCGATGCCAAAAAGCTCGCTAGGGCTTTGTTTAGATGTGCATCACTCCACCATTCGGGAGTCACCCACGAACCAAGCCATTGGTATAAAAATTCTTGGGTTAAGTCGAAATATCCTTTTTTTATGAGGTCACTCTCCCTTGTAAATTATAGCGATATAACTCAATGTTAATGTTACCGTAAATGCGACTTACTTTAAAAGTATTAGACCCCAGTTATCTGTAGGGCGTATTATTGGCAGATCAGGTATGACTACAACGTCAATTTTTGACAAGGGAAGAGGAACACCAAAGTAATCATGAATCCTTTTATAAATTAATACAATTTTTTCATATGTGTCCTGAAATTAGATTAAGATGAACTCCAGGAAAGACTCTCTGAGCCAAACATTGATCCCCAGATGGCATAACCATAATTCTACATTATATTCGTTAGGTTCAATCATTTCTTACCTCCAATTCAACTTGACGATCTGTCAAAGTCCAGATCTCAATTTGCAGCTCTGAAAGCACTGTAGAATCTGTGGTTTCCGCGACCATAAAATCATTTCCATTGAATTTTGTAAGTTTTGATATTACAAATCCAAATGTAAACGATGACATGGGAGGAGTTTTTTCGAAACAATCTATAACATGATCTTTTAGAGTTGGACTGAAATGTAAACAATAAAAATAAAAACATATATAAATGGTAGTGTAATATTTAGGTTCCGAAAATTGAACAGGTTGTTTGACCAATAATTGGAATTATTTTCCAAAGTTTATAACTTTATTGCATTATTAAATAATCTCTAAAATTACAAATGGCTATATCTATTAGATCGACAGATATATAGACAATATAAATGATAATACGATATAAATTATAATATAAATAATGGGGTAATTGACAGAAATTATTCTACCAAAATGTAGTTGTCATCTATAGATTAAGAGAACTCAGTCCTTTTATGAAAATTTTTGTAATTATGCAGTTTTATATAAATACAACTACTTACTGTTCATAAGTTCGATTTAATGGTGTATTGAAGAGCGTTACAAAATCTTTGGGCCTTGAAATGGAGACGGTATATGGAACCTGTGAAAGGAAAAAATAAAAATATTTAGGATTTGTAAATATTGCGTTTTCTTCGGTTCTATGTATACCTTAAATCCAGGCTCATCAAAGCAGGGAAATAGGCGGCGTGCATTATTTAACTTTAAGTTGGTAGCAAAGTAAGTTAAGTTGTTGAAAGATCCTGTGAAAAGTGCCTCTGCACCGTTCCAAATATTTCCTTCAAATGGTATCTCCAAAACACATTCGGTACCTTGCTTAATTGTTTCTCTCAAATACACTACATATATTGTTTTCTTTGGAATTCGACTGCCTCGCAGAATTGGCACGTATTCTGTTGAATTCATATCACTAAAATACGATTAGTTAGGATGATATAATATAAGTTATTACAAATAATTACCTGATATTCTTATCAATTTTTTGTAGCTTAATTTTTCTGTCATTAATATTCAAATCAAAATGGGCATGAAACGAAATCTTTTTCGAATCGGCTTCCCAGCTCAAGTTCATCTTGATAATCCCGCTGAATGTATATTCTTCATAGTTAGGTTCCAACTGAAGTTCATAACTACGCGGAATCACATCCCTTGTCAACCGATCATCTGTAGTAAGTGCATAGGAAGCCGACATATCAATGCTGCGCTTCATTACACCCTAAAAATAAGCATTTGTAACAATTTATTTATATTAAGCAAAACTCCAACTTATTAACAATAAAAAAAAATTAAGTATACAAATATTAATAAAATAGGGTCAAACTTTTAAACCATGCAGCACTCATGGCCAAGTCCAAAATGAATTAAGCCATGGCATCTCTTGGAGCTGGAGATCTGGACGGGTGTGGTACAACATTGCCTCGATTTTTTAAATTATAATCAAGTTATTCCCAGTAGCTACCAAAATCATATGTGCTTACTGAATTTATTCGTATACTTTTATTATTTAATATAGTTAAACTAGCCTGGCCACTACTGGGAATCAAACACTTGACAATCAAAATTAAGTTGTTTATTTGATAACAAAGAAATTTAAGATAAAGACTAGAAAACGGAACAGTAATAGTAGTACAAATATTATTAAAGCTAGTATTACTTACATGATTTATTTGCAGGTGAGCAAAACAAAGAATCAGAAATAAAATGCAATGTGATTGCGACTTGAAGATGTCCATTACACTAGAAATTAAAAGGAATTAAGTCAATATCAGAAATTCGAATTATTAGATCTCATTTATATTTATATTATAAACAAATACAAATACAAATACAATACAAATACATTAATAATTGTTATTATAAGACACTTAAACTATAAAACAATATATGAATAATAAATAATTGTTATTTTGTGTTTTATAAAATGAAAATTAACTATAATTTTTATCTGCGGAGGTATTTAATAATAACCCACAAATTAAATTCCAGTTACTGATGGGGTCCGTGAGATAATCAGGATTTACTTATGGTATACAGAAACCTCTAGATCGCTAGATCCTATATATATAAATATTTGCTGAGACCCGGCTGCAGGATATACGGACGGATAAGTGTATATTGACTTCCCACTTCGACACACCTAATAGACCCTTTATATTTTTTAAGTACATTTACCATTTCAATTTATGTATGCAAAGAGAGAGAGAGAGAGTAAGAGAGAGAGAAAGAGTATTGAAGTTGTCAGATATGTCAAGTCGGTGTTACTTAATACTATGTTAGGGTATCAAAACACATATACATTCAATTTATGTATTCTGAGGATCAAAGCCTTGTATCCTTCAATACTGAGAAAGGAAGTTGTATATCTTTGTTGAAATAAATGAAACGGAAAGTAGGTGTGTATAAGAATCGGTATTATCTGTACAATTTATCTGCTTATCTGGCTGTGTAAATAAGGTAAAAATGAATAATAGAAAATATAAATAACGGAGTCTGGGTGTTTCGTAGTTGATCTTCGTCGACTGATTCATTCACACTTGTTGGGCTTTGAAATACTTATTTTCCTGTAACAATTTCTACTATTAGCCAACTTTATTATACCCAATTTGACCTTATTTATATGTACTGGGTATAAAACACACATCTGATAACAGAGATAAAGTACAATTACTCTGAATCGAGATAATGAAAGAAAAGATATCTCTCACTGCGCTTTGGCTTTTAAATTTAAATGTGAATAAAATTAGTATTGTGCCCAAGTAGAAATACATTTGATCAATTAAAATATTGATGCTTATTGCCAAGGTTAATTAAAATATGGCCGATTGTGCCATATTATTGTTAATTTTGTGTTTGCTGTTCACCAGCACTTTTGCTTCAAAGGTCAGCATAGCAGTTATATTTACAGAATAGTGTTAACTTAATTTCATAATGTTTAGATTGAGAAGTGTGACGACGACACAACGAAAACAAATAAGGGTCTAGCGCACTGGAAATTTCGAGGCGTTCGTTACACAACGTCCGAAAACATTCTCTGCTGGAAGAAAAATTGGGAACTTTTCTTGCGTGAATGTAACACGGAAACTGGTCAATGGCGCCCGGAGAACGTAAAGTGTGAGGAGAAAGAGCACGAGGTGATCTATAGATATTGCCCGGAAGAATTGGTAGAGATTCCTAGTGAAAATGATGATCCACTTTGCGCTAAGATTTCATCAGATCCTCAAAAATATGATGACAATTTCTGCCATGGATCAAATGTAGTTATCCCCACAGATCTTTCTAAAGATCAATTGTCAGATCTTGTTCAGTTCCTGCACAGTAGAAACATTAAGGAATATTGGTTACCATTACGACGTGACAACAATACTATGCCATTCAAGATTAGATTGCCAGGTAAACATTGGGGAGAAATGGTAGACGATAACGTAGAGATCTCCGATTTCAGATCTGATATAAGCTGCATGTCAGCTCAATATTATCGAGTCAATGCAAAGAAAAAGAAAGCAGAGTCTAGGATGATGATAAAGGATTGTGAAGCACTGCTGCACTCCGTCTGTATATTTCAAGGCGATCTCGTAACTAGATCGGGGTGTCCCGACGGACTCGGGGCACTAAGTTATCGACCAAATGAATGCTATGGTGTCAATTGGAAGAAACCACTTGCTGAAGCTAGACCCATAATATCAATAAAAGAGTATTTTGAAAATCGTAATACACTGAGGCAGGTGTTAAGATATTCCACACCAAAAAAGAGAAGAGAAGAATACTTTCAGATTGACAATTTCGTTGACAATTCAGGGGACAGTTACGTGATTCTTATGACTCCAAATGAAAGTTTGAAAGTTGAAGAAAAAACATTTGAAATACTGCCAGTTCTATACAAAGAAGTTGTGAACATTGAATCGAATGCTGTTCAACTGATATTGAAATTAGATCTAACGCTACAGAAATTAATTTTGATAGCTTATAATCGTGAATATCTATGGAGAACCGATAAAGACGATTATGGTGTCAATTGCTTTACAAACGCAGATTATGATCTTCTGCGAAGAACGAAAATTGATATAATTTGGGAAAATGAGAGTAGAACTAGGACCATATTCAAAGTGAAGTTAGCTGGAGGTGGACCAGGGGAATACTGGTGTGAAGGACATACGATTCAAAAATTTCAATTAGTCAGCACTCCAAGAATAGTGACTATGAAAGAGCGACGCGGTCATGCCTTTTCAATAAGATTAAATGTATCCTGCATAATTGCAAACTCCAACTTGTGCAACAATACTTACAAGAATGCAAAAAAAATTGCCAAACATGTGCAGGAAGTGCTACGAGATGGAATCAGAGCAGTGTCTCGAGATCTTGTTATACACAATGTTCGAATCATGAGTATTGAGAAGATTGTCAATAAGCACATCGATTGCTGGATCCATTTGACGGCTTCACTGAAGAACTCGGCAGTTGACAATAGCGATGAAGAAAGCAGCGAAGAAGACAACAGTTCAGAGGATGATGAACGCATTAGACACGATACCTCAATACGCATGAAAGTCTGGGTATTGCTGAAAAACTTAATATTCAATTCAATTTATAATCCCAGCAGCTCAAATAGTCGTATAGTAGTAAGAAGCACAGAATATTGTTTTCCAGACACTATTCCTTCGGATAACGACGATGAGGAGAGGTATCAATGGAATCAGGCGGTAAGAGGACAGGTGGGCACATTATCACGTCTGTGTCTTCAACATAATGGATTGCCTTATATACGTCAATGCCAAGGCGACTTCATACATGGTGCCTATTGGGAAGAGCTTAAGGAAAGCATATCGTGCCAATCTGAACTGCAGAATACGAAAATGACAAAAACGTTGTACACTTTGGAGAGCTCACGGATTGTTAGATCGTCTCCAGAAATGGTTGTAAGAGAAGTTAAAAGCATTCTGAAGGAATATGCAAGCAATATTTCACCGGCTGATATACACTTTACCGCCAACATTCTGCAATCTTCTGTGAAATATCTTGATCAGCACGTTCTAGGTTTATCAACGAACATCACTTCATTGTATAGTCGCAGTCGCGATTCGTTAAAAGATACCACACTTGATCTCATCGCTATATACAATTATATGGCAGATGTTAAGCAAAGTACCCTAAAGATGTCAGCTTCTTTAAACTCGACTAATAAATTGCTGGAGGCATTTGAAAACGCAATGAATACCTTATCATCGCAGGCAATTACTGAGGAGAACATTCTGAGCAATAACTTTGGTAATGGGAACTCAAATGAATTAGATTCTAGTCCGGACTTTCAAGTGTTTGACTTTGAGGATATTGGAGTCACGCTTAAAGCTTCACACAAGTTATTGTATTTCATTCTTAATCCAGCCATAGCTAATATTTCCGGGATTGCAATGTATCAAAATGATAATTCAAGCGAACAGTCTCCACTTTTGAACGGTGCCTTTAAAAATGAATATTTTCGATTCTTACAGACAAATCATGATGTTAATGATTTTATTAATGACACCAATTTGCAATTTGCCACATATGTGCCAGAAAAGCTATTAACTCGTTTAAATACAATTTCTAGTTCCTTGAATGTCACTGAGAAGCTTGAAACTATTGTTGTTATCAAAGTCTACTCGAATGATAAGCTTTTCCAACCACTAAACAACAAGGATATTCGAAGTGCTTTTGGTCGTGTTGTTTCCATCTCATTACCTGGCCATAGTTCTCAGTTACCTGAAGATTTGCCAATTGTTTTTCGAGTCTGGAAGAATGAGTCTCTTGAAGAGAGTAATTCGAAGCAACTGTGCAGTTATTGGAATTTTGAAAATTGGGTTTCCGATGGAATTCGTGCTGCAAGTGTCCCAGATATAAACCAGGATATTGTGATATGCCAAGTAAGCCATTTAACGCCATTTGCCTACTTAGTCGGGTTTAGCTTCGCAGTGGAAGATGATATTGGCGTCAGTGTTCGGCAAGTCCATGATCAGGCCTTAGACATTATTACGGTAATAGGTTGTACATTATCCCTTCTGGGCATAACCGGCATATTCATTACGGCCGCAATGTTTCAGTCCTGGCGGCAAAAAGCCTCCTCTAAGGTCCTCCTACAACTTTCGGCTTCGATTGCTTTGCAGATGATAATCCTTTGCTTTGTCAGCACAAAGGAATACTCACTTCACTTGATTATCAATAAGATAATATCTAGTTGTGTGGCCATTGGTGCACTCCTACACTATTCTGTCTTGGTACAGTTCTTCTGGATGATGGTTATTGCATACCTTCAGTTCAAGCGATATGTTCAGGTATTTGGCCGTTCTCGGCCAACCAGATTCTTTTTTAAAGCGACCGCCTTCTGTTGGGGTGTCCCACTTATTCCAGTTATTCTAGTAGTTCTCATAGATCACGATTCCTTCAGCGAGGGCAGTTTTTGCTATCCATCAGGGTATGCCCTTTATTTCGGCGTCATTTTGCCCATTTTAGTTATCATTATTGCGAACTTTATTATATTTTGCCTAATTATATATAATATCCTACTTAGCAACAATTCACCTATTCGACACACTGAAAAACCTGTATTAATATACCAGATTCGGTTATCGGTTCTTCTATTTTTCCTATTGGGATTCACCTGGTGTTTCGGTATTCTGACAATCATGAAAGCTGGCATTATCTTTTCATATTTGTTCTGTCTCACAGCCACACTGCAAGGATTCGTTATATTTCTCTACTTTATTATCCTTGATCCGGTTACGCGTCGTATGTGGGGACAGTACTTTTATAAGCTTTGTTCAATTGATAGAACTGCTCTTCAGAGTACAACGAGCCTTAAGGATACCACACAAACATCTTAATCAATGTACTTTCTAATTCATATATTATTATGCCACGCAATTTGCGTAAAACTTGTTAAATATTAAAGCATTGTATTTTTTAATAGCAATAAACATATTTGTATACCCAAATATTCAAAACAAAATAATTAAGCTTAATTTGTGTTCCATTTTAAAAAGTTTACATCTAGATTATACCAACAATTCAGACCTGAGAATACATTTCCAATTTGTTAAAAATGTTCTAAAGATATTTAAACATTTTCAGAAATGATTTTTCAATTTAACAGCAAATAGATTTTCAGTAAAATATTCAGATTGCGGCTTCACATATTCACTGACAAAATTAAACGTATTTTGACCAAATTTAAATGCAATGTGACATTACATAAATATATTTAATAAAATTATTTTAAATTTAAATTGCGACTTTACCTTTATGTTTTAAGCATAAGACAAGTATACCGACTCAACAGAAAGAAAAACTTAAACTAATTTCCCTCAGCTTGCTTAGGATTGCTTCGCTCTTGCTCTTGTAGATTTGTCTGCATTATACGCCTGTAAAAATAGATTTTCTTTAACACATTTGTATGTCCGTACACTTCAACACAATGGACTAATTTAAAGATCATAAGTGTTTTCAATTGGACTAAATTTTCACATACCCTGGCTTACCATAATTGTGAAATGTAGCTGTTGTTAACTTAAATATCATTTTATAATCTTCATTTATTGGAAAATATACCAAAAAATATATAATTGAAATTAATCAAATTTAGTTAATAAATAATTTTCGAATATCCGGGTTTGATAATCTGCTTATAAACCATGAAAACGGTATTTAGTTTGTGTATCATGTCAAAAGTAAACTAGTATAATGATCTGTTATTTGTTGAATATTACAAGATATACAGGTAGTGAAATCCAGAGAAATTAGCGCAAAGCTTATTAAGCCCGGCTTAGGGTATCTGCTAGTCAAGTGCTTTCGACTAGCGCACACTTGTTATTGGTACAGATCTCGAAAACTTGGTTTGATTAGATTTACTCAAATCGCACAAACAGTTTTATTTGTATAAAAAAAAGATTGTAAAGACGATATTGAAGGTCTTGCTGCTTGACATACACCAGTCATAATCCTTGTTATAGTATCGCACGTGAATTGTCTGGACCTTGAACATGTCAAACTTTTATTTAACAAATCGAAGGATGACAAAAATTTAAAATTATGAATACAGGTTCTTACGTTAATGTACAGGATTAAGGTCTTAAATTATTGCGGCATTTTTCGAGAATGTCTTTACGAATGATCGTATAATCGGGATGTAATTTTAGAACTTGCTGGCAAACATTAACAGCATTTGTATATTCTTTCTTTTTCATATTGTTCAATGCTAATTTATAGCCGATATGTGGTTTAGAGCTCCCACAACTTTTCCAGGCTTTCTCATAATATTTAGCAGCATCGCTATATGATTGCGTCTTTTCCGCAATATATCCTGCCAATTCATATGCTTTTGTGCATGATTTGTTGTATTCTAAAACACGATCCACAAATGTCTCGGCAACATCCAACTTATTGGCATTAATATAAATGTCAGCCAAGAGCAACCAGCTTCGCTCCAAATATTCGGCGTCCTCATAACTCCAATTTAATCGAGCTATACGTTTAAGCTGGTTTTTTGCACGCTGAATTTGCTTCACCTGAACTAAGGCCAAAGCTATACCATACACAACTGTTACCATTAACGGACTTCCTTCATTCTGCACAAGTTCTGTAAGATCTTTCAGTGCTGACTCAATTTGAAACTTTTGTTTAGAAGCCATTTGAAGAAAGTTCCAAAGAACACGATGAGTTAATGCATGTTCATAAATTTCTCCAGGTCGAGGTCCCATTTCCTTAAGCAAACGCTCGGCTGTTCGCAGAGCGATTAACCTGGATTCACTGAATTCACCACTGTCTCCAGCTTCAAGGACGTCATTTGCATTTGGTATTTCACCATCTGGGTTAATGCATATCTCAATCATATTAAGCTTTGCTTGTTGACCCCATACATGATCTCTGCGAGATAAATTAAAGTAACGCAATGCGCTGTTCAGGTTTCCATTATACCATTCGAATAGTCCATTACAATAGTTAAGTCCTGGTGAATTTTTATATTTCGCAGATGCTTGCTCTGCCCGTTGTAAAAAGGGCAAACTTTCAGACAATGTTCCAAAACGCTTCATAACTTCTATAAGTCGGGTCAAAGCTGTCCAGTTGCAGGGCTGGGATAATAAAAGTTGAGAAAAGTGGTATGCAGCATTCTCAAATTCCATCTGAAATAGATTTTTTATAAAATTAATTTATTATATAATAACAATATCACTATATTCAACTTATAATATAAAAATTGTTAGATTATTTAAATTAATTAACTCCATATGTCTCATCTTATCGTTTACATTTACATTTAATCACTTACATTTCGATAAACGATTCTATATTACGATCTTGGCGATTTTATGTCAGCTGATTACTTAAGTTGTGATCATCATCATTGAAAACGTGACATTGAACTTCCAAATAATTACATCACACTTACATAAATTAATGTCTTTGCGATGTGCTTTACTTTGTGAAATTACGATGTTACATACCTTTCTAAATGACAAATCTGCCATCAAGACAGAGGCCGCTTCGTTATTACTATCAATCTGCAAAATCTGCAAACACGTATTTCTACACATATCCATTTCCTTTGATTTCATTTGAAGTTTAGCGAGGGACACTAATGTTTCAATGTCATTAGGAGTATACTTCATGCATTCCTTGAAGTTATTCAAAGCCAATTCATTGTTTTTAATGTATATTGCCTGTTGTGCCATAAGAAGACATATCCTGCAATCAAAAACCACTTTTTATTATTGAACATAATCAATAATCAGTCAAGTATTAAAATAGTTAATTAATTCAAAGGATTAGTCATCTAAAAGGAATGTTATTCATAAATATGAATATCCTCTAGGCCTACCAGCTTATAGTTTATAGTGGTAAATACGTCTCTCTCTATCAGAGCTATCTTAAGAACAGAATCTTATCTTAAGTCGTACAAGGTCGACTCGGCTATTGATACTGATCAAAAGTATATATACTTATAATTGTAAATATTATAAATAATAATAGCCAAATTATATTGTAAAATAAAATTAAGATTTAAAAAAATTTCTTTTTTGTATTAGAATTACGTTTGGTAAATTACGTTCGATTACTTATATCGTTTGCTGTCTGTAGCGTAGTTTTCAACTTTAGATAAAAGTAATTTGAAATCAGGGAGAACCCTTGAAAAATTCAAATAGTCGGCCGATTATGATTAACAATCGGAGTTTCCTATCGATAGTTAAGTGGGCTGTAATTAATCGAAGATTACATTTGGTTTCTCATCACTAATAAAAAATAAGGCATAGGTTAATAATTAAGTTTTCACGTACACATAAGAAACTATGGCTGACGATTTGCAGAATTACAAATGCCAATTACAACAAGTAAGTGATACAATTTGTATTTATATTATATCTATGTATTAGAAGTACATTTGTGCACGACAAAAAGATTGACTGCATACACATAAATATGTACACATATACATACATCAAACAATGATTTGTATACACACATTTGTTATTAATATGCACATGTACATATTTGCGTTGTTACTCTAATATTATCTGCATCAAATGGTAGTATTATTGGGAACAGGAAACCAAAGAAGTACTAATCATTTTAAATATTTTGCGCAATTTGTATCTATTTCCTGTGTGTGGAACAACGTTCTATCATAAAAACATGTACTCAGGCAGTCAATACTTGTGTAAATAACAGAATAACTATTAACATATCTTACTAATCATATTTCTAACTTCTAGGTAGAAGCAGCTTTACAAACAGACCCAAGTAATGAGGAACTTTTAAAACTCAAAGATGACCTAGAAGAAGTCATCAAACTTACTCGAGATTTGATAAAAACACAATTAGAAGAACAGCGAAAATCATCGTACGTAGAACCATCTTCCTCCAAAACAGCATCGTCAAATTACTTCGACGATATTGAAGCTGCTCTTTTAGAGGCTGAAAAACTGGTGACATCCGCTAAAGTCTGGAAAATAGGGGACAAATGCCAAGCGAAATGGACAGAAGATGGTCAGTACTACGACGCAACCATTGAAGGTATAACTGGTAAGGGTGAGGTCAGTGTTATCTTCGATGCTTATCAAAATCGTTCCACAACTACTGTCAATGAATTAAGAGAGCGCACAACCCGCAATGAAGTATTCCCGTCTAATAAGTATGGAAGTTGTTTGTGTTTTCTTACTCAAATATAATATTAAATATTTAATTTTTTCCCAGGCGTCATCGACCAAATCAAAAGGAATATTTAAAAAAGCGCAAACAGAAAAAACAACAACGATTCAAAGACTTGGAGGAAGAGCGCGAGTCTGACAAAAATAAATGGCTTAATTTTACAAATAAAAATCACAAGAAACCAGGAATGAAAGTCAACAGTATATTTGCTTCCCCAGATAATGTCAGTGGAAGAGTTGGCATTGGCACATGTGGCACCGCCGGAAAAGGTATGACTGATTTTACTGTTGGAGAAAAATATCGTAAGGGTCTTTAAATCAATAAAACATTGTATGGTTTTGAAAATAGAAAAAAGTATTTGTTTTCTTGGTAACCCGTTGTTAAGTTGTTAAGCCAACAACGATTCCCTATTTAAATTATAGTAAATCTATTCGTCTATTCAGTATCTTTTGCCAATTTGGTAAAAATAATTCATATACTTATATACGTACTTACTTTGACAATATTTTGTACTGTTCGTGTATGTTTTCGGATTGATCAACTGCGCAACGTTTCTGCACAATGTATTGATTATCACGAGCTTGTTCCAAGGCTTTTATTGACTCAGGAATGTTTCCAGACTTCTCGTAAACACGTGCCAGTAATAAAAGTTGTTTTGTTCTTAGTTGTAGTTCTGTAAGACTGTCAACGGTTCTAAAATATAAGCTCAAAGTTAAATATTTTTCTAATTAATAGTTCTAATTTTACATTTTATGACCATCCGCATCTGATAATATGTTAATGGCATTCTGAAAGTGTTTCAGCTTTAAAAACAGCTCTGCCAAATCCAATTTCAATGCAGAACAATCGGGATTTTGTATTACTTCGTGGTAGTACTTCAAAGCCTTGGCATAATGATGACTTTTAACGTATGCTCGACCAAGTTTTTTGGCCAATAGAGCATTTGATGGACACATATTATATGCCTTTTTATATGCATCAATTGCAAGGGATGTCTCTATAATATATCTCGATATCAAAATAAGTTTATAAGAAACATTTCATTCTCATGGTACCTTGAATGGATAGGTATGCCTCTCCTAACATCAAAAAACTCTTGGGCTCTGGTCGAACTTCAACTAATTCTTTGAAACACTTAGAGAATCCACTGCGATTCTTTTGATGTTGCAGGTAAATATTTGCCAGATGTGTCCGGGCCTTTAAATTAGAGTAATTAAAAGGACAAGTCACCATTAAGTATATCAATATCCAAATAAACTAAAAATATCCACAATAATGTCTTCTGACTGTGGTTAATGTTTTAAAAGTTAAATGACGTCACTTTAATTCGTACAACATATTTCTACCTTAAGTTATGAAGCTATACACTTACCTGTACGTAATAAGATTGATCTGGTTTAATTGTTGAAAGCAAACCTATTGCTTTAGAAATGTCACATTTCTCTATCATAAGTTGCGAATGTGCAATAACTAAACGGCCCATCTCAGTGGTTTCACTAAATTCCTCTATTGCAGACTGTAAAATGCGTTCGCTTTCGTAAATACCCTGAGAATCACCCATCTCACGAAGTATATAGATTAGCTCTATATATAAAGTCATTTTATCGGTACTGTTTAGCATTTTATCGTAGCTGTCGGTTGGTGTAAGATAATCTGCAGGTGGCACACCTATCGACACACCTCCAGCTAACTGCAAAGCAAGCAGAAAGCTCTGATGCGCTTCAGATAACTTTTGCTGATTTCTTAGTATGATGCCCTTAAGCAGATGATACATAGGTCTCTCACGCACCGTAAAGTTTTGTGCTAAAGAAAGTTCTAAATACTCCAATGCCTTGGGATACTGCTTCTTTTCCACTAGTATTTGAGCTAAAAGCAGGTGCGCATCTGTGAAAGTCTCCCCAAAGACATTAAGTATATGCTGAAGGCGGCTCATGGCTTTAGAGTGCTCGCCGCATAAGAAGTCAACCTTGGCTCTCGTAAACATGGCCTATATAGAAAAACGTTCAAATTATATTAACATATATGGACATATAACATTATTATATATAAGATCATACTCCTTGATGTCCGGGGCATACATGAAGTATGCTTTCCAGTATGTTGAGGCTGTGTTTGATAGTTATGTGCATTGATTCCTGGCCCAAGTTTAGCTCAAAGTTAGCTTCTTGGACTGCGGGCGGAGTGTGACGAATCAGCGCTGCGCATAACTCAAGCATAAAGTCGGGATTCATGCAGGCGATATATTCAACACCGAAAGATAATAATTCCAGTTTTCGAAAATGCAATTCTGTTGCCTCTTCCAATAATTGAACTGGCGATAATTGCTGCTCCTTGGGATCGGTCATCAAAGCGGACATATATAGAACCACAGGTTCAGGTTTATAGTCGGAGAGCTTCATGAGGTATGCTAGCTGCTGTCGTATCTGTTGTCTACCCTCAACATCAACATGAGATCTTAGTTTACACAGCG
Organism: Drosophila funebris; assembly: GCA_018901825.1. NCBI lineage: Eukaryota > Metazoa > Arthropoda > Insecta > Diptera > Drosophilidae > Drosophila > Drosophila funebris. The sequence goes on along the minus strand of JAEIFK010000678.1, from coordinate 7,566,008 downwards.
TTAAGCCACAAAGCGCATCAAAGTTATTACCATCGATATTGCATGCCGAACGAAATGCCAACTCTGCATCGGCTACATTAGCTAGGAGTAACTTCTGATATCCAAATTCGGTGAGAATGCTTACGTTGCCTGGATTTTGTTGATTCACTTTCTCCATACATTGCAGGGTTATATGGAGTAATTCGGAGTTTTTCGAGCATATTCTTGAGAATAACTGACATATATCCAACAGAAGTTTATAGTTTCCAGGCTCAATACGCTCTACAGAAGCCAGAAGTTGCTTAAGTGTAACAGTCGCCTCTTTCATATTGCTCTCACGGACGATATGCAAGACGCCTTTAGTGCGCAGAGCTGCTACATTGAAAGATTCCATGTTGATCACCCGAATAGAAGTATCCAACGCATGATCCCAGTCTAGTGCCGACAATTGCAATGACATTTTCTCAATGAATAATATGCTAATCTCAGGTAACCGCATGCTAAGTTTATTGATGACTGAGAGCGCTGCTTCGAATTCTCTTGTCTTTTGATAGAATCGGACCAGAGCCAATGAGGCATCAATATTCATTCCATTGCTCCTAGAAATACACCCTTCCAGCAAGTTTAGCATTTTTCCATTTGCCGACAGACCTAAACTTGAAGATAGCTCGCACCATATCTTCAAGATCAATGCCGAATCAAAAGTGGCATCTACTTTTATAGATTTCCCGATATAATCAAAGGCCATATTATAGTCACCAATCAAGTAATGAAAAACGGCTGTATAGTAACATGAAGCGGCACTACTAGAGTTAATTCCGTCGTTTATTCGACTCTCTAATGCCTGTACTGCATCGCGATCTACTAAGCGACAATGTTTGTGAGCGTAGATGAGAGTCATTGTAGCTGCCAAACCCAATTCCAATTCATTTTTCAATGGGTTTAATTCGCGTATGCACTCTTGCATTCGATTACCCAAAGCAAGTGCAACACCGTTGAACAATCTAAACTCTGGCTGCATTGGGAACTTTGCTAATCCGTCTAATGCCATTTTTTGCATTGAGTTGTAAAAACGTAATCTTCCATAGTACAATACCAAGCTTTTATAGTCATTAGAATCCATTTTGTTGATTTTTATGTTTATTAACAATTTACATCAGTTAATGCATCATATATTTCAAATAGTGCGGTTCGTATTCTTTAACGTAGTTCATCACGAAACTACAGGTTACCTTTATAATCAATCCATGTTCCACACCATAATTCAATGCCGCCTAAAACGATATAAATAATCACAAAACTTAGTCACAAGAATATCATCCTTTACATATGTATATGTACTATCAAACTTATTAATGTAATGTCACATTTGTATAGTATTAAATTGTTTATATATACAACATTAATTTATTTAAACATACACTATTTATTCAGTGTACACAAAATGTTCCACGTAGGATTATATATCTAAACTGTCAATAGAATACTATATGCATATGCGTGATGCTTTTACTCGTATGAATGTACACTTTTAGCGTTGATTAGCAACCGGATTGCTTAGTAACAGTTATTTGGTAAACAAATACCTTAGCCAATAGCTTGCCTATACCGTGTCCCCCCATTTCTCTAGGGACACCAGTATGCTTTATTTCCATCACTCCATCATTAATGGCATATTTCAACTGCGCGACACCATCTCTTGTCTCAATAAAAAACCTGCTGTCATCATGTTTTATTATTAATACTGTACCCATCCACCTACACTGGGTCAGAGCTTTTGAATTAGAAAGCACCGTGTGCATTTTGTTTAAAACACTATAATTTTTGGAATGTTGATAAAGCTTTATGTTTGACAATAGCTGACGATTAGCTACAGTAATACAATTTCCTTTAAGACATTTAATGCCGCAGAACAAAGATCTTGAAATTATATGCATATTACCTAAGGTTGAAAAAAATTAGTTATTAATGATAGCCATATATACAAATATATATATATTTTATTTAATACTTAAATGAGCCGGAATATTTTTAATTTTTGACGAATTGGCCGGAATAAGTTCAACTGAACGAACGAACTGGGTCACTCTTTGAATGACATAAAATGTAATCGGCTTTTTTATTTTGGGCTAGCAATTGAAATCGAAAAAATTATGTGTGAATACGCCAATCGATTTTCCCAATGTATTTTTTAATTTCTTTAATTTTTCTAAATTAGCTATTTTTGATGATCAGAAACGATGGGAAAACAAAACTTATCGATAAAGAAAAGATACGATTACGAGGCACGGTTGCCAGACTTGTTACTTTAGTACAAAAACTGGTACCTTATTTCTTCATTTGTACTTTAGTTGGTACAATTTTTATGAAAAAAATGCGTTATTACTATTAATAACGCTAAAGTACAAATGAAGAAATAAGGTACTACTAATTCGACTACTGTTTCTACTGCTATTTCTTCTACTATTTTTACTACTATTTCTACTTCTAATTCTACTACTATTTCTACCTCTATTTCTACTTCTATTTCTACTACTATTTCTACTACTATTTCTATTACTATTTCTACTACTATTTCTACTACTATTTCTACTTCTATTACTACTATTTCTATTACTATTTCTACTACTATTTCAACCAATATTTCTACTTCTATTTCTACTACTATTTCTACTTCTATTTCTACTACTATTTCTACTTCTATTACTACTATTTCTATTACTATTTCTACTACTATTTCTACCACTATTTCTACTACTATTTCTACTACTATTTCTATTACTATTTCTACTACTATTTCTACCACTATTTTTACTACTATTTCTACTACTATTTCTACTACTATTTCTACTTCTATTTCTACTACTATTTCAACTACTATTTCTACCTCTATTTCTACTACTATTTTTACTTCTATTTATTTTACTATTTTTACTACTATTTCTACTACTATTTCTAATTCTATTTCTACTACTATTTCTACTACTATTTCTACTACTATTTCTACCACTATTTCCACTACTATTGCTACTACTATTTCTACTACTATTTTTACTACTATTTCTACTACTATTTCTACTTCTATTTCTACCACTATTTCTACTACTATTTCTACTTTTATTTCTACTACTATTTTTATTACTATTTCTAGTACTATTTCTGCTACTATTTCTGCTACTATTTCTGCTTCTATTTCTACTACTTTTTTACTTTTATTTCTACTATTTTTACTAATAATTCTACTACTACTTCTACTACTAATACTTCTACTACTACTACTATTTCTTCTACTATTTTTACTACTATTTCTACTACTATTTCTAATTCTATTTCTACTACTATTTCTACTACTATTTTTACTACTATTTCTACTAATATTTCTAATTCTATTTCTACTACTATTTCTACTACTATTTCTACCTCTATTTCTACTTCTATTTCTACTACTATTTCTACTACTATTTCTATTACTATTTCTACTACTATTTCTACTACTATTTCTACTTCTATTACGACTATTTCAACTACTATTTCTACTACTATTTCTACCACTATTTTTACTACTATTTCTACTACTATTTTTACTACTATTTCTACTACAATTTCTACTACAATTTTTACTACTATTTCTACTACTATTTCTATCTCTATTTCTTCTTATATTTCTACTACTATTTCTACTACTATTTTTACTTCTATTTCTTATACCACTTTTACTACTATTTCTAATTCTATTTCTACTACTATTTCTAATACTATTGCTACTACTATTTCTACCACTATTTCTACTACTATTTCTACTACTATTTCTACTATTATTTTTACTACTATTTCTACTACTATTTCTACTTCTATTTCTACTACTATTTCTACTACTATTTCTACTATTATTTCTATTACTATTTCTACTACTATTTCTACTACTATTTCTACTTCTATTACTACTATTTCTATTATTATTTCTACTACTATTTTGACAACTATTTCTACTACTATTTTGACAACTATTTCTACTACTATTTTTACTACTATTTCTACTACTATTTCTAATTCTATTTCTACCACTATTTCTACTACTACTACTTTTACTACTACTTCTTCTGCTACTACTAATTTTACTACTACTTCTACAACTACAACTACGACTAAAATACAAAGAAAAAAAAGGATGACTTATAAAGTTGGTACTTTTTGTTTTTTATTTGGTACTTATTTTTCCAAGATCTGGTTGTAAAAATTTTCATGAAGTGGCAGCCGTGTTACGAGGTACAAAAGGTGTCCATTTTGAGTAAAATAGTAAAATTGAAGATTAAATCAGATGAATAACGTGTACTTTCTTCTGAATCTTAGCAATCGCACAATTTTCATTAAAAAAAAACAGTTCAGTGCTCGTCTTGACGAGTTCTAATCTACGCAAAAGATTCCAATAACGTTCCTATTAGGATGCATCCATATTCGTATTACCGATGCCTTGGATATTTCCCAGGAAATTCCCACCAATAAATTGTATTAAAAAAACAAACAAATATTTCATAAAGTCTTACATATCATCCATTGCCAATACCGAACAAAGTTACACTTTAAATAAACGAAAACATGAGTGAAAACGCAGAAAAAATACATCAACTTTATAGTGGCAGCGGTATAAGTATTTTTGTAGTTCGTCTTTAAGATCAATATTACTAAAAAGTTAAGGATGCAAACAGCACATCTGTTAACGGGTCTATAAGTTTGAGATACATGCAATCATTTTCTTTTATTTATATAAGTACATTTCAAAAGAGTTCTAAATGCAAATATCTTGTGGCTTTAGAATTTAGTACCAAGTATGGCAGAAATATAAATAATACCATTTTCTACTCTGGAAATGAAAAGTCTTTGATTGGACATTCTTTCGTATCAAAAATTGGATTTGCTTTTTAACTTTTTCAGGAAGTCCTTAGCTTGCTTATCTCCTTGCCGGTTTTCCAGTGCTCGTAGTGCCACGGAATCTTAAAATAAAATGAAGTAAATGTTTTGGGCTTATTTTAAATTAGTTATTTTACCTGTATATTCCGGTCTACATAGATTCATTAGAATTTGCTCGTCTTCACAAGCTTTGAGATCTGCAAACGTTATATAACATTCGGCTATATGTTGGCTTGTCATTCCGAATAAATCTTTGTCCTTCACACTGAATAAAATCAGGCTGTTCTCGTTGCGTTGTTCTTCGTTCAAATCACTAATATATAGGAAAAGTTTAAAGAACAATTTCATTACAGCCGTTAACAAGATTACTTACATACTGAATTGTTCATCATAAAGAGGAAAGCAATTTTTATTATGAACCGCAGTTTTCACTGATGTGAACCCATTAAATCGACTCGTGGGCATCATTGAGACTTTAACAAAGGAATCGCATAATCCATTCTTATCCATAGGACGCAAATTACGGGCATTCAATATTTTGAGCTGAAATTAAAATTAAAATGCAGATTTATACACCTATAATTGAAAGTCTATTTTAAAACTCACCAATAATCGGGAATCTGAAAATTGTGCGCTTATTGTAAGCTGCCCACAAAGTGCTGTTGATTCTTCTTTTTGATATTTTAATCGATCGAGATAATATTGGTGGATAAGATCAGACGTTTCGAGGGCATGTAGATCTAGTATACTTTCAATTTCCAATAATATTTGAACATCAGACGTTATAGTGTCGCCAATTTTAAAGCACGATATCATTGTGCGTAGGGTCTCCCTTAAGTTTTGGAAGAAAGCTGGTGGACGGCGTTTCTAGAAATATTATACATTTATATATAAGAATACAAAAACTATATTTGATTTCTGTATATACTTACATCCAGATTCGATTGAATAAGATCATATATAATTATTGATAACTCTCCCCAAATACCATCTAAAATTCTGCTGAAGTTAACTTCATTAAGAGTATTATAAAGAGTCTCTAAGGACTGTTCCAAGTATATCATCAGCCTTTCCATGGAATTTGAGTCTTTGTGAAGCACTTCAGCTCCTTCAGTTAAGAAACGTCGAATGGGGGGTGACATTTTACGGGCAACGTGTTCTATTAACTCGACAATTTGATTGCGTTGTGTATCAAGGGCATTATCAATAACTGCCTTTATAGTATTAGTGCACCGTTCAGCCTCTAGATTTGATCTAAACTCTCCTATACGTTTTATAACATCATCACTGCCGAGTTCCTAATAAAAATATACATTTATTTAATTAATAAACAATCAATGTAAACTTAAGACTAGTGTATCTAAATCTTATTTATTATTTTAAAATATTTAAAATTATAGACAAACCTTTATGAATGATGGTAAGCTCTGGCGAATGTAGTCCATGTTATTGATGGCCAAGCACCATTCTTCTGATAATACTAAAATAAAAATAATGTATTTGAATAAGGTTATCAAATGGATATAAGTGCAATTGATTTAATACTCACTGAACATGTCGCCATCCTCTCCAATCTTTGTTATATTCTCCACTCGTCGAGACATACGCTGTGCATAAAATACACAACATCTGCATATATCCTAATAAAAAGTAAAAATAATAAGAATATATAAATGCTCTTATTCTACTTCTAAAAGTATATATTTCTGTTGCTTACGTTTACAATTTTAGCTACAAATGTGTAGGATCCTTCTATTTCTGGCCAGTCTAGCTGTTGCCAAAATATTTTGATTTGATAAAATATAGCTAATGTGTCCACAGCAGATGAACTATATTTCACCGTTTCGTCGACAGCATGAAGTTGATCTAAATCTATAGCTTTCTGAATGCGATTCAGAGCCTTAATTACTGAAATATCCAGCCAATGTGTTACACCTCTTTCGAACCATTGATAAAAATCAGTCATTTGTAATTTATCGTTGGGACAGAGTGATTGTCCTAATAATTGGAAATTAAGATTTGATTAAATACCGAAAACATATATTGTATAATATGCTCACCTAGGGTATTGTATCGCTTAAGCACCAAATAAGCTTCGAATAATGTGGTTCCCATATTAATATTATCTATATTAGGTAAATATTCGAATTGGTCATCAGGGACATCGAGCATTTTAATGTTGGAACACACTTCCATAACTATTGCTTTAGATATTTCCATCAGTTTTGAGTCATAAAACATAAACAATTTTGTGGAATAGTTCAACCGAATTTTGCTGTAGAGAAAAATACCAAAATATTTAATATTACAACTTCTATATTATTCATATTAATATTATTTTACACTTTTTGCAGAACTTCCTCTTTTTATTTCTAAATATCAAATTGGATAAATGGATGAATACTTACTGGTAGAACAGTTTATCAAAATATTCCATTGCACGCTGTAGATCTGATCGAACCATTTGTATAATTTGTATAATATATTGCAGTTTATCTTCATCGGTTTCATTATCTTTTGATTGTTTGCTCCCTTCTATTATGTATTCCAACCATTCCTTTGCACCACTATTTATAGCATCAACGATGGCCATATCAATATTGTATGAGTCCTCAGAGTCTCCTGTTTCTATCCAGCCATACACTGTTTTGGGAAATATTTCAACGGATGGTGGTACTTCAAATGTTTTAATTTTTGCCAGAATATCCAAGACTTCACTGAGTGCCTTTAGTATTTTATTATCACCAATACTTTTAGAACGTAGCTTCCTTAATACCGAAAAACAAGATGGTAAAATTCGCTTGGCACCATCCCAAAATATTTTGACGTCTTCACAATCATTCTGTAAACAGTTTATTGTCGGAACCAGAATATCAAGTATGGAATTAAAAAGTACAAAATTAAGTTTGTGCGTCTCATGAACGGTACTATACGCGTGCCATTGACTAAGTGCACAATCAAATGTGGAAAGTCCGCTCTGTACGGCATGTTGCGTTCTGATAGCTTCAGCCATTGAGCTAAATTTTCCATTCCACCAATAATTAGCCACTTGAGATACATCCAATTCATGTAAGAGCAACAGTTTCAAAAGGTGTTTATGCTCTTGACCCGCGACATTCTTATTTTTCTCAGCACTCAGTGTTACATTAAGCAGAACTGAGCCTCGACTTTTAGTTTTGTTTCCCTTTTCCAGATTATACCAAATTGTGAGTCCAGAAACTGGTATAGACTATAAAATACATTGAATAATAGAATTACAAATTAAAATTAAACAATTACTTTTATTACAAAATAACTATACTTTTTAATTTTTCTTAATTAATTTCCTCTATTAATTAATAATAATAATAATTCTTTTATATACATATATAATTAATACTGTACCTTCAGTGTAACAACTGCGCGGCCAATTAATTCATTATCATGTTTTCCTGAAGAAGCAGTAACTGCAATTTCTTTCATTAATTTACTAAGACCTCTTACGCCTTTGACATCCAAAAGTTTGTTGACCTTTTCTTTTACAGTCTCTGCAGCATCAAAATCCCTACAAAAATTGATTGAGTGAATAAAATATATGGGAATATATTTACAACTTAACTTTAATGTGATTATAGCTACTTTAAACTCTTTCCAATTTTTCTGTTGACTACACCAAATATAAGAATGAATTACAAAAAAAATTACAAAATGGTAATAAAAAATGTGAAATTTAAATTAAAAGAACAATCTTTTTTTTGATTTTATGGTGTTGTCGCTAACATAACGAACTATATTAGATTTTCTGAAGACATTATCTTTTCCCTGTATTCACTCTTGTAACTCGTGGAAAGAGTATAAAAACTGCTGAACTTATTGATTCATACGACAATTTCAAATTATACTTACCAAACTTCGATAATCAAGACTTCCTCTCGATGACCTTCAGTAATTGGTCTGCAAAAACAAGAAAAATGACCGGAAACTTTATTAATATATATGATCAGTTTAGATTATAGCGTTGAATATTTAAAATACGACGAATTGCATATATGTAGAGCAAAAACGTAAGAACAAAAACACACATATTCTATATAAATAAATAAACTTACAATGAAAAGTGTTCCTCCCATATTGGATTCAACGTTGCAGTTTTTACTGATGAATTGTAGCGATGCGAGTTATTTGATTCCAAGTATAATGTAACAAAAGGATCTGATAAGCCATTTGGATCTTTTGATAATAAGTTTTCAGCTTTTATGATTTCAACATTCAATCTTATTTTGGGCGGTTCCTTTCTCTTAGCGATTTCAGAAATTTCTACATGCGTTGAATTGGGTATTTTAAATACTTCTTGAGCAAACTCAACCAGGTTGTCTGAACAGACGTCATTTGCCTCACAACCAATATTGTTGTAAATCTCGAATAAAATCTCTTCATACAAGTCTTCAATCTGTAAAAGAAGAGATAATTAAGGATTACTTAACTGACATTATGTAAATATTTAGATTTGTAATTCATTCTAAGATAGGATAGGATTATGATTGAGTTGAGGTAAAAATTCGAATGCTACAAACTTTCGGATATATGCAAATGATCTGTCACAAAGCTTAACTACCGTAGTATAGAATTATCTTCTTGGATTAATTTAAGCAAGGGATAATTATTAATCTATTCTTATCTCCAGTGTAAACCGATATAGAAACCGATTAAATTGTATATTATATAATAATAACGTAATTTTTAATTTTAATAGGCTACGTACTCTTCTTAAAAATGAAAAACAATTGTCAAACATATCAATTGCACCGGACGCCGAAATTATGAAATACCAAGGGCAATGTTATGACGCCTTCCGGATAAACAAAAAGTGTAGATAATTGTTAATCATTATATTTTCAATATATTGAATTATAATATATAAATAATATTTAATACATTACATATACTATAATGAACAAGAGGTCAGTATTAACAGTTTAAAGTTATAGTACCCTTTTTATTTTTATGCAATTCAGTAGGAAACGGCACATTCATAAATTGTTTCAGAAGCTTTTGTACAAATATACAAAATATGCAACTCATTGAAGAATATATTTTTAGTACTTTTGTTTAGACTATGTAACATCCTATCGCAGCATTGAATTATTGTTTATATACAAATATTTACCTAAACCTGGGTAGACGATAATTACTAGTCGATAATTCTCAAGTACATAACTTTAATGACCTTTAAAAATGTTTCTTCAGCACAGTACCATACAAAAATATACTCGGGTAAATATATATAAAGGAGCTCTGCTGTCTATCCTAATTACTTACAGTCATTGAATGACAAACAGCTTTGGCGTGAGATTCCAGTAAATTTTTATGAACACCACGGAAGTGCTGGCTTGATATGCTTCCATTTCGGTTAAGAATTCGCTTACGTCGCTCTGCCGTTTCATTTAGAGAAAGTGTGGATAACACTTTTCGCACTTGTCGGGTCTCATGACCCGCCGTTCGATTTAAACTTAGAGAGTTTAATCTTTTATCCGTCGAATTTCGTGAACTTTTATTTGGTATAACGCGGGGCAATGACAAATAACTCATTTTCAATAAAACAATTAACAACTTCAATTTTAAATGTATTATAAATAATGTAATTAAATAATTATGCCCGAGATTACGGTCGAAAAGGATGAAATGTTTACATTTAACGTTTTCAAATTGCACATGTGGAAATATATTTTATTTATATTAAGTATTGAAATTTTAGTTATCATTGGAAAACCTATAGATTTGAAGCAAACAGTTTAGAAATGTGTTAAACTCTATAACAATGTCAATGCTGAACAAAAAATATTTCGCAATTTTTAAGTATTACGTTGACCGTGAGCTGAATTGAATGCGAATGAGAAGAATTCAATTTCAATATTATTTTCTATAAACAGACGCTTAGTGCCTCAAAAGATAAAGAGAAAAGAATTATATTCTCGAGTGCTTTGAGAAAATGTTTTATTTTTGGATCTGAGTAAAAAGCTCAATGATAATGAAAGATGTATATTCTAAAGTATCCAAGAAAAGCTAAAACAAATGCTTTTTGTGTATATACTGAATATGTGTACACATACTCATACTATGTAGATAAGTTTTTCTAATGCAAACATCTATGTAGACAATTTAATTGTTTCTTTTGAAAAGAGTTCGTTTGTTTATCGTTCGAAGTTTGGTTAATATAGCAGAGAGATAAGTTAGATCAAGAATGTTTATGGTGTACCTCATAAACAAATAAACCTGTGGTTCATTTTGAATTTTAAAAAATAAATATTGATTGATTTTAATACAATAGAAAATCTTGAATTCTTGCAATGTTGTAGTAGTTGATTAAACAATTTGAAGCGTTAAATAATTAACAAACATTATGTACTCCATTTATTATTTAAGACGTACTTACATTCATACAAATAGCTGTGTCAAAAACAGTTTCTCTTATATTATCAGCCGTGGAGACACTTTGTAAACTTTGTACTTCAACATCAATGCAATATTTATCTTTTGCTTCCAATCCACTGTCTGTGCATGACCCGTCCTCCACTCTTTCAGCAATACTGTCTTCCTCTTCATTAAATGGAGCCAAAGAAGTCTTGAAGTCATTTTCATCCAGTTGCGATTTTTGCCGCAACAGAAATCCGAACTTTTCAAAAAAACCATCATCTGAATCTTGAAGTCTGCAAAGAAAAACAATTTTATTATTTGTTCTATAACTTAAATTTAATAAATGCCCAGTTAAGCAGGCAATCAAAGGCGGAGATCAATTATTTAATCAAATTTTCTGACCAAACGCACTTTCAACTTAATAGATGTATAAAGAATTCTCTTATTAAACCACTCTGAACGTTTTCATAAAATTAATACACATTTATATTTACATGGGTTATTCTGGACTTATAAACAAGTTATATGTTGTTGTAGTATTCGTCAGTCATTGTTATATTTTATTCTCATGTTGTTTTATGTATATATATTTAATACCTTTTGCCTCCACATAATATTGACTGCGCACACTGTAACCTAATATTATTTAATCTGTCGCGAAACTTCATTTGAAATGGGCTTTTAACTTGCATAATCTCAAATTAATTAATGAAATTAATTTAATTTTGTAGAATCAATGGTTAAATCGATTTATCACAGAAAAAACCCATTGACAAATAAAGGCTAACACGGCTATCAAACACGACCATTGTGAACTAACTGTTCCAGTGGTAGAAGCTTCACAGGTTAGCAGGGAAAGACTTATAAGTATGTATAAAAATTGGACAACATATACGTATGTATGTACATACATACCAAAAACACAATAGAAATACTCTTACATATATAGTAATACGCATTTATGTATGTAAAGTTCACGCTTCGTGAACTTAGACTGACAATAGTATGTGTATCTTCATATGCCTGTATATTTACCATGCAGAAAATACTCCGTTGCACGCATACATATGTACATGTTGCACCCCTCGTAATATATGAACTGCTCGGAATACTAATCAGGTGAGTGTAGAAGTTCGGGCAGTAGCTAAAGACCACTTACAAATGTGTATGTGAATGAGTGCGCCTGTGTGTCCGAGTGACCGAGCATTGCACCGCAGTACCAGTAAAAACAGAAAGCGTTCTCGCGATCGTTTGTTTTTAGACCCAGTACCCATAAAATACAAGGGTATTATAATTTTGTGGCAATGTATTTTTCAGACTGAAGGAGGTATCTCTAACTCTTTATGTTAGCCATGCTCGATATGAATATGTCTGTCTGTCGGTCCATAGCCTGAGCTAACAAATACGTTGACAAATTAAAGGCTTTACGGATATCAAGATTTTTAAGATCAAGACGGAAGTTATTAAAGAAACTGTTTAAAAAAATCTCTGATAAAGAATAGAATAGCCAATTGAATTAATTACCCTAATACGTATTTGGACACAAACGATTTAGAGAAACAAAAATTTACCCAACTATTACATCTAATCGATTTATTCGAAATAACAAAAATTAAAAATAACTCTATTTTATTAAAATGTAGAAACATATAAAAAAAAAACCTTTTTTTCAAACTACATATAATTAATTGTTCAAAAAGCGAGCTTCCGTGTGAAAATATTCTCATTGTTTTCCTAAGTTCATGGTAATTATTTCAGCATATACACGAACGTACATATACAGATTTATATGTATGTACATATGTATGGTATGTATAATGCACAATGCACAAATGTATGCCTGTGTACAGATTGTACTACAGCATATTTACAATTACGGTATTTATACAATTTATCTGTTGATAACTGAATAATCAAACAAACCAATGCTTGTAATTAAAATTATATTTCAATTTCAGATTTACATTGTAATTGTAATAAAATAGAAGTTGCATAAATACATCGCATATGCAGCGATAATTATTGAAAGTATTTTAAGAATCGGATAAAGTTGAAATAAAATATGTCATAATAGTTAGTTATTTACATTGATAACAATAAGAAAATGTATATATATAAATATAATATAAATAATTGGAAAATAGAATTCCCAGACGAATAATGAAAAGAACTTAATACAAACAATTTAAATTGAGTAATCCGATAGTCAGACGGTGCTGTGATATCGATAATTTTAGCAAATTCAAAACAAGTCGAGTGCAATCTTTGCTTGCAAGCACGGTTGCAATCCGAAATTTCATTTCGTAGCACAAGTATGAAAAAGTACCTTTTTTAATATGTGTATGTAAACCTTGGTTTTCTTCTCCTGTTATTTTCATATAATTGTGCCAATTTTCCAGCGAAACGCACCAGTTTTTGTGCAATTGTATCATAAATATAACCACGACTACAAGTGTAGATAGTCTGAACGAGTTACTGAGCAATTATTCTTTTCGATTGTTAGTCAGCAGTCAGCTGGATCGGCAATCTGTTAATTTGGAAACAGTCTGGTGCCCATAAGAGTCCCAGCTGAGACGCCGGCATTTTTAACATACCAGGAAATCACTGGAGATTTCCGTAAAACCTCTGAATATTCCACTTTAGAAGTGAAAGCTTTACAGAAAAAAGTTCTTACTTGCTAATTGTTTGTTACAAAATATACTATGTACTATGTATATAAATACAAACATACATATAAACAGCCTAGCCATGTTGGTACACATGTACAAAATAAAATGGTAACGTACGTTAGTTGACAAACAAACCGGATTTGCTATCATATGTGAATAGTGTATTTAATATGTGTCATCGTGTGATACACATAGATGTACAATTATGTACACATGATATGCATTAATTTAAGTGTAGATCAGAGTGCTCATGTAGAGATAAACATATATATGTATATAGTACCCCATTAGAATTATACACAAATATATACATATGTATATACATGTACATATGTACATACAATCGATTGTGATTCATGGTTATAATGTGTAAATTTTAAAACTTACTGGTGCTCGTGCTCCGTAGGAGGGTTCATTTTTAGGTCTTGCAATTTATTATAAAAACCTTTCCACATTTGCTCCTCATCCATTTTGTCTTTCGGATTCGGTACCGGGGGGAGGAAGAATAACAAGCGAAAGCACCTCAAAGCACGAAGACAGCACGGAACGAACTGATGTGAAATCAACAGTGAGTCAAAGCTTCTCTCTAATTTATGACGCTTTTTTTTAATCTACTCTCACATTTATAAATAGCTTTGCTGTACCAATGTTGGCGACTCTGCCCTAATGTGAGTAATAGGATGCTGAATTTATTTACAGTCTTTTCCTAAATGATTTCAATACACATTTGGATCGGGCTATTGCCAAAATGCAGCGCAATTTCTGAATAACTGTTCAATGAAGCTTTTTCGTTATTTTTCTGGTCTGCATCAAACATATAATCAATTTAATTAAGTTGAAAGATGTTTTTGCCAATTTGGTGAACTCACGCCTCTGTTTCAACCTTACAATATTCAATTATTTTCATTGTATCCCGGGTATTTAAAAATGTGACATTAACAAGAGCTATTTTTAAAAAGGACGCTTTCGTGTTCTCTTAACTTGCGAAGACTACCCAATCAACATCGAAACAAACGTTTCCTCTCTTAACTTAAAATAATATCGTTTAAGTTCCTAAAATTCGAAGTGATGAATTGCTGTTAACGGTTGCGGATTTATTATCAAACCCTAATTGAAACGGAAAAATATGAAGTTAATGAATATATATTTATATATGTATATATATTTAATGTGATGAAAGCTATTAACATTTAGTTAGAAGTCCTAATTTGGGTACGGAGTATCTTAACGTCAAACGCTATCGGCTGTGAATTCATTTGTTTTATGTTTCTGTATAAACAATAATATTACCTTTAAATAATATACTTACCATTATAGGAATAAATTACCGATCTTTCATCGCTTGACTCGCTACTTTTGTTTTTTTTTTTAATTGTCATCATAAAAGAAATGTAATCTAAGTTTGTTTATGTGCGAATGTCTAATTTGGAGAAAAAACATGCTACCTTGAAGCATAAATATAAGACATGGACTGGGACAAGTCATATTTCTCCACATTTCATATTTTCAGTGTAAAGTGTACCCATAAATTAAAAAAATTTTAGTTAAATATAATATGCAGTTAAATATCTTTAGAATCGTATACTACATATGTGAAAAAAATCATTCCTAATATACTCTGTCATATACTTTTAAAACATTTTCATTCTTTAAGACTCCAACTTGAACATGTTAGCACATAAATAAGAATGTTTACATAGATATTTATATATTTATAAATACAGATTTATGTATATATAATATATGAATACATATATTTGCAGTTTGGCCTGATTATCAAATTATTATTAAGGAAAAAGGCACAGTTGATGAAACACTGATATTTTGGAAAATTTTAAAATAACTCAAGAAAAGGAGTCAACTTTGAAAGAGGACTCTTTCACAGATTTCTTAATTTTTAAATTCGCTAAGAAATATTTTATTTTCAGGATATTTGTTTGTCTTGTACATGTTAATACATAAATTGATATCAGTGCAGTTGAGATTGAGGCAACAATGGGTATAATGAAAATGGTAACTTTAATTATTTCACATACTCAGATTACACTTTACATAGATGAAAATTAGTTTTATAAATATTAGCAGTGCAGCTACAAGGAATGAATCAAGTAAACCCTTGACTTAAAATTGTGTACAAATCGATCCAAGAATATTTAAATGAACCGTTCAATGAAAGCGTCAATCAATTTATATAAATATAATAAATTACATAAAAATTTTATTATATTATTGTAGTTAATCCTAATTACCGGTTGTTGGCTTTATTTTCAGCTTAATTCTATCTCTCTAATTTACTGCATGTACACACAATCGTTTAGAAAATCTTAAACAAGAAATCAGCGAATTTTACGTGCACATAGGCATGAGGATTGTAAGTGGCGTCCATTTAACGTCATTCATTTATTAATTTTTACCGCAGCTCAGTCACAAATAGTCATTGTTTCGCATTCTATCATTTTCATTGTTCTGCAACGCAAAATGGGTTATCAGATATTATATATGTATACCCGTGTTCAAGGGTTAATGCATACTTTTGGCAAATCCCTTGATGCTGACAGTCCGGTTCTTAAACGCACGTCACTTTTAATTGGTTCAGTATTGAAATCCCGCTTATTTAACCTTGCCTTTGTTGAATGGCTTTGTGAATGATCCTCTTTTCTGTTGGACCCATGACGCATCCCAAAGTGATTCTCCCTGTCACTCTGCATAATTTCTCTGTCAAATCCTCTTCGATAGTCGCTATAGCTATTGTTATAGTTTCCGGATCCGGGGCCACTTTTATGGACTGAGTTGCGGTCGCGAAAGTTATTTCCGCCACTAAAGGAATTTTTTTGAGTCGTATTAATGGTGATGCTACGACTGTCGCGCACATTCCGCTCCCGTTCTCTATCATCGTTTTGACGGTTAAAATGTCTGTTGATTGGTACTTGAGTTTGGCTAGTGACATCTGCAACGTGGATTGTTGGACGTTTTGATGAGACTTCCTCTTTTTGCTTTTTTTCGTAGTGGGAAAAGTCATCGAAAATGGATGTTGTATGTTTGTAGGAGTGTAATATTTGTAACACCTCAATGCCTTTTGAGTTTTGAACCTCTTGTGTATCTCTTGAATATGTCACGGGTTTATTGTCATTATTTTCAAGTCGAATGTTTCGTAGCTTTCCATTAGGCACATCCTTGACATATATCCATTTCACTTTAAACTTTCCCCTCCACTTGTCTTGAGACCAAACGCTGGATGTGGAGTTGTAATCCACCGAAGTCATCATTTGTGCCATACCACAAAAATGGCCTGAGCTATTTACCGAGAAGAAAAGCAAAACGTTTCCGCCCTCTTTGTACCGCTCCTTAAAAGCATCATCCAAGCGCTTATTACCGTGATCTGTTGAACACCAGATCTCGTATTTTATACTGCGATGAATATCATCTTCAGAATATGATTTTATAACAAAAAATCTAAAAAAAAAGTTTTAATAATTGAAATTTGATATAATTGATCAAATTAATTTTTTGTCTTAATTACCGTGCAGTGGCTGCCTTTTCCAAATCAAGCTCTGTGGGGTTATAATTGTTTTTATCCTTCAATTCGTCCAACAATATTTGCGGGTCAGCAGCCACCTCTTCAATTAAAGACGAATTTTGTGCAATACGTGGATTATTTTCATCACGATATTCATGCTTAATATTTTTCTCAAACTCGTTGCGATGTCCAGTGAAATTTCCCCTTCGTTCGTTATATCGAATTGGATTACCCGCAGGTACGATTCGTCGGATGGGTGGTGCAGATGTTCCGCTTGCCTGTCGTGGTGGTTCTATATGATGAACTTGCTGCTGAGTAACCCAGTTTTTGCGAGCTTGACCAGTCGGAGACGGTTTCACACTGCACAAATTGCTGTTACTGTTACCAACCCCGTAACATTCCTCCTTATCAGATTGAGTGCCTGTGGATGGGGGCGGTTCATCTCTAGTCGCTGAAGAATAATTAGGCTCCGAACTGGATAAGTCAATAGGAGAAGGCGGGGATGGTACTGGTGGCGGATTACTGTTGGGCAAGTCCCACACATTCACATCTAAGTTATGCTTTCCCGGTACCATGGGTGGTGGGGGCATCCCAGGACCTTTCTTTTTATGGCTGGATGTGGTAAATGTTGTCTGCATACACATATTAGGTAACACTTTAGTTAATCGTTTTGTAATGTACAAAAAAAACTTACTTTCGAGGTTAATTTAGCTGGCTGGGAAGCGATTGAGGCCCAAGTCGTCTTTTTAGGTGCGGCGATTGCAGCGTGTGTCTTAACTTCATCCACAGATTCGCTTGTACGCTTGTCAAATTTTGACTGACCATCGTCATTTTCATTAATCTGTAGTAAATACATTTGTATAAAATGTGGTTAATTTTTTGTCATTGTTTAAGCTAAATATGAAAATGCTATTAACATAGTTCTACTTTCGCTTACTTATCTTGCCAACATTATTTCTAAAACAATCTAATTTGCAGACTCTACCACAAACGATCGATATCGAATGGAAAAGACTAAAAAGAATACAACAAATAAAAATTGCTTGACTAAGAGATACTGCAGATTATATACAGGTGTTCTCCCTTGCACATTAGTTGCTGATCAAAATTGTGAATGTTATTACTTATATAAAGCTAAAAATTAAAAGAACTTGATTTGCGTACACATTACATGGCCCATATTCTAGTTTGACCCCACATAAGCAAAATATTTGTCAATGTTTGACAACGACATCTAAAATTAAAAATTCCTTTAACAATTAAATTGAAGGTCCTAAGATAACAAATTAATAATTATTTCCACATAGGACATTTGATCGACAATTTATTTGAACATGCTATTTAATTATAATAATATATCAAACTCATAAAAGTTATAACATACCCGATTAGAGGGGGCAGAACTCTCCGTAAAAAGTCGCCTTGAATTCCAAGCATTTATGTGGTGGTTTTCACGCTTTGGATTGTTGTAAGAGCCCGGATTTCCATATTTTTGTTTTGTATCTGAAAAGTAAAATATATTTTTCATTATTTTGCATCATTAAGGCATAATAACTAATGAACAACCAAGAGTATTAGTTATTCTGGTTAAATTTATTCAGCGAATAATATAATATATATTTAGCATATTATAATAAATTCGGAAAGTTTCCGTTAACTATTAAATTATATATATAAATGTATACACATTCCATCGTCATTTAAACCTCTTTGGCAATCCTTTTAACTGTGACTAACCACATATTATAACTAACCACATATTTTAATATTATATTGATTTTAGAAAATTTAATTGAACCATCAAGAGATGATTCTGTGCATTTGAGTTGAGAACTCTTTCTTCTGACATTTATTTATAATTTTATTTTAAGTACACAGCCTAAAAGCCTTAAGATGTTTAATTTTTATATAAATTTTTGATGTCTTTGGTGAATAGTGCAACTTTAAGTGGAGCAAATTCACATTTATTAACTTTTTTAAAGCCTACAAATGACTGTGCCAGTAAAGTCAATTTAAAATGTCAATCGGCTTGATATTTAATTCAGAAAATATGAAATTTTTGGTCTTACATTTCAAAATTGTTAAATTTTTGGTTATCGATTAAGTAAGGTCTGCATAATGGAAGAACAAGTTAGTGAAAGCGACGAGATAAAGATTGGGATAATTGGCGAATCTGGACTTGATAACCCCATTATTCTAAATGATAGAAAGGAATGTGCCGTATGTACACCATTTGGAAAGCCTTCAGACGTTATTATTGAGGGAACTATTGAAAACGTTAACTGTGCTCTACTCTCGCGAAGTGGGCGCCTACATGATATAATGCCATCGAATATTAATTATAGAGCTAACATTTGGGCTATGCGTAAGTTAGGATGTACCCATATCTTGGTTACGCATACCGTCAGTTCATTGCGTGATAATATTAATCAAGGGGACATGGTCATACCACATGATGTGATTGACAATACAACGAAACGTGCTCAAACATTTTACGATGGTGTTGTAGGCAGTCCTTTTGGCGTATGCCATTTGCCCATGTATCCTGTATTCTGTGAGCGAACGCGGGGTCATCTACTGAAAGCCGCTAAGGAGCTGGAGCTTCCAGTACACTCTAAGGGAACAGCAATCACACTAGAAGGTCCCCGGTATTCAACTATTGCGGAAAACAATTTATATCGCAATTGGGGAGCGGATCTTTTAAACATGACTCTTTGTCCTGAGGCAGTATTAGCTAAGGAAGCTGGCATTTTATACGCATCTCTGAGTTTCGTTACTAATAAGGAGTGCTGGTGTGCCAACCAGCAAATAGCAAATACTCATGAAATAATATATACATTCAAGAAGCATGTTGACAAAGTCCAGAAAGTTCTGATTAATGCTATTAAAGGAATTTCCAAAGAAGACTGGTCAGAAGACATATTAAAAGCTAAGGTTAAGTATTCAAGCAATACATTAAGCTTATTATTTATTATTGAATATTCATTGCAGATTTTGGTGTGCAGCAATTTTTCAAATCGTAACCAATAAAATATATAAAATGAATATTTAATTTATGTAGTATAACTTTATAATATATATGTAATAAAAGAATGAAATAATTGAACAAAATTAAAAATCACGATTTAGTTTTTGAAAAGACTTAAATATGTATACATGTGTATATACACTATATCACATTATTTGTAGGTATTGAATAAAAATCGTAATCTAAACCATCTGAACCCAAAACTGTGTACATATTCGTAAATTTCATAAAATATGCTTTAAAAGAGACCACTGTGATAACGAATTTGTAGTTTTGAATTTATTAAATCATTGAATTAAGTTGGAATAGGGGTCGACGTCGAATGCTTTTGCTTCTCTCTGACTAATCTAATGTACTTACCATTATTATGAGATGATTTTCGTCCTTTCCCTGTGTTACTCAATGATGAATGATTTTCTTTCACATTAAAAGGTGGAAATTGGAATTGCATTGAGCTTTGATTACCTGTTGCAAATGGAAATAGTTCATTAATGAATATAGTGTTGAATTCATTGACTATAATACTACCAGAGTTATCATCATTGGCTGGAGAAGGTAAGTTTTCATATGATGCCTCATCAACTTGTTGGCTCCATGGTATATTGCGCTCCCCGACAGATTTTACTATTAGATTATTATTTTGATGGAAAAAAATACAGCTAAATTTCAATTACAATAAAAATCTAAAGTGAAAGATGGACATTAAGCAATAGGTGCGAGATTTTAAAATGAACAAATATACTCCATAGAGGAGCATTCATCTTTACGATTAAAAAGTACAATTTATAATACTAATGATGGAATAAAATTATAACCGGGTAAAGACAAAAAACAGTATTATTACATTAAAAGTCAATGGGTGTTCATATTTTAAACGTTAAAACCGTTCCTATTCTTTAGCTATAAATATAGGAAATTTTACTTTTTAATTAATTGAAATGAAATATTTCAAGTTATGTTGATAGTTTACATTAAATTGACCGTGGTAGCTAAACAAATATTGATCATACCGGCCTTTAAATTCTTCCGTCAAGCTACCTTAGCAAACTATCTATTTAATTTTTACCGATAAAGCAAAGGTGTCAACTTTAAGTCCTTGCTTTAAGATTTCACATAAGTATGCGTGGTTACTTATATATACGGTATACAATACATTTAAAAGCCAGAACAGTCCCATCTATTGCTCAGTCCATACTTGCAAAGGCCTAAATATTAATATTTTCTTTTTAGTTGTTACAAAATGTACATGGCTATTATGTACATGTTTATGTATTTTCATTGATTTACATCGATATGTACACCCATATGTACAAAGTGCAATGTACGACGCAGGCTATTATATTTTATATACCTGCAGTTCCTGATATTTTCTGAAAGAAAAAAAAAGTTAAACGTTCAGTTTACACAATAACAATTTTAATTTTATATACATATGTACATATAATGCATATATGTACATATACAAACATAAATTCTTGTGTGAGCATGCAATTAGATGTATCTGTATGTACAATTATACATACATATTAATAATTGTAGAAATACATTGCTTAAATATACTTTGCTTAAGTCTCGGAAATGTAAATTATTATATACACATACATATAAATGTATATACACTTGTATTTATGAATGTGCATCAATGTAAGAATGTATATACATTCACATATGTATGTATACCAAAATGCCATTACCTGATCCACGCCTGACATTTGCTGCCGAATTCAGCTTTCTTTGTTTGCTAAAAGCAGGAAAAGAACATTTTAAATTGCAATTGGTTTATAGTAATTATATATATCTCACCAAAAAATAATAAATTAACGAACGGATGTAAAATTTGCAGTTAAAAACGTTTTAACAAATTATAGTATGTATTTTCGACATATAGAACTACACACTTTACACATGAACATGTAAATCTCACACACACACGCACACACTTGGGAATAGCATTCACCGAGTCGGAAGCCGTCTATTTTTACTGCGCCGTTGCTATACCGCATAAGGGTTGCCGTCAAGCATGCATGTTCTGTGTATCGATGTACATACATATGTAATATTTATTTATACCCGCCACAGATACAATTAGAATTGCAAATCTGATTAATTTCAACTATTATTAATATGTAAAAATTGAATTGACAATTTTTACAACTTTATCTTTCAATTTAAATGTTCCTATTGTCTTGAAAATCCAATTGGTTTAGTATACAGAACTGCTCCTCATTTCATAAAACTCCTCACCTCTCTTTGATAATCTTGTTGCAATTGCATTAGCATTTCAATGTAATAACTGACTTATAAATACGACGCTTCAGACAAAATAACTCAAAATGTCCCATAACTGACAACAATGTGTGCTCCGTATTTCGCATAATTATCCCATCGTTTATGGACCAAAAAATCAGCTTATTCGGTATACGTATCGAACAAACAGATGCTTCAAATTTTTAAATTCTCACTTCAATTCCACCTAATTTAGTGGGAACATCAAAGAATACTTGAATTTCCTTTTATTAGCAGTAAGAAATAGTTTTCTTCTATTAATAACAAGATTGGCATACTCAAAATGCACCAAAACTTCTTCTGATATTTGTAACGTTTTGCAGAGATATTATTTTATAATATTTTCTATATATATATATATATATATATATATATATATATTTTATATTTTTTCTGGAATGACAAGAATTTTGCCATACAACTCAACATAATATGAAATTTATGTTTCATTCTACTGTTTCAAGTTAACGCTATTTATATACATAATATATCAACCTTACGTATGACTTATCTCTTGACTTATCCAGTGGAATACTTAGACTTGTCGTGTTATTGACGTTGATCGTTTGCCGGGAAGATTGGCTTGTGTTTTTTTTTTTTTAATTGTTGTAGCAAAGACCTAACAAGTTTAAAATGGATGTTGAATTACCATATATGGCAGAATATGCCAAAACTGGTAGAGCGTCTTGCAAGGGATGCAAAACGCCCATTTCAAAGGATTCGGTACGCTTGGCTGTAATGGTGCAGGTAGGTAAATTCAGAGCGTTCCTTTGAAATTTGTATGTTCCCGCGCCATAAAAAATACCATAATGCTGGAATGTATCTCGCTTTTTATGCCAATAAAAACATTTTTTGGTCAGAGAGCATCACATGCTGGTAACTTGTACTTACGATAAACGCTCAAAGTTTCCCGGCTGACCGTCTCGTGTGTTAAAGTTTAACAAAGAAATTAGATAAAAGTGTCCTACAAAACTGAAAGAACTGAGCAAGTCGGTAAGTGTCAATTATAAAGCAGATCTGGATGTCCAAAAGTTGGCTTTTCTTTGCAATATCAAGTTTTTTTTATCAGTTTATTAAAAGTATTTGTATTTCACCATAGTAGGAAACTCGCAATAGTAAGTGCTTAGGGTCGGAAGAATTAAAAATCATATCACTCTTGTTATTGCCATAAGTCCATACGAATAATTGCGCAGTTACTACAAATTAGATGTAAGGACCTGAGTATAAAATCTGCTTTAGGAATCTCTGATCCTTCAAACACCTTATTCTCGACCTAACTCATTATTAAATATAGCAGGATTGAAATACTAAAGTATTTAAAAAGATTATTTAATATACTTACAATAAAGAACAATTTTAAAAGTTGTGTTTCATATTATTTATTTATTAGTCTACTTTAGTCGTCTATTTATTTAAACATGATCACATCAATATTGGTTTACTGCGACTTATTGCACTTTATTTATATTTTCTAGTCTCCTTTTCATGATGGAAAAGTAGCACAATGGTATCACCAGAACTGTTTTTTCAAGAAGCAACGACCAGCCTCTGTAGGTGATATTAAAAACTATGAAAATTTAAGATTTGCAGATCAAAATGAAATCGAAAAGCTTGTCGGTATGTATAATATTCAGATATTCAGATTGAAATAAATAGTTTTAATGCTTAATAACTAATTTAAGGAACCGGCGGAATACAAACCGTGGAGAGCAAATCAGGCAAAAAACGCTCAAAGGAGGAACAGCAAGTTCTTAAAGATTTTGGAATTGAATATGCTAAATCTGGGCGCGCAGCATGTCGCGGCTGTGAGCTAAAAATAAGCAAAGATGAAGTTCGAGTATCTAAAACCGTTTATGATACTGAAGTTGGAATGAAATACGGTGGGCAAAAATTATGGCATCATTTAGAATGCTTCGCTAAATTGCGATCGGACGTTGGCTGGTTTGATACTGGTGAAAATCTTCCCGGATATAAGCAGTTAAAAGCCGAGGAAAAAGCGGAGGTTAAAAAGCTTCTACCGTGAGTAAACTACATTATATATTTTATTTAATACTTTTTTGTTTTGCTGAATTTGTGCCGATAATATAACCTTTTCGATTTAATCGTTAAAAATGAATTTGCAGTGCAATTAAGTCTGAAGATGCGCCAGATGCCAAAAAACCGAAACTGGAGATAGAGGATGAGGCTCAGAAAAAGGAGCAGACAAAAAAACTAAAGCAACAGAATGATTTGTTATTCAAATTTCGTGATGAAATAAAAAGTGAAATGAAGAAACCAGATATTGAAAAACTATTGGAATATAATGCACAAGACCCTATACTTGGGGATTCTGAAAAGCTTTTGGATCAAGCGGCAGATTTATTGACATTTGGCGCAATTGAAATTTGCCCAGAATGCAAGAGTCGTCAGTTCACTTTTAATAAATTTGGGTACTCTTGCAATGGTAATATATCTGAGTGGACTAAATGCACAAAGGTATTGACAGAGCCTAAGCGGTCAACTTGCAAAATTCCAAGTGATCTTAAAACTTCCTATAAGTTTTTAAGTAAATACAAAAAGAAACCAGAAATGCGAATAATCCAGTACCTTCCGCCGAGTGCATCTACTATAGCTAAGGGTATTGCACTCAAGAAAAATCCCGAAGAACTTGATGGGTTAGTAATCAAAAAAGATCAAGTTAAATCTGTATAATTATAAATTTTTCTTTAACTTTTTTCCAGTCCCAAAATAAAGAGAGAACGACCACCTTTATACAACTTTAAATTTTCAACAATTGGCATTAAAGATAATGAGGAACAATTAAAGAAGCGTATCGCAAAATTGGGAGGTAAATGCGATTCTAAAATAACTGATGACGTTATTGCCATAATATCTACTGAAAAAGAAGTTAAGAAGCTATCTTCTCGCATGAAAAAAGCGAAAGAGCTTGGCATTCATATTGTTCCAATGAAGTATCTTGATTGTGTAGAAAGCGATGGCTCCGGCGCCATCACTTTCATAAATAGTATGACTCTGTGCGATTGGGGTACAGACCCATCAACCCGGATTCCTCAAGAAGAATTAAAAAGCTCAAAGTCGAAGAGTATTTACACCAAATCTGTGCCTAAATCGGTGACACTTAAGGTAAAAAATGGACTTGCTGTCGATCCAGATAGTGGTCTGGAGGATATCGCTCATGTATATGTTAAAGGCGATAATAAATATAACATTGTGTTGGGCCTGACGGACATTCAGCGCAACAAAAATTCATATTATAAGCTGCAGCTTTTGGAAGCCGATAAAAAAAATAAGTACGTTATTAACAGTTACATTTAATGATTAGATTTAATTATTTCTTATTATATATTATAGGTACTGGATATTTCGCTCTTGGGGTCGAATTGGCACCACAATCGGAAATACAAAGATCGAAGACTTTATATCATTAACTGATGCAGTACGCAGCTTCCATGAGTTATATGAAGATAAAACTGGAAATTCATTTGTTAATAGACATAATTTTGTTAAACAACCGGGTCGTTTGTATCCAATCGACATTGAGTATGAAGACGATAAGAAAGTGGACACCGCCAGCAGTCCAGATATTGAGTCGAAACTAGTAGCTTCCGTTCAGAGCCTTATAAAGCTTATATTTGATGTTGATTCTATGAAGAAAACAATGATGGAATATCACATCGATATGGAAAAAATGCCCTTGGGTAAACTAAGCTTGAAGCAACTGCAGTCGGCATACGTTGTTATAAATGAAATCTATGAACTGATTCAGGGAAGCGCCTCTAACACTCGATTCATTGATGCAAGTAATAGATTTTATACATTAATACCTCATAACTTTGGAGTCAATGCGCCACCTTTAATTGAAACTATTGAGCAAGTTGAAAGTTTGCGGCAAATGTTGGACTCGTTATCGGAGATCGAAGTTGCTTACAATATAATAAAGAATGAAGATAATGTTGAAGGCATCAATCCGCTGGACAAACATTATGAGCAATTGAAAACACAATTGGAACCACTAGACAAAAATAGTGATGAATATTCCACTCTGAATAAGTATGTTCAAAATACACATGCCTCTACTCATAGTGCATATGAACTGGAAGTTATCGACATATTTAAGGTATCTCGTCAAGGTGAAGCTCGTCGCTTTAAGCCATTTAAAAAGCTGCACAATCGAAAGTTGCTATGGCACGGTTCTCGACTCACTAACTTTGTGGGCATATTGTCACATGGTTTAAAAATTGCACCGCCAGAGGCACCCCCTACTGGCTATATGTTCGGTAAGGGCATATATTTTGCAGATATGGTGTCCAAATCTGCAAACTACTGTTGCACCAGCCAGCAAAACTCTACAGGTCTTATGCTTCTCTCGGAAGTGGCATTGGGCGACATGATGGAGTGTACTGCAGCTAAATATGTTACACAGTTGCCGAAGAATAAACACAGCTGTTATGGCCGTGGACGCACTATGCCAGACCCAAAAGAGTCGCTCATTCAGGATGATGGTGTTGAAATACCTCTTGGAAAGCCCGTTACTAATGATAATTTGAAATCGTCGTTGTTGTATAATGAGTTCATTGTATACGATATAGCTCAGGTTAATGTTAAATATCTGTTCCGTCTGGAATTCAAGTACAAGTATTAGTAATATCTATTTAAACCATTATTTAATTCTAAATACTTTCCATTTCATTTACACTACGGATTCCAAGGTAAATGTTTTATTTCTGTTTATGTAAAAGAGTCATTAATAAAAGTCGCTTATTAAAACCAATAAAAAAAAAATACAAATTCTTTTAATTTACATTTTTAAAACGAAGTTTTTCCTAATTTTTTGTTTGTATCTTCTGCCACGTCATTCCTAAAGTGTAACACAACCTAATAAACCTTTTGGGGATCAGTTTCTAAAATCTTTTGGGTACTTAGTAATAATTTGTAATACAGATCGACATAGCTCCTTAGATGCTCAGTTTTTCAGTCTTATGCTTGAGCTTTAATAGTACCTACTTAAACCAATTTTATTGGTACAGTATACAAAAATTAAATTCAGATAAGTCAATGTTTTGTAAACTATTTATGTATATTTCATTTAAATAAATAAATAATACTTCGAAAAATATAAACATGGGATTTTGCAAACAGTTTCTGTCCTTTAGGTATATTTTTCTTCAAAATCTCGAATCGAGCTTGTTATAAACTCATAAATCTCATTTATTTGATTTTCTAGTTTTTCTGAAAATAAAAGTCAAATTGGCATTAAAATTCGGAATATATATAAATAAAAAGCTAATTACTTTTACCTTTATCAGTCTCCACGTGTTTGCTATTCATTCCTTCATCGTCAACACTCATATTATCGTTAAATAAATTCTTCAGCTTTGGCAACACGAGCAACAAACATATTATTCCTATAAATTTAACTATTTTTTTGAATATCAATAGTTTTAATATAATTTTTCCAAGCGTAAAAAGACTTATTTTTGATTTCAGTTTGGCCAAAAACGAGTCGTGTGAATGATATGGAATAGGATGTGCTGGTTTATAGAATGGTGCCTGAGGATAATTGTATGATGGTGGAGGACCGTATACAGGTGGTGATGGGGCTGGTGGTAAGTAGCTATTGTCTTTTGGTGGATTGTAATCATAGCCTCCTCCAGGGACGTCTGGTGGAGGTCCGTATACTGGAACTGGTGGAGAAGTAGGCGGTGGTAGGTAGCTTATGTCTTTTGGTGGATTGTAATCATAGCCGCCTCCAGTAGCACCTGATCGAGTAGTTAAAATAATATATTATATGTATGTACATATAGTATTTTCATAATTTTTGGTAAATTCCTCTCCCTAGTAGAAAGTTTCACTTTAATCCATCCAAATTAACCATATTTTCCAAGTCAGTCTGTGATTAATCCATTCGGGAGCACAATTAATAACACAATGAACATCAACTAAACAGATTTTACCTCAAACATTTAAATTTTCATCGATTAACAATCTCACCATTGCTTGGACAAGGAATATAAAATATTCTTCACATTGAGAGTATTTATTTACATATTTATTTTAAATATGATAATTTTAATCTTTGTTTGTGTCATTTCTTATATTAAATAATCCACAATTTAACAATTTAATTGCAATATGATATATTTTCATATTTATTTACGCACCAAATTCTGTCTTATGCGAGCTCTGCAAGGCGTCAGCATATGTATCCTGGCTAAAAGGTATATCCGATGTGTTAGCACTCGCAACAATGTAACACACAAACGCGAATATAATTCGAAAATTCATCTTTCCAACTGGCCACAACATTTGCATGTAACCGTTAACAAAACTCAAATGAACACTGGTTATACCAGCAAGTATGTTTTAAGCCCCGAGCGTAAGAGTTTAGATTCGAAAATGCATAAAATAGCGCGATCGACAATGTATAAGTAATTATAACTGTTTCTAAATACCCTGCTCTCAATGATCGCATTGGGTATGAAGGGCATTATAGCATTGTGAAAACGTATGTAACGGATTACAGAAACCGAAATCTTTGCAGAATTCTTATATATTCTGAATGCATATATGAATACTTTATATACTTATCGGCGTGCGAATATCTGATGGGACAGATAGATAGACCTCGGAACAGGGTATACTCCATTCGCATACCTTCCTCCAAATATACGTACTCTTTTTGGTAGGTATTCACTGTCCATTTGTAGGTTCAATTATGTATTCATGAGACTATAGCAGCCGCACTACGTGTTTTTTAACTTCTGTAGTACGTGCAGTAATGGATTCGTACTTTTCTGGATTTGTGGGCGGTGATGAATATCTGAACTTTCACTGTCAAATTTAAATACATTGAAATTTGAAAAACAGGTTATTACTATTTTGAGCAAATGTATGTGACATTCGATATGGGACCATTCAAGTATTTAAGTTCTTGATCTCATATTTCAGCAGAAACTCTAAAAGAGTCGTAAAATATAATATACATATGTATAATATAATATAAAAATTGTGCCCTCTCTTCAATTATAGCCGCATAAGTAATATAGAGTATTCAGCAGTTGCAAACACTCGACTAGAGAACTCTCACTTGTTAGAATTTAGTTTATAAATAAAGAAAGTGAACGATGGAGGCGTACTTATTTATATTTGTATATCTCTATATGTATATTTACATTCATTGTGCGCAGCGGCTTAAAATTATTGATTAAAATTACATTAAAGTCATAGACATCAATAACATAAGACTTAGGAAGCTCAACACGAACTTGCAAAATTCCAGACATATTTTATCATTAAATTCAAATAAAATTAGAAATACTTAAATGAATTTTCTATTTGCTGGAAAAGGCCAGCTCAATGTGGAAAGGGTGAAAGTTTTAACTGCAATTTCGAAGCAAAAGCATTTTTAATTAAATATCAGGTGATAAGTATTCAACTGGTTTTAAAAACTCAATGTCGTAATCATGATATACTTCAAATTGATTTTTATAGATTTCAAACTTAAATTAATATTCATCAGAAATAATAGTAATTATGTTCGAAAGCTTATAATATATTTTACCAAAAAATACGAACTTGTTTGTATATTTTGTTGGATAGTTTTAATTGCATTCACAGCTTTGTTTAACTTACGTTTTAGTAATTTAATTTTGTTAGACACCGGTTTCAATTCCAGATCTTGTAAAACTGATCGGTAATAACATTTAATCAATAATTATCGATGATTAAATGGCGACGAATCGATACAAAATAATAATAACGACGCTCTCTTTTACTCGGATACCAAAAATGGTGCGTCGATTCATTATTTAAGCTCCATTGAACCACATCTTTTTAGTTATTTTTAGTTAAATGTGGCGATGCCAAATTTTGCACTACATTGAAGAAATTAGATGTGGGTTTGCCTACATAAATAAATATTTTAAACGATTTTAGATAAACCTACTAAATTCTAAAATTAAGTCTAGTTTCTCTAGCTACTATGAACTCGCTATATAGTCAAAGCAAAATCTTTAAAGAAATTCATATACTTCTCGTGTAAAACGATTTTATTGATTTATAGGCGAACAGAGAGTAGAACAGAAAAAACAACTGAATTCACACCAAGTCTCTTAACAGCCCTCGCATACACATATGGGTTTATGTGTGTTGAAGACTTGCCCTATTAAGAAATGCGCCGCCTATAAAAAAGCTTGAACATCGCAGCTTCGGTTAGTCGATATTCAGCTGTGTTTCATTACAAACAAAAGTTGGGATATTTCCTTCTTCTTCATTACCTATTAAATAAACATGGTAAGTCCCCCACCGTAGGATAATAATTCAAAATTACAGTGATTTTAAGGATTTCTATTATTAGAATTAATGCATTTCTTGCATTACATTAAAATGGATATATATATTAGCATTAAAATAATCTGTTGTGATCCTCAATGTTTAGACAGTTTGTTTTTAATATTTTTATGTGAATTTGTGTAAATGTTTTTATGTTCTGAGTACTGGATATCTCTTAGTTGAAAACACTTTTGAATTAAAATGATCTGTTCATATTAGAAGATGTAACAAAAAATAACAAATTTAAAGATCTGAGGTCTTATCCACTCTGCCTTCGTTCCAAAGAACTTTAATTTAAAGTATGTTAATCATCATTTAATTGCTTCGAGAATAACATGAAGTTGAGTTGTCTTTATAATTATATCTTGATAATGGATAACTAAATGATAAGTAGAGTGGTTCGATTTAACGGAGTTATTCTTGTTTTATAATAAAAATAAAATAAAGTTATAATAAATTAAAACAATAATTATTAATATTGAATAAGTATCATTAATCATTCTCAATACCTCTAATCAAACTGTCACCTTTCTGATGATTCATCAGATAAAATATAACCAAAATCAATTAGATGGAAAAAACTCTATCTGTCTTGTGACAATGTACATATATTGATCTCTACAGGGTATTTAAACATGTTGTATGCTCTTTTACTGTTTAAAGTAATGTTACACGGTCTGCTGAACAGAGCCTAAAAAATACATTAATATTTATCACATTAATATTTTTTTTTTTATTTTATTTAATTGTAGAGGGAGTGTATTTCAGTTCACATAGGACAAGCTGGCGTTCAGATTGGTAACGCTTGCTGGGAGCTGTACTGTTTGGAGCATGGAATCCAGCCTGATGGTCATATGCCCTCGGACAAAACGGTTGGCGGTGGCGACGACTCCTTCAATACGTTCTTCAGTGAAACTGGCGCTGGAAAGCATGTGCCACGAGCTGTATTTGTTGACTTGGAGCCAACGGTTGTCGATGAAGTGCGCACTGGAACATACCGGCAACTGTTCCACCCGGAACAGTTGATCACCGGCAAAGAGGATGCTGCCAACAATTATGCGCGAGGTCACTACACAATCGGCAAGGAAATTGTGGATATTGTACTAGATAGGATACGTAAACTAGCTGATCAATGCACGGGACTCCAGGGATTCCTGGTGTTCCACTCATTCGGCGGTGGAACCGGGTCCGGGTTTACCTCGTTGCTTATGGAGCGACTGTCTGTTGACTATGGAAAGAAGTCTAAGCTGGAGTTCTCAATCTATCCAGCTCCACAAGTACGTATATGAGTTACAGCTTATTAAGCAATACCGGATGCACTTTCTGAAGTCTGTATGTAACCGGAAAGAAGAGTTCTTTTCAGACTTTAAGAAAGTAAACCTGAACTTAAATTATAACTATAATATGTAACTAGAACATAATGGTAATCTCTGGATCTCTTAGGTTTCGACAGCTGTGGTTGAGCCATACAATTCAATTTTAACCACCCACACCACTCTGGAGCACTCCGATTGTGCATTTATGGTTGACAATGAGGCCATATATGACATCTGCCGTCGCAATTTGGACATTGAGCGACCTACCTACATGAACCTAAATCGTTTAATTGGGCAAATTGTTTCCTCAATAACAGCTTCGTTGCGCTTCGATGGAGCTCTCAATGTAGATTTAACTGAATTCCAAACCAATTTGGTCCCCTACCCACGTATTCATTTTCCTCTTGCCACATATGCGCCTGTAATTTCCGTTGAAAAAGCTTATCATGAGCAATTAACTGTCGCCGAAATAACGAATGCCTGCTTCGAACCCGCTAACCAGATGGTCAAGTGTGATCCAAGGCATGGAAAATACATGGCGTGCTGCATGCTCTATCGGGGCGACGTTGTACCCAAAGATGTCAATGCAGCCATTGCCACAATTAAAACAAAGCGATCCATCCAGTTCGTAGATTGGTGTCCAACTGGCTTTAAGGTGGGTATTAATTACCAACCACCCACCGTTGTTCCAGGTGGAGATTTAGCCAAGGTTCAACGTGCGGTATGCATGTTGTCCAATACTACGGCTATTGCGGAAGCTTGGGCTCGTTTGGATCATAAGTTTGATCTCATGTATGCCAAGCGTGCATTTGTTCATTGGTACGTTGGAGAAGGAATGGAGGAGGGAGAATTCTCTGAGGCCCGAGAGGACTTGGCCGCACTCGAAAAGGATTATGAAGAGGTGGGCATTGATTCAACGACCGAAGTCGATGAAGGTGATGAGTACTAAAGCATGATCAAATGAGAATAACGATTATATATGGAAATTTGGTTCAAAACGTGCCTTCGATTTTGCCACAACATTTTTAATTATATCTGAACTTACAATAAAACATCCCAGCAAATTTAAATTAAATAAAAAATAAATTGTCTACTAAAATAAGCAAATAAATATGATGAAAAATTTAATTTATTTTTTTTGGAAATTAACGTAATCGTATTTGGTCTGATTAGTCGGATGAATAGTTAAGTTTCCGCAGTCAGGTAATGAATAAAGTTTAACTCGCGAATACGAATTTGGTTTATTTTCATCAGTAATCAACAAATAACATATGATATTATTAATATATATTAGGTTATCACTTAGCAATTTATAGATCTAGATAAATTATTTTCGTTGCCGATAAGGCTCCACAGAAACTCAAAAAACTGGCAGTGCTGATAACAGCTGTTGTTGTTCCAGCAAGTTTAACAATAATACCCATACACATTGATAAAATAAATTGGGCTAAGAAAACCATGCTACTGACAATGGCAACATCGGTACCTAAGCCGCGTACTCCAGATCCCAATTTTGCACAACCGCTTCCGTCTACTTCGAACTGGAAAATTAATAATAAAATAGGATATCTAAATTAATAACATTATCATACTTCGGTACAGAGTAACGCACAGCGCGTTGATTAGATATGTAAATGGTAATTTAATGAAGAATTTGGCAATTTTATTCCACACGCCTGCTTTATTCGTTTGCTTTAAACCTACTGACTCCTTTCTCAAGTTGCCAGATTCATGCAACCCTGCGAGAGCGAGATCAATATCTTAAGCGTTCTCCTTATTGTAAATAGGTAAAACGAGATAGCTACTGTATGTCTATATTCAGGGATGGAAGTATGGACAATGTGGTGAACTTAACTTATATATTAATGATTTGAGGTAACTTTTTGTTGCTACTAAAGTATATTTACTCTTAATAGGCTACGACACGCTTCCATATACATTTGATAGCCCACTTCCAACGACTCTAATAGAACCCTAATACTTTTTAAGTACAGGTTTTTATATGGTTTGAGGATTGGCTTTAATCTTCGCAAATTTGAAACCTGTTTTTAAATATGCCATATGCCTACTACTCACTGTGTCCACGGAATGGTAATGTGCCACCAGCAAGTAAGGCATGGTGAAGAGCGTAGAGTACATTACACCTGCCGTCCAACTAAATACGATGACGCTGAATTTAGCGCGAGTTAACGCCATTAGTGTCATTCCAACGCAATAGAAGAGAAGACCTCCAACGTATACAGATTTTGCCCTTTAAGAAATTAAAAAGTAAATAAATTAGCTGTTAATAGTATTATTTGTATTATTAGACACAATACTCGTACCTAAATCGTTGGATGAGCTTATCAATAACCAGGGAGTAGCATGCACAGGAAAGGGAATACATCGCCATACCCCAGCATCCGAAACGAACACCCTCTTCGTATTTCCGTTGTGGTGGTGTTCCTTCCATTGCTCTTGGATCACCATTAAAGACGGCTTCTCCCACGAAGTCGGTGAAGTAAAGCGAATAGCAAACATGCGACATCCAACAGAAGAGATTTGTGAGACAAACAATGCGTAGGGAGTAGGGCATGTAAACGATTGAGAGTAAATAATGCGATAACGATTGCACTTCCTCGCCAGTCTGAGGCACAGCGAAGTCAGCTGCGGATTCAATTTCATGTGTCAAAGGCTCCTGATTTTCTGTAAATGAAGTTTCGCCAATATTCTCCTTATTGGCAAAAAATTGTTCCGATGCTGTCACAGTTGTCATCTTCATAAAGGAAAAATGTTTAATTATATTAATAAAGCAGAATCATTTATTTAGTAGGAGTTCAATGAATGATCATGAACTTAAAATCAGCAAAGTTGGACAGAATGCTTTTGTCTACGAGCTTACATATCATATGAAGTTCGACTTAGAACAACCTGCTTAATGATTAATGAGTAATTATGATTAGAGATTCATATATACATATATTTAATAAATAATTCAACTGACCTCATCAACATTTTCATTATTTTTATACTCATCATCGTTGTTCATAGCTCCATAATTTGTGGAAGTATTTTCCAATTCAGATTTCTCATTTGGGCCCATTTTGTGTTTCGGATTTGAAAGCACCCATAGAGGGATTTCAGTAAAACTGGTTATTGTGAATGTCACACAGGCGATAAAAATGAATGTAATTATCGTGAAAACAGCCTTCACATGTCCCCCTAGACGTCTTCCTACAGATCATTCGTAAATATTTCATATTTTGAAGTTGATGTCAACTTACCGATTTCCGTTTCATCCCAGTTCAAGCCACCCATGGAATAGCCAAAGAATCCGCCTAGGCCGGCCATTATGGTGAATGTAGAAAGTCCCTTTGCATGGTCTTCGGGAATGCAAACATCCAGGAGGAATGCTCTGGAGGGACTTTGACATGCGTCTGCATCAAAATCAAGTAGAACAGTGCCCAGCACAGTAAAGAATATTCCCCAGGGATGTGAAGTCTTCGGATAAACTACATTTTCTGATTTTGAGGCCGTCGTTTTGTGTGGAATTATGTTTAAATAATTATACGTTGTATTGTACGTCATATTCATTGAAGCAGCTTGCAAATGTGGATCCACATCCCCGAACCAATATCCCAAGTTTTCCCCATTTGGTACTAAAATTAATCCTGAATAATTATATTTAGGCGTTATTTAATGCTGTAAAGTATACGGTTATTTTCGACATAATTTATATAGCAGTGAACTTTTCCCAATTACAATTTAGAATTAATTTATGGAGAAGATTCACTTTTGTCAAATAATGTCGAAAGGGAAACCGGAAACAGAAACTTATATTTTAAAATAATTACCAAGAAAAACTCCTATAGATAAAAGAATTATAAAAGGACGTCGCCGTCCAATATTTAACTTGCAACGATCTGAAAAAGAGCCCAATATAGGACAAAGGAAGAACCCAACCAGGGGAGACAAAGCCCAAACCAATGTCATGTGCTGATGCTCCACGCCAATTTTAAGCAACGTTGGGGACACAAAAGCCGTTTCTGCCGCATATGAGAACTCA
Source organism: Drosophila funebris (assembly GCA_018901825.1). Lineage (NCBI taxonomy): Eukaryota > Metazoa > Arthropoda > Insecta > Diptera > Drosophilidae > Drosophila > Drosophila funebris. The sequence continues at coordinate 7,529,536 of JAEIFK010000678.1, read as the reverse complement.
ATGCCCATTACTGCAGCAGATACTCGGACAAGCTCCGCTCGGGTTTTGTGTCTGTGAATAAAAATAAAATAAAAATCAATTTACTTTTGCTATCCTGCTACATTCTCAGCGGGCAACTGATATTATTGGATTTACGCTTTCCAATATATCACGGGTTCTAAAAGGACATGAATTCAATTAGGTTAAATCCGTTTATTGTTGAATTTGGATTTAATAGATGCAAAGTCATGGGTCCATGAAATATGTATATGGGAAAACCATTTGAAATGATTTTAAATGTAGAATTCTTAGTCAGCATTTGTTGCAGTAACATTACTCAAAGATATGTTTAGCTTATTTTAATTTGGTTATAAACATAAAGTTATTGTATACCCTGCACCTACATGTATTAACTAATTGCAGAAGAATGCAACGGACAGAAGGAGGCGTTCTTAATTAGTAACGACAGCCTAGTCCAAATAAATTAATTTTCGAAAATTCAGTTTCAAAATGTTTACTAAGCTGGTTAAAACTTCTTAGCTCCTAATGGATTTTGATTTGGGGTCACTTACATTATCTGTAAAAAGAACTTTACAAAATTGATGAAGCTCTAAAAAAATGGCATCATCGAGACTACACTGATCGACTGAGAAATACCCATTGTATTGAGTATTATTTTACAAGAAACAATGGAATATAAGACAAATGCTTTTTTTATCGTTGTAGAAAGACTATCATCAAACACACTTTCTTTTATATATTATATTATATATCATCATCATCATTATATATCATTTCCTATAACTGCTATATAATATTGCTATTGCTAAATTTTAGTCAATGCTATACAATTGATTTGGAAAGTCGAATGAACATACACACTTTTAAGTATGTTAGGGTATATTGTGATATTTGAATTTTTTCTTGTAAGACTTACCTATAAATATGGGAGTAATCCGCATTTGCACTTGCGTTACCTTTCAATTGATCCTTGGCGGTACTTTTGACTTTTTCAAGAAAACTAGTTGAATTTTCTTGATTCATACTGTACTTTTCCCTTATATTGTCTCTCCATTGATGGAGTCGACCTGTGAACCCCTGATATTCATGTAGCTTTTCCATCTTTATTATTATATGTATATTGATTTATTTATGATTGAAATTTCGTTACGAAAGTAACGAGCGCGGTTTGCTTTATTATTGTCAATTCAAATATTTATACGGCTTCACACCAAACAGAGCACAATATTTCCACAAGACTCAACGTTCGCCGAACTTGGCATTCAAAGTAGAAGTGAGCTCGCATTTCACGACCAAGTTACGAGCAACGAATTGGAAAAGAATTGTTTTGTATCGTTTCTCAGCCAATATGTTTCCAATGATTTTCATCGAGCATGCGTTGACTTCCGGAATTTTCTTTGCTTTCCAATGCGGCTAATTAAAATAAGCAAACATTCTATTGCGAACAGTCATCGAATGCAGAATGCTCTGAACTCAGTTTCAAAATACTCTAAAGGTCAGCATAACGTGAAAGTTGTTAATATCTAATAAAATTATATATTTCTATATAACAATTATTATTATTTTATTATAATTAAATTTTTCAATGGTAGACCACACAAAATATGTTTATGTAGTTGCTTAGCGTGAACTGCCAAGTCGATATACCCATTTGTTCGTGTGTAGAATAACCCGGTGCCCAAAGAGTATAAGATCTGGAGAATTTCAAGATCAATTATATTAGGACTTACATTATAAGAGCTAGCCTCGGGGTTGTGACGCTTTTTCGTAATTAAAGCGACATATGCTCAAAATAACAAATATGAGAAATACAAATATTATATCAAATAATATAAGTTAAATCCTTTTTAATGTCTCTTTATTTGATAGTTCTGCTTTTCTGAATTAATTTAATACAACAGATCGGAATTGCCAAAAACATATGTGTATATTGTGTATACATATGAACGAGTATTTATAGCTATTATTATATTAAATATAACGAATCTTGTAATGCTTACGATGGTTATTCTTTGATTGGCGCCAAGTTTGCACTATAATTGTACTGCCCTATGTATGTCTTACAATATATTCTTTCTTTTTTTATTTTCTTATTTTCTATTCATTTAGGTCTCTAGTGATCTAGTTATTCCATTCATTATTTGCTTATAGTTTAGTGTAGAACTAAAAATAATTGGATCTATTGACAAGTTGTAAGATTTAGATATTGTACAAAATAAATAGGGTTTTATTACAGTTTAGCTTTTAGCAAATGCTTAAGATGACCTCAAAAGATGGAAAGATTTGTATCTAGTATTTCTAAGAGAACCCGAGAACAGAATTATATTATAAAATTGTATCCGTCTACATTTAACCGACAGCAGACCCCGAAATATTCCGATCTTCAATTTCAAATTGAATAAATCTATATTTTGCTGGTATATATGTATGTGAATGATGAACACTTTAAACAAGTAAACTCGAAAATCGCATAGTTTCAGGTGAGATTTTTTTGTTAAATATGTGCGATATATTAAAGCGCATATTAATTAACAGAAACAGAATATACTTAAGTAAATATTCAATGTTTGTTTTACAGCTGCTCTATTTGATTTTCCAGGATTGATTCTCATTTTTCGCATCTGTTTGTTTACACTAGTCGTTGAGCTGTGTCATCTTTTTTTCGCAAAACCTTTCGTAAAAGAAAGAGAATCTTACACTTTGTTTTGGAGGGCTTTGGAAAGGAATCACTCATCAGAAGTGCAAAATGAGAAGATACAATAACACTAAGTTATATATAATGGTTTATGCAGCATAGAACAGTAATTCTATATTTTATGGTTAAAGCAGAATTATAGCCGCATTTAAATATAAATATATAAATAATGTATATAAATAAAAACAGCATAGGTTAACAAGTATCTATTGTTGATAGGTCAAGATCACTTTCAACTGTATTAAATTAAGAAGGTCTAGGAAAGTACCAATGGGGATCAGAGTAAAATGTGGGATGAAAATTTGAATATGTTGATTTGTTCGTGGGTTTTGTTGAAATCGCTGAGAGATACATGTCACACTTGTATAGTCCTTGTCTTTGAGCCATTTTAATCCTCGATGTTAGTTGCTTTTTCCATTTTGTTCGACGATTCTGGAACCACGTTTTGATTTGTACTTCCGTCAGGGACAAGGTTTTTGATAGCTCCATACGCTTGCTTACGCTCAAATATTTATCCAGTTTAAACTCGTTTTCGAGACGATCTAACTGTTTTGCACTATACGTCTGTCTAGGTTTTCTATCAATACCTTGCTTTCTGAATCGTTTTCCTTAATAAAAAATAAAGATTTAATTCTTTATCTTAATGTTACAATCATATATATTATGTTACCTTGAACACTGATTAGGTGATGCAGATATGGAGGCATTGTCACCCTAAGCGGATAGTGAAATTGTGATGTTGAATTTTTAAATTCTGGCGTAGGTGGTGTCTCCATAATATCTGGTGTATTAAAAGACATGCTCTGTAGAAATGGCAGCGATTTGGTAATGATGGTATTAACGTTACGCCAATATTCTCCTTTATCATCTGCGAATATAAGATAAATAATTCTTAAAGGGAAGTACATAACTCCAAAGTTTTATTTATAAAATTGGTAAATATTCAAACAAAGATATTTAAAATACTCCTAGCTAATTCCAAATGTAATCTATAGTTTTTGAGAAACAAATTCTCTCTCTTCTTTATATTATGTTGCAAATATACCAAATTCTGGTATTGGAATGGTATCTTAGTAATTCTTAATAACATAACATAATAAATTAAAAAAATAAAAGAAGTAAAATTAAAAAATTTAACTATTTATTTTATGTTAACTAAATTTGTGCAGAATACAGAGTGAAAATTCTACAAATTACTAATACTATTAATTAAGCAAAAAAAAAAGACTTAACCGTTATATTTTCTTATTCTTCTTTCATTCGCTTCTGCTTAGATTTAACTATGAGATGGCAACACTTACATTTGCATCTCGCTCCCAACAATTGCCCGGAGCAAAAAGATAGACCTGTACCAAGTTTCAAAAAGATCGATTTAAAACTAAGAGACTAGTTTGCATAAATCTTTGTCTGAATAAGTAGACCATTTTATTAATCGATTATCTTGGATATATAAGCTATTTAGTACGATTACCTAAATAATTAATAAAAAATTAAAAGTTTAAAATTTTTCTTAGTAATTCTTAATAACATAACATAATAAATTAAAAAAATAAAAGAAGTAAAATTAAAAAATTAAACTATTTATTTTATGCTAACTAAATTTGTGCAGAATACAGAGTGAAAATTCTACAAATTACTAATACTATTAAGTAAGCAAAAAAAAAAGACTTAACCGTTATATTTTCTTATTCTTCTTTCATTCGCTTCTGCTTAGATTTAACTATGAGATGGCAACACTTACATTTGCATCTCGCTCCCAACAATTGCCCGGAGCAAAAAGATAGACCTGTACCAAGTTTCAAAAAGATCGATTTAAAACTAAGAGACTAGTTTGCATAAATCTTTGTCTGAATAAGTAGACCATTTTATTAATCGATTATCTTGGATATATAAGCTATTTAGTTCAATTACCTAACTAATTAATAAAAAATTAAAAGTTTAAAATTTTTAATTGGATTTGCGTAACTATGTGAACTATTGAAAACTATTTACTTCTATGATATAAAAAGGACATTTATTTATTTTTCATATTTAAAAAGTGCTTACGTTTCACAAAAATAGTATTTGGCGTATTTATTGTTGGTGTTACACTAATCAAATGATTATTATTCTGTTTTACACAATCCAATTGAGATTCATTGTTGCGACACAGTATACTGTCGATACTAAACGAGCAGAGTCGACCAATATTTCTGTTATTAGGAGTGTCCTTAGCGTTCTTATCGGTTGAATTTTCAACAGATTTGCATAATAAATCACTTTTTTCCAAATCATTATTATTTCTGGTAACATTTAAGGTTTCTTTACACGATCCGGAATCTACGTACTGACGATTCATTTTTAACGATTTTATCCTGAGATGCTTAACAGCTAACTAAAGTTATCATATCCATAGAATAATTTGAGCACACGTGTGATCTGTCCACTCTGACTTTTCTGACTCCGCCCTGATTTTAGCACATTAGCCCCAAAAGCCCATGCAAAACTGAAGTACAATGCAATGTGGTGCTAAGCGTTGAGTGCTGGTCAAGTGTTGAGTGCTGAGAATGACTGTCCACATCGATACAACGACAGCTAAGAGCAACCACCAATCATAATACAAGGCGGCAACTTGTCCGAGTCATTTTCGAATTGGGTTCGACTTACTCGACTTACACAAATCATAGCAATGTATGTACATGTGTATGTAAGTGTATGGTCCATACTCGCATATGTATTAACGAGATGAACCAATACATACATGCATGCGTTTGTGTGAGTGTGTGTCAGTAGCAGCAGATGTGCGTATACATGTCCATTCTTAGGCACAAATGATATCGTTAGCATTAACATTCCGAATGCTTATTGATTGCTATTCAAATTTGAGATGTGTTAATGATTTACTACTATTTAACAAACAATTTTAACGTGCCGCTCCACATATGTGTGCATGTATGTATGTATGTAGGGATGTGTGCATGTGTAATTGCTAGTGCGAGTGTGAGATTGAGCATCTGAGGAAAACACACGCACACGCACACACACATGCGTACATATTACGAGTCTGGCTTAACATGCATATGTACATATATGCAATCAACAGTTAGCACAATGACAATGATGTCTTCTTTTGTGTAATCTGGCAATTAGGTGTAAAAAATACATGCATATAAAAAATGATCACGTTCCTTTTAAACGTACATACATACATATAACTACAGACGGGTATATGTCAATATATACACACATTCTTACATACTCATACATGTATTCTTAAATATTTTAGGAGCCGCACCCTGAACTTATACACTTTCACGACTCAATTAACGTTTAGGCTTAAACTTATTTATTACTGATTGAGTGTGTAAGTAGACACTGATGTGTGAGCATGTATAGGTGCAAATTGGTTTAAAGTTATGGCTTAATTAACTAATTGTGGAATATTTTATTTACGAGTAAGGTGCTCTGTTGTTGAAAGGCTATTACTGTTGCCTCCCTTTGCCCTGTTGTGGGATTTGGTCAAATGGAAACCATGACTAACAAGTACATTGTCTCGCAATCTGTAAGGACTATTATGTATATATGTATACGCTTCTTATTAGACAGACAGGAGGAAATAGTTTAAAACTCTGCTAAATGCCAAAATACAAATTGCATTTATTTTGGCCTTGATAAAAAATAAGAAGTCTACCGGCGGCATTTTAATTTACATTAACTATAATACTGTTCATACGTATTTACTTTTTTATTGCCTGTGACTATTCAATAAAACAAATCGATTTTATTAATACATCCAATTTTATTATTATATTGTAAATTTATAAAAATGATTATTAACAGGCATCAAATACATGTGCGAAGCGTCTTATCATTGATAGATAATCGTTCGATGCCCGAGCTGCAAGCCAACTCGTTCCCAAGCTGAATAATATAAGAATCAAATAATATAATGGTAAGAATTTATCCACGAATAATACTATTGTTCTATATAATTGGGATATTATTAAACGATAGATAAACAACAGACCTGTAAAGTGTAGTCCATATATTATTTTTAGTGTTTGGTGACATTCTGAGGAAAGCTGAATATTTGCATAACTGTTGATCATCAAATGCTACTTTTGTATTTTTGTTATCATTCAAGTACAAATTATCTATTTTCGTTAAGAGAATTTGACTTAGCTGATTAATCTGAAAATAAAAACCATAATTTATAATATATGGGATAAGAAATTTATATACCCTTTTCATGATTCATATCTGATAAGATTACAAGGAAGTTCTCTTAATTTGTGAATTTTGTTAACATATCTGTATTAGAAAATGCCAATGCCAAAGCTTAATTAGCCCAATTAATTAGCTTAATTAGTTAATTAGTTTATTTTCTCGAATATTAATGATACTAACCCCAAGTAAATGTTCATGTTTCTGTAAAATAGAACGTTTTCTGCGCCGTATTTCTTCGGTGCCATCATTTGTATCAATCGCTTCGGTAGCTTCCATTGGCATCATCATTAAATTAGTATTCTCATCTTTGGTCTGAAAAATAATAATAAACGAATAAAGTTATTGATTAGCTTTCAAATATTGTCACTAATTTGTCTTTTGAGTACCGGGTTTATTAATTACCATTGTGATGCACATGAGAACCTGTAATATAAACATTCCAAAGGATAAAAATGCTAGGGTTGTCAATGCGATGTCTGTTATATCCTTAAGGCTTATCTCCTTAATTTGCTTAGACGGCTGCGATACAGGATTAGAATGTTCTGATGGTGAGTGGACAACTCCATAGTCGCCATATCCAGTCTCATAACCTATGGGTTATTTAGTGGTACTTTGGTACATCCAGTCTATTATTTCAATTTCTTACCTGTTTTGCTAATTTGTTCAGTATTTTCAATGTGCGAATTCTTTAACGAAAATCGGGGCATCAGAGAAACTGTTTGTGGATATAGCTTTACAAAACATGACAACAATTTAGTAATATCACGTAAATTATATAAATTAGCTTATTATGATCAGGAGTAAGAAATAATATTCAAATCTTGATCAAATGAAATTGATTTTAGTTTGAATTTTCTAAGAAACGTGTTACACACTGAAGAATCCTTGGCAGTCCACATACCGTATATGTAATCTTTAGTCTTAGTATATATAGCTTCGACTTATTCAGTGTTTGCTAGTTTAAAGGTATGTACCGACTTATTGAATTACAATATAATAAAGCTGGCAGTGCAACGATCGAATCTGGTAGTAAACACTATGTTGTTTCTTGTTATAACTCAATAAAACTCAGAACCTAAACGATTGATAGATACATACATTGAAATACTTGGGTTCATGGCGTGAACTTTCGTATGCGTAACCGGTTATATCGCCATCATCGGATTCATCTTCATCCAAAGAAGTTTCCAATGCTGATTTCGCAAGTGGATTAAATTTTCTTCTCTGAATTTGATTAGCATTGCCTTTTAATTTTTTACTAGCTTCATTCAATTGATGTCGAATATCGTCGAGTGTTGTTGTTCTGCAAAATTAAAATATTATATTAAAGAAATGAGAGTACTCACTTCTACGTATCATTATCTTTGTTATTTATCTTTTTTATAGATCTTAAATATGCATATCTTTTCGCAACAGATCTTTAAAATAAAAACTGGTAAGGAGCCTTGACATTCATAAATACATCCTTGATGCCTAATTAATTTATTTTTCAAAATCGATGAGGCACGTGGCATAGAGGTAGTTTTATTTAAATATATTAACGTTGATAACTGAAATTTTTCCCTTACCTCTTTAACCAAGCATTGTAATTCGAAGAACCATCATCGAAAAGAAGTTTCTTAGCTGAGTCATCTATATCATCATCGACTGTTATATTTAAATCGTTTTGCAATTTCCCAAAACGTTTCCCGATTACAGAATCGTTGCTTTCTATCTTCCAATTCAATATCTGCTTAGTTAGGTAATCTGATGCCATGAATTGTTGCATCATTTTTCTAAAATATATATATATATATTTATTGTAATATTATATGTTAATTGAAAACTTATTAATATAATATAAAATTTTCTAATATTTTTAATATTTGTGTCAACACTTCCATTTATTTAAATACCTGTGATAGTCCATCGTTTGCAAAGCGGGCAAAAAGTCTTGTATGTACCTTTGACCCAGCTTATCATTAAAGCCCATAAAGAAAACGTGTGCAGGCATCATTTGAGTATTTAAAATATCATCTAAATTAAACGAGATACCGTCTACACGTATCAGATGACATTGCACAGCAAAATACACTATTATATTAAATATAATTTTTGGCTTTCTATTAACTGTAAGAGCCATGTTAAGCTAGACTTTCTGATGAGACTTCACTTATCAACTGGCGCTTCGAAAATTACTTTTGTCACTTCAGATTCTCACTTTCTACTTTTTGTTTCAATCACTGAATCTCTCTGGTTCTGCTCTAGATGCACTAGATAATGCAAGTTCAACTGCATGTATTTCTACAGTTAAGCCCAGAATAATAGGAACTCTAACTAAAATTTAAAAAAATATATATGATATGAGCGCTTGACACCCTTGCAGACTTTTGTAGAAATATATTTATTTATTATATATATTTAATTATAATATTTATTTATTCGTTTATTCATTAAATTATTTACTTTCTTTAGTAATTAACTTATTTATATATATATATATATAGTAAAATATATTATATGACTATTAGATATAATATATTAGTATTATATGTTATTGATCGATATCAATAGCAATGTCCATCTGCCCGTCTGTCTGTTTATTTCAACTTCTTGTAAAACAATCCAAAAATGTCAAAAATATTGGCCTAGAAATAAGAAGGCATTAAGAAAACCAATATTTCAAATAATAAAAAAAAGAAGAAAGAAATGGAAATTTTGCATTCAATCGCTTTGCTCAGACATGTGCGAGAAAGAGATAGAGCGAGCGATGCATGCACATCTAAATAAATATGTATGCATGTGAATATAAAATGTATTGGACAAATGCGTAATTGTGTAACTACATAGATACATATGCACAAGTATGTGTGCGAGCATTTAAAACGTGTGTAAACACTTTTGACGACTGATAGGCATCAGTTCACATGCGTTAATTTTCGGCGTAATAACCGTTATATTTTTCAATTCTTCTTTCATTCGCTTCTGCATAGATCAATCTATGAGACAGCAACACTTTCACTTGCATCTTATTCGCAGCAACGGTAATTAGCTTTGTGTAAATACTCTTGACGAACCCAACCTTTATATAAATAAAAGGATTTAAGATGTGATAAAATTGATTTAATTTCGTTATTTTGATCATTGTATATTTATACATATTGAGATATTGAGATATATGTAGTTCCAATTCTCAGTGACTTCAGAAAGGCTTCTACTTCTGTCAATATAGAAATTGTATTGGATATTCCCACAGCATCATTATGCGGACGTTCGATTGTACTTACGATATAAATATAAAAATCCATTTGTTTTATGTTCAACTTTATTAAGTAACAAATCCATATGAACTTTAAACTAACATTTGACTTATTAATTATAATGTTAACTTTCTATTTCACATTTTGTATGATAATTTCAAGTATACGGCACACATACTTACTTACATAAGCACATATGTATGTATGTACAGGTATGTATATGTATGTGTATACAAGATTATTCAGATTAATTTTAGCATAATTCAGGGCTGCAGTTTCTTAGATTTACTATCAATTAGAAAATCAAATTAATATTGGGCATCGCCAGGTTAAACAGAATAGTCTAATGCTCGACTAAGGGATACCCATGCACAATTGCTTCTTTGCTCTGCTCTACACTCTTTCAAATAGTTTTTTAACTTATTAAATAGTAATATTATTTGTAGGTTAGATAATTATCATTGGTAACATAATGGGAACCCAGTTTAAATCAAAATTGTGCGCGTTATATTCATTTGTTTATTGGTGAGAAGATTAATGGGGTTTATAGCCAAAATTTTAAACTAACTTGATCTGAACGTAGTAAACAAGCACCTTCATAGCCAATTTGGTTTCTTTAGCTGTTATGTTCTCTAAGATCGACTCATTCATACGCGGACGGTCAGACAGTCGTCGATGCTGATTAAAAATATGCTCGTATCTGTTTCTCTTTTTACTTTGTCGAGTCGATACGCCTTCTTCTGCCTGTTTCACATGTTTACTCAATGTTATTATAACTTGGGTATGTACCATAACATTCTATGTACTATGTATATTTATTAACTCTATTTGCGATTATATAATTGTCATTTAAAATTTGTTAACTAATGTACGCATGTGTGTATGTATGTATATGAATACAAAATAAATTTTAATTAAAATAAATTGCTTGCTCCAATTGAATAACAATGTTTTTAATTTTCCACAAAACTCTTATTTTTAGTAATGTATCCTGTTGATTGTTAAGTCTTATTAACCAAGAGATTTTCAATAACATATTAGTATCAAAGTTTTGTAATGTACTTAAAGTTTAGGTTTTATTTTGCTTACATTTGTATTTGCATGAGTAAAAATATAGTATTCAAAATTATCTTTATCCCCATTTACATTCTTAAATAACATAAAAAATTGAACGCACTACTCTGTATATCTATATTGGGCAAAGCCTTCAAAATAAACCAAAAGAACAGCAATAAAACATTGTTTTTCAACTTGTGATGTTTTACTCCGAATTTGCGAGTTTTACTTTATCGTCCACAACATCTATCCAATCAAGATCATTCACTTTCTATTGATTCATTAGGTTAATAAAAAATAATCTTTCTAACAATGCTAACTACTATTCTAAACTTGCATCTATATCTTGCTATGTGTATGTGTCTAGTAATTTCTGTTACAAGCTAAGGCGAAGGGGCCATGTTTGTCTGGCTGGCTGTCTGTTTCTATGCAAAACTATGTTGTTTCGAAGTATTCTATTTTTTTGTTAATGAAACTGTCGCATCCGGCCGGATAGTTGTACTTATCATATCTAGAGGGTCGCATATTAATGTTTTGTTTGTATAAGTGCTTTGTTATTGCATATATCTTGGTCAAACGGAATCAGACTACTGCTACATCTTTCATCTGCGTGTAATTAAGTGCAAGTGTATGCAACAGGCAAAACAAGCCATTTCCGTCCAAATTATCAATCAGAATCAACAATTAATTCTGTTTGGCCTACCTGTATAAAGAAGTTTAGTATATTCATACATGTACTTCGATTTTAGACTATCAAAACTAGGAAACTAAAATCAGTATTAAGGTTTTCGTATACCACATGCAGATCAAGTTCATTATTTTGTATAGTCGAGCTCTACATTTCTTATTTAACGTTAAAAAAATGTTTTCATAGATTTTGTTGATTTGCGTTAATATAGATTGAAGTGAATCAATTTTTAATCAATCTTGGAAACGGCCCATATTAGATTTTGCTGTATTTAGTTAGATTTAAAATATTTTTCAAATGTCTATAGAAAGTCATTTGGTTATATTTTATCTTAAAAAAAAAAACAACATTTCAATAACAAAAACATAATATAAAACGTTAATACACGTATAGTTAATTGACATTTCCTAATAACTAAATATCCCTGCTAAAAATTAAATGAAATCGAAATGAATAAGTTTCCTAATTGATTTCGTTGTGTTAACTTGTTTATTAAGACCATTGTTTGTTTGATTCCAGTTTCTGCTGTATGATTTGTGTCATTCTGGATCATTGATGTATTTAAATGAAAATAAAAAAGCTAAGTGCAAGTAGTGATTACCATGTTAGAGAAGGATTATAATTTTGTGATTGAAAAGATTCCGAAATACGTATATATGTGAAGTTTGGAATATAAAATATAATAATATATAAATACAGGCAGTGCACCTTTGGCAGTGGCTTGATAGTGAGTTCTTTGCCTGTTTCTATCGTGTTGTTACCCACTTGCAATGGCATTTAAGATATAAAATTGCTTTTTAATTATTGTTGTTATTTATGTACTTAATAGGAAAAAAGTGTCATAATCATAAGTTTCACGGCTGTGTAAATGATCTGATGTAATTGTTTTCCAACTATTTCCGTTAATTTAACATTTTAAAAAGTATATTCATTATATTGAGATCTTTCCAAAATTAGTAATGATCTAAATCCATTTTTAATCGGCATCAGAAATCGTGCAGGATTTGGTATGACTTTTGTGAAATTTCACGTACTGAATATCATAGCTAATCACGTAAATATTTGTATGTTAAAACAACTACACATCAAATTTAGAGCCTATGGCTCTCATAGTTTCTAACATTCATATACTCATAGAGACAGACAGACGGACAGACTAAATCGATTCGGCTATTGATACTGATCAACAATTATCTATGTATATAGTATAAAGGAGGGAGATGCTTCCTTATGCCTGTTACATACATTGCACAAAACCATTATAATCCTGTTTTCTCCATTTGCAATGGGTAATGCAAACAATCCACAAGAGTTTTACTGAATTGAAAATATATCATTGATTGGAATGAGCTGTTGACAACATATAAGAACGGACTACAAACACTTCAATCTTGATCGTAAGAGAAATTTTTTAAATATATTGGGTTATATCTGATTGCGCTGAATCTTTCAGGATATGTAAGTGTACCAATCGTAAAGGTTGATCATCTATTGTATGTATTATTAAAAACCTGCGTATGGTATACGACACTTAATACGGCCATAGACAAATGAATAACTAAGAATATACAAAACTTGTAGCATCGGAGATAGAATAAATACATTTCAACTTGTAAAAATATGAAATTTAGTTCTGTTGAAAACCTGCAGCAGCAATCTCCGATTTCACTATTTTGCAATGGATTTTTATTATTCGGTCTGTGACTTTAACAACTGTATGACTTCCACACACATAGTCGATTTTAATTTTCCTAGTGCTTTAGTTTCTTTTGTTGGCCACGATTTATTGCATATAAACCTCTGCAAATACTTAAATAAAGTATTTGTTAATACTGTAATTGAAGTGTCTTTTTGTTATAAATGAAGGTCCTATTACAATTTTAATGAAATGACATTCGAATATTAATGAACTCTGCTTTCGAAATTGACAAAAGATTTAAAACAACAAAATAATAAAATAATGTACCCATTTAGGAGTAAATAGCCAAAATAACTGACTTAAAAGTGGTCAGTTCAAAATAAAATGGGCGGTATTGGTATAAAAACGCTATTGGGGTGGTCTGCAGCGTCCAGCTGAAGTTCCTGAAAACTCTAAGTCCTTCTGCTCAATAATGGGAATGCGGTCGTCGTACAGAGTTGGTGCTTGCAAAATGATTCCAGCTGTACCAGCTAAAACAGCTAACGTAAATATCCATAGAAAAAGTCTATCCAATACCATCGCCACATACTTCCAATCTTCTTTAACCTTTTATAAAGAAGCATTTGTTAGTCTTATTAAAATACAATCAGGCCTTACGAGAAACTTGCTTTTGTAGAATCCTCCTGCATTTTGGTATGTTCTGCTATAAATCGTACACAAAAACAGCTACGATGAACTCTAGGTGGGCATTTGGAATGAGAAAAAGCCGGATTATTTAATATAGGACTCTTCATCCCAGAATTTCCAATATCTAAATCGGGAACTGCTGTCAAATCTTCAGAGCTGGAATGCGTAAGTTGTGGTAATGGACCATGAACTTGACAGCTTCCTCCAAAAGGTCCAGTGCTTGTTAAGCTATAAAAAATCATAAATAGAGTAATATTATTTTACGTATTCCATAAATCTCATTACGATCAAATAACTGACTATAATTTACTCCGAATCTATTTCTTTTACCCTCTTTTCTTAGATTTTATGTACCTTTGTGTTGTCAACTCTTCTTTCGAGGGTGTGTGACTATATCCTGATGTCACAAGCCGATCAATATTTGTTGATGAGTAATAGGGATAGAAACATGCGTGGGCGTCCTTCAAAAGCAATTTGCTGCAAAGTAAACCATATTAAATAGAAAATAGATAAGAAAAATAGTACATAGAGCTATTTACACATAATAATAACATTATTCTCTATTCTGTTTATGGATTTTCTGCTTTAGAAGTTTTAGTATTAAACAGTATAATACTAATCTTGGTCACTAGTTTTATCCTTAACATTTAATAATACTAATATATGCAATTGTGAATAACTTCAAGATATGTCGAATTATAGGTTTTTCATTCTACACTGGCAAATATGAATTAATTTAAAGCCCTTTTATTTTTAATAATTAATCAAACTTCTGAATTCAGTTAACTGTATTGTGTAATTCAATAATTCTTACCTTGTTTCAAAGTTATATGTTGGTCTTTTTATAAATAGAAATTTAGGCAAAAAGTTTATAAAAACACGTTTAACCCAGGGTGCCATTCGATGTGTTTGTGGAGATCGAAAATGTACGTTGAGCACCACAACTGTTACGCAAATGCTAATAAAATATACAACATTTAACATATCCATTGAATATATTATAATATTATCAGCACAGTACCTTATAGAAACTAATATCATCGCAAATATTAAGTATTTCCCCAACAGGGGCACAACCAAGGAGGTTGGTGGAATAATTTCAACGACCAGGAGAAAGAACACGTGAAGACTAATAAGAATTGAAATTGATAAAGTAACCTGAAAGTAAAAACGCATTTAATAGAATATAAGAATATATAAATATTTATATTAAAAGATTAGAATTTCAATTGAATTATCAGATTTTAATTTTATATTTAGCAGTACTGTAGTTTAATTTAAGTTTACATACATACCTTTTCTCCACTGTCCGATGGCAAGTAAAATGTGAGTACAGTTAAGAATGAGATACCCATACAAGGAATGATGATATTGACGGTGTAGAAAAGAGTCTTTCTTCGCATAGTAATGTTAAAAGTTATGTCCAAATAGGGCTCATCGCAACAAGTGTAAAACTTTTCATTTCTACAAATATAATAAAGTTGAATTGAAATATACAATTTAGCGATATAACAAGGACTATGGAAACTTACTATTGTGCTTAAGTTAAAAAAAAAAAAATTAAATTAAAAAACCAGCAGAAGGAATGAATTAATTGTAACCATGTACGGGATCTAATTTAACGCTTACCTAACAGCTGGTACTTCAAGAATATCCCATTCGACAGACATGTAAAATTCGGAAAGATCTACACCAACGTCAACAACATTACTGCCTTGTTGCTCGTCCATATGTCTCAAGTCAACCTAATGAACCAGAATAAAAGGCAGATATGTAATTTACATTAATAAGAATACAAATTATTTAAGAAAAAACAGTAATGTAGGATAAATAATATTATAGATGGAGATCAGTGGTGCACAGCCCTATGGTTTATGAGAGAAGGCCAATCATTCGTGTGCGAATTGAACACGTAGTGCCACATAATGAACTCGTTACTAATGCATGCTCATTCGTAAAGTTAACACAATGTCAGTGTTGATGTTTTTATTCGTACATAAAAATAATGAATTTGCTTTTCACATTATTATCACACAGCAAGGGAAGTGTACCACTGTTTTGGCATGTTTGTATGTAAGTGAGTAAGATTATAAAGCTTTTAAACAGAAACTGGCCAATCAAGGAATATGTTTTCATGAATGGCAAATATATTAATCGAAATAATTGTCTATAGCTTGTATTCAATAGTGAACAATCGTCATGCATTTAGTCCCATTTAAATTAAATTATACTTTCAATTTTACTTTGATTTATAAAATTATAAACATTTAAGAATAACAATTTGCCTCATAACATTGCCTTTCGTATCTATTCAGCCAATGACATTAAGAGTACAACCTACATTTGTATGTATATATGAATGTGAGTAAGTTTGTGATTTTGCAAACAAAAAGGCATTCAATAATGTCAATGCTGATTATAATACTTTGTAAAACAATATATGTATATATATATGTAAATACAATTTGTTGTATTGTATATAACTAACTAGGATTCAAAATGTTTGCATAATATTCTTAAACAGTTCGTTGTGTTATACTGCCTCAACAAGCTTTACTGTTATAATGATTTTATTGTATATTTCACACGCAATGTACACCTGCACATGTGATCAGACACGTAACTATCCTATAATCCTATTCGAAACCATTAGTATTATATACATACATATATAAAAATGGTTCTAAATACACATTTTGATCGCGACTATTTTAATTTAAGGAAAATAAATCCTGATCCATTTTCAAGACCTAAGTGCATATTTCGCTCTGATTTTCCAGTGATTTTCCCCTAAACGTATGTTGTATATAGCCTTCTCTTTTCCAGTTTCTGTCTCAAATTAAATAAAATCATATCCTATGAACACACTGCTAATTAATTATGATTATCGATTCAATATTTTTTTCTAAATTGTATAATGAAAATGTTTTTATGTAAATGTATTCGTCAACAAATTATATTTATTAAAATTAAATTGGTTTAAACTGTATAATTCGCATGCGATATGTATTTATAAGTTATGACAAACTGATCGATCATTTCATGCAATTTAAATTCTCTATGTATACATGCACACAATTGATATAATAATGTTATGTTCGCGAAATGAGAATTTCCTTCAATGATTTAATACATATCAAGAAAGTCATCATCGATCCCTGGGGAAACTCAAGATTGTTCATGCCAAAGCTCCATAAATTTCCAATAATAAAAAATAAGTAAACACTATTGTCGTCCCAAGTGTTGGGTCGATGCCAGTCGGCAGTTTCACATCCGACATCCGATTTATGATGCTTTCATCGATTTATGTTGAGAAACGGCATGAGTACAACGTTTGAGATTGCATCGATACTCTTTTTCGATTGTTGACGATACATAACATGTTTATGCGCATTAGTTCAATAAATCACGATTACTCACAAAATATTAGTGCTGAAATTCTTAAATTTATGATATAATATTCGATTTTCAACACAATGAACTCCTCAAGCGAAGTTAAAAGTGTACAAATAAAAATATACATAAAAAAACCCATATTAATGAACAAAAATACATAAATAATTCTTCTTTTCTTGATAATCTCACAATACCGATTGGCAGAAATACTAAGATATCATATAATATCTATTAAAGTTATGTTTGTAAGATGAAAAGAATTTCTTCGCCAAATATACAATACAAAAAAGAACCTATTATAGTAATATTCGGTAAATATGTTGAAAATAGATAATATGATACACTTATATCGCCTCAAAATTTGTATTTCTCAAAATATCGAACAAGCGATTGCTTGTTGCCAGTTGATCGCGGACGGTGTGGAAAACTTTACATTTGTAGTTTCCATAATGAAAAAAATTATAAACTATAATACATACATACATATATGAGTACATACTTCAGCTCATATACATTAATCCAGTTGCTTGATTCCTGTGACGCATAGAAGGCTATATTCGTGAGTCTAACACTGATGAATAAAACGCTCCAATTATCTTCTGTTTTAATAAAAGTAGAAAATTATAGCAAAAAAAAACTATTTACGAAGTTCGAAAAACGTTTTTTATCAATATTTAGAAATATTTTTGATGGAGTCAGTCCGTGACATTTGATACATTAATGAACCTTTTTGATAGTAAGAGGATAATCAACTTTTATTGTCTTGAGTGAATATTGTAGTCTTTAAACAGTTGCTAATCACGAAAAAAAAAACAAATATCCTCATACAATTCAATTATACCGATTTTGTAGAAATTGATTAATTTCTTGTTATAAAAACTGTAATTAATAGTTAAGACCCAGCTGTTAAGAAATGATATGAGAATATGAAGAACAAATAAATCGTTTCGTCTAGACGTTTCTTGTTCAAGATGCAAAAAAATAAATTCTTTAACTTCATGCATAAATTTTAAATTGCTAAGTAGCAAAATGCAAGCAGGTTAATTATTATATATTTGTCATGCTTTTAAAAATGTATGTATGTATATGCATATATAATATAATATCCCGATTTGTGTTTGAGATACAAGATCTAATTTTAGGGAGAAAATATACAAAATTAAATTTTAATTATAAAACGCACAAATAGCAGATTGTTTAAGTACTAAAGAATTTTTTTTATAACGAATATAATATTTTTATGATATTCTCTCGTACCTACAAAATTCAAATATTATTATAACAGCTTATAGCTAAAACAGTGCAGTCTTCCTGGTCAACTGTCCTTGTTGATAACTGCACAAAATCAATCGCATATTTTCGTGTAAGCACTCCTGTGCATTTTTGCAGTGGCTCAAGTCAATGCGTTATTCAGTTTAAGGTATTTTTAATAACTGAAATATATCCAAGTGTAGTTCTCATTGTTTTATGGAGCCACTCTTAACATATTTGAGTTTGTGAATTTTTGGCTTATAGAGTAAAATGGCGCATACAAAATAAACGTTAGCGATGTCTCTCAATTTCAGAAGTTAGATATCTCAATTTCATAATGTACTTCTTGCCTAAAACCAAAGACACAGTATATACTAAAGGACGTAGAAAACTCTTAGTAAATTATGCGCTATGTCCAGGTACGTTAAATAAAGATAATACACTTAGTAAAGTACAGAGAAAAGGATATCTTCTAACAACTGGTTAGCAACAAGTTTATCTATCAGCATATTCTTTGTATCCGGCAATGGTTTATGGCTATTTTTATATTTGTCGCCTCTTGTTACCTATTACATTAGGATGAAAAAACTAAATCTATTTGGACCAATTTGTCGATCTTAAAAATAATGATAAAGTGAGTTCTTAACATATTAATTATTTGTAAAAATTACATTTAAAATAATTTATGTCTTCATTATTTGTATATTAGAAATAAAAATAAAATTGTTATATAATTTAATATATTCAAACGTAAGTTTTTTTTAGAGCTTTGAATTAATGGTTTGTTTATGTATTTCATCATATTTCGAAATCCTTATTAATACACGTGTCACGAGTAATCCAACGGCAATTAAATTGATCAGCTCACTAAAATGGATTCTCTACTGTTATCAAAATAAATTAAGGTATTTTGGCATTCATTTCGCAGAACTCTTTTTGATAGATGATAATTGGTTGACGTTTGCTTCTGAATTTAAATGCTAAGCAACCAGCAGGCAACTAATTAATATACCTATATTATGGTATACAGTTATACATATTGTATAGTTAGAAGCGTGAATAAATTGTATGTAAAATGTTTCCTTCGGTGGTGACAACACCTACGATCAATATTACGAAGAGAGTTGTATTGTACCCTTGTTTTTAATAAACCACCTCTATAAAAGTAAGTGTATTTATACATATCGAATGTATTAAACTCAATTTCATTTCTGTGGTCTGCAAAGCACCAATACCTCGAAAAAATATAAGTTTTCTCTCTGAAGAGTTTATCTGATTCCACAATCCCTCAAACAAGGGGAATTTCATTATCCCCATGTACCATAAAGTACATAATGATTTACATATTTAAATCATAGCAATGATATATGGATGAGTAGAAATGCTGAAAATATTAACGAATTTGTTTGAATATTCAATGAATTGCAGCTATTTAAAAACGATATTGAATGTTAAATATTTTAATTGTTTCCATGCTCATTCAGTAATAAAAACAGAACCGTGAACTCGGAGACTTATTTAAATGCAATGCATAAACGTTAAACTTATTTGCATGGCTGAGAAAGTAACACATTTTTATGCTCAAAGATGTGAATATGCCGTTCGAAAGCTTTATTTTAGGAACTCAAGGCACATTATTTATATCAGTTGCCATAATACATTATATAAACAAAATACATACAGTAACGTATAAAAGAGTGGTATGTAATATGTACAAGCAGTTTCATGCAAAAGAAAGATCATGCTCACAAGCACCGCTAGGAATATAAAGCAAATAAATTCAACACAGACATTATATACCATGCCAGCTTAAATTTAAATTCATTATCAAATAACAAACACATGGAATAACGCTGTTCATTTTACATAGAAATGTAGAATGTATTTATTTTCTTATATCCAAATATCAGAGATAATGTAGGTGTGAATTAACGGCATTCATATCATCGAAATCCAAAGCTCCGCAGATGTGAATTGGTTGGAAATTGACGTTGAAATATATATATATTTACCAATTCAACATAACGACTCTAAGATCAACCCGTTTGTCAATGAATCCATCAAGTTCGTGATTTTTGGTTGACAGTGATTGGAATCATTTCGTATCCGATCTGATGAAAAACAAAATACACTCTTTGGAAACCCATTCGAACTTTCTTGGGACCAATGACTTTTAATCCGAGTGTTCAAAAATCGTAGTTATAAGAACGCCTACTCCATGCGTCTAATTGTTATATATTTTTTAAAGTTTAGAAAATAGCCCAACAACTACTGGAACTTTGAAAGCATTTTTCTAAATTACTTAGAAAATGGTTTTATGTTATATTGGAAGCATAACCCTTCAGAGATAGTAAGAACAGTTAAAAAATATATAATCTACCAGGTAATACATGCACAATTACTATGTAGTTATTGTTATTTAAATATTTGTGTTTTATTGTTGAATTTATGTATTAAATGGTATTCATGCACATATGTGTTACATTGGATATTGGGTAACAATGGAAGTTTCAACGCAAAAGGGACAAAAAGTCTCCGCATAAATAATTTAGTAAATTGAAGTTTTTGTATTTGGATACATGCAATAATTAGTAACACAAATTATGGGCGTTATAGAGATCATGCTAAATATCATTGAATATTCAATTTCAACTACTTATTAACATATTTCCCGCATAAGTATTCGATGTTTATTCTACAGAGCGTACACTAAACATCAATGCTACGTCGGATATATAATAACTTTAAAGTTACACATAAATTTAAATGCATTGTTCAAAATTTTAACAAACGAAAATTCAAACTTATTTCTTGTCATTCCAATTCATTAACAATAACATATATAAGTATACGCCTTTTTACTGATTAGTGATTACATATTGACGTACAAGTGATGTAACATAACCAAATATTTGTTTTCAAATGATTCTGAATTAAAAAAGATTTTTTTAGCACCTTAAAACCATCATAGGTCCAACTTCCTAATTTTAAGATGCACGTCTGCACGTCATATGGAAAATATTCCACATCGATTGAACAAGAGGATTTATAGACGGCAGGTGGTTGCCAAATCACCAATCCATTACTATAGACTATTGCTTTTGTCATAAGTGTCACTTCATAATGACCATCAGCACTGAAAAATATATATTTTGAACACAACTCCTGTTACCAATCATTTGTTTTTCAAGTTATACTGACAGTTAATATGTACATATATGTTTGTGTGTAGCATAAGTATACTTAGGAAGCTTATATTATTTATTTTATCGTGGTTTATTTCGCTTACAGTTTGTATGTTTTTGCGTACTCTTGGCCTTAATTTTAAGTCCAAAACAACGTCTACTTTTAATCACAACTTTTCCTTTCGCACATTAACCGGTTTTGCCATAGCATTCTCAAAGCGCAAAACCTCCTATATATTAATGGACAATGACAAGTATTGTGTACAATATATAATTAAGTAAGTATTTTGGTCTAAGCGTAAATCACATGAGAGGGATTCCGCTTTTTGAATTCCGTAATCCGTAATTCTATAACTCTTAAGTAAGTTTATGAGCACCAACCATCCATAAATTGTATTAATTTAGATATTATATAACATAGTTTTCATGAAAGTTCACGATAATTTGATTACATTTTTTAGAATATAATTTATTTTTATAATAATGTAAATAAGTAAATGTAAGTATGAAAATTTGTTAATAATTTGTGATCCCATACAATTTTACCTATGCTTATATCTTGTTTAACCAAAGTAAAGCACCCCTAAACTATAGTATTCCCCTTAGATACTTCGGTACATTTGAGAAATTCAGGGATCGCCTTGTATATAGTTATTTTTATACATCTTTAAAATAAAACTGATAAAAGCTGCCATATGCATACAAACATAAAAAAATACAAATCTACATAAATAATTGTAATTTGTATTATATATTTATATATATAAACTTATATATATAAATATATATTAATGCGTAATGAGATAGTTATATACATACAATTAAATTATATACAAAAGTAATTATTTATTGTTATGTCTAACTTAAAGGAATATGCATGGGGATAGTGAAAATATTTAAATTATCGAAATAAATTGTTATATGTTGGTTTGTTAACTCTTCTTCTCTTCTCCTTTTTTTTAATATTTATATATATATATATATATGTATATATATTAAAGAAAGCAAATGTTATGAAGAAATTTGTTAAAAATAACGACAGAAAATATACAAATATACTTTGTGTTTTTACATTCAATAAAAGAATTATATGTACAATTCTGAGCTTTGTACACATAAAGTAAAATAATTTATGTATGGTTACTAAGCATTGTAGGTATAACAATGTGAATGTTATACAGATACCCTTGAATAACACAGTTGTATTGTTCTTAAAACAGATAAATAAAACTATGAAAACAAACCCAAACTATTTGACAGTAAAACACAAACACAATCCAGGCTTTCAAATTACGAAATCGATCAATTTCAAAAAACATACAAAAACTTTAATTCTTTGATGAAATATTAAAATATTTGTTATGTATTTTTTGGTTTTTGTTAACGATTTACTTAAGACTGTCTGCTTGTAACTGTTGATCAATGTCTTAATCAAAAACTTTGCGCAATTCTAAAATTGTGTATAATCGTAACAGTGCACAACGGATACCGTGTTATTTAAGGGTTTATTGTGCTTGTATATTTAGATGCCACAAATGCTAATTGGTTTAATAACGACTTTTATCAGTGTATATGAAACACAAATAAAAATTATATAATATATATGAGTTTTGGTGAAAGTAAAACAAAAAGGTAGTCGTTAATAAATCGTGCGAGAGTTTTTGACAAACCTACCTTAAACCCGTCATAGGTCCAACTGCCAAATTTGAGAACACATGTCTGTTCATCAAATGGGAAATATTCTACATCTATCTCACAGGATGACTTGTATATAGCTGGTGGTTTCCATTCAACTAATCCTTCAGAGTAAATTGTAGCTTTTGTTGCAAGAGTCACTTCGAAGTTACCATCGGCACTACACAATATCATTGATTTTTTGTTTTTTTTTTTTCAATAGTTATTCATATAAATAAAATACATTTCTTTGTATATTAAATTTTTAGGTGATTGAAATTTCTTGCATTTTCTATATGACAATTACATACAATACATATTATTGTGTATTACTTATTTGTATGTACCCGCCATTCCTATAACTTTTTTAAAAACTATATTATTTGATTTACATGACAAATTTGAAAAGATAAGGTAGAGGCGAAGCTTATTACACAATAATTATTGAATTGATATCACATTTTAACAAAGTAGACCATATTATAAAAGTAGAAATATGACAGAGAGAGCTGTTAATCCCAAACCCATTTAAATACTTAAAATATATATAAAAAATAAAAAAAAAAATTAATATAAATGTAAGCAACTGATACAACAGTTCTTATAAGATTGATTGTTGATTGCACATGCCCTTAAATAATACTTTATATTGGATCTCAAACAATTCTTTCCTTTTTGTTCATACATATTTATTTATAAGAAAGCAGAGATAATCTGCTAAAGGAGGAAAAACCTTCAAAATAAAACAGATTTGTACTTTTTTTATTGAGAAAGTTTAACTTAATAAGCTGACTGTTAAAATTCCTATTCCAACATATAACCTCCAATCAATTTAAATAAAAAGCGATCAATTTGATCTTGAATTAATGTTAATGTATATTTGCTTAAATGCAATATCATTGTTACTTATTTCTATGAGGACAGAATTCTAATTTAATCTTTAGCTAATGTTTTGTTAAAGTTAATTTTAGGAATCTGGGTTTAGGATCCCACTTCAAGTTAGACTTTCATTGCTAGCTATCACAATGATTCTATCCCACATTAGCCAGTATTTACTAATTGACAACAAGTAATGAAGATTATTTAAAAAAACAACTTAACCTACTGATATCCATGATACTTTTGAAGTATTCAGTTTATTTGAGTTGAAAGTTTTTAGTGCACTTAATCATATGGAACCGTATGTTTTTATGTGATATTTATGCAGATCGGAGGTTTAGTTGTTCATTATCTTAGTATATTTGTTATAATCATATTATGATCGGGCCATTCGAAATATAACTATCAACAAATGCAAGTTACTTACTTATTATATAGTACAATATCCGGCCTCCAAATATGATCCGATGGGACATGCAGCATATGGACTCCTCCATATTCCTTCGGCTCCCATCTTAATTTGTAGTCATACCAAGACTGTAATAACATATACAAAAATAAACTGTTTAGATACAACTGTCTGCTAATAGTCCAATAATTCACAGTAGAAAGTTGTCCATTGGTCAGTTTACGCCACCCACAGATGGATGAGAAAGGTTTCTTTGTAAGCTTACACAAAAAAAATACATTTATAATGTAAGTAATATCTGATTCTGACGATCCCTGATCACTAGTTTTAACATTCAGCAGATAACTGTCAACAGTAGATACTTGATTACCGTTTTCGAGCCAGAAACAGATGTATAATTTCTGTACAAATTATCGATTACTGATTAAAATTAGCAGATAAAAGTCTAATCGATTGTAACACATAGGAAGAACACAACGTGGAGAATTGAGAATTCGAATAAGGACATGTCTTATTAACATTTTCTTACCTGCTCCACCCAAAGATTCGTCGTCATGATTTGATTTTTGAGATTCTTAAAATAAGATAAATAATTTAGTTAGTAAGGCATGTAAATAATATAAAATTATAAGAGATAAATTAATTATATTAAATTATTAAGGAAATTACTAAAATGTTGTATATTTAGCTATGATACTCACTACATCAATTAGTTGAGAGAGCTTCAGCTTTATACAGACTTTGAGAACATCTGTGGTATTAACAACCGGGCGGACCAATTTGTTGTAATTGCTAAGGAGATCGTCGTAAAGTCGCTTAGCATCTGGATTGCCTGCAACTGCTCCATGCACCATAAGAGCTGATAATATCCAAGCTCTTATGCTTTCTTGGGATGTTAGCTTCATAACAAATGCTCGTAAATAAAGGATTACGAATTGCATAAGTAACTAAATATATATATTTATATATATTTAGGTTTTTGGGTATCTGTAAAGTAGGACAGTCTTACTACATTAACAGGCTAGTTATATGATTGTTTAATTTATAAAATATATGTATATGTTCATACAGAAATAAATATTAAATTAAAAGTAGCGCTCTTAAAAATTGGGGAACTATTTGATAACTAGTAAACTGAGGAATTTTAAGTCCTAGATAAATAGAAAAGAATGCTAAAGTAAATGACGCTTATGTTGTTGCTGCCTTTAAGTATTAGAATGCAATAAATAAATTTAGTAATGAAAGACGCAATTGACAAACATCCACTATCTGAAAATGAAACACTTAGATTTAAATTATTTTAAGCCCTCTAAGTATCAGTATCAAGTACTTAATGACATTAAAAGTCTTTTAGTAAGTAAATAAAAATAAACTGCAGCGTATTGTATCGTATCCACTGTGACCGAAAAACTGCTTCAAATTGTATTCTTATATAAGATTATGGTAACAATTCTGGACTTGAGAAAAAATCAAATTATATTATTCGATAGAAAACCAAACACATAATAATTATTTTATCATTTAATTTCCAGCGTTCTTTTTAGTTTGTTTTCGGGTTCGGGATGAGAATGGAGGCCCGTTCCCGTATAAAACTCAGAGACACACACAAACACAGATACACCAAGAAGGTATCCAAAATATTAAATACATTTGATTTGCGCATTAAAATCAGATTTGTCAAGCGATGATTGATGCTAATTAAAAAATAAATATAAATACCTATATATATATATATTGGCACCAACTTATCATGCCCTTTTTCGCGACTACAAATAAGAGTCTGTTATGATTGAATAACTCAATGAAAGACATACATACCTATAACCAATGTATCTGACATACAACATACATATGTATGTATGCATTGAGGTTCTTATCTTTTTGATAGTTGTATGGATAACTCAATTTTAAAACACTATGAAAAGACATAACCACATTCATACATACATGTGCATACGCATAGTTGTATGTAACAACTTTAGTACATACATAAATCAAATTTACTTGGCTATACATAAAAGTTAACTGGGCGTGGACGATTATATTTATAGCATTAAATATTATAACCAATAATAATATTACTTCATCTATTGAATTTGAATGTACTTAACATTTGTGAGCGAATTTTTATTTTTATTTTTTTTCAATAAACAATTTTGATTAGCACAAATCTAACTACGAAAAATTAAATATATTACATACGTTTATATGAAGAAACAGCACGCACTGTATTTAGAACATTGTAAACTTTGCCGTTGAATTTTCTTCGCTTTTAAATCCGATTCACAATTTTCTTGGAAATTGAATGTAACATACAGATGTATGTGAGTAGCAAACACCCAAAAATATTAATGTCAACACCATTAACCCCGCAATAAATAAATAAACTACGCTGAATGAATAATCTCTGAGAACTGTGGTCCATAGGTAATCAGAATCGCACTGCTTCCTTCCAACCCGTATGTCAGAGCAAAATGGAATAAGGAGTCATGGAATGCAAAATGCAACCCCCAAAATCAGCTGTTTTGTATCTAGAGATGGCAAAGATTTCTTGCAGTATAAATGATTCAATTATTGAAGCATCCCAAACTTCAAATTTGCATCCAGACACACATACGGATGACTGTGCGATAGCGTAAAGTATTTATTTAAATATAAAATAGATTTATTTATTTATTCCAAAAAATTAACGTTCTTATTGGATATCAATAAGTGTACATATACTTACACATACTCTTCCAAACGTAATGTAAAATACAATCAGATTTCATGACCTATTCACACTGCTTGCATTCTTATCAGAACTTAGATATCACATTCAAATATATCAGCCGTTAGGTAGTCTGTTACGATATTCAAAAGCAGTCTCGATTAAATCAAAATTGCAACTGCGCGTAACAATAACAATTGCCGACACTTAGAAGATGAGAAAATAATCTTATTAGTAGCACAACGAAGAACACAACTTAATAAGTGATAAGCCTTTTTTTTCGTACGACAGAAATTTCTGAATTCGACAAACGGGAATATCGTAATTTAGTACAGCGAATTATTGTCATTTTACGATTAGCCTTGTCGATATAACTGATTTTATTATAAAATCCTAAGATATTATAGATGTCTTTCAGATGCCCCAGTTTTTTCAGATGAATGACACGCGCAATAAGCTGCACCTCACCTTTGCATTGTTGTGATCAATCCTGTGCAAGATTTACTACTACAGTGGAAGAAACACCTGTCTCAGAATGTCTCTCGTATCGCATTTTGCAACATGGATAATTACTAAAGAATAGTAGCAACTTAATTGTTTTAAGAACATAAAAACTTCGTTAATATCATATATATATTAAAGATGCTAGGCAATCACTATCCGGTGACAAGAAGCAGATATTTCAAAGAGCTGGCCAGATTTCTGCACGACGACAAAATACGCGGAATAATTTAATGGTCGACATCAATTTTTATCTTTTCCGCTTATCTTATCCTTTTGCTGGGTTGAAGTGAGTCCAGTCTTTTAGTCATCAAAGATAGGATTATCGAATTCATAAGATATCATCAAGCCGCAATCATATATGAGGAGAATGCGAAAGAAACACACAAAAAAGAAATTAAGTATAACCGTTATTGATTATTACTTGCGAAGATACTGTGTAAACAATTGATAAGAAAACGCGCGAATGTTATTATGAATACCCGTGTTTTATAATCGCGATCGAGATTCAGAAATGTTCACTTGGAAATTTTGTATTTTTTAACAATGTCTTTCTTTAATATTTGTTTATTTACTGCATTATATATAAAAGATTTCTATTTTCAATTTAAAATGCATTCGTAAAAATAATAAAACGTAAGAGTTTGGTTGTCGACAGAATATAATTATTTCATTTTAAAATTTAATTTTACTCGTATGTTTGACATATTGATGCCATGAATGCAAAATGAAATTGATCACCTTTAAACTGTTTTTTTTCTTTCTTGTAATTATTGAAAGTGCGCAGATATATGATTATAGAATTGATAACAGACTTTTGCGAATGTAGCTCGGTAATTTTGGACTGAATGTACTTTTATGGAACAATCTCGCAGACTTTGTTATTGTTAATCAGCTTTCAAGGATTTGTAAGAAATGGAGATTTATTGGATTATATTTATAATTATTGATATAAATATATGTTAATTATAATGTAGCTTGAAATTCTGTTTTAAGCATGTGTATACATGAGTTTGTATTCATAATAATTTGAAAATGAAATTACGCCTGTGAATTGAAATTAGTTATTATAATCACTGTCAGTGTATGTTTTCAAAATAATCATCTTCCCTTCATTATTATTATATCATTACTATTGTTCTAATATGTGTGGTTGTGGGAAAATCAGTGTTTGTCCATTAAATTATTGGTTTCCATGCATTTTACTGAATGTGATCTTATTTTTAGCTTTTAGCACAACAGTTATTCTTTTAACTTAATCGCGCTGTTGTTTTGACATAAATTTGTTTACTTTACAATGCGAATCCTTGTCTATTGCTGGCTGTTTGGATTAACCTGTCCATTGACAATTGGCAGAAAGTATGGATGCGCCATAGCTTCGCGAGCAGTAAGACGGTCAACGTGATCATAACGTAATAGTTTATCCAGAAAATCTAATGCTTCCGGTGACACCAGGTGTTGGTTATCAGAATGAACAAATCGCTCCCAACGTTTGCGAGAATGGCGTTGCAAAATATCGTGAAATCGCGGATCAAGATCAATGTTGTACTTATCAAGATAGGCGTACAGTTCTTCGGTGCCCAGCACCTTGGCAATTCGCACTAGTTGATCATAGTTGTCGTGACCATGGAAAAATGGCTCCTTACGGAAAATCATAGACGCAAGCATGCAGCCCAACGACCACATGTCCAGTGAATAGTCGTACATCTGATAATCGACAAGAAGTTCGGGGCCTTTAAAATATCGGGAAGCCACTCGTACGTTATACTCCTGACCCGGGTGATAAAATTCAGCGAGACCCCAATCAATTAGACGCAACTTCCTGTTTTCATGATCGATCATCACGTTATGTGGTTTCACATCACGATGCATTATGCCCATACTGTGGCAGTAGTCGAGGGCCTTGAGTAACTCAAACAAATAGTAGCGAATCTCGTAGTCTGTTAGTGTTTGGTACAGTTGTTTAAAATCTGTATTATTAACATGTTCAAAGATCAGTGCTGGGGTACGGGACACTGGGTCTTTGACAACAGCTAAAAGCGTTATGATGTTGGTTCCACCGCGCAAGTTTTCCAAGATCTTGATTTCACGCTTAATCTTCTTTTTTTTAACGGGCTTCAGTATTTTCACAACACACTTTTCAGTTGTCGTTATGTTGATAGCCTCGAACACCTCGGAGTACTTGCCACGCCCCAGCTTGCGTACCAATTGGTAATCATCTTGATTCCCCCAGTCGACTACATAATTTTCGTAATCCCAATATTCATCTGGCTTGTGAGCGTTCACGTCTGTGTAAACGCGAGCGGCACTTGGTAGTGTCATCTCCGCCGAATTATTGTCCACTTTATGTTCCTCTTCTGAAATAGCTTTTGTCGTCGATTCCTCAGATGACTCAGTTGTTAATGGATGGGTCCACACAGCAAGATTAGTGTTATAGAACTGACTGAAAAAGTAATACAATATAAATTAGTACTAGCTTATCAAAAATTTGTAATTTCACATATTGTGTATTAATATTTTGAAATTTTAACTGAATTGACAATAACATACCCGAGTTGAACAGGTTGCCTACGAATTAACTTTGGCTGAGTATACGTCGGCCCCTTTTGGGACCTTGGTATTGTTGCAAATGAAAGCCGTAATCTTGAACCTCTGTCCTTACAGCTTGTAAGAAAGATTGCTAAATGCTGTCGACGTAATTTGCAACACAGGGCAAATTGACGGTGGACGGCGAGCACGTTACTTCCAATGTTGGGCTAATTTATGTAATGTAGAAAAAAAATTAATCCGTGATTTGCGTGTTCGTAAATCAATTAAAATTATTGGTCAAAATAAAAGTAGTGCTAACAATTTTTGTAGATAAGTAAATAAATATATATCACGGTGCGGTTTTATTTTAGATTTGTCCACGCAGTTACAGGCGCACATTTTCCTCTACATATCTTTATACATGCATACACACATACCTAAAAATGTACAAATGCTAATAAATGGATATGCATTAGTATTTGTATATACATGTACCCACTTATGTATATAAGCATTCGCAATAAGCATCCTTCGAATTCACACACAAATTTACTATTGAAATATACACATATGTACGTACATTTATAGGAATGCATGATCAAGATGCACACAAATTAAAAAGAAAAAAACTAATATCGTTGTATTCAATATGTTTTAACGGGTGAAGTAATATGCAATGCACATTGAAAATAGGTAGCACGTTTTCGTTTGGAAAGCACACACATTTTGACACAACAATTAGACAGAAAAGATGAAGATTTACCACTTTATTAAAATACTTACATCTTTATGTCAGACAGCGTGGATGACGTGAAAATTTCTTTATTTTCGTTGCTAAACCGATATCACTGATATGACAGTTCACAGAACTAGTTAAAATGAACATCCGCAACTTTACGTTTATACGGCATTAATATATTAATGAATAATTTTTTTCTCTAAATTTATTTATATTTGATATAATATAAATAAATACAATAATTATAAACCATTAATTTTGGGATCCCTCATAAAAGTAATTTTAATAAAGTTCTAAAATGAACACGGTGCTACGAGTGAGTTTGCAACCGGAGCTCGAAATGGTAATGAGTGGTTCATATAGTGAACATTCATATTCATCAAATTCAGAGCGACATTTTATATTTTCTCGGGAATGTTATCGATAAATGAGATATATTTCAGGAATTTGTAAAAAAAAAAGCTATAATGAATATGTTCAACCTTAAAAAAGAATCCCAAAGTATATTAGTATTTAGAAATGATCTGAATACTATATATATTTACGTTATGATCTTTAAAAAATTTTAATTATTTTTAAAAGGTTGTGATTTGACTTTTGTGGTTTTCTGTTATCGATATTCATTGGTTTTCTTTCGATTCTGAGCGGCAAAAGCAGCTGACTTAGTTGATTTGTGAACATCTCACTAACGCGATATTTATATCGCGCGCAAATTGTTTTTACCTTGGCAAATTAAGTTTGGTAAACTAAAATTTAGGTTTGAGTCAGAATACAATTATTTTCAAACTTATACGTCAAATAAACGTTGAAAGTTCAATGGGAATCATTTTTTTCTTAACCTTAAAAGAGGTGTGGCGAATTTAATATAGTATATGTACAAATATTTTAGACTAGTTATGCAAAATAATCTCTCAGTTCTAAAGCTACGTTGATCAAAATTGATTTGGCGTTAAATTTTTGCATAAAAAACATACAAAAATAATTTTGATTGAATAAAATAATCGGCAACTAAATACAATATGCTTTTTACATTTTTGAGAATTACTTCGAACTACAAACCGAGTTTGTCAAAATTAAAATAGAATTTGTCAGACTTCTATTTTAGATAGGTAATTTCTTGAAATTATAGAATTAAAAAAGTTGCATATAATAGTTTCCAATTTTGTATGCAGAATTGATCCGTCAAAATGATTAGAAATCAAGTTCCAAAAACCTGATAAACAAATATTGATGAAATGTTCATGAACTGTGCAAGCCGATCAACCAAATGAAACTTTGACATATGTATATCCCATTGAAACGCTTATGTTCCGCCCAGAAGTTAATATCATGCTTCATTTATACGATGTAAATGATTTTTATTTTGCATAGATCTTTGTATTAGAAGCAACTGTGTAATTTACCATAAAGTTCCATGTCTGTTTCTCAACGGTTTTCTGCCTTCCGGTGATAATTTTTCAATAACGGTCCGAGTGCTCACGTCATGCAAAAATATCATTGTAAGGTCAGCAGTAGCCATCTGGATTATTATATAAAAAGATGATTGTAATGTTTCTACACAGAAAGTAAAATTCAAATTGGATAATAATACATCTTATTATTTTGGTGGTGTCCGAATACTGAAAGAACTACTTGTTGTTGTTTAGCCAAACATCTTCATATAAGGGATCCATATAATTGAACAGTTTTATTTATCCGAGCACTGTGGGAACGATGTAAGAGTTGGACGTGTTTGTGCATAATGTTGTGTTTCAGCAGAACGGTTCCAAATAAATGTTAATGATGATTATGGGGTATCCCAACTAGTTTCTAATATTAGTTTTAAAGTTGCTCACTAATTTTATGTATTTAATTTGGAATGAATACAACAACAAAGATTAACAGGACAATATTAATGAAATATACTTTAGTTTCGGGTATTGTAAAACATTGCACTAAAGTTACCACGCGATACTAGTTACAGCTTCAGCGTACCAAATCTTCTGGATTAAACATGCCCTATAAATGCAAGAAAAAAAACAATTTAGTTACCGACATCCATATGTATAAATTTATTTATCATAAAAACTTACTCGTGCACGTCTCAAAATAGAATCCTTACTGGCATCATATGGATGATCCTTTGAGGGAATTTCAAGAACAGCTGGAACT
This sequence comes from Drosophila funebris, assembly GCA_018901825.1. Classification (NCBI taxonomy): domain Eukaryota; kingdom Metazoa; phylum Arthropoda; class Insecta; order Diptera; family Drosophilidae; genus Drosophila; species Drosophila funebris. The sequence goes on along the minus strand of JAEIFK010000678.1, from coordinate 7,495,902 downwards.
GGTGAAGTATGTGCATCGATAACATGGCGAATCAGTTCAGCATATGTCTGGTTAATCAGGATTATGTCGATGTCGTCGCGTTTGAGGAATCGCTTAAAGCAGTCTTCAATTTCGCTTACAGCTGTGTCTAAACAATAAAAAAAAAAAACAATTAAGAAAGCCTTTGTCGAAATATTCTGCGATTATCATGTAGCCGTGATATTTTCAAAGCAGATTCGGACTGCTGTAAACATAATGAGCCAAAACGTAAGGCGTGAAAAACAAACGGTCAGTGCTAAATCAACTAGTTTGTTGACACTGATCAGGAATATAAAAGGTTAAAAGGGTAGGAGGTGCTTTGTTTTGAATGCTACATACAATGTATAGAACCATTAACCATTATACACTTTTATGTCCAACTTCCATCTAATAACTAAAACTTTTATGACAATCTGAATGTGAAGAAGCTTAGTCAGATATGTAAGCCATACTGTACTGTAAGGAGTAGGGCTTCACTCCCATTTAATTTTATTGCTATTCATCTACATATTTCTCTTTACAATGAATAACTTACTTTTGTCAACCACCATAAAATTTGGATGACGATTTTTGTTTATTTCGCCGACTCCGCCGAGAAGAAATCCAACACAGGTGTCCTACAATAATAAGGACACACTAAATTAATCAATATATATTATTACTTAAATATATTAAATATTATAATTGACAATTTTCTGTTCGAAAAGCAAGAAATTTAAATTTAAGATACGTTTTTTTTTCAGAAAAATTAGTTCTTTTCTGACTTTTATTCCACCGTTTGGTGGAAAAATTGCACAAGCATCATTTTTTTAACATTTTTTTACCCAAAAAGTATTATTTGAACTATATTTATAAATTTGTATTTAGAACATAATGATTTACATACATAGCAACACAAAATGTACATACACATGTCGATAAAAGTGAATTATTTTCTCAATTTAGATACATACATTTTTATTTATCTACATTCATGTTAATATGTATTTATATGCACATACAAATTATACATTCATGTTTGCAGAAATCCATTTATATAAAATTATCATACATATTCACAAACATATGTATGTATGTATTTATACAGACTACAATAATGTATTTACACTTATAAACTAGCACAATTGGATAGTAATGATATTAATATTCTACTGCATACCTCGTCACCTATGACAGATATTAATTTTCCTTTAATTGCTGAGTGTAAAGCCATTTTAACTTTTTAATGTTTGTTTCAACTCTCCAAATCAAAAATGGAATAATTATAAAGCGAAAGAAAATGTCAGCTGACAAGTGTCACGCGCCTGAATCATAAATACACTAAAAATCAACGAATAAATAAACATACACGGTCACTCTTATGACAAGTTTCTAACAATCGGTACGCTGATCACGAAAATGCAATATGATAAAAATCATTGTTTTTATTCATTATTTAAATTATCATTCAAGCAAATTTACGTTTAGTCTTAAATTACTCCAATTTATTAAATTACCGGAAATATTTAATGACTGACAATATTTTAATTTTTTGTGTAACTCATGAATGAAAGTAGAGAAAATTACATTTAGTATACTGAGTGTATTGCATGTTTGTATTCAAATCGATGTATTTTGGCAGTCAGACATTTTAGAAGTTATTTATGGAATATTATTATTACTGTTGGATTTACTGACTATTGGAAAATCGATTATTAAATAAATGATTACTCTCCCGATATAAAAAAAAATGGAAGGGTCTAACTATCGATAAATATCAACAAATGTAATTCGCACATGTTTTGAAAACATTGTTTTGTAAAATGTTTAGGAATGGAAATATGCTGCATGCTCTTGCGCAGACAAGTAGAGATAACCGGAATGTTTTCCTCAGTGTCGCCGATCATAATCTTCAGGAAACTGTAAGTAAACTAAAGCGAAAATCACACAATACTATTTTGTATTAAACATATCTGCAGAAAGACGTGACGTCGCCAGCGCAATCTATAAATTCTCTACTTTCCGAAGCAAAATCGCGTGGAGTCGGACTACGCTTTCTCATCGAATATCTAAATCAAAGTCAACATAATGTTATTCAAGAGAAATCAAGTCATTGGATATCCATAATAATAAAAGCTTGCAATGCAAAAGAAATCGGCTTATATGGTGAACTTATATATGAAGCATTGGGTATGTACACAATAATGACTTGAAGCCACTTCATTTACATTTATACAAACAAGCGTTAATATTAATGTTGATTTACATGAGTTTATCTCGTATTAATATTCATTTTATTGCTTAATATGAGATAAACTTACACTATGTGCCAACATCTAGAGATGTGAAAATACGGATTATTTTTTCGATATTTTAAATTATATTTAATAATTCACAACTGTTTTTGAAATAATCGAACGTCGGTGTTTTTGAAATCATAAATTAATTTATTTGAATTTATTCTTAATTATAAAAGAAAATTAAATATAATGCGACACAGCTGTGATCACACACAGCTGAACTGCTTATTTAGTAAAAAAATTAATCAAATATTAATATTATATTAATTAGTTAAAATCTTTCTTTACAGCACTACTTATAAAAAAATTCAAACTGTAGCTGATATATCAAAATGGTTTGGAGCTACGTATCTATTAAAGTTTTACGAGAGCTTAAGTCTAATGGGAGAAAAGACAAGTATATGCTGTACGATTTCCGTATTAAAGGCAATAAAGCAATGTGTAAAATACTACCCTGGACCTAGTAAATGTGGAAAGCATTTAGTAATGCGATACTTAATTACTATCTTGGACAGTAACGATCAAGATGTAGTTTATCAAAGCGGTTGTTGCTGGTTGTTGTTACAACAAGTACGTAACAATTCGAACAACTCTGGAAACTGTAACGATAAGACACAATGGCAGCATTACCAAATAGGTTTATTGGGCAACCTGAACACATTTTTAAACGAGGCTTTTCCAAATTATGAAACTGTTTTTGACACGACTGTTGTAAGCCACAAATTGGACTCATTTGCGTTGGTATTACAAGGAGATCCCATTGTAAGGGCAGCCCAGGTTTCCAGACGTTTTTGCAACATTGTTGAGTTTCTCAAGATAGCGTTAAGGTTAGTAAATTCAAATAAGTTACAAGATTTATTTATTACAGTTTGAATACTTTTTACAGCTACCCTTATCCTTCACATAAGCTAATACATCCAACTAAAATTTTGAATCTTGTTCAACGTGGATTAGGAATGAACTTCGCAACTTGTGGAAGCAATTTGAATATTGATAGCATGTTCATTGGACACTTTTTCCCTCAGATACATACTAAATTGTTAGAATTATTGGAAGTCCTTATTGATATGTAAGTAATATATTAATCAAACATTTTCTTCTTACTTTGTTCGACAACGAGAGTTACTCTGTCTAGTTTTAATTTACAAAATTAATGCAAGATGTGCATCCATGCTTTTAATATGTGAACTTAAAATAAATATATTATATTCTATCTTCTACATAAAGCTGTCACACTCATCTCAGGATGCATTTCCGATTGATAACAGACCTTCTATTGGCAACTCTGAAAAACACAAAAGGCTCCTCAGCTGATGGATCTGGAATTCAATTTATGTAAGTTTATTATTTACTGTATCACTTTCTTCTTACCTATTATTGCATGCGGGCACATTTTTATGAATACTTACATAAATTTTAAACAGGGAGAACCAATCTTTGCAGTTCAAGACCTCTCATATTGTCTACAATATTTTAATAGAATAATTCGAATTCAATTGTTATATTTATTTATTTTATATTTCCAGTAATTTGCGATCTAAGGCATATAAAGTAATTAAATTGTGGCTGACTACTTTTGCTGAAGGAAGCGGATATGAGTTAATTATAGAACACCTTATTAAAAATGTATTCGAAGATATACAGATTTGTCTAGCGGATATATGTTTAATGGTAAATATTCTTAATGTGCTAACATTTTCGTTCTCATAACTTATAAATTTGCAGAATGTACCACCGTCTAAAAAATCAGCCGGGAATAAAAGTAAAGAGAGCTATTCTACAAGGTCGGAACTATCTTTTCAACAAAAGACCATTATTCATGAAACTACGACTTCTGTTTGTGAAGACGCTTTGCATTGTCTGCAAGCAGTTCTTGTTTCAGTTGGACATGTATTAAAGCCGTCTCTTCTTAAGGTTTGTTCAAGGCTAAATATGTTCAACATAAGTTAATAATGCTGAGAGCATATTTGTAAAATCGTGTCATTTTTTATTAACAGGATATTTTCAACACTATATTGGAAATCGGCGTTCAAATGTATGAGAAGCGAATATTAATGCAAAAACCCTATAACAACTGGAACAGTCGTTTGGAAATATACATTACATTATTCACATTTATTACATTGCGAAATCTTCGATATCCTCCACCAACGGAAATAATACTTCATATATTAAATGAAGCTTACAGAAAAGATCCACGCTTTGAAGTACGTGATAGATGCAAACTTATGATCGACTCATTTGAAAACATTCTACACTCTCAAAAGGAAAGTTTAATTTTTAAGCTAAATGTTGAACGTATACAAAGCACATCTATAATCATTGAACCACAACCCAATCTAATCTATGATAAACAAATTGAGACTGTGCAAAGTAAGGAAGATTCCAAAAGCTTTGAAACCAGTACGAAAGACCATTCTGCTGTCAAAATTTCAAATACTACTAATGGAACAAATAACGAGTTCATACCTTTGGGAATATTACAAAAAATACGAAAAACATCGACAGCTATGCAAGTCGAATCTCCAGTTGCTATTGGAGAGCCTGCAATGAATGACACAAAGCTTACTATTGATGACGATATAAATATTAATCAGGAAAAGGAAACATCTTCAGAACTAAATACCGAGAAATTAATGCAAAGTAGCGAATACAACTCGATAGCGTCTATAAAAGAAATTAAGTGTGATGATGATGAGTACATGGCTGAACTAGAGGCAGCATTTGTTGATGAGCTTAAATAGTTAATAATTTGATATTTAATCGAAGACAGTTGGTACTCTCGTTTGTTTTATTTATTTCGGTTCTATATTGTTAAATATTTGAATTGAACTATACTAATAATAATGATAAAACGCTTAAAAACAGCAGACAAAAAGTTCAAATGCGTTTTTATACTCTAAATAAATGTTCAAGCGAATCGGCTGAAACACATTCGCTCGGTCTACAATTAAAGCCATTCTCCAAGTTTTGGGAAAGGTTCAGCATGTACAAGCCTCCGATCGAAAGACGCTGCAACTAGTGCCCATTTGCAGTCGAGATTTTTGTTATGAGGCGTCTGATTTGTTTTGTAATTTTTTCTTTTCGTTTATCGTGTTTTGTTAAATGCCGTCACCTGTGTATTTAGATTAGCAGCTCATTTTCGCTTAAAAAAGTTGTATGGCTGCCAATGTGAGCCTGTATAAAATGGTATCTATCTGTTTCAGATTCAGATCAACATTGTGAGCCGCTTTTCACCAGACAAATGAACATATATTGTGTACGGCTGCAGTCGCTATTTCTCCTCCAGGAGTTAACTGTTCTTAATCCTTCATTCATTTGTAAAGGTCGCATTCATGGTTGGCACTTCATGAACATTTTTGCAACCAGATCTGGGAAAAATAAGTACCAGAAAAAAACAAAAAGTACCAACTTTATAAGTGCTCCTTTTTTCCTTTGTATTTTAGTACTGGAATAGTAGATGTAGTTGTAGAAGTAGTAGTAGAATTAGTAGTTAAGTAGTAGTAATCTACTACTAGTATTAGAAATAGTAGTAGAATTAGTAGTAGAAATTGTATTAGAAATACTAGTAGAAGTAGTAGTGGAAATAGTAGTAGAAATAGTAGTAGAAATCGTAGTGGAAACAGTAGTGGAAATAGTAGTAGAAATAGTAGTAGAAATAGTAGTAGAAATCGTAGTGGAAATAGTAGTGGAAATAGTAGTAGAAATAGTAGTAGAAATAGTAGTAGAAATCGTAGTGGAAATAGTAGTGGAAATAGTAGTAGAAATAGTAGTAGAAATAGTAGTAGAAATAATAGTAGAAATAATATTAGAAATAGTAGTAGAAATAGTAGTAGAAATAGTAGTAGAAATTGTATTAGAAATAGTAGTAGAAATAGTAGTAGAAATCGTAGTGGAAATAGTAGTAGAAGTAGTAGTGGAAATAGTAGTAGAAATCGTAGTGGAAATAGTAGTGGAAATAGTAGTAGAAATAGTAGTAGAAATATTAGTAGAAATAGTAGTAGAAATAGTAGTAGAAATAATAGTAGAAATAATAGTAGAAATAGTAGTAGAAATAGTAGTAGAAATTGTATTAGAAATAGTAGTAGAAATAGTAGTAGAAATCGTAGTGGAAATAGTAGTAGCAATATTAGTAGAAATAGTAGTAGAAATAGTAGTAGAAATAATAGTAGAAATAGTAGTAGAAATAGTAGTAGAAATTGTATTAGAAATAGTAGTAGAAATAGTAGTAGAAATAGTAGTAGAAATAGTAGTGAAAATAGTAGTAGAAATAGTAGTGGAAATAGTAGTAGAAATAGTAGAGAAATAGTAGTAGAAATAGTAGTAGACATAGTAGTAGAAGTAGTAGTGGAAATAGTAGTAGAAATAGTAGTAGAGAGTACCAAGTGTGGCAACCGTGGTTGCATTCAGTAAAGTGATTACAAGTTTCCATAACGCATACCACTCTGCACCGTCCTAATTGTCGAAAGCGACATCCGATGGCAGTCGAACAGCAGAGGTTAATAATCTCCGATTTTGCTCGGTTTGGTTTGAACTTTGTGACACTCCCTGATTAATTTGAAAATATGATGTTTTTGTTATGATTCTATTATAACTGTATTGCTCTTTAGTTATTTTAATATAATATAATAATTTGATAATTTGTTGAAATTAATTATTATGTTCGAGATGCCATTAATAAATACACGAATCGAAATATATTTGTTCCATTTCCATGTCCCATCATTGTCGCTTATATGTAAAATGAAGATATACAGTGAAGGAAAATACTTATCGATAAATATGAAAGCATTTTCGATAATGGCTCTGCATTTAAAAAAATAGTTTGTTGATGCTTTGGTAAAAAGAAGTAAGGACAATGTCTATATCAAATTTGTTATCGGATTTAGTTTTAAATGATTTAAAAGAAATGGGAATTAAACACAAAGAAAAGAAACCTAAAGTAATAAAGGTAAATAAGCAAAAAAAAAACTTTAAATATATTAAATCATTAGCTAATCCATTAATATAAAGATTTCAGTTGGCCAGCCGTTGTTTCGCCAAGGGTTACAATATCTAAAACTAGCAGATGCATTTCTAGAGAATGGCTCTGTCGTTCAGGTACCACAGTTTATAGTTGAGGCTTGTAGTTATATATTGGATCATTGTGAAACCGAAGGGATATTTCGCAAAGCGGGCTCTGCGGCAAAACAGCGGGAAATTCGAGTAAGGTTAACCTTATCTTTCAACAAGAGCAATTGTATAATAATTACTTATTACAGAAATGTCTCGAAGCTGGTCAACCGCTGGGAAAATCGCATCGCGTTGTGGATATTGCAAATATTGTAAGCTATTTTTTTCGAGAGCTCCCCGAACCGCTTATTCCTTCGTATTTGCACGAAACTCTTGTGAGATGCCTGCTTACAAGTGAATCGAATCGTATTCGATCAATGCAGTTGACGTGTTTATTAATACCTCTGCTGACCGTTCAAACTCTAGCATATTTCATGCAATTCCTACACACTGTCACCAGACATGTAAGCAGTAATAAAATGAGTGCTGAAAATTTGGCAATAGTAATTGCCCCAAGCATTATGCCCTACCGTGATATTAATAGTGTTCGGTTTAAGAATCACATCAAAATAGTACAACTACTTATCGAAAACGCTAATATGATCGGTACGATACCTGTGTGTATTAGAGAGAAACTTGGTAACACATCGACGGATTTATTAGTAGGCTCAATACAGTCAAGGCAAGTTAGAAGTGAATGCAGCTCCGTTGTCAAAAGTAAACATCGACGAAGTCGTAAGTATATGAATAATATTAATTTAGATAATGTACATTTTAGCTAACCATTGAATTTATTTAGATATTTTCAGTGCCTTGAAATCGAAGGTTGGATTAACAATGAGTAGTTCAGAAAATCTCGACTGTCCTGCAAAATCATGTGACAATTTAAACATGTTTAACAATCCAGAGGTGCAAAAAAAAAAATGTAAAGAAGCAAATACACGATCTGGACTAATTGTGAAAACACAGAAATTTACAGAACCATTCAACGCATTCCGTGCCAGGAAAAAGTAAGTAGCAGGTTTCTTTTTCTGATCAACAAATAATTGTTATCTTTGTTGAGCCGGGCAATCTGCAATCTTGCAATCTGTTCTTATAACAGCTGAAAATTACAGCTGTATACTTATCTGAAGATTTTCATTATTATTTTATTATTTTGTTTCCAATCTTATATTTTGCTTATATTGGTTTTAAACTGAGATAAAATAGACGGAAATGACACCCGTTTTATCAAAATTATAATTATTGCAAAAAATTCTGCAGCAAGCTGCTTAGTATTACATTCTTTTAGAATTCAGTAAATGGATCATTTACTATTATCATCACATCAATTAAAAGTATTCATTCTTTGTCTATTACAGTGAAAAAAAACATTTAAACGTTCACTCGACTGTAAATCAAGGGGCTAGTAGTTCCGGTGTTAACTCTGTAACTAAAAGTAGCATGGATCGAAGATGGAGTTTGGTTACAACTGGATGGTCGAAAAATAATAAAAAAGAAAACATATCACAAAATCTAAATAACTCAGTTTCTGACATTGAAAAGAAAGATAAGAACGATTTAATTGCAACAAAAGCTACAGAAACAACAATTCATAAACCTGCGGTTAACTTTACAAATACATGCAAAAATGAATACGAAGCTATAATGGAACGTGTAGCATCAATTGAAACCCAAGTCCTCTCCCCAAAAGACGAAATAGAGGATCATCAAAACGCATGTAGTATCGTTAAAAGTGTGGAACAAACTAAAGAAAGGCCTTTAACGGAATCTGAGGAAATTTGTAATAAGGCCCGACCATTGAATGAAAGACTCAAAAAACGGAAAAGTTTTGATAAACATTCCATTAGATCGCCTAGAAAAATTAAGACATTGCGCAAAACACAAGAGCCAACACGCATTATTAGACATAACTCATTTCATGGCTCACCTGCTCCATTGCCTTCGAAAGCTAAAATTCCAAATACTCCAAGTACTAATATTCCACAGAAGACATTGATTCGGCATCAAGAGACTGAAACTGATCAATGGTTGCCAGCTGAAACGTTTTTTCAACATTTGGACAACTTTCGGACTCCTGTGCAAAAAATGAAAGTTCAATACGAATCAAATAATCGAGAATTGGATCGTTTTAAAAATGTTTCGTATTCCTTATCCAAGATTCCGAATACAACAAAAAATAATACAAAACACATCGAAACAAGAATGCGCTCTGCGAAAACCGTGTGCAGAAATTATGCTCTAAAATTAAGTGCAGCATCGAACATGGTAATCGAGGATCAAGGTCGCGCCTCAATCGCCCGTCTTCGCGCTGAGAATTGTGGAATGGTTTTAGCAAAAGCTAAGCTATTTGATGATTTTAATGATTGTAATTGAATCGCATTAACTTTTTAAACAGTTGAATTTTAACAGCATAGTTATTCAGCGACTAAATAATAAAAAGAGTGGTTAACTGAAAGTGTACTTGTGAGGTCCTTGTTATAAGTTAAAAGTACAAAAATGTTATGTATTTTGATGAATGTTCTTTTTAATAATAGATGTACTCGGCCTTGTTGAGCAGGCGGAACTGAAATTGCACTTTTTCAATGAGCACAGGGTATAAATTAATTATAAATTTAAAAGAAAATTCAATTTTTTTATTTACAAAAAAAAATGGATTCATGTGTTTATTGTAAAGACCATTTTTAGTCTGAAAAAATATAGATTGGAATCGTTGACCATTAAAATATAGAATATATTATATTTATAGTTATTAATAGCCTCATTCACCCTTATTCACACTTATTTCCGAATTTTAAAATGTACATTTGTTGGGCATTTGTAAGACAATAAAAAATGTATAAGAACGGAGAAACAGTACAAATATCTGTATTATATTTATATACATATATATATATATATATACTTAATGTATGTTAGAATATTTAACAATGTTAAAAGATAAAAAAAAGATAACTTTTGCTACCAATGCATGTTATCCGATTGATGATAGGTTTTACTGTTGGCTGAATAGAAATTTGAATACCATTTTCGAAATTTTTTTAGTGAAGAATCCTCTAAGACTAGCGCAGGATTGCTGCGATACATCTTGTGATTCCATATATTCATATCTCGTTCAAACTGAAATGACAAATATCAGTTTTTGAACAAATCCTAATATTTTACATACCATTATACTCTCTCCACATATTAATATCTTCATAATTGGCCCCATCGATCGAGATGCATAGAATCTATGCACCACTTTTTGCAATAAGGGCTCGACTGGCGTTATGGTTTGAAATATTTGGAAATCTCCAAGTAAGGGTGAGTGCAGAAATAGATGAACGTATGCAGGGCCAAGCTATAAGATAACATATTTGCAATTCTCAATTATTAAAAAACAACGGAAGGAAATAGTTACCTGCTTTCCAGTAACTTTCATACGAAAACAGTGAATTTTATTAAAAACTACATAAGAATGAGTTAATTTCACTTCAGCAATGTGCTTGTCCTCCGTTGCACTCCAACTGAAGTGCAAGATAAATAGAGTCAAAGTAAATATATTAGGAATTTGCATACATTTCGAATTGAAGAATGGAAAGGGGAAGCGAAGCTTTGGCCATCGACCAACATACGAATCGTTCGACTTACCTTGCTTGCCACTCATGATGTCCGAGATTGCTAAGGAAGGTTTCCTTTAGGTCGAAGCCTCCAGCTAGAAAACTCTTATTATGAATTGCAGTAAAATGCGCCAGATCGGCACCATTTTCAGGTATCTCTTGAATGTGACAGTTAACATAAAATTCATTGCGGCCATGGTATACCATTTTCTTGGTTTCTACTTCATCAGATATCGGGAGCGTCCACGGCTGTTCCAATTCTTCAACGTTATACCAAACAAATATGAGTCCATTCGTTTCAGAAGAAATCCATTTCTTCACTTTGATGGCGGGCGGAACTTTTCAAAATATAAGTACATTCAGTAACTATGTATATGACCTGGTATACTAAAATATGTATGTTCTTTAGGGCTACTCACCACATGAGCTGTAAGGAATGTTTGTACACATCCCGTCGGTACCTCGGAAACTCCATTGGTGAAACGGACATTCAATGTTATCTCCAACAACCCGCCCACCAAGGCCCATGTTAGCACCTAAGTGCGGGCAGTAGGCATCCAAAATAAATACTTTATTCGTTTTCGATCGATAAACTACGAAATGCTGTCCCAAACAAGATATATACTTTGATTCTCCAGCCTTAAGCTTTGATGATTCGAGAATTCCATACCAACCATTTGGATATGGGGGTGGCAAATCCTTGGATCCAACTGTTCGATTCTTTCTCAGCCTGTTAATTGCTATTTGCTTATTTTTACTACGCAGGTTTTCATCAGTATTTCTGATTTGTGAGTCAGACACATCGTCCAAACGCTTGAATAATTTGAGTATTATTAGAGTACTAGTACACAGAACATTTTTAAAGCAATAATTTATTCATTCATTCAACAAGGTTATATATAATAATATAATGCATACACATAGTAATAATTTACATTTAGTACATCAAATCGAAAGTTAATTATTCGAATTTGAAATTGATTCTGCTGAAGGGGTTTTAATTCACAAATGAACAACTATTGCCGCCAGAGAATCAACAATCAAAAATGTAAGCAATCTGAAATAGAACAGTTGCTTCACTAATGCCTTTCTAAGCATAATACATTGATAACCCAGACACAGATCAAAACCTTAAAAACCCAGAAGTATACAGTATCCAAAGGCAAATCAGACTGAAGAAATAAAACGTGTTTGCTTTGTACTTGTGTTAAACTTTCTTAAATGTATGTGTACTGCATATTCATATGTTATTATACATTTTAAAATGATTTTTTTAAGAGCTGCCCTGACTTAAAAGCTGTACAAGATGTCACTTTGTTTGGAAGTCTTGAGTCTAATTGTACATACATACCTTAGTCCAGTTAACAGGTACAAAAAATAGCCAGTATATGGAAATCATTAACAGACTTAACAAACTTATAGATAGAAAACAATTAAATTCAAATTGTGTCATTATCATTATCCATTGTTCGTATTTTAATAAGGATTTCAATTTGAGCAGCACTAACGAAAAGGCATTTTGCAGAAAATGCATTATCATTCGATATTTTCAAAAACACATGAAAAAATTAAGTTAAGGTTAAGTTAAGTAGCTCCTTGATATGTATTTCATTCGCTTTGTAGTTTTGTTTAAACCAAAATACTTTAGATTCTGTCTGTTTTTATACAAACAGAAAGAACAACATGTATCAACGTATACCAATGATAACTGTAGGCTTTCAAATGCCCATTTGAAAGTATAATACGAGATATTCGAAATGTTCGTGTTATGCAAATGAATATTTAAATAAAAGCAACTCAAACCAAGTCGTTCCTTAAAGTGACCCATACTCAGAAAATACCGTACTTAAAAATACCTGATTCGTATGTATGATTTTATTTATTTATTGTCTGACGCATATATACTATATATATATATATATATATTCATTAATTTGCATTTTAACGTTTTCCTATGTCAATTAATAAATAACAAACCTCTTCCTTAACATTGTAGACGATATAAGTATTCGTATGCCAAAAAATCAATCATCTAATCGGATGATACCCTGTTGACATATGTGTGTAGCTGGATATCGAATTGTCAGTGTATGCAAATGGATAAAACACTTACATACATACATATGTAACAAGCGAAACGAACTTGTATGCATCTGTATATGCAGATAAAACTCTCTGTTGCTTGTCTGATTGGCACAACAAAGCACAGCACAAACTGGAGGAGCTAGAAATCTACATTTTTTACAGTTGTTTCTATTCATGACGTAAATTAACACAAAGGCCGGATTTTCAAAAAGAATATTGACAAGCTTTTGTATATATATTTTTTTTATTTCGGACAAACATATCCTTTATATTCGTCAGGTTACACTTGCTATCACAATCGTCTATGATCGACTACTACTCTGTATGTACGAAGCCGGTTATGCAAAATCATTTCATAAAAAGTTGTCAAAAGTGTGTGTAGCAACACCATTTCATGAATTCGACTTAAACACGAAAATTGAACTTTCTTAATTTATCTTATACTGAAAATAGGTGGCAATGCTGAACTTACAAATCAGCTGTGCCCGATCTCAAAGTTAACAAAATATATTCCACTACGTTTGATTTTATTTAAATAGCGAATGGCAAACCATCAATTTTATCAGCCTTTAAATGTTCCGCATAAATGTAGTATATAAATTCCATACAAATTAAAATAGACAAATTAAAGAATAGATTCTGAAAAACAGATGTCGCTTTGCAGGAACGACGAAGTTGCTGCTTTTCGTGGATCGATTTGCGAGAACTTATTAATAGAAATTATCTAAAGAAAAATCAAATAGAAATTATAATTAAAAAGGTGTATATGTAAAATAATATGTGTTTACAATTATATATATATATTATTATATATATAATACAAAATTAACATTTAAGAAGTTTTCCACATCTGACAAACAGAAACATTTTGAAATTGATAAAATTTCAAAGATGCATGAAAAGCGTCGCATGAACGTAGGATACAAGTTTTGTACCAAAGACTTTAAATATATCGTAAAGATTCCACAGATATCCGAGAGATTCAAAAATAGGTGAACAGACGCTTAAACTCGCAATAACTCCACCTTACCCTCAGTTTTTTTTAAATAGATCGCTGTTTTCGGTTGTAATCATTCCCCTATTATTATTATATACAATTATATGTATTTTATTTGAGTAACGACGATTTGACTAGACCATTCTTGAAGACTTGCACTATATTAATGTCGAATATACACGCTTATAAACGCTTTTTGATGGAAAGCTGACTTACTGCCATACTGCTTATTAGGCTTAAACTTATAGGCTTTGTTACAGTAGTAACGCTCTAATTGAGAGTGCCCTGCTTCGAGTGCTCAGCTATCGTTTATTTCCACAACGCTGCAAGCTATGTATGCACTTTGTAGCGTCGGCGTTCTCTTCTTTTTCCATTGGACTATGTGAAGTTCTTAAATAACATCCAAGCTTAGTAGGATTTCTAAAAATTATTTAGATTATATTCAGATTTTCTGGTCAATTGTTCACAGCTGCTACATAAAAAATTTTGCAGTGTGCTCAGAAAATGTAAGGTAATAATAATCACGCTAAACATATAACGATTTCAGATTTGAGGATGATTTAGATTTGATTAATTAAAGTTTAAGTTACCAAACTTTGTTTCGTTATTTGTTGTTGGCCTCAAAATTCATTTTATTATTGTAATTAACTTTGATCTGAACTTATTAGATCGGATGTGCGTTTCTTTGTATGTTACATACATTTTCAGGTTTCTTTTGCTTACTTTGAATGCACTCAAGGTATTCAAATTTATCGCACTAGTTACAAAAGTCCTATTCGAAAAGTGCACCTTTATCAGTTTTTTGGCACCACTCTAGACCTGAATACTTACACTTACTCACATATTTCGGTGTCCGCGCATGTATTACAAATACAAGTGACAGTGGCACACACACCTTCACATTTGAGTGCAAGTACATTTATTTGTAAGTTTTTACTTACATATATGCAAACAGACACATAAACTATAAGATCTTGCATACATATGTGCCAGTGAATACGCTTGTATATGTAGTTATCTATTGTCCATGTACAGATGTATTCAAGAGCCTAAATTCTTAGCTAGATGAAATTTCCATTTTGTTGGTCTGTTTAATACAAACACATGTACAGTACTTTAATACATACATATGCAAATTCGTGTATTTACATTTCTACAAAATACTTCAATCCACGTATTTAAGATTCGACTACGTATGGACATGCACACATGCATACATGCAAACGATCATATGTAGGAACTTCATATCAGCATATATACATATGTATGTACATATTTATGAATGTACTTGCGCGCATTCTGACTTCGCCATTAAAATAAAACGTAAGAGAAGAAAGTGCTTTGAAAGGCAACCGATCTCGAAGCGAACGGAACGAAACGAACGTTGCCTGCCGTTTGGTGCAACTATAAAATCGCTGACCACAGAACGTAGAACGCAGAACGACGGTTATTTGTTTAGTTGATATAATAATATTGAGAGCAATATTTGTGTTAACTTAAAATCGATTAGTTTCCTTTTATTTGAATACTAAAAATGTTTATCACGATTTTTTATTCGATTGTCGGTTTTATATTAGTAGTGGCTGTCCTATCATATGCTCTTATTATATTACAATGTAAACGGAGAGCCACTGTCACAACGGGACTAACGAATACCGATAAAATAACCCGCAAATTTGTTCAGGCGCCAGGTCCGCATCCTTGGCCCTTTATCGGAAATTTAGATATAGTTGGCCGTTTTAACAATCCGTTCGAAGGATTTGGAGCACTAACGAAACAGTATGGCGATATTTACTCGTTGACACTTGGTCAAACACGTTGTCTCATTGTCAACAACTTGGACTTGATAAGAGAGGTTCTGAATAAAAATGGAAAATTTTTTGGTGGACGACCAGACTTCTTGCGGTACCACAAACTCTTTGGCGGTGATCGAAATAACTGTAAGTCTTGCACTTTATTTTTTTATTATTTGTCCCAAGTATCCAACAGCTCGAGACATAATTTTCAAACTCCTTATCGTTACTATAACATGATGTATTATAAATGTGTATCAAACAGACACCCATCCAAATCTCAGTCTTACCTCTAGGATACAGTATAGTTTCTTCATTACACCACCATGACCTTGAACTCAATTAAATGTTATTAATTGTCGAACGTGCTGAATTTTAACAGACTTACAGGAGTGAATTGAATGTTTTTGGTGTATACGAGAGGTTCTAAGACTTTATCTATATTTATCTATTCTGTAAATTAATGGTAATACATTCATCAAATAAGTTACAATATATCTTTCTTTATTTCACAGCTCTTGCTCTATGCGATTGGTCAGTATTACAGCAAAAACGTCGAAATCTGGCGAGGCGGCACTGCTCCCCACGTGAATCATCATCATATTTCACAAAAATGTCCCGCATTGGTTGCGATGAAATTGTCAATTTGATGCAGGAGATGAAAAAAGTGATTACGCCTGGTGAACCCTTTGATATTAAGCCGCTTATACTTAAGGCATGTGCGAATATGTTTAGTCAATATATGTGCTCATTGCGATTCGATTATGAGGACCCCGAATTTCAACAAGTTGTACAGTTCTTCGATGAAATATTTTGGGAAATTAATCAAGGATATCCATTAGATTTCCTACCGTGGCTTTTACCATTTTACAAAAAACACACGAAAAAAATATGCCATTGGTCTACGACAATCCGTAAATTTATTGTGGAGCGTGTTATCAATCAAAGAGAGTTGGATCTCGACATCGATGAGCCGGATAAAGATTTCACTGACGCCCTATTGAAAAGTATAATGGAAAACAAGAATGTGTCGCGTAATACAATTATATTTATGCTGGAAGACTTTATTGGTGGTCACTCAGCTGTTGGAAATCTAGTCATGCTGTGTCTTGCCTACATAGCAAAGGATCCAGTAATTGGTAAACGAATTCAGAGTGAAGTCGACTTTGTATCCAGCAATGGTCAACGAAGTATTACATTACATGATATGGAAGAGATGCCTTATACAATGGCAACCATATTCGAAGTTTTGCGGTACTCATCGTCCCCAATTGTTCCACATGTAGCTACAGAGGATACACAGATATCAGGATATGGCGTTACTAGCGGAAGTATTGTCTTTATAAATAATTATGTGCTTAACATGAGCCCCAAGTACTGGAATAGCCCCGATATATTCTACCCAGAACGGTTCTTGGAAGAAAAGAGTAAAAGTGTTGCAATATCAACCAAATACTCTGAGAGTAGGAGATGCTCTGAAGAATCTGACTCTGGTATTGAATTCGAAAAGGATGCTGGAATATACCGTTCCTCTGAAAAAAATCTAAATATCAGAGGAAAAGTTTTAGACAACGATTTGAGGGGAGACTCTGAATCTCAAAAGTTTCAATTAAGAAAAAAATATCCCCCATTTTTTGCCATTTAGTATTGGAAAACGCACTTGCATTGGACAAAATTTGGTGCGTGGATTTGGTTTTATCACTCTTGCAAATATTATACAGAGTTATAATATAAACAGTGGAGATCTTTCAACTATTACAATTAATTCGGCAACGGTTGCATTACCAGCAGTGACATTTCCCTTAGTATTGACACCAAGAATATAATGGTATATAATTATTAATAGTTCCATTAACAAAGTTGTGCATGCATACATATAACGAATTATAAAATATTCTAATCTATCATTCTAAATTATTTTAGTGTGTAGCTCATTGACAAGATTACTATTTACCATTTAAATGAAAGTGGAGATACTCCTCATTTCCTTTCACTCGAACTATTTGTTATTGAAAACAGTTAACGTTATGTTAGATTTCATTTCTATTATTAGTATTGTCATTGGCGAGACGTTCGAATATTGACCTATAAATCTTTGATAAAAGGCAATAAAATATATTCTCTGCATATTTTAAGTCAATATTTTAATCTATGCACATTAACATTCGTAACGAGTTTTTCAAAGACTGAAAAGTGTACATTAATATATTTATAATTATTTAATTGCGATGTCAAATAAACTATTGTAATATTACGGGAAACTTCATTGATTTTACTAAGGCTTTATTGTTTTCTTGCATTTCCTGTTAACTCGTCGTGCTATATGTTTTATAGCTTTCCCAAGAAATACACATCATATACCTAGAGATAATATTTCGACAGGATATATATTGTTTTAAACAAATTAAAGAAATATGTTTGTTTGTTCAATATAACATTTAGCTTACCCGTCCAGACGACGCAGTAATCCCAATTTTTTCTTCAAAGCCCTTTATTATTAATATGAATGTCTATGTGCATTTATTGTTCATGTTGCAATTTGATGGATCAAAATGTTATAACATTATAAGTATGGAATATGTGTAAATATTATTATTTTTATATTTGTTAGAAAGATAATGCTTTAGGTATATATACGAATTTTGATAATGTTTATCTCTTCAGAGATAGTTTTTTCTAAAAACAATACAGTTTTAAATGAATGTAAAAATAACAGAATGTCGATAGTCAAAATTAAATTAAATGCTCATAAACTACATGTATCAATTCTAATATAATATAACAATATCGACCCTTGAACCCAAAATTATAGTAAGTGACAAAAAATGTATTTATATTTATGACAAAAAATATATTATAAAAATTGAAAACATTTTAGAGAATTTTGCGATGAATAAATGCAGTCAAGAAAGATATTATTAAATGAGTGATGAAATTACAAATGATCCCATATATTTGATTAGCTACAATTAAATAGTTAATATAAATTCTTAATTTTGAACTGCATACATGTTTTACAAATGTGCGCATAAGTGATAAACAATTTCTTTTAATTCTTTGGTTTTCTGTAATTGGTTTTGAATAAAGTCAAATATAACACAAGGACAGCTGTTACTTTTGTCTTGATATGTAACCAAGTTTACAAATCTTGACTGTCCGATTTGTGCATTTATGTGTTTTTTGCCACTTATAATAACTTTGTCGACACAGGTCGATATGTGTAAGTCATAAATATTCCAACATAAAATTTGTATCTTTAATAATAAACCATATAAATATATATGATCAAGTAGGTATATAATACTTATAATTATTATTCGAAGCTTTATCCCTTATACAGCATCAGCGGGACTTTGGAATTCTGATAAAGCATGAATTGGGTTTTGCACTTTTTTCTGTGACCCTTTCCGAACTTTAGCCCGAACTTCTTCTGGTTTTTCAGGCCGCACAAGTGGTTTTTTCTCTGGTGCTTTCATTTTCCACACCACAATTGGAGACTTAAAGAAAAGATAAAGAATTTTAATATAAAAAATTATATAGTTACTAAGAACGATATTTGGAAATAATCATAGTATTGCTTCCATTAACATTAACTAGTTATACACAATTTTAAAGTTTTGCAGATAAACTTACAGTTACAGTGCCTTGTCTTGTATATTTTGTCGATGCTACATATGAGTATTTTACTGTTAGTACCACGGCATTCATAAGATTTTTAGCTGCTTGAATCAAAGATGTCGCACTGTCCAGCTAAAAGAATTCAAAAATGTTTTATATTTTTTTAAGTACATTTAGAATTGACACTTACCCCTGAAACTATCAGCTCTCCACTGATATTTTGTACATCTGCTTTGACTTTAGAAGTAATTTGGATTTGATGACAATAGAGAGCAATTCGTTGCAAATAAGCCAATAAATCCTTTTTGGTGCTGCTCTCAGGGCACTGTTCTGCTATTTCACGGGTTAGCTTATCAAGCTTATTACCGGCTTCGGATATTTTTTTAGCGGCATTAATAACATCCATAGTTGTCTTTAATGGACCACGACCTCTACAAATTGATTAATTTTAATGTTATATTTAAAAATAATAAACAATATCCAACTGGGTGACGAGCATAAAAATTAATATTTTTCAAAAGAACTGACTAAATTTAAAAACAACTCGGCATTAAATATATGCCAGCAGAAATTGAAACATATTTAACTGTATGGTCAAAGAATGAATAATGAATGTACAGAGTGTAGAATGCTGAACAACAAAATAATCAAATTACCTTGTAAAATCCGTCATCTCCATCATTATCATGCACATATGTTTGGCCAAGAAAATGATATCGTTGCCAGTATCATCCCATTTTGCCACTTCTGAATCAAAGGTAAGTTTTTCTCGTCGAAATAGCTCGACTTGCTGGGCAATCTTTTGCTTATCCTCTTCCGTCATTTTACGCATTGCTTCCTATTATTCAAAAATATATTGAGCAATATGTTTATACTAATGTTACAGTTATTACTTACCCTAGCTGTACAAATACCACTAATGTCCGGATATTCATCAACGGTCTGATCACCAGTGTGTGCACTTGCTGTAAATTAGTAATTTAAAATGTATTATTTTAAAGATGACTAATTAATACTGTCATAGACTTCAGAATCGTGGATTATATGAATTCGTTTCTAAAGTAGCACTTATGATTATGGATGATGTCAATAAAAATGTTTAAACTGATCTATAGTTAAGAGTCTGTGATATTGAAATTGGTGACTAAAGTTCGAATTTAAAGTGTTCTCGAAATATTTGAAGGCACTTATCGGAATTCTACAATAATAGGATATAAATAATAGCATATTACATCGGCTTCGAGTTTCCAATGTTAAATCTTCAACGGGCTCAAATTCTGTGTCCGTATCGAGATCTTCAGAGCTCTGAAATAAAAATAAAAAGGATTCAAAATTTACATGTGTACACAATAAAATGTTAATCGAGGACAAAAATAAGGCGATCGCATGCCATGACAGACTCGGTAGTAATTTTTTAAGTGATTGTGATCACCCAATTATATAACGAAGCAATATTAATATAGTAGAATGTGTATTTAAAATTTCTTACGCGATTCATTAATACTGCGCGTCGAATTTCACGTACTCCATCGTAAACTAAACGGGATGCATCAATAAAGTCATTTTCATCCACATCTTTATTCGAATTAGATGAAAGAGCTTCCACGGCAGCATCAACTCGTTGCTCAAACTTGATCATTACTGCAACAGATAGAAAGAAAGTACTTATAGTGTGGAGCAAGAAAAAGTTAATGAAGTTTCCAAGTGTTCAATATACTGCATATTTGGGTTTGTGACAAGTGAGAAATGGAGGATTAGAATATTGTATTGTGATACCAACCTTGTTCACGAAGCACTTTAACTGCTTCCAATACTCGCTTTGTGTAAATGCACGGCTCATAATTGTCCATTTCAGCTTCAACGACATTGCAGACACGGGACGATCGGCCCTGAATGGACCCAGCAGTTCCGCGTAAGTCTTTGGCGTCACCAACTTGCAAAGCCATTACACATTTGTTTACATCTTCAAGAATATGATTTTCCGAAACGGCTAAAAAGTCATCAATAGTTGTAATGTCATCTACGGCTTCTGTTAATATCCGAACTTGCACTTCCCATGCTTGGCGATAAGCAGACATATTTTCTTGGGCAACCTTGGAGTTGGGTCGCACCGTGAGAATGGATGCTGCATTAATGACTTGGGGGCATAGACTTTCGATTTGGGCTGCAGCATATCGAACCATTTTTACGCCATCCTCGTTATTTGACATACTGCACACGAGATTAGCCACTTCAACCAGCTTTTCAGCATGTTTCGTAAATATATCGGCCTTTTCCCTAACTTTTTTTCATTTCCAGACTTGGCTGCTTCAATTAAGTCAATTAACGGTGTGGTTGTTTCTAAAAATGAATCGGAGACATGATCAACAACAGCTTTACGGAGTTGTCGACGTAGATCCCTCGTTTTGCGACACATTTGATCAATTGCCCGATCAAGTCCTGGGCTATTGTCTTTTTGTCCCATCTAAAGCATTAATTTGATAATTAATATTTCGAAATGTATGTGAATTGTGAATAACTCACGTTTGACATGTATTCAGACAGTAAATCTTGTAAAGCTTGACGGACTGCATTGCATTCGGCAACAATTCTTTCACGGCGCTCGTCTCTTGTACAGTCAGCATCGGCCATCAATGCCGCAGCACTGATAATACTTTCAAGACGTTCTTCTAACAGTTGACGTGACCGTTTTTCACTATAAGTCATGGGGTCCATTACAATGCCCTCCTAAAGTATTATGAAATTATTGACATCATTAAACACTAATATTACAATTTAAAACCTTACGTCAAAATCATCCAAAGCCGCAGCTAGTTCTCCTGCACCACTATAAACATCAGTTGGCTGCGACGATTTTCCTTGGGCTACATCGCTAATCGTATTGACAGCATCGCATACTTGCTTCAAGATGAAGTCACGATTGACTTTGGCCAAATCTAGCTCGGGATGACGAACATAGACCTTTGATGCAGTCAGAAGCATTGTTGAATGTTTTTTAAGCATTGCCCGAGCTGCAGCCAAATCATCACGTAATTGTGGATCCTTGAGCTCCTGCTGTCGTTTTGCAGCTTGTTTTATGAGTTCTCCAGCGTTTCGACCAAATTGCTAAATAGTAAATAGCAGATTTAAAAACATTTTTGAAGAATTTATGTACATTTACCCACCCGCATATTGTTCATAAGTTCATCCTGGCTTGACGCATTTTTTAACTTATTAAGATCATCTTCAACAATATGAAGAGATTTAAGCAATAAATGAACATCCACCATATCTGCCAAAATTAATAGACGTGTTACAGCTGACAGGAGATTCCTAGCTGCTCGCACCATGTTTCCACGTTTTAATGAACTGCAGGGATCCTCCGAAAACTCCCTGGCTGCAATGCTCATAGCATCTCCAGTTTTTCGGACTTCATCAACTGCAGATAACATTTCTTGAGTAATATCTGGGTTCTCATATGCAATTTGCTCTCCTTTTTGAATAAAGTTTTCTGTGGCTTTTTCCACAGCTGCAACTAGTGCACTAGCCCTCTTTGATTTTCCTTAAACGAAAAGGAAATAAAATATTATTCACAATATTTAAGCAACAGTTAGTAAATACCATTACATTAGTAGATCGTTAGTACAGGTGATGTATTATCGGCAAACATTTTTTCAAACCAAATTAAAACAAGTCTAAAGGTTAAATTTTATAGAAATATTTCGAAATCGTCGCAAAAAACCACAGTAAAAAATTTATTAATATGCAGATAACAGTTTATACATAAATTCAAAAATAAATAAGTATAAACACAATGAAAACTTAAAAATGTTTGCTGCAGACGTGTTATTTGTAAAGTACACTGGTAAAAATCATTTTATGTATTCGTATAAGCAGAAAAATAAGGAGAAAGTGTAAAAACATTGTTTATTGCGAGAAAACTGTTTGTACGAATGTACAACGTTTGAAGTGCTTCACAAAACAAAATTGCACTATTTCGCGGGCACCATGACATATTTATAGACAATGGGTATACATTGATATGTATGTATCTATGTCGTAGATGCTGACATATCATACATATACATACATAAGCACTAATTGCATACACAGATATTTATGTATGATATGTGTATACATTGCTACAATCACTTGCGAATGAGCAATTGCACAGAATGAATATATATAATTTCATTAATTAAATAGTTGCGGAACAACTGTTTAGGTGGTCATTCACATACTTAGTTTTGTGTACGCACAATCGATGACTTACCTTTTTTCTTCTTGCTAGGCCCTTTGGTGTTCACTAGCGTTGTCACTTGCAAAACCAAAGGCTCTAAAGTTTTCTCAACTGACATGGTACGGATTTCCAAATTTTTTGGATCCCATTTTAATGCAATTTGACCAAAATCCGACAGAGTTCCCATTTTTAAAGAAATTTAATATATTCTTCGCAAACAGATCTCTACGACACTTTTTTTGTCTATAGAGACGACGCCTAAACCTGTAAAAAAATCGATGTCAGTATCGATTCTATTGTAATCTTTCGATGTATCGTTGTTAAGAGCAATAATACGATGTATCAAGAGTTATGAATTCTTTTAATAGTCGCCATACAGTTATTTTTCATGTACAAGATTAAAACATTTTTATTATAATTAAAAAAAATTTATTTATTTAATTTAAGAAACCAAAAAGTGTATCGACTGATAATCATGAAATACTCTAAATGGTTCAAGCTTAAATACTTAACCTACGTTCAGTTTCTTACTTCGTTTAATATGTAAGTGTTAACGAAATTGTAATTGGTAGAAAATTTAAATATTGGAGAAAAAACGTACAACATATAAATATACAATTTTTCAACCTATAAAGTAAGGAAAAAGTAAATTAAAGTCAGTTATATAAAATTTCAGAGCAAATTGAACAACATTTAAATAATAAAGGGTCCCAAATAATTGATTATCTTAATTTAGAAATCATTAAATACATAAATGAATTTTCTATTAAAAAATATGAATGTTAATATAAAACATTATATTCGATTTTTTAAACTAAATGAAACTTGTTACATTTTGTTAAATTTTTAGGCGAAAGCGTGTTAATGCTGTTATGCTTAAGAAGTTAAATCTGAACCGGTTTTACAAGGTTCAGACTTAAATTCCAGGCTCATAAGATATCGATAACTGGCAGCAGACCCGTTCAGAGCAGCAATTACTTAATATCGGTACATTGGACGGCAAACTTGAATCGTAAATGGAACATTTGAAAGTTATCTTTTTTTATAATTTGGATCCCGAAAAAATCTTTCTAGAGCCAAAACCGGAAGACTAGTTAGTTAATTTGTTTAATAGTACTGGATTATGTACTTTAAATTCTTTTACCGACTCCATTCTTACCATTAAAATCTCTGGTAATTGGATGATCTAAATGCAGATAGAGAATTTTACTTTCTTTAACCCCCAGAAAATCAGTAAAGTGATTAAAGCAGATGACTTTATTGAACTTTTGTGTGTTGGTCTATTTGATTAAGTTCCTGAGTCTCCAATCCTTCAGATGACTAGCCTTGTATGGATAGTATCTGAGCGCTACAAATTCAATGAACCTTGGTGTAAATATTGTGTTAAGAAATTAAAATTCAATAATTGTGAGTACTTTCATATCATCGGAAGCCTCTTTTCCATATCTTGAAAATACAATTCACTTAAATAAAAACTTATAAAAACTGTATTATTATAAAAATTTAATTAATTTTTTAAATAAAATATTTAAAAAAAAAAGTCATGTGAAAATGTTTTGCTGAGAAACTCTTAGATTTCCTAATTCGCTCACTGATTGTGGTAAACTGTTTGTCAACAGGGCCAACGTATCGCCGTTTAATCAGACTAACAGAGTGATATTGCTTAATGCAGCAAAACAATTTTATGCGTCTTGAAACTTTGATGTCTTTCGAAAATTTTCTTTAGCAATCTTTTCACCTGTAAGATAAGAGGATTAAGCATTATTATTTTAAATCAAGTTAGTAATATTAGGTTATCGTTTTAAGATAAATTAAGAAACATCTTTTAATGAAGCCATTCGCCACGGAAACCTTGTATACCCCATTAAACTCACGGTATTATCTGGAGTTGGTTGTTCAGAACTTTCTAATTCAGCTCTCTTATTATTAAAATATTTAAATCATGCTCATCGGTTAAACTTAACTTTTATTCTATATTTAAAAGAGTTTTAACGACCTTTAAAAATATAAGCCACATATTTTTTGGCCTGAATTAAAAGTTTTAATACTAATAAGAACAAAAAATAATTATCATTTAACAGGCATCCAATCGCGGTTTGACTTACATATATCGGGCAAGAGAGTTTCTACATGAAGCTCTTTATTATCTGTGCTAGTATCATACATATGGCTGTCGTCCAATGTACAGTCTTCATCCATATTGCTTGTATATTCAATTTCTCTCAGTTCAGCTTGCAACTCTTCTCGACGTTGTTCTATAAGAGAGTCTAAATCGCTTTTATGTTTCAAAATAAGTTTTTGCGTCTGGGCCGTGTGCAATTTTGGTTGAAAAAATAAATGAGGCTTGGCTTTTGTTTTGATCTGGTTTCTTTGATAATACATTGAGTTCTCCCAAGTTTTAAAATCCTTCACCCGTGCCATTTTCTTTTCTAGACATCTGATTTCCAGCTGTTTGCGCTTTCTGTCCAAAAATAATGAATCGCGCTCTTTCTGAAGCAATTCTCTTTCCTGTAGCTCCTGTTTCTCCAACTTTTTTTCAATTTGAGCTTTCTTATCCTCATTTTTTCTTAAACGTGATTCCTCTTGGCAGAATTTTTGAAGTGTTCCCAAAAGTGAGCCAAACATGCGGCGATTTCGAGCTCTCGATTCGGAATCAATACCTTGCGCTTCGACAATTTCTTCTCTTGATGGTAATTCACGAATTACTCGTGAATTTATTCTAGGGGTGGGCTGCCATAATGCGTCCTCTTTAGTAAGTCGATTTGAATCAATTTTAGACTCGTGCATACGCCTTTTCTGTTTTGAGCTATCATGTCGTTGAATGCTTCGGTCTTGACTTTGTTCAATTCTTTTACATCCGCTATCTGGATTATATTTCTCCACTCTATAAAAAAAAAAATAACAATTACTAATTACATGTCTTTGCGTTTATAATTATAGTAAAAAACCTCGACTCCTTAAGCCCACGGCCGACAAAGCGGCGAATATTTTCATTAAGTGTGGTTAACGAATGTCGCGCAGAATTCAGCTTTTCTTCCAAATCACCAATGGATGATAAGCTGACGTTTTCTTCCATATTTCAGAAATTTATTTATATTTATCCTCTAGTTTGGATAATTGATTTTGACTAGAGATGTGAAATAATTCGATTAATAGGGTATACAACTATCTTTGCTTTAGATATTATGTTTGAGAGATATCGATGTTTTTCTAAAATATCGACAGCTATTTAAAAATACCTATTTTATTTGTCTTAACGGGTACATTTTAATTACTGATATAATATGATATAATGTTGAATATTGTTATTATAATTTATTTTTCTAAGCGAGCGTGAGCTCGCTTGGCTTTATATTACTTTTTATATATTTAGGGCACGGGCTTGACAAATCGCTTCGGCTTCCTATTATACTTTCCAGCAAGTAGAACTTTTTCATTGTGTCATTGTATTATCTTAGTATCTCATTGGGCTGTCATCCATACTAGCGTCTATTACTGGCTGGTAAAAATACCGCATACATGCATATATAATTCTATTGTGACCTGTTACTTGTAAGTAAGTGTGACAGGTAATGTCCAAAATATTTTAAGCTCATACTCGATACTTTTGAAAATGACTTGAACAAATTTACAGAAACAGAAAAGTTTCTTTCTATTCAAGAAAATTTTTTTACACATAACAAAATGAGCTGCCCAGGCTTTGGTGAAGTAAACATTCCCTCGTCGCGTGCCTTTTGGGATGATTGTGAAGAGGATGAGTTCGACAGCATTGAGCCGGCAACGAAGTGAGTGTGCAGTTTTCTTGTTTATAACGTGATTCTACACTAAGAATATATTAACAGGTTGCACCTAAAATTTAACGATAGCGAAAAAGAAGCACCCGTCGCCAGTGAACTTTTTGTCCTTGTCGAGGGTCCGCACATCACAGAATTTTGTAGCGGCTCGCTGCTCCAGGGTGCAAAACGTATTTGTGACATACCAGCAAAAGCTTCGTCTTTGAATTTTAATGCTTCTAAAGGCCACTTACTGGCTGCATTAGAAGAGGATATTACCAATAGTGGTGAAATCACAGAGTTGCTCATACCGTACGCCCAACTGGCTAAGCAGGTGTTGACCATCACCATGAAGCCAAAGGTAGACTACAAAAGCGAGGAGATCAACAGATATTGCGATGATATAGCCATTGTTCACAGCGTGGGTGGTAGTGGTGAGGATAAGTCAGTGCGGGAATTAGAGGCCCCTAATTTCATAGCCGGAGTGGCGGCTGGCAGTAAGTGTTATTGTAGCCTTCACATGAAACTTAATATATGTTGTTGTTCACATCCACAGTTGCGAGTTGGCGGAATCAAATGGAGCTACCTGTTAGTTCATATGTTATTTATGTGGATAAGCTGCCATTGGATGGAGTGGCTGCTCAACCAGTGCTCAAACTGTTGCAGAAAATGGGAGTGAAGTGTAGCGAACGCTATGTGCCGCCAGCCAAAGACACCTCCTACTTGTACATTTAAAAAAATTAAACAATATTCTAGGTGGCTGATTAGATTTTAATAAAAGGTTGCGGCTGTTTACATCCACACAATTATTTCTGGATCTATTTCACTTATTTTAATACATCAAATATACTTAAATTAAGATCCCTGCTCCGCTGTTCCATGTGCGCTTTAGCAATGGCTATGAATTGTGGTCGCGAGAGTAATGAATAAGCGGGCACCAGCAAAGAGGAGACTAGCATATGTAGCTCCTTATGTCCGCTACTGAACAAGTCTAGACCCAACTCTAATGCCGTGCCAAAATCGCATTCATCCACTGCGATATTGGCCGCATTAGCTACCGGCTGTAATTTCTCGAGTACAGCCTGCTTTGCATTATCGCTCCCATCATTCAGATCTTTCCGTTCAAATAGTGCCAACATTTTCTTTAGCTCCGCATCGCTTACAGTCAACGGCCGGTATCCCTGCTGTGACTTACGCTCGTATGGTACTACAATTCCAGCACGATGAAATGTCTTAGCCATAACGCGTTTGTTGCGTTCTTTCGTTAAATTATCAAGATCCGCTAGTTCCAACGAGTTATCACTGATGTATTGCCTCACAGCTTTCTTGGTAGCAGCCACTTGGGCCGCAGTGAATGGTGTGCCAACAAAATCATGCTCTAAGTAGTATATGAACGCATCAAATATGTTGCCACCGATAAATTGAAACTCACAGTTTTGTGAGGAATCATTTCGTGCCATTAATAGACGCTCTTTATCCTGGGGTATATCCCGCCAGTAACCATAGTGAACGCCACTGCCTTTACGCACAAAAATTGTTTGAAACTCAGGCGGATCGTAATAGAAGCGCCAGTGGCGCAGGTAATCGCCAGGTTCACCAATTTTTGCTTTATGGAATTTACCAGCCAGGAACTCAAAGGGTCCAACTAGCTGTAGTTGGAACAATGCTTCAATGTGATGAAGAGCGGCAGCTTTGGTAGCATCCTTCTTGAGTGTATTTATAAATTTCCAGAATTCATAGAAATCCGGAGGCATTTCAACCAGAAATTTGTGTCTGATGAAATCATTGGTTTCACAGAGATTATCATACTCTTTTTGCACAGACAAACGAATACGCTTTTCCAATATTTCCATATAATTCTTGCCAGCTATATTGCTCAATGCCTCCTTGTGCAACTCCGCCGTTTCCGATTCATAGTTTCCAACTTCATTTTTTGCATCCATATCTGTGGTTTCATTGCTACTGCTGGTTTTTGCACTCTCTCCTTCCTCTCCCTTGTCAGACGGTTTTCGTTTTGGCGCCATTTTTGGCGTTTCTTCTCCCTTTAGTGGGTGATTGTATTTTTCTAGATGGGCCTCATTACGTTGATAGCATTTGTCCCAATATTTACAGTCTTCTTTTGGCATTATTATCAGATGCACAGAAATAAATAATTTATCTTATAATCGGCAAGTGGTGCACGCAAAAACAAAACTGCCAGAGCTTTTTCTGCTTCTTACAAACTGACAAACACCAACAAATAAACTAACCAGGGCTGAGGCACATGAAAGCAGTATCGATGATTTTAAAAATTATTGTCATCGATATAAAAACCATCCCCCAATTACATGGAAACTCTGATTTGGTCTGATTTAGATCTATTTACCATAGATGCGTGCAAACAGGTCATCTTTTAAAGTGATAAGTTTTTTAGTCTAGTTTTTAGATCCCACAGTCGTTTGTTCCCTTAGTACATGCTTTAATTGTGTGTTTGGATTTAATTGTTGTAGTTCATTCAATGAATACAAACTTTTGCAAAAGAATCAGTTTGATGTTGGTTAGTATTACAATAAATGTATGTATGTGGGCAGGCGTTTCAAATAGAAAACACAATAAAACTAAAATGCTACTATTCCTCTACAGCACACATAACTGAGTAGACGCACTCCTCTTTGTTGATCAAGTGACAGGTTTTGTTTACCAAAGACATGAGCTGGTTAACATCAGTTGCCCAATTGTTCAATATGTCGGATGCACTTTTCTTTGTCGTAAAGTAGATGATGCCAGCAGGTCGATCGATCTTAACACGTATTGTGTCGCTATTAGCCAACTTAGACAGATATTCCTCACAGCGATTTGGGGGCAAATTTAGGAGCTCACTCATGCGCGACAAATGCAATCGTGAATAATACATCGCTATTATACGAATATTCTAGGGAAATAATCAAAAGTTACAATTGTACTTTGAAATTAATTCTCGTATTTTAAACATACATGCTCTATCAGACGATCTTTCAGTTCAGTGATGCACTTCTTTCCATGTTTGGTGCTGTCCTTGAACATTTCATTCTCGGCTAAAACCATACCAAAGTCAGCATTAAATGTGTCGAAATTAATTAATTCTTTCGACATAAATAGACGCAGTATTTCCCTAAAAAATAGAAAACAAAACATATAAGAGGGCAATATCAAAATAAACGAATTAAGCGTATTACTTGTAAACGGGTACATCTTCTATTTTTTTGTTTTTTGATAAATGCGCCATCATATCGCTCTGTTCGTTGTCATATGGAGCCAATACACAGTACAGCACAGCGCTGACCAGTTTGTCTGTCAGCTCCTTTTTCTGCGAGTCTGTTAGCTCGGTTTCGAGCTCAAGGGCAGCGGCGGGTTCCATCTTCTTATCATCTTCTTCCTTTACTTTCTTTTCCTCACTCTTTTTCTTTTCATCACTGGTAGATGACTCCACTGGTGCAGGCGCTTTTTTACGAGGTGGCTCGGCAATCGCCTGATAGTGACGAGATGTATTTAGGAACGATGTATCCCGATTCAGCTGTATCATTAAATTATAGAATTTTAGCTTAAGATCATGCTGTGCCGGATCATCAAAGAATTTGATGCTGATTTTCTTGGCAATGATCTGAGTGGACACATAGTCCTCCTTCAATAGACACAGGCGCATTTGCTCCAAGATGAGTTCCACCTTCTCACGCTTATCCATGGAACCATAAGTTTCAACCTGCAGTTCTTCCATGACTGCCGCAGCACCGACAACATCGCCATCGGCTTCTTTAATGTCCGCCAAGATTTTTGTTAAACGTGCACGTTCAATTTCTACATAGATTTTGCCCTCGGTAACGGAACGCAGCGTATCAATCAGCTTAAGCTTGCTTTCCTTGTCAGGTGTCTTGTCTACATATGTGCAGCATTCCTGAATCATCTTGACCACCGCCTGCTTCAGCTGCGAATGGCGACGCACCAGCAACGACACGTACTCGTTCAAAGCATTCCAATTACCTGCCTCAAGACAAATCTGACAGATAGCAACAAGCACACGAGAGCAGGAGACCATGTCTGCGCCCAAACGGGTTTGTTTCTCCAACTGCAGCATCATTTCAATGGATTCGTGAAAAGCGTCAGGGTTCTTTTTAGCAAGTTCTTTGGCCAATGGGATTTTCTCATTGCAGGCGGGCTCGTAATCTACCTCCATTTTGGTAATGCGACCGCCATCGAACAAATAAGTATCCATGATGAGCTGCGAAGAGAAAATAAGCAACTATTAAAAGGATTTCTGCTGCTGTTGTTGTTGTCTCTCTTCTTGAGTACTATGACAAGGCAACTTTTCGTGTAACGCTACTTACTTTTTATTACGTCGAACTCGAACGAAGCGAATTTATAAATATTCAAATAAGTAAAGCTTTATGCCGCACCTTTCAGCGGTAGCTATTTTAAAAATACTTTTAATTCGGGCCAAAGCAAATAAATGCGGTGAATTTCGATTAAAACTCTGCAGAAATTTGCTTACAAATGATGTTAAGTTGGCTGCGCGTAAATTCAGTGTTGAGCAGTTTCTGAAAAACAATGCATTTTGAAATTGAAATAAACATCAAAACTAGATTGATTAAAATATTTAGTAAAGAGATTAAAATACAATATATACAAAAAAAAATATATATAATGACTACTAAAAACAGACATTGGCGCCAGCGAAAAATTTTAATATCACACAAAATGCGCAAACGTATGGTAAGTTGTGCAGCCCTAGTGTTGCATTTTAGCTACACTGTACAACACTCGCGCTTCAGTCTTTGTTAAGCCGCGAAAAGTTTCGCTAAAACACGGTTATTGGCCAATTGTTTTATGAAAAATCGTTTTGTTTTTGTTTTTGTTACAAAAGACAGCGTCGCGTAATTCATTATAAACTTCTTGCACAGTGTCGCAAGCGTTTGTTGTTTCAACGTTACAGCTACAAACACATTTTACGCGCCAATTTAAGAGGCATACGAAAGACTTGCACCACAATGGCCCAAATACAGGAATATCAAGACTTGGTTCTAGATGCACTAGACACAGTCGAATTCAAGCTTAGTAAGGAGAATCTAGATATTAATCTAGTATATTTTGGTAATTATGCTTGCTTGCAGTACGCGACAAGACGGACATCAACAATGACGCTTTGATATTTCACCCTGCGATGGCCCATCAGATATTTGGTGAGTCGGAAACCATTTTTGGCTATCAGGGATTACAAGTTCGAGTGCTGTATACGGCCGGCCCGTTGCACATCTATCTGGGTATTCAATACGAGAAGCGTGTAAATGAAATTTCTGGCGGTGAAATCAAGGCTGACGATGTTGTGGCCACTATTGCTCAAAGTCTGCCTGACGGCTGCTATTTTATTAATCTCGATGAGTTTCTCAAGACTCTTGATAAAGCCGACAAGTTCCAGCCATTTGGAGAGAAACTTACCGAGTACACACAACGTGGAGATGATGGCAGCGAACGTTTCTTTGAAATATATCAATGCGACTACAAGATGTCTTCGTTTCTGAAGTTCTTTGCACGCCTCCAAACGTTTATATTGTGGTTTGTCGATGCTGCCTCCTACATTGATACTGATGATGCCCAGTGGTGTTACTTTATTTGGTAAATTGAATTTAGTGTTTTATTTGTATCCATTTTGAGCCCATTATAATTCCAGCTATGAAAAGTACAAGAACAAGGATGGCCAGTTTCAGTATGCCACCGCGGGCTACACCACGGTCTATGAATATTATGCGTATCCTCAAAACAAAAGGCCGCGCATTAGCCAAATGCTCATTCTGCCACCATTCCAGAAGCTGGGCTTGGCCACACAATTGGTGGAAACGATTTATAAGTTCTATCAGTCGCAAAAAAATGTGGTTGATATTACCGTTGAGGATCCCTCAGAAGATTTTCAGCGTTTGCGCAACTTTGTAGACGCAAGATTATGTATGGAACTGAAATGCTTCTTACGCGACGAAATCGTCAAAGGTTTTAACAAGGAAATGGTGCGGGAGGCACGTGAAGCATTCAAATTGAATCCCCGCCAAGTGCGCAAGGTATATGAATTGTTGCGTCTATACTACACTAATGTCCATGATGAAAAGGAGTATAGAGCCTACCGTCTAGAAGTTAAGAAGCGACTAAATGCCGTTTACTACAAGCAGCTAAAGGATTTACAAAAAATGGAACGTTTTAAAATGGATACTGAAATGCTACGCGCTCGTTTGCCCAATATGAAACAGCGCATAGAACAGCTACAGGAAGAGTATGTGCTGATCGAGCAGGACTACAAAAATACAATTGATAAGCTGCGAGCTTAAGCCTGCATAAAAAAAAAAACAAATGCCACTGGGTGTTGATTAATTTATTACGTTTTCCGTTCTTCATATGTTGATTACAAAATATAATTTGTTGCTATAAGCCTACAGTAGGATTCTGTCGAATAAATATGTATTAAAAAGTACCTACACGTGTATTTGTGATTGTGTCTGTGTGTATGGTTGTATGTGTATGGAGCAGAATTTGAGGCGTGTGGGCAGTTGAGCAATTAAACGGATAGAAAAAACATTTTTGCCATTGTTTACAGTAAAAGTATAGCTAACTTGTATTGTTTTTACAATAATTAAAAAGAGATTCGCGTATTGGAAGTACATTTTAAGTATATGGGTATAAGTAGAAGGGGACATTATAAATCATGTGCTGCAATAGCACATAATCCATACAACTAGCATGAGCCATACTCCTCCATCCATTTCTCGAAACGTGCTACATCGTCAGCTGATACGGACTTTTTTGTTCGCTGTTGTGCATCCAGAAAGTCCTGCAATGTTATGGGCTGGTCAACATCCTCACGCCGGATTTGCTTAATTTGCTGTGGCGTGCGTCCAGAGATCAGGCGTCTCATGGCCATCATGGAGGCATCACGACAAACATTGCTTATATCTGAGCCGGAATAGCCCTGCAGCTCATCACCAATTATTGTCGTGTTAAGATCTGGTGCAAGGGAGACATCCTTGAGGCAGAGCTTAAGCAAAGCTGCGCGTGTTTCCTCTGTGGTTGTTAACGAATAATTAGATCAACACTTGGAATTATAAAGATTTCGTAATTACCATTGGGCAGCGGAATATAGATACGTTTCTCGAAACGTCGTCGAAACGCCTCGTCAATGTCCCATGGATGATTTGTGGCTGCCAGCACCATGATGACCTTCTCATCCTGCAGGCTGGCATTAAGACCATCCATTTGAATTAGTAATTCCGCCTTGAAGCGTCGGCTAGCCTCATGCTCAGAGTCGCTGCCACGGGAGGCGCAGAGTGCGTCGATTTCATCAATAAATATTGTACTTGGAGCGTAGAAACGTGCCATTTCAAACAACAGACGCACCAGTTTCTCGCTCTCGCCGCGGTACTTGGATGTTAGCGTCGATGAGGACACATTGAAGAACGTAGTGCCACATTCGGTGGCTACGGCTTTGGCCAGCATTGTTTTACCCGTACCTGGTGGGCCGACCATAAGCACGCCACGCCAGGGACGACGAATCCCCTTAAAGAATTCAGGCATTATGATGGGCAGCACCACGGCTTCTTGCAATATAGTTTTGGCCTCGTTAAGGCCG
The DNA here is from genome assembly GCA_018901825.1 of Drosophila funebris. Lineage (NCBI taxonomy): Eukaryota > Metazoa > Arthropoda > Insecta > Diptera > Drosophilidae > Drosophila > Drosophila funebris. The sequence goes on along the minus strand of JAEIFK010000678.1, from coordinate 7,460,845 downwards.
GCAACATCTGTCCATTTGATGCAAGGATGCCGCTGTAGTATGTCCTTCTCAAGGGTATCGACCAGGTGTCCTTCATAGCCCAGAGGCGAGAAATGCTTAGCCTTCGTCTTGGGTGAGCATCTTGGTGTATTCTGGGTGGTGGATTGTGCATGCGAGTTGTCCTCCAGCGATGTGGTTGCATCCTGGTCATCCGAATTAGAGTTCTCATCCAGTGAGTTCTTCTTCACAGCCTTGTGCTTAAGCGTTAGCTGTGTTGTGGTGCTTAGCTTGCGTGCTCGCAAACGTTCCACTGATCGACTCTTCCGGACCGCCGCTGTTAGGGCAGATGCTCTAACCGGACGACCCAGACGCAATCCGACGCCAGTATTGCTGCCCGTACTGCTTGCAGCGATGCCCACATTACCAGCACTACCGTGATGACTCTGGCTCAGACTGTTACTGTTCAAATTGTTGCTAATAGATGGCAGCGTGGGTTGCAGTTCGGGATCCCGTCGACGCAATGAAGAGACCCAGCGAGTGTCCTGCTGCGAGGGAAATGGCATTGCAGGTTGATTGGGACGGGGTTGTGGTGCTACCTCTGTATCGGAGACTGCGTTTAATTGTTGGGTGAGCGAGCAAATGAATATTTGGTGGACTAACCTTGTGTGGGCAAGCGTTGTTTGCGTAATGGCAATGCGCCGCCAATACCCAAGCCGTTGGGTGCATTGGCTCCCAGATTATTAATTGGCCGAAATGATGTGGCGGCGGAGGGATGTCCGTGGGAATGTGGATGGGGATGTGGATGTGGATGAGCACTTTCTGCCGCCGGCTTCTTGACGGCATTGTTCCGGGATGGCCTGCTGGTGGTGGTGATTTTGGTAAAGGCAAAAGGTGACAGCGAGTCTAAGATCAAAGAGTCCATCATGCGCGCCATATGCGAAAGGCTTGTAGGTGGCGTTGACGAGCTGCAAAAGGGTCAAAACATTGTGGGTAATTAATGTTATTCACCATTGGCATTAACATTCAACTTGGACCATGCTTAACAAAGGTCATTTGCTTATTGGCGCTTATCAGCTGAGGCTACAATAAGAATAACAAAAACAAAAACAAAAAGAACAGTTGCAATAACTCAAACAATTCAGGTCCCTTGCGTGTCTCGACATTCTGTGCTTGCGTTTAGTGCTTCAAGTCTGGCCAAAGCTTGTCTAATGTTGTCTAGCCCTGTCGCACACCCCTTGAGGTGCTTACAAACAGTTACTCAAACACACACATACCTACACATATGTACAGATAATACTCGGGAATTTCTAGGAAGCCAAAGTTCGTGTGGCTTTAACTGAAACTACTGCCTGTCATATATGCAAAATAGTTGAGTTCAATAAACTTGAGTTGGGGGGGGGAACGAAATACCGCCCAGGTTATTGACGTGCCGGCGACAATTGTTATTGTTGACATTTACATGCGTCATCGCCATTAACTTTAACTCATTTTCGTGTACATACAAAAGTGCAATTGCCATTCTTTTTCTTTTTATTTTCAATTGCTACTAAGCAAAGATTTCAACACGCTAAAAAGTAAGCTACAAAATATATTATTCCTTCTTTAGTTGCTGCCTAATTAAGTTGGCCGCAATTGGCCATATTTCTTCCGCTTTGCAGTTACAACCGGATGTGTTCTTATTGCGCGCTCATAAATATTTGGGTTAATGTTTCTGATATGTGAGCTAGCAAGCACCCACGCTCCAGAGCTGGAGAGATTGCCGTTGATTAGCTGGCCAAACTGGGGCAACTCTTTGTGCTCATGGAGTCATTAAGTTCGGCTAATCCGCCTATTTGGCCTATATATTTATTGACTCTGGCTTTGTATCAATAGATATTGTGTTGGTACGCTTTCGAGCTAAAAGGGAATATTAATAGAATACTTGATTGATATTCAAACAACGGGCACAAGGCTGTTATAGGAAAATTACTGACATCCACTAGTATCTAGATGGAATCGATAGTTTCAAATCCCATTCTTGGAGTATTTTGCTGAAAATTCATGTCACTGAAAGCATTGTATATGTTAATTTTCTTAGAAGGGAAACCAGCGCAAGTGGATGTCAATTTATGCAAACTACCAATCGTAATTATGACAAGCAAAAATGTCCACTTGCCGGAAAGCAAAGGTGTGGCGGCAGAGCTGATAGTAGGTTAGGAACTGGGAAAATACGTTTAAAGCTAAGAAAAATGTAATTTAAATTAACAAAAGTAGTTAGTTTGGCGAGGGTTAAGGTTAAAATATAATATCTAAATATACAATAGTTAAAGATATAACTTTAAAAGCGGCAAACGAAAACGGAATAAAATATTCCTAATTATATTATAAGCTATAACACCGGAGATTTGTAGATTATAAGGGTAAATTGGATTCTTTGAAAATTAAAAGATATGTAATAGTGAAGCCTGGACTCGAATATATCCTAATATCTACAATACATTATCCTGTAATCTACAATACAATGTACAATATATATTGTATATGTATTTTTGGTTCAGAGACTACAAAATTGTATAAGTGGTGCCCAGTAACTCGAGCGACAAACTTTGAAAATCCACTATAACATTGCTTGAAGAATATAGAACTTTTTTACTTTATCGAGAATTTCTGCTAAGTTCCTTCTATTTAACTGAATTTTCATATAATTACCACTGATGAAGATCCCATAGCGAATGATATGGCGTGTGTCTATATCCAGACATAAAGGGCACTGCCACTTCGTACTCCACTTGGAGATTGGGCGGTGATTGTGGGCGTAATGCCAAGGCGTTGCGCTCCAGCGTAGGATTTGAACAAGTCATCGAACGTTGTCGCATAAATGGATGTGCATGAGAATGTGAACTTCCATTGTCATTATTATTATTATTACTGTTCAGCAATTGGGCAACGTTTCCGCCAGTTGGAGCTGTTGCACCAACCGTTTGGGCCATGCCAAACCAATTTTGTGCATTTGTATTAAACATTATTATTGCCTGGCAGAAGCAATGAAACTTATAATTTGAAAACGCACCAAATTTTCTATTGAAACTGAAGTTTGACGGAATTTTCTCAAACAATACGACGCAACGCGAGGTGGCATCCACCAAGCGACTCAAGGGTTGTGCGCCAACTGACCACAAAACTGGACAACGGACGGGACGTCGCGTCCACAACAAAAAGCAGCTCATTATTTACTTGGCGGGTAGTTTCTGTTATTTCTGAGTATGTTTAGTACAATATGTGAGTAAGGTGTGTGTGCATGCGAAATGAGGTTAAAGGAAGTATGGCTTTGAGTTTTTTTTGTTGTTCATTTATTGCCTCCACCTGAGTCCAGTGGTCAATGCACGCTAGCTAAAGTCGACAGAAACTCAAACTCAAGCAAAAGATGCCATCGATTTCTATGGTAGAAGAAGGCATTTTATATATACATATAAATACATACTATGTATTTTAACGTATTACAATGATTTCTTAGTAATTATGAGTTTGTTTTGCCGGCATTAATGGCACGCTTGCATGCAGCTTAAGGTGCAAATTAATAATGACAGAATACTTAAGCAAATAATAAACATATTTGTGCAGATGAATTATAAATAAAATATGGGCCTTGAGTGTCTAGTCAACTATTTGAAATTAGTAGTTTGATAAATGATGCAAACGAAGGTCATTTTTATATAGTATTTATAAGTACTTGTAGACGAAACAGCTGCCTGAGATAAAAATCGATATTAATGGAGAGAAAAATGCATTTGTTTTTTCCTCCTTTTTTTGTAGTTGTCAGTCAAGGCACGTTGAAGTGGCCCGGCACGCCCAACGGGGCAGCATATATGTGAAAAAATAGGCCTACTCCGTAGTGGGTCCCTTACTTACCCTGCTGCGTTCATCATAGGCAAATACGTGGATGTGGAGTCCACAGTGCGTATGGTGGTATTTCCACGCAGCACAATCTTTTCGCGTGTGGTACGTCTGTAGGTCTCTTCGCCGCGCATCCTTCTTTATTAAATTTAGCAAGTAACCAAAATAAATTATCGAAAATATTCACTATTTTCTGTTTTTTTTTTCTTTTTTATTTTTGTTTCTAATTTCAAATTGTTTACTTTTGCCAAAATGATGAGTGTTGAAAAATTTTGCGTCTTCTCTTCTCACAGGCAATGTTAAACTGAGCAGAGAGCGAATGAAAACGGATGCTGCTGCTGCCGATGAAGAAGATACCACTAATACAGTTATTGCTCTCATTCGATTCTCTCTGCTCTCTTCGCTCAGCTGGCGAATTGCGCAACTTTAGAAGTGCAGCGTCGCGACGCTGTTGATGTTTTGCTGCACAAATGGTCACTAACTGGCCGCAATGTTGATGGTCAGCTGCATGCAATGTTTGGCCGCAAGTCAGCTGGTGAAAATTGTGAAAGCTGAGGGATGTTTTCGTGTGTCATCTGTTGGGTATATACACTGTTCAATTGCCAAGTTTCTTGCATTGTTTCAGTGAACGCATGTATGCAATATTGTTAATTTGCCCAATTGATATCAGAGTTAGATCTTATTGCATGTTACTCCGGATCTTCGGGAAGTGTCCAAGCCGTAGAATGCTGTTGAAGAGCAGGACTATGAAAAGCACTGCCTTAGGCGGGAGCAGTTTAATTGTCCTGTTATCCAGATCGTCGTGCCCAGGGGATTTTTTTAGTTTTAATTCTTTAATTAACAGTGAGACCTCCTGATATGTTACTGGTGTAGCAGGAGGGGTCATTTGGAACGGTCTATCCAGGGTTGCTTCAGTATGCCATTGCATATAGTCTGGTGATAAATTCAACGGCTTGAATCTATTCTCCAAACTGTCTGCAAAAGTTTCGGCTTTCTCCAGCCCAGAAAAGCACCAGCCGCCAGATTGATTTTTTAAAGGAGCCTTGGGAATAGCTTGTCTCTTGTATTTACTTGTGAGCTTCCAAAGCAGGAGATTAGAAGAAGCGTCGCAACTTGCTCTGGCTAGAAGCTCATCAGTTTGTGTTTGCCTTGATTTGGTGAGCACTTTTTGTAGCCGATTCGCTATTCTCCTGCAGATTGGTATAAGTCTCTCATCACCAGTCCTGACATATTCCTTCCGGATCCTTCTTTTTAGACTCATGAGCGCGGCAGCTTGAGGGGACAACTCAGCTCTATGATGACGCTGTTGATTCTGTGGGGGCGCCGCTGATGCAGAAACGGCTGCGGATTTGAGGTGCTCCATAAATGAGGATAGTGCAGCATCTACTTCATCCGAGTCATTGAGTCTCGTGCCCAAATTAATCCTGTTTTCAAGCTCAATCTTAAATTTATTTATGCAGCACCCGGGCCGAGCAGTCTTTTTCTACCAGGCTTCATTTGCGGAGAAATATGGAGGGTGGCAACAACAGGCAGATGATCTGATGAAAGATCGTAACGGCTTTCGACGAACCACAGTGCAATTAAATAAACCTAATAAAATGCTCAGCCTAAAAGATGCAACACAATTTTTACTTCGCTGCGTCAGCGCGCGCTTTTCAAATTCGTAATTTTTTTTTTTATTTCGCGTTTTTTTTCAAAAACCTCAAAATCCTCAGGAGGATGTGCAATGCGCCTTGGTACATGGGGAATAGAGACATTGAGCGTGACTTAGGCGTACCTATGGTTGGTGATGTACTGCAGCTACAGGCGGATAAATACTGTCAAAAATTGACCTGCCATCCAAACGCGCTTGCCCAACGCCTACTGAGGTATGCAGGCAGAAGACGCCTGAAAAGGCTTCATCCACACGATCTTCCTGCCAGAAGAATATCTTAATTTCTTAGTTTAAATATGTAAAAATGTAAATATCAAAATAATTTAAATAATTCTATGTATTATATGTATAACTATATTATAAGATAGTCAAGTTTTTATATTAATGTATAATTAGGTTAAGCTGCCATGAAGGTAGTAATGTACTAATTACAAGCAAACAGTACAAATCTGAAATAAATTGGAATCTATTTAAAAACAAAAAAAAAATATTGCATGTTACTCTATAAATACAAATAATTTCTTAATACTTCCATGTTTTTCCATCTTTTGTAACAAATTATTTTATTTTTTAACCCACTCAGAAGAACAAATAAATATGTATCTTTATTTATCAATTAATAAAAATCTACTTATAAATTCTGATAGTAAATGACCAAAAACTGTTTTACATTTTGGAAATTAACATATTTCGCAAATTTGTTGTACAAATTGTTGATGATCGAAACTTCGAACTTTGCTTAAACACTCAAATCGCATTTTAATTATCATAATCATAAATATTTTGGGGCAGTATATAAAATAAATTAGGCACAAGCACACAAGAAACTATTTGAAAGAGTTGTGTACATTATGTAGTTGAAAAATATAAAAACAAAAACGCATTTAAACAATTTCGAAATTTTTTAACACTAATAGTGTCAAATGTACTCATTCATAATATGAATCAATATAAACATATATATATTTATAAGTATTTTAATAAGTATATATACCGTTTCTAACAAACACGAGGCACGTCGAAATGTAAGTAGAGCACAAAAAACAGAAAACTATGTTTACATCTTGTTGTTTTGTTTCCATATTCTTGGGAAATTTGGTGGCTTCAGTTGCTTTGTTGTCGACTCGACTTTATAAGGTTGCACGTGTATTGTATTTGTTCATAGTGATAAATGTTTATAGTTTTTGCTGTTCCTCATATATGTAACGTTTGAACGTTGTAACTTTAACAATAACTTTAACGTTGGTATTTTTTTTTTTTCTGAAAATATTATATGCCTGACTTTACTAAAAATGTGCGTTTATCTAACATCCTTTTTTTTATTCGTTTGCATTGTGCATTAGAGTTTTTCATTATCTTTTCAAATTATTTACAACTAGCCCTACAACTTCCTGCACTGACGTTTTACTAATTTGGCGAGTATTTAGTACTTTTCCACGACTCGACTGATTTACTGAAACTTGCGCGTGGATGTGCGGGCCTTCCAGGCCTTGACTAGATTGTAGGCAAAGTACAGTGTAAATCCGTGTATCTGAAAGCCTACAAAGCAGAAGGCATACCAGAATACGCCATAAGGAAATCCCTGAAACAGATGTAAAGGAGTGTTGTAATGGTATTTGGATTAATCATTTAACGGTTTACTTACATGCCACACAAAAATATCTGTCTCCTCCAGTTCCAAGGACTTGTCCATGGTAATAAATTCCCAAATGTCGGAAAAGTAGTAGACAAAACAGTACAATAGCGGGAGTATGGCCATTGTCAAAATGGCAATCATATACTTTTGCATATCTCGCACCTTGTTGCCACGTGCCGCTGACAGGCCTAGGAACGATGTGAGCAGCGAGGCAGCCCATACATATTCCCACCATAGCGGAGGCGGTACCTCCAACTCTTCGATTTCTAGTACAAAAATATCCAAGCGATCCAAAATGTCCGACGTCAGCTTGGCCAGCATGACAAAGAAGAGCAGGGCATGAAAGAAAATGCAGTACTTCAGGCGTGATTTGTTCAACAAGCTGCGAAAAGAAAAATTTATGTTTCATTTGTGTTCGTTTTGTCTCGATCGTTTGTTTCCTTTTATTTGGTAGGCCTCGGCCTTTAGCTATCCAAAATATGTACACAAACAATGTTGTTGTTGCTATTGTAAACAGGCACACATGCTGACTGTGTCTAGCTGGCACTTTGCCCACCCACTCTGCTGGCGCTGCTTGTCTGGCTCATATACCTAATTCAGGAGCTGTAACTTTACTGCAATCCGTTGCCATGTCGTGACCTTTTGGTTTTTGGCACTGATGGTGCAGCTACTTGTAAGTAATTAGATAATTTTGTGCGGATTAGAAAGTGTTATTAACCTAATTTGATATGTGTTTGCCACTTTCTGCCTGAACTCGAAGTCATTGCCATCGGTGCCCGCGACCATTGGACCGCCGCGAGTTGCCATTTTGGTTCGTCAATTTGATGCCGTTCTCTTCACGTATTTCAACTATTTTAAATAAAATTTAACTGTCTTAATAGTACTTAGCACAACATTAGCTCGGGCGATTTTTTATGGCGGTCGGTCGATTTCATTGGTTTTGATGAAATTGGTGTTTTCAGTGTTGGTTAGCAGTAAGCTCTGTATCCATTCAATAAATATCGATAAATGTGCGTGGCGGCTCGTCGATTATTGAAGTGTTGGAATATCCGTCAGTGATGTAAATCGCTGTCAGCTTTCAAATTAATTGTTGAGTTTTATATGTACTACCGCTAAGCACCTATATTCGTCAATTTATCTGTATCATTAGCATACTTTACTGTTATTTTTTTTATATGCAAATGTGTATTACAATTAGCTTCAATTTGGTCAGTAGGCGTGCAGTGACATTGAACTGAAACACATTGGTGGGGTGACTGCGTCACCCCACCTGTTGTTTGTTTGCTTTTCAATCCATAAATCAATTCAGAAGAGCTAAACAATCAAGAGTGCAACAAGCGCATATTTAAAAATAAAATTGTACATCAAATACAGTTATATATTTACATTTGCCGCTCTTGCTTTCTGCAGTTCGCTTGTGCATGCTCTTTTCCTCAGCTTTTCGCTCGTTTTATGCTCATTGGGCTACAAAAGTCCAATATGCCTTAATATGACATCAGTTCAACGGCGGTATTCTTTACTACAACGTCTTTCTGCGTGTCGCACGCGATCAATTACGGGGATTTTGATAAGAATTAACTGTACTTGCACCGTTTTAATGCCAGTTATTGATAACTATAGTTTACCTGTTTATGCAGAAATAGGTAGCTGAATTGACTACTCCTACTTAAGGTATTTCGATCGTTTTTGTGAACTACGCCGTTAATGACATATCGTATATGTATTTGTCAAATTAATATATGCACCTACTTTATTATATGACTGAGGCTGCTCTTGTCTACTTTTAAGACTGACCTTCTTGCTTGGCAGTTCATGTTTTTGATATTGTGCCCGAAATTTAAAATATTTTCAACTATTTCGGTTTTGTACACCTGCGTCGATTTCCGCTTGTCATCATTCAGTTTTGGCTTGTGATCTTTTATTGTATTAATTATTTCTTTCGGCAACAATTATTACGATATATTTTAGAAGTTATAGTATATATTATGTAATAATAACATAACTTTTTAGAATTAAATGCGCGCGAAAAAGATTACTATTAAGACATCGATATCAAGACAGATAATAAATGTAATCCCATAATTATCTCTTTTCAGCTGCCCTTTCGCCAGTTTAAACATCGTATAAAAAAGCCGAATCGAACGATACCCAAGTATATATATATATTTCCTTAGACCAAATCATGTCTGCCCATGCCGCTGACAAACGCGCATCCTTTGCGCGTCGGGCCGGAAGTTTGCTGGAGCGGGTGAGAGTTTTGAAAACCATTTATGAGGTAATCGGTATCAAGTGACCAAAATGCGTGAGATATAACAATTTGTTTGTTCTTCTTAGTTATTGTTGTGGCTAGTAATTGATGTTAGCATGACTTTTTGCCGCCCAATTAAATTTTATTTGCAATTGTTACACTCATATTGCCAAATTAGCCAAGTCGTAATTTATTGCCATACGGTCAATTCGACTATCAATTTTCACAAACAAGCGAATTAAAACAAACAAAAGACTGATCAGGAACTGAGAAGTCATAACACATACACATATAGTATATATATATATGTATATATGTATATATATTCGATATAGAAATTTATTTGATTAGACATGACGAGTGTGGGTGCGAGGCATTAAGAATTTAGACACTCAGACGTGCATATTTTTGACTTGGCTCGTTGCCCTACTTTGGCAAGCTTTTTTAATTAATCTCTTTTATTATATGGTTACACATACAAACGTGCACATGCATACAGATATGGCATGCACTTGGCTATTATTTATTTAGTACAACAACAATATATAAGGCATATTAGATACATGAACATAGATCAAGGACGCAATCTGTTAGAGTTATTAGATGAAGTATTTGATGCTGTGACGATGGGTTCTTCCCGGGTTGCGAGAGAGTTATACTTTTTATATTATATGTACATAAATGGGGAATTATTAATTACTGAGGTCCAGAGGTGAAGCTTTGGTAAGTGAATGTCTTTAAAGTTTGAAATAGACAATGTAAAATTTTGGACAAAAAAGATGAGCGTTCGCATTTGATCTTTCCTTGTTGTATCAAAAAGTCGATGTACACTATTTGCGGTCAAGCTAAAAATAAACCTTTAAAAATGCATTTAAATCGCTTGTAGAACTTGCTTTGTGATTGCCCGAATGTTTCCCGGGCTGCGACTCAGACGCACTTGCAATGACATCAATTGGGTAATAAATAGTTACATCGAAGTATACGTACATGTATGTAGACGAGCATTAATTAAACGGGTAAAGCTACAAAAAACAAACTTACTCTCAAATTATATACATATATGTATGTTACACATGTGTGTGTTCACAGGCATATACATTGTATATGCATGTATATATATATATATACTTTTATGTACGAGCATTTAATTAGTTTTGTGTAATAGAAAATTTAATTGAGCGCCAAATTGTGATAAACGAAGGCATCTCATAGGCTCTTGTCGATATTTGCATATATTCTTACAGCGCACACACACCAAATGAAAAGAAACATCAACAACAAAGAACAGTTATCTTCTGTACACCGAAGATTTGTTACCCTTCCCAAAAGATATCAGAAAATATTTATATATAACTAAAGATACAACTTGTAAATATATATGTGCATACAAACATCATTTTTTGATTCAGCTGGATTTATGACCAAAAGTTCCACTAACATATCTTAATAATTGAGAGACTAGTTTTTATACAAACTCAGATTTCACGAGTCGCCATCCTGCTTAAGAATATATATACTTAATGGTGACTTTCACGCATCCTCAAGTGATAAAATGTGAATAAAGGGTTTAAGCCCTCGGTAAGGGTTTAAAAATACGACAAAACATAAAAGCATGTTTCTTTGTTTTACAAAAATGACGAAAAATTTACGAAAACTATCTAGTGGAAACGGCCCATAGGGAAGAAACTTTGTTAGATAAGATAGAAAATCAACTGGGCTGATCATATATAAAAAATCATTCAATTTGCGTTTACCTTGGCTTAGGTTTGCTTTCATTCAACAATGCGTTGTTGCTCTTCACGCTGAACATTGTGAATGTCTCTATTAGCTAAGCATATTTGTCTTATCGAAAATAGCAGCACAAATAAAGGAAAATACGCAGGATGAGAAAGAGAAACATAGAAGCAAGCGAAGAGTATTACTAAGCGTATACAACGAGCAAAATAAATGAACGATAAAAAGCTAATAAAGTGCAACATAAATAAATGCGTGCGTAAATATCGCGTGAATACATCGTGTAAATAAATTGTACAGCGGACACACACAGAGAGAGAGAGAGAGAGAGAGACTGAGACAGGGAAAGAAAGAGAAAGGGGGAGAATGAGAGTGAGAATGGTAGGGGTGGGGGCTCACCATGTTCGTAACTTGATTGTTAGCTACTGAAGAAGATGCCATTTGTTGTACTTGAATTCTCTTGCTTTTCTTGCTGATATCCTCGTACTATTGGCACGTGTGCTTTTGTTGCCGTTTGGGCTTAAAGTATTCTGTGTTTTTACACACTATGTGCCGGAATGTGTGTATGTGTGTGTTTGCCTATAAGTAATTCACTTTTAAAAGCCATGCACTTGAATTTGGCACGGGTCTCAATTTAAAAAGCATTAAATTCCATTCAAGTATTCTTAGAGCATTACAATTTGTCGAACATTTGTTGAGGGTCTGTAACCTGGGATACTGAAATCATATTACATCAAATTCTATGCTTTACTCAGCTCTCTATAAATTAAATATAATACATTTGCAGTGTTGTTTATATTTTGCACATATTTTATTTGAGTTTATTCAGCTGGCGTTGAGTTCAAAATGAATTTAAAGCGTAAAGCAATGTGTATGTCGAAAGCGGATTAAAGAGATCATTGCGTATATACCGCGTCGTTCGTTTAATTTGCATAACAGTCTATTTGTTTCAAAAGAGAATCAGAAAAAATGTAAGTGAAATGTTTTAATTTCGATTTAATTAAACAAAAGGCGAAAATGGATAAAATAAAAAATAGGTATATGGGGTGGCTCTAGGGGGCGTGCAACTAAGCGGATAATGTGAGGCAAGCGAAGAAATTAAGCAAACAGTGAAAGCAGAACCACAACAACAGCAAATGTGCACACACATAAACATATAAACAATACAACAACACAGTAACAACGGCAACAACAATGTCGCTACAATTACCAAGGCAGGTGCGCAGAACAAACAACAACAACGATTTATATGCACAGGCAAATGGCTGAAAAACAAAGTACAAAAGACGCGTTACTTGAGCGACGGCCGACAGACGGCAGGCAGAAGGCAGAAGGCTGAAGACTCGAGAAGGCGTGACAATAAGTCAACAAACAATGGCAAAAGTTGCCTAGAGCTGTGCATTGCATACTTTAAGACGCCAAAGCTGGAAAACAATTGAAAGCCCTGTAAGCCACTTGCCACAGGCAATGCTAAGAAGTTTAACCAGCCGATTTGCTGGAGGCGTGGCAATGTCTGCGCCTCTGAATTGCTATTGAAATGTGTACAGAGGCTTATAATATAAAGGTGCCAAGTTAAACAGTTTGCAAAAAAAAAAAAAAACAACGCAAATCTTCTAAATAAGCCTGTAATTGAGAGTTAAGTTTATTGACTTGAATTCAATATTAAAATCAAATAGCAGGAAATTGCCTTATGGTTGAATTCGCTAAATCTGTGCAGACTCTAAATGCTTGATTTTTCGAAGTGTACTTTTAAAGCGCATTGAAGTTATACTTAGAATGTTTAATTTAGTTGTCACATTTTAAATGCAGCTTTAAGTTCACAGTGTCGACATTAAATATATGTGCTGTGTCAGTGAGAAAAAAGCTCATCACACTTATGGCCATGCTTATTGACGGCATTCATACTTGTCGCGGAACGTGTGCAGCATTCATATGTGATTCGCATTTACAAATGTAATGTTTTACATTTTTGTTATGAACATCATTATTGTTTTAGAAGCAATTTTGTCAGCTGAAAGCGCATTGTTTCCTTTATTTGTAAATATTCATGCGTATATTTAAAATATGCACTTTCTAATAGTTGTCATTGGGGAAAGTGCACTTTTTGAATCGACTTCTATTGTGGCCCCACCCACAGTTGTTGGGCTGTGGTTGGTGCAACTGGCATTTGCCGGCTTGACCTACGCCACGTAAATTGTAAATGCGCATATCTTGTAAATTTCAGTGGGATGTGGCTTGGCTTCACTGTGTGGTAGATAAATGAATGGCGATGGCATTCGTGCTTTTACCGCGCTCTGCCAAATTAGCGCATCAAAACAAAAAGACGAGCAGTGCGGAGAGCAACAACAAGAAAAGCAGCATCCGCTATGAAGAGTTAGCAAAACAATGCAACCAAGGATGAGAAATAAAACAAAGGGAATTTTTCATATAAAGTACACATATACAAACACCCAGAAGGTACCGAATACACACAGTTCGTGGGTGTCGAAAAGTGGGCAACGATATTTTGCAATCTGCTTGGCGTTTATGTGAGCGCTAAGGCCACAGCGTTGCCAGATACCACAATATAATAATTAATTGCGATTGCAAATGCAAATGCAATTGTAAAGTAATCATTTCAGTGAGCGTAATTAATGCTACCTTATTTAATTTGTTTAGAAATTTGTTATTTTTGATAGTAGAATTAAAAGTAAATTAATAACTACATTTGCATTTACTTAGATTAAGCTTCGCTTGAGCTTGAACGATCTGGCAACACTGGGTAGTCCCAACATCTGCCCAACTAACTGCCCTACGGCAACATTCAGACGACCCCCCAGAAGAGAATTTAAAGCTTCTTTTTGCGTCGCAACATCTTGCCGCACACAGAGGGTGGAGAATCATTTCCATTAAACCCACGCATCCCATGCCGGATTGCGCCTTACCACGGCACAAGCACATACCCACACCTACAATAAAGTTAACTACCATTACCATAATACTTTTCAACATTTTGTTTTGCTAGCTGTTTCGTCGCTTTCGTTATGCGCTGTCGTCGTCGTCATCGTCGTCGTTGGCTCTCGTCGTGTTTGCTTCGTGCTGCTTCCGGCGGCATCTCGTCCAGGCAGCGTTGATAAGACCAGGCGGCAGCAGCAACAACAGTCGTCGTCGTACAGTCAAACGTGGTTGTTGCCATCGCATTGCATTGAAAATCTGCCACCAGAAGCATCCGCATAGAAGTAACCGTGTTGTGAATTCTGTTGCAAGTGCTTCTGAGCGCCTGATAGTCGCAAATCGAGAAACGTTTGTGTGTTAAAAGTTGAACGTTGCAAATTTTGTTGTGAATTTCGGTCATGTCTAAGCCGGTTACACCACAGCATCGGGCCGCTGGGGCCACCGCTTCCGGTTCGACTGAAAAGATTAGCGTAAGTTTGTTGGCTGATGTTTCCAAATGTTTGTCTATTCTTTATTTTAATTTTTTATTAATTTTTTTTTTTTTAACCATTAGCGTTGCCTACTCTGCAGCGTCATTTGGTTGAAGTACGTAGTTCTCGAATCGCTTGATGTGTTCAATTATGTGTTAGGGCTGCCATATATCAGTAGCAGGTTGCATTCCTGTGTAATTTCTCACCTGCACTCGCTGTAAATTCAAACAGCTACGTGACTTTTTCAAGCTCACGGAACATTTATGATGTTTCCGCCGTAAGCTTGGCCTTAGCAAGATATATACGGGCATTAACAGTAGCGCAACATAGTATGCAAAAGTCCGCTCAAGCCCTGTGGCCTTGTCGCCAGTGTATATATGTATGCGTGTGTGTGTGTGCGTGTGGTAGTGGTGTGTGTGTGTGTGTGGGTTGGTGGTCGCTTTGGAATCTGTTATTTAGTGTCTTTTGGTGGCTGGCAGGTAGGTCTCAAAGGGCATAGCACACTTTTTGGCATGCGACTCATAAAAATTGCATAATTGTCGCTTCGTGTGTGTGTATGGGTGAGTGTATATGCGAGTGTGCGTGGGCAACTGTAACTGTTATAAGGACATTTGTATGTGTGTCCGTTAACGGACTCATTTTACGTCCCATTTGTGTTCGCATCTGGCAGACCACAGAAATTGAGCTTCTCAAATGGCCAACGAGTGGGGCTGGCTCTTTATTAAGGTTGTTATTAACGGTCTTCCATAATTGTCAGACAAAAGAAATTAAAGACTGCAATTAGGTGAAGCGATAAATTACGGAATTACATTTATTTCTCTACCTTTTACTTAATCTTCTTCTATCTCTGGTTTCTTGAATTTAATATTGAACAGAAAGTCTCTTAGCAATCAGCTATATGTCGTATGAGAAAACTTATCAGCAAAATCGAATTGTCGCTCACTTGAATTATTTTATTGAGCAGCTTAACTTGTGTTTAACTGAATCAGCAGCCATAAAGTGTGCAGTGCTCTTGAAGTCTTCTTCTTAGCCCAGTGCAAGTAATAAATGCCTTGTGGCTGCAACGTTCTCAACCGAGTTCGCATTCAATTTCATTTTCAAATATGCTGACAACCAAAACATATTCCCGTTGGCTTCCTATAACAATAACATTCTTCTAGGAAGACAATCTTTTTTCATGCTCTCTTTGTTCCATCTTGACATTGACTCAATTGTTCTCAGTTGATAATAGAGAATGCAAATTTAATTAAGAAAAGATTCCGGGTCAAAGCTGAGGTACTTCCTTCTCTCAGTTGACTTAATAAACAGATAATTGGTAATATGATAATCATTTGGTTTACATGTGTTTCCGAATCAATTTTTGAATCAGTTCATCAAAAATATATGTTATATATTTATTTTTTCATTTGTTTTTTATGCCATCCTTTACATGTGCACAACGCCGCAGGTTGCCAACCAGAACCACGCACTAACACACGCATACAAACCCAGATGTACCCACATGGCACACATACTCACACACACATAATCAAATGTCTTCCAATTATATGAGTCTCGTTATTGCTACATAAGGGAGAAAAAATATTCTACCAATTTCTCGTGTAATTTGTTGACTTACACGGCAAACCAAAATTGAAACCGAGATCAGAGTATTTCCCTTTTCACTCCTCTATGCCCTTCTTCACCCCATTCGACCATCCTTTTTACAAGATTTGCTTGCCTGGGGATTGTCTAGGGCATCGATTGGGCAAGTTTATGACCTTGTGCATTGAATAAACTTTCATTACACCAAATTGCTAGAGTAGCGTAAAAAGTGCCACGCCTTCATTTAATATTGTGCGTGGGTGTGTGTGTGTGTGCTTGAGTGTTTGAGTGTTTTTCTCTTTGTTTATACGGTGCACACAAATATATATTTGTTTACATTCTTCTCTGTTGTTCTTAACTTACTCGGCCTCGCTTCAACTTAAAGTTGTTGTTTCCTGTCACTTGATCTGCAATCGCTGTTGACTCTTTAATTGCATTTTTAATGAAGTTTTTCCATTTCCATGGGCAGCAATTGCATTGCTACCAATAAACATTGCACACACACACATATGTACGTACTTAGCGTGGCTTTGACAATTTGTGGCCCCATCTGTTCCTGTGGAACTACCACATATTCCTAGTTGTTTCTAGAGAAATTTGCGACATCGTTGAGTGTTTTTCCTTTGGCGCGCTGGCATAACTTTGTCAATAGAAAAGTGTCGAAAGTTTTCAAGGCAACATTGCGCATACGCCGCATAAAGCAAGCAGCCTGACAACTGCTGCTGCTCTTGTTCCTGCTGTTGCTACTCCCATTCCCACAGCTCGACTTACAGAGACCGTATAAAAAGAAACTTAAATGACCATTAATTGACGGATTTTACAGCAGAATTTTTCTTGGCTTTTGCCTATGAAGAACTCAGTTAATGCAACCTCTAAAGTTTTTCTCAATTTGTTGGGCTGAAAAACTTTCAGCGTCACTTTTACGTTTTGTGATTGACAAAAGTTTGACGACCATTTTTCAGGTACTTTTACTTGTGGCATTTATAACTTCGTGCCAAAGTCCTTGCCAGGATTCGTATTCACAATATTCCATATAAATATGTATAACACGTATAAGAGAGTTGGAACTTTGAAGCCTTAAGATCGAGTGTGACACCACGCATGGTACGAGTATTTGCCATAATTCCTAATTGAGCTTTAAAGCTGAACAGGATAGCTGAATGGCGTAAAAGAGATAATTCCCAATTAGCGGCGACTCCCATAATAAACAACTAAGCTATGCGGCAACAGTTAATACAAATTATGCCAACGTTAAGAGAAACGACAGCCATGGCAATAAGTAAAGTTTATTAAGCTCACTAAACGATGTGCTAACGATCTGACAGTAATTTAGATGCTCATAACACTAACTTGTAATGAGTATAATGTTCTGATTCAGTAATTTAGTGAATGGGAGAGGCTCAAATGAACATTGGATTATCTTTGGTAATAAAAAGGATATCTTAGATTTGGCTAAGGCTGTTATAAACTACTTTAGCTAAGACTTATTTACACGAATCCCATTGATCATCTGGTTTTATTTAATTGCACTTAATTTTCACAGATGTTTCTGTCTGGTTTAAATTATAGTTCTGTTTTGATTCACTGCATTAATTATCTAGCCTTTGATATACATTTGGACTGCCTATTAGTAAATGCTGAATTTAAAATAAGCTATGTAATGCGCTCTAATTGCATATTAATTAATATTAATGTGCAACCAATGACTGTCATTTAAGGTTACTACCTGCGGTAATGTGAAAATGTGAAAAAATATACAAAATAAACACGCATTTATCGAATACGGATCAATAAAATGTTATTTCTGACATACAAAACCCTGCCATCCCCCCTTCCTCTTTATAAAACACACAACAGAAATGCCAATAATTAAATTTACAATTTTGCATGCCTTCGAGATGTATGAGAATTTACGGAATACTTTCTGTCATATCAAGAGTGAAACATCAAATTGATGAGCAAACCGAGACATCCGGTCGTTGGGATGCTGAAACATTGGCAGGCGACACATGACAGCACTTAACCAAATATAAGTACCTATCTCAGCTGAGTGCCGTAAGGTCGCTATTTATGTAGCCTTATCGTACCCTGTAGGGAAACGATAAGAAATATGGAATCAATCCATTTATTATTATAATATACTCTAAAAATGGAAGTAATGGAATGAGTGTATTACATCCAATTGGTTTATGTTTTCGTCTATCCCATTAAAGTTTACCATAATTGTTAATGCATTTGATAGCACATAATTATTAATCAACTGAATTGTAGGAACATGTTGGCAGGGTAGGGTATTTCCTAGCCGAGCACATTGCATCACAGCATTCTTTCTTGTGCACTTTGCCGGATATGGTATGCGCTGTGGGATTTCAACAATCCCTAAAGTATATATGTGTGTGTACAAGGGTGTACGCATGCAAATATGTGTGTCTATACATATATGCATATGTCTGTGTTTGTGTGAGTGTGTGATGAACCGAAAATCCATTTACACTTGAATACATATTGGTCATCATGGAGTGGACAAAAGAGCACAAACTTTGTGTTAGGCATAAACAAACATACAACGTTTGTTTGCCCAAAAGAGAGACAGAGAGAGTCTGATGTCAAGTGACAGTTAGAAAGAGATAATAAATGTGTAAATTATGAATGCAACAAATGTAACTAACTAACTGAAATCCCGGCCATTGAGTTAGCGTGTCCGGACATGGAAGCGCTGATTAGGACCGCAAAAGGAAGCTGCGGTTCAGAGAACAGGACAAAGCGGAAAACTGTGGTCAGAATTGAGTAACAAGCACTTTGTTAGATAAACTTTGCGTTCAAGTGTTGCGCTATCCGTCAACGACTGTGCTTTCTAGAGCACTTGACCAGATTTAGCCTTAGCTTTTAGCCAAGTTAAGGCAGTCTATTCTGCAACTATTATTAAAGTATACATACAAAGCTCAGTTTATACCATTTCTCAGGCTGTTTGTATATCAATATTAATTCAACAAATCAACAACAACTTTTACACTAAGCATAAAGTTTCAACAGATGGATATTTTTGTTATTTGTCTTAAAATTTGCATGTCATGGTGGTAAAACTACAAGCCGTAGCCTTCTTTCTGTCCAAGGTGAGCAACGACAACAGCATGCAAAATAACAATACAGGGAACTATAAAATATAACGTTAGTGCAATTGCATTTTCATGTCCACAAAGTTTTCCTTTGACTTTGGTGGGAAGGGAGCTGGCCTGTTGTTCTCCTTATTTATATTCCTTGCCAGCTGTCGACATACATATAACATATAAAATAACAGGACGGGCTTAAAGCAGAGTTAAGAACAACAGTTGCTACTGTTGCAGCTGCACA
This sequence comes from Drosophila funebris, assembly GCA_018901825.1. Classification (NCBI taxonomy): domain Eukaryota; kingdom Metazoa; phylum Arthropoda; class Insecta; order Diptera; family Drosophilidae; genus Drosophila; species Drosophila funebris. The sequence continues at coordinate 7,441,382 of JAEIFK010000678.1, read as the reverse complement.
TTGAAATGCCTATACAATACGTATGTGTGTTACATATGTATGCTGTGTTATATGCTGCTCGACTAAGCGTTGCCCTTTGTTGGTGTAACTATGCCTCAATGCCTGGCAAACATGCATGAAACTGTATCACTTGGTCATGAGGTCTTCATACATGGCTCAGGCATTGCCCTTAAGCGTCTGTTAAAAGTTGCAGCATTGCATGTACAACATGTGTGTGCTTGGGTGTGTATGTACATATATGTTGATGTGGCTGTGTACGTGTCAACTCATTGACCTCATTGCTGTTACCCTCTGGTCTTGCCAGTTACTGCCGATGCTGCGACTTCTGACTGAAGTGTTTTTTATTTTCATTTTCCTGAAAACGTTGACGCTGGCAGTTTTTCTGTCAGCTCTTTCCCATTGCCTGCTTCCTGGCTGACTGCGCTTACATTTTTACCGCGTTTTCCGCCCATGTGCCCATTTTACTCATTCGCCGTGATTCTATGCCATTACCATACCTAGTCGACAGGCGACAGGCGACAGGCGACAGTCGACAGCCGACAAGCAACGTTTTAATGTCGTAATCGGATAGCATCGACCTTAGTACTTGGAACTTCTGAGCTGACAGCGTTGTGTGCCCAGGTTTCTATTTCTGCTGGCATTTTTGATTAGACTTCCCATTCGCAAGGATGTGATGTGAAATGTGTCATGATAAGGGGGTAACCTCAAATCTCTAGTCATTCACAGTTCACAGTGATCGTAATTATAAAATTTCAATCATATTTATCATCAACATAAACGAAAGCATTTAAATTCAGTTTTCGTATCTCAAAAGCTTTCCCACACTCTCTTAATGATGATGGTGATGCATGCTCCAATTGTCAACCCCTTTAGCATTTAATGAGGCGTTCACCAATTAGACGATTTCTCATCATTAAAAAACATGTGAAACTCGTATTTCAATTGAGAGAGTCTCGCAAACAATTCGAAACTTTGACCCATTGGGAAGTCAATTAAAATGCACGCCCTTCGGCAACACAACTAATATTAACAAGCATTTGAAATTTGTTTGATACATGGAAGAAAATATAAATCAAACGATTGAACCAAGTCGAGCTCTCTTTTAATTGATTGATAGCAATATTAAGACTGCGAAAGCAATAGCAAATATGCGCTCGAGGCAAAAGCACAAATGAACAATTGCAGTTTATAATTGAACAGAGAAACCCACAGGGAATACAATAACAACAGCAACAACAAAAAACGAGACACCTCATAGAGGTTGAATGCCAGCAAAAGTTTCTTTCATTACGTATACGACATGTGCGGTTAAGGGTGCGTACCATCGACTCTGACGCTTTCGCTGCTGCTTTTTGCAGTTGCTTTTACTGTGTGCGACAGCTCAACAACCGCAACATCAATCATCGAATGCGTCAACATCAACGCTAACAGCTGACGTCGCGACGTCTTACCTGCTCCTCAAAGGGCAAGGCAAAACGATAGCTGGATAAGCATTGGCAGGTCGTAAAGTGCAGTCAGTCAAGCGGCAGGTGATTGTGTGTCAGCGCTGTGCAATTTATTGCCAATTTCATTATTTACAAACGTTTTTTATGGCATTACTCGAATGCTGCTACATTGGATCGCTTGTGTTTTGGCAGTTTAAGGATATTCAACTGATGGCTATAGATCCTTCAATTTGCATATCAAGTAACTTGAATATGTTGTATGAACTAACATGCTTGCACTCTTCTATAACAAACTGTTTATACACTGTATCGAGTATAAGTTTTAATTAATTATTAGAGGTTTCCAAATTTCGGATTTCAGACGCTCAATTAATTGCAATTGATTTGTGATAACAACTTGCTAAATGTCTGTTGTTTATTTAGCATATGATTCCGGGTTACGTTCTACGTCATGGCCTATTTCCATTTGCAATTCCATTGCCAATGTCTTCAACATCGTCATAGCCTTTGCCATAACCGTTGTAAATGCGATTATTTGCGTAGTTTTGTTTGTTGGCACAGCACTTTGCAGTACAACTACGTCCCCTGTGAAAGGATGTGTGCCTTAGAGGTGGGGCATTGCCATAATGTACATTGCTTGTTAACGCCAAACAACATTATGACTGAAATTGACTTTGAGTTCATATTTCCTGTACTTTTTATGGACCAACCAGTCCCACGACTCGTAACAGTTATGTAAATTTACTGCAGCAGCCGCAAGCCAACATCAGCATGTTTTATTTATGTTTTTTTTTTTTTTTTAATTTGAAAACGCAACTTTTATTGGCATTTGGCAAACAGATGACCTGCAGCTGGCTCTGCCAAAGCCACAGGAGCTTTCTGTTTTTTTTTTTTTTCCGTTTTTTCGTTTTTCTTTTCCTATTTTTATTCCCTACGCTAACTAAATGCATACAAATGCCATTGAAAGTTGCTGCTGGATTTACATAATACTCATTTGTATATGTATATATCTATCTATTTACTTACTTGCAAAAAGAAATGTACACTTTAGACTACATTAAGGAGCTTAGGTAAATTGTATGGCCCTTTGTTGGCCAAATATATTGACGAAAGCCCCTAGAAACGACAATCGAGAAACGATACCCCGGCTGGTCTTTTGACACTTTTATAGTTTCAACCAATTTCAATAAGTATTTTCTATCAGTGTGTGTGTCTGTGGGTGTGTGGGTGTGTGTAAAGGATGCTCGGTCTGTGGACAATAGCTAGAGAGTACCGTGTTAGTCAGAGGTTGTTTATTTTGTGGATTCGTTTACCTTAAGCTTAAATTAATTATAAATAGAATTTAGGTAGGCTTAGTGCGGTCGCATTGTTTATTATTTTAAATGAAAATCCACTCTAAATAGCTGAAATAAATAAACTGCAAGCATTAAACAAATGATAATTAAATATTTCATGAGATTTTCTTTATCAATTATAATTTATCCACATTATCCATTATCGTTTTGCCACACGCCACAAATTTCCACGGCCAGCTTTTAGGGGCATCACTTGGTAACTATTGAAAATTCAAATTTAAATTAATATTTAATGCATGCAATTGACATTTCATAGACAGCTCCCTTTTCCCTGGCTGCCCTGAGGCTCTCCTCTTCAGAAATGAACACCACACAACAACACACAAAAGTCAGTCTCTTTTTTTTTTGGTCATTTCATGCCCAGTCACTTTTCACGCTTCAGTTTGCTTTAATGGGAACGTGAAAATGATTTTGCCTTTTAGCTTAACATTTTAATAAATTACTTTTTGCTTTGAGAATTGCCAGTAACATGCTAACAGTGCATAATTAAATCAAATTAATGTTTAATTCGCAATGTCAATGGCATTACAGAAATACAACATCAGTACGGAAAAATGCGGAGATCTGACAGTCATAGTCCAGGTAAATGTGGTAATTGCAAATGAATATAATTATGCTTGAATAAAAATCTATTATTTTATTACTATATTTAAAGGGAGATCTGTCGCAGCAGGAGAAACGTGCTGTATTCATTACAGTGCATGATTTGGGCTGCAATCGTATGTAGAACCAAATGGCTCTAAATAGTCGAACTTCAACTAATCATACCACATTGGTAGATAATTCGTTTCAGGAATTTGTGAGCAGCCCCTGCATGACGGAAATAAAGGAGCGCTCCTGTTTCATACACGTCGATGTACCCGGCCATGCGGACAATGCCGAAGCATTGGCTGATAACTTTCCATTTCCTTCGCTTCAGTCATTAGGCGAAGATTTGGTCACCGTGCTTGACTATCTTCATGTGAAATATGTAATTGGTCTCGGCGAGGGCGCTGGTGCCAATGTGCTGGCACGATTTGGTCTCGCTCATCCCAGCCGGGCGCTTGGCCTAATTCTGATCAATGCCACAGGCAGTGCCGCAAGTGTTTTGCAATCCTTTAAGAGCAAGGTGGGATGATGACACTCCGTTTTGAGTGCTGTCCACTTAGTTAGTTAGTAATTAATATGTGTTCTACTGTCTTTAACCACTTGCAGTTCATTACCTGGAAAAGCGATGAAGTGGCCCAATCGGCTGAGAGCTTTCTAATATATCACAAATTTGGACATGTAAGTTGTTGCATTTACAGTTAACACACTTTGATATTAAATGTGTGTGTGCGTATGTGTGTGCGTGTGTGTGTATGTTGTGATTTGTTAATTAATCTGAGTGTTATTTTCTATTCACTTTCCTATTTGTTTTTATCTATTTTATGTTTAACTTGGGTGCATTTCGCTTGCACTAAAGGTCATGGAGGTAATCGAGTTTCAAGTCTAATATAAAAGTCTCTTCAGCTCTCTTTAGTACAATGCTATTATATAGTCTCCGAACTTTCTAACTTTTTAAAAATTTGCTCAGCTTCAATAGTTTCTAGGTCCTTTATAAGCATGTTTATTAATTTATGTTTATTATTTATTTCTTTTCATTTCCTTTCTTTTAGCCCTCGGTACGTAGACCTCAATCAAGAAATCGGCCAATATAAAAATACAAAATTCTTCCAAAACTTTTGCAATTGTTTGTTTTCGCATGTTTTGTAATTTTCTTATTAGCATGATTGTAGTTTAGAAGTAAATAGCCTATTATTCTAAAGTCCAATTCAAATATTCTCTAATGCAAACATTCTACTTACTTACACTGCACAACAAACAACAATTAATATAATAATAAATATAGCAAATCGTTGGCGAGAATCCCGATAAGGACAAGATTGTGGCCGAATATCAGAAACGTTTGCATCGCTCATTGAACAGCAAGAATGTGGGTCTCTATGTAAAGGCGTTTATGAAGTATGAAGATATCAAATATATTTGAAAACGTCTTGGTAATCTTATTGTTATTTTCATTACTTTGTAGTCGCAAGGATCTGACACTCAAAGGTTGCAAGGTTGATGTCATATTAATTACTGGCATGCTCAGCCCATATGCCTCAATGGTGGAAAAGTTGCACCGCGATGTGGAAAAGGAACGCGTAACCATCTTGAAGATTGAACGTGCTGGCGATGTTTTGGCCGATGCTGTAAGTCCTTTATTAGTGTTTACTATTTGCCGTTCTTTAATTCATAATATTCATTGTTTTTTTCAGCCCTCAAAGGTTGCTCAATCAATTTTATTGTTTTGCAAAGGCCAAGGTTTGCTAACTTCGATCGTTATGCCCGGCGTTGACCGTGGACGGTCCTACTCCACTGCCAGCTCAAGCTCTTTTGAGCGCCGCTTATCACGTGGCATTTCTATGGAGGATTACGATAAGCCCAATATACGTCGTCTCAGCATAATGAACAGTGAGTCGCCTAAAAAGGAGTAATCATCAAACCACACACAGTTACACGCAAAGACAGGATCAGAGAAATACAGCGTTGAGTAGAGAAACTAAGTTAAATAATTACGCATGTTTAAATTAAATCATTTAACTTGGTAACAATCCGTATATAAGCTGAGAGAAATGTTATATTATTATACACATATGTATGTGAAAGTAGAGGGCAAGCAATCGTATTAATTTTAGCCAAATGAACAAAATGAAATTTAAGCCAAATTTTAATTACTTAGTAATTGTTTTTAATACTCATCTACAAAAAAAAAAAAAAAAAAAGAAAAAAACCAAATTGTATGTGTTAACATTTAGTAAGTATTATGTAATTCCCAACAACCCACCTGTGAAAACTGAAGTAAAGCGATCATATCTCAAGCCAACTTCCAATTGTTCGAACTTAGCGACTAATGTGTCATTAAATATTTCTTATACTACATAAATATGTATACATACATATAATATGTAAAAGCAATCATCTATGTAATACCTCCGATTAGTACACTGTACCTAAGAAAAAAAACAACAACACAATTGTGACTCCCATTTTTACTTTGTTTATCACAAATTTTTCTACATATTTATGTATTTGCAATAGTTAAAAAAAAACAAATATTATATACAATTATTAATTAGTGTAAGTTCAAAGCACCACAGCATTAAGCTGCTTATTAAAAGTATATATAAAACCAAAAAGCACTCAAATTAAATATGGTGTTTAATCAAATAAACAAAGCAATGAAATACTATATAAAATTATAGTAGCTAAGCTTACAAAGCTGTTTTTAGCATAACGGTTAGCATATTGGCTTTTAAGTGTAAAGCAATGCTTTAAACATCAGTTTCAAAATAATCCAAGCACTCAAAAATAAATGTAGTAACCGTTAAATAATAAAGTTTCAATTTAAAAAAAAATCATTGGCTTTTCACCACAATATCGTATGGTTTCGATAATTGTGTTATTTTTTAGGAGGTTAATATGTTATTTGCTCATTTCTCTACATTTGTCTGCGTATAATTATATTTCGTTTCTGCGTTATTGTCATTCATGGATGGGTAATCGATTTTTAAATTCGATAAGTCGACAGTGTTCTTGATGCAGCATTGTTGATTCATCAACATGTTGCTTACACATTTACAAGCGAAGTAACATTTCTTTCACTTTAATCATTTAGGGTCACACTGGCAACCGGTGATGCCAGATCAGTGACTTTGCAACTCATTTTATAAAAATAATAGAAAATAATACACTTGGAGTACAAAATGTTATAAATAATAAACTGAGATATATTCGCTTACAGTAAAAAAGACGTTCTCGGATAACTTTGAATTCAAACGCATCTGCATGGACGCGCCACCGCCAACAAAGCCACCGAGAGGCATTAAATATGGGAAGGATGAGGTACATTTATTCAAGACTACATTGAAAATTCTTTATGAATCTTAAAAATACTGGTACAATAAATATCCAAATAAATTAAAGGTGTTCATTGCTTGTTTTGAACCTTACTTTGGTCACAAAACGGCAAAGCAATCAATAATGACCTGATGACGACACCGCCTTTGCTGCGGATTCATTCTGTTGTTGTTTTTGTTGTTGCCGCACGCCCTCTTTGATATTTGATAACAAGAAGTGAATTCATAATTTTTGGGCGTGTTTTTGCAGTCTGCAGGTTGTGGCTTCCTCGTCAACGTCATCAAATCTCTAGGTTTCAGCGAAACCACTGAAGAGCGACAAAAAGAGAAACAGAAAATCGAACAGGAATTCAAGCGTTCGGATTTACGTTTAAATGAATTGGTCTCTCGACATGACCAGCAACTTACTCAAGTACTGCCACTGTTTAGTCAGGTGTCCACGGAGGTGACGGCCAGTCGCGAACGTATACATGCTGTCAAAGAGAACCTTGGTGCTTGTAAGCGGCTCCTTCAGTGCCGCCGCGATGAGCTTAAGAAGATGTGGACAGACGCTGTGCAGCACAAATATGTGCTAGAAATGCTGGAGCAAATGTAAGTTGCATATTCATAAATTCAAATGAAGTACGTCATATTTGCGCATTGTATTGCAGCCAGGAGTTGCGCAAAGTGCCTCAAACTGTGGTCAGCTACACGGCGAAGCGTCAGTATTTGCATGCTAGCAAAGCTCTGACGGATGCCCTGGCTACACTGAACGGACCACTGTCGGGTGTCGAGGGACTAGCTGATCTGCGAACCGATTTGCATACGCGACGACAACAACTTTACCAGCGTCTGCACGAGGAGCTTGTTACTCAGGTTTATAAGAACTCGGCGAATGAAGCGTTTCAGCGAAGCAACTCAAGTCGCCTTAATTCAAGTTTCACCCGTGGCATTGCTGCCCGCCGGTCGACGGATCGCATCGAGGCCAATGCTCGGGTGCGTAAGGCATTGAGTGAAATGGCACAAGGCTTTGATTTAGACAAGGCTGAGATCATCGAGGATGCTGATTTGATTGATCCAGAGCTGAGCATGAGCTACTTTATTGCCATTATTGTAGAATGCTTTGGCATGTTGCACAAGGTGCCCGATTCACTCGAAACTCTTCGCATACAAATTCAAACGGAGCTGCTAAATGTGGTGCGCCAGACAACTCATCAGCTGGCAACTGGTGGATTACTTCAAGCTGGAACTGGTGAAACTAATCCGCTGCTATCATTGCTAGAGATCATATTCAAGCAGTTCAAAGCTATCGCCAAGACGCACACTCTACTACTTAAGAATTATCTGGCTGTGGGTCAGAAGTATACCGTAGTGGGACCACAGCCCTATGATCTTACAGACTTTTGGGCCCAGGCACAGTCCGTGGTATGTGAAACTATCGAAACATCCAATTAAATTCTAATAATACGTTGCTTGCCTACAGTTGCAATTGCTGCTGACGGACTATTTGGACATTCAAAATGTATCAGCGGATGAGGGCGCGCAAACGGGATTTTCGGAGCCGACAAACAATATCAACTCTTATTTTCTAAGACGCAAAGTTCCAAGGTAATTGATCAATAGTGATTCTTATGCATATTAATTATCATTGGATTGCCATTAACAGCACCAAGAAGGCCATGTTCAAGTTTGACAAGTCCTCGCACATAGCCAGCAATAGCACGCATGAGACCTTTAAGGAGCATCGGCGAAATGCCTCTGATGCCTCTGTTGATGACAATTTGGGTGTCAATCTGCTTGGTAGTGGCAAGGGCTCCACGACTGGCCTGTTACCCCATGAGAAGAAGCAGCGTGAAAAGTTATTGATATGTACGCCCGATCAGAATGTGATCACCAAAGTATATCTGCCATTGATGGGCTACATACAGGAAATTGAGAACTTTATGAAGTGCAAGACAGGGTTAGCTTACAAGCCTTTTATTTCATAATTTACGATAATCTAATCTTAACTTTGTATCTATTAGTCAACCCTGCAGTCTGCATGACTTTTTGGATAACTATATCAAGGACACATTCCTATCCAAGGGTCACAATCGCAACTTGCAGTTGACCATTGAGTCGCTGTCAAAGAATCAGGACGCATGGCGTGCTATTATAACACCCGAGGAGATGAAATCGCTTAATTTGAGTCGGCCACTATTGCAGTCCACTGTCATGGTAGAGCGTCGTTTGATGGAAACAAAGAATCTGATAGAAGATTTGCCCTGCTACTCGGAAGAGCTGCTCAAAATGGTGTGTGCGCTGTTGAAAACCTATCGCGAGATATGCCAGGCGGCCTACAGGGGCATTGTGCAGCCGGACTCGGAAGATAAGCGTATTTATAGCGTGGCTTGGTTAAAGGATGAGGATATCAGTAGATTTTTAAAGTAACTATTCAGATTTGTATTACTCCTGACAGTTTGCTAATTTACTGTCTTAATTTTTGCTGCAGAACGCTTCCCAACTGGACAGATCTGAAGACATCGAGCCAGCGCACACGACACACGCGCAAGCTGCAACGTGGCAACTTTGAGCCGTCAGAGGAGGAGAGTCCGTTGCAAGTGCAGCAACGAAATATACGTGAAGCCGAAATGCTAACGAGCAATTTGGGTGAAGGTGGCATAACACAACAAGAGATATTGGCTGACATAAGCGTGCTCAAGGAGTTGGCTATACTACAAGAAAGCATGGAATGGTTCTCGGTTCGCGTCTCAGAGTTTGCCAGCGAGCTGCGACGACCGATGGTGAATGGTTTAAGTCCGTCGTCGGGAGAATGCGTGTCGAATGTTGCTATCAAGGATGGCACAATCAAAGTAATGACTAATTTGGCATTGGAATTCGATGAGTTGGCCAATACGTGCCTTCTGGTGCTGCATCTGGAAGTGCGTGTACAATGCTTCCACTATTTGAGATCAAAGTCGAGCATTAGAACTAACAGCTATGTGGGTTCCAAGGATGATATATTGGAGCCAGATCGACAGGTGTCGGTGTTAAACAAGCGCCTATCGGAAATGGACGAGGCGTTCAGTTCTACGCTCCATCCACGCAAGACGAGGGTAACTATTATCTTAGTAGACTATAACTTCAAACTATTTTCTAACTTTGACTTGAATAGTACATCTTTGAGGGATTGGCACATCTGGCCGCACGCATACTTATACAGGCGTCCAACTATTTGGAACACATTGATCAGATCACCGTGCAACGCATGTGCCGGAACTCAATTGCATTGCAGCAAACTCTCAGCAACATAACAGCATCCAGGGAGGTTGCATTGGATCAGGCGAAGCATTTCTACGAGCTGCTCTGCATGGAACCGGATGTAAGTACTTACAGAGATCTACAGTTTATGACTTTATTAAAATTTATCTTTTTTATTAGGAAATACTCAATGCCTTGCTGGAACGTGGCACAGAGTTCTCAGAGATGCAATTGCTAAATGCCTTGCAATTATCCTGCAAGGCCTGTGGCATTACTGATGCCAATTTATTGGCTTCCTATCAGCAAAAACTTTCCGATATACTGGGCACAAAGCCCTCCAAGGGTGTTGTTGTATAATAGTTACAAGCAAATGAGATAACAATTTTAAATTAATTGCGCTTTGTATGCAAACTTACTCATACATACAACAATAATAGTTTTTAACGTGTAAGTGCAAAGAGTATGCTAGCGTTAAGCCCAAATTGATTATAAATGTTTTGAACATGTTGGCATGCACTTGGTGTTGCGATGTAGTCGTTTATAAAATTATATTCTAAAGTTCATGAACAATATTGTAATATGGCTTATACACAATAAATAAAAATGGAAATAATTTCTTTGAAGGTTGTAAAATTGGATATTTTTTTCATAAAAGGGAACTGATGCATGCTTTTAGTTTCGTTAAGTGAGCAACAGTTCCTTCTGTAAGTGTGGAGCGACGCTGTTAACTAACATTTCAAGTACGCTTAACATTATGTCTAACCGACGTTTGTCAGCACTGAAACTCATTGGCCGTGTGCAAATCACAGCAACCGCATAAATAAAACAAACAGTGAAATGAAAGAACAAATTGAATCCAGCCCAAAAGAAAATGTAAGCAGTGAGATTAAGTCTCCAACTTACGATTTAAAGAAGTTCCAACTCAAACGCATACTCAATAACAATAGCAAATCCAAAAGTATAACCTTGCTCGGCACTTTTCCGTATTTATCAGAAACAGACGCGGCAATTGTAGTTTTTGAGAAAAATGGTAAACAATTTTGGTAACTGATACAAAACAAAAAACTAATGTATTAATTGTGCAGCTTACCAGGAGAGTGATGTGGCTACTGAAGTGTCAACAGAGAAGGAGCCAGACTCGGAACAGAAACCTAGTTATTTTAGCACCGATTTGAAAGTACGCACTGATTTCATTAACAATATCTATGGCAGCTTTCAGTGTGTGCCCAACCCGGAGCTGTGTGGTAAGTTATAATGGATGTTAAAAACGTACACAATACTACAATAAGTGTTTCCCATTTAACAGCCGTGAAGAGTACAGTAATCTACCCGGCAACCGATAAACACATTGAAAAGTATTCCATTTGTCAGAAGTACCTCATTAATGAAACTCCAGATCTCTATGAAACCATAACGCTTCCTCACATTACCTCAAGCCAATTCTCACTGGATTGGGTATACAACATTCTTGACCATAAACAGGAAAAGGAACGAATTGTTTTCGAAGACAAGGATCCTGAAACTGGATTTATATTGCTCCCCGATCTCAAATGGGACGGACGTAATGTGGAAAACCTATATTTACTGGGAATAGTTCGCAATCGTGGTATCAAATCGCTGCGTGATCTCAATAACAATCATTTGCCTTTGCTGCGAAATTTGCGACTAACAGCCAAGCAGGCAATACTTGAACGATACGGCTTAAATCCCACACAGTTACGCATGTACTTCCATTATCAGCCATCTTTCTATCATCTGCATGTGCACATCAATCCTATTAGAAATGACGCGCCCGGCATATGGTGCGAAAAGTCTCATATGCTGGATACTGTCATTAACAATTTGGAACTTGTGCCGGACTACTATCAACGTGCATCTCTACCATTTGTCCTGTATGAAGGCAACAAGTTGTTAGACTTGTATGACGAGCAGTTAGCGGTACGTAAGACAGCAATTCAAAAGGTAGATAATATGGAGAATGATTTGACGGATGAAGCAGCAGAAGCATTCACAGACGAAGAACCAGAGGAGGCTCGTCAATGTAAGCGCATTAAATTGAGCACTCCAGATAAGGAGGCCGCTGACACCGAGCTCGTGACATCGCCATGTGCCTAAGTTTCACACAAAAGTATTATCAATGTGATTTGATAAAATAATAAAATAAAGTAGAAATGCATATGAATTTGTCAGTTTTTGCATTCTTTATTTATTTATTTATTAATAGTGTCGCTATGTCTGTTGTGTATTGTTTTTGTAGTTTTTGTTGCTTTATGCTACGGTCTGCCTGTAATTTGCTTTTGTGGCCATTGTGTATTCTAATATTTGTAATACGTTGAAATACATCCACTGCCTTTGGGGATTTGTTCTTTAGTTTTGCTCGTTAATGATCAAAAATTTATATATGTATCATTGGAAATCATATACATATTTTATGGGCGCCTAATTGCTATTTTTGAAATAGGTCGAGTTTTTTGTTTGCTTGGATTTGTGTGGCAGCTGCTTTTAAAATGTTTATAGTTTTTCTCATATATTGTTTATAGATTAAATTTTCTAGCGTTTTATTCAAAAATGCCGAATTCTATTCGGTATTTTCAAAAGTCATGCTAAGCGAATGCTTCGATTTTATAAGCTCGTTTCTGCTTACGAGTTAAAGCAGCTGCTTGTGTAAGTGTGCGTGTGTATGTGTGTGTGTGAGTGTCTGTATGTGTGTAGGTGAGTATGAGTGTAGGATACACATCTCGGAAATCTCTAGCCTGGAAGCCTTGTACAACATCGTTTAAATATACATACATACATACATAAATATTATTTCAAATACATACATACATATATATATATATATACATATGCAATACATATATATAAGTATATAAAAATAACAAAAATAATAGTAGCAATAAAATCGTAGTGTGTAATTTTTCCATTAATAAAAACAATGCGCACCCAGTCGGCTTTGCCCGAATACTTTCATCATCTTCAATTGCTGTGGCTGTTGCTGTTGTGGATCGGCGTTCCCTCAGCGTCAGCCTGTTCCTGTGGCACATACATCACAGCGGAGCTGGCTGAAGTGTTTACCGACATACTGGTTGTCATCGTTTTGTCCGCATCGGAAATGGACCAATTGCGCTCCAATTGCTCCAACGCGGCCATCGTTGCCGTTGTGGTTACACCAGCGCCAGAACTTTCTGTACCAGCGCCATCGTTCAAGACACCTGCACGTAGCGTCTCTCCGAGTAGTACCTCAATTTTGTCCTGATCATCCAGATGGACAAAGCCAAGGCGCACCAATTCGCTGGTCAAATCGGCTGCCGTATCCTCCTCATTCACCTGACACGTCAGCTGCCTATTCATTTTATCGTCCATGCGCAACAGTATTGTCATCAGAATGTCGTTGCTGTCTTCCTTTAATTTCTTAACGCTGCACATCATATTCACAATGCGACGCGACTCAGTGTCAACAGGCTCCGGCGTAGCTGACTTAACAGAATCGGCGCGTTCCGGCGACGCGGCGCGTGAGCGAAAATGTGGTGGCTTCTTGCCGCTGTACGTAATCAACGGATAGACACCATACTTAACATCCTCCACAAACTTTTCCAGCTTGTCGGCGCCAGGCACATCCGACAGCCGAAATTGGCGTTCATTGCTGCCGGACATTTTGAGCTGCGCCATAACCACATCCGGGTGATTATAGCGCTGCATCAGCCCATCGAAGGCTGTCTCGGAAAACATGGTTCTATTGGCGGGCGAGAAGACCAGACAGTGGGCGGCCAGCAGCTTTAATGCATGCACCTGTGAAGATTAACAATTAATAAGATAGTTTTCATTTCGAGTTGGAGAACTAAAATTTAAAAGTAATATCGAATTATTTAGATAAATTCGTATATTGAATAATTAATGTAAGTCAGATGATACTTACAGATCCCACATCATAATATAATTGCACTCACCTCAAAGAGCAGTGGATGAAACAGCAAATCACTGGCACTTGGTCGATCCTGCGGCTGCGGATTAAGACATTTCAGTATTAGATCACGTTGCAGATCATTGTCCAGGCTATTGATTGTGCGCAGTATGGTCTCCTCGTTGATGGCAGTCGATTCGCTATTGCTGGACTGAGGCTGTATCTCCAGAGCGGCCATTTCCAAGGCGCACATGCCAAAAGCGTAAATGTCGACGGCGGCGGTCAATTGTTCTGCAGCTCCATATTCTGGAGCATGGAAATAGTGCGCACCGCGCTCCTGTTCCCTATCTGGCAGTTGCTCCAGTTGGTCAAGATGCTGACGTCGCACGCTATAATGCACCGCATCCGGGACCACAGAGCCAATTTTGACCAGGCCATTGTGCTGTATGAAAATGCTATCACAGGTTAAATTGCCATGAATGATGGGTGGCGAGCAGGAATGCAAATAACTGAGCGCGGACAAGATCTGTGTACACCATCGGCGCCACGACTCAAGCGGCAGACGCTTGGCATTGCGCTTGGTGCGCTTGAGGAACTGTTTCAATGAACCTGACGACATGTACTCCGTTATGAAGATGACGCGCGGTCGTTCTGCTTGTTGTATGTCCGTCCAATACCGATGGAACTTAACAATATTTTGATGGTCCAGCTGTAGCAGATTGTCAAACACCTGGCGCATCTTGTCCTCTTGCGTTTTGAGCTCCTGCAGCTGCGCATATTGCACCTCATTCCAAACGACCTCTACACCTTCCTCGGTGTCCATAGCCAGATGCACACAATCGATGCCGGGCACATCGCGCTGATCCACCTCCTCGCGTCGCTTCAGCCATCGTCCACATGGCGACTCTTCCAGAATTTCACTCTCATCCTCTGAATCATCGCCAGACTCGCGCGGCGATGAATCCACAGCCAAATTGGGAACACCTCCTTCAACTGGAGTAGCTGTTGTGGTTGAGGCGCCCACTATGTGCGGTGCTGCGGCGCTAGCTGCTGCCGTGGACGCCGGCTGCGCTGAGGAGGACTGAGATGTACTAGATGTAGTCGTCAAATTGATGGCGCTGGCGGCGCCCTGTGTCGGGTTAGCTGCATTTGGACTCGGATTGGGATTCGTTTCATCCACGACGCTACCGCTGCTGCCGGCATTTGCTTGGCTATTTGACATTAGGGCGCGGTCGTCGGTTGTTATTCACAAAAGCAGTTCAACCGCTGTTGCCACTTTTATTGTTGTTGATGAAGTGTTGTGTTTGATCAACTTTAATATTTGATTTTGTTCACTTTTTGCTTAAAATCGTACAAATCGTGGTTCTGTGTTTGCTCTTCTCCAGCTAAACCTGCCGCTACCGCCGACACCGCTCCACAGCCGCAACTTCTGCCCACACACTCACACACACAGGCACACACACATACACAAGCACGTAGTTCACTCTCCGCCACCACCCTTCACATACAACCTCTGCCTCTTCAGCCGTTGTTCAATAACACACTCTGTGTCGCTGAGCCTTTTATTGCAGTCTGCGTCCTCGATTGATAACGTCTCCTGGTGCAGCGGTTGCGTGTAATAATTAACTGCGCTTATTGGTCCTGATGTGCAGCCGTTTTGGCTTGTTTAGGCGTTTTTTTCACGCTTTTAAAACACCCAAAAAATGTGAGTAAATCGATGCATCGGTGCTATCGATAATTATCAAGCGATGTATCGCTATAACGATGATTTGTGTGAAATTTGTAAGCCAAGAATCATCGATTTTAGAAGGTTACGCCATTACATCTAGTGACGTCAGCTTGAGGATGTGGTGCTAGCCCTAGTGATTTCTTCCATTCTTTCAATATTTTTGAAGCTGTTGTTCCTTTTGCCATATTTAAAACTAAATAATGTCTTTAGGAATGCTATTAAGATATTTTAATTTTGATATTGTTGGAATCATATTTCTTGTCATCGTGAACGATGATTAGGACGCAAAATGACATTTTCAATTTCATAATTCTGATTTTAAGCACTTATCGCACTTTAGTCCATCCATAGAGTTATCGAAAAGTGGACTTTTCATCGGCTTGCACTCGCGGCTTTTAGAAATAAAATTTTGTGTATAGAATTACCTGACATATGCGAAATGGATAGCATTATTGGACGCAACCAATTCGTTTCGGAGACAGCGAATCTATTTACAGATGAAAAGACGGCCACTGCTCGAGCAAAGGTTTGTTATCGCTGTCATGCCGAAATTGATACGGGGGCCATTTGATACATTTCTCGTCTTTCCATTCAGGTCGTGGAATGGTGCAACGAGTTTCCCACAGCAAATGCTTCGTTGAAATGTGAACTACTTGTAAAAGTGCAGGAAATCGTGTTAGGATCGTGTATTGAATTGGCTGAGGAGTTTTTGGAGCCGGTGCTGTCTCTGGCGCACGACCAAAATCAAGAAGTGCGCAAGCAAGTTGCCTCTTTTGTCGAGCAGATATGGTATGTTGGCAAAACACAGCCGTAGACTATTGAGCTGAATGCCAGACATGTCCATGAAACGTCATATATTAACGTATTTTACTTACAGCAAAGTCAAAGTGGAGCTGTTGCCTTACGTGATTAATGTGATATCTATGTTGTTGCGGGATAGCTCTGCTCAAGTTATCAAACGTGTTATTCAAGCTTGCGGCAGCATTTACAAAAATGGGCTGCAATATTTATGCACTCTGACGGATGCTACCGATAGCGCCGAGCAAGCGTGGAGCGTGCTCAGTTTGATTAAGGCGCAAATTCTAGACATGATCGACAATGAGAACGATGGCATTCGCACAAATGCTATCAAATTTTTGGAGGGCATTATTATACTGCAAAGTTATGCGGAAGAGGACAGTATGAAGCGTGACGGCGACTTCTCATTGACTGACGTTCCAGAGCATTGCAAACTGATAAGGCGTCAAAAACTACAGGATGAAGGCACCAACATATTTGACATAATGCTACAATTTCATGGAACCACACACATCTCATCGGTGAATTTGATAGCATGCACGAGCAGCCTGTGCACGGTTGCCAAACTGCGTCCCGTTTTTATGGCTCCCGTGGTGGAAGCCTTTCGACAACTAAATAACAATCTTCCGCCTACATTGACCGACTCACAGGTGAGCTCGGTGCGAAAGAGTTTGCGCATGCAGCTCCAAACACTGTTGAAACTACGAGGCTCTTTTGAGTTTGCTGGTACTATACGCAACATATTAATGGATTTAGGAGCCAGTGCCAATGAAATACAAAAGCTGCTACCCAAAATGGACAAGCAAGAAATGGCTCGCCGACAGAAGCGAATACTAGAGAATGCGGCGCAAAGCTTGGCTAAAAAGGCGCGCCTAGTCGAGCAACAGCAGTCGGAGCAGCAGCAGCCGCGCGAAATGGAATTGGATGAAGAAGATATGGAGCGGCAGCGTCAGAAAAGCTCACGAGTCAATGAAAAGTTTCTCACCGAACATTTACGTGTTACCGATACGGTGGTCAGTCTTGTTGTTGAGTTTTTGCCCATGTTGCCTGAAACGGCACCGGAAAAATTCTTGGCGGAGTACACGCCTATTAAGCAATTGTCACTACCGCAACAGGTGAGCAGTATTGCGCGTCAATTTGGACAGCAATTGACTGAGTTGCGTCTAGGGCCCGGGTCGGCTGCGTTCAGTAAAGAGCCGCCCATGAGACCAAAGACTCGTACTCAAATTCAACCAAACAATGCTGCGGAAGATCCAGCACCTGTGGCTATGGAGGTGGATAATACGTCTGACAAGCTGAGCGATCAAGAGTTGCAACGCAAGGAGGAGGCCACAAAGAAGCTGCGTGAAACTATGGAGCGATCTAAGGGTGAACAGACGGTAATTGAGCGCATGAAGGAGCGTGCGAAAACACTTAAGCTGCAGGAGATCACAAAACCTTTAGCACGAAACATTAAAGAAAAGTTTCTGTTAGAAGCAATCATGCGTATACTCAACTCAGAGAGGCAGTGCATTATGGGTGGAGTGGCGTCCAAGCGGCGTAAATTGGTTACTGTTATTGCAGCCACATTTCCGGATAATGTACGATATGGTATAATGGAGTTTATACTGGAAGATGTCAAGCAACGCATAGATCTTGCTTTCTCCTGGCTTTTTGAGGAATACTCTCTGTTGCAGGGATTCACCCGCCATACGTATGTGAAGACGGAGAATCGTCCGGATCACGCTTACAATGAATTATTGAATAAGCTCATTAACGGAATCGGCCAGCATTGTGATTATAAGGATAAAATTATTTTGCTGCGTCGTGTTTACTTAGAGGCACCTATTCTGCCCGAGGAGGCAATTGTCCAACTGGTGCAGCTGTGTCTGGTCGAGGAATTCATGCCGCATGGCCTGGAGCTGGTGAAGGATCTGGCAGTTTTGCGACCACCGCGAAAGACTCGCTTTGTGCGTATTCTTTTGAATTATGCTGTGCACGAACGCCCCGATCTGCGTGAGCGTGCGTTGGCCCATCTGGTAACGATCTATCATGTTCACAAGATTGTACCGGCACGCATTGATGAGTTTGCCATAGAGTGGTTGGAGTTTGTTACTGCGGAAACTCCGCCAAAGAACATATTCTCGCCGGATTACGGCAGGCCAACGCCAGAGGCAGCTTGGAAAGAAGATACAGCTAAGGTGTGTCTGTTGTTAGCGCTCACACTGTTGCCATATAAGCCGGAACGTAAGTAGTATCAATTAAATATGAGAACAGAATATTTCTTAACTTTCGACAATATTAACAATTAAAATATTTCATTGCAGTTTACCTGGAGAAGATCTGTGAGGTGTTTTTAGATACTTCTGCGGAACTCAAGCGTACTATATTACGTAGTTTGGATGCACCTATTAAGAAACTTGGTGTGGAGTGCCCAGTAATGTTGAAGTTGCTGGAGAACTGTCCCAAAGGATTGGAAACACTAGTGATACGCATCATTTACATACTGACTGAACGAGTGCCTACACTTCATCCAGATCTGGTTCGTCGGGTGCGTGAGCTTTACCAGAACAAAGTCAAGGATGTGCGCGTCCTTATACCTATTTTAAGTGGCTTGTCACGTTCCGAAGTAATCGCTGTGCTTCCCAAACTGATCAAACTTAACCATGCTGTGGTTAAGGAGGTGTTCAATCGCTTACTTGGCATTGGTGCTGAGTTTGCCCACCAGCAGATGGCCTTGTCGCCCACAGATCTGCTTGTAGCATTGCACACTATCGATACAAATGTGTGTGATTTGAAGGCAATTTTAAAGGCGACTTCTATGTGTCTGGCCGAACGTGAGGTTTATACGCAGGAAATACTAATGGCGGTACTCCAGCAGTTGGTTGAGATAATGCCTATTCCAACGTTGATGATGCGCACAACCATACAGAGTTTAACACTATGTCCGCGACTCTCCAACTTTGTGTTAAATTTGCTGCAGCGTCTGATCCTAAAACAGGTGTGGCGCCAAAAGGTTATTTGGGAGGGCTTCCTGAAGACGGTACAACGCCTCAAGCCGCAGTCCTTACCAGTAATGTTGCAGTTGCCGCCGCCACAGTTAGCAGATGCACTTCAGCAATGTCCGGATCTCAGGCCACAGCTGCTGGAATACGCAGAGAGCATACAGGACGAACCAATGAGCGGCATCACCCAGCAAATACTGGACATCATTTCCGGTAAATCGGTGGATGTATTTGTAACGGTAATTACTATGATCAATATTATGTGGAATCTACTTTTATAACGTTTCTTTTTATTTGGAACAGGATGAAAGCGGTGGCTACATCAATCCAGACAACATTAAGAAAGAATTAGTAGATCCATCAGACATAGGAGTGATTTCCACGGTACCCGTTCTCACTTCCCTGCCAGTGTCGAATCCCATGCCTGTACCCGCACCTCAGCCTGTCCCAGCGCCGGCACAAAGTGTACTGAATCAACCGCTGCCACCTGGCGAGGATTAGTCTAATATGAGAATAGTATGATTTGTTAACTTTTGGTGTTTTTAATTAAACCATCTGAAGTTTAATTTATAGAATCGATGTGTACATATTTATTACAACCTAGTCTGCTCCTGACGTTCAAAGGTATTATTCATTTAAAACTACCAGGAGTGCGCTTTGTATTTAAAAAAGGATATTTGTTTAATAATAAATGGTCGGCTTGGTTTGCAGACTGCATGGTCTGCGCTGTGGACACTGGTTGGATTTCAGTACTCACTGTGGATGCTAAGTTCTGTGATCTTTCCATTCAGAAATTCCATGAACATCTATGCACATATGTATGTGCAAGTACATAATACATATGCTACATATTTATCTAGATTTATATGCAATTAAATAATAATTATTAAATTTTATTATTAAAACAATACTCTTATTTTTATAGATTTATTGAAATAAATATCTATCAAGCAAATAACCTGTTCTATATGTAAGGAGATTAATATAATCTTCGATGGGGGTATGTGAGATTAACGATAAGTTAGGCCTTGCTAAATTGATAAGTATGTGACGTTCGTTATTCCAGGAATAATTATAATATTTGTTGGAAATAACAACTACTGATTGTGAATCGTGCTAATAATACTTATGCTCATATTTGTTGAAGTGCTACGACTTGAGAGGGTCAAGACTTAATTGTTTGCGTATTTTAATTATTTACTTTCGCAAACCAGCATTATAATTATTAAGTTAGTAAACTTTTAAGCGATTGAAATTAACTACGTTCCTTAAATTTTTGAAGAGAAATATTTTGTTTAATTTCCTGCTCAATAAAAATACCTTGGTTCTTAGGATTTCATTCTTCAGTTCTATTTGTGTTTTATGGTTATTTTTTTATGATCCTGCTTATCAACAGATTCCTTATTTATAAACGTTCCTGATAGTCAGTGACCACTTGATGATAAGCCTTGAACAGGCTACTACAAAATTTAAAGTGCAATATTTGGCCAACTTCAGTTTTTGATCGGACGTTTTACCATGCAGAACGGATTCACCTTGTCTGTAATATTCCTGGTAGCCTCAGTGGTCGCAGTGAGGTCAGTGGCTATTAACAGTCAGCCAGGCAACATTGACTTCTATAAGCTGTACAATGATCCAGATGCTCATATAAATATTAAAGATCGGCGCACAACAGTAAGTCAGTGTAATTTCTTGCAGTTGTATCTATTATGAACAATAAATTCGAACAGCGTGATCGCATGGCTGCACACGGATATCCGGCGGAACATCATCACATTGTCACCGAAGACAACTATATTTTGGGCGTCTTTCGTATACCTTACTCCCATAAGTTGAATAATCAGAACAAGATCCGCCCCATTGTTCTTATTCAGCATGGATTGACGGGTTGCTCGGATGGCTGGATACTTAGTGGGCCAAACGATGCTTTACCTTATTTGCTTGCAGATGCGGGCTTTGATGTATGGATCGGAAATGGTCGAGGCACCACATACTCAAGGAATCACACATCACTCTCCACAGAGCATCCTTATTTCTGGGGGTTCAGTTGGCACGAGATTGGCTACTATGATATAGCGGCCATGATCGACTACGCACTAAAAACAAACGGACAGGGACAGAAATCCATTCATTATGTGGGTCACTCTCAAGGCACAACTGTATTTTTTACATTGATGTCCATGCGTCCTGAGTATAATGAAAAGATCAGAACGGCGCATATGTTTGCTCCCATAGCGATTATGACCAACCTGGAAAACAAATTGGTCCGATCAGTAGGACCTTATTTAGGGCATCAAAATACCTACTCTTTGTTGTTTTCCAGCCAGGAATTTATACCTCATAATGACTTACTCTTGTCCTTGCTCTTTAATCTTTGTGAACCAGATCTTATGCTGCGACCAGTTTGCGACAGGTTCGTGGAAAAGCTATACGCAGGTGGACGAGTAAACGTGGTAAGGAGTTGCAATTAGGATTTCTTATGCGAATATTAATAGCTTGTGTTAACCAGACTGCCATGAAAGAAGGATTTTCCGCGCAACCAGCTGGTTGTTCAACAAATCAAATGTTGCATTATCTACAGGAACAGCAATCGGGACATTTTCGGCAATATGATTACGGCACTGAGAAAAATCTAAAAGTTTATAAATCGGAATCGCCACCGGATTATCCCGTTGAGAAAATAACGTCCAATTTGCATTTGTGGTATGGTGAAAGTGACGAATTGGCCGCAGTGGAGGATGTTCAGACTCTAGCAAATAGATTGCCCAATAGAGAGGTACATCGTATGGAGGATCCTTTGTGGACTCATGGCGACTTTGCTTTTAACATTGGAGTTCGCAAACATCTAAACGAACCCGTCATCAACATAATGCAGAAATTTGAAGAGACCAATAATTTAATATGAGTATCTTGAATTGCAGAGTCTGAGACTTTAAAAAGAGTAATAGTACATATATTATTTATATATAATATATATATATATATAATAATTCTTTATTTGGAGCACACACACTTCACGGGGAAATTAGTGATAACACGTTAAAGCATTTCCATTTATCAGCTAACTCTACTTTTGTGAAACATTGTATCTATAAGACTGAATAAAAATTTGATTCCAATTTTACAAGTTATTATATTTACGGGGAACTCACTTTTTAGTTATTGATATTACTGAACTCTGGATCATCTCTGGAAGCCATTCAGCCTATTTTGTTTAATACTCAAGATCGAATTTGTAAGTTATTATTGCGTATGAGTATCCAGGATGGTAACGTTGATTCGGCCTTAATGAGTGTTGTTATAATATGGTCAGCAACAAAGATCGGTAGAAAGCCTCAAGCGCCAGTCATTACTAGTAATCATTGAAGTCCGACAAATCAAATTGTGAGGCCTTTTTATCTGAGATATGTGATAAATAAATTCCATTCTTAATTCATTTAATTAATTCATTAAATTGAAACAATATCTATCAACATTTTATGGGTTCCCAGCGTATGTATGGAAATAAATTGATCTATATTTAGCCTTATTAATATAATCTTCGATGGGGGTATGTGAGATTAAAGATAAGTTAAACCCTATTATAAAGACGTTTGTTAATCGGACTTCTGATTAAATTTGTTGAAGTGCTACCACTTGGGAGTGCTAAGACTAAATTGTTTTCGTACTTTCATCAGTTCCCTTTGAAAAACATTATTATTATTAAATGTACAAGTGTTTATCTTTATCTATTACTATCGAAATATCTTCATTAACCTCTTGCAAACTAAAAAGACCTAAATTTTAAAGTTTTTGCTCTTAAGAACTATTGGTGCTTTATGGTTGTTTTGATGTTACTGCTTATCATCAGATTCCTTATTTAGAAACGTTCCTGATAGTCAGTGACCACTTGATGATAAGCCTTGAACAGGCTACTACAAAATTTAAAGTGCAATATTTGGCCAACTTCAGTTTTTGATCGGACGTTTTACCATGCAGAACGGATTCACCTTGTCTGTAATATTCCTGGTAGCCTCAGTGGTCGCAGTGAGGTCAGTGGCTATTAACAGTCAGCCAGGCAACATTGACTTCTATAAGCTGTACAATGATCCAGATGCTCATATAAATATTAAAGATCGGCGCACAACAGTAAGTCAGTGTAATTTCTTGCAGTTGTATCTATTATGAACAATAAATTCGAACAGCGTGATCGCATGGCTGCACACGGATATCCGGCGGAACATCATCACATTGTCACCGAGGACAACTATATTTTGGGCGTTTTTCGCATACCTTATTCCCATAAGTTGAATAATCAAAATAAGATCCGCCCCATTGTTCTTATTCAGCATGGATTGACGAGTTGCTCGGATGCCTGGATACTCAGTGGGCCAAACGATGCTTTACCTTATTTGCTTGCAGATGCGGGCTTTGATGTATGGATCGGAAATGGTCGTGGCAACACATACTCGAGGAATCACACAACACTCTCCACAGAGCATCCTTATTTCTGGGGGTTCAGTTGGCACGAGATTGGCTACTATGATATAGCGGCCATGATAGACTACGCACTAAAAACAAACGGACAGGGACAGAAATCCATTCATTATGTGGGTCACTCTCAAGGCACAACTGTATTTTTCACATTGATGTCCATGCGTCCTGAGTATAATGAAAAGATCAGAACGGCGCATATGTTTGCTCCCATAGCGATTATGACCAACCTGGAAAACAAATTGGTCCGATCAGTAGGACCTTATTTAGGGCATCAAAATACCTACTCTTTGTTGTTTTCCAGCCAGGAATTTATACCTCATAATGACTTACTCTTGTCATTGCTCTTTAATCTTTGTGAACCAGATCTTATGCTGCGACCAGTTTGCGACAGGGTGATGGACAAGCTATACGCAGGTGGAAGAGTGAACATGGTAAGGAGTTCTCATTAGAAATACCTAAGCAAATGTTAATACCTAATGTGTTCACCAGACTGCCATGCCAGAGGGATTAGCGACACATCCATCTGGTTGTTCAACAAATCAAATGCTGCATTATCTACAGGAACAGCAATCGGGACATTTTCGGCAATATGATTACGGCACTGAGAAAAATCTGGAAGTTTATAAATCGGAATCGCCACCAGATTATCCCGTTGAGAAAATAACGTCCAATTTGCATTTGTGGTATGGAGAAAGTGACGAATTGGCCGCAGTGGAGGATGTTCAGACTCTAGCAAATAGATTGCCCAATAGAGAGGTACATCGTATGGAGGATCCTTTGTGGACTCATGGCGACTTTGCTTTTAACATTGGAGTTCGCAAACATCTAAACGAACCCGTCATCAACATAATGCAGAAATTTGAAGAGACCAATAATTTAATATGAGTATCTTGAATTGCAGAGTCTGAGACTTTAAAAAGAGTAATAGTACATATATTATTTATATATAATATATATATATATATAATAATTCTTTATTTGGAGCACACACACTTCACGGGGAAATTAGTGATAACACGTTAAAGCATTTCCATTTATCAGCTAACTCTACTTTTGTGAAACATTGTATCTATAAGACTGAATAAAAATTTGATTCCAATTTTACAAGTTATTATATTTACGGGGAACTCACTTTTTAGTTATTGATATTACTGAACTCTGGATCATCTCTGGAAGCCATTCAGCCTATTTTGTTTAATACTCAAGATCGAATTTGTAAGTTATTATTGCGTATGAGTATCCAGGATGGTAACGTTGATTCGGCCTTAATGAGTGTTGTTATAATATGGTCAGCAACAAAGATCGGTAGAAAGCCTCAAGCGCCAGTCATTACTAGTAATCATTGAAGTCCGACAAATCAAATTGTGAGGCCTTTTTATCTGAGATATGTGATAAATAAATTCCATTCTTAATTCATTTAATTAATTCATTAAATTGAAACAATATCTATCAACATTTTATGGGTTCCCAGCGTATGTATGGAAATAAATTGATCTATATTTAGCCTTATTAATATAATCTTCGATGGGGGTATGTGAGATTAAAGATAAGTTAAACCCTATTATAAAGACGTTTGTTAATCGGACTTCTGATTAAATTTGTTGAAGTGCTACCACTTGGGAGTGCTAAGACTAAATTGTTTTCGTACTTTCATCAGTTCCCTTTGAAAAACATTATTATTATTAAATGTACAAGTGTTTATCTTTATCTATTACTATCGAAATATCTTCATTAACCTCTTGCAAACTAAAAAGACCTAAATTTTAAAGTTTTTGCTCTTAAGAACTATTGGTGCTTTATGGTTGTTTTGATGTTACTGCTTATCATCAGATTCCTTATTTAGAAACGTTCCTGATAGTCAGTGACCACTTGATGATAAGCCTTGAACAGGCTACTACAAAATTTAAAGTGCAATATTTGGCCAACTTCAGTTTTTGATCGGACGTTTTACCATGCAGAACGGATTCACCTTGTCTGTAATATTCCTGGTAGCCTCAGTGGTCGCAGTGAGGTCAGTGGCTATTAACAGTCAGCCAGGCAACATTGACTTCTATAAGCTGTACAATGATCCAGATGCTCATATAAATATTAAAGATCGGCGCACAACAGTAAGTCAGTGTAATTTCTTGCAGTTGTATCTATTATGAACAATAAATTCGAACAGCGTGATCGCATGGCTGCACACGGATATCCGGCGGAACATCATCACATTGTCACCGAAGACAACTATATTTTGGGCGTCTTTCGTATACCTTACTCCCATAAGTTGAATAATCAGAACAAGATCCGCCCCATTGTTCTTATTCAGCATGGATTGACGGGTTGCTCGGATGGCTGGATACTTAGTGGGCCAAACGATGCTTTACCTTATTTGCTTGCAGATGCGGGCTTTGATGTATGGATCGGAAATGGTCGAGGCACCACATACTCAAGGAATCACACATCACTCTCCACAGAGCATCCTTATTTCTGGGGGTTCAGTTGGCACGAGATTGGCTACTATGATATAGCGGCCATGATAGACTACGCACTAAAAACAAACGGACAGGGACAGAAATCCATTCATTATGTGGGTCACTCTCAAGGCACAACTGTATTTTTCACATTGATGTCCATGCGTCCTGAGTATAATGAAAAGATCAGAACGGCGCATATGTTTGCTCCCATAGCGATTATGACCAACCTGGAAAACAAATTGGTCCGATCAGTAGGACCTTATTTAGGGCATCAAAATACCTACTCTTTGTTGTTTTCCAGCCAGGAATTTATACCTCATAATGACTTACTCTTGTCATTGCTCTTTAATCTTTGTGAACCAGATCTTATGCTGCGACCAGTTTGCGACAGGGTGATGGACAAGCTATACGCAGGTGGAAGAGTGAACATGGTAAGGAGTTCTCATTAGAAATACCTAAGCAAATGTTAATACCTAATGTGTTCACCAGACTGCCATGCCAGAGGGATTAGCGACACATCCATCTGGTTGTTCAACAAATCAAATGCTGCATTATCTACAGGAACAGCAATCGGGACATTTTCGGCAATATGATTACGGCACTGAGAAAAATCTGGAAGTTTATAAATCGGAATCGCCACCAGATTATCCCGTTGAGAAAATAACGTCCAATTTGCATTTGTGGTATGGAGAAAGTGACGATCTGGCCGCAGTGGAGGATGTTCAGACTCTAGCAAATAGATTGCCCAATAGAGAAGTACATCGCATGGAGGACCCATTGTGGAACCATGGTGACTTTGCGCTTAATGTGGGCGTTCGCAAATATCTGAATGAACCCGTCATCAAGATAATGCAGATATATGAAGATGCTAATAATTAAGTGTGTTATTGTAAGTTTAAAAATATCAATGTATCTGTAAAAATAAAAATATTTTGATAATAATAAAATTGAGCATATGTTAATGTATGAGCATATTTATTTTATAAATATCTGTTAAGCTAAAAATGAGATAAGATTAAAATAGATTAGATTAGGTTATCGGAGACAGGAGAGGTATCTAATATGTTTAATAAACTTGATCTGATATACGCAGACCAGGAACCTAGTACATGCCAAATTTGTTGAGCCATGCCTCCTTCTGTCTGTTACATACTTTATGCAGATATATATTAGGTATATATATATAAGGGATTCCAATTTCTGTATACCTCGGTTGTGATCTCTTGGCGATACAGCAACAGTCGACAATTTGTCAATAAGTGAATAACTGTTTTATTAATTAACAAATTAATTACTTATGTATTCGCAAATTGCATGGGTCTGGTTTTACCGTATTACATATTTATAACTGAAACACGCGTAAAACTGATAACCGAAAATCGAAGGTTGGCCATAATTGAAACCGATAATGATATATATACATATATATAGGTCCATAAAAAATATATATATTTTCTGCTTGGAAATATTAAGTTATGTTGATTTGGTACACTTCGACCAGGAAATAGTGATAAAAATGTTTAAAGCGTTTACATTTATCAGCTAACTCTACATAGTACAAATATGAAACATTGTATTCTTGAGGTTGAAATAGAATTTGTTTTCAATTATATATGTATCTATCTTTTGCTTATAGCAGTTGACAACTTATTATTTTAACGAGGTCTTCACTTCTTATTTATGGATATTACTGATCATCTCTGGAAGCCATCCAGGCTTTTTTGTTTAAAAGTGCACGCCAGAAGTCGAACTGAGAGCAGTTACAATTCACTTGTCATACTTACGCCATGATGATAAAATTGCTTTTGGCCTTAACTCTTATATTCAGCTCGGTGGTTACCGGGAATATTGAAGAAGAAACAACGGTAAGCTGCATACATAGACTACCATTATCCTTAGAAGATCGACGTCTAAGAAGAGTATTTTAACAGCGTGACCGTATTATTGCACATGGGTATCCGGCGGAGCATCATCGCATTGACACCGAGGATGGTAACGTTCTTTCGGTCTTTCGAATTCCCTGCTCTCACAAGTTACAGAATCAGAATAAGACATGTCCTATTGTGTTGTTACAACATGGCCTGCAAAGTTCCTCAGATATCTGGATAGCTTCTGGACCCAATAATGCCTTACCATTTTTGCTTGCTGATGCGGGATTTGACGTATGGATTGGAAACATTCGCGGCAATACATACTCAAAAAAGCTCAAAATACCCATTTGGAATTTTAGCTGGCACGAGATTGGTTACTATGATATAGCGGCCATGATCGATTACGCACTAAAAACTAATGGACAGGGACAGAAATCCATTCATTATGTGGGTCACTCTCAAGGGACAACTGTATTTTTCACACTGATGTCCATGCGTCCTGAGTATAATGAAAAGATTAAAACGGCTCATATGCTTGCACCCGTTGCTTTTATGCAACATTTAAAAAGTGAATGCATTAGTTTGTTGTCATATTGGCTAAAAGCAGATGGATCCCTAACTAGAAGATTCTTCAACAGAGAGTGTACGAGTTTTTGGACTTTTGTGACAAGTAAATTTTATTCACACGAAAGAATGTATCTGAATAGCTGCTATAAATTAATGTTTGCATCAGGCTCGGAACATAGTAATAAGGTAGACACAATTAACTAACATGCTTACATATATCTAAGTCAAATCTTTTTGTCTTTTTAAACAGTCTGCCATTGAAGAGGCGGACAGGAGAGGTCCAGGAGGTGGCTGCTGCAATCAATTGCTGCATTATTTGTTTAACTATGAGTCAGGACATTTTCGGCAGTACGATTTCGCAACAGAGAAAAATCTGGAAGTGTATAAATCGGAACAGCCACCGGACTATCCAGTTGAAAAAATAACATCCCAGGTGCACTTGTGGTATGGAGATAATGATGAGCTTGTCGCTGGTGTTGATGTCTTGGCTTTAGCGGACCGTTTGCCCAAAAAGATACTGCATCATATTGAAGATTCATTATGGGAACATACTGATTTTACCGTGCATAATGAAGTTCGAAAGTATATCAATGATCCGGTCATTAAAATAATACAGCAGTACGAACTGGAATCCAACTGATTGACAGCTGCTTTGGAAGTTTAAACATATATTGCACACAGTTGAGAAATATAACCTCAAGTATATGTATTTACACGAAAAATAAATAAATAAATAATAAATAATTATATAACTGACATATATATGAAAAAATGAATGTGTATGATGAATCGTGCATACCTCAAACGATTTCACAAAAGTCTTCTCAACTTTGTAGACAAGCACAAATATTTGTTAAATTCCTTAATATATTTTTCAATTGAGAAACTTTAGAATGTGATTCATTGACCCGTTATAATATTTAATAACATTTCGCTTATACATATTTAAGTATTTTGGCCCTCTGTGGCTTATTCTAGACCTCATTTCTCAAAGGGATCAATGAGAGTACCAGTTCTCATGCACTTTTGTGTAAGAGTCAGTAGTTCGACTCAAACCTAATCATATAAAATATTACAACATTCGTTGGCCTTGGCCGTCAAGTTCAACGACCGTTTACTTGGCTTGTCTGTTACATATACTTGCGCTACACCATTATACCCTTTTTGCCCATTTTTTATTATAAAAAGGATAAATTACATAAGTCAAGGAATAAAGTGACGATGCTTTTTGAATTTATGGAGCCCGAGTTTATACGGAATAGCTGTAGATTTAATTAGTCTATTTATGAAAGTATTTAGTATAAATTTATTATGTATTCGTGTTGTATAACAGCTCAAATCGAATTTCGGATTATGTTGAATTATTAAAAATTTTTCAACAATAGTTATTTCTTTTTATTTTAATTTAAATCTGCAGTTGGTTGCCAAAAAAGGGAAAACAGCTAAAGGACTTATCAAATTTGAAGAGGTAGTTTTATTGCTCGTTTATATTTTCCTTACTTCAACTTCTTAGTTATCTAGAAGTACTAGAGCACATAAAAGTTTTTTTCAACAATCGAAACGAGGAGCCAGCGAGGCGTGGCAAGTAAAAAACACACGGAAGCGTTAAATTGGCTGAAGTGTGCACAATAGAACAGTACAGAAAGTACATTAGTTAAGAGTACTTGACTAGCAGATGCCCTCTAAAAAGAAAAAGTGAGTAAAATGAAAAGACTTTGGAGACTAGTTGAATATGGTTCCCCAAAAATAGTTATACCCTATATCAATCTATATTTGAATAGAAGGTATATCGAGTAAACAACATCATAACAATGACACCAAAGACAAACAGGTAACTGCGACTATGACAAGAACAAGAGCAACAATTTCGGATCGTTCGGAGATAAAGAGACAATAACCAAGAAAGGAGCGTACAAATATAATCAGGAGGGCAGGGTCAAAGGATTTTTGACGCACACTTAGTTAAAGTTAAGCAGGCGTTGATTGTTTTCGGCGCTTGCCAAAAAGTAAAACTAGAAGAGCCTCCCAGACAAATTAAGAGGCCAAAAGCAAAGAAAGTAGAAGCCAAAAATGTTTTAGTATACTATGCAGGACTCAGCAAATGGCGTTGTTTATTATTTTGCACATACTAAGCTGTTTTTTACGCCTTCTCTTTTCCTTTTTCCAGTGAGGCCGCTTGTAATATTTTGTTTTTTTTTTTTTTAGTTTAATTATAATTAAATTTTGTGTAGCACATTGCACCCTTTTGATGTTCCCTAAATACACTTTCGTTGTATTTTATTGTGGTCTACAATGTGAGGGCCACCGTGCTGAGCCCAAAAGCAATAAGAGTCTTGAAAAGGGAACCAGACAATATAATTATAACTTTTACACCATGCATGTTACAACATTATGTTATTTGCTTTAGAATATTTATCAAAAATTCTTGGGTAATTTAGTTAATTGCTTACTTATTATTAATTATATAAGTCAAGCAAATCAAAAGTAAATTAGTTTTTACTAATCGTTAAGTAAATAAATATGTTTCAGTTTAATAATAATGCAAAGTTTTTGGTTGCACATTTTGCTATTTAAAAAGCCTATATATCTAGCGTAAATTGATACAGAATTCATGTGCATATTACTCATTGTCCCATTGTATGGTCATTAATGTGCATTAGTTCATTAGTTGAACTCAATAAAAAGGCACATTGAATGCACTAAGAAAGATAACAAAGCAACAAGTGCACAAAGAAGCAACTATGTCTTCAGAGTAGAAATATTTTAGCTGTGTAACACTTGCACTTGAGACCATTCATCGTAGTTTTTTGGGAGATACACTCCAAGTAATAACATATGTTTTTTTTTCGCTTAGGAATAGAATAGAATAGATTAACTTGAATAAATTGCTTATAAATTCAGTAATAATTGTCACGCATGCATACAAAATGTAGATGCCTAACTTTAATCAGTCACGGCAAATATACCTGATTCTTGTATACTTACACTGTTTAACAAGCGATAACAAAAAATTAAAATACTTTTAATAACAATTTTTGTTAGAACGAGTGTGGTGAAAATAGTTCAGTATTTTAGAGAGTACTAATTAATAGTTTTCCACTATCATTTAATTTTAGCAAATCCATTAGTCAGTTAAAACCAATTAATATATAATATGTATCAGTGAAAAGAAGCCGCTATCACTACTGTCAACACAACACCTGTCTAAAGTGGGATAGCAAATAGCGCGATGAGAGGAAAATTTCTAAAACAAAATAAAAAGAATAATCTAAATTACTTTAATCTTATGACAGACACAGACCTCCAACGGAAAGGTCAGTTGAGCATGCTGTGGGGGTGTGAATGTATCTATTCAATATACAAACTCAAACTAAATCTGGTGATAAAGCTCACTCCCACATACAGACAGGCGCTCTTATAAGATTTACATGAATTATGAGATCGTCTGTGATAGGCGATGCTCATCTTAAACTGCTGGGAAGATGCTCAGTTCGTGTCGATTTTAAGTTCAGTTTTCCGTTGTGGTCTGTACGATCCACTTGTGTCAGCGGAGAAAGAAACTGAATTTCTTTTTTATTATTATCCTGATGATAAAGGATTCGTTGTTTTTGTGATTTAATGTGATTAAATTATTATTAAATTCATTGAACTATTAAATAAAACAAAGGAAATTATTAAACAGCCTTAAATGGAATTTACTTAAATGAAGTGATAAATTTGTAATTTTACTTTAATTACATAATAGAAAAGAGTTTTGAAAGAGTCTTGGATTTATTGAAAAAAAGTAGAAAAAAGTCAAAATAAAATTATTATCCCTTATATTTATATTCTAAAAACTTGTCGCAAAATTTATATTGAAGCAGATAAAGAAAGTTTTCAGTGGTTGTCATTACGAGACACAAGGAACTAGTTGTGAAAACTTAATGAAAAATCGAAGAAAGCTGCAGCAATTATAGTTCTGTCTGTGCCTGAGTGTGAATGTGTATGTGTGGGTGTGTGGCTACACTAACTTAACGGTAATCAAAGCTGAATGCTGAAAGGACGCTAAGCCGACACGACAGGAAGTCAATACAAATAAACACATAAAAGCAACTTGCGGTCTACGCAATTATGTCAACGACAATTGATGATGAGGGAGCGACGACAATGGACGCGTCTTCGACTGATTCAACGTCGACTGTGGGCAATGTGATTGCTCAGACAGTTCAGTTCATAATTAGCAGCACAACATCAAAACCAATAGCAGAAAGTGCCACAGAGTCATTCAGCACAGAAAGAACTGTCGGTACTACAATCTCTACTGCAACCTCAACTCCAACAATAAGCGGCACTAAGAAGCTCAGCGTGAGCGATCTAAGCAGCACTCTGCAATATTTTGGAATTGTTGATTACATTGTTTTCATAGCTATGTTGGCGGTCTGCGCCGTAATTGGCTTCTATTTTGGATTCATTGAGAAGAAACAGAAAAAGCAAAAGGGCCATGTGCCTACTGATGAAAAAGATGGCGCTGGTAATGCTGGCAACGAGGAGCGACGCGGCTCCGAAGCATTGGAATACTTGGTGGGTGGACGGAAAATGAAAGTGTTTCCGGTCTCGCTGTCACTGGTGGCTAGGTGAGTTACAACGACATCTACAGTTGCTGTAGGGGTTTGCTTCTATGGGCACCAGGATATACGAGGGTAATTTAATTGCTGGAAATGCGGATTGAGTTTGGTGTGGGCAATATGGGGCTTGGTCAGGCAATTTTCTACTCGGACTTGTCCAATTCATTAAGAGTCAGTTTATTCGGGTTTTGTAAATTGAGTCTTGTATAAAATTACTTGAATTTGTACTCCGAAAAAAAAAAAACAACAAATAAAAAGATAATAATTTAAATTTATTTATTTTTCATCAATAATGCAATCCAATCTAATAGCTAATGAGGGAAAAATTAAAAGAGGATAATGTTTATATTACCAAATAAATATAATTGAAATTTTCGCTTTATATACTTTGGACCTTTATACGTCTGACTGCTTGGCTAATAGAATTTGGACCATTTTTCTCAGAAATCAATCAAAAATATGCGCCTAATTTCATTTCATTTGTTCCAGCGAGCCGCGCTTAACCGTGCGTATGCGTAATCTAGCGAAATCATACAGAAACTGCCAGCCCAGCGACCACCGTAGCGAGCTCTGGCTCACTGTTTGTCAAGCCAAACAATAGAATTTCGTTGAAAACTGGCAATGCACACAAAAAGAAAAATGAAAATCGTATATATGATAAAATATTCAGTGTCAGGGTCAAGTTTATTATGGCTGATGATTATGCAGATAATGCTCTTTGATATGGCTCGAAAACTTGCGGAACTTTGTCGGTATATACGAGTATCTTTCGCATAAATACAATTTAACAGCTTGTTTCGTTGCAAAGCCGAGCCCTCAAACTAAGCCTGATTGAAGTTATTTAAACTTACGGCAGCCGCAAACTCAAATAATTTGCCAAATTACTTTTTTGTTTTGACCCGACCTTGGTTCTGGGGGCCATTCCATTTGACACGTTTGGTCAAGCACCTTTCGAGGCGCGTTGTTCTTGTGCGTTTGCTTTGTCCTGGGTGTATTGTCACCGCATTAATGACTGGCAATAGGAATGCTCGTGATTCTCCTGTCCTGGTTTTGGTCATTTTCCTCGCCTGACAATTGTTTTGTGCGCCTTTTATTGTTATGGCATTCTGTTTGTAGTCGTTTGCTTTCTGCAACAAATTCTGGCGACGTGCTCTGAATTACAATTACATCGCAGCATTTTTCTCTGATTCTTTTGAGATGTTCCATTATGTTTTTCGTTCTCTCTCACTCTTTCTCTCTTTTACTTTCGATTTATTAAATAGGTTCTGCATCTGCATACTTCAACGCCACTCGTTATCAACTTTTAATGGTGTTTTGGCCAGCTAGTGAATAACTTTTATTTCACTTTAGTTTTGGTTGGAGGCAGTGCATTAGGGGCTAAATGTTTAGAGGCTACATTGAAATGATTGTTATGGACATTTATCATCAGACTTTGATTACGAGTAGAATCGTTGGAGTTCAAGGATTTTAACAGCTAATCTAATGAGATTACTCAGACAGTCATTATATATTAGTGTGTTTTTAAAATGCATTACATAATCTAGACTTATAATTGTGAATATATATTTTATATTATTATATATATTATATTATATTATTATATTATTTATATATTTAATTTAAATATCAATTTAATATTATTATTTTAATTTTCAGCTTTGTTTCGGGAATTTCATTGCTTGGAACATCGACAGAGATCTATGTTTATGGCACTCAGTACGCTTTCATACTGATTACACTGGCCATATCGGGACTTATATCGTGGTATATCTTTCTACCAGTATTCTGTAATCTACAACTGACTTCCACCTATGAGGTAAGCTGAGCGTTGTCTGATATAAGTATTTCTGTAACTGTGCGTTTTTTATAGCCTTTATATTAAAATGTTTTATAGCATGCACTGCATAACAATTGTTATAAATTTAACTTGTTTAAGCCTTGCCGTTGTCTGTGATTGTGTATTGTGATTTATTTTTGCATGCTAATGTGTAAGTCGAAAGTCTGCGTTATCTCGTACTGCAATGGCATATTCATGTTGTCGTTATTTAAATTGTACTGAGGAATAATTCTATATCGGTACACAGTTTCCAGAGCCGTAGTTGCAGTTAAAATCAAAAGAGACGCTTTGAAAAGGTTTTCGAAAAACAAAGCATAGACCAGACACTAGACAAATATGTGTACAAGTTATTTGCCTGTCATGTAGCATAAATACACGTACGAGGAAAAGCAGAGCATTGTTTTCGCTGCTGCTGCAGTTGTTGTTTCATGTGAAATATTTGCGTGCGTTTTAGCCAGAAATTCCAAATGGAAGCTGCGTCTACGTAGTGAGCCAGCCAAATGTTTTGGCTTGGCAGACGGAGTATTGCTCGTTGCTTATAGGCTAGCTGGTGTAGTGGACTACATGGCGTATGTGTAATTTTCGATTATGTATGTGCCGCATTGTCAAGCTCTGTAAGTTTGTGTTCGTGTGTGTATAATGTTTATGTGAATATCAAATGAAAAGCGACAACAACAGAAACAAACAAACAAAACAAAATGAAATATTTACAGTACTTTGAGCTGCGTTTTAACCGAACCATCCGTGTTGTGGCCTCGGCACTTTTCACCATAACCACGGTAAGTAAATCTAAATGAAATTTCCTTGCCCTTTTTTTTTGTAGTGAACCTTTGTACTGACCAATTTATATTCCGACTAGTTAATATGGCTACCCATAGTCATATATGTACCAGCATTGGCATTTAATCAGGGTGGGTATTCAACCTGATCTCAATCCAGAGCCATCGTTAAGTTAGTTACTTTTCAGTGACTGGCATAAATGTACATATCATTACGCCTGCGGTATGCATTGTTTGCATATTTTACACCACTGTTGGCGGTTTGAAGGCTGTCGTCTGGACGGATGTCATTCAAACCGTAATTATGGTGGGCGCCGTAATATTTGTTGTCATTAAAGGCACCATCAGTGTGGGAGGCCTGGGTGTGGTCATTGAACGTAATCTGGCAAGTGGACGCCTCGAGTGGCCCGAGTAAGTGACAGCTAATCTACTCGATGATTCAAATTGAAGATCATAAATCTTTATTGGATTTATATTTTTAAAAAGATTCACATTCGATCCGAAAGTTCGCATGTCCGCTCTCGCCGTATTTCTGGGCTATACGGCTCATTCCACATACAATTTGGGTTGCAATCAGATCATTACACAACGCTATATGTCGCTGCCTACTGTAAAAGACATGAAAAAGGCCTCACTTCTATTTGTTGGTGGCTATATCCTATTATCCGGCATTTGCTTTTATAATGGAGTGTTGCTCTTTGCCAGATATTACGACTGTGATCCTTTGACCACAAAGGTAAGAGTCATGTGCATTTGACTTATGATTGCATAGAGGAATTAATTATCTGATTTGCAGTTGGCCAAAGCCAAGGATCAGTTGGTACCTTTACTTGTGATGGACACGCTAAGCTCGATTCCTGGCCTACCTGGAATATTTG
Source organism: Drosophila funebris (assembly GCA_018901825.1). Lineage (NCBI taxonomy): Eukaryota > Metazoa > Arthropoda > Insecta > Diptera > Drosophilidae > Drosophila > Drosophila funebris. Next base: position 7,404,563 of record JAEIFK010000678.1, on the reverse strand, counting down.
TGGCTGGTGTGTTTAGTGCAGCGCTTAGCTCATTGTCCACGGGCCTTAACTCATTAGCTGCTGTATTTCTGGAGGATTACATTAAGCCGCTTTGCCGGAAGCCCTTGACCGAGCGTCAAACGGCCATAACTATGCGCCTCTGCACTGTCATAATTGGAGTGGCGAGTGTCGCCTTGGTCTTCGTTGTAGAGCGTATGGGCACACATGTGATGCAGTTATCCATGACTTTGAGTTCCTTAGCTCAGGGACCATTGTTTGCCCTCTTTATTGTTGGCCTGTTGTGCCCTCGCCTTAATGGAAAAGTTTGTATTTCATTTAAAAATTGTTTTTATATGCAAATGTGATTAATCTATGGCTTGCCGTTTAGAGTGCGCTTTTCGGTGCCTTTTGTTCCTTCGTCTTTATGACCTGGCTGTGCCTTAATGCCCAGATAGCCATGAATTCTGGCGAGCTGCACTACGAGACCAAGCCTACCAGCGTTGAGGGCTGCGAGTACCAGTTCGAACAGCCCCTAGTTACGCCTGCAAATAGCACTGCCACTGAGCCGGCGTAAGTAGTGGAAGTTATCCTGACCTCATTGGAATCTAATCACTCATATTCTTTTCCACAGTTCTCTCAGCTTTTTCCAGGAAATCTATTATATATCTTTCATGTGCTATACATTGTTTTCCACTGCCGTGGGTATCATCTGCGCTTATCTTTCGGGTCTAATTTTCGGTTTCCGTGAGCTCGAGGACATCGATGTGGATTTACTAGCGCCTTGTGTGCGACCCTTCTATAGAATCAGATATGCCAGCGTACAACTGGATGATACTATTCTAAGCTCAGACATTCAGAAATCTTAAGTTGTACTTAGCCATCAGACTTGGAATAAACAATTTGATTAAGTATACGCCGTGTTTAACTGCATCATGTAACAAAGAGCTTGACTAATCTATTAAAACGCTTCTGTCACTAACAAGCAACAAGATATTTGCACAAAATGGATTAATTAGACTGTAACTAAATTTATTCTAAATACTTTCATTAAACAACATTGGTTAATATCTATTAATTTTGCAACAACTAATTGCATCTTGCATTTTGCATTATATATTTATACAATAACTTTTACTTTTTCTAATTCTAAGTTCAACATAATTTAAACGTTATTTAGTACTTCGAACTACGCTATGGTGCCAGCATTCGCAATTTGGGATCTATTTTGTTTGTTGTGAGCATGGTAAGCATAAATGCTATTAAGCAAAAGCCAGAGTCTCTAGCTGCTTTGATTTGAGTGTGCTGTGTGATCCTTAGGTTCTCTGGTTGCCAGTGGCTATATACGTACCTGCCATCACCTACAATCAAGGTAAGTTTGGACTTGACAGTTTCAATGGACAAATGTTAACTACAACCTCTTGCAGTGACTGGCACAAGCATCCATGTTATTACGCCCATTGTATGCATTATTTGCACCTTCTACACTTGTGTGGTAAGATTTAATTATATGCGTACATTAATTATACCGATTCTAAGTACAAACATACATATCCTTACAACGACAGGGTGGCCTGAAGGCGGTCATTTGGACAGATGTTATACAGAGCTTTATGATGTATGGATCCATTTTGACAGTGTGCATCAAAGGTACCTACGATGTCGGTGGCTTGGGCGTGGTATTGCAGCGTAATCAGGAGAGTGGACGCCTCAATGCACCGGAGTGAGTGAAATGTGTACAACAAGGAATACCTTCACTAAAATTGTGTAACACTTTCGCAGATGGACCTGGGATCCTACAGTACGCCTGTCCATGCTATCTGTCATTGTGGGCGGCACTTTGCATAAAATACAATCGTCGGATGTTAATCAGGTGTCCATTCAACGCTTTTTATCGTTGCCCAGCTATAAGCATGCTAAACAAGCCATGCTCATCTTTACAGTTCTGCTCATATTCCTATTGAGCTGCTGCTGTTACATAGGCCTAGTGGCTTATGCCGTTTATCACGATTGCGATCCTATTTCCACCAAGGTAACCCATAAATGTATATAAATATTAATAGAAAGTATTATATATATATTATATTCAGCTAGCAAAGGCTAGCGATCAGTTGCCCTCGCTGCTAGTGATGCGTATTCTTGGATCGATTCCTGGTCTGCCGGGACTATTCGTGTCTGGCGTGTTTAGCGCTGCGTTAAGCTCGCTTTCCACAGGACTCAACTCATTGGCATGTGTGATATCACAGGATATGATTCGGCCAATGCTAAAGAAGCCACTGTCTGAGCGTCAAACTGCCTTCCTGCTGCGCTCGATTGTTGTGATCTTTGGCATATCCTGCATAGGTTTAGTTTCCATTGTGGAAAAGTTAGGCATGGTCCTACAGTTAAGTACTATGACTTCAGCTGTATCGATGGGCCCACTGCTGGGCATTTTTGCTATTGGTGTATGTTTGCCTTGGATTAACGGGAGAGTACGATGCATTTGCTCTTCCGTAAGCACGACTAAACTACGCAATTGTATTTTATAGAGCATCCTTGTTGGCAGTTTGGTATCATTTGTGTCACTGGCTTGGATCTGCCTAAAGGCGCAGTTGGCACAGATGCACGGTGAGATTCGCTATCCGAAGATGCCTGTTTCGGTCGAAGGTTGTGATTACACTTATGACAATGCCACTGTTTGGCAAACTCTTCACAACTACACGTATGTATGGAAGGCTTCAGCGAATCCAGCTCAAACGCAAACATCTTTGCTTCATTCCCATTGCAGGCCCTCTACGGATCGTAATATATATCATTTATCATTTTTCTGGTACACAGCGATGGGTTTTGTCATTTGCACTGTGACTGCCTTGCTGGCGAGCCTTGTCTTTGGCTGGCAGGATGTAACCCAGCTGGATCCGGCTCTAATAACGCCCTGCATGCGTCGCTTTTTGCCAAAGAAAAATAATTATCAAGCAGTTGACTTGGAGGAACTTTTTAGCCGTAAGACTCAAGTTGCGGACAGAAACAGGACTGAGAGTTCTTAATCTTAATCATAATAAATAAAATCGTTATTTCATCTTGTTTGCAAATAGTGTTTTATTTTGTTATTGTCAAATTGCGGATTTCACTATTCTTCATAATATGATCTGCTATGCTCTGTTTGTATTTTGTTTCTTTCCCGTTTGTCCAGTACTTTGAGAGACGCTTCGATCGACGTGTTCGCATCTTTGGATCATGTCTGTTCGTACTGATGAATGTAAGTGCTGAAGTTGATGATTTTCTTGTGATTATATTTATTATATATATTGGTATTTTACAGATACTTTGGCAACCCATTTGCATTTATGTGCCAGCGCTAACATTGAATCAAGGTGAGTGCGTGTTATAGAATATATAGAAATTAATATAGATAATATGTCATGACATCACATCCAATTCAAATATTGCAATCTGTTCTTCATTTTTCCTTAGTATCTGGCATCAGTGTGCATACGATAGTGCCGTTAACCAGTTTGATATGCATTATTTACACCAGTATTGTAAGTTGCATTAAATTAATGTATAGTATTATGATTACATATATTTATTATATTTACGTTTATGTGTATGTATCCTTAATAGGGTGGCATCAAGGGTGTCGTCTGGACAGATGTTATTCAAGGCATTGTCATGGTTGGCGCAATGGCATTTGTCATTGTCAAAGGCACCTATGACTTGGGTGGTTTGTCAGTGGTTTTGGAACGTAATCGCCAATTCGATCGCTTAGTGGGCCCTGAGTAAGTATATTTCAACTGTTCTTCTTGTTTGTGCCTAATGTCTCTCACTCTATATACAGCATGACCTTTGATCCTACGGTGCGTATGGGTGTCTTTGCCCTGCTTGTTGGCGGTGTATTCTTCAAGACGCAAGCTAATTGTATTAACCAGGCGGTGGTGCAGCGCTTTATGACCTTGCCGAGCATTAAGGCAGTCAAGCAAACACTATTACTATCCCTAACAGGCTTCATCATAATCATGGCCATGTGCATTTACATTGGAATGCTGGCATTCGCTGCATATTATCATTGTGATCCCATAACCACAGGAGTGAGTACCACAATTGATACTGCACGGTGAGAATCAATCAATTTTTGTTTCCTTTTGCAGTTGGCACGTGCTAAGGATCAGGTTATACCATTGTATGTTATGCAAAGTGCTGGTGTCATACCCGGAGTTGTGGGTCTCTTTGTGGCAGGTGTGTTTAGCGCTGCACTCAGCTCACTCTCCACTGCACTCAACTCCCTCTCCGCTGTGGTGCTCAAGGATTTCATCGAGCCTCATCGCAGACGTCCACTGACTGAACGCCAGACTGCCTATGTGCTGAGAGCCGTTGTCATTATCTTTGGTCTCATCTCGATGGCAAGTGTGCCCATTGTACAGAAATTGGGCATGGTCATGCAACTCTCCTCCACAGTAGCTGCTATCACCTGTGGTCCGCTTCTGGGCGCTTTCTCGATTGGCATGCTTTTGCCATTTGTAAAAACAGAGGTTTGTGCACAGCTCTATTAGGAGATGATCCAATTAATTGCTACTACTTCCGTTTCCCTTTATAGAGTTTACTTACTGGCATTTCATTAGCCACAAGTTTTACTTCCTACATTGTAGTGCGTGCTCAGATTGCCCTGGCCACCGGTCAGTTGACCTTTCCCACCAAACCTGTGTCCGTTGAGGACTGCGACTACAGCTTCGATTTGCCCATCAACTGGAATGCCACCAGCACTAATAGCCCGTAAGTTGTGACTCCAAGTGTCTTGAGTTCGTTGTATGATACTTTAAGCTCTTGATGCCTTATTTTTTAGTGATGCAACACAGTCTAAGAGTTACAGCCTGCATGAGATATCGTTTCTGTGGTACACATTCATTGGCTCAATGGGCACGATAATCTGTTCGCTGCTGGCAACACTCTATTTCGGAAAACAGGATGTACACCAGGTTGACATGGACCTCGTTGCACCCGTGTTACACAAGTATTGGTATGGACACTACAAGAATGTATCCAGCTTTGATGATGTTGATAAAGAGCATGAGGAACTCAATCTGCATAAATCCGTTACGCAACTGAAAACTGGATGAGAATTCGATACAATCAAGTTGCACTAATCATTACATAATGGCTAATAAATATGTTCAATACAAAATCAGTGATTGTAGTTTTGTTGTAGGCTTAAGATATATGTCCATTACATTTACCTGTATAGCTGGATTCTTTGTTGATCCATAAGTTCTATCCCCACATATACTTATACACACTCACTCTTTCAGTATTTTGAGAGACGGTTTAGCCGACGTATGCGTTTGTTTGGAGCATCCCTCTTTGTCCTCAAGGCGGTAAGTGACCCTTCTACGATATAACTATGCTCTATTGCAGATACTAATTTCATTATGTTTATCATTATGATTGCAGATCATTTGGATGCCCATTGCAGTTTATGTGCCAGCTCTAACCTTCAATCAGGTCAGTGGAATAGACATTCACACTGTAACGCCAATCGTGATCATCATCTGCACTTTTTATACCACGGTCGGTGGCATTAAGGGTGTCGTTTGGACAGATGTTGTACAGAGTGTTGTAATGTATGGATCGCTAGTTGTCATTATGGTCAAGGGCACCCTCGATTTGGGTGGTTTTAATGTAGTCTGGCAACGCAATTGGGAGGGCGGTCGTCTTAATCTTCCTGAGTGAGTACTCTAGCCCTGAATCTGTGACAATGTGTCCTTATACAATTTTCTTTACATTGTTAAACAGTTGGAGTCTCGATCCCACAGTGCGTTTGAGTGTCTTATCGGTATTTGTGGGCGGCGCATTCTTCAAGCTGCAGAGCACCTCCATCAACCAGACCACAATTCAGCGCTTCATGTCTTTGCCCTCGTTGAAGGAAATTAAACAGACGCTGTTCACATTTAGCATTGGATTGATCCTGCTCTACATGGGTTGCATTTATGTGGGTCTTGTGTGCTACGCCACCTACTATGATTGTGATCCAATGAGCACAGGTGTAAGTAAGATTGATCATTTGAGCTGTGATCCCTCTAATAGTACAAATTCCCATTCTGTAGCTGGCGGGGCGTCGGGATCAATTGGTGCCACTGTTGGTAATGCGAGTGCTGGGAGTTGTGCCTGGACTGCCTGGTCTCTTTGTATCCGCCGTATTCAGTGCTGCTCTCAGTTCGCTTTCCACTCTGCTCAATTCCTTGGCAGCTGTAATCTTGGAAGACTTTGTGAAGCCTCTCATGAAGAATAAGCCCATGTCGGAGCGCACAGTGGCCTTGACAATGCGCATGGTTGTGATTGTGTTCGGAATCAGCTCCATTTTCATGGCATATGTTGTGGAGCATCTGGGCATGGTGCTTCAGCTTTCGGCTACACTACAGTCCAGTTTGTATGGTCCAATGTTGGGCACATTTACTGTGGGTATGCTCATGCCCTGGGTGGGCGAAAAGGTACCCAAATATATCCATTATAACTGCAATGTAATGTAATATATTCCTTTCATTTCCAGTGCATGTTTATTAGTAGCATTTTCTCGTTTGCCGTCATGGCTTGGATTGCAGTTAATGCCCAGATCGCCAATGTTACTGGCACTTTTCGTCACACCAAGCTGCCAGTTTCCGTGGAGCATTGTGAATACGATTTCGACATGAATCGCTATCTTAACTCCACAGCCGAATAGTAAATAAAATAAATAATAATTTAGTTAGTTTTACATTTAATTTTGATACCTTTCTTTGCAGTGAACCACACAGTGGAACTTCGGTATATCACATGTCATTCCTCTTGTACACTCTGACTGGTGCTTCCCTAAATGTTCTATTCTCAAACTTGGCTACATTTATATTTGGACGTCAGGATGTGAATACAGTGGATGTGAAACTATTGGCTCCTTTCCTTCAACGCTACATGCGCAACAATAAGGATTATGAATCTGTTAAACTAAAGCATTGATTCATTTTTATTGGGAACTCGGACAAAGCAGTTCCGGTCATTTTGGATTAAGATCCTTTACCTTTAAAATATATAATAATTTTCTACTTTATTATACCCTGTACAGGGATATATTAACTTTGTGAAAAAACAGGCAGAAGGAGGCATCTCCAAGCTAGAAAGTTTATATATTCTTGATCAGCATCAACAGCCGAGTCGATTGAGCCATGTCCGTCTGTCTGTCCGTCCGTCCGTCTGCATGAACGCGTCGATCTCAGCAACTATAAAAGCTAGAAACACCAAATTTGGCATGAAGGTTCCTGTATACCATACGCAGATCAATCATATTTTGGATATCTCCCCCCCATCCCCGCAATTTGAAAAAAACTAATAATAGCCACATTTTTCAACATAGACACTTCTAACTTAACAGGTGCTTAAAGAATTTTATATAGAAGCAATGCTGAAAGTTTCATCAAGATCGGTTTATAAATAAGACAGATAATCAGCAATAAAAGTTATTCTTTCATTGAATCGTAGAGCAGCAGGCAGCACATGTGTGTGAGCGAGACAGCGAACGACTGTGATACATGCGTCTGTTTACCTTGTGTGTACATGTGTGCGAGCGAGAAGGCAAACTACTGCGACACAAGCATAAGTCAATTAAGTGTCGTAGCACTCAGCTTTTGATTGAATATGTATAAATATGTGAAAGTTAGCTGCTATAAGCATGCAAAGAATTCATATGCAAAATGAGAGTTTCAAAGGGATTTTCTTTAAACACCTGTTATGTTCTTACTTTTAAATTTAAACAAAGTATCTATTATCAAAATACTCTTAATATAGAAGCCTGTACAGGGTATTATACTGTCGAATGTGGTCGACTATCGCCTTTTCGACTGGTTTTATTTAAAACTGTGCTAATAGAAAAGTATTTAAGTTTTCGAAAACTTTGTATACTTTTAAATAAGTATAATATTATTAAACTTGTAAGACATTAAATTTGTAAAAGTTGTACAATTTTGTGTTTATTATTTATAAGTCGCCAACTATCTATTGCTGTCAATTGTGTTCCACTTATATATATTCACTTATATATATATTTATCTCTTTGGAACACAACTGTCAGGCAATAGATGATTGGCTACAAACTTAGCAAGAGATCATGTGTGCGCTCTCGCATTTTCCAAGCTGGGCAACGTCTTGCTTAGGCTTCGCAGTCGTCGACCCATCGAGGAGTTATTACTTAGCACATAGTTGAAATTCTGTGCTGAGGCGGGTGGACGACAGTGGCAACGGCATTTCTTAAAGGTGGAGGTGCTTAGAGGAGTTGTTTGGTTGACCACAGGCCGAGTACTCAACTGATTCCAGTTACAGGGTGTGGGTGAGCGTTGAGTGGTGGAGCGGTGGAGCTTAGTTTTGTCGTTACTGTTGATGTGAGCTGATGATGCCAATGAAGCTTGATGCAGATTGGGCATGCTGGCGGTTGTGATTCCCTTTGCCGAACGCCGTAGGATCGTTCGAGCTGGTTTCGGAGATAGCTTCCGAGTATTACTATTTGTACAGGGTTGTTGCAAATATGTTGACAGGTTAGCGCCTTGCTGTTGCCACAGCTGATGTTGGGGCCTTTGCTGTGTTTGTTGTTGTTCCGGTGTCACAATAACGTTGGGGTTGTGGTAACGACTGAAACCATCCGTGGTTCGTTGTATTCGTTCCGAACTGGCGCTTCTCTTCTGATGATCGTGCCCATTTTTACATTGCTGCTTCATCAGCCGCTGCTGATTCAATGCCCGATAGTGAATCGTCTGACTGTCTATAAGCATCTGTGCAATGAATTTGAATTGATTCAGGTTCGTCTGATTAAGTTCGGATATTTCTAAGGAAGTCAGTAACAGGTGAGATCCAGTTGCACTTTAATAAAACGCGTCCTTTCACTTACTGCTCATTAGTTCGCTATTGATTTGTTTTAGCGTGCTTTCTTGAACTGACATCTCCACCGTTAGTTGGTTGACCTTTGACAGGATGTCCTCAAAGTGCTTGTTCACTGTGAGTGCGACGGCTCCGTTCACTGCCTCTAAGACATTCTCGTAGATAATATTGAAGAAATCTGCGCAAGAGTCTTGTAAGCCATGAACAGAGTCTGCGGCACTCGATGGCATAGCACTGGCTGAAGGTGATTCCGATTGTTGCTGTTGTTGCTGGTATTTCCGGTACAACTCTCGCGCAGACAATGCCGATCCTCCGTCCTGACGTAGCGGACACTCTCGCTGCTTGTCCAGATCGGGCAATCGAAACTCTACATTACGTACCTGTGTCGTCCGCGATTTCAGACCATGGCGATCATTTTGCTCCCGGAGTGCATGCAGCGTTATAAGATCTTCATAGCACAGTTTCGAGCATTGCTGAGGCCGCGATCGAGATCTGGCATGAGATTGGTTGATCTGTCGATGCGATCGATGAGTATTTGAATCATAGTTGTTTTTTGGCATGTACAACACTTCATAGCCAAAATCATCGGCACGCTTCTTAAAGCAATAGTTGGGAAACATTGTACTTATTGTTGTTGCTATCTTAAAAGTTGGAGATGCACATAAATTTAAAGAGTTAGGTTCCAAAAATGGTATGGAGTTACACCTTGATTTTGAGTGTGTGTGACTCAAGTATGGTTTCAATTTCACTTGTATAACAAAAATTTCAAATTAATTTCAGTTTTTATTTAGGATTTATAATTATTTCTGAATGAAAAGTCAGCATTCCTAAAATACCAAACCAGTTCATATACAAATACCATATCTATACATTAATAACATAAGTGATAAAATAAATAAAATGTAATTGTTTCATTTAATTTATGATGGATTACTTTTATTTTAAATTCCTATATGCTGTAGGCCATTCAAGCAAATCGACTCCCCAAATACTTTTGAGTTTGTTTATATTTGAGACAAAGTTGGCTTCCCTTTGTTTTTTTTTGTATCATGACAGTTGTCTGTCGAGTTGTCCCTGTAATGGCTTTTCAATTAGAAGTTAGCAAGAGAAATGTAAAAGTCTAATTGCAAAAATTATATGTACAACTGCTTGAGCGAACTTCAAGTCTCATTTCCACACAGCTTTAATTTTAAATGTAACATGATGTATTTTCTACTTTCCATATCAGTTGATTTGTCTGAGAAAATTCAGTAATTCCATTCATATTTCAACCCGTCGAACGAATTTAAGAAAGGGAATTTTCGGAGACTGTGATTGAAGTGTCGAATCAGTCAAAAGGCTATGTTGACAACTATTACATAATATTTACAAATGATGTACCATAAGGAAAATATCCTTTAGCTGTTTATGTTACAAGGGAAAACAATGTCAAATATGTTCTCGCATTTGATGTGTTGACTTTTGGTATTTGTTCGTTGACGTCAAAGGCCGCAGTCTCCACAACAAATATAAATGAAGTGAGAATGAAAATGAGCTGACTGCCTTGTCCTGTGCTGTGCCATATGTCCTCTTGGCGGACTCGCTCGGCACTCCTAGCTGCTCGTCCTTGAGCCCATTGTGCGCTGAAGCATTGAGGCTAAAGAATGAAATTTGTGGCGCGTGAAAAAATGAATTAAAATACTTAGAAGACCACAGATTTTCACAATTTTGACCTTTATTCTTTGTATTCTCCCACTTTATACACATAATTATGAAATAAATATTTGCTTAGACCAAATTGACTAAAACGTTATGCTCTATTAAATCTTATGATTTATTTAAAATTAAAATGTATATAGATTTTGGTTTATTATGCTTGGACAAGTTGTGCACGCTGCTCCCCCAAATAGTACACTTACTACCAACTATTTATATACAGTGGAAGGTGTTTATATGAATATATAGTTGACAAAATAGAGAGACGATTACGATTAGTTGTGGAGTATAGTATAAATACTTAGTTGGCTTTACATTTAGTTGGGCTTAAAGGAAATGTAACTATTTTTAATTTTGTGTAAATAAATAACATCAGTCTGATAAATAGAATACGAGTAGGAGTGTTTCTAAAATATATTGAATGCCGATCTAACATCACTGAGCAATGGACTAAAATGCAAAAGGATATTGAAGTTGTATTTTGCTTTTCCATCATTACATTGAAATACTTAAGTATAGCATAGTTAGATATAAGTAATTCTTGAATTATGAGAATAGTTTTTATAGAAACGGAGGAGCATGTGTATTCTTATTTATGGGATATGGGATATATGTATATAATTATTAATATTTATTTATTTCTTTCGCAGGAATATTCAAAAGTCATTGCATTGTGATGTTATAATGACATTCATTGTTTTATATTAAAAGTATTAATAAACGGCCTTTGTTTAGATCTAATGCATAAATACTTAGGCTAGATTTCAATGGCAGATACTCGTACTTACATTGAAATTCGTAGAATATCTACATATAATTCGAATTGAGTTTCCGCTATGCATACACAACTATCGCACTTATTGTCTAAGCCTCGTATAACCTGCCGATGCAGTGCGGTGAATCTTCTGTGATTTACTTATAGAAACTCCGCATCGCTAAAGGATGTCGGACCGTTGACCGTAAACGTTGAACGCTTACGGGTCGTATGCGCCAGCTATCATACCTCCGACATGGCCGGAACTGTAATCACCTTGTTGGGACGCTCGCAGATGACCACTCGGGCGTTTGTCTTATTGGTGGAGCGGCGTGACACTGTTAGCGATGTGGTCAGTGTGCGCATTGAATCGCAGCTATTGTGCAGGCGACGACCCACGGTATGGCAGCGATTCTGCTGTGAGTTGTTGCGATATGACTTGCAACAGCAGGTGAACCATTTGAAGGGCGGAAAACGACTGCGGGCAGGGGATTTAAGTGGAGTTAGGAAGAGTTATGTAAAACTTAATAATTGTATGATTCTTACCTCAGCGTGCGAAAGACCTGCGAGGAGAAGAGGCAGTAGATAAGTGGATTTGCTGCCGAGTTTAGTGGTGCAAGACTCTGAATGAATGTGGCGATGGCTATGTTAGTCTGTGAGTGCGGTATCTGGCCAAAGACTTGCAACAGATCAAAGATGATATAGGGTGACCAGCAAATGATAAACACAAACACTATCGTCAGTGTCATCTTGACTGTTTTGACCTTGGCACGGGGTATAATGCCCCTGGAGCTGGCACGTCGCGTTGCAGCAGCTCCGAAACCTACGCGTTCTAGGCGAAATACCAAATGAGAAGAGGAGACTATGAGATGGGGGGAGAATAGAGTAAACCTACCTGTGGGCACAAATATAGAACCCTTGGCCCATATAGTCTTTACAATAATTGCGTAGCAGGCGGATATTATTAGGGCTGGGACTGCAAATAATGTAGCTGAAACGAGACTCATATAAATCTGCCAGGCCATGGGTGAGCCTAACTCAATCCAGCATTGCGGATGGCCCTGTATGAGCTTCTCCTCATATAGTACCAATATGGGCAACGAAAATAATGCGGAGAGCACCCAGGCGCCAGCCACCAAATGACGAGCCCGTTTCCCTGCAAGAATAGCACAAACATTTTCCTTGTTACGCCCAGTACCAAACATTTTCCAATTAAAAAAGTTTTCTGACTAAGAGACTTACACGACTTTGAGAAGTTCATGGGATGCGTTATTGCATCGTATCTGTCAATGCTCATGGCCACCAGCACATAGGTGGAGGAGTATGTGACGCACACCTGCGAGAACCTTATGACCTTGCAGGCCAGATTCCCAGCCCGCCATGATATTGTAATGCGCCATATAATGTCTGTCAGCACGTTGAGCAGTCCAACACACAGATCTAAAACATAATTCATAGAAGTGGCGAATAAACATATATTTAGCTATACTTTTATTTGGGAAACCCCCTCACACTTACCTGCCAGCGCCAGTTGCTTGATGAAGTAGTTCATTCGCGACTTGCGATTCTTATTGATGAACATGACAAACAGAACCGCTGAATTTCCCAGCACAATAATGGTGAAAAGTATCCAAAGCACCGCAAATTGTTCTGTCTGAAGAAGAAGAAAGAAGGGAAAGGTAAGAAAATGAGACAGAGAGATATGCACGTGCATGATTTTATATATGCTTCACAAACCGCGCATTAAATTAATCGTCAACAAAGTGTTAAGAGCGGAAATCACGCATGAAACCCAATTTAATATCCGAGCATTTTCAGGCACACTCCCATATACACACACACAAACCTTCACACCCATAGTACTTCACACAAGCGCCTTTGTTTATAGCTCTTTAAATAGCCATAAAAATGATAGACACAAACTGATGCGTAGGGGCATAGAGACCTAGGGGCATAGGGGCATAGGGGCTTCGGGGCCAATGTGGGCGTCTGGGCCTCGACGACAGGATGTGCCAGCGGAAGTTTACTCTTCGAGCCAATAAGACACGTGAACAACAACAACAAGAACAAGTACACATATAAACATTGCCCGTGGTAATGATAGAAAATAAACAAGAAAAGTTGTTGCTATCAATTGAAGACTCCACATTCAGCTTGTGAAGGTAATTAGGTTTGCAATGCGTTGCTAGCAGGAAATTACTGCCAAAATGAAGACGAAATGAGGTCGAAAGCCAAGAACTTGGCTATTGTTATTATCAATAGAATTCGTTAATAATTTTCATATTCTTTACATAGGTTTCGGCTTTACGTGTCCCCAAAGTTTGCAACTACCAATACTCGTGCAAGTATTCGATGTTAGTTTAGCCTGGAGTTTGGCTTCAGGTCAGCAACGTCTGAACTCTGGTAAAACGATAACCACACATTGAAAATATGTTTGCCTCCAGAAACTTGACGGCCTTGACGCTTGCTCTTGCCAGTCGGCCAACTAAAGACGCCTGTGCTTATGCTATAACTTTTTGCCTTAAAATATAACACAGACTTGCTTGGTTTTTTTTTTTGGCGCTGTCGCGTAAGAGAAGTTAGTAAGTATATTTCGGGCCAAGTATTTGATGCATTGAAGATGGTAAGACAGACTTGCAGTTAATCATGTTGGGCAAATTGCCGCATAAATCAGACAAATCGCCAAATGAGCAGACACGGCCAGACAACCAGATAGCCCAGCAATTTTTATTTTGCTTAATTTACTTTGCTCGGCTTTCCATTCTGAGTTTTCATTGTATTTAATGTACAATTTAACGCTTTAAATATTGAGTTTGGTTTAAACAACTTGATGCGATAATGATTTTTAGACTTTTGCATCAATGGCGTAACCGTATTCAAAGCTCTGAAGTGGCTTTGTGTCCTGAAGTGTTTGAGCCTGGTTTGCAATTTTCTAGCATGACTTTGACAATTTCTACTTAAGCCTCAACTCAAAGTAAACGGCACCGGCAAAAAAAAAGTTGTTGGAACTTTGGCCATTTGACGTTCGCACAGCTCTTATTTTTATTATGACCCATTTTTTGTGTTTTTTTTTGGGATTTTTATACATTTTATTTCACACTTTTTGGGTATTGCTGTTGTTGTTGGTAACTGTTTGTAAAATATTTGTGCTGTGTTAAAAGCTTTGCATATTTGCGGCCCGTTAGTAGAAGCACATAAACCCAATAAATGTATTTGCATGCGTTCCCGAAAACACTTTCGCTTTTAATTAACATTTCGAATTTGTTTAATGAAATAACAAATTGTCAGCGTAATTAATTAAAGAGCTTTCCAGAATCCATAATAATTTTTCATTGGCCAATGATAATCGGTGTTAAGTTTTTTACTTTCATTAAAATTCTTATGCATAAATTGTTTTTGAAATTAATTTGGCAGTTTGTTATTTATAGTAAGATTAAAATCAAGTTTTATTTATCAGTTTTCCGTAAACAATGCTGTAGGCGATATAAAAATGTAAGAAATGGTACGTTGTAAGCCCTTTTTTTTAATGATCAGCCATTCCTGGTTGTGCGTGTATGTGTGTGTTTGTGAGTGTTGGCAAGTGTGCCGTCCCTTTTGGTGTTATTTTTTTTGTAGCAAGTCATTATGCTCTTTTCAATTTTCACTTTGCACCTTAAGGAAATTGCTTTTTTGTTAGGAGCAATAAAAGTGCAAAATTTAATTTACAGCTAAAAGAGTTGAGCGAGCAGCCAAAAAGCCAACAGCTTAACCGGTTGCAGATAAGACGGCTTGGGCAACCGTAAGTCCTTATTAAAAGGCAATTTCGTAAGAGGCGGGCGGCGGGTGGCAAGAGGCCAGTTGCAAGGGGTAAGATGCAAGCCAAGGATAGCTGCCACCTGTTGGGCTACGTTGTCTCGCCACCACAACTATTATGTCTGATTATTAAGTGTGCCAACCATAACAATGCCAGCCACTTGAGCCCAAGCCCCCCGATTCTGTGGCATTGTGGCTCTCAAGTGGCACGTAGCGTGCAAAATGGTGGCACTTTCTCGTGGCCTTCACGCGACTTTAAGTGCGCTTAATGCGGCTTTTGTCGCAGATGCCGTAACTGTGGTTGCAGCTGCATTTGTAGCTGTGGCTGCAATTGTGACTTTTATTTAAGTCATCCTTAATCGCATGGGTTGACAAATTTCAGCAGCTGCAAATCGTAAAGTCCAACAGCAAGACAAATGTGTGGTCACAAAACACAGGCAATGGCAAATTAATTTCATTTCACTCCAAAAGCAATTACAACAACAGCAATAACTACTACAGTAACAAAAACAATAACAAAGAGAAAAGGCAAAACTCTGTAGTTGCAGTTCCAGCTGCTCCTTGCTGCTGCTGCGCTTATAAATCAGCAGCTGTTGCAAAGTCTGCAAGCAACGTGAAAATGGAATATTTGCAGTTGACATACATATACACAAGCACACACTCACTCACACACGCACACACTCAAGTGCCATGAAGTATACGAAGAATGTGGCATGTTCTGTTTGCAACTGGAAAATCTGATATTTCTTGCTATATTTATTCAGTTAATGATTGCTTGAAGCAAATTCATTATTGTAAACTATACTGGTTTCATGGGACACACTTGAAGAAGCACTTCTTAATTTATTTTCTTGAATGAATTGCATAAGTATTGATTATATTATAAGATTATATTAAATTATATTTCAAATAGTATTATATTTATTTGATTATTTTTAGGTCCCACTTTAATAATTAAATGGTTTAAATAAAAGTGCAATTAAAAATAAATAATAATTTAATTATTAGTTACACTTTCCGTATTCGGTCTGATAATTTGTTTATTTTTACTTAACTTTTCATTAATAGCGATTGCATTGTGCTCGAGTGCGGAATGCTGTAACAGGAAAGTAGCATAAAGTGAAATTAAATGAAATATTACGTATACGAAGTGTGGTAAGCTAGCAAGAATTTCCAGATAATAAGCTGAATAATGTTGTTGCCATAAAAGTGAAGTGGCAGCTTATACGAAAGTTCGATGAACTCAACGCGTGTTGGGTGTTGAATGCTGTTTAATATTTAAGTAACGGCATATTGCACACATTCGCACACACACATAGGCACGGATATACACTCACACATGAGCCGTAAAGAGATGAGATCGAAATGGCCGCATATCTGTTAAGTAGGTACAAAAACATGCATTTGGGTCAAGCCGTGCGCATCAATCATGACTTTTATAGCTGTTGTGTGGACTACAATGGTCAGTCGTTGAGTTTTATGAACTACGCTTGAACCAAAGCCACAAACGCCAGCCCCAAGCCGCATTTGCAGAGCCAGTGGACAGTGGCAGAGGCAGGAGACTCATGAGTGATGGTCCGCCCAGCATCCGAAAAAGTGCGCTTTAATTCGCCTAATGGACAACATTTTGTCATCAGCTGGCTTAAATCATTTCGCATGGCTCACTAGCTGCGCATATTTGGCGCTGATGTTGACACAAATTGAAATTAATAAAGCGACCTCTCCACTTTGCAATTTAGCCTCGGGTGTGCCAGAGATGCAAGCTGTGGGTTATTTGCTTGTTCCTGTGTGTGTGTGTGCATTATGTTTGTTTACATGACAAACTGTTGACAGCTCGAATACGAGAGAAAGGGAAAAACGAAGAGCGAGAGAAGGAGAGGGAGCGACCGGCGGGGAGATGCGGTTGTGAAAAATGACCAAAATTTTGGCTAACATAATTTTGGTTAGTTTGTTGGTCACAGCTGCTTTGCTAGTGCTGCGATAATCTGGACAGTGATAGGGGGGAAATGTTAAATGCCGGTATAATGGCATTTTAGCTAATTTTGAAGCTGGTCTCAGAATTACTGAGCCATTAGATGCTATAGAATGAGGTTATTGTATTCTTACTTACGCTTATTTAACTTTAAATTGTAATTAAATACACAAGAAGGTTTTTTTATTGCTTAAAATGCGGAATAAGTCAATTTAAGTAATTTATTTAGTAGAAAGCAGCTTGCCAACTGACCCAAAAATCACGTCAATAAATTTTAAACCTAAAAATTACAATTTTGCACAAGCGACTGGTAAATTCCCATGCCCCACAAAGGAGACATTAATCAAATGAGCCGAGCATAAATCTAAGTGGCATGGAATACAGAAAAATGAGAAAAAGCCGCAAACGAAATAGATAGAGGATCTCGGACATCAGTGCTAAATGGTGTTGCTATGCAAAAATGAGCATAAATAAATTAAGGAGAACATAAATATTTACCCAAATGGCAAATGGTTGTGCCTTAAATAACACGAAAAGGCCAAATTAAATTTTGTCCAAAAATATCTGCAATATAAACATAACCTACGCCCAGACAGAGGCACACGCCGGATTGACCAGACAATTGCAAAACAAAGACAGGAGCTGTTTGTCGTCGAGCAAACAATAAATAGGAACACGCGCCTAGAACTATGCAAAACAAATTACACACGAAAGAGGCTCCAGCTGAATGGAGTGCGGTTTTTGCAAAAGTTATGACCCCACAAGCACATGCGTATGTTGTTTAGTATGTGCTCTAGTAATTTGCATAAATATATAACAATAACACAGCAAAGGGATTGTCGTAAGCAAATCATGATGGCCATGTTTAGAACATCATGGACTCAAGTCAAGTCAGGCATAAATTTGAATATTTTCCTTGCCATTTGACTTTGAGTTGGGTCCTGCTGAGGATTACCAACGCTAATTAACACATAAGCAGCAGACACAAGGCTATCTCCCTATTCGTCTCTGCCTACATACATCTTCCTTTGTCGCTCTAACCATGCAACTAAGTATTCTATCTGCCAAATGAACTAAGCATGACAGCAGATTTAGTTGTCCTTTCACATCGCTTTATGTGTTGGGTCAGCAGAAAAACTGCTGATCGAAATGGAAGACAAGACTTGGCTTTGAATGTCAAGGATACTCAATTACTAAATACCCTATACATAGAATATTATTAATATTGAACTCAGAATGCTGAACTTTAGCCAATTTTACTGACTACTGACAATTGATCATTATTTTAAATAGACTAAATATGATTTGTATGATTACTGAGTATAAACAGTCTGACATTTCAATAAATTCTTGACGATGACAGTATATATAATAAATATGTTTTATATATTATGATTATCGAGTTATTATGCCATGAGTATGCAGAAACATTAAATTATTTGCATAAATATTCGTAATTTAATCGATAAGCTGCTATTTATATTATTCAACAAACGCATAAGAATGTAATATTCTGTGCATTTTAGAGCTGCACTTCTTTAAAGCATTAAAAGAACTATCTGCTTTGGTAACCTAAATATCATTAGATACCAACAACAGTATCTTATCCGTCTAACAGCAAACTTCCGGCACAAAACTCTTTTGGAACTTTTCCCAACTACCAAAAAGTTACGCGTAAACAGTTTTTAGTGCGAAGTATTTGGCTTAAAGTTGCCAAAAGTAACAATAAAATGTATTGAAATATTCTTTAAGGGCTGTCACTTGCAGCTTGGCTTTGCAATCTTACAAATTTAATTAGTGTCCGATCCACAGCAGCACCTTGTGATTAACTAGAGAACAACGAATTTGAATGATACTAAAGACTGTTTTAATGGACAAGAATGGGAGGAATGTAGCTGGAGAACCGCAGCAATGCGAATAAAAATGGTGATGCTATTGGCAGCAAAATAAACTTTTTCTTAATTTGAAATTCCACAACTGGCAGTTGTCAAAGGACGAATATACAGACCAACGACAAAACAACAGCGAAAAGAAGTCGGCAGATAGAAATACACTAAAATAGACATAGATGCATACACATACATACACAAAAGAAGCAGGAAAAACGGAAACTAGCAACGCTTGAGGAAATGCAGCAGGTTTATAAGGAAACAGCTCGGACAAGTTGGCAAGTCAGAAGAACAGATAGAAATACGGACACAGGGACACGGAGACAGATGGACAGGCAGACAGGAGTTTTCAGGCAGAATACAGTCCGTCCTCTGGCAGTCAAGTGGCCCTGGTTGCAACTAAAACTAGACGCCCGAGTTGTTATTTCTGATTTTGTTGGCTTTACAGTTAACGGACTCTCAGCAGTGGCATGCTTCGCAAAGTTGCAATGGGCGGCACTTGGCTGCTGAATTTGATTCTATTTAAAGCAAACAACTCGCAAATGATGTCTCGTCTGTGCCTTGTCTTCTCTTGCCGTGCCTTGCCCAGCTTGGTCGCTGTCAGAACAAGTAATTTGGTGTGTAAATGAAAAGTGTGTGTGTGTTGCCTGCTCGTGTTATGCAAATTGTTGCGGTTTTGTTGCCATTGAGGGATTGACTACGTGTTAGCCCTTGGCCCTAATAGTTTCCTCCAAAAAAACTTTACTTTCTCGAATGGTAGGTACTTAAAATATGTTCAAGAGTCAGGGTTGCCTCAGATGTTGGCACTTTAACGCGGCTGCCTACTAATGACTTAGTTAAAACTTTGCATTTTGGATTATAATTTCAATTGTAGTGCAGTAAGAAGGATTATGAATAAGTTTTTGAAGCTAAAAATTAAATAAAAATAGCTATTAAATTTCTGTCTGAAGCTTTCGATTACTTGTTTAACTATTTCCATATTTTTTGCTATTGAAGTAAATATTAAATATCCTAAAGCCTTAACGTAATCAAATTACTCATAAATTCGTTCTTAATGGTCGTTACGTATACGCCACGTGATTTGTTGCAAATTGAAAATGAAACCTCAAAATGAACCATGTCGTCTAATTGCGATGCAAACGCTTGATTGAATAACGCTATTTTATGAAGTATTTTATGTGAATCAAATGTCTCTTTACATATATGTGGTATTGTGTGTTTGTATGTATGTATGTGTGAGAGGGTATTATAAAGTGCTTTGTGTCAAAGGCTAAAATGCATGGAGTGTACGTGCGATGCAAGCCAAATGCAAGCACGCACTCAATAATTTATACACACACACATACACACACACACACACACTTACACAAATAGAACCCTTATGTGTCTGTGTGAGGTTTTGTCACATTTGACATTGCGCACGTTCAAAGCGCCGACGCGTACGCGACTTTAACACGCGCTGTAAGCATTTCGCTTTTAAGTTTCCATTTCTATTTCTATTTCTTTCTGTGACTAAAACTGCAACTGCAACTGCAATCCCATTAAAGTAAATTATGTGGCAAATGACAAATGCAGCGTTGAAAGCAAAGAGAAAACCGAATAAAACCATAGAACCACAAAACTTTGCAATGATGCTTTAGTGTTCTTGTATTTCGTCATTTCTTAAGTTTAACATGAAACGCAACACAACGCAAAAATATCTATAACATTTTTCACGCTCGTCATCTGTCAGCGTCAGTGGCGCACATAAAAACCAAAACCACCTTCGGGCCATTGGAACTGGCAATGGCAATGGCAATGGCAATGGCAATGGCAATGAGCTCTGCCAAGGGGATGTTTGTGCCAATTTTATTGGAATTGTATATGTGTTGCTCTGTCATCATAGTCTCTGACTGCTGCTGCATTTACCTATCACATCTCACCTGACCCATATGATGTTTTCCCGTTCTTGCATTTTATTTGCCACCTTTTTTTTTTTTTATTTGACTGTAACTTCCGTCACTTTGATGTGGCTGCTTTCGAGAGCGTTGAAGGTGTTTTTTCTGAGATGTCGATGTGAAGATTCCATGAAATATGTAATGTTTCTTTTCGGGTTGCTGTTTCGATAAACAATTGATTGAATATGGTGTCTTAATGAAAAACGTGGAAATTAAGTTCAGAACAGTTTCAATATTTCACTTTTTGCGCTATTGATTTATTAAGAGTGACTTAATAAACTTGTCAACTCAACTGTAAATATGAATGCAGCTCTTGCTCAAAGCTTTTAATTTTGAACTTCCCTGTTGACGGTATGAAATTTTTTATTTAGAGTTCTCTTTTCTATATTTATTAAATCGAACATTTATCAAGAGTATGTATTGCGTATCGAGAGAATGAAACGAACATGTTCAGGTGACTCCTCCTTTCTCCTCCGCACAACTACCACTTTGTTTTTGTTTATTAAGTTTAAAATTTCACACATTAAAGAAAAAATGTATCATCGTTCAATTTGCTAAAGTAATTTTATTTAATTTCATTTAAAGCGCCACAATTTATTGCATACTTTTGTGCGTTGTCAACTGCTGATGTTGACCTAGTTCCATTTGGACGACTAGCTGCTGTTGACGGGTTTCAGTTGTAGCCGAGTATTTGTACTCTAGTTTAAAATAAGTTCTTGCCTTGGTTGTATCTCAAGTATTTACTGAGCATAATTTCGTTGTTGCTTGTCGCCTTTGCATTTTCTCATTAAGCGCATTATGCGTTGGGAGAAAAGGAACCCAAGATTGATAAAAGGATGAATTTCTTCCCACTTTAAGGCAATTCTCCTACTTTTTTCTTCCAGTTCTTTGGCTTTTCCACTTTGCCTGCAATTTAGTATTACTTACGAGTTTTTTACTGCACTTCACATTCTGTTGCAATTATCTGGCCTGGTCCCGGTCCTTAGGCGCGGATTTCAACGCTTTTCCCATTTGCATAATTTACAGCATTCGCTCGCGTTTCGGCAACCATTTTTACGATTTTTTAAGTGCCCCTGGGTCGCGTCTGCAGTTCTTTTTATACCCATTCTCTCGCTTATTTTGTTCTCGTTTGCTTTTCAGCGACCTTCTGGCTGATGTTTGTTTGTTTTTTTGTAAGTTTCTTACAGCTGCATGCACCTAGACAAAACAGCAGGCGACTGTGTCTTTTGTGTGCCAGTATGTATGAGTGTGCGCTTCCGTTTCCGGCAAAACTTGTAGCACACTTAACTGGGTTTGTTTTCGCCTGCATGTTGCTCATACGCACCGTGGCCGCGCTGCATGGCAGTAAAACTGTAATTGACTTGGGTTATGTTAAATTTATTGCCTGCCAGCTCATTCGCTGTTGCCACTGCTTATGCATGCAAATTGTCATTGCAATGATGCGCAAGTGTTGCTCACAATTCTGTCTTTCTCTCTCTCTCACTCCCTCTCTTTCTCTCCTTCATATTTTTTCCCGCAGTTGTTGTGCAACAATTTCGTATTTGTATTCGGTGTAGTGTCGGTGCTTGCCACATGAACTGAGTGACATTATGTGCTTATGAAATGAAATTAAGTTTACTTCTTACGTTATATTTTTCACTTGCTAGCTGAAAAGTGTGGATCTGTTTGTCTGTCTGTGTGGGAGGGTGTATGGGTGTATGACAGCAGCTCCATTGTTCTGTTCACACTCTTATCTTATCAAAGCTGTTCCCGTTTATAGCACAATGCGCAAATTTAGCCTTGTCTCAGTCATTAGAACAACTTCCGCAATGATTACAAAAGTCTCTCAAAGAGAAATGTGCTTTTATATGAGATAACTGCCGTTGGAAGCTTATTTAAATACATTTCCTGTATAATTTACTTGTGTTTTGTACAATGATGTGTGTCAGTTGCTAAAATTACTTGTTATATATCAACTGGAAATCTTTTTATTGATTTGATTCGAATCAATTACGAATAGCAAATTTATTACATCTGAAATAAAATAGTATTAGTGTTTATCTATTGCTATAAAGAATTCAATGGTAGATGGGGACAATGGGTATCATTACGCTTGAATGAATTTTTGACCATAGAATTTCAAAATCTGTAAGACTTACATCAAATTTAGATTTTTCTGTAAATTATTCAATCTTTTCTGGAACAAAGTGTGAATATAATTCCCATCTTTGTGTTGGTTTAAATAATAAATGCTTAAACGAAATGTATAATAATATATATGTTAGCTTTTGAGCTTGTTTATTTCACAATATGTCAGAAATATATCACATAAAGAGACAATTCTGAATGAATTTAGGTCATCTTCGATTGGTTTCTTATTTGCTGTTATTTTTACAAGAATTCCTATTCCCTTTACTAAATACAAATATCAATAATCATAAGATACGAGTACATATTGTCAACAAACAGGACATTAGATATGTCTTTGGGCACTGATTCGTGATTCGGCAAGAACTCCAAAATGATTACAAAAACAACAATCGATTGCGAAAACAATTGTGAATTCAATGTGTCATTTGGTAGCTCCCCCTCACTCTCCCCAAGCACAGTCTGTTCCCGATCCCAGGCGAGCTTGCAAAATACAAATCAATTAGGCGTTGAAAAGAATATCCAAATGGCAGAGACCCCAAAAGCCCAATCCCTCTAGACGGACAAGCACTTTAACAGATGTATATATATGTGTGTGCGTATTCGTGTGCATGTGTCCATATGTGCGTGTTGGCGTATGTGTGATTTTTATTTATTTGCGACTCCAGATCTTTGAGGAAGCCCTTGGCGACGCCTACTTAATGGTTATCAGTGAAACGCTATTAACGCCACACTGATTTATTGCAATTTAATTTTCTTTCAATTTGGCCATGTTCGAGTATTTTATTTCACAAATTATGTGCAGACACGATTGGGGCGTGGTCAATTGCTTAGATGCGAAGGCGCATAGACCCTGGTTATTTATAGCGCTTGGCTCATGATTTACTCTTAATGGTCTCAAACTGGAAACTTGCCTTAAACTTTGTTTACAGATTACCCAGTAAACGAAAACAATTTTATTGCTAAACAATAAAATTCCAGCATTTCCCTATTTCGAATTCGTCTTTAATTAATTTGATTGTTTATTTTTTATGGTTAAAGTGCCCGATTGCTTTGCAGAATTTTCACATTTATGGAGCAATCGTTTTCGATTTCCGTAGATTTTGCGTTCTATTGGTTTATATTAAAAAGCGGAAAATTACTTTGAGTTGAAGCTCAACTAGCGAACGACAATTTAAACTCAGAGAAAGTCGAAAGAAAGCACTAACTTTTCGCCTTTGCGTGTTTAACATGTAAAGTTGCGTCCTTGTGTGTGTCACACATCTTGACATATCCTTATCGTTCATGTCCTCTGCGCGCAACACAATGTGTGTGTATGTGAATAACTGTACTAACGATTGTTGTGGTTTCACTTTATGCCAAGAAGATAGACTCCTGGGGTTTTTTAGGCAATATTTATGGATTCTTGATTGACTTGACAATTGAATGTTCTTTCTAAAGGTTGCTGTACTTTTGGCCACAGCTTAAAGTCAATTTATGAATTCGTAATTTAAACTGATGTGAATTTAAGGAGGAAAAATAAGATTGACATTGTATCAGACAATAAGTAGGTAACTTTATTGTGCACTTCCATTAGCAGTTTCACAGTTTATTACCCACACAATCAATAGGAGCTCTAAGCAGCATTCGGTATTTGCAAGAAAAGTTGGGAACCCCTTTTAATTGTGTACATTAGCCAAACAAAAATATAGGGTTCAAAGTTCAAGCGTGACAAATAAACCAACAATTAACTTTAATAGCCATTTCCCCCAAACAGAAAGGACAATATCCCTGAGAATATATTTGTGAAATTAACACTTTCACTCATTCTTGAAGTTATAGCCATTGTTTGTGTGTCGTAGAATTTGAGAAAACGCCTCATGGAGGCTGGTGGTATATTAATGGGAGATGCCAAAGTCAAGACACAAATTATTGCAATTAGTTGAAGAAGTCGCTTATTGATTTTGTCCGTCAAGAGACACTTGGGAATTTGAACTATGAGCTTGTGCTTAACTGAAAAGTGTCAAATATAAATGATAAGGGAAAGCATTTCAAAAAGAGAGTTATATATGTATATAGAGAGACAGGGACAGAAAGAGATCATTGAACCATAGACTCTACGGTGTATCGTACAAGCAATGAACTATGAAGTGTCAGAGGCTGTGCTAATGTACGGTTAATAATTGGCAAAAGTCAATCAAGCTGAAAAGTCATTTACCAAATATTGAACTAAAATCAAAGCAATATTGAAGTATACTCTAAGACACAAGACTAAGACACAATTGACATTGGAAAAGTATAAATAATGCCCGTAAGACGAAAATTTCATAAGGTTGCCCCAAAATCAACAATCATAGCAACATAATCGAGAGCACGCACAACCGCTGAATCGACGAGCTGAGCTGGACACGACTACATCTTGATGGCAGCAAATCCTAATGCTTATAAATCGCTATGATACACACACAGCTCGCCGAGGCGACGTGCCAGATAAAACTCTTGTCAAAATGTATTTTATGGCCAGCAGAGCCTTGCGGCTTGCGACGTCCAAAGTTGCACGTTGTTGCGTCTCTGCGTTTGTCTCTTCGACTCTGGCTCTGACTGTGACTGTGACTGTGTCTGTGCGTTCTTAATAAAATTGATGTTGTGTCCATTTCATTACTTGGCTAAGGGCAAATAATGTTGTTAACTCATTTTTCGCCTAACAGTATACTCTTCCCATGGGTGACATTCGAAGTATTTTGAGCTTGGGCTACACAAACATTTGTTGTCTTTTGTCCATTTCATTTTGTCAACAGTGGTACTGGCTAAATGCAATTAGGGCCAACTATGCGAGTCTGTGGCTGACGCATAGAAAAATGCTTTAATTTGTGTTAAAGCAGTGCAAGTGTAATTAATGCCACGCCTTCCTCCCATATGCTTATTTACAGCTCCAAGTGTTGGCCAAATACTTCAAGCCCTGCCACAATAAACAAGCTGTCAGCTCAGCTCCTCTGTTTCTGCCATCATCTCCATCTCCATCTCCATCTCCGATTCCAACTTCTACCAGTCTGTTGTCCTTGCGCAAATTTACGCTCTCAAGCCGCTTATTTCTGCTGCCCACTGCCACCGCATTGCCGACTTGTGGCAAATTAAATTGTTAAAAGAGGAGTAAACGTCTATCTCCCTCTCTCTCTTTCTCTTTCTCTCTCTCTCTCTCTCTGTCTCTCTCTCTCTAGACCAACAACTCACAGCCTTCAGTTAATGATGCCGCTTTGTGACCGCTAAGCGTTTAACCTTCAGACACTGTGTCGTCGAGACATGTGATATATATATATATATATATATATATACATATATACATATATATATATATACATATACATACATACAGATATACTTTGTATATATAATTGTATATTATATTTTACATTTACTTTCGCTTTTCTCCTTTTTACACATACTTAATTTTACTCGGCAAATAAGCTTAAGACACTTTTTGATGTCAGATTAATGAGGTCTTGTAAGCAACGCCTCTCATTTAATCTTGTTACTTCATCTGACTAACTTGTGTTATCGCATTACTGATAGGTTTTCATCTAAATAAGTTAAGAAATTACGCATTTGTAAAGCTTTGGCTACTTTAAGGCTTTCGTGAACCGTAAACTTATCTAGATTATTCTGATAATATTTTCTGAAACCAGACATTATATTTTCAATTATTTAATTAGTTACACATTAGGAGAGTGTAAAGTCTGTTAAAGCCTTGCTAAAAGATGCAGAGATATGCTGCTTTGTGCAATATTAGATGACTATATCGTAATAATACTCTCATAAAAGTTTTATACTCCTCAGTTATCCAAGCGTACACAGCTCGATTATATTTATAGCTCTAATATATGTATTAGTTGTGCTCCAGTTTTGTTTAACAGCTCAAAGTGAAGCCCGATAGCAGTAAAATATACTGAGTGCAACGGCCGCTATTGAAATTTATTCAGGTAAACAAAATTATTAAAATTTGTAAATACATTTTTTTATACTTGACAAAGGGCCAATTAACGTTGGCCTTTGATAGCCATGGACCGCTATTATATAGCCATTATATATTTATATAACATATTTATAAATACAGCACAAGATGACGTCGAACATGACCAGACTAAAAATAAATATGGAGTATGAAAAACAAGTACTTAAGGTCCTTGAGACATCTGACGGCACTGAAGGCTCAGCAAGCCTGAACATGCCTCCCCAGGAGGCGGCATTGAGTAACGTCTGCCAGGGTCGTTAGCGCCACAAACGTGTGTGATTATCTGGACAAAAAGCTTGGTCAGTGGGTGCCTTTGTCTGCTGATTTAACTGATACAAAATGGCCAGTGGCAAAATTCAATTTTTAAAGTCAAGCTGAAGAGCTTGTGCGTATTTTGTGAACAGTTCGTGGAAATAGTATTCGCCCACATGCCAAGTAAATAGCCTGATTGGCCAACACTGGGCAACTGCTGCAAATGCTTCCAGGCCAAAGTATCCAACCCAATGCTAACGCTCAGCTTACAAACAATACGAGAAGCTGCGTGTGAGGCTGCATAATATTTTTCGATTTTGCCAGCAAACAAACCTAAAGTGGTGCAATGTTTCCCTTTTTGCTGCTGGCTAATCGTAGTCGTGATTGTCTGTGTGTGTGTGTGTGTGTGTGAATGTGTGTGATTGAGTGGACAGAGCATGTGGAATTTTCCAGCAGCTCGTAAGGAAAAGCTCCATGGACATCAAATGAAATTGTAGCTCATTCCACGCTGCCAACTCCATCGGGTTGGGATACTTACGGATATCAGGATATTCGCATACTGGCAGCTTTATAGTATTTGAGCTGGTCATGGACAAAACTTGTTCATGAATTCAGCTGTGAGCTGGCATATTTGACTTTGTCTAACCTTTCGGGTGCACAGCTTGGAGTATGGTGCAGTTGTAATTGGCATATCTGTGTCAGAGTCATGAACAGCTGAATGTGCCAGGATTAGCCTCCGGGGCGTGTGGTCATGTAATTGCGTATGTGAAAATGGACTTGTTGACGGGCTACAATGAAACCAATACTAAATGACCAGATATATTATATTGAGCTAATTCGCACAACGCATCCATTTATGACAACCTTTCTATACTCAGATTCGAATGTAAACGTTGCTGATTGTCTTATGATTTACTATTTATCATGTGCTTACATTGCATAACAAATCACTCAATTTTTGTTGTAAATGTGTTTGATTGCCATAAAAGCAATCCTCTGCATTGTTAGTATCGGTCAAGCAAAATCCATACTTAAGCTATTTAAATTTCAAATCGGACCAATCCCTTTTACTGCTGACCCGAGTCAACACATGGCACATCATCCGAATAGAATCAAGTAAATAATGCCGGTTCAGTAACCTCTTTATGCCAACATTTTTCTAACCCCTTTATCCTGCAGTTAAGCAGCATTGTGGTGATAGATTAGCTCCAACCCTTTCCCCATCCCCCGTCGTCCCACACCCAACACCCGTCATCCAATTTTCTGTCACGCAGACGTCTTTGATATTTCGTATTTCTTTGCGTCTTCTACATGACAGGCGAATATAATTTCATTTATTTATTTTTCATTTTTTAACAAATTGTTTAGTCTACATGTGTGGCGTATATAAAGGATTGTTCCATGTTTGGACTGTGCTGAATCAACAGGCGGATTTTGCAATTTGCCTAAAATTGTGATATTTTGTATTATTTAGACAAAGACTGTAGGAAAATAAAAGACAATTTTCATTTACTTATAAATGCGAATTGATTATTTAAAGAACATTGTATATTGATTTACTTCTATACTTTAAGAAAATATTTTACATTCTGTTGACCCAAACCCACAGATGTGTGTACATGTTGTCAGTTTTTTGTCAGATACTCTATCTCTGATTCATACTAGTATCAAATGTCTAAGCAAAAAAGACTTAAAAAGCAAACTTGATGTGCGATGAGCTGAAATGAAGATGAAGATGAATTATATGTTTACCCTTGCGGTTGTCTTCAAGGAAGGATACCCTCTTGGATGGGGCTCATAAAAACTATCACTCAAATCAATAAGCTC
Source organism: Drosophila funebris (assembly GCA_018901825.1). NCBI lineage: Eukaryota > Metazoa > Arthropoda > Insecta > Diptera > Drosophilidae > Drosophila > Drosophila funebris. The sequence goes on along the minus strand of JAEIFK010000678.1, from coordinate 7,375,483 downwards.
TTGGCATTTGTGTTCTGGTCCCGCATTTGATTTCGGATTTTTTATAACTTTGTTTGTGAGACAGGAAGGAGAGATCTATAGGGGTCTTTAACTTTACTCTTTGTTAGCCATATGTTGTCTGGCTCTTTATATGGATATGTAAGCTTCTCATTCATTCATTTTCTTCTTTTTTTTTGTGGTCCTCATTTAAATAAACCCAAATTTATGGTGTACACACGCACGCACACTCTTTGAGCGATTGGCGCGTTTTAACTTGGCTTACTCTGCATATTGGGAGTGGGGATAGGGGCAAGGAGGATTTTAGGTTTCGAGCTATTTCCGCTGTAACAATGGTTGCTCGTTGGCGTGATTTATACGACGCAGCGTGTGGAGATTTCATTACGTTTTCGATGCGTGCTACACTTGAAGGTTTTCCTCCATTTTTATAGCCAGGCAGACGGCCCCTTTGCAAATAACGGAAGTTTAGTTTAATCGAAGTTGTTGTCACGACTTGCGACCGCTGATTGATTGCCCAATTGATAAGCCAGCCGCCTGGCATGCAAATTAACTTAAAGTTGACACGAATTCTTCTCGCCTGTCTCTTCAATTTTAATTTTAGCTGTGAAACAAATGACATTTGCCTTTTATTGTTTGTCGTTACGGTTTGCCATTGTCTCAAAATGAAATTTGTCTCTCACATTTACCACAAGTACAAGAACTTGAGTAAAATTCAAATTTGTATCAAAAACATGGCAGCATCTGTGACTTCTGATGTTTGTCTTCTTTTTGACTCAGCGGCGGAAAGTATAAACTTTGCATTTTGAAACCAAAGTCATTCACATGCATAAAAATGCGTGGGTGGTATCTAAAGTTGTTCAAGTTCTATTTAAAAGTGTCTTTAGAAGTCCGTTAATAATATTTGAAACATTCTAAGTAGATAGTTACTTCATTTTGCTTGAGGAGTTCTAAAGTACACAACTCATTTTTACATATGTTTAAACGACCCTCGAATCGGAACTTTTTTACAATCAATTGAAATCAAACAAGCGGATCAGTCGAGCGCGCGCGACAGTATAATACCCTGTGCAGTTTTCTAAATTAAGTATTTTGATTATAATAGAAGTAAGAATATACTAACGACACTTAATATAGTATAGTATCGCAGGCGTTCGCTGTCTCGCTCGCACACATGTGCTGCGTGCAAAGCAACATTTCTTTTCTGATTATCTTTCTTAGTTATAGACCGATCTTGATGAAACTTTCAGGACAGGAAAATCTAACATGAACTTGATCTGGAGAGGGTATACAGGAACTTTAATGCCAAATTTGGTGCCTCTAGCTCTGATATTTGCTGAGATCGATGCGTTCTTACAAACAGACGGACAGACGGACGGACGGACAGACAGACGGAAATGACTCAATCGGCTTGTCTAATGATACTGATTAAGAATATATATACTTTATAGGGTTGGAGATGCCTCCTTCTGCCTGTTACATACATTTCCTCAAAATTATTATACCCTTTTTTGCCCATTTTTAATGGGCACAGGGTATAAAAAGTTGATACAGAATGCGTTTCAGCAGCTGCATTGCCAATTGGTGTTGAATCTCCTTCTGCGTTTTCGATTTCAATGCATAAATTATTTGAACACGCTCTGTGGCAGATGAGCTGCTGAAACTGAAGCTGAAACTGAAGACACTGATAATATGGAGTCTTCGAGCACCTACCTCATAAAAGTAGAAGGAATTCAAGTTGTCCAATTCGCCCGCATGTGGCGACGTTAAGTTGTTGCCCGCAGTTGCTGCCGCCTGCAAGTCGCTGCCTGGCGATGTTGTTGTTGCCGTTACTGTTGCTGTTGCCTCTGCTGTTGTTGTTGCCATTGTCGCCGCTGTCGTCTGGGCTGAGCTCTCGGTCGTTGGCGTTGGCGCCAGCATCACGTGTGAGATCGCAGGTGTGAAATATGTCAGATTAACTGCAGCCTCCATTGGCACTGGAGTTGCTATGCCACTCAACGTCAACTGACTGCCATTGGACGCCTGGGGAGGTGGCAGCATGCCCGACGATACGGAGGCTAGCGTATAGTATAGCGAGCTATCGAATAATCTCAGATGCAACATTCTGCCTATGATTGAAACTCGACTTAAGTGTGAGCCATTGCCAGCTACAGATGATACCTGCAATGACATGTGAATAAATATTTAAAATTCAAAAATAATAGAAACCGTATTGACGCGTGAATAAATATTTATAATTGTTGTAAGTGAAACGTTAAGTAAATTAACAATTGCCATGATTTAAGAGCCCCTAAGTGCTAGTATTTAAAACACACTCATAAATCTCAAATGAAAAGCTGCATAATAAACGCTCCAAGTACTTGCTGGCTGAATGCCAAGCACTTGCCTTAGCTAACATGGCTTTTGTGTGGGAATTGACATTGAATCTGGAGTTTGGCACCAGCCGTGCTTGTCCTGTATGTGCGGGTGTGTATGCGTGTACATGTGTATATGTATATGTCTGTTTGGCTGGATTAATTTCAGCTTACAACACCAGCGGGCAGGTTGTGAACTGAACCTTGTTATAAACCTGGCGCCGTATGCGACATTTAAAGGTGACAAAGTCTGATGCTAAATGAAGCTGGAGTTTGATGAGGGTGAGGCATCAAAAATGCCTGTGTTCAACTTTTATATTTTGAGTAGGAGTAAATAAATTGAAGGCAAACTTTTATCAATTGTTAAATTTGTTTGAAATTGTTTTATTCTTAAAGATAAACTTTGTGATTTTACACTTAAAATTACTGTAGGCGTTGAGCTATAGAACTGAACGAAACAGAATTAAGTTTTCTTGATATTTATATAAGTTGAGTATCTTTACAATGGTTATAATATATCCTTATAATATATAAATGTGAATAAGGATGTGACTGCAAGCATAATGCGAATGATGTCCAATTAAATGCGCTTTAGCAACATTTTCACACCCCCCACACCCGGCTAAACACACACGCATAGATGGCGTCCAGTCACTGAGTTGGAATAGCACGTATCAGGGCTGATTATCAGCGTGTCACTAATTGAATTAAACATGTGCAAGTCTTGGGACCTTTAAACATGCAACTGATTGTTAGATGTCCATTTCTGATAACAATAACTTAAACAATTAGCTTGTTGCCAACAATGGCAATGTCCTGGAGACACGCACGTCTGTGCACCCCAACTACAACAGAAGGACTTCTGAACTTTCTGTGGCCCCAAAACTTATGCATGCATATATGTGTCGGTGTCTGTGTGTCTGTCTAACTGTCTGTCTATCTGTCTGTCTGAAAGTCTGTCTGTAACTGTCTGGTGTGACCTTTGACAGCGGCTTTAAATTAAAAACGTAACAATATGTCAACTTATTAGCCACAAACTGTGGCTGTGGTTATACTTAGCTGTGCAGCTGCGGCAAAAACGTGCATGGAGTTTGCCAAACAAATTTCATTTTAAATTCAAACTTTGTTGCGCGTTATTTGGTGTACTACTGTGAGCACGCAACTATTTTGGCAATGATTTATTAGTACACATACCTCTGGGAAGCAGGCGTTCCCATGTGTCATAGAGCTTTTGTTGCCTGCCTTCATTTTGACAGATTCAATTTAGTCGAGTGCCCGCCACTTGGGAGGCGGTTAGGCACGCCCACTTGTCACCACTTTCGATTCTAGTAAATTTATCACTTTTTATTGCATTTTGCATACGCATAGTTTCATTTATTATTTTTATTTTTTCTTATGTCTTTTTACTTTCATCTGGCGTAATGCCAAAAATGCTTTGCTGCGTCTGTTTTATGTTTCGTACACTCGTCCTATGAATGCATGTATGTGTGTATGTGTGTATGTGTGTCAACCAAGTCGTTGGCCATGCATTACGTTACCCTCTCTCTATGTTCTCTCTGTGAAGTGGCGCCTTTGTGTGTGCTGACAGTGGGAAGGGTTGTCATAAAATAATTACTCAAAATGCGCTACTTAAATGTCATTTAAGTGGTAATGCTTTGAAGTGCTTTATGAAATATTGCGCATACGCGATGTTATATTTGTTTGTGATATCTGTAGGAAAATAAATGAAATTCGTGTTGTTCATTTAGCTTTATATTGCAATAGTCAACTTTAATATCGTAGGGTTTTAGTTTGTTTCAATTAAATTTTGTCACTTGGAAAATAAATTACAAACGAAAATTGTGTCTGCAAATATTGCAACATTTTATTTTATAAAAAAATTAGTAACATTTATATGATATTTTAAAGCAAATAAAAATTGCAGTCAGAGATTTTATTCTGATGGGAATCTCTATCAAATATTTCCACTTCTACATATATTTTGAATAAACATGCAGTTATAGAATAGATAGATTTCTGCTTAAAACAAACATAGAAATATATAATTTTTAAAGCATTATTCCATTTGACTGACAAATTCCTAATGCAAATCTGTAGACTATATTTCTACTTATATTCTGACTTACTGTATGCATATGTAAATTGGCAAAATCGCTTTGAAGAATTATTCAACTCAACCCATTTGGACTTTGCATAATCAGTTTGGCATTAAAGTTTCAAGCTTCTGCTGTTAATGCGAATTTAATTTGCATGCAAAATATCAAGCAAAGCCCCTTTCATGGCCTAGACCTGATTTGAGATTGGAAGAGAGAGAAAATTGGAGAGAGTGTTTGGGAATGGTGCCAAGATGCCGTTGAGTAGGAATTTTATTTGTTTTGCAGTGCGCTTTGGCTCAAATTGATTGACATATTTTGACTAAGCTGTCAGCCAAAATGCAGACAGTTTCAGACAATAAGAAGTCAAATTTTAGCTATGACATTTCTCTATACATATTTTTTTGGCACTGCCTTTGGCAGCTTGTCGATGTTGTTGCTATCACAATTGGCCTTAGCGTCGAGAAGCATTCAATTTGATTGGAGAAATCAGTACTGAAATCGCTCAAGTGAATGCAAGAGCACGTTGGTATTGTTGCCGTTTTAAATGATGTTCTAGCTGAAGCTGATGCTGCTATTGCTGCTGCTGAAGTGCCTTAAATCTGACAACAGCTAATGAGCAGCTTTAAAGATTCTTAGAACGACAGACAGAGTGTGAGAGAAAAGAGAGAGATATTGTGATAGCGTGTGTAACTAATACTAATACAAAACATTGGACAATCTGGCTATCGACAATCTGACAGGGTAAAAGCTGCTACTTTAGCCTTGTTTTGTTACAACAACATCGAATGGAACTTTGTGCAACGTTGCGTATACGTCATAAAACCCCAATACAGCTCTCTTACTGCTTATTCTACTGCCACTTGCACCATATTTATGTATTGTTTTCTTTTGTTTTCCTTTGATTCCAACCGCTTTGGGTATGCCATTAAACCATTACGTTGTCTGCTGTCATTGCTGTCGCTGCTGCGTTGGCTTTAATGTGTCCTGTGACAATTGTCGAGCACATATTGCCGAGTGGTGGAAAACACGTCGCAGCGACGCCATGCTGCCTCAAAATGAAAAATTGATTTCATTGCAAAAATATGACTGCAACATGGCCGGGGTACAAACTTTATTGGGTCAACAGATCGTACACGCTGTATCTGTTGTATTTTCATTTTTTTATTCTCCATTTTTAGCTTATGGCTTGCTTTGTGCTGTTTGCGTTATGCTTATAGCTGCTCCTTTGCTTGCCTCATCATATGTGCAATTGCAGTTCATGGCAATCAGCACAAACGACAAAAGTTTAGTATTTCATTTCAATTTTATAGAGCGTGACGTGTGCTTGCCGCATAAAAGATAATTGGCAGAGAGTAAAGCCATAGGGATTTCCCAAGACTAAAATCGTTTTCTCTTTTCGTATGTTCTTCTACAAAATACACTCAAAATTCACTCATATATGAGCTTGCTAAATAAGTAACAAAACAAATAAAATATAAATAACTTTACTTTACTTTTGGATGGCATTGTTTGCGTCTTTGTCTTTTAACTGATTTGAATACAGTCCCCAGAGTCTCTCTCATAAGAATTTGTATTCTTGCAGCGGTTAGATAAATGCAAATTTTGAATGCTTTTAAATTTATCAAATAATCTGAATCTGCATAAAAGTTCATGATTTAAGTTGAATTCACATGACTTTATTAACAATATAATAATATTTTAAAAATTGTAATAATCCAACTGATTATTATTTTTATTAAGAGTCCCCAGTACAGATTATAACACTTTAATTTGTATTTGTATCGATGGCGATAAATGTGGTAAATGTTGTATAAATACCAGAGAGAGCTCCCTGTTGTAATAGCAGATTTGAGTATGTCCTGGAAAATACTTAGAGCTTGTTAATGCGACTGTCGCGCGACTTAAGTAGCTACTAATTTTAAATCCAAATGACAGACAAACAGACAGACATAGTTGCACGTTAAGCCGAACAAAACCCTTCGCATATAAATGGCTGGAATATGGCCAGTCGGCTCGTTATGCTGTCTCGACGGGAACAGCAAATGAAATGTATATACACCCTGTATTTAAAGGGAATTATTGGGTGTATTGGCTCCGATGAAACAAACACAATAGGACCGACGAGTTTAGTTTACATATTATATATTATTTTATATAGCATACTTGTAGGAGGATGTTTTGTGAATTCGCTGCAATAGCTTAAGGTATCACAGCGTCGTGCATTCACTTAGACAAAATATTCTTAGTTGCTTAAATGGTAAATAGAAGACGCAACAAAATTGAAAAGTTCGTGGTGAGAGTCCTGAGTAGAACATTTGTGGCGCCTCGCCCTCTGCCTTGAGCTTCGTTCGGCGTCCCCAATGGGCAAAATGCCGACGCGTCTTTCGACGTGTGGCATTGAATGGCATTTTATTTTATTATTACACACAGGTGCTTGTGCATTTATATTCAAATTTGTAGCACCTGTAAAACAGTTTGGGAAACAATGAAGCCACACCAGACCACCCTAGACCAAACGCCAGACGCCAGACTGAGGGCGCAGGGTACCCGTAGTGGGCATGGCATCGTTGTCTGGCAGCTGGGCTGTCATCTGCACACACCCAGCATGTATGCACACATACGCGAACACCCAATTGGTATGCGTATGTGTGCTGTGTGTTGTGTGTTGTTGCAGCTGTGGCCATTTGGTAAATTTCGACAAACATAAATGTGTAATGCATATCGCATCAAAACATTTGCCACTCGAGATTAAGTTTACAGTGAAAGGCATCGCTAAAGTTTAAAGTTTGCACTCTTATCAATGGGCAAACATGATTATGACTTGGCCAAAAAGTTTTGGGCTTACATATGTCTGGGACGACAGGCCAATTGTGAAGGTGGGTTTAGGCGAAATACACGAATTTGCTCTCTAAGCTGACAGCCAAACCGGGGAGCACTTAATTTTCCAAATACGAGAACACTAATGCCAAACGAGCAAAGGCAAACGAATATACGAATAAGAAAAGAAAAATGCGTATTCGACATGTTGCGTAGACATTACGTGGGCGTTGCTTTTACTTTTGCCTTGCCTTGTATATTCCTCGCTTTATTTAAAGCCTGAATACAAAAAATAAACATACTGAGCTAGAAATTGATAAAGCCATGTCAGTGCTGATTTATTATTAATTTTCAACCCACATGAAAGACGTCATATTCTTTACACTTATTATATGCTCTTATCGGCAACTGACTGTCAAAATGTCAACAGCTAATGGCTTTCTTTAAAGAAACTTGTGTGTGGCTCGCGTCCAAATAGCAAACATACATTGCGTATGAATGATATTTGTTGAAATTTAAATGAAAAGCTCATGTAAGTTGATACTTTAAAAATGCCCTGAGCTATGCATAGACTTGTCTGTTTGATCCGAGCATTAAATGGACTTTAGTTGCCTGTTTTTGAATACTTTAAGCGCCTGTCAAGTGGCCACCCACACAATCAGACTCAGGGCCAATGGAGAGGACGCTTCAGAGTACAAGGATAAGAATAGCAAAGGGTAGGGACTCGAGTGTGGCACTTAAGCTCCTTTATTGAATGTTTACATAAAAACGATTCGCACCTGTACGAGATGGGAAAAACAAAGGCATAAATTAAATGAAATAATTAAATTCATTGGAATGAATGAATGCCGGATGCGGGATTCTAGATTCTGGATGCTGAATGCTGCGTTGCCTGGCCCATTTGGCCAAGCCTATTAAGTCAATTATAAATAAATTATGCTGCCTTCAACAAATACTTGACTGCTGAGCCTGACGCTAATGTAATCGGGCAAAAACGGTAAAAGCGGGGTGGCGTTAATTAACAAGGGGAGGGTATACGTCTGCCGAGAAGGTATTATTATTATTATTTATGTATGTCTAAGGTATGCAGTGCAGATAATTGTTTCACTAGGCGAATGAGTTGTGAGTGTTACATTAATTCTCTCCACCCTTGCAGACAGCCGAGCAGGTTCCCTTTAAGCAATTCCCAATCCTAATCAACTTTATAAAATATGCAAGAATTCTATAATTTACTATTCAAACCGATAGAAGTTGCTGGTGCTGATGAAACCAATGCCGCGAGCCTAGCCACTGTTCAAAGATGCCACAATCTAAGTCTCCACTTAGACAGACAGATAGACAGTTGAGAGAACTTAAAAATAGACAGCTAGCCAGATACCACAACGCACCATTTACTATAATTTATGCATATATAATTTATGCGGTACGCACAGTTGGCAAGCAACACGCTTCGTGTTAAGTAGAATTTTGAACTTAATTAGACACAAATGCAGAAAATGGCAAATACCGCGGCTACCAAATGGATTTCAGATCTGCGCAGAAACACAACAGCCAAATAGCCTAAGAAGTTAACGGAAAGTTGGAAATTTATTATTGTTGTATCTATTTTAACAATTATTTACATATTAGAAGCTACTTAATAAAAAGTAAAATTCTACTTTGACTTTTCGCTCTTTCCACATTTAGCTAGAAAAATGCTAAGTGAGCATCACACAATTTATGCGTTTGCGGCTTTGACATGCCTTGACTTCGCCTCCGACTTCCATACCGACTACGACTCCCACAACGACTGCGACTCAGACTGATGCCCATCCCCGAATCACGCTTAAAAGGCCGTCGTGCGTTAATTAATCAAAAAACCGTTGATGGTGCCGCCAGCGGCTGCTTTTGCTGATTTTTGATGGTGCTGGTGGTGCTTCTGCCGCCGGATGGATGGACGATGGATGGTCAACGAACCTGGTGCTGAATCTGTCGCTGTGTACAAATAATTAAGACCACGGTGGCCAATCAAAGTGCATTACATGCCGTTGACTCAAGTGCCACAGCGACGCGTACATGAGCGCGTATTTAATTAAATGCTGAATAATGAATTTAGCACGTGTTGTGCCAGGAAGTGTCACAATCAACGTCACAGCCAACGCCGTAGTCTTCTTGTAAATATCAGAAAAGCAATTTTGCTGAACGTAAACAAAACTTGCAATTGCAGACCAACAGGTCATAAAAAGCGGCCAAATTCAAATTGAAAACTCACGAAAGGAAATGGACGTCATGGCGGCGTGGGCGATGCCAAAAACTTAAAAAAGAAGACCAAAGAAGTCAAGAAGACAAGCGACAGACAAGTCAACAGCCACCAAAGGAGAGATGTTGGGACGGCGAGACAGACAAGAAAGAGATGCAAATAAAGTCAACACCTACAGCAGCCCCGACAAAAGCAACAATGGATAAATCACAAATTTCTCTGGTTTCAATCTGCAATACCAAAAGTCGAATTGCCACATGTGGCATGGGGAAATCAAGCTGTGAGTCGCCGAATTTTTTGGCAGACCTGTAATTACAGCAGAGCGGGAGCTTGTGGGCGTTGGCGAGGGCGAGGGCATCGGCGAGACACAGCAGCAGGCAAACGTATTTTAATTTGACAAAATGTATAAATTTAGAAATCAAAAGGTGCCAAAGCTGAGACAATGCTGTGTGTGCCAATACCCTATATTACATACACATAGAGGTGTATCTATCGCTATGTTCATTATATAATAAACTGAAGCTCATATAGATAACATATACCTACCATCTTGTTGCGGAACTTAATTGGCTGCGTGGAAACTCAGATTAGCTCGAAAATGGGAAAACGTCCCTAAGTAATTGCGTTCCAGCTTCGGGTGCCAAGCACCTAGCCGAGTAGATTTTCTTGTCTGGATTGACATTGCTGTCAATCACAGTCAGTCTTTCAGACACTCAGTCAGTCAGTCAGTGAGTCAATCAAGCGTCAGTTAAGTTACAGACATGTTTCGACTTGCTCAGGTGTAAAATAAAATGTTTCGTTTCCCCGAGCGTATTGATTCCATGGGCGTCGCGGTTACTGCTAATGTTATTTAACCATCCCTAGAATCTAGAAAAAAGCATCCAAAATCTGTTCCATTTGATGCCGCTGCAACTGGCACTTGACACTTGACGATGTCGCTTCGTACCTGTAGTTAAAGCCGCTTAATTGCCGTCGTCTATCTTCTGTGACCAAGGTCTCTTCGCTCAGTTTTCACCACACCATCTTCGTCTTTGTCGTTTGCCTATTTATGCCCGGCACGTATGCGTCGACGGGACTGCAAACGATTTTACTCCTTTCATGTGAGCTTAGCCCACTTTTCTCCCAACTGTTTGCATGCCTCGACGTGTGGCATGTGGCTCTCCATAGATAATCGGTAAATCGGTAAATATTTTGGAAGTTTTCAATTTTGTTGTTATATAAAATTAAATATGTACAAAAGCGCCTAACTTTGACTTTAACTTTAACTTAATATACATTGCTTTCTTAGAAGGTTTAGATAGTGAAATGCATGCAATACTTTGATTAACCTTGACAAAGTTTCATTACCAATATATCAACATTAGAAAATACAAGTATTATTCAGTTAACAATAAGAATTTATGATAATTAATAATAATAATAATATAATTCAATGTTAATAATTGTTAAGCAATGAAATTTACAATGTATGATAACACACAAAACTGTAATTCAATTCTGAATATGGCTAAGAATATATCTACCATAGTGTGAAATTAATGAACCATAACTCTTATTTATGTGGTGCTTGTATGCAACAAAACATTTGAACATTTCTAGCGAAAACGAAATACTAAGTAATTAGCACAAAGCCCAATGCATAGGAAATTATGCATTTAAATTATTGTATCGATTAACACCACTTCCTCTCCGCACGAGCATTTCTTGAGAAATGTTTAAACGGCATATTCGTAAGAAATGTAAGAATCAAATTAGAATCTCTTTTCTATCCCCAAATTTTCCCTTTTCCCATACTCACACATTTTGAGAGAACAAGGACGCATTGCAGAACTTTTACCATTTAAATAAGTTGTGCAAAAAGTTTATTTGCACTCGATTTCAGTTTGTCTGTGAAACGACCAAGTTGTGCGAATGAGAGAATAACTGAACAACATTGTATAAAACTTAGAAATATCTTACTGCACTTTCATCTTACTTCAGTTACGCATTATATGGTGTGTCTATTTGAGCAATCCCAAGACGGGAGTAGACGCGATTCAAGCTGCACTTAAGTGTCAATCATATTTATATGTGCATTCCATTCTCAAGTGATGACTTTAGGCTTAAAGAAGGAGGTATTAAGTGGAAGATATACAGATGGTAAAGTGGTCTGACTGATAGCCTAAGCTCATGGCTTATGAACTGCTTGCAAAGTGTTGTAGTGCTAAAGTGCTGAAGCATTAATTAAAACATTGTAATAAATTTGATATTTAGCAGGCTTGTTTATATGCAAGTCTTTTACTTAATAGCAATATTTTATATTTGGTTTGGCAGCGATTATATTTCTAAAATGTATTTCTGTTCAAAAGTGGTGCAGCTGTGAGAGTTGGCGGCTGTTCAACTGTTTGACTGAATGGATGACGGCATGATTGCATGACTGCATGACTGCATGATTGCCTGACTTATCACGCGTGCAACATGTTAATGAGCTGTCGTTCCATTAGCAAATGACCGTTTGGGGTTTTTCGTAGACTGCTGTTGCTTTTGCTGTTATTGACGTCATATGTCAGGGAAATTATCAAAACTTTGTTGCAGTTGCTTGCATTGTTATTGTTCTTGTTGTTGTTGTTGTTGTTGTTTTCATTGGCATTGGCCCCATGACAGCAATTGTGGCATCATTTCTGCTGCTCGCATTTTATTTTCGCAGCACCAAAAACACCCAGATCCCAGCCCAGCAAAGCAATTAAAAAGCAGGCCAATTGATGTTCTGATGCTCTGATGTTGATGCTGTTTTACTGGATGTTTGCTGACATTGCCATTGTCAGCATTGTTTATTATGAAGAGTAAACAGTGAGTAAGTTCCTATGCTTTCAGACCTGGCGACGCAGTCAACCTGCGTACTTTATATACATACATCTCCGCTTATCAGGACTGCCTGTCCAACAGCACACATGGCCCAATTAGGCAAAACAAAAGTGTTTTAATCACAGCGGCGATAAAATTGTGAAATATATATTTTGCGGGTTTTAGACCGGGCAATACAACTGGCTACAGGCCAAAGATTTATGAGGCATTTAAACTTGAATTTGTGGTTTTAGCCATGCGGGCAACTGGATTTGGCCAACACTCTATTGCCAAAGCGAACAACTTTAAGCTTAAACGAGTTAAAGACAAATTTACTGTCCAGAAAGGACAAATTCGAGTAATCTATCTTCAATTTCAAGCTAATGGATATTAATGAATTATAATTTTCTCTCTGCTGAGTTCTTTAGATGAAGAGTTCTTTAAGAGAACTCAAGCTAATTTAATTTCCATAAACTACCAAATTATAGCATATTTATGGCTTTCACTTAATCCAGTTTACAATGACTTAAAATTTAATTTGAGCAATGCTCAGTTATCATTCTTAATGCATAATATAAGTATTCACCTCGCATTTATTACTCACACATATGTATAAGTATGTGCTTAATGTGCTACATTCTGTATACGCAACGTTAAGCAGACCATGCAAGGCAAGTGGTTTATGTGTACACCCACACACTGCCTAGGGGGTGGGCACACATGACGTATGATTAACTTGACTGCCAACTGGACCTGACAATGCAACTGCAACTCTATGGCCTACATATATCCATGACTGTTGTTTTTTATAATCATATAAATTACTTTAGTACTGCTCATGGATTGCGGGGATCTGAAGAGTATTTTAAATGACATTATATTACCATTGAAAATAAAAAACAATAAGAATAAAAAATTATTGAAATGTCAAGCGTCGATTTATGAATATGCATAATTGCATGGCCAATAAAAATTAAATACGCATTCAAATGTCAGGCGGCAATTATGGGCCTCAAGTGCAGGCGATAATTAAGCTCAACGTGTTAAGAGCGCATAAATTATAAAGTAATGAGCAAAATTAAATATCTCATATGAAAATATCATTTAAAGACGCGTCGAAAGTGGCGGCAACCTGAAATTGCAAGCCACAGCAAAGTAGACGCCGTAGACGAACACCCATTGGGACAATCTCCCGCCTGGTAATGTGGCGGGGGCATCATTAAAAAAAAAATGCCGTGCACAGCACAAAAAAAAAGGGCGGCAGACAGCTAGAAGACAGCCAGACATTCGGCACATTATTGGTAATCACAATATTTATGTGCGTTTAACGACACGACAGGCAAAATTGTTGAAACAAATCATTGACAGCTGGCACAGAGCAAAGCACAGCATCCACAGACATTTGCGGTGGTCTTCACTTCACAACAATTTCAATCTTATCTTACATTTACTTATGTTTAGTTTTATACGTTATTGCCTCTTTTTAGGAATTTTTGGCAAATTTCTTTTCTGTTTTACGAGACTTTGCCTACAATAAATCAGTTTTTTTGTCTTACAAAATAAGAAAAGAAATGCTGTCAAGATGCTGGCTAAGACAAATTTAACTCGCCTGACAACTAAACTGTAGCAAACCGAAATTTAAAGAGAAGTGTACAAATTAGTAAATTACTTGGAAGATTTCATGTTAATTTAAAAGCACAATAAATAAAATTAAATATTGATATTTATTTAACTATACATCGGAATCTTGTACTATATTGCGGTTCCAATTAATGACAATAACATTTATATGACAATTGCGTTTCTTTAATTCAATACCCTGTACTTGTAATATGTAACATGACACTGCTATTTCTAATGATATAATTTCAATTAGAATGCTTGGAAACATATCTTGTGTCTAAATAAAGAAATACAAATCAGATTGAGCTGCCTCAAATTAATTTGCGAGTCTTACAGTTTAATTCTGATTATAGAGTATATCGTAGTTAAGCACTTTACACTGTATAGTTTGTCCTTGAATTTGGGAATTTGTGCTGACATTTTTGCTGTGCTGCAACAAGAGCAATTAGCAATATTGTATGAAAAACAATTTGTACCATGTAAATGTATACATATCCGTTACAAAATGTCCATGTTCCAAAAAGTTTAGTTGAAATTGTCAGCATTTTTTTATGAGCTGCTTATTTAAAGTGAACTGATCAAATTATTAATGAAATTCCGCTATAAAATGAAATTATACAAAAACTATTTATTTTAAAATTAAATTGCTCACTTTGTTGGTAGCAAATTGACTAAGGAGTGACCCAATTTATAAAACCATATCAAAAATTAGGCTCATTTAATTTAAAATGCTTTCGCAAAGGCACTAAAAACCAACAGACACAAAAATTCAATTAGGAGCAATGTTGAGCGCATTTCTTTCACATAAGACTTGGCGGAACTTGCCAGTAATCGGACAGGCAGTATGTGTGACAGAGAATGTGATGTGGGTGTGCATATAATAGACAACTTCCTGTTATTGTCAGCCAGCAATGAGCTCAATGACATGTACAATTTTTCAGATCCCCGTATAAGAAGGAAGCGCTTTGCCTGCATTGAAATTGCTTTGTATTTAAGCTAGGAAACAAGTAAATTCGTCCACAAAATAAGGATAAACATTAATAAACACAACAAAAAAAGCTATATAGTAGACTATAAGATGTCGAAAATAAAAATACGCAAGTATAATAAGAGAAATTTAATATAAACAAACATCATCCGCATCCAGACTCACATTTATTAACATTGACAATTCAATTTTACCACATACGTTTTGAGTATAGGGTATACAAATACTTAAGAAGTACTAGTAGAAACAGACATAACGCACGACTGACAAACTAAATGCCGTCAAGTGAAAAATGAGAAAGATGAGCCACATAAAGCTATTTGCGAAACGTATAGCATAATAACATACTCAGATTGTTAAGGCAAATGCATGAAATATGCCATAGCTACCAAATGGAAATTGAAAATCAAAGGGAAAACTGCCATAGCAAAACTGCACATACAAATGTTACAAATGCTATTTGCGATTTTACACGCACGTATTTCTATTTCTCTATGCGTTTAAGCATTAAGACTACTGTGAGAAGCATGAGTATGAGTACTAGAATAAGTATTGATATGAGTATGAGTATGAGTAAAAGTATGAGTTTGAGTTTGAGTGTGCTCATACATATGTACGTGATCTGCCTGGTATTTCTGTTGCATACATCTCAGCAGCTGCTAGAACCACTGAATTGAGTTAACTTACTGTTCCATACTGGCTTTAACATTCTTTTCAATTTGATTGCCTGCCAAGCTTATTTCATGAGTGTATTTCAGCTCAGTATTTCAGTTCAAATGAAACCTATCATATTATTACACTCAGGATATTTTGAATGAGTTTTCTATCCAATTAAAGAATTTATTGAAGCATTCCAAATTTATGTTTTATGTATTTAAATAGCTTGCTCTGTATATTACCTAATGAATTAGTGTAAGTTTCCACAGTACGTGTAATTGAGAGGAAATCATATTAATGCGCAATTCACAGCAGCCAAAAATCATAGTTCGACATACTTCAACACACACTTACACACACCAATTGTGCAATATGGCATAAGTCATATGATTAGCTTGGCCAACATGTATGTGAATTTGTATATGTATGCTCAGTCTGTCTGTGTGTGTGTGTGTGTGACTTTGTGCGCGTTGCAAAAACTTCGAGGGACAACTTCACATATGGTGCTAGCTTGTAGCGTCGTATTGCATGTCAGTGTCGGTGTCCAGCTAACAACTTCATAAATATGTCGGGCATGTGTATCGCATAACAACCCCGTCATTCATTTTCATCTCCCCACAAAACACTCTAGTTCTCCAACTTCTGTGCAGAGATTTGTGCGTGTCATCGTTCAAAGCGAACCATTTTTACGCTTCCGTTCAACAACAAAATGGCATTAAACGCAGATCAATCACAATCTAGACACCAAACTGACCCACATAGACACAGGATGTGAGTTGAGTAGCGGGGGTTGAGTTTGTGTCTGTCCATAACTGACATTTGAACTTTGGCGTACGCACTTTTATTCCCTTCTATTTGGTTAGAAAGTTTGATTTGCAGTCTGCCTTCTGCTTGGGTTTTTCCAAAACACTTCAGCCAACAACGAAGAATTTATAGCTTCAAAGCAACTCTCTTAGAACTTTTTACCCTTCTGCACAAAATTGTTACCAATTAATTAATTATGTAATTAATTGGAAAACAATTTTAAAGCGTTACCAATTTAGTTGCTGATAGATGGCACTTTTGTTTGTTTCCGTTTAGAAAATTGTTTTAAAATATGAAAGCCACACTCTACCACAGAAATTGGGCAGAAATTGTAAACTATTCGATGCTGTTTGACCGAATAAACTGAAAATTTGTAACCAAGTTCAAAAAGTTTTTGTATATATTGCTCTGAGGATTTGCGGTTTGTGGCTTTCTAAACCATTTGAGCTTAAAACAGTTCAGCCCATGTGGTTTATTTTTATTAGAATGCTGCAAGATTAGCTCTTTAATCTTTAACTTATCAAATATAAATTTAACAAAATCAAATCGTTATTAGATCAATCAGTGCATAATTAATGCATAATCGAGTCAATTGTGCGTTCAAATCAAATTGGCATTTCTAATTTTACCAACATTTTCAATCGTAACGCTGCAAGTGCAACGAAGTAGTTGCAAATGCCAATAATTTTCGTTTGCGCCATAAATTCGATTACCATCATAATATGTGTATTTGATTAGAGATTCCAATATGCAGCCACACTTTCTTTTTCAAACAAGCACATCAATTGCAACGGATTGCATATGGAAAACCTCAGTAAACAAATCGAAATGATTTAGTCGCATTCTCTGAGCATTTTCTGTAAGTTCTTTAGAACAATATAGTTGAATATGAAATGATAGTTAAACTTTTGACACCTGACTAAAAAACTACTTAAATTAGCAATAGGTACGTGTTTAATTGAATACATGACTAAGTGGAAAATCGTAGGCAAGTGGCAATAAATTAAATGAATTGCTTGACTTTTTGCATGGCATTTGCATTGAATTCAAATGTTAAGATTAATCACTGTCAACTAAATATAAATTGAACAGATACTTAAGAGCTAAGACTGAGTCCAAGGCACGGCGCTTATAATTGCTCAATGCAATGCGATACTTACTCAAGTATTTGCCGTGGCATGAATTGCAATTGCAAATTAAATTGCGTTTGACTTAAGTTCGAATTTCAATTTGAAATTGAAATCGTTATTCAAATTGCAATTGCAATTGCTGTAAAAGTGTTAAACAAGCGACGCCAATTTGCACTAACAAGTTGTGATTTCCACTTCAATTTTACAAATTTACCACGAAAATTTCACTTCGATGTCACTTGAGACTCGACGAATTAGTTTTTCAAGATGCAAACAGCTGCAGCTTGTCGGTCTGTCCACTGACCAATGTCTGCCACCACACGATTTGTATCTCAAAGATGCACACACGAGTTGACCAATTAAATGTTAACTAGCCTTTTTGCAACGTCAACAAGTTTGAAGCGTGTTGCAAATCGGTTAACACTAAACCGCGCTCAGATATTGACACTTCACTTGAGTTGGTAGCAACATTCCGTACGGTACATAAATCTTGAATCTTGTTATGGTCAATTAGCTTTTGGCAACTGTCCTTCCGTTTGGTAGTTGCAGTTGGCTTTGTCTTGGACTTTCCGAAGGCCGTTACAATACTAAACACAAAACACTTTTCATTTGTACTTATTACGAATACCAGCGTTATTCCGTCAAGAGTTTTGGCCGCGTTTTTGTTCGGGCCACGCAGCATTAAGAAATACACCGTCTGCCTCATTCACAATTTCACATTGAACTGAATTTGTGTGTGGCATCGTCGTGCGGATTTTCCTGTTTGCTGTTGCTGTTGCTGTTGGTGCTGCCACTGCTGCTGCTGGCGCTGCCAAAGCACAGTGGGACTTGTGAACTTGGGCAATATGAGAAAATAAAGCCTAACCGTTTGAAAAATCACCCATATCATTATTCCAATAGTTAATTGATTGAAAAACTTAAAAATTCATAGAAAATTCTAATTTTAAAATAATATTCCATTTTAGAATAATACATTCACTTTTGATGGCTTTAAACATTATTATCATCTTTATGTACTATTTTTCTAAACTGAGCATTATAAACTAGATTTACTACACAATACTAAGATAATTTAATTTTTCAAGATTTATTATAAGATAGTCCACTGTGCAACGTCGACGTCGCTGCGCGCTGCTTGATTTCACTTCAGAAAGCTTTGCCGGCGCCAGAAACCGAAATTGAAACAGCTGTTCTTTGTTTATGTTGCTCAACTGGTTTTCGCACACATGTTGCATGTCAATATGTTGCTGCCGCACTTGAATGTTGCACGTCAGCCACTGCCACTGCACTTGATATTGAGGATGCGTAATGCCAAGTGGAGTGCATGAAGTGTTTAGTTAATATTTGTAATGATTCTGGCGTTTAATTAAGTTGTCTCTGTTGCCAGCTACATTTGTTGAGCAACATTCGATGCCAAGCAACATCAGAAAGCTTTCAGTGAAATAACAACATGTACTACAAATTGTGAAGCTTTCTTATCAGCTGGTTACTGAGGCTAACTGTTAATTTAAACGTTCAAAATATGTATGCTAAATTCCAGACAAGAGAAACAGAAAATAAAACATATTTTATGATGCTTTTCAGTCATTTCAATATTTTGGAATAGGAAAATATCAATTGTGACTATTAGAAACCCATTATTAATTCTATAAATAGATTTTATAGCTTAAAAAAAAATATAATTATTTAATATTAAAATGTAAACAAGAATTGTATCGCATACACGAGTCCGTTGAAATTTGTTCGAATCTCATTTTGAATTTGGATTTTTATCCAGCATATTGTTTTTTAAATTCTTTATGTATTTAATTGATTTGAGAGAAGAAAAGCTGTTGACCCAAATACCAATGCATTTAATGCCAATTATTGTTGATTTTCATGCTGAATCTTAAAGACAAAAGAGCAATGCAATAACGAGGCTGATCCAGAGAAAATCAACAAGACATTATGTGTACAAGTATGCAAGAAAGCCAGTATAGAGTGTGATACACTTGAAGTTATTGTTTTTGCTTTTATTTTGATTTTCAATTGTGAATGCATGACAAAAAGCCATCAAAATACGAATAATCGTCACCAATCAATGACGAAGAGAGCAATTTGTTATTGCAAATAAAACGGCAACAGCTGCGTTTATGAATATCGCATTTAAACTCAATTCGAACATGTTTGCAAACTTTGGCAGCATCGCATAAATAAGCGAAGTTTTTTTTTTTTTATTATATCTGCTGCAGGCAAATTTATTGTTGTAGTATTTATTTATTACGCACATTTAGTCATAAAGCACAACGGCGAGAAATGAGACAACGATTCTAGCGAATGCGATGAATGTCGGCAGTCGTCATGTTCCCCTGTCAAGTGGAAATACTTGAAGCAACAGACTAACCAAAATATGTATAGAAGAAACTTAAATAAAGCAAAAATATAAACGCGTGAACTTATTTACACGCACCAAAAGGAATATTCATGAAATAAATACCCTGCAAAATAAATAACAAGCAGCTTAATTAAAAGCTTTTTTTTTGCCCATTGAAAAATATCAAATAGTTTATGATAAACTCTATAGATACTCAATAAAATATTAAATATTTTATAATATATATTTCATGGCTTGTTAAGCAATCTGGAATTCATATAATACCCCACAAAGTGTATATCTAAATAAATACTAAAATGTTTAAAAATATATATTTTGCGACTTCTCGGGGCGTAGGTGTTGCATGAAAATAAATAGCTTGATCTTGGCGACAGCTGACAAATTTATGCATCTGTAAGATACTTATGTATATATGCTGCTCTGACTGCTAATTGGCCTGCTCATAATTCTGGTATATATGCGTAACCATAAATGTACTTTTTTATTTATTTATTTATTTTCTTAAGACTTAACACGCTTTCTTATACATTCCACAATTTGTTTTATTTGTTTGTAATGTGCTGGGGATTAACTGAGGACGTTAAATATCTAGAAAGATTAGAGAACTTAAGCTGGTATAATGTCCGAAATAAGGATGTCGTTATTCATGAGTGTTTATGAGTAATAAATATCTATTTAAATGCCAGCTCATTTTGGTCGAACTAATGAAACCTTAATTAACAGTTAATTTACCCATAGGAACAGCAAATCAACAAACCATTTAAGGCACACAAGCTGATTGAAGTAAGTCAGAACATTATGCATTGCAAGGACATCAGCTGCAGCTGACACATGTAAACAAATAAGGACCACACAGAGAGCACTACGGTCATGCAAATGATGATACACAAATCGTTACAATAGAAGTGAACAATTGTGTAGACAAATTCATATCAACACTCGGACATGCATACACGCACACACACACACACACACACACACACACACACACTGACATATGCAATGTGGTCAACTGCAGCATGGACTTTAGTCAACACACAACTAAGTGGCAGCCTCAGTGGCAGCAGTCTAAACTGATATAGAAAATCATAAGTTATCATAATGTCGGCTGTTGTTGGCAGTGCATGAATCGTTTATAAATGTACATATTCATACATGTGTATGAAAGCAGACCACAGTGAACAAAATAAGTATGTGAACATATGTATTTTCTTCTTTTTTTATATGTTTATGAAGCGCTTTATTTTGTGGCTTTTGACAGAAATGAAAAGAGAGACAGTGACCCTTTCTATGATTGTTGTCGTGTGTAGTTTTATAAAAGCCACTGTAATTGTGAATGTGCGTGTGTGTCCCTGCTTATCGCATGCAACAGCTTGCCAAACTACATTATAATGCGATAGTGCGCAGTCCTGCAGTTGTCCAACAGCGCACACACGTCGTATGCGCAATTTGCATAATGAGCAAAGAATCAAAAGGAGGCCGCATGTGCTATGGCTTTGATTTCAAAGCATCTCAAGGCTGTAAACGGGCCCAACAACTGTCAACTGACCCAATTATGTTGCCTCCTTTCAGTTGTATTTGCAGGGATGCTTGAAGTTTTTGGCGTCTGTAACCTGAGGCAAGTGCGTTATATTCGAAACACAGACTTTAGATTTTTCTGCCTTAAAGCTATCACGTCGAAAGTATACCACTTAGACTGGCATTTAAAATTCCAAGTGCGTCCATGATTTGCCAAACGGCAAGTTGATACATCCAGAAAGGTTCAAAGGTAAATAATCTGATAAAAAAAATAAAAATAAAAAAATGTTATAGAAATTTGTACTTATAATGTACGCAAATCCAAGAAGTCAACCAACCAACTAACCATTTTAAACATTGCAATCAGCTGAAGCGGAGCACCACACCAAAGCTCATTAGCATTTTGATTTGAAGAAATCAAAGAAACATTTCCGGCAAAATGGAGGACAAGAAACATTGAACCCCACCGTATGTCGTTGGCTTTTCACATCTACATAGATTAAATTTAAGACTCGATTTCATTTGAATCTGAATCCACCTAGACAGAGTTTCCATTTCAGTTTCCTAGAGCTGAATATTTATTGAACATATGAAGAAATTATCGAAGTTGGCAGTGGAAATATGTTCATAAAAATACATCGTTTATTGGCTGTCAAGTCATTTTAGCTTAACCCTCAGTTGGATATATACAAATGTGAAACGACAAAAAATTTTATTATTTATCAAGATTTTAGTTTACAAGTGAAAACTACATTCTGCTTTAACAAAGCATTAAGTTTTGTTAATGAAATTAGCACACGAGCAACTTGTTTCGCTTAACAAGTTGTGATTTATTTTGGCGGTAAGTTTTTTCTTCCAAAAATAAGAACAAGATATTTAGGGAAATCGATAGAATGGTGCGACCAAGTCGACGTAAGGGGATTGAAGAGGTCTATGGCAGCAAATTGGAGGCCTTGCAACCATGTAGACCGCAGACTATTCCTCAACCTAACATGACAAAGACGGCAACAATGCGTGTCGCTTCCTCACGCCAAACGGATCCGCGCACCCAGCGCAGCTATGTCACAGCTAATGATTATTATATTACAACAAATGTGCCGCTGAATGCCACCAACATGCGGACTGCGAATAGTAGTATTGGGGCACATCCATCAAAAACGGCACAGATGCCGGTACAGATGCAGGTGGCATCCACACAGGCAATGTCTTATGGTTCACTCTCGAACCGCCGAAGCAAACCGAGTGCCCGTCAGCCGATACAGAGTCAGCCACAGAAGGTTCACTTTGTGGCATCGGATAACAACAAAGGCCATGGCCATATGCTTCCACATGGTCACAATCATTCACATGCAAAAGCAATGCCCATGCAATTGAGTCAGCGAAACGTCTACGCACAGAACATGGAAATGGAACCTAATGTTGGCGATCTCACGGATAAGGATGTAATGATTTCTACGAGCAATCTTAATACGCGTCGGCCTCACACGCATTCCCATCAAAACCAACCTCATCCGCATCCGCATCCGCATCCGTTACAGCATCAATTACATCAACAGCAGCAGTTGAATAACCCAATCAACACTAACAGCAGTAATATGCATCACATGCAGCAGCAACAGCAACAACATAATCTGAATCAGAAGCATGCACATCAATATCTACAGCAACAACATCATCAGCAACAACAACAGCAGCAGCATCAGCAACATCAGCAACATCAGCAACATCAGCAACATCAGCAGCAGCAACAACGTCAACATCAGCGTCAGTCTCATGCACAGCAACAGCAATTGTCAGCTGTAGTCGAGGAGGAGGAAAAGGAAGATGATCCCGAAGAATTCTTTGAGCTTATACGCCAGACTGTAAAGACGGCCGTTGGAGTAAGTCTCCTTATTGCTTAGAATCCCTTCTCCCCATTTCTTATATTCACCTTCCCCCCTGCCCAACAGACAACCATTTGCGATGTGGTAAGTCGCAATTTTCTCGATTTGTCCAGTAAAATGGAACGCTTTTCAAATGAACTCAAGGTGACCAATGATCTTTTTTGTAAACTGCATGATGAAGTTACCAATAGTAAGTATGTCTCTTTGCCAAGACAACGCTAAATAGCTCACATAAATCCATTTGCAGAGGTCATGCACTACGGGGAAGAGAATACCCGTCATTTTCGATATCTGTGCATGAAATCGGAATATGACAAGATGTTCTATCAGCATCAGACGATGATAAGCGGCAAACACTCCTCTAGCAAAGTGACCGCTGCATCACAGGCAAACCTCATCCCTGCTGCGGTGCCCACCAGAGTTGCTAAGCAGTCAGCTGCATTAAATCAGAAGAGTGTTAAGCAACAGATGGCAGCTGGCAAGTTGGGCCAAGGCAGTCTGAAGAAGTTGACCAGAGAATGTGTTAAACCGCAAAATCCTTGTGCATGCCGCAGTACTTCAAAGTCACCACCCCAACAGCAGATGGAGGAGCAACAATCGTCATCGGATCAGAGCGTCAATGTTAAGTCCTCGGAGCTGGGCGTGCGTGAAGTGTTGGGGCAAATACAACGCTTTTGCACACAAATGCAGCTAAACGATCTTAAGGATGAGCAGCCGAAATATAATTCAATGACAGGTATCTCCACCATAGAGATGAGCAACAAGACAAGCTCTGGCTCTGGCACTGGAACTATTGCTGGTGAGCCGACTGGCAACGAAGTCAAGGGAAATACGCATATTACTTTAGCCACTGCAGAAGGTGATGCTCTCGATGCTGAGATTGAGACGCCTGTTGATAGCATGGACGAGATTGAGATTGACAATTTTCAATATAGCTCCGATGAGATGTCATCGTACAGTGACGACAGTGATGTCAAATTTAGCGGAACCACCACAGCGCGCGCTCCTCTCCAGTCATCCAGACCCAAGCAACCAATCCAACATTCAAACAAGGGCGCAGGCGATGGACAGTAGAGTCTGTTATTAAACCAAGCCAACCAATTTCAAATTCTAAACACAAAATAACACACAAATCCAACTGAAATATTTAGTAAAAAAAGATTGAGTTACGGTTTAGTTTATTCGGATCGCGCAAAATTTAAATGACAAGTGCCACGTGCAGAGTGCAGAGTGCAGAAGGCAAGCAATGGAGGCAAGCATAGGTACAACAAAAATAAGTTTGGATAATTTTCCCAAATGAAATTTGTTTCATGCGTGTTCATTTTACTGAATTGAAATAATAATTAAAAATATATAAAAAAAAAATATTGAAATGTATAAAATATATACTAGAAAAAACTAAATCCTAATCCTCGGCATCAAATTTCAATTTCTGATAAACCAGATTCCTATAAACATAAATTATACATATAATATAATTTCTATTGATAGCATTCAAATGGCAACTGAGGAACTTCAAAGCGATTGCCGTTGGCTGTTGTTAGTTGTGGCTTATTTCTGACCCACATAATGCCAGACAACCTGGTAAATACAAGTAATGCCCATTGGTGTCACTAATAACTGCATAATATATTGACTGAGAAATATGGAATCGCTTACAATGCTAAGCACAAAGTGTAATGCACATGCCGCACAGAGCTGACACCAAAACTAGGCATAACTGCAAGTCTAACGCATGAATGAATGACAGAATGAATGAACGAGTGAGTGAGTGAGTGAGTGAATGAGTGAGTGGATGCAACAACGCCCACACACTCTAACCCTTAAGCAGGGCTCTTGCATTTTTATGGGCTTACGGATGTGTCAGACTTGCGAGCGCTATGGCCAAAACAGTTGGGACAGATACGTGGACGTGGTTGTGTGAATAACGAAGCGAAGCAAGTACCGTTACTCTATGTGCGTGTGTGTGTAACATCTCGGCAAGGTTCTGCTAAAATTCTCAATTCTCGTATTCCCCTATGAATTGCATAAACAATTTGAACATTTCGTTTGCCCAAAAATGAACAAAACTGTCAACTGCCATGTCGCCTGGTCCAATTGCAATTAAAGTGGACAAAGTCAGCAGACAGAGAGCAGCAGCTAAATTAAACTTATACAATGCCAATGACGAGGGCCTCGGGGCCAGTTGCAACTGCAGCTTACAGTTGCTGCTCACGTTGACATTAATTAAAAGTGTTACGCAAATGCCCCTAAACCGGAAACGCATTCTAGGTAGACCCGCCTGCAATGCCAATACCCATTTGGGGCGTTAATTCGCTATTTTCAATTCCCTTTGACAAGGACACTTGTCTAGGACGCGGCCAGCGCCAATCGATCGACAATAGAAACTTTCTTAATAAATAGTATTATATTTAATATAAAAATCAATAAATTCATTAAAATATAACACCTCTCTTTAACCTACCGAGGCATGTGTGTAACTCAAAACCGGCTTCAATCAGCTGCCTAATTGTAATGACCAATATTTGAACTTCAGGCGGCTGCCACAACGTCAACAAAAAGGGTTGCAGCAACTCAAACATGTCATAAACAATATGTGAACTGTTTATTTTTGTAATTATGGAAAACATTTTCACTCAAATGCCGAGCCGACTTTGAGTGTGTTCTCGGTTGAGCGTACTCGTATAACCATAACAACGGAACCGTAATGCCCAATATGTCGGCCTAAGCCAAGTTGGCCAAAACAAAACAAAACAACCAACGACCAACGACAAAAAACAGGTGCAAAACATTATGGGGGTTGCTCTCTGGTCTTTCTGGAACCACATTGGGAAGAAATAAACGCAAAAACCAATAGAACATAATTGCCAAACGCGACTCGGCTTGTTAACAGTTAGTGCAGTGCCGTCGCAGTTGTTGTTGCAGTGGCAGTTGCAGTTGCAGTAGTTGTTGCAAAGCTGCACCCTTTATCAGGCGTAACGCAAATTGATTGTCTATCCGCAAATAATAAAATAAAGAAAATAGAATACAAATAAAATGAAATGAGAAAAAAAGAAAATAAATAAATCGAATTCTTGTTTTTTGTGTTGTGCTACGTTTGCGTACTTCAGTGGGCAAATATAAAACGACAACCCGAAACGTTTAATTGACCCTAAAATTGCTCAAGCGTTCAGTTTCAGTTTCAGTTTGAGTTTGAGTTTTAGTTATTGCTTTCGATTCTGGCTTTGATAATTGAACCCCAGCTCACGGCAATTACAGATCATAATAGTATATTTATGCCGTGTGTGGTACACATAAAAATACTCATCTCATACATATATATTTTATATACTTATAACATATCGATTTGTGTGGAAAAAAAACATGAAAAATAAATGAATAAAAGTGGAAAACTGCGCACCATTAACAAGCCAATTTGCATGGCATACTATTATTGCGGGTCGGAATAATTTCCGCAGAAAATGCCTATTGATTTTCTTTTTTGTTGCTAGCACATTTTCTGTGGACCATTTACCAATGAAATGAAAATATGAAAAACTAAAATATTATTTGTCAGCGCGCATTACTTTGCACTGATAGAACGGAAGAATCCAGAACAGCAGGAAGGGAACTATGCCAAGCCAAAGCTTTGCCAACTCAATGTGTACGTGTCTGTGTCTGTGTGTGTGTGTGTGTGTGTATGTTTGTGTGTCTGTGTGTTAGTGTGACAATTTTTAATGCGATTAAAGTGCAACACTCTCTCTAAGAGACCAATGCAAAGAGGCAAAGCAAAATGGCAAAAGCAAATCTACGGGGCAGAGTGAAAGAGAAATGCATAAATATTTGCGTAGCTCGCAATTATTTCGACCATCAAATGTTTTTCTCCGAGTTTTTTCCGGTTTTAATTTCAACAATTTGCAATATGTAACTCTTCTATTTTCCATTAAGGTTCACTGTGAAATATATAAAAATGCTGCTAATTGTCTATATGTGTTGAACGTTGCAAAAAGTCGACAACAACAAAAACTGAAAATTACGAATTTTTTTATTAAATTAAAATATATAAAATCGCAACAATGAAGAAGGTCATGAGTGGCATGAAGCGTGGTTGCAAATCGCCATTACAATTGGGTGAGTACAACAGGACTGGAAGTACTGCAAAAACTTGAAGTTAAATACAAAATTCGGTATACATTTAAATAGCAATAACATAAATATTGTACTTAATAATTCTATTATGTTCATAATTTAATTAATTAATATATATATATTATTCTCTTAAAATTTGTTAGTTTAAAATATTAAGTTGCTTGCCCATCAATGCTTTCTTAAACATATCCAAAATCTTTCTAGTGTTATTCTACCTGGTCGTCACAACGCTCTGCATAGATCAATGCCATGGTGTTGGATCTGGAGCGGGCACAATACCCACAAAAAAATCAACACCGCTGCGCATAACAAAACCACAGCCTGTCAGCACCACAGTGAAAACAACACCAGCATTATCAACAACGACCAACGAAGATAGCAGCACTGATGAGCAACTGGCACCACTAATATCCTCCACCACGGAAAACCTAGCTGATGTCAGTGATTTCAGTGATGTCAGCAGCAATGGCAGAAGCGGTAACTACGGCACAACTGCAGCTGGCAGTTTGGTGCCAGAGATTTGCATTAATGGACTCCAATTGGTGGTGACCACTGCGGATAGGGAGCCAATTATTTTTAGGCAACATGAGTTGGTTCAAACCATTGAAGGAGATGTCCTGTTAAGTGTATTAACAAGCGATCCTGCGTCTGCACTGTTTGTCATCAATCGCGTTAATCAAGCCAATCTCATTTCAGCTGACTTTGAAGTTGGTGAGTACATAAATCGATTCCAAAGATACTAAGTATCAATAAGACAGGAGTTCGTTTTCTTAGGCATTCGAGCGATAAGTGTGGATAATGCAAGTCTGGCCGAGAATCTATTGATTCAGGAGGTGCAATACTTGCAGCAGTGCACACAGTATTCCATGGGCATATTCCTAGATTATGATTTATATAAACGGCTAGAGTCGATCATTCGAGACTTGGAGTACAATGTCTGGCCCATACCCACAACACGTTCCCATCTGTTTCCCAAGGTGGCGCACTTGCTGCACCAGATGCCATGGGGTGAGAAGATTGCCTCTGTGGAGATAGTAACCGAGACTTTGGATATATACAATGAGTTCATGGATGCCGCACGACAGGAGCACATGTGTCTGATGCACTTCAAGAGTGACGACAATGTCTACATACTGTTTGGCAACAAGATGCCCAATCACTTCAAGGAGAATGGCACTGTGTTTGCTGTGCCCACGGACCGAACAGAGCACACGTTCCTGGAGGGTAAGTGGTATTTGGCACACAACCAAGTTGGATTAATAACTTCCTTCCTACAGAGCTGCCCAACAATGCGTTCATATTAATGGAGAACGAAATTGAACTGCGTACAGCCGACTTGGACTCCCTACCCACAACGCTTGATGAGGTACTCATTGGCAAGACTGTGCTACCCTCACGAGTTCTGGCTTTGGCAAGTCCCATTGTTGATCTGATGAACTGGCTGCGTGGATCACTGGCCAAGCATTGCAAGCGCGATGAGGAGCTGCATATACTGGAGAGTTGTTTTAACTTTCTCAACTACATTGAGGATTGGCGCACCCCGGAGTATCGTCATTCACATGACACTGCCGAGTTGCTGGCGCTGTTGCGCATGCGTAAACTGTCCACGACAATGACTTTCCAGATGTATCAAAAGAAACTGGAAACTCTGGACATTATAACGGGACAGACACGCATGGAACTGCGAGAGATTGCTTCCCAGAATTTTGTGACGAATGTGACCACCTACTATCACTACAATCGGGATAACCACACCAGTCTCGAGCTGAAAACCAAGTTCGGATTAGTGTTCAACTGTCAGTATACGGCTGGTGACAATCGACGTCATCCGTTTCTATTCGATGGCGAATCTGTGATGTTCTGGCGTATCAAACTGGACACTTGGGTGGCAACAGGCCTGACGGCGGCCATACTGGGCCTGATTGCCACGTTGGCCATTCTTGTGTTCATTGTGGTGCGCATCTCCCTAGGCGATGTCTTCGAGGGCAATCCTGTCACCTCCATATTGCTGCTGCTTTCGCTGGTCCTTGTTTTCTGCTCTTTTGTGCCCTTCTCAATGGAATATGTTGGAGAGCAGCGTAACTCGCATGTCACCTTCGAGGATGTGAACACACTCAACACACTCTGTGCTGTGCGTGTGTTCATCATGACGCTGGTCTATTGCTTTGTCTTCTCCCTGTTGCTTTGCCGTGCCGTTATGCTCGCTTCTATAGGCTCCGAAGGAGGCTTTCTATCCCATGTCAATGGCTATATTCAGGCGGTCATCTGCGCATTCAGTGTCTTTGTCCAGGTGGGCATGTCCGTGCAGCTGCTGGTCGTCATGCACATGGCATCGGAGACCGTGTCCTGCGAGAACATCTATTATGGCCGCTGGCTCTGGGGACTTCTAGCTTATGACTTTCTGCTGCTCTGTTGCCTAGTGAGCCTGGTACCGCTCATTTATAGATCGCAGCGGAATTATCGTGAGGGAATTCTAATTGTGATTGGATCTGTGCTTATGCTGATCATCTGGCTGGTGTGGATAACACTCTCGTTGTTTGGTGATGAATGGCGGGACGCGGCCATTCCATTGGGATTACAGGCCAGCGGCTGGGCTGTTCTTCTGGGCATTCTCATACCACGCACGTTTCTCATTGTGCGCGGCATTGAACGCTCGGATATTGCCCAAGCGCTGCCCTCGCTCACTTCCCTTGCCTTTGCCCAAAACAATCAGTACTCATCGGAACAGGTAACTTGATCTATATACAAAACATTCCTTACTCATCTCATGTTGCCTACTTACAGAGCGTTTATGAGTGTGTAAATCCCGCCATGCGCCACTGCTCACAGGAGGAGATGAATCATCAATCACCTAGTGAAATACCCACATTGCCTTTGCGAGGCGGCGGTCCCCGACGTCAGCAGTTCTTTGCCAATCTTCGCCAGGCCAATGCCAATATTAATCCTCAGCGTCCCCCGCCGCGCTCACAGCAAAGTCCTTCGCGTTCATCTGTCTGCTCCTTGCCGCCCTCGCCAGAGAATAGCAAGATAACGCGATTCTGAATGGATTCGTGATCTCTCCTGCTCCACTTCTAGTCAAAACCCTAAGAACGTGCATTCAGTAAATTGCTATAATCTTTATTTGTTAACAACTTACCATCTTAATTATTAGCGAACCAATAACTAGATGCCATTTAAGACTTCAATATGAATAAATGCGAATCAAAATTATTTAAATATTTGCATTTTTAAATAAATTATATGAATTGCGTGACATAAGTTTAATGTTTCCCAAATATCAATTTTTAAAATGTCTTGATGCTTTACAACATAAAATGTATACTTTAAATGTCGTATAAAAGACAATAACAGAAATCACCTAAGTTCTTATTTTGTGGCCCCGCACTTGGCGCCATCAGCTCTTATACCGACCCTGTGCCTTTGCTGTGCAACTGTTCACTTGACAAGTTGGTTTGTGTATTGGCTAAACTAAAAGCTTCTCCTTTGAAGCTTTGTAACGGCAACTCTAATTGGCTGTGTCAACACGTGACAAGTGAATGGCTATTAAAGAAAATCGTCTTAGGCTCCCATATAGAAAGAAAATAGAAGAAAACTCAATATCCTTTTGCGTCACGCGACACTTGGCGTTGGCGCCCATTGTTTGGCCTTGAAAGTGGGCGGAGCGGTTCTATTGTGTGCGTGGTGCTGACGTCAAGCCTCCAATGACCACCCTGAACATTGACCGTGGCACATGAGAGAATGCGCAACAAGATATGAACTGTATATGTTGCCAAAGGACCCTCTTCGGTTAGGTTCGCTAAAAGAACAGAGCCAACAACGCAAGGCCGCCAAGAACACGCGACCATCCAAAATGGCGTCGTTTTTAACCGCCGTCGCCACGCGCCAAACATTAGAAGCTAAACAGAGGTTGGGCTGTGTGTTGTGTGTTGTGATGAGTGTGTGAGAAAAAAGGGTGGGTGGGGAACAGGGCGGCCAAACAACAGTTAAGTTATGCCGACAAGTTTTATCTGGATAGCGAGTAGTACGTGGTATGTTCGCAAAATTTGTGTTGCATACTTTTTGAGGCAACAGCTCGAGGTCCACAAGAAAAACACCAACACAAATAAGAACACGAAGAAGAGGAAGACGTAACCGTGTGTAGGCGACTTGTTTTCCGCGCTTTCCCAGAGTAATTTGCACACCATTTGAGGAACACACACAATGAAAACACGCTACGGAAAGCAACGCAAGGATATTCGTTGACTGCTCCTTGGGCTCTTTTATATATGTGGCTTGTAGCTGAACAGATTTGCTTTTCCGTGAATCAGATAACAAGCAAAATACTTTGTGCTTCGTATTTGCTGTTGCGCATGTTTATGCATAATTTTAAGCACATTTGTATACCCAATACACGCTGTGACTAAGGTATTATAAGTCTGTGCAAATAAAAATGTATAATGTATATTATAAGTATAAATAATAAAATATAAAGTTATTTGAGCAACTAATTTACATTGTGCCTGGTAAAGGAGCAGTTGCAACTAGCGATGATTAAGAGAGAATCGAATTGCCAAATCTTAACAAGGATAATTCAATAAAACAACAAATTCATTAGAGATGCAATTCAGCATTAGCTGGTCAGGCTGCATCTTCTCAAATACTTTAACTTGTATTTAAATCTAAAATTTTATGTATTGTATGTTCCGCATTAATGTTTATATGACATATGATTATTTATTATTTGGCTATTAAGTTTATAAAGAGCTTATTAAATACTGTGTATTAGAGAGTGACTCGTGCACTTCCAGCTGCAATTTATCTATTTTGAACGAAAGCTCTGCTAATTGCACCTAAGAACAAAAGACCTGACAGGATTGCTATCATAATTGTAGGAGTTGAGCTCAATTCCCATAGTTACTGAGGGGCCGAGTGGTGTTCCTCGAATGAAGTGTGTGGCACTTGGCTGTCTAAAGCTCTGCTACGTGACATTATTAGCAGTGGAGTCCATATCCCACACATCTTAACATCCTTGTTTCATATATATAAGTATTCTGTCTATGATTTATGACTGGAGTACAACAAATGATGCTGCATTCATTAGTCGCCAGCCGTGCCAGGGCAAACTGTACTGTATATGTTTATAAATAATATCAATACTAATGCCAAGTAAATGCAGATGCTATTCAATGTATAGATGATACCAGCACGATTAGTATAGTATCATTAGTGACGCACAAGTGAAAACTTTTACAATTTTAACTAAATATCAAACAGTTGCTAAACTTGTAGATCCTTGTACAACAATAACAATTGAGACATCTGTTTATTGCATTTTCCAACATTTCCTTCATTCATTTTATTCTCATGCGTGCGAGGAATGAATGGAGAGATAAGAGCAAGGCTGGGCCGGTGGCTGCCAATCATTTGTCACATGCCAAGAGAGCAATAAAAAGTTACGGAAGACAAACATTGCCGGCTGCATGAATCATCATGGCTTTTGTGACGACATCAACACATGCTGTCGTCCCCCACATTGGAGGCATAATATTTTGTTTAAGGTTATCTGTCGTCGGGGG